>CM060986.1:91552141-92802141 GCA_030765065.1 Deroplatys truncata | reverse complement strand
ATCAGGGTTAGGATGTCAAAATTGATTGTGTGCGTGCGTGCGTGCTTGCTTTCATTCAGGAGGCCTCAAAACATGTATTTCCTGTGGAATCTCAGTAAGTATTTTTGTGTAGAATGCAGTACCATCTCTGCCTACTATATGATGTGGTAGAGAAAGTAAAAATAGTGTGTACATGTGTTAAATGTGTAACAGAATGACTCATAACACAACCTTGTCTCATACTTTTGAATATTTTCTCAATTAAACCATTTACCACCCTTATATCCAATATACTATAACATGAGCTAAGTCAGCAATAATAATAATTCCTGATTAGTGCAACATTTATATTGCTGCAGTATATTGCAAATTCATGCTGCTGAATGCAGAAAGGAGGGAAGCATGTATTTGTTTTTTGGCTGTATTTGTAATAGGTGAAGAATTATGACTTAATGTGTCAGAATCCACGTCAGTCAAGTAACAGTGGACCAAAAGTATCTTACTGTTACAGTTATTCGTAAAATAGTTGTGGACGTACTTGACCATTATTTTGGAATGGTTATTTAAAACTAGTATGTTTTTGGAACTGTTACGAAAAATAACCATATTTTCCACATATATTATCTCTTATCACTTATGTGCACCATATTAATTATGGCCATGCCAATAGGAGTTAAAACACTGAAATGAACCATAAACTCTAGTGAATACCTAAAAACTATGCAAGTTGATCAAATTTGGATTTTCTCCCAAATAAATCTGAATGGTTAATGTCATTGTTAGTTGGGACATCTTTCTTGGAAGAGACTGCAACTTGGTGAGTGGTTCCTGAAGTATTAGGACTTATGATAAATAATATTGCATGCATATCTACATATATAGTTCATTCATTGCCAGTACCTAACACAAAATCACAAACACTCACCTGTTCTTGGTTGTCAAAAAGGGTGTTTCTAGAAAATATACATTACAGTGTTGACTGTTAAGCAAATAAATGTCTCCTCTTTTAGCAGGATCCTAGACAATTGCCTTTAATTTTTTGAGGAGGAAAAAGAAAAGCTCGCCTATCAAGAAAAATATGCAGTATATTTATTCAAAATCTAAATCATATGTATGAATTTCATATCGTGTATCATTGCATGATGAATCACATAAACATGTTGCAGCACACCAAGGTGAACTTCAACCTGAAAAAAGTTAAACATTAACAATGTACGTTTTAATGTTATAAAAGTATACTGTACATAAATTGCATATTCTAAGGAGTTTTGTTTTTTTACATGTAGTAAATATTTTACTATCGCTTATGTTTTCTCTATGGTTGCCATGATACTCAGTGATTTCGTTTTCTGCTCTTGTAATGAGGGTCTGTGGTTCAATTGCTGACCGTAGGTACAGACTATGTCACCTCAATCCAGGCCTTCACCTCTGACTAGCACACGTGAAGTATTCCCAAGACCCAATGGCGTTCAGAATGGTAAAAGCTGTAGTTCCCTCATTCCATCACCAACAATGTCATCCTATCATCATCAGAGGTAACAGACAGCCCACTAGGTGCCTCTAGCTAATAAATGGGTCCAGCCATTGCTTGGTCATAGACCATATGGGGAGCATTGGAAACACAAATAACATGTTTTGCCAGTTATATGAAATTCAGCAAGAATAAAGGGAACTCCACCAGCTATTTACAGAAAATTAAGATTTACATTTTATTCATTGTGTCCCAGTTCTTACACACATATAGTAGCTGATTCAAAATCATTGGAACAATGTTGAAGAAAATAATCCCATTATTTCCACATAAACAATTGGCTGAGATTGAGGGATTTCATGAATCTTCATCTTGCATTCGTGAATGATCCTGGGCATAAGAATGAACTCTAGTGCTTTTCCAACTTTTTGCTTTTGATCAAGCTAAACTGTCGAATAAAGTCGTTTTTCAAAAATATTTTTCTCAAAAAATGCATTTCAAGTGAGATTTCAATATCATGTTTTGGGTGAAACATACGGAAGCATTAGAAAATTAATAATCTTTAAAACCCAAATCAGATGGTCATCATGGAATGTTTAACTATTATTAAAGTATGTGACATTTTTCAGGTTGATCAGAAGGCCTCGTTGCACGTGAAAGACAGCCTGTTGATGGGAGGAAGATTTCTGTCTCACAATGGAGACAAGTTCTGTGTGTCATCTTATGATAAAACTGATGTTCATATTTATTCCATGTAAACAATTTGTCTGCCGCAAGGAACTGTCTGCATTTATTGTTTATGATTGTACGTTATAGCTGTACATAATAAACTTAAGTTGGAGAAAAAAGTTACATAGCTTGTATCTTAAGCTTTTGCTGAGATCCGTCATTTTGTGAAGATCATATACTGATCGTGAAAAGTTGGTATATAGTGTAACTTCATTCTATACATCATCTGATGAGACCTCTAAATGCCAGCAGATAGCAAAAGGTAAGGTTAGAGTTGCACTACATGCCTAACGAGGTCCATAATTTCATGAAAAGTGTGGCAGAATGTATACTTTCGCATGCTTTCAGCACACACCAGCTTTTCATGATCTGCCTAGGATCTTCACGAAATAATGCGTTTCAGCAACAAATTGTAATAACCAGAGCTTTGGGAGAATGACCTTAAATGTGTTAAATCTATTTACAATTTGAAAGTGAATCTGTACGATTTACTTCTTTGTGATTGAAACACCGCAGTTTTATGTTGCCTTTTCCGCCTTTTTTATATAAATGCCTAACTGCCGAAATAAATACCTCTCGTTGCCTCTATTATTAAAAATTGCCACATGTGTATTTTATTTATTTCTGTAATCACTACTGAATCTGACTGCACCGAAACTGTTATTTATTGCCTTCCAGTCAGTTCATATTCTTTTTACAAGCAACAATGAGTGTGCCGCAAAGAGAGGTAATAGTAGTAAGGGTTTTAATTATCGCTTGTTTACTTGACTTCTATCAAGTCATACCTCCTTCAAAAGCAACAATGACTGCCAGAGCTAAAACATTATTGTTCCACATTTCTCTTTCTTTCAATTTTTATTGCAACATTGTTGTGCAAGGTGGCTAGTAACATGACAAAATTCAGTGTTCCTTTATGCAGTAAATTGCAAAATTACATTAATACTTTAGGATCCAATGTATTTTGTACTGATGGTAAAATACTTCTATGCAAAATGTGCAAGCACTCGGCTATGAAAAGAAGTATTTCATTTCTCAACATATAGGAACAACCAAACACAAAAGCACTTTCCAAGGCTACTGGAAAAAGATTTCTTTGCTTCCAATGGCAATTGCAACATTGAGTTGAAAATTGCAATTTGTATTCGACTAATGTAAAGCTTTTATTGATGCCGGAATCCCTTTGTGAAAACTACAGAATCCTACATTAAGAAAGTTTTTGGAGAAGTATACAATGAATCTGTGCCCAGTGAGTCAAGTTTGAGAACATGTAAAAGTGAATGTTACAATGATGTAATGAAAATCATTAAAGATAACTAAAAAATAAAAACATCTGGATTTCAATTGACGAGTCAACTGATTTTACGGGTCGTTTTATTGTCATTGTCATTGTTGGACCATTAGATCCTTCAGAAGGTGAATCAATAAAGGCATTCCTGCCTACAACAGGTCAGGAAAAAGTTGATAATTCAACTATCGCACAGTTATTTACCAATTCATTACAGTTACTGTGGCTTGAAGAAATTCAATACCACAATGTATTACTTTTCATCTCGGACACTGCACCATACATTAAAAACGGCTGGGACAACTTTAAAAGTGTTATTTCCAAACATGCTTCACATGACCTGTGTAGCACATGGTTTTCACAAGGTGTTAGAAGAAGCTATGAAGAGATATGATGCTTGTTTCCAGTTATCAACAGATTGATTTTCAGCATTAAGATCTTTGTGAAAGATCTGTCAAGGATTCAGACATTGCACCAGATAATACCTCTGCCCCCTGAACCTATCATAATGAGATGGGAGATATGGATTTCAGCAGCAGTTTACTTGCTTCATATTTTCCAAGTGTAACTAAGGTGGTCGCCGCTCTGAGTATGAAGCATCTTCAATAGTAGCAGCAAAGAAACTTCCTGAAGCTTCGGAAGTGAGAAATGATTTGACTTTTCTTTGTGGCCAAGTTTGGTTTCCTGCTACAAGTGATCTGCCAGCTTCAAGAAAGAGGGCAGCCTTTGGTGAAATCAGTGAAAATTGTGGATGATGCAGTGCAAAGATTGGAGAGAGTGCCAGGGAAATGGGTTCATTAGTTAGGGAAAACTGTAAAATGTGTTTTCGAAAACTCCTGATCTTGACAAACTTAGAAACATTTTAAAACTTCTACAAGGTGACATTCTATTGCAGTAGAAATAGTTCAGTGTTTTAGATTTGCTCCAGTTACCTCTTTAGATATTGAGTGGTCATTTCCTCAGATGAAAAATGTATTATCTGACAGGAGACTCAACATGACTTCAAAAATTTTAAATAGCATTTGGTTGTCATGTGCTACCAATAAGCTGATAAGGCATTGTAATGCACAGGCCTTCAAGAAACATTTTCATTATTCTGTCAAGTACAATAGCAGTTTGTTTAAAACTTTAAAGATATACAATGTGATGTTAACATAAATATACTGATTGTACGATTGAATAGTGCAATCTAGGCATAATGTAAGTTTTTCTATATTGCCTTTTATGGCCTATTTTAGCTATTTATAATGCCTTTTTGCCTGCCAATTTTCATGGTTTATAATGCCTAAACTTCTGGTCTCTGGTAATGACCCTTTGTGGGTTCGATCCACAACCATGAAGTTGCATAACATTTCATAAAATGATGTAATTAGAACAACCCAGGGAGCAGTAACAACACCTTATTGAGGCAGTATAGCGAAGTATACTTATTAGTCACATTTGTGGCTTATCTCTTTCAATCTTGTTGCCATTATACTTCTGCAAAGACACCTTGCATTTACATTATAATTGGGTCCCTAACCCTGACCTAGGACAGTATCTTTTTAGTCAGTGAATCAAGACCTGCGGGATACATCTTCAGGTAAGTCCTTGTGATGTGTGCTTAAGCTCTTGACTGTGGGGCCCTTTAATGGGTCCCCAAACCTCAACTAATTAAATGGCTTAGCCAGTAGTTTTTATAAAAGCTAGTGTAATTATTTGGCACTTTTTAACTTTCCAACGGCAGCTCTCAACCTCCGGTACCAACTATCCCTACCATCTGATATTACCACTTTTTTTTTTCCCCCTCTCTCTCACTGTTGTGGTCCTTAGCGTCCCATTCTATATTGGGAGTGAAACACCGGAAACTTTGCTCAGAGGCCTCTTTATCAGGCTTGAGGTTTTTTTATGTGTATAACACGGGACCACCAGGTTTGCTTCTCTTCTGAAGGAAGCCACACTAAAGATTTTTACACATGAAAAAAAATCCAGCTGGGTTTGAATCTGCGACCTACTATCCCTCTATTGTTAGCAACCCCAGGGTTTTCCACCCCAAGCTTTACTGCAATATACACCATTCGAGTTCCTATATTTAGATTTTTTCTTTCAACTCTCACTTGCTTCATTACAGGTTGTGTTATTAGACTCGCATAACTATCAAGCTTCAACCCGAGATTTTCTTCAGGTTTGATGCATTTGTTAGAGCATGTTGTGTGTGAGCTACATTGAAAAATGAACAATCACTTCCAAATTCTATGTAGCTTTGATTCTTTTGTTTTGCCATTTCTCTTAATTTTGAAAAAAGAATCTGTACTAAATATGCTTGTTTGGAATGTTTTGAACCACAGCACCAGAGATTTAAATAATCATTTGTCCTAGAGCACAAAAACCTGTGCAAAGGAACATGACATTTCTATGTTGAATAACAAATAGAGATTGAGAAATACAACATTCATACCTAGCTATAGTGGATCCAGCTATAGAACCAGACTTGACATAAACAAAACATAATCAGCTGTGAGTGCCACTTGGACTTGTGTTTATAATGCAATAGAATGGCTTACTATTTGAGTAATAATAATAGATGTTATTAGTTACAATAAAAGCTGAATTGACATTAAATACAGAATAATTAAAATAAAATTAATGTTTTATCATCTGCATCACTATCAGGAAAAGGTAAAATTTTGGTCTCCATCACACAATATACTCTCTGTCAATAATTACCAACGTATTTACTTTATTTCTCTTACAAACCTAAATATAATTTCTAGCAAGAATTTATGAGAGGTGGATCACTTAAACAAAGGCAGTTTAGGAGTATTGTTGACAGAATTTAAGACTTTAAAGTTGGTGGTTTGTTATAAACCTTATGCACTTTCCTAAGAATGGTACATTTGGTAGTGTCATCTGCTTTTAATTCTGAATTACATTTGTTGCTTTTCTTCCTTGGTATTCGCAACACTCCACTGGAAACACCAGTGTAATCTGCAGTTAATTTAACAATGTTGTTCACAACTACTGCTGGATTCTCCTGCATTAGTTTGTTAAAAACATTTACAATTCTATACTACGTTTAATGGCTTACCTTCAAAATGCTTCATTATATTCACCTTTATTGTTACTTGCCATGCTAATGTGCTTCTAAAAGCAGCCATATTTATCATTTATCAGCGCACACAATTAAATGAAAGCTGTGACCTCCTTTAGTTTTACTATTTCGTATTAATTAAAGGTTTCAAATTATGTTTGATTAACATACTTCTTGAAAACTCACAGATAATCGTGTATATTTAAGATACTATATGTTATGGTGTTCTTTGGGGTCCTATGTATTGTGGGCTAGTCAATGACATAGTTTAGATCAAGTTGGGTTGTTCCCCGTGGGTAGTGGTTACCATGCAAGCCTCTAGTTCCCAAGGTCGTGGGTTCAAACCTGGCAGTGGGCGATGTTTTTTCTTTTTGGGCGTAAAAATCCTTAGCATGGCTACTTTTGGAAAGGAAGTAAAGCCGGTGGTCCCCTGTTATAGATTTACAGCACGTAAAAAGAACCTCAAGCCTGATAAAGAGTCCTCTGAGCAAAATTGCCAGTCTTTCATGCCCAATATAGAATGGGACAATAAGGTCCACAGCAGTTAAAGAGCGTCCATAAATAAAATTTTGAAAAGAATTCAAGTTGGGTTTTAAGTGTGGAGTGATTATATCTTAATATATAAAAGTAAATGTATATATGTTCCTTATAGGCTTCTAAACCACTGCACCTATTTCAACCAAATTTGGCACATGTAACCTTTGACACACAGCAAAAATTACTGTCTAGCTTAGAATTTGAAATTTTGCCCCATTTCACATGATTTGTTATTTAATTTTATGTGATGCCTACAAAAGCTAGCAAGAACATCTGTCTTTTTCTCAACAATAATAGGTCGAACACTGCCAACATAATAATAATAATTAAGCTTTCATAAAATAACAAAGGAACAGCATATTCACTGATCTCCTCTCTGGAGTAATAACACAGTAAATAATTACAATAACAGTGCTACCTGTAGCTATGCTTGCAGAAACGTAAAGGCGCTATAACCGCTTGGTAAAAAAACATTTGAAAGTGCGAAAACAGCATCAAACCATACAAAGTATTACTCATTCATCTTTGTCTTCATATGAATATTTATTGTGTGTTGCAACAAAATAACACATCAGTGTCTTTTGTAGTTAAACACTGCTAACTTAAGAATAATAAATAAATCAAAGTATCCATACATTTTGGGATCATACTTCAATGCTCGGATATGGTGCAACTTTTGCAGTCAAGCATTGCTAACATAATAAATAAATCAAAGTTAATATACATACATTCTGGATCATACTTCAATGTTTGGATATTCAGTTATGTGTAGTTTCTCATTTTTCTTCTTATTTGAATGTTAATTTGACCTTTCTTTTGTTTTCCTTGTTTTCTTAGTAGATTTACAAGTGTTGGTTACTAAGAATAAACAAAGTTATGTTACTTATACTGCTATTATTTCTCAACTGAGGTTTTCTATATAAATAATGACGAGGCATCCCAAATGTGACAATATGGAAGTTATTCAGCTTTATTCACAAACTGTGGTGTTTGTAATTGTTTTATTAATGGATGCTCATTAATTGGTATGGTTCTTAGCGTCCCATTCTATATTGGGTGTGAAAGACCGGAAATTTTGCTCAGGGGCCTCTATCAGGCTTGAGGTTATTTTACATGCCGTAAATCTATGACATGGGATCACCGGCTTTAATTCTCTTCCAAAGGAAGCCATGCTAAGGATTTTTACGCCCGAAAAAATTCCTCCACTGAGTTTAAACTCGTGACCTCAGGAACTAGAGGCTAGCAGTGCTTTTGCACAGTGTTTTTACTTTGTTCTTTATAGTGTCCTGAGAATTTTAATTAACTCTTTAAATGTCTTGTAGTTTCATAAGGAATGAGAGGAAGTAAATGAAATTAATTATATTGTCATTCGAGTATAAAAAACTACCCGTGCAACATCATGTAAACCAGCTAGTAAGCATATAAATGGCAAACAAACTATTGAACATTTGTGGCGGATTTTCTACAAAAAGGAAAGAAGAGTCACATTTATGAGCCATTGAGCAAAACATCTTAAAGAATGTTGCAAAAGAATTATTTTAGATTTTAACTTGTAGTCTGAACCACATAAGAAAGATTGAGCTTTAGTTTGCCCTCCAAACTGGAGAAGTTTGGAGTAGTTAGTACAGTCATGGATCATCTGGATAGAGAGGGGGGCTGTTTCAATGAAAATTATGGGAGCTAGAGAGTGATTATACCACAGTTTGATGTCTCTTGCCTGCAGGCTAAAATTCTTAAGATGACTGATCCAACCTGTATCAACCCTGAGCCTGATGAAGCATATAGAAATTGTAAGTCCAAGCACAGCCCAAGTAATTTACCAACAACCTGGTTCCCAGTTATTCATAAGGTAAGTAATGTCAATGAAAACTAAAATGAATCTCCTATTTTGGTAGAGATGGGGAAAATTGTTATTTTTCAGTAACAGTTATTAGAATTTATAATAACCATTTCAAAATCCATCCTCAATTTACATTCAGTAGCCCTCTTGTATTAGTTCCATGACAATAATATTAAAACTGTTCCAAATCGCATATCAGGCTCGAATATTTCTAGCAGGTATTGTCCACTATTGGAACTTCAGAAATAGGGCCAGTTCTAAGGTTTTACATCACATACAATCAGAGCATTACCTTTGAAACTGTGTAAATGGAGCTAGTTATTTTTTGGAATGGTTAAATGCTCTGAATCTTTTTTTTTTTATTATGATTGACAGAAGTATTATTAGCCGTGATTTCATATTCATTATATAATTGCAATGAATCGGTTTGAATAAAAAAGATAATATTAATAAAAAAAATCTAATAAAGCATAATGATAAATAAATCAGATATCCATATCCTTATTTAATTGAAACCAAATTAATAATATAAGTAAGAAGCAAATTAACTCGCATCACATCTGTGCTTAGGTTTTAACTAAGAAGCGCAGATTTGATGCAAGCAAGAAACAAGCAGACTCATCACATATAAGCTCTGAATCATTCTAAAACTATATTATTCCTAATTCAAGGATGAAAAAAATGCCATAAATTAATTTTGTAGTCTTATTTTAAAGCCCAAGTTGCACAGACATTTGGTAGCTTAAACCTGAGCCCTGCCAATGCAGACCTGTGATACAGGTTGAGGCATTTATTAAAACTACTACCTTAAATATTTTTATATCTTTGTTGATATCAGTTAGATATTTCCACTAGACATAAGTGATAAAATCTATTTTACAGAAAATTAATACAGTTTTTTAAAAAGAAAAGTGTTGTGATCATAAAGCTGCTTCTTTTTTAATGAAATAATAATCATAAATGTTGGTGAAATAAAACTATAAATAGAACAAATTACATTAATCATATCAGCACAGTGATTGCTAAACTTTGACAAAGCATGAGTTAAGTGAACAGTTTTTGGGAAACTGAGTAAGGATCTCCAGCTGTTTATTCAGCATTGTTCCAAAATACTTATTTAAAGATATTTTAACTAGTTAATAGTGACTTTCTCGTTATCTACACTGGAAAAATGCAGTAACATCACATTTTAATTTCATTTGGTTTAAATTCTGCTTGCCTTGATTTTACTTCTTGGAAGCGTCTCGGCTAGTCGTAGCTCCACGTGGAGTGAAATGATTACTTTGCTTTCATTGGCTAAAGTGACACGTGAAAGCAAAGAAATCGGTTGACTCCACGCGAAATTAACAATACCCGAGAGGCTTCCTTATGGCTAATATGTCCACCTAAAAACATACAGTTTTCTACTCAAAATACTCAGGAATAGTTTGGTAAGGGTTCTTTTCTGCAACTGAAGCCAAACTCTATTCAGCAGTGGATGCATCTTCTTCTCTGGATAATGTCAGCCATTGCTATCACACTACACTGCCCCAAAATGAGTGCACCCGAAATTTAATACTGTGCATACACTTACAAACTATTCCCCCACCCCTTTTCTTTTTGTCTGTCTCTTACAGTTTACCAATTATATATGTCATTCAGAATAAACAGGACTTCAGATGCCATTCCCAGAAAATTCAAGATACACAGTCTGTCATGCAAATTTTGAGTTACACACACGCATGGACCTATTTCTAAAAATCGGATGTATTGCATTCACATGACTTTCTCAACTCACACTTTACAAAATATTCATACAAATGCTTGCTCTTCATCTACTTCTTGTCAATACAGATAAACCTGCACACACACACCCAAAAAAAAAAAAAAAATAATAATAATAATGAGTAGGGATTTGCAGTTTTCAGTGTCTGAAAATTCAAACCAAAATGGTTAACACCACGAAAAACCATATTTGGCATAAATTCTTGGCTTTGATGACATCTACATTTTCTGTGTAGTAAGATTTTATCAATGTGTTAGTTTGCTAATTATAGAAAAGTGGTTCGAATAAAGAGGACTTCAGAGGCTATTCTCAGAAAATTCAAGATATATATTTTATTTGTCATGTAAATAGCTTAAACATATATTTTAATAAAAATCATTAAGAGCCATTTTTTGAGAAAATCAAAAATAATAAAACGTTTTCCATGTAAGTGTTTACCCCATGACATTGTGAAAAACAACTAAATGATGACCATTTCAAAAAATAACTGAACAACTCAAACCAATAACAACGCATATCACAAAAATGGATGAATACCACAACAATTTATTTGGAATAAATTCTGTTTTAAGGACAGCTACATTTTCTGAATTTTTGTCTATCTCGTTTACGTTTTTCAAAATTTATACAAAATTCTTTCCGAATGAAGAGGACTTCAGAGATTATTCCCAGAAAATTCAAGATATACAATGTATTTGCCATGTAAACATTTCAAATATATGGAATTTTAATCAAAATCGTTAAAAGCCATTTTTGAGAAAAAATATGTCCACATAAATGGTAGCTTAGGGTGGGTGGTATTTTCTTGAAAATCTTTGTGTAATTTTTGGAAGGTGCTGAAATTAAATACCAAGTTTAGTATTTATCCAAAGTTACACTTTTTAGTTATGTATGCTCTCCCTCACACACATTGACCTTTTATTAAAAATATTTTGCTTTGGTTTCAGGGAGCCCCAAAACATGTATTTCTAATGAAATTTCACTATAAAATTTTTGGATGGTAAGCAGTGTCTCTACTTACTATTGGCAAGTAGTAGAGAAAGTAAAACAGACCTGATCATCATTGGTGAACTTTTAAAATACCTGCAAATAAAATATGGTTTCACAGTTGGAAACATTTTAATTAGTCTTTTCAAAGCATGAAATAAACATCTTGTTTTAGAAGAACTAAAAAGCTACTGATAGTTATATCTGCAAATTCACAGAAATGTTTTAGTTCCTGTGTACGGATTATTTAGACAGTGAGATAATAGAAAGTTTTTAATAGAATACTCTCCACATTGATTAGAAAACTGTCTGTACCATGCAGGCAGTTGTGCAATATTTAGGTGGGACAATCTACTCCTATGCTGTTGCTATTCAAGTTACATTTAAGTTTGGAGAGCATGTTTTTTCCTTGTAGGTAGTTGACATCCCCAAAAATTAATATTAGCATTTCTCTGGAGAGAGAGAAGGCTGACGGAAACTCTGTTTTACTACGTTCTTTGTGATATATGTGAATATAGTTTCACATTTTTCATTGCTGTAAGTGTCTTAACTTTTGTTCCTATACCATTCTTTACTAAATGGAAATACTGTGCAGCTATTGGAAATAACTTCAGGTGACTGACTGTTAGCATCATTCGAGATATGAGGATTAATTAATTTTTCATTCATATCTTCAATAACAGTAGGAACAGATTGAGCTACAAGAATGTTATTGACAATAGCTTCTGTCTTGGTTCTGGCACAGCTAGTGTTTTTTACTATTTCAGAGTCTGAACACAAAAGTTTATTTAACTCTGATGCACTGTCCATTAATTTATATGAATGGTGATGCTGTACTGTGTGAAATGTCATTGTTCGCTTCTACTGCACAAGCTTTCTTATGTTAAAATTAAATTAAATTGAGTTTTATTTATGGATGCTCTTTAACTGCTGTGGTCCTTAGCGTCCCATTCTATACTGGGTGTAAAAAACCGGTAATTTTGCTCAGAGGCCTCTTTATCAGGCTTGAGGTTCTTTTACGTGCTAAATCTACAACACAGGACCACTGGCTTTATTACTTCCTTTCCGATGGAAGCCATGCTAAGGATTTTTACGCCCAAAAAACTCCATCGCCCTCCGCTGGCTTTGAGCCAGCAACCTCAGAAACGAGAGGCTAGCATGGTAACCACTACACCATGGGGAACGACTGTTTCTTGTGTGGAACTTGTGGTGGTTACCATAAAGGTTCTGATATTTTGTGAAGTACTACTTATTCTAACAAATTTTCTGTTTTTATTTTCTCTACCACATACATAGTAGGTAGAGAAGGTATTGCATTCCACCAGAAATTCCATAACAAGATTTCATTGAAAATACATGCTTTGATGCTCCTTGAATTTCCTCCCAAAAAGAAAGCATTTGCAGAAAAAGCTCTGTGTGTGTGTGTGTGTGTGTGTGTGTGAATAGCATAAGTCAAAAACAAAAAGTTGCATAAATACCAAACTTGGATTTAGGTTAAGTACCTTCCAAAGATGCGACATTTAAACAAAGATTTTCAAGAAAATTCCCCAACCCCAAACTACCCTTTACCGAACAAATTTCCAACACTTTTTATTTTTGCAAAAATGGCTCTATCGATAATGATTAAAATACCATATATTAACGATATTTATATGACAAATGAAGTGTATGCCTTTGACTTTTGGGGGAATAGCCTGTGAAGTCCTCTTCATTCGGAAGGAATTTTATATAATCTTGTATAACTGGTAAACGTTAAGTGATAAAAAAAAATTTACTACACAAAAAAAGTAATCTTTTAAAACACAATTTAATTCAAATAACTTTTTTGTGGCATCGGCTATTTCCAAGATCTCCATCATTAATGATTCGAATTGCTCAATACTTAGCCATTCTCTTAGTCCTGTTGATTTTTGGTTTCTTACGCTTGCATGGAATGAGTATGGAAATTTGCCAGGATGTAGCATCCAGTTCATAAATCATTTGATTATCGCTATTCCCTTTGCATTTATAACCAAATGTGTAACGAAGCTGCTTCTGCAAAGTTTTATCTAGATTAAAATGAAGTGCAGAGAAAAATAAGCTTTCATAAGAATAGTTTTTATACTCATTAATAAATGATAGAGAAAGTCATGAATGTAACACATCAGAGTTTTAACTTTCTCTATTACGTACGTAGTAGGTAGAAAAGGTATTGCATTGCACCCAAAAAGTCGATACCAAGATTTCCCCAGAAATATATGTTTTAAGACCCCTTGAATCCAAAAGTGCATTTTTAGAAAAAGGTCCAAGTGTGTGTGTCTGTGAACAGCATAACTCAAAATGAAAAGTTGCATAAACACCAAACTTGGTATTTAGATGTAGTACCTTCCAAAGATGCGACACAAAGATTTTCAAGAAAAGCCCCCACCCCAAACGACCTTTACATGGAGCATTTTTCAAAATTTTTGATTTTCTAAAAAATGCCTCTTTAACGATTTTGATTACAATACCATATATTAAAGATATTTAATGATATTTAATAAAATGTATACCTGGAATGTTCTGGGAATAGTCTCTCTTCATTTGGAAGGAATTTTGTATAATTTTGTATAACTTGTAAATGTTAAGCGATAGATGAAAACGTACTACACAAGAAATGTAGATCTCTTTTAGGACACTCAATTTATTTTAAATAACCTTTTTTGGCATCAGCCTTTTTCAGATATCTGTTATTAATGGTTCAAATTGTTCAATACTTGGTCATTCTTAAAGTCCTTTCAACATTCAGTTGTTTCTTGTGATTGCATGGAAAAAGTATGGAATTTTAAGGCCAGCGTATAGTGTCCAGTTTTTTTAAAATATCTATCACTATTCCCTTTTTATCTATAACGAAATGCGTGATGCAGCTATTTCTGGAAAGTTTTATCTTAATTAAAATGAAGAAGATAGGAAAATAAACTTTCCTAAGAATAATTTATACCCACTAATAAGCGCTGGGGGTAGAGAAAGTCATGTGAATGCAACACATCAGATTTTTTTAACTACTAATATGTTTCTCAAAGTCTCTTGTCCCCTTATTTTCTATATCACAAAACTGTCACACTTACAACATTTTGCTTCATTTAGTATTTTAAGGCCTTTCTTAAAACACAGATATTTATTTTCTTTTTATTAACACCCACTCACATATTGATGACATTTTAATTTTTGTATATTTGACACTAATGAGCTATAAACAAAATATGTTACTGGTACTGTTCACTTATCACATTCACAGCAACACATGACTTACAAACCGTTCTGTGCCTACAAGACTGTAATTTGACTTTAGTAAATCGCAATTCTCCCACTCATCACTATTGAAAGAATCTAACATCAATTAGAGACGTTCTGATTGAACATATTGTATTATCAGCACAGCAAAGGCAGCTGGCAGTCAAGGCCAAGGTTTTCATGACTGAAGCTACTAGGTGTGTAGATTGCCTCACTACACTGTTCTTGCCCTCCCGATAAACACCAACAAATAGTATTTGCCACAAAGTGACAAAATTGCACATTACTGAATATTCATATTAATACTAAGTAGTTGAAATGAAAAAACATTTAAAAATGTTTAAAATTTTTGGCAGATAGGATAGTATGATGGAAAAATGGACATCTCCTTTTGCTGGAAAGATGTTAAGTCTTTGGTCCATGTACTTTATAGTGCCTTATGCATTTTAGAATACCAACTTCTTTATTTATGACTAGTAATATTGACAGAAATCCATATACATTGATTTTAGTATGAAAATTTATAAGCTCTGTAATTGCTATTTTTAACAATTAGTACGTAGTTAAGAATTTAACTTTTCTACCTTTCAATAAGAAAGCAAGTAAACAATGTTTTCTTAAACTCTTTTTAAGAAATAGATCCTGCATTAATAAGAAAAAATATATACACTATCTGCATATACAATCTCATATATTGTGCTTAATTAAGTATACAGGTAAGTAGTTTTAATGCCAGGGTGGCCCCAGAAATAATGCGCTGCACATGCATTGCACTGCACTGCACAATACATCTATTTCCTTTATTATGCATGGTTATTTGCAAGTTATTAGAATGGCTGTGAGGATCTAACTCAATTGCTTGAAAACTTCTTTGACTAAAAACTATTGAAATGAATGACTAGAATCAGTCAGGTCACGTTAGTGTCTTAGATCAAAAACCTTTCATTAAAAATGCAGTTTTATGTGGGTGTGTTGACAGACATTTAGGGATTGCTTCAAATTAAAGAGACTGATATTTAACAACAATAGGTTATAGCAGTATTTTTCAGTTTCTCTGAAGATCTGGATACCTTAAAGGATAATAATGAACATACCAGAAGTTCAAGATCTACAGACTTTGTAAAGGCCATTATTGTCAGTATTTTGGAAGATAGGCAAATTGATCACTGCTTTTCCAAAAAATACAAAACTGCATATAGGTGAGCTTAGGGGATGTAGTACCCAATTACAATTGGGAAATGTACTCTCATATAAGCTACAGTTTACTGGATCAAAACATTTTCGTCATACTGAAAAAATCTACTTCAGGTCAGTCATTTAATAACATGAGATGACCTGAATAAAATGCATCAGAGTTAACTCCAAAGGAGACTCAAGACATCCAGGGACTACAACAGCATTAAGCACTCATTGAAGTATATGGGAATTGTTTTGAATGGTGTAAGCAGACTGAAAAAAGTTATTTACCAAGTAACTTAATGCATTATTTCTGGCACTCCTCTCATACGTGAAGTTAGAACTTTGAATGTTTAAACATTCATTGAATTCTCAAAGAGATCCAGAAGTCGTTTTATGCCTTTAATTTGTTCTGCCAGTTTGTAAATGGGCTTCATGGATTTACTTAGTTCTTCACATTTTGCCATAAGCTGATACATGGACTTTATATTTGAGTCAACTGCATCACATGTTTTGCACACTGCATCACGGTACACTTCCAGGCACTCTACTGTAAGTGCTGACACACTGCGAAGAATCCCTGCTAAGTTTTCGGTCAATGTATCTACTGAAGTAGCAACCTTTTTAACCTCACTTTCTAAGTCATTAAGCACATTTGGGTCGATTATTGGGAGTTGTGGCATTAGAGCCTGACGATATAGACATGGTGTTGAAATGCGTGAGCCTGGGAAGGGAGGCGTGTCACCTTTCTTTGAGACAGGACTAGAGAGTTTTATCTTGGTTTCCAGGTCTTCAGTTACATAAAACACCATATCGCCTTCTTTTATCACGGTTCCTTCTAAAGACAAATCTCCCAGAGGTGGTCTTGTTCCCTGCAAATCAACGCTGTCATTTTCTTGGTTTGGCTTACGAAGCTCTAATCTATCTGGCCTTTTCGTGTCAGCATCCGGAAAGAAATCTTGCTGTAACCTATGCACTTTCTCCCCAAGAGTCATTTTCTTCACACCCATATCCAAATCTGCTGAGCCCGGTGATCCTGACAAAAAGTCTTGAGGCGACGCCTGAGAATCAAACGAAATTTCCGAATATGATGCTGTCATCTCATGCAGCCTTTCATCATACATATCAATATTAGAAACGCAATCATTCCGAGGAGATAAATGCTCCAGTTTATTTGACAACTCCGTTGCAAATTCTGGGTTAAAGGTTTCGAAATCATTTTCGCAAGGTGATTGTTCTTCCGATTTAGGCTTCGATGTAGCCATGTTGTATAAATACAGATCAAGAGAAACCTATCACGAAAATATGCTCTTACAGTCGAACACACTAAACAAAACAAATATATGGTATATCCATAACACCCACACAAGGTCGCCGGAATCGGATTCGTTTCAAAAGAACGCTTCCTTTCTTTCAAGTGTGGTGTACACACTTCGTTTCCCAGAACTGACACCTCTTTGGTAGTTCATTCCATAATATTAACTTTCATTTCCGTCGGAGTATGTTGTTAGTTTACAATTTCAGTTATATATTTATATGCTTTGTTAATGACAGTCTCAAATTGAGGAAAGTTGAATTTGTTAATAAATTCTGTATATAAGAAGAACTTCCTCTCCAACAGAGTTCGTTCCATGCACGTTCCATGATATTTACTTCCAGTTCCGTAGGAGTTACTTCTATTGCCCGATGGATCTAATGGTAATCGATGAAAAGTATCGGACATCAATCAGGAAGTAAACCGGCGAAATGATGGAACATCGATGGATTACAGAAGTGTTTGAAGAACGCTGTGGAAGTCTCGTGTAATATGAATTTAAAAATTTGCCCTAGAGTTTTATCAATATGCCTTTCCCACCTCTTTTCGTAAAGTTGGCAGCCAGGAGCTGTTCTTGTCACAAGCGCTTGCAGAAAGCTCTCGCGAAGGTGTACGAACACCACGCTTCCAAAACGAATGTCGCGACCTCTGCCATGCTGATTGCTGATGCTGAGGCTTGAAACTAAACTAAGATGGAAGTCAGCTGATAAAATAGCAATGCCGAAAATATAACAATAAAGCAGAATTTTCGTGTCAACGAGCAATTGTGTAAATGTAGGAGTTTATAGTGATACCTTATTTAATATTGAGTACCAAATAACGCGCATTCGATGTTTAAAACTGGAACATGACCTGAAAACCTAGTAAGGTAGAAGACAGGTTATGAATCGAAAGTTTAGTTGGTTTTAATGAAGAATTGAAATATATATAGCGAAAACAACCTAACCTTAAATATAAACTATACTTAGTATGTTAAGGTGTTAAAATGTGTGTTTGTGCTATTTAGTGTTGAAATGTGTTCGAATTAGGGACTGTATTTCGAAAAGTTTATTTTTATGGATTGCACACTAATATCTTAAAACGAACAGGAGAACTCATGCTCAAAGGTTATGTCTGATACCTATTTCAATTTTGAATGTGATGTAATGATAATAGTTTGGGATCCATGGTTTGATTTTGGATGTGTATTAGTGCTGTGCTCAAACACTATTTCCTGCTGTTATACCAAATAAATAAATTAGGACATAATGCTCTTTTCATTGCAAAATAACTTAAAGCATTTCATAAACAGAAAATTCTCCATATGTACTGTATATCTTTGGGAATTTTTTGTCAATCTGGGTAACTTGGTTAAGCGCTGGCCTTGGAAGCGCAAATAGTTACATAAAACTTGTGTATTACCACATTATTGCTGAATGATTTCTACATATCGAAATGTCAGCTACCATATTTATGACAAAACACCCAACTTAAATTATATAAATGTATAATATGTATTGCATGGCAAAATATCTGCTGAAATAGTTATTCTTTTTTAAGTATCTACTTTATTTGTGAAGTCATAGTGGGAGCTGCCTTGTAAAACAACTTCTTGGTTTCATTACTTGATAGTATTGAGTAATGCTATCTCTGTTTTAAATGTTGTCTCATATTCACACTTCTAATTGGGCAGCACTATGGCCTCTCACAAAAAAGCCTGGATTCAATCCTAGGGATCAGAGGTGGGATTTTGTGGTAGATAAAATGGCACTTAGAATGAATGTTCTCTGGTTTTCCCCACCATAATTCCATCAATTGCACCATCTTCATCATTGTCATCCCCCCTCCCACCAGTCTCCAATCTCTGTAAACCTGTGAAGTTAAAAGGGACATTAAAATTAAAAATACTATGGAGGACAGAGAGCAATACTAATGAACGAGTGTCTCATCCAGCCACCCAAATTTATAAACCAGCATGTGCTGTTACATTCTTTCTGCAGTCAACATATGAAAAAACAATACTGACACACTAAACTACATGTTAAAGTGATTGACAATTATGAAGGGTGGGTGTGAAATGGTTAAACACAAAGAGACATTGTTATTATTTAGAGACATTGCATTCACATTCATATTTAATAATACTGTATAATACATTTGTATGGTATTTTAAGGAACATGTGCCTACATTAATATACATTTGAATGGTTAAACAGAAAGAGACATTGTTATTATTTAGAGACATTGCATTCACATTCATATTTAATAATACTGTATAATACATTTGTAAGGTATTTTAAGGAACATGTGCCTACATTAATATACATTTGAACGTCCTACCCAATTAAAATGTCCATTAAATTCTAACCTCTTGAATGTCTGTTATTACAATCTATTGGAATGATCTTATAGGTAATTGCACTTAGTCACTTATGCATACACAAAGCCAGTTCTAGTTAATAAAACTTACAGTTATTGAATAGAAAATACACTTTGATTCCTTTTCCTGGGAAAGGTTCTATATATAACATTTGGTATAACACAATGGAGGTCCTACAGCACATGGGAACCTTAAATTTATTGACAGGTCATATGGGAAAAAAACAAATTGAGCCCATACAGTGATGTTTGTTCATTTGGCTCCACTGTGAGCAATGCTCAGGGAAATTGAACACATCATACAATTATGAAGTATACAGAGTAAGTAGGAATTTACCCAAAGCCAAGAACAGCCTTTGGGGGGGGATGCTCCCCTCCCCATCATGCATTATCTAAAAGAGAAAAATTTGTAAACCATCACCATTTCAACAGTAAACTTCACTACACGCATTACAGTAGGACAACAATAGCAAATAAGTGTTAATCACCATCACATGCAATCTGCCCTACAATAAATTGCTTACATGAGGTTGATACTATTATGATGATTAATTCACTTTGAATAAGCTCGAAATTATAACTTTATACTTATATTATGCTTAAATTTCAATTTCCCATGTAATTTCTATTACCTTGAAGATATGTTTGAGAAAGACCACTTGAAACGAGAAATTCTCATTATTACTGCATGGGTATTATTTGGGAAGACAGTATACAGGGTGGAAGGTACTGCTTGAACTGTACGTTAATCATGGATTCTATATAATGAGTAGTGCAAATATGTCCAATACAATTTTTGTCATTAAACCTACAAAAATGAAACATAGTGATGTTCCTTGTGCCTGTGTCTATTAGCCATTTTATTACAGTTCAAGCTACACCTTTCACCCTGTATAAGAAAACATTTAGAAGATGGTGGAGTATGCATATACATAACACATTATAACATACAAAACTGGGATGCAACAGACCCATCTATCCCATTGACTAACAATTATACAATCACTGTGTGCTACTGGTATTCCTACTACTTTCTATCCAGCAATAGTATTTACATGGTAGCTTAAGTATTTAAAGTCCAATATCAAACCTGCTATGTCTGTAGAGACTGGCACTGTAGCAAGATGACAATATCACAAAAGACATGTCAGGAATGGGGAGGAATATAATGGTTATTTTGGTTGGGGAATTTTCTTGAAAATCTTTGTGTTGTATCTTTGGAAGGTACTGAACTTAAACCGATTTGTACTATGTATGTACAAATTCATGCTTTGAAACGCATGGCTTTATGTATTCACTTTCAATTGCCAGTCGAAATGCGCGCGCCAACGTTCCACGTTACGTATTTGACCACAGCCAATGGGAGCAAAATGTGCCGGAATGGATTACCTTCCCCCTTGAACTGGAAGATCGTTCCCTTTCGTTCATTTTCGGTATTCGCTCGAACTTCGTCGGGCAACTTCGGGGAGCTATCTGCAAGCTCTAGTGTTCTTGTCACTGAACTACCCCAGCGCTCCAATTGTACAAAACGAAAAGCATTATTCCTGCCGATCTCGCGGCACGCCGCGGTAAATGCTGACTTGCTTATTTCTGATTTTAATATTCCTTCCCAAATAAATTTCAATTCAAATGTCTATACAAGAATATCAGTTCTAAACGAACAGGATAGTCATGCCACGTCTTCACTTTCGAAAATATCTACATTCGCTTTTGCTTGTTTATCGTGTAAGGGTGAAATTGTGGTATCATTTTCTTTAAAAAATACGCCATATTTTAATTAGTGATATAATATGTTTGGCGCTCAGATATGCTCCTTTTCTAATGTACTTCATACATGACTAATTATCAACATTTTTCGTTTCACTCTGCAAGTTGATGGAAATTATTTTTCGTTTCTTACATTAGGTATTATTATTATTATTATTATTATTATTATTATTATTATTATTATTATTATTATTATTATTATTATTATTCACTCCTCTGCGATCGAGTTTTCCAGCTAAACAATTCCAAGCTTTAGACGACCAGGCAGTCAAAATGCTTGAAAATATCCAATTTTTTCTTCAAACCAGATATTGTTTCCATTAGCTACATTTCATACAAACGGACATAAATGTTCATAAGGATTCTTTCGTTTCAGAGCAGTATTAAGATCTGCAGACTCTTAGACAGAACCTATGGTCCAGGCCCTACAGAAGAGTCTGGATGTGGAATACCCCCTGGGGTAAGTTTTTGAAAATTAACCTTCAAAAATAGCACCGCAATTTTCTAACTAAAAACCAAAAAGGGGAAACATTTAAAGCTTATTGTTGAATTGTATAACATTTTATTATACATTATTTAGAAGTTAACGAACCGATGAGAAAAATGAAAATAACTGAAAATCATTAAGGTATTCAACACGATTTAATAACATTGCTATAAACAACTAGGCATATTCAGAACAGAACACTAAATTAGGTTCACATCTATGTTCCTAAATATGCAAAAATCAGTATTTCAGTTTCAAAAACGATATATTGTAATTTTAAGTAAATATTAGGGAAATGTGAGTTAAAAAGGAATGTAACAAACAAACAAATTTTATTTATATTTAATTAAAATACAGTACTTTTCCAAAAATCAGACTTAAAATGAAAGTCTCAAATAATTTTAGTGGCTAATTGGTTTGCAACTACACTTCATATTAACGGAGCTACTTATAATATACACATAACTTAGTTGTCTTAAAATATCACCTTCAATGCTGAGCACAGCAAAAATGTCGAGCCTGTTTTCTAACATGGAGTTTCAAAGCTTGTTTTTGATCAACTTCAATTCTGAAAATTATCCTTCTCCACTGCTGTTTGTAATTATTGTGATAGGTAAACTCTTAGAGGGACCTCGATATTAGCAAAAAATATTTCAGTTTTTTTTCTAGGAGTTTACACATCCGGCCTTCCTGAATAATGACTTTTTCATTTTCCACATAACCTTTTTTAAACTCGTGATAGAAAGCCTTGCACTGAATAATTTAATTTCCCAAATTATCATTTAAGTGTGTTGTCAAACTTTTTAAAACGGAGGCCACAATAAGTTGTGTAAATCGGCAGATAGGTGTAAAAATCAACCAAATTGACTTGCTTGTATTTTTTCTTCAGTAGGTTGTATCAATTAAAAGTATGAACACTTAATGTTATTTAATCGGAAATATATGTTTTGAGGCCCCCTGAATCCAAAAAAAAAACATTTTTGGAAACATGTCCGCGCGCGTGCGCGCGAGTGTGTGTGTGGGTGTGAGAACAGCATAACTCAGAAACGAACAGTCGGCTAAACACTAAACTTGGTATTTAGGTTAAGTATCTTCCAGAGATGTGACATGAAGGTTTTCAAGAAAATCCCCCCACTCCAGATTACCCTTTACATGGAACATTTTTCGAAAATGTTAATTTTCTAAAAAATGGCTCTAACGATTTTTATTAAAATATCATATATTTAAGATGTCATGCGAAATAAAATGTATATCTTGAATGTTTTGGGAATGTCTCCAAAAGTGTTCTTCATAACTGGTTGTTTGCATAACTGGTAAACCATAAGAGATAGACAAAATTTTACTACACAAAAAATGTGGATCGCGTTAAAATACACAATTTATGTCATATACATTTTTTTTGAGTGAACCATTTTCGGGATATTGCTTGTTATTCCCTTAAATTTTCCAATACTTATACTTTTTCCCAAATGGGAATTCGTTATTCTTTTTTTTTTGTTTGTTCTGGTAATGCAAAGAGAATGGAATACTCGACATAGCAACCAGCTCTTAAAATATTTGACTATCGCTTAAAGCCTACCAATTCCCCTTGCATCTACAAGAAAATTAGCAATAAGATTAACATCTCGATATCTCGATTAACATGAAGCATATGGAGAATAAGCGTTTGTAAAAATAGTTTGTACAAGAGTAGAGAAAGTCATGTAAGTGTAACACATCAGAATGTTTTTTAATCTATTCAATATTAATTTTTAAAGCTTATTTTCTCACCCCCCACTCGCTTTGTTCCAGTCTTCTTCGTCCACTTTTTAGAATAACATTGTGCTCCTGGCGTGAGTATGCGTTGCCTTCCATTATACCTGTTGCGGCATCAAATACTGTCTGGGATTAGCATGCTGGGCCAGAAGCCCCGCGTTCGATTTCCGGTTAGAGTATGACAATTTTCTTTTAGCCAAGATTATTCCCTAACCTCCCTGTAATCTGGAAGTATGAACGAGAGTGTGAATAATGTGTTTACGATTTAATGCTTAACCAAAAAGTTAAGAGAGTAGGACAAAGAAACCTATAAAGATTTAAAAATAAAAAGAACTTGTCTGGGTAACATCGGGGCCACTCAAGATAATTAATCTGCAAGATTTTGGATAGAAACTCTGATTCTAACAAGTGCTTGTCATTTTTACTTTCTCTACTACGTATAGTAAGTAGGGGAAGTATTGTATTCTACCCAAAAATTCGATACCGAGATTTCACCGGAAATATATGTTTTGAGGCCCACTGAATAAAAAAAAAAGCATTTTTTGGAAAATGTCCGTGTGTGTCTGTGTGTTTGTGAATAGCATAACTCAGAAACGAACAGTCGGATAAACACCAAACTTGGTGTTTAGGTTCAGTATTTTACAGAGATGCGACACGAAGGTTTTCATGAAAATCTCCCCCACCCCAGATTACCCTTTACATGGAACATTTTTCGAAAATTTTAATTTTCTCTAAGATTTTGATTAAAGTATCACCTTTTTAAGATATTTTCATGAAAATTTTCTGGGAATTTCTCCAAAAGTATTCTTCATTGTGGACGACTTTTGCATAATGGTAAACCATAAGAGATAGACAAACGTTTACTATACAAAAAATGTAGATCGCGTTAAAATACACAATTTATGTCATATGCATTTTTTTTTCAGTGAACCGTTTTCGAGATATTCCTTATTATTCTCTTAAATTTTCCAATACTTATACTTTTTCTCAAATGGGAATTCTTTATTCATTTTTTTGTCCTGGTAATGCAAAGAGAATGGAATACTCGACATAGCAACCAGCTCTTAAAATATTTGACTATCGCTTAAAGCCTACCGTTCCCCTTGCATCTACAAGAAAATTAGCAATAAGATTAACATCTCGATATCTCGATTAACATGAAGCATATGGAGAATAAGCGTTTGTAAAAATAGTTTGTACAAGAGTAGAGAAAGTCATGTGAGTGTAACACATAAGATTTTTTAATTTCTTGGCGTACAATTTTCTGCTGTTATAAAATGCTTCATGTGGTGAACAAATAACCAGAATTTCGTGAAAGTTTAATACAAGCTCAAAATGGCTCTATAAACCTCTCCATACAAACTACCCTTAATTTTGTAGCGATTTCATCCAAAGCTAGAATGTGTCGGTAGATGTTCCTAAAAACTATACACCAATTTCACTCCTTAAGTGTAGCTATAGAAGTTGTAAACGTCTAGAATACTATCAGTCTAAAATAATTTTAATTTTGCACCGATTTATACCAAATTTTAAACGTTGCGACAATTTACAGAGGGGCAAAAGAAGAAGCGACGCCAGTCGGTGCTCTGCAGTAGCGAATGCATTCAAAATGTAAAATTCTTAAATACGAGAAAATAAAATTTAAACATATTTTGAAAATATATCTATATATCTATTCTTTTAAATTATCACATTGCATGGTTTAAAGGACTGTACACTGAAATTAGTGAAAATCTCGGGAAAATGGGCAATTAGATTGCACCTCCAAATAACGTTCAAAGCCTATAATTTCAACATTCATTTTCACTTTTGATATTGTGAAGGTTTATCTTTAAATTATGTAAACTAAAAAAAATCTGGAATAAATTTTTCTCAGGACTTAAGTCAATTTGCACAAATGGTTTTGTTACACGTATTTCCTTGTATTTATGTGCGAGGGGATTAGTAGATACAGTAGGCTTAAGCTAATCAATGTGATGGCTTTGAAATTCCGTTCTCTTTGCATGACCTCGAGGAAAAAATAAAGAATAACGATTCTCACTCGAGGAAAGTATAAGTATTTGAAAATTCAAATCAATAACAAGGAATATCTGGAAATGGCGAACGCCACGAAAGATTTATTTGGTACAAGTTGTGTGCTTTAACAAGATCTACATTTGTTGTATAGTAAGATTTTGTCTATCTCTTACGGTTTACCAATTATACAAATGTCATTCATAATGAAGAGGAATTCACAGAAAAATCTGTGAAAATTTCAAGATATATATTTTATTTGTAATGAAAATGTCTTAAACATAAGGTGTTTTAATCAAAGTCGATAGAGCTATTTTTGAGAAAATCTAAAGTTTCGAAAAACTGCCATGTAAAGGGTAGTTTGGGTTGGGGGAATTTTCTGAAAAATCTTCGTGTCGCATCTTTGAAAGATACAGAACTTAAATACCAAATTTTGTATTTTTGAGCTACCTATGCTGTTCACACACATATACACGGGCCTTTTTCTAAAACAAAGTTGGGTCAGATCCAAAACATGTATTTTCAGTGAAATTTAGGTACCTCATTTTTGCGTGGAACGTAATATTCCTTCATTTAATGTTTGTACACCGTCGTGTTCAAAATGTGGCCTATTCCCCTCGATCGCCATAGTGTTTTTTTCTCCGTGAGGTTTCCACCTTCAGGTTACTAACTTTTGACTCCACCCAGTTCTCTATGTGACTGGTCTGAAAAACAATTCATGTATATACAAACACCAGTGAATGGTGTTTATAATCCATATGGAACGACGGATGATTGGATACCACCTCTATGAAAGAGTTTCGCTACGATTGGTACACAAGGAAAGGCTCAACCATTTACAAATAATTTGGCCTTCTAGAGGAAGGAGCGAAGAATTAAAGTTGTTACCGCTACTAAACGGCAATAAGAAAACCGGCATTAAGAAAACGGTAATGTAACATGAAAATATAAGGTTTAAGTTGTAATATTACCCTTCGACAGTTCGGCCATACTTTGGGGAGGTAAAGTACCTTGCCAGTACAGTGGCTAGAATTATGCTCGAAAACCAGAGATGATCACACTAGATGGTGTAGCTAGATTTTATCAGTACCAACATAAACAGCTCCGTTCCATTATGGGCCACATTTTATGCACGACAGTATATGTAGTAGAGAAAGGAATTATGAGCTTTCAAATTAAACTACTATAAGATGACTATTGTGTGCTATAATACCCACATTTCTAGGTTTCATAAAACAATTTGGCAGGTTTAAGGGGGTGTGATGCTGAGAAATTCCCGGTTTGACTCAAAGCAACCACAAGGAATGCTGTCGAATCCGAGCAAAAGTATCGTAATGGACGTTTGGTACATAGGTATGTTTCACTGAGGTTTACATCTCTCTGGTGAAGTGGTTTCATCTAATTTGTCAGTCATGTCTGTCAAATGGGATAGTGTCCCATCCCTGGTCGCAGGCTAAAGTTTAGGTGCTAAGCATATTTCCCAAAAAGAATCAGCACTAAGACGCAACACTAAATCACTATAGGCAGGAAAGAACACTTCGCCCCATTAGCACTCGCGTATTGACGATGCTTATAATTTTTTTTATAATTTTATTTATTTTGCACATAAATCTGAATGAACAACTTTCTATTCAATTGTACATTTAATGTATTACTGTTGCAAATTATACAAATTCAAAGTCTGTAAAGAGAAACACTTAACAGATGAAATGCTACATGAAATAAATAAATGAAACCTGTGGTTGGATGCACTGTGTGAAAAATACATGCCTTTTAACACCACCCTTCTATATAAGTTCCTTATGCCACAAAATCAAGGGGTCTGTTGAAACCACCCTTTCTGTTCATATACTGACGATACTTTCTTTTCAGAATCACATGCACAGTTCCAACTTCATTTCCTGCTACTTTCTTTCCCTTTGTAGTATCAAATGAACAAAAGCCCATGA
This sequence comes from Deroplatys truncata, assembly GCA_030765065.1. NCBI lineage: Eukaryota > Metazoa > Arthropoda > Insecta > Mantodea > Mantidae > Deroplatys > Deroplatys truncata. The sequence continues at coordinate 92,774,406 of CM060986.1, read as the reverse complement.
GCTTCATCATCTCTTGCTCATCTGGGCTCTTTCCCTCCAAATCTGCATTTTAATAGTAGTATTCCTCGCCCTTGGTTGTGCTAAAGGCACAGAAGCCCATCACTTTCATCATTTCTTCCTCTTCTGGAGTCAGCTTCACCGATTCACTGAGTTGAAACTGTTTTCGACCAGCACCGTCAACAAGCTAAGTCCTGCTTCTTATAACGAGAGCCCTGGTTCTGATGACATGTCATCTTTTAATTTTTGCAGCATAGGCATTGCTAACGTGTACATTAATCCTTATCTGGTCCCAGAGTATGAAAATGCATTTTTTAGGTCATTTTTTGGTCATTTTATACCATTTACCTTTTTAGTTTTCTTTTTCGATTTTACGTCGTTATTTTGTAATTTTCTTGACCTTTGCGTCATTATTTAGTTATTTTCTTGCATTTGCACGGAATATATAAAGAGCTTTATATTACTGAGATTTACATAAAGATAACTTTTCAAACATCAGAAATGTCACCATACATATAACGTTTGGACTCGTGAATGCAGCGAACTGTTACTACCAGGGTTGTCAATCTTGGAGACATTAATAATTCTGGTGATAGTGCTGTTCTTCTCGTATCGCTGAAAGAGCGGTAAAGGCTTTCTGTTCATGGCTCTATTAATATGTTATACGTTGTAAACAAAATTGTAAATCCTAAGGTCTGTTAGAAGCCTGTAACGAAATTTGTATATTATGTATATAAATATTATTATTTCTTTGTGGTTAATTTACGCTCCTGATTAAATGCCTTCGTGTGATTGTCAATGTTCTCTTAATAATTACTAATATGTTCAACATCTAATAATGCATACTTAAAGCAAATGGAGATGTGTGGCATTTTCCCCGGGTTTACCCTATACTGTGAGTGAAAGAAGAAAATCAGACAGATCAATGTGTTAAAGAGTACTCGATACTGAATTTCCGACAGCATTTCCTGGAAAAATCCTCAAATGTTGTAGAATCACGACCCAACTACGGTTTTCCTTTCTCTCAAACGCGACATTTAATTGATGATTTGCGCAATAATGAAAATAGTGAGTAAAATTTTAATTGATTTACTGGAAAACTTGTTTTCTTACTTTTTGGTTCTTTAAAATGTTCCTCATTGTGCTTCTTTTAGATATTCAATATACGTTCTTTAAAGGTGATGCAGGGATCTAAATGGATTTTCTTGATATCAATATAGCTTTATACTTGGGGTTTTAATAATTTACTACCTATCTGTTTAGCTTAAGAACATTAAAAGTATTACTTATTTATTATTCCTTTGTAGGAAAAGTTTTAATGTTACACAAACTTATTGAAAAATGTCAAATTTATTCTTAAAAAGCTATATTTGAGGAATAAGGAGCAAAATATAAAAGTTTAAAAATGCCTAGCTTCCATCACGTGGACATTCGTTTTAATGTCTTGAAAATTATGTATATGAGATAATGAACATTAATTTCCTGTTATATGTACGAGGTGTGTTCCAAAACTAAGGTCGGTTTGGTCATAATAACAACATCGCTCATGAGACAAGGTTTTTATTCACAGTACTATGTGCCTACATATATACTTTACTTTTCCACATAATCGCTGTTCACATCTATACACTTGCTGTAACGCTGCACCAGCTTTTTAAACCCTCGGCATGGAAGTCTGGCGCCTGGGACTTGAACCAGTTGGTAACCTCATCGTGAGTTCATGAAGAGGAATGCAAGAAGAGGAAATAGTTGCTTGGTGCCAGGTCAGGACTTAAGGAGGGTGGTCAAAGAGTTCCCAACGATACTCTTGAATCTACTCTTTGGTTTTGGCAACGGTGTGCGGGCGTGCGTTGTCGTGCAGGAGCTGCCAGACAACAGTTTTCCGCGGCGTCGATTTCGGATCGCACGTCTCAATTTGGTAAGCGTTGCACAATACTCGTCAGCTGCCATTGTTGACCCGCGGTCTATGAAATCAATCGAAAGGACGCCCTTTTCGTTCCAAAACACGATAGCCATCATTTTGCGATTCGTGTGCGGCGATTGCTTACACTTTGTTGGTTTGGGTGAACCGGAACGGCGACACTGCATTGACTGTTGTTTCGACTCTGAGTTGGTGTACGCTATCCATGTCTAGTCGCCCGTAACAATGTGGGAAAACAAACCATTTCCATCTTGTCTATAGCACTCCAAAAACTGTCATGCACTACGCATTCTTTGCTCTTTGTGTTGACCGGTGAGCAGTTTTGGCACCCACTTCGCACAATGTTTCCGATATGCAAGCTAGCTCTTCAGTGACAATCCTATAAAGTGAGGTTCTATCAATATTTGGGAATTCGTCAGCCAGGCCACTAATCGTCAAACGCCCATCACTTCGAAGTTTATTGTTCACTTGCTCAACGATGTCGTCGGTCCGAATACTGGGCCTACCACTCCGCTGTTCATCGTGCACATTTGTGCGGCCATTTCGGAATTCTCGACACCATTTTCGAACCTGTTTGTCACTCATTAAGTCCGGTCCAAACACGAGGCATCTCACGATGGATGTCCGCAGCTGACGATCCTTTTGCAAGCAAAAATCTAATCACACCGCGCACTTCACAACTGGCGGGATCTACGATTGTCGCGGCTATTGCGATTTGCTCTCGACTGGCAAAGGCCTACTGCGTCATACCAACACTGCGATAGGTTCCTCAGGAATCGGTAGATAGCGCTGCAGGCGTGAAACGTCATTCAGACCTACCATCCGTTAAATATTGTTCACCGGACCTAAGTTTTGGAATACGCCTCGTAATTATGTGGAGCAAATATGTGATACCATTTCGGCTATATCGTTAAAATTATGCATTTCAGTAGCGAGTACGAAAAAGAAAAGAAAGAAAAAGCAAAAAGGTGACAGTATTCAAATCACCTTTCTCTCAATCGTTTAGTTAATGCGATCAGGCACAGGTTTTATGAATTAAGTACTCAACAGTTTTTAGTTCATTGCACAAAACCTACCTCATACGGAGAGTGTGGTCAGAGAGAACAGCCTTGTCCTATCTCTAACAGAAGCCACACGACAGGATAGCGTGACGGCTGTGCAACCAGCTGCTATAAAGTCGATTTCAAGGGCTGTAGCCCTTCATAAGCTATCCCTAAATTAAGGTAAACTCATCACAGACTAGTATAAAGCATACATTTTGAAACTTACTAGAGGATCATCCTCTGGACGCAGAGTACTTCCACTAAATGCCTGAAATTAATTGCAAATCTAATAATAATTTCTAACCTTCGCAAAATCTAGTACTAGAGAGGTAAATCATTTTAAAATCTGTGACATTTCTCCCGGATTTACCCTCTACTGTGAGCGAAAGGAGAAAATCAGGCGGATCAATGTGTTAAAAGCAAAAGAAAAAGAACAAGTGAACATTATTTTATTCGCTATGCATAGCAGAAGGGAGGAATACTACTTGCTATGCAGCCGTGTTCCACTCATCGCTGACAACAAACAATTGCAGGCGTCAATCTCCTGTCCACTCATACTGATGCTACTCCACACCAGCTTTGGTTTTCCACAAGGGATGCTGTGGTCTAATCCGATCACTTTGTTTGCTAAGAGAAGAGAATGTGTACGTACGGTTTGAACAGAAGAAACGCTTCCAGTAGAGTTGCGGAAAAAGAAGACAATTGGGTGAGTCAGTCAGTGATTTCCTCACAGTCACACAACTTTCTCTGCCATTTCATAGGTATTGTGCAAGAGAAAATTCATGTTGTATATAAAGTAACCTGAAACCATTCAACTGAATTTGATAACTCTTTCGCCATTGAAAAACCCTGTTCTTTCTAACGGGCATAGGCTATAACATTGCTTTTAGTTTCCACTTCTAAATCATTAAAACACTAAAAGGTAGTTACAAAGCCTGGGTCTTTTTTGGGGGGGGGACCGTAATTTTTCATGAACTTTCCATCCATCAAAACATGCCTGGGAAATCGCGTTTCCCCCATTCGTTTCAGCCAGGAGCGTCAATTCAATTTCTGATTAGGGGAGGGAGCAAGATTGCCTGAAACAGTTTTCCGAGTTTTCACTGAATTACCGACACATTTAGCCCCAAAACACTCATCTTATATTTCTTAGTTGAAAAATAATTGTGTTAAAAGTACAGTTGTCGTAGCTATTCTTTTGGTGGAGCAATAATGATCAGTAGCCTAATTATTTACCGTAACTAACGGGGGCAATTGACCCCCTTCCCTTTAAATGACACCTCCGGTTGCAGTCAACTCACCTATCACCTCTTTTGCTGCTTTTACAGCTTGTAAGCGCTGCTCATATAACAGACAACAGTTTTTATTATTATAAACGTGGGATATAGTCATATTTTAGTTAGATATTTACCATTTTAGTTTTCACTTGATATGCATTTAATTCACGCATAAGTTGATTTTCACATTAGTGTACCGAAAACCTTCTTCATCTCATTCTTCTCATCTACATAAAGTATTTTTTGAATATCCGTATGCTATATCGTACCTTGATTTGGATTTATTACGAACAAAGGAAGCACATTCTGTTTGCCATCCTATACAGTTTCCGACACATGCTTTTCCGCCATGTTAGCAACTTCTTAACGTTTTCCCAATACCAGGGAAAGTAATCGATGGCAATGAACTTTCGTGGCCCGACTTCATCGATCTGGCATTTATTTAAAAATAAAGTTGGTCATGGAATAGGCATTCCTATGCAGTAGTTTTAAGCTTGCTACTGGCTAGCCATTTTGATATGTCATCCAGCTGTCAAAGAACAACCACTTATATAACATCCTTACAGTTAACAAAATTAACATCAGTCGGTAACGTCCGTGGTCCGCATTCCGGAGGGCACAGATTCGATCTCCGCGACCGCCCACTCTGAACCATGGGTTTTTTCGGGCGTTTTCCAAGGTCGTCAGCCGAATGCTGGATTGGTTTCTTTCGTTCCCCAAATTTCCTGTCCCTCCGTTTCGTTCCATTAATCATTTCATTCATCCTTCACTCCGTTTGCCCTATTTCAGGGTTGAAAGTGTCGGCGATGGTTTTTCGGTGCAGCGTGGCAGGGAAAGGATGCTTTCTGTGCACTTTTTCTGTCCCTTGGCCGGTTGCCGCCCCTTGGGGGGCATTGGTGGGTACCCTGCCTGTCCGACTGCTGGGGCGCCTATATCTGGAAATTGTGTGGACCCTGTCATTGCTGTGCCGCCCGGTGTGTTCTTTCACCTCATCCTCCCTCCCTCCCGGGGGCGCTCCCTCGTAGGGCGTCGGTACAATATCCGGATTCACTGGATCGGTGCCGAATCCCCTCCGTTTTCCAGTCCAATCATCAATCGCCAAAATACAATATACACGAGTTAAGCGTATACAACAATCTGAGAAAATCAAACTTTTCCTCGATTAAACCACTAACCATCCTTGTATCGTAATATATATATATATATATATATATATATATATATATATATATATATATTCCTTTCTTTTCTTTCTTGAAGTCTAACGTCCTTTAACCTGGTAGACCATATCAGACGAAGAATGAATAAAATGTGTGAAAAAATGCTCATACGAACCCGGGGCGGCCACTAAAGCTTAGTTTACGTGACATTCGTCTTTTCAGGATAAGGAAAAACCCCGGAGGAAACATTGTCCGGTAACTCACTCTAACCAAGATTAGAACTCGGGACATCTTGAATGTGAGGCAGACACACTACAGAGATATGCAATATACTATTACTACTCCACAGAACATGTGTGCAAAAATAAAGACAAAAGTTGCGAATGCTTAATTCCAAGCAATATGCAAAGATAGTCACGATTTAGCAACAAGGAAAACAGAAGACAGCGCAAAACAAAAGACAATGCTTATAACGGTACGATATGTAAGTTATAAGGACTGATATTTCTTTATTTTATACTTTATCCAAATGTTGTAGACATGTGCTTAATTTAGCACTAAAATATCTGAGTAACTTTAATTCTAATTCTACTAATAGAGAAGATACTGGATTTCCACATTATGTTGCAATCAAGTTCATAGATAACCACAATGAATAGATGGTTAATTCAATGATGGAAAATCGGTCTCGCATTCCGTTTCCGGTGATCAACGCGCCTCTATTCTCATACAGCAGAGATGGAAACTTAATGCAAAGACAAATCACTCAGTGGAACTGGACGGGGTTGATTATCAGTGTATAGAGTATATGGTGTTCAGTGTAACATAGCAACTGCTCAAGAGATATTTTAGTTAATAATTTATAAGATTTTCTCTGCGGTTGTAGAGAGCATGCTATTTCCAAAATGTTTAAATTGATAGCTCGTGGCAGGGAATCTTCATTTTGATTAGTTCCCCATATTTGGTTGAATATGCAGTTGTTTTATGTTTTTGGACACATGGATTCACAGCAGCAGCGAACACTACTAATGAGGCTTCAGATCGTCTACAAAGTACGTAAACCATAAAGTGGAACAAAAAGGATGTCATACTTTAGCGAGGAAATGGAGTACAGAGTTAAACATTAGGGAATTAAAAAGGGAATATTACATGGCGGATGCTGAGTATTTATTGGTAGAACAGGCCACTACTTGGAGAGAGGCGTTTAAAATTATCCAGCTCCTACCTTTAACATCTGCTAAATGAGTGTGGTTATTAATGGGCTACTTTTGTATAATCAAGGACAAGCAATGAAATGACTCAAGATAGTAGCATCTGTGCATCATTCAGCAGGTCATGGTTTTGTATCCCCTGTAACAACCAATCTAATTGGATTTTTTCATGGTTATCTGATTGAATATCGCATACCACAACCCATGTTTTAACCACAGAAAAAAAGAAATAGAAATACACATATGGTGCAGGAAGGTGACTACGCAGGCAAAGTCATCCGTCCAAGATAGAGATAGGAAAAAAAAAGTAACACAACCGTTATTTTGGAACCGTTCCATAAAAATAACCACAGATATACACAGTCCTACATATCTGCAGTAACGCTGTAATTCCAGTATGTTTATAATGGATTCCAAAAGTAACGCGCAGATCCTAGAGAGTCGGTTGCATTATAATATAATGTGAGATCTTGGAAATGTTTCTGCTTTAGTGTTTCCAAGTTCCAATACAGTTAAATGCTTACTAGGAGTTAGAAGGAGTTAAGAGTAGTTAGATGGAGGGGTCTCCAGTAACTAGAGCACAGCATGGCACGTAGGCCATAGTGTGCCCTTTGTGCTTCCAACGTGACCCTTGAGAAGAAGGTATGAGGGTGAGACAGATCCGGACGACGATGTCCGCTAGCAAGAAGGGATACCTAACGATTCCAATATGACACTGACTAGCCTTGCCTTAGCCACCCTCAACCTGGGGGTCCCGCGTGTAAACGAAGTACTCCCAGGAAGGAAGAGGACCGCAGAAATCTCACCAATCGCCAGGAAGAAATGCTTCCAGGGCACAAATTCCACCGTCACGTCGCAAAATACAAACCGGTGTCGCCCGGTCATACAACCTTAAAACAGATGAGGTGAATCAAATGAAAGGAAAGGAAATGGCGACAGCAAATGAAAGGAAATTCTTGGTAGAAAGGGAACCACACCAGCATTCGCCTATCGACCCGGGAAACCACGAAAAAACCCATGATCATAGTGGCCGACCAGGCGGGGGATTCAGCTCAGGATCTCACGAATGCGAGTCTCACGAGTTACCATCTCGCTCGGAATGCTCACTAGGAATCTTCCAACCCATCAGAATTATTTATGATATTGAGAGCTTGCGATCATGTGCAGACCATCACGAGACCGCGTTTTACCTCCGTCAGTGTCTCGTACTCGCTGTTGTGTACGTTTCATATTGTCTTGATGATGGTTTGAATGTAGTTAACTTGAAGCCAACTGCTTGGGAATTCCTTAGCCTGCAGTGAAAATGGTTACCACGATGATAGCAGACGTGAATCCTTTTAAAGCAATGCATCCTTGAATAAATACAAATTCACAATTTTCTTTCTATTAAGTTCAAGTTCTTGCCACATGTGGGAAGTTGAAAAAATGAAACCTACGAAGTTTAATGTTAAACAGTTTTTGAGATATTAATTTTTTAATTATTAATTACTTTGATATACTAACACAAAATGCCCATTGTGCCAAATTATTTATTTATATATCTCCTTTATTACTTTCTTTTTCACGTACATAGTATGTAAAGAACGTATTGTATTCCACCCAAAAATTCGATACCGGGATTTCATCGGAAACACATGTTTTGAGACAGGCCCCTGAATTAAAAAAAAACAATTTTTAGAAAATGTCCGTTTGTGTGTCTATGAATAGCATAACTCATAAACAAATGGATAAATACCAAACTTGATATTTCGGTTTAGTACCTTCCAAAGATGCAATACGAAGATGTTCAAGATCCAAATTGCACTTTATATCGAACATTTTTCCGTTTTTTTTTTATTTTCTGAAAGATGGCTCTAACGATTTTGATTAAAATATCATATATTAATTATATTTACATGATACCTAAATAAAATGTATATTTTGAATTTTTGAGGAATACCCTGTGAAGGAATTTCGTATAATTTTGTATAACTGGTTAAGCGGTAGACGAAAACGTACTACACAAAAAATGTAGATCAATTTATTTCAAATAACTTTTTGTGGCATCAGCGATTTCCAAGATATCCGTTATTGTTTGGAATTGTTCAATGCTGAGCCATTCTTTTAAAGTCCTATCGATTTTCAGTTGTTTCTCGTGATGTCATGGAAAGATTATGTTATTTTAAGGCCAGCATATAGTGTCCAGTTCTAAACCTTTGACTGTCGTTATTCCGTTTGTATCTGGAACGAAATGTGTAATGTTACTTCCAGAAAGGTTTACCTCGATTAAAATGAAGTGCATAGGAAAATAAACTTTCGTAATAACAATTTGTATACCCACTAATAAGCGATAATGGTAGAGAAGGCGTATGAATGTAACACATCAATTTTTTTAACTTAAAGAAGCAATATAAAAAAATTGTTCAGTAATTTATTGATTTTAAACAGTGTATTAGTTTCATACTATACATTTAAAGTTTTGTTGACACATTTAGTTGAAATTCACAAAAAAAAAATGTCAGGGTGGAGATGACGGTGTTGATAATGATCTCATAAAATCGAACAGCTTCAATTTAACAAGACAGGTAAAGGTAGAGTAAGTATTGCGTTGAAACCAAAAATTCTGTGTTGAAATTTGATGCAGTAATTTGTATCACAAATTACTTAAATGTAAATAATGATTGTAATATGAATATGCATTTTTATGTGACATTGATTTGAGATATTTGTTTATTGTAATTATTGTTGAAAAGTAAGTTTATACGACCTTACTGAAACTGTCAATAATAGCGCGCAATAATGCAGCGAGGGGGTGAGCTGTTTATCATTATTGGGAACGAGGAAGTTACGTAATGTTGGCGCGTTTTTTCCGTTGAGAACCTTCTGGAATATTTCCCTAGAGCATATGTATTCATAATTTTCATTGGATATTAAAATAGACGCTAATGTTGGCGCGTTTTATTAGCCAATAGTAACTCAGTTATAATCTTTAGGCATATCGGGGAGTGGGTGTATAAAAAGCCAAGTCAGAGGTAGATCGCGGTCAGTTCATCGAAAATCTCAATACATTACACGTCGCCTTCAGTCGTTCAGTTCATCAAAAATCTGTGTACACTACACGTCGTCTTCAGTCAGTCAATTCGTCGAAAGTATTTGTACGGCAAACTTCGGGTATCGATTCACAAGTTACGCGCAGCAGAATTATGAATAATCTAAAGTGTTGTAAGGTTAATTATACAAAAAGTTGAAGTACGCAAATTAAGAGTGATCAGTAAGAAGTTATTATAACAGTTTCAGTTTGGCGAGTGTTTAGATCAATGTATAAATGTGATAGTTAACGTGTCTGACAATAAATGTGTAAAACAAATTTCTTCATCAGTGTTATATTTGGATAAAAGATTCCTTTCCGTTTACACACTCTGATCAAGAGACATGTTCGACCGAGAAATAATAGCTAGCCGGAGGACAGTAAACAAAACTTAAAATTCTTTCAAACACTAATACTGCCGCAAATTGCTAACACTAGATGGAGCTACAAACCGAACAAATGAATGACGTCACAAGATGGCTTCACATGAAGTAAACACACATACACAAACATCACAAGCATCAACATTACAAGAAAACCGTTACAAATTGGCTCCCATACGTGGGGCAGTTAAAATTATGTAACCAAACAAAACAAAAGCAGCACAATATAAGATCTTCAAGTTCTAATAATTTACGTAAAAACATATTACGTAAGCACATAACTCACAAATTTCATGGGAAAACGATTTGATGTCTCCTTAAAAAAAAAAAAAAAAAAAAAAAAAAACATCTTAGTAAAGGTTATGTCTCTCTTTCAATCTACCACTCTCTTTCTCTCTCAGTCTCTCTTACTCTGTGCGTATCTGTGAATGTCCCTATCCGCCTTTGAATGGTAAAACTCAAGTCGAATACATATCAAATTTCATACTAAGTCAGCCGGTCATCTTGGCCATGGTCGTTAAGAATGTTTGACGACCTCAGTATTCCGCGAATAAAATTAAGTCCTTGTTATCCTTTTCTGTCCTGTCTCTGCCTCTCTTTTCCTTTGGAAACTTCCCTTCTTCGTGAAACCTGCTTGCTGGATAGGATAATCTATTTTTTAACATACCAGAAATTCCTTGAAAAGTGCTAACAGAGATAGGTATTACCTCGCCGCGTTTCTTCCTATACTGTATTCACTCTTAGGTTGATCCGCGTCAAAACAAACCCCAAGTGACCAGTGCACCGCTATAATGTATCCTTCCGCCATTCGCACTAGAAATACTGTCACACTTTTAGACCATGTGCGGTGACTAGCATTTTCTGTTTAGGGTTAAAGATGATAAGATTGATAGTTGTAACAAAACAAACGTTTGCACATATAATAATGGTTAGTTCTAAAATAAATGAGCGAAAAATAAAGTAACAGGTATGCGATAACTCAATTTATTCGCTCTCTGGAAGCGGCACTTTATTAACTTTGGTGGCTCATTTTAAAAAAGAAATTGTGCACTGTTACGCGAATTGCATTCTTCTCAAAATCACTACATTATTGCATCGCGTATTTCATATGCTTTCTTTTTTTTCCGGGTGTAACCACTTTTCTCGTTTCAGATTTGTTTGCACAAGCACTGTTTATACTTGTACTCGAAACACCGGGGAACTCAGAAGTTAATTTCACCATTTCTTTCGCGGAAAGTGTTGGATATTTCTCACATAACTTATAATAAAGATTCAACACTATTGTTTTTTCACCACTAGTCAATGGTTTGCGCGGCTAATGCTTTACGTAATTTGACGAAAACACAAGAGCGAATTCACCGTCCTCCATGATACTAAACACAACTGCTAGTTTCTGGCTGTAAACAATATTCTGCGCCTACCCGGATGTCAGGTGACTCATACAAATTGCATCATGGGACTTGTAGCTCTGTTTTACGGTATAAATCAGCGATAAATAAACCTTAGGTATTTGTGTAGAATATTATACTATTTAAGGATAAATTCATTCTAAAATTCAGAGATTAGCATGGGACTACTTTCCTGGGCGCATTTCTATCGTGTTGCACCACGGTGCACTGACCACGTGGGTTTGTTTTGCCACGGATCAATCTAAGAGTGAATATAGTGTAATGCTAGTTTTACTAAAACTGTTTTCTTCCTTTTTGCTTTCTCATTGTTCACTACTCTACGCTTAGGTGAAGTAATAATACTCATAAACTTCAGGAGAAATTTATCTTGGTCTGTCTTGTTTAAAGATGTTCACGTGATGCTGAAACTTGGCGAATCTTCGTAGCATAGTTCAGCAGCTTTGCATAGTTTCTTCCCTTTAGCTTTTGCATTTGAAGGTGAAACTGCAAGTTCATGATTGCATTTAATATTAGGGTTGTATATGCCTCTGTTTTGCTTTTCAAGAGGGTAACACCCTTCTTGTCTCTAGATCCCCTGCCACCTGAAGATTCTTTTACCTGTACACGGTATTCAGTCACCTTCCATTCTGACTTAATTTGAAATACTATTCTTTACTCAAACACGACTGCACAGTTAATAACTTCTTTAAAAGTAACGGAAATACGCTGACGACTATAAAGCCTGGTTGCGGGATTATAAGCAGCCAATGTAACAACAAACATTATGACAATAATGAGCAACACAGCCTGCAATAGCTGCTTCTGTTATTGCCAACTGCTCAGTTGAAATGAAAGTAAAGAAAAATTTATTGCATATGTTGGCTTTTGCTTTAACTCTCAGAGTGAATATATCGGTTTTTGCTAAAACTCCTGAATTGGTCTGCTTGTATACACGATATTTATCGACTTTTGCTAAAATACGATTCACAGGATGATGCAGGTGGTCAAAATTATATCGTTACGATGTATAACTAAATTTCGAAAAAAAAATTGCAGTTATTGAGTTTAGAAAAAACGCTTCTCAATTCGAGTTCCATCTAGGGCATGGATGTTGTAGCCGTGTAAATGTGTGTGTGTGTGTGTGTGCGCGCGCGCGCGCGCGCGCGCGCATGAAAAATCAAATGCAAAACAAAAACAGATAACCGCAAAAGGAAAGCAAAAAAGACTATAAAACAAAGGTTAGGCGTTTTCAGGGTATGCAAAATGAAGATTTACAGGATTGTGGCTTACGATTTTTTAAATATCCTTTAACTTCTTGGTCATATCGTGGCGTTACTATTTGCTCATTGGTTCACATGAGCCCATGGTGCCAAATGCCTTAGTTGCATAATCGCCTTTGCGTACCATCTGATAGATGGCCGTACTTGTGTTGTACTTTCCTGTACTATTCCCTTCGTAGCGTAATGTTAGACGACCTCAGTTGTGTACGACCCTTCCCGCACCATCTACTTGTTACTTTTTCTAGTACCTACTTATAGTAGATAGAGTGTTTGCATTTCGCTCAAACTTTCGATATCGAATTTTCACCAGTAATGCATGCTTTAAGGCCATTGAATCCCTAAATAAAGCAGTTTTAGAAAAACAAGTCCGTCTGTGTCTGTCTGTATTGAACAGTGTACCCCAAAAACGAAATATCGGATAAATAACAAACTTGTTATTTAAGTTCAGTGTCTTCCAGGAATGCGACAGGAATGTCTTTTAGAGGACCTCCACCCCAAAATACCTTTAAAATGAAATGTTTTCATATTTTTAATTTCCTTAAAATTGCTCTAACCATTTGGATTTAAATACTATATGTTTAAAATATGTTCATGACTAATAATAACATGAGCAGCCTGTGTGTGAACCTGCGTAGCATATTCAGAGAAACAGTAGATGTCACAATGACGATCATTTTAAACAACTGTTTGCTATCTGGCACGTCATTTAAGAGCTACCGACAGTGCAGGAAGGACATTTCCAATTTAGATACTCTTACGAACAGGTTACAGAGGGTATTCACAGTGTCTACACTGAATCTTAATATAAAGGGTCTTTCAACAAGAGTGTCCTATCTTTAACATGCGATAGCTGCCGTCGTTATTGAGTTACAGCAGTCATTTTTTCATGTGGTTACAGTTGTTATTGACAAATAGCCATGGAACGTTACAGCATTCAGCAACGCGTAGAAATTGTGAAAATTTATTATCAAAATGGACCATCTGTTCGCCAAACTTTCCGTGTATTGCGTGAAGTTTACGGTGTGCATAATCGTCATTGCGAGAGAACGATTCAGCGTTTGATCGATAAATTTGAAAGAAGTGGTTCTGTCAGCGATCAAAGAACGCCTGTACTTAATCGACGTAAGCGCTCCAACGAAAACATAGGCGCCGTTTGTGAGAGTGTACGCGAGAACGGAATAAAATCAATTGATCGTCGAGCGCAAGAATTGGGGCTTTCACCGACCACAACTTGGCAAATTCTGCATCTGGACTTGAAGTTTCACGCTTACAAAATGGTGTTAACTCAAGAACTAAAGCCCAACGACCATAGGTTGCGCCGTGTATTCGCTGATTGGGTATGGAGCAATTGGAAGCTGACCCGGATTTTTGTCGAAAAATTATCTTCAGCGACGAAGACCACTTTTGGATGGATGGTTGTGTTAACAAACAAAATTGCAATCCAATTGGAGCTATCACAATCCAATTCAGATTGAAGAACAACCACTTCATCCCCAAAAGGTTACTGTGTGGTGTAGATTTTGATATGGTGGAATCATTGGTCCATATGTTTTCCAAGATGAAGATGGAGAAGCTCTAACTGTCAATGGAGAGAGATACCGGGCTCTTATAAGGGACTATTTTTTGCCTCAATTGGATGGTATGGATCTCAGAAACATCTGGTTCCAGCAAGATGATGCCACATGTCATACTGCTCTCGAAACAATCGATCTTTTGAAGGAGAAGTTCAGAGGTTTCATCATTTCCCGTGGTGGCCCCCGAGATCATGTGATTTAACGCCGTTGGATTACTTCTTGTGGGGTTATGTTAAATCTCGAGTTTACGTCAACAAGCCAGAAACAGTAAATGCTTTTATGAATAACATCACGCGTGTTACTCGTGAAGTTGGACCTAATTTACGTTCTTCTGTCATTGAAAATTGGGTCAACCGTATACGCGCAACCCAATGAAGTCGCGGCGGTCACTTAACTGATGTTCTCTTCCACACGTAATGATATTAATTATGTTCCAAAATAAAAAAGAAATAAACCTCTATCATATATAGAACGTGTTTTATTTAAGTTCAAAGATAGGACACTCTTGTTGAAAGACTCTACATTACACCGTCGTTATTGATTGTCTGACTGCGGCGAAAATTTAAACTGTGTGTCGCAATTCACCAAAAGCAACTAATATTGGCACTACAAATCTCTCTCTGGTATCAACTGGAGTAGTGTACAAGTCTAGTAATCGCGCTGGGTATGCAACGGGTCCCCTTTTCTCTATCCATTGCTCACCGTAGGTATGGCTCAAATGTGCTCATACAATATGGCTACGTGTTCCTGTGTATCACGAGCGGTACATCATCCATGAGCAGCGACAGTGTATTCCAGGACGTGAACATAAGTTGCTCCAGTCAAACGGGGCAGCAAAATAACTGGTCCCCGCAAAAGGTCACCAGCAATTACAGCCCACAGGATTACGGAAAATCTCTACTGATGAACCCTTACGAACACTCCATACGAGTTCTCAGCATCCCAGATGTGGCTGTTCTTGAAGTAGCCGTATAGCATAAAGCAGGTCTCGTCAGTTAACAAATGTGTACGGCAAAGGCAGGATTAGCAATACATCAGTGTAGAAACCATGTGCACACTGAACACGAATTGCGAAGTCGCTCAGCCCCAGTCCTTGCACCTTCTATAGATGGTATACGTGCAGATGTTCTTCATCCAACACTCGGCTCTGACGATTGGCTTGTACTCATAGCATGGGCAATGGTACGCGTGATCGTTGAAGACTCGTCAGCAAATCTTTGTAGCACGTCTTCTTCCTCAAACGCCGGTGTCCTCACATTGAGCAGTCCTCGGCTAAGAGATACCGTTTCCCGAAAGCGTTGATAAAGTCGGGCAAACAGATAGATTGGTAAGATATCTTTATTGGTGTTAAATTATTAAAGTTGTTACAAAAACAATGCATGGATCTTTGACGTACAGTACAAGTTAAAGGTGTCAAAAAAGAAAGAAAAATGGAGATAATTTGTCCCTGACTAACTGAACATATTTTATATGGTTTCGCGCACTTTGCACACTTTTGCCAATTCCTCTGATCAGCCAGTAGATTCCTGCATGCCAATTTCCTTTTAGCTGGGCTTAAGGAGTTTTGTGTAAATTCAATTTATAGTTGGTTCGCCCACATTGTACATTCCGCCAAAATATGTACCCAGTCTTCATCCCCACCACAAAATGGACATATTCTCCTATCAGAATAGCCGGTTATTTTCTGTGTCCTCCAGTCACCTAGACTGAATCTTTCTTCCTAAAGTTCAGTATATATGGCTTAGTGATAGATTTATATGAAATCGTGAAGTGAATGACTTAGATGTAAAGGACGGTAAACACGGAGAGGACTAGGAGGGAGAGTTGCATTTCTTAATATGAACGAGCAAGTGTTGTATGGCCGATGAGCATGGGGTACACAATAAGTATTCTTTAAATTTGCATCTAATACGTCTCATTTCCCGCTGAGAGTGGAGATTCAAAGACGATCGGAGGAAGTAAGGGAAGGAGATGGGAATGGGAGAAGAACACTAGCAGTATAGTGACTTTAAATGAGAAACTGTTAGCGATATGAAGTTAACTCAACACACATGTTTTGTAAATGCGGAAGCTTGGGTATGATCAACAATAGGAGCCAGGGCTCGACGCTGATCATGCCCAAATGTATTGTATTAGCTCAACACTCAATAAAGATATCATATTATATATGGCTCTTTATCTTAATTAAATTTCATTTCATTTCATTTGCTAGGGTTAAAGAAGTCTTAATTTTACAGTATAATTCAATTTCGTGTCGGCTGATGTTATTAGTCTTCTTTTGCCACCTTTCCATGTTTTTGTCATTTGCTTCACTTCTTTGCCCTACTGACACCATGCCTATTCTCCTCAAAACTATTTCCAGCTCAGGCAGACAGGTTTTCTCGCTGGTACTTGTAACATTTGGAGCGTAGTGTAGAATGATCTCCCTGCATCAGCCTCAGGCAGTATTTTACTGATCCTACTTAACCTATATTGTCTTCATAACATCCCACCTCTCTCATTGCCCCAGAATTAAACGTACCTTGTGAAATTCCAAGAACTCTTTTCCAAAATGAGTTAGGTAATGTATGGCAGGAAACACTGTAGGTAGATACTCAAAACTTCTGTCCTTAGCTTTTCTCCTCCAGCTTCCACATAACACATCATATCACTGAGTTCAAGCAGATCTAACACGAACATTCTCGGTAAATGATTGCACTTAACTATTCCTGTAAGAGTAAACAGAAGCTGGGTAGGGGATTAAGAATAGCATCATCACATGACTCAGCATTGTAAACACAAACAAATAGGGGTGTGTAATATTTAAACGACGCATCGGAGAACATGAATTGTTCAAAAAAATAATGATCATTATGAAATCTACCGATCCTCTGATTTTATCACAATGGTCCTGACTCATCCTGCATATTGTGAATTTACTGAGAAGAGCTCCTGAACTCTTCATTCGGAACTGATTTTGTACAACAGGTAAACCATAAGAATTGACAAAAGTTGCTACTCAAAAAATGTAATCTACTTAAAGCACACAGTTTATTTCATATAACATTTTCAGTGACATCAGCCATTTTCGAGATATTTGTTCTTCTTGGTTTGAACGTTTTAATGCTTTTATCATTTTTTGAAGTGCTGTTACTATTCGGTTCCTTCTCATGCACACTATGCAACCTCAAAGCCAGCAAACAGCGATCTCCTATTTAAACATTTGACTATCGCTTCACCTACTGTATCCTATTTCTGCAAACATTTACCTCAATTAACATTAAGTGGATATAAAAGTAGGTTTTGTAAGAATAGTTTGTAGAAACTAAACGTTAGTGCCTAGAGAAAGGCAATGTTAGCCGACTCACCCTGTAAGCCTGGTGTATACACTTTTTCCTGTAGGTATTTATAGACACGACAGAGATTTTTCATACACAAACTTCTGTATATTCTACTTGCATTATTTCCAAATAAGTTAAATTAAACTTAAGCCACGTATATCCTTTTTCTCCTCAGAGAGCGATAAAAATGCCGTAGCGTTCTAAATGGATTTGTCTGGTATTCGATTGGGACACTCCACAGTCGTCATATTTGGGGCAGTGTACGTGGAATATTCACTCGCTCCAAGGACCAGCCACCGTACCCACTTGTTTTTGCGCATTGCACCTCATCTTTATTCTTGCAGCCACCTCTCACATGATGAAGTATGTGGCGAAATATTGAATTTTCTCTGCTGAATCCGTAATGTTTCTCTTCGTGTGTGAACTGGCCACTCTGTGAACAAGAACCAGATAGCAACACTATACATAAACAACCATCCTTTACAGAATTATATCAAGAAATAACATTAGTGTAAATGCAAATATCACCAGCCGTTTAGCAAGAAACTTGATAAAAGTAAACGTTAAAGCTTCAAAACAGTTCAGGTGTAGCAAAACTCTTTAATTCGGGATTTCATAGTTTAGCAGGAAGCATTCCGCCGTAATGTAAACCACAATGATGTTAAGATATTTTCTGGGAGAAAAATGTATCAAAAGTGTTCAAAGTGACCGAAAATATATCAGCAACATCCATTACAACACTATATATATTTCATAACCGTTACAAATAATACGAGCATCTGTTACGAATTCCAATAACACCCCGTAAATCCTAGTCATAGTTCGCAAATCCAAATCATACCTGTGACAAATTCCTGTAATATCAGTGACAAATTCCACTTACATTAGTTCGCATAATCAGCAGACCCGTTACAAATTCCAGTAACTCCAGTTACAAATCTCAGTAATACCAGTGACAAATTCCAGTCAGATAATTTAAAAATCCAAGTCGCATCAACTATAGTCCCAATCATGCTGTGATAAATTCCAGTAATATCAGTGACATTCCCAGACACAACAGTTACAAATTCCAGTTAAATTAATTGCAAGTCAAAATCATACTTGTGAGAAATCCGAGTACCACTGACAAACCCCAGTCACATTAGACACAAATGCCAGGATGCTCACTACAGTACCCATTCACATCAGTTACAAATCCCAGTCATTCTTGTTACAAATAGCAGTCACATTAGTAAAACATTCAGTCATAATCGTTGAAAACACCAATCATATCAGTTGCAAATCCCAGCCATACCATTACTATTCCCAGTAAAATGAATATCCCAGGCATACCCGCTGCAAGTCTTGTCATATTAGTTACAAAACCCAATTTTACCTGTGACAAATGCAGTCACAACAGTAATATACCGTAAGCTCTAGGCACGTTCATTGCAAATTCATCTACTTGTAACATGTCCCAGTAATACAGTGACAAATACCAGCCACACAAGTTACATATCCCAGTCATTCTCGTTACAAATAGCAGCCTCATCAGTTACCAGTCTCAATCATATTTGTTACAAACAGCAATCGCATCATTTATAAATCCCAGTCATACTCGTTAAAAATACCAATTATATCAGTTACAAATCCCAGTCATACGCGTTATAAATTCCAGTAATATCGTAGTCGCTCACATTAGTTACAAATCCCAGCCAATTAGTTACAAATTCCAGTGATACCCGTTACAAATTAAAGTCATGCCGATTACAAACCTAAGTCAAATATATTTCAAATTTCACTCACATACGACAAATCCAAATCATGTCCGATAAAAACCTCAATTATGACTGTTACAAATCAGTCGTCGTACTTTCTAAAAGGGCAATCACACATGTTTCCTATTCCGGTCATACCCGCTACAAATATCACTTTTACTCGTTACAAATCCCGCTCATACATGCACAAAAACCAGACAAACCGTTAAAAATCACATTCACATTCGTTACAACTTCATGTCATACTCGCTAAAAATTCCAATCACATCATTTACTAGTCATAAACGCTGCAAATCCCAGTCACATCTATTAAAGTTCCCAATCATATTGCTAATACTCCCAGTCATATCCGTTACGAATTCATTCACATCTACCAATGCTCCCAGTCATATCCGCTGCAAATCTCAGTCACATCTGCTAAAGCTCCCAATCATATTGCTAATACTCCCAGTCATATCCGCTACGAATTCATTCACATCTACCAATGCTCCTAGTCATATCCGCTGCAAATCTCAGTCAAATCTGCTAAAGCTCCCAATCATAACCACTGCAAATCTCAGTCACATCTTCTAAAGCTCCCAATCATTACCACTGCAAATCTCAGTCACATATGCTAAAACTCTCAATCATAACCACTGCAAATCCCAGTCACATCTGCTAAAGCTCCCAATCATAACCACTGCAAATCTCAGTCACATCTTCTAAAGCTCCCAATCATAACCACTGCAAATCCCAGTCACATCTTCTAAAGCTCCCAATCATAACCACTGCAAATCTCAGTCACATCTGCTAAAACTCCCAATCATAACCACTGCAAATCCCAGTCACATCTTCTAAAGCTCCCAATCATAACCACTGCAAATCTCAGTCACATCTGCTAAAACTCCCAATCATAACCACTGCAAATCCCAGTCACATCTTCTAAAGCTCCCAATCATAACCACTGCAAATCTCATTCACATCTGCTAAAGCTCCCAATCATAACCACTGCAAATCTCAGTCACATCTGCTAAAGCTCCCAATCATAACCACTGCAAATCCCAGTCACATCTTCTAAAGCTCCCAATCATAACCACTGCAAATCCCATTCATATCTGCTGATACTCCCAGTCATAATCGCTACAAATACCAGTCGCATCTGCTAATACTCCCAGTCATAATCGCTACAAATACCAGTCATATCTACTAATAACTCACAGCCATATCGGATACAAATACCAGTCACGTCCGCTAATAACTCCCAGCCATATCCGCTACAAATCCCAGTCACATCTGTTAATACTCCCAGCCATATCCGCTACAAATCCCAGTCACATCTGTTAATACTCTCAGTCTCCTAAAGTTTCCAGGCATATCCGCTACAAATCCCAACCATATAGGCTGGAAATCCCGCTCATACGTGGTACAAATCCCAGTCACATATCTACTACAAACCTCGGTCGTGACAGTCACATCAGTTACCTATTCCAATCAGATATTAGCTACAAATTTTAGGCATGCCAGTCACACCAGTAAAATATTGCATTCACATATTAGCTAAAAGTTTCACTCAACCTAGTCACATGTTACCTGTCCCGATCACATATTAACTACAAATGCCAGTTACATGAGTAATAAATTTCAGTCCCATATCAACTACAAATCATAGTCATGCCAGTCACATCAGCTGTCTATCAGACATAATCGCTTAGCCACTTCAGTCAACTTACTAATTCCACTTACCGTTGGAAGAGAACATTGTAGATAATATGCACCTGTAAGCTAAGGCAACTTGTTCACCTCTTCTGTGTTGCGGGATGTATGTCAACTGCTTAAACTGTTTAAGGTGTGTGATAGAGCAATAACTTCTGTATTGTTTAAACGAAAATAAAAGATTGTGGTATGTTTATTAAAATGTCTATGCTGTTGAATTCAAAGCTGTTAATTTACGAAACACTGCTCAAGGAAACTTTGTTTTTATCAGTTCATATTGTTTGCTGTTAAGAGTCATTTATAAAATATTAGTGTGCTTCTCATTATATTTTTGTTCAGATTCTTTTGAGACAGTGGATGAGGGAAGGTAGAAAACCGGTTACTCGTGCCCAAGTCAGCTATGTGTGGCGACTCTTTGTGATAGCTGCCGCACCGGCAGCGCGACGTCCTTACCTTCCCCTTCCACTGTTTCAAAAGACTCTGAACAAACAATAGATACTTATGTGGTGTTCGGAAATGTTGATACCCTGTCTCTAATATACGTGTTATAAAATCAACATTTCAAATCAAATTCCATATACAGAGATTAAATTATTTTTGTGCTGAATTATGTCCGACGATGACTGAAATGTGTGAAATGGTATTTAAATGAGAGCTTCGACACTCGTCTTCTGAAGGTAAGGGAAAACCCCGGAAGAAACCATATCGACTGGTAACTCACCACAACCGAGATGTCGAGACATCTTGAATTTCAAATATACACGCTGTACACAGAGGTGGGCTGTCATTTTCTTGAACTATGGATTCTTTATTTCTCTAAAAAATAAATGGAATTAGTCAGGGTAGTTTTTAGGATCCAGCTTCAGCCTCTTGTAAGTTCTGCAACTCTCATTCCTCCCTCTTAAAAGTCTGGTTGTCTCAGTTGGTTGAGCACTGCCTCAAACTTCAAGGTTATTGGTTAGATCCAGGACGAGGACGATGCCACATCTCGATGTCAGTAAAATTACTGGCAAAAAGAATTACAGAATAAAATTCCATCAACCGGCTACATTGATACGACTTTGGCAGCTGTAATTGTCTTAAAATAAACTTGACTATTACTATTAGGTATTATTATTATCATTATTACGAATATTAATATACTCCTGCCTTTAAAGTATTCTAAAGGGTTTTAATTACATTTGTAAATAATGTGGTCGAGTGGTCAGCATCCGTGACAGCGTATTCAGGTATCTTACTAACCCAGGACCGAGCAGGATGGTAACATCTATGGGTTGCATTCGGGAGGTTCCGGGTTCGATCCCCGACGACCGCCCACTCTGACCCGTGGATTTTTTTCGGGATTTCCCGGATCGTCAGGCGAATGCTAGAATGGTTTTCTTCCATACCCCGAATTCCCTGTCCCTCCATTTCCTTCCGTTAATCATTTCATTCATTCTTCATCCCGTTTGACCTCTTACAGGGTTGGAAGTGTCAGCCAGTAATTCGGTGCAGCGTAGAAATAAAGGATGCTCTCTGCGTACTTTCTCCGTCCCTCGGCCTTCGGCAAGTTGCTGGGGTATAAGAACGGGCCCTTAGGGGGGTGTTGGACGCTATGTGAGGCAGGGTCCCGGTCTGTCTGTCCGGCTGCCGAGGCGTGTCAATCTGAAAACTCAATGACCCTGTCATTGCTGTGCCGTTACTCCTGGCTCCGGCCGCCTGGTGTTTCCCTTCACCTCATCCCTTCCTCACCGAGGGCGCACCCTCTTGAAGTAAAGTATCTTCATTCCTGGTTCAGTGCCGAATTTACTCCGCTTCACAATCCAATCCAAACCAGGACTTATGACTGACAAACACATCAAATATACACGCAACAGACTTCTCGAAATAAACCACCTTTTTACTTTTTCCGCTACTGATCTATATTATGTAGGCAAAGTATTGCACTCCACCCAAAAATTCGATACGGGAATTTCACCGTAAATATATGTTTAGAGACCCCTGAACCCCATATAAAGTCGTATGTATCTGTCTGTGTCTGTGAACGCATAACTCAAAAACGAAAAATCGTTTAAATACAAAACTTGGTAATTAAGTTCTGGATCTTCCATGGATGCGATACGAAGATTTTTAAGAAAATCAGCGGATCCCAAACTACTCTTTACATAGTACTACCCTTTACATTTCTTTGCTTTTTACTTCCTCAGAAATGTCTTTAAGAACTTTGATTAAAATGTCATAATATTTAAGCTATTTTATGACAAATAAAATGTATATTTTAAATGCTCCGAGTATACTCTGTGAAGTCCTCTTTATTCTGAATTGGTTTTTTATAACTAGTAAACCGTAAGAGATGGACAAAATCTTGCCACACAAAAAAATGAAGATCTCGTTACAGCACATAATTTATTTCAAATAGATGTTTGTGGCATTAACTGTGTTCAAGTTATTCTTTATTATTGTCTGAATTGTGAAATACTTAGTACTTTTTACTTTCTGTACTACGTATAGTAAGTAGGGGAAGTATTGTATTCCACCCAAAAATTCGATACCGAGATTTCACCGGAAATACATGTTTTGAGATCCCCTGAATCCAAAAAAGAGCATTTTTGGAAACATGTCCGTCTGTGTGTCTGTCTGTCTGTGTGTCTGTGAACAGCATAACTCAGAAACGAACAGTCGGATAAACACCAAACTTGGTATTTAGGTTCAGTATCTTCCAGAGATGCGACACGAAGGTTTTCAAGAAAATTCCCCCACCCCAGAGTACCCTTTACATGGAACATTTTTCGAAAATTTTAATTTTCTCAAAAATGGCTCTAACGATTTTGGTTAAAATATCATATGTTTAAGATATTTCATGACAAATAAAATGTATATCTTGAATTTTCTGGGAATGTCTCCAAAAGTATTCTTCATTGTGAACGACTTTTGGTAAACTGGTAAACCATAAGAGATAGACAAAATTTTACTGCACAAAAGATGTAGATCGCGTTAAAATACACAATTTATGTCATATACATTTTTGTTGTTGAGTGAACCATTTTCGAGATATTATTTGTTATTCCCTTAAATGTTTCAATGCTTATTTTCTCAAATGGGAATTCGTTATTAATTTTTACTTTCTCTACTACGTATAGTAAGTAGGGGAAGTGTTGTATTCCACCCAAAAATTCGATACCGAGATTTCACCGGAAATACATGTTTTGATATCCCCTGAATCCAAAAAAAGCATTTTTGGAAACATGTCCGTGTGTGTGTCTGTGTGTCTGCCTGTGAACAGCATAACTCAGAAACGAACAGTCGGATAAACACCAAAGTTGGTATTTAGGTTCAGTATCTTCCAAGGATGCGACACGAAGATTTTCAAGAAAATCCCCCCACCCCAAATTACCCTTTACATGGAAGATTTTTCGAAAATTTTAATTTTTTCAAAAACGGCTCTAACAATTTTGATTAAAATAACATATGTTTAAGATATTTTTATGACAAATAAAATGTATATCTTGAATTTTTTGGGAATGTCTCCAAAAGTATTCTTCATTGTGAACAACTTTTGCATAACTTGTAAACCATAAGAGATAGACAAAATTTTACTACACAAAAGATGTAGATCGCATTAAAATACACAATTTATGTCATATACATTTTTGTTGTTGAGTGAACCACTTTCGAGATATTGCTTGTTATTCCTTTAAATTTTTCAATACTTATTTTCTCAAATGGGAATTCGTTATTCATTTTTTGTCTTGGATATGCAAAGAGTATTAATCTGTGGCAAAGGGAATAGTGCTGCACCTAGCAACCAGCTATTAAGAGATATGTATGTGCTTAAAGGCTACTGTATTTCTATATTGCCCTTGTAAATATATATTCCCCTTACATCTACAAGAAAATTAGCAATGAGATAGAGTCTGCAAATGTTTATCTCGATTAACATGAAGTAGATGGAGAATAAGCTTTTGTAAAAATAGTTTGTACAAGAGTAGAGAAAGTCATGTGAGTGTAACACATCAGATTTTTTGTCTTGGATATGCAAAGAGTATTAATCTGTGGAAAAGGGAATAGTGCTGCACCTAGCAACCAACTATTAAGAGATATGTATGTGCTTAAAGGCTACCGTATTTCGATACTGCCCTTGTAAATATATATTCCCCTTGCATCTACAAGAAACTTAGCAATAAGATAGAGTCTGCAAATGTTTATCTCGATTAACATGAAGGTGATGGAGAATAAGCGTTTGTAAAAATAGTTTGTACAAGAGTAGAGAAAGTCATGTGAGTGTAACACATCAGATTTTTTAAACTGCTAAGTCTCTATTCTTTATTTCCGAAGGTCATGCAAAGGGACTGGAATTCAAAGCCATCATATAGCGATGGGCTAAGCCTACTCTATCCCCCTTGTATCTGCAACGAAGCGTGTAATAAAGCCATTTCTGCAATGTTTATCTCGATTAACATGAAGCAAAATAGAAGAATAATGTTTTGTAAGAATATTTTGTATAAGAGTGGATAGAGAAAGTCTTGTGAATGTAACATATAAGATTTTTTGTTATCGTGGAAATATATGGCTACCGATGAAGAACTCTCCAGTGGTATGGCCACGTCCAAAGAATGACAGAAGAAAGATGGCCTAGGATAATTTTGGAATAGTCACCATCAGGAGGAGGAAACGTGGAAGCCCGCGAGCAAATTGGAGAAGTGGTATACACAGTTAAGGTGATGAGGAGTCGGTATCTGGAGGAGGAAGATTGTCAGAATTGTGAAGAATGGAGAGTGGGAATAAAGGGTAACCACCGAAAAGTGGAAAACCCTTCAAATGTTTTGTGTCTGGTATATTTATCTTTGGTTCAGTTTGTTCTTCATTACGGTATTATACGGTATTCTGTATCAAATTATCATTACAATCATGAATTTAATATTATTACAAAGAAGATTAATTATACATGTCAGAAAAAACCCCGTTGGTTACTCAGCAGAACTTCTGTTCTCTGACTTCAGCGTATTCAAAATGTATACATTTTATTATAGTACTCTACCAAACTGCATATATAAAAATCGAAATAATTTCCCATTGTGTTTCCATAAATACCAAACTAGTTCTGCCTTGTCGGAATCTAAATGTCTAACAACTACAGTCTTCAACCACAGTAACACTCTTTGTCCAACGTTATACAACGTAATGATAAAAAAACTTCAGATTATTTAACTGATTCTGTATTCTTTGTATGACTTGCACGCCAAGACTTACAATCCAATGCATTGGATCAGCAGCCTGTCGAGGAACAAGCAAACTCTGGATCATAGCGTATCCAGGTTGGATGATCAGCCCAATGCCTAGTATGGTGGTGAAGATGGAAATGAAACGTAGTGATGAAAGGGATGATATGAAAATTCGCGGATCAAATTATCCAACCCAGCATTCGCCTAGTGAACGAGGAAAACCACGAAAAATCTTTCGGTCAGATTGGTCGGCCCGGGAGTTTGAACCCGGGATCTCCCGAATACGGGCCATAGACGTTACCGCCTGAGCCATCCGCTCGGTATTTTCTGCAATACAGAGTTTTTAAATTGAAAAGCTAATGTATTACATCCACATGACTTTCTCTACCCTTTATCTTATCTTGAGGCAGTATTTTTAACACTTAAATAATTTCAGTCTAATTATATAATATGTAAATTCAATAACAGCCCGCCTTAAAGCAATATGTGTATGTAATAATTTGTAAAATGTATGTAACAATCTGTATATGTTTATATTATTGTACACATGTTCAATAATGTTATGTGAATGTATTACGTAATTTAATAATGTAGGAGCTGTGAAAATAATAGGTTAAAAGTTGCTAACAATGAGGTAACAATGAGGTAGCTTTGAGGAAGTAATGAATTAGAAGGTTTGATGATGCTGCTAGTCATTCTTGGAAGCAATAATGTAATTTTTGTGACAGTTTATAAAATAGCCAATCAACAACAAGAAAAAGCTTTAGTTAAATAAAGGTATTCTATTGGAGTAGGATTAGCCAATCAGAAACTGAAATATAGCAAAATTTGCAAATTCAAAGTTCAGTTGCTTGTAGACAGCGCTCATAGCTGGACGAGTTGGTTGTAGACAGTGTTCCTAGCCGGACGCGAGATGCGTCCTCGAGAAATTTAATACGTATTGAGTGTGAGACGGAAAATAGTTTACGTGTTAAAAAGTGCAAGTAATTAATAAAAACAATCTCACAGCTCTCTCTCTCTCTCTCTCTCTCTCTCTCTCTCTCTCTCTCTCTCTATAACAGTGAAGTGTTATTTAAATCGTGTCAGACTTTAATAAATGGAGTGAAGTAAAATTATAATCCGTGTAAGCCTACATTCTTCAGTCGCACCACTCCCTGCTAAGACATTCATGTCTCTAAAAATAAATACTGACGCAGCCGAGGCAAACATAAATATATAATATTTAAAGAAACGGTCAAAATTACAAAGTTAATATTTTTAAACATTTTGGGGCAAAGGCCCCGGAAAGTACATTTGGAGGGAAGGCTACCGGATACCTTTTACCATACGTGCGGTTGCAACTACTTCAAGTTCGGCTCCCCAACAGTCGAAATATAATACACTTTCTTCAAACTGGCTTTCCATACGTGGGCCAGAAACTACCTTCTTCAATCTATAAACTACTCTTAGAAAAGCTTACTTCTCTGTGTGCTTCATGCTAATCGAGCAATGTTTGTGTTTGTAGAAATGGTTTCATTATAAATTTTGTTGTGGGTTCAGGAGGGATACAAGAGGCTGAAGCGATAGTTCAAAACTACAAAAATGGTCACTATATGTTAGCTTTGAAAGTCGATACTCTTTGAATGATATCACGAGAAACAAACGAGTGTGCCTAGCACTTCAAAAGATGTGCTAGAAAATTTAAATATTAGCAATGAATTTCTCAGAAATGGCTATTCTCACAAAAATGTATTCGACATGATTTAGTGAGATTTATATTTTTGCTTTCTCTACTACGTAGAGTAAATAGCAGAAATATTGCATTCCACCCAAAAATTCGATACCGAGATTTCGCCGGTATCGCCCCTGAATTCAAATAAAGCATTTTTGGAAATATACCCGTGTGTGTGAACAGCATAACTCAAAAACAAAAAGTGGATAAGTACCAAACTTGGTAGTTCAGGCCAGTATCTTCCAAGGATGAAACTCGAAGATTTTCAACAAAATACCCCACCCTAACTACCCTTTACATGGAACATGTTTATGATTTTCTAAAAAAAATTGCTAACGATTTTGATTAAAATACCATACTTTACAGATATTAACATGACAAAAAATGTATATCTTGATTTTTTTGGGAATAGCTTTTGAAGTCCTTTTCATTCGGAAGGAATTTTATACAATCTTGTATAACTGGTAAACGTTAAGCGATAGACGAAAACGTACTAAACAAAAACTGTACATTTCTTTAAAACACAATATTATTTTAAACAATTTTTTGTGGCATATGCTATTTCTGAGATGTCCGTTATTAATGGTTATTCTTTAGTCCTTTCAACATTAAGTTGTCTCGCGATTGCACCGAAATAGTATGGAATTTTAAGACCAGCATATAGCGTCCAGCTCTTAAATATTTGACCATCGCTGTTCTCTTTGTACCTTAACGAGATGTAAAAATGTAAGTATTTGGATATAAATGTAATATAAAAATAAACCTTATTAAGAATAGTTTGTATACCTATTAATAAATGATAGAGGGTAGAGAAAGTCATGCGAATGTATCACATCAGATTTTTTCTGTTAAGTTTTGTCTATCCATAATACAAAATTCATTCCGAACGAACAGGACTTGACAGGCTATCGTATCACGTTCAAGATTTACATTTTATTTGTCATACAAATATCTTAAATATCCCACGTCTTTGGAAACGATTCGCTCTAAAGGTTTGACTATCGCTTCAGTCTGTGTCCTTATACCTACAACGAAATGCGTAATAAAAACGTTTCTCAATACATTTATCTCGATTAACGTAGACAGAAGAGAGTGAGAATGGTTTGTAGGAGAGTGTGTAGAGAAAATCACGTGAATGTAACACATAAGATTTAATGATAGATTAATTCAACTTGGAAGTTCTTATAGGTGTAGGTATATTAACATTTTCCATCACAGTATTCAGCTTTATCAAATGTTGGCTTAAAATCATGATGTTTTGTACATTTTTAAAAACTATATTATTTTCTACTTATAATAAGCTCAGCTAAGTTTAAAAGCTGCTTGAAAAATGTAATTATTAGAACTTCAAAACATAGTATTAATAAATTATTCAAACAATTCAAATTTTCTGTCTTTTAATGTTTTAAAATGTGTAATGGTACAAATCTTTAGCAATTATATAAGGAATACGTAGGAAAAATTGAACTAGTATATTTTAAAATTATAGGGCCTGAAACATTTGAAAGTAAGTAAATAACAACATAAAAGGGCATAACTGCTAAACCGATGGACTTGCAGTGAAATAACATAAATATAAATTCTAATGTGCCTGCAAAAAATTATCAATTAGAATAATTAGGTATATCCCTTTTAGGTATTATTGTTATCGTTGTTATTGTTTTCCTTGTCACGCGGCGAGACACAGCACATGGACAGCAATGAATTAGGTCTGTATACCATTGCACTTAGCGAGGAATAGTCTGCATCAGAGTACAGAGCCGCCACTGAAGGACGCTGGCCGCGAGAGGGAGCGCGTCCTTCTACGGCGCATGAACGTCATCCCTCTGCATGGATTCGACACCCGACGTCGCTACCCTGGGCAAAAGTGACGCCTACATTTTCCCCAGTCCCCGCCTACCGCGCTACACTCACGGTCCAAGACGGGGTAGAGTAATTCTATCCGTCTTGCTCACGGCCACCTTTTACTACACTCCCGCATGACGTCACGTCGCCATGGAGGCGGAGACATGCGAAACAAGTGACTGGTGGAAATCGTAACTAGATGGCTCTGCCGGCAGCGGCCGACGTTCAGTTCGAAACTAGCGCTCAACGAAAGAAGACATAAGCGCGCTCTTTGACCTGGGTTCAGAAAAAAAGTTTTCAGTTATGAAAAATTAAGTTCAAAGTGAAAGTAAGTTTTCAGTTTTGTTTTTCATTTATGTTCTGGAGGAGATAAGAAAATAACCGTGAAACGCCGCTCTGAGCACCATGGATATATCTGTCACTAATGTCATCTTCGGCTGTTTGCTGCTGGCCCTTTTCCTACCTTACGGTAAGACAATTTATTAGTAGTTATACATTCCTGTATATATAAAACGATATTTCTTGGTTTATTTATGCATTATACATAATCCATTTGCGCTAAAAAGTTTGTACATATTCATAATGCAATTCTAATTTACCATTTTTGTGTAAAGGTAAATGCAAAATAATAATAATAATAATAATAATAATAATAATAATAATAATAATTTCAATTCCGTCTTGTATAACAAATTAATTTTGCATCAGTGATATTGCTGAAATCCGACGTATGCAGACAGCAAATCAGTCGTGCAATTAGACATGAATGGCTTTGAATGTGAAATAAAAAAAAACAAATTTACAAATCGACACGTCTTAATGAAATTACTTCAGTGGAGGGAAGAATATTAATTATATATTTTTTCAAGACATTAAAATAGTTGAATGAAACATGTGTAATTGTGCAGTATATAAAGAGTTTTCTATGATAAATTTCACGTGATTGTTTCCATTTCATGTCACATTTAAAACGTACTTAGATTTATGAGTTTTTCTATAGCCTATACGATCAGTTTTCTCGTTTGATTAACATTCACTGCTACTGGAAGGCCAGGCTTCGATTGTTAGTCCAACTTTTGCATTTGTTGCATATTCCACACTGAAATGCACACAGGTTTGAAATGACTTGAAGTATGGGAAAATGCATTTCTCGTGGCTTTTTCCCTTGCTTTAGGATCTAACGTATTGCTCAATCGCGCCAATGGGTTCGAGATCATTCAGTATTATTTTCACTTAATCTGGTAGTCACTTAACGGTTGTTTTTGTTAAAATGATAGTTAAAAAAAGCTTTATGTAGAACAATGACAAATGAAATTAATGATTAATTGTTCTTTTCTGTAGATTGGCATGATATTTTTTATAGATTCTATAGGTTTAATTGCTTGGAATTATAGTCAACTGTAGGAAGTAAGCCTGGTGCAGCGGATAATAGGTGATATGGCTTTTGTAGAAGCACTAGCATAATAAAGAGGTATCACAATTATTTTTACACACAAGATTTGTTTTTAAATTTGCTGATGTAATTGCAGTATATAGTGCGATGATACATTCAGTAAAATGAGAATTTGCTTAAGAAGCTGCCGCGTCTAATAGGGTTATCTCCTTGTAACTACCACAAGTAAAACTAGAGAAAACGTATTCAGGGAGGAATATCTTCCCAAGCGCCTTAGAGTTCACTGGTTGCGCTGTTTTTTGTTTTTTTGTTTTGTTTTGTTTTCCTTTCCAAAACTATGGATGAGAATAGATGCTAACATTAAGAAATGGCAAAAGGAGCTGTTTAAATTAACCTTATACATAGGTTCTGAAAGCTAAGAACGATTTTTGACCTCGTTCCAAACGACTGTTTGCTGCATTTATTTCCGCTCCAATAGCATGCAGTCTACTTTCACTTGTAAAGACGTGACATTCTATTCGTCGCCTGTCTTCAGGTGCTCCTTTCATGATGTTTTTTTTTTTTTCTGTAGCAAGGCTCCTGACCTCTATCAATACGCTCTTCGCCAGCTCCGCACTAAATGTTTCATCAACAGGGTTTTCGTAAATTTAGGCTTGCCATAATTCTGTTCCACAAAACCATTACCTAGTACGTCACAAAACGGTTCGACTTTATCGATAGCTTAACGACAGATTTATTTTGATTAATTTGAAATTCTTACCAAATATACAGAGACAAAACAAATGGAACACCAAAAGGTTTTAATGAGATGCACCAAATCGTTATTAATTTTTCTTTATAATTAATAATTTTTGATATTTCAATAAAAACACTCCTTGTACCAAACTGTTTAACATTCAACCTAAAATTCTATATTAAAATGTCAATATATTACGTAGTGATTGATTAATTTTAATTATGTATTAATTTTTAAATTGTATTAACATGGTTGTGAAAAAGATTTATTTGCAAATGAACTACTTAATATGTTGTAATAATTGAACGGTTTTAAATCCTTATTATCTTAAGTTCTTCTGAAAATGTTAAGCATTTCAAGTAAAAATGTGATACGCAAAGCATTTAGAATAGTGGGGGGGGGGAAGAGTTGAGAAAAACTGACTTGAAGTTTACGTAAATAACATGGCCCATTTAAATAATCGATGACAAGAAAACAAAAATATAACTTAAGCAACATATTAAAATGTATAAATTTTCGTAACTTTCTTTTCAAATTTCTCGCATGTATTTCCTTAATTAGGATGTTTTAGGATTTAAACAATGTGTGTAAACATAGTAATAAATTATTCCAACCAAAATACTATTTGAAATCCAATCTGCAAGCAAACCTACAGCACACTACAATTCGAACGTCTTCACAGTGTTCTGCAATTTTTTTTTCAGCAAGGAAACTTTGGAAGGAGACGATAGCTTTATTGTTAAAATAGGTTACACCTACGAGTATTATCTGAAAATTAACAATACTATAAAGCATTACAGATCCATTAACTGCTTTGCTAGATACGGATTTGGAGAGTCAAAAGATAAGGAACTGATAATCAAAAACTTGATAACAACAGAAGCCATGACTGGTTGAAATTCAACGTTTATTTTCGTTTTATTGGTCGAAAAAATACTCGTAGTAAAAGTAAACAGTACAAATAACAAAGCATGAGTTGCCTGTTAAAACATAAAACTTAATCAAAGTGTATAATTTCCAAGTAAATAAATATCAGAGGCTCTGTAGTAGTTATATAACCAAACCAATATTTTGCTTTTATAAACCCATACTTTAAGGAACATACTTAAAGGGTTCGTGTAGGTAAAAATTGACCAGAATCTTTTAAAAAATGAAATTTTACCTTCTGTATTACGTACATTCAACAAGTAGAGGAAGTATTGTATTTTGAAATTTCAGGGAAAATGATTATTTTGAAGTCCCCTGAATAATAAAAAAATCATTTTTAGAAAAAAGGTCAATCTTTGTGTCTGTGAACAGCATAACTCTAAAACGAAAAGTCCGACAAATACCACACTTTGTATTTAAGATCAGTATCTTCTAAAGATACCACACAAAGGTTTTCAAGAAAATCCCCCCACACCAAGCTACCCTTTTCTCAAAACTGGCTCTAAGGATATTGATTGAAGTATAATATATTGAAGATAATCACGTGACAAATAAAATGCATATCTTGAATTTTCGGAGAATAGCCTGGAAAATCCTCTTCATTTTGCATAACTGGTAAACGATAAGAGGGGCAAAAACTTACTAAACATAAACTGTAGATCTCTTTAAGGCGCATAATTTATTTCAAATATTTTTTTCTGGCGTCAGCTATTTCCGAGATATTCTTTAGTATTGATTTGAATTTTTCAATAGTTGTAATTTTTTAAAGTGCTCTCGCTATTCAATTGTTTCTCGCGAATTCATGGATAAATTATATAATTTTAAGGCCAGCACAGCGATTCACTTTTGAAATCTGACTATCGATTCCGTTTCCTCTTTCCGCATTGCATCTACAACGAAATATGTAGATCATGCATAGTTTATCTGGTTTAAGATAAGGTAGATAGCAAAATGAGCTTTCGTAAAAATTGTTTCTAGAAGCTATATAAAAGTAAACAATAGTGGATAGGGAAAGTCATATGAATGTATCACATCAAATTTTTATTTGATGCTTATAATCATGAACTATAGTTTCATTATCTGTACCTGTTAAGCAAAAACACATACAGAAACGGCTCACTGACTTTTAAAGGTCCTCCAACGTTAAACCAAGAAGTGCTTTGGAATCAAAAGTTTTTAGAACCCAAATTGTTTTTATCGCTTATTGCTTTTTATATACTTCTGCAGCTTCAAAATATCCCATAAAATCAACTTTTGAGCAATATGTTTTAAGAGAATTACTTAAAGGTATAAAGAAAACAGGCTTGAATTTACTCATATTTTTTTCCCTCAAAAACTGAGATAACAACAAAAAGTCTGTTAACACTCTTTTCTGTAATATTCATCTGCACCCAAAATAAATTTTGTTTACATAAATATTTTTATGTCATCGTGTGGAACGTTTTCGGTATGTTGCTAACAAAATGAATAAAACAATACTTTAAAATTATCTGAGATAGTGCAATGAAAAGTTGTGTGTCTATATAGTTTGAATGTGTAATGCCTACCTATTATAATTTTCATAAAGGTATGTTCTCAGTTGTAGAATTAAAAAAATCTGATATGTTACACTCACATGACTTTCTCTACTCTTGTACAAACTATTTTTACAAACGCTTATTCTCCATATGCTTCATGTTAATCGAGATGTTAATCTTATTGCTAATTTTCTTGTAGGTGCAAGGGGAATTGGTAGGCTTTAAGCGATAGTCAAGTATTTTAAGAGCTGGTTGCTATGTGGTTCTCTTTGCATTACCAGGTCAAAAAAAATAGTGAATAAAGAATTCCCATTTGAGAAAAAGTATAAGTAATGGAACATTTAAGGGAATAACAAGCAATGTCTCAGAAATGGTACACTCAACGAAAAAAAAATGCATATGGCATAAATTGTGTATTTTAACGCGATCTACATTTTTGTGTAGTAAACTTTTGTCTATCTCTTATGGTTTACCAGTTAGCAAAAGTCGTTCACAATGAAGAATACTTTTGGAGACATTCCCAGAAAATTCAAGATATACATTTTATTTGTCATGAAAGTATCTTAAATATATGATATTTTAATCAAAATCGTTACAGCCATTTTTGAGAAAATTAAAGTTTTCTAAAAATGTTCCTTGTAAAGGGTAATCTGGGGTGGGGGGATTTTCTTGAAAACCTTCATGTCGCATCTCTGTAAGATACTGAACCTAAATACCAAGTTTGGTGTTTATCCGACTGTTCGTTTCTGAGTTATGCTGTTCACAGACACACACACACACACACACACACATACACACGGACATGTTTCCAAAAATGCTTTTTTTGGATTCAGGGTGCCTCAAAAGATATATTTCCGGTGAAATCTCGGTATCGAATTTTTGGGTGGAATACAATACTTCCCCTACTTACTATACGTAGTAGAGAAAGTAAAAACGTTTGCATTTGGTATTGCTTTGTCATGCATTTCAGTAATTTAAGTTTTGAAAATATCGTAATTCTCAAAGTAATTTTGGCTTTTCGCAATTATGTATTATTTTTCAAAATGTTGGGAGTATTCCACATACAGATACATATTCTGTTATGAACTAGTCATGTGTAAGCTTTTTTGATAGCAACCGATGAGAGGCATGATTCATTGAAAACCTATCGACATTTATCGCCCCCTACTGTCATAATAAGGTTGCAGAACATATTTTCAGAAATTATTAGATAGTCACTAACATAAGATTTGGGCAAACGTTTAGAGATTTTATACAAAGCTTTTGTATTTTATTTCCTGCAATTCGAATTCAGTGCACCACATTTCTTTTGTACAACAGAAAACCTACCTTCACTGAGGGCAGCAAAATAAATCACTGGTGACTTTGGCTGAACTTAAATTTAGATACAACATGCTACAAGTTACGTTCGTAACTAGATAGCATACTTACATCATGCTACATTTGGAAGTGTAATATTATTTTCAAGTACCTTACAAACTTGATGGCAGAGTAATACGAATTCTGTTCCAGAGTAATTCGGAAGAAATGGTTTTTCCAGATACCTCTGGAACTTCAATTCTTTCCTCAGGCCTTCTATATTTAAAACAGAGTTTGCCAAACTACGCCCCAGGAGTCGAACCCGACCCGCGAGCTGCTTTTGTTTGGCCCGTCTACAAACTTAAAAAAATCTTATGTTTTACACTCACATGACTTTCTCTACTCTTGTACAAACTATTTTTACAAACCTTATTCTCCATCTACTTCATGTTAATCGAGATAAACATTTACAGACTCTCTTACTGCTAGGTTTCTTGTAGATTTAAGGGGAATATATATTTACAACGGCAATATAGAAATACAGTAGCCTTTAAGCATATACATATCTCTTAATAGCTGGTTGCTAGGTGCAGCACCATTCCCTTTGCCACGGATTAATACTCTTTGCATATACAAGACAAAAAATGAATAACGAATTCCCATTTAAGAAAATAAGTATTGAAAAATTTAAGGGAATAACAAGCAATATCTCGAAAATGGTTCACTCAACAAAAAAAACTGTATATGACATAAATTGTGTATTTTAACGCGATCTACATTTTTTGTGTAGTAAAAGTTTGTCTATCTCTTATGGTTTACCAGTTATGCAAAAGTCGTTCACAATAAAGAATACTTTTGGAGACATTCCCAGAAAATTCAAGATATACATTTTATTTGTCATGAAAATATCTTAAACATATGATATTTTAATCAAAATTGTTAGCGCCATTTTTGAGAAAATTAAAATTTTCGAAAAATTTTCCATGTAAAGGGTAATCTGGAGTGGGGGAATTTTCTTGAAAACCTTCGCATCGCATCTCTCGAAGATACTGAACCTAAATACCAAGTTTGGTGTTTATCCGACTGTTCGTTTCTGAGTTATGCTGTTCACAGACAGACACAGAGACACACACACACACACACACACACACACACACACACACACACACACACACACGGACATGTTTCCAAAAATGCTTTTTTTGGATTCAGGGAGTCTCAAAACATGTATTTCCGGTGAAATCTCGGTATCGAATTTTTGGGTGTAATATAATACTTCCCCTACTTACTATACGTAGTAGAGAAAGTAAAATATATAAATAAAAAGAAACGTGCGTCTGTACTAGTTGATTTTATTCACGACCATTGAACGATTAAATCAAATTAAGCGCCCATATTTTTAATTTATATGCAGTGTAATGATATATTGCAGGACAAATATAAGGAAGTTAATTTGGTTACAGCTGCCTGCCGAATTACACGTTTCTTCATTTGAAAGACAATGATTAAGGACTAATATCAGTGTTCGCATCGACGTAGGTATATCTGTGAAAAGACACTTTCATAAACGAAATATGTCAAATAAAAATATAGGTTATTATGGATGAAGATCATTTAGAGTCTGTTTTGATGATAAGCACCACAACATTAGAACTACAAATTTATGTAATTATAGCACAGGAAAGTCAGTTTAATTCTTCTCATTGATTATGAACTGATTAACGTAAAATACTTCATATAATGGGTTTATATATTTACTTACAGGTGATTCAGAATTCGACCGATTAACTGTAAGGGATTATAGAGAGGTGTTGGGGGAACAATTGGAGATGGGACACTTATGGTTCCAGAACGGATGATTTTGTGCAACAAGCCAAAATAAATTTGAGCCACTACGCCACTGATATTACCTCAGTGGTATGTGCCAGCATTTGTTACACTACCAAGAAGTGTGCACGTGTGGCTCAGTGGTGAAGTA
The DNA here is from genome assembly GCA_030765065.1 of Deroplatys truncata. Lineage (NCBI taxonomy): Eukaryota > Metazoa > Arthropoda > Insecta > Mantodea > Mantidae > Deroplatys > Deroplatys truncata. The sequence goes on along the minus strand of CM060986.1, from coordinate 92,736,732 downwards.
GGGATTTCTCAAGCCAGCAACACCAGATTCCAAGTTCGTACCCAAACGAATGTTTGTCTCTCTCTCTGTTTGTTTTATTTTCGTTCTCCAAATTGTTGATCGTGAAGGATATTAATACTATACTGCTTCATTTATTATTACCGCTATTCTTGATTTTACCATTAACACATATTCTTTTTTTGATTACTGGCATCTACATGTGAAGCACAGCTACCGAATTACATATCTTTGTATGTTTCTTACGGCCTACTGTGAAATTAAAAGCTACATTTCATTTTTCATTCATTATCTCTAATATTCCGACTTCGTTTTCGTAGACTTACACCACACCTATATTCGACCAACGTCATGTTATTGCCATTGCATTGTTTAAAACGCACGCGCTATATTACTCCTGATTATTTCTACTATCCATGTTACTTAATATTTATTGCTGCTTATTTTGTACAACTTTTTATATAATTAATTAATTTCTACCGTTAACTAACTAGCCCCGAATATCGCCATAGTGACCTTCAGAAATGAGCAGGCGTCTCAATATTTCAACCGCACTGTGCAAATAAGAATAATGCAGGTATTCCTGAACAACATTAAACATTGTATCACAACCATGTGTAGAGAGGACTTTATTGCACTAAAGTTAAATGTTTTCTTCCTCTGCATTATTCAGAAATTAAAATTGCCATTGCTATTTGCGTATATATGCAGCTCTCGTCTTAAACACAGAAGAAAAACAAAAGTTATCTTACAGAGGAAATCGAGCACAGCACTATTTCACTATTGTCAACGATGTTACCCAGTGAGCTAAACCCTACGGGTGACAATAGGCGCTTTCTAGGCATACTTAATGGACTGCAAATGCATAGGAGCGTTATCTCGTGATTTACTGGTGCTTCCCAAAAGAACATTGTGTATTTCATAAAATCAGAGCTTACAAATGGGAATGCTTGAAAAAATCCACTGCCCTCCGCCGGGTTTGAACCTGCGATCTCCTGAACTAGAGACGTCAGCCGTTGCATTGTTTAATGTAATAATAAAATAGTGGCTACATAGTACTGCCAGCTATTTTGTATACATTAAGAAGAAATACGCTCTTCTATAGTACCTGGAAGTGAATAAATAAAGCGGGAATGTGACTGTGATTTGCCTTGCACACTAGTCATTTCTTTTTCAGAGGTAACAGCACATTCTTTAAATTCGTAAACACAATGGTAATGCCATTTTAAAGTCACCTCCATAAAGAATTCTGATTACATATCATGTGTATGTTTAGAACATTACAGTATTTTATTTGTACATTCCTGTTCAAAATTCGTTTGATTTGCTTGATTACATTTAACGGCAGCGGTAATAGCAAATGGAGCAGTGTAGTATTCCATATCCTTCACAGTCAACAACTTAAAGAACCAAAATAAAACAAACAGAGAGAGAGAGAGAGCAGGGCTTGAACTTGAAATCCGGTATCGTTGGCTTGAGATCTCCCTTCTTTACTGAGCCACACACGTACATTTCTTGCCACTGCAGCAAATGCTCACATACGAGGGCGGATTGATATGTCAGTGACTGTTTTAAAGAAAATAACAATTTTTCCAAAAAGTCAATTTTGTTTCTCAACATAGTCTCCTTTAAATTCAACACACGTTGTATCCAACGTTTCTCCAGTTTTTTTAACCCTTCCAAAAATATGATTTTTCGAAGTCTGCAAAATATGAGGTTGTTTCTGCCACGTGAATTTCTTCCCAGCGAGCCAATTTTTCAGGTTTTGTGAAGAGGAAGAAGTCTCTCGGAGCCAAATCTGGAGAATATGGTGGGTTAGGTAGCAGTTCGTAGCCCAATTCCACAAATTTTGCAATGGCAATGGCTGACTTGTGTGCGGGTGCATTATGCTGGTGAAAGTGAACCTTTTCCATCACCAAGTGGGGTCGTTTTTTAACAATTTCTTGTGAAACTGATCCGGCATTGCGGCATAACATGAACCTGTGATCATTTTATCCTTTTCCAGGTAGTGGATGTCTATCACCTTTTGCGAATCCCAAAATACACCTGTCATGATTTTTACTGCCGACGGAATGGTTTTCGCTTTCTTTGGAGCAGGTTCGCCGAAGGAAATCCACTGCTTTGATTGTTGTTTGGTTTCAGGTTGATAGTAATGGATCAGTTTCATCAACCGTGATATAACACCGTAAAAAAGCATTTAGGTTGCGTTGGAACATGTTCAAACATCCCTTGAAATGATCACACGATTTCGTTTGTTCTCAACTGTGAGCAGTCGTGGCATCCATCTTGCTGACAGCTTTCTCATACTCAAAAACTCATCCAGAATGTTATACACCCGTTCACTCGAGATGTTTACGGTCTTTGCTATCTCACGTATTTTCACTCGACGGTCTTCCAACACAATTTCGTGAACTTTGTTCACCATTTCTTCTGTTGTGACCTCAACCGGCCGTCCTGTGCGCACGGCATCTCTTGTGCTCGAACGGCCACATCGAAATTCTGTGAACCACTTGTGAACCATGCCATGTGATGGAACAGAGTCCCTATAATACTTGTTCAGCTTTTCTTCCGTTTCCTTCACCGTCTTACCATGCAAAACTAGTGCTTTATCAGAACACGAAATTCACTTTTCTCCATTTTCTATGAACCAACACACATCTGCTTATTTTAGACGCTGTCAACAATGTTCTAAGAAACAAATGACGACGAATTTCTGCAATTATACCCAGAATAGATGTAAGACTTGGATGCAAGCAAGAAACCTGTGATTAGAACGCTATCTCTCGTCAAAGTCATGGACTTATCAATCCGCCCTCGTATACCATTTAAGTTGTATCAGTGGCGTACTGGCTCAAATCTATTTTGGCTTATTGCACAAAAATCATGCGCTTTGGGACCATAAGTGTCCTATCTCCAAATGTTCTCCCTCACACCTTTATAAGCCGTTAAAGCTAATCGGTCGAATTCTGAAACATCCTGTATGTATAATACTGGTACATTGTCATAAGACTTGAATTCTACACGTTGTAAGTCCCATAGCACAATTCTACACGTTGCAAGTCCCATAGCACAGAAATCTGAAAACACTCCGGCATTGTTACTCAACCGGTCGAAGCAATTCTTCCATTTTCCAGTACGATGGGAATCCTATGCATATCTAACACAAACTCGCGTCTTCCAAATGTTAAGGATGGTTGCATCGAATGACCTAACAAGCAGGAATCCTTAACGGTACAGACACATTACACGCATGAAGAAAGCCCGGATAGCTGAAGCAGTTTTGTGCAATCAATTTAAAGGGCGGAGAAATATACACCGTATCTGAGAATTACACGCTGTATGGAAAACTACTTCCTTCTATCAATGAAATTATAGCAGAAAGATCAACCTGATAAACCTAAAATAAATCCATAATTGAAGAGTATGCTTCGGAGTTTTGTTCATCCAACGACAAGATATACGAAAGGGGCCCATTATCAATAATCTGATTGTTACACTCACTTGACGTTCTCTACCCGCTATCGTTTATTTTTCGCTCTCTTCTATACTCCTGCAAAAGTTAACTTTTTGTCTACTTCATGTTAATCGAGCTAAAAATTGTACAACTGGTTTTATTACACATTTCGTTGCAGCTACAAGAGGATACAAGAGGCTGAAACGATAGTAAAATATTTAAAAGCAGGTCGCTAGGTATACGTTGACTTTGGAATTCCATATTCCTTCCATGACATTGCAAGAAACAAGCGGATGGCGAATAAGCGCTTCAAGAAACGAATAAAATATTTGAAAATTCAAATCAGTAACAGCGAATATCGGTGTCTCTATGATCGATCGAGTGGTGTGCACTCAGGCTTCTTCGCTCAGAGATTCTTCGGTTCAATTCTCGGCTGGAACGGGGAATTTATCTTTTAACTGGGATCGCTGAGTTTCCCCTGTAGAGTCTGCAAGTAATGTGTTTAATGGTTAAAATTAAAACTAATAAAACCAATGTTAAGAAAAGCTATAGTTCAACCGGTAATAACATCAGTTGTTTCTCAAGTCAAAGCCCCTATATTATTACAGAAGTTAAGGTGTAGACTACATAAATAGGGGTGGGGGAAGAAGAAGTTTAACTTTTCTCCGTAAGAGTCTGAACAAAGTTTATCGACAAATTCCAAATTTGGTTGAAATCGGTACCAAATTAAGGGCAATGTAGATGGAGATACTCAATTTTCATTTTCAATTTTTACCCGAACCACTGCAGTACAGAGATTAAGTTTTATATAGACGAATTCTAACAAAATGGATTGATACATTTCAAATTTGCTTGTAACTTCTATATACTAGATGTGATGAAAAAGTAACAGGAATTTTTGTTTTTCTTAAAGAATTTTTATTTAATCATCAACATCAACTTTGTCCCCTTCAAAGTAATCCCCCTCAGATATAATACACTTGTATCAGCGCTTTTTCAAATCTTGAAAGCACTTCTGGAACTCATTTTTCGTTATGACGTTCAGCCCCTTCAGCGATTCTGTTTTTATCTCATCAATGGTGGCAAAACGTCATCCTTTCATGGTTCTCTTCAGCCTCGGGAATAGAAAGAAGTTACAGGGTCCATATCCGGCGAATACAGTGGCTGAGGCAGCATAACGTTTTTTTTTTTTTTTTTTGCCAAAAAGTTACGAACAAGCATTGAGGTGTGAGCGGGTGCATTATCGTCGTGCAATTTCCACGAGTGGTTTTGCCACAATTCTGATCGTTTTCTTCGGATTGCTTCACGCAAACGGCGCATAACTTCCAAGTAGTATTCCTTATTGACCGTATGACCATAAGACAGGAACTTCTGATGTGCTATCCCATTGTAATCGAAGAAAACAGTGAAGAAAAACCTTCACATGAGATCGAACTTATCGAATTTCAGACTCTTGGCTCTTCATGAAGTTTCCATTGGGACGATTGGGCCTTAGTTTCGACGTCATACCCATATACCCATGTTTCGTCACCTGTTATAACCTTCTTTAGAAGTTCTGGATCGTTTAGGACTTCATTCAGCAATTCCTGTGCGATGTCTACGCGACGTCGTTTTTGGTGAAATTCAACAATCTCGGAAGACCTTTGCTGCTACACGTTTCATGCCCAAAACATCCAAAAAAAATTGCTTGGCATGAGCCAAAGGATATGCCGACATCATCAGCAACCTCCCTGATGGTGATTCGGCGATTTTTAAGAAATATTTTCTTTTACTTCTTCTACATTGTGGTCAGTAATTGATGTGCTAGGGCGTGCAGGGCGGTCGTCGTCTTCAACGTCTTTTCGACCACCTTTGAAACATTTATACCGCTGGTAAACTCTTGTCTTACTCGTAGTAGATTCACCAAAAGCCACAGTCAACATTTAGAATGCGGTGCTGCACTTTATTCCGTTTTTAAGCAAAATTTAATGCAAATTCTTTGATCCATCTTTTTCGAAAGTAAAAATTCGCCGAGCACTCGAAAACACGTATAACTTTTTCGACTGTCAACAATAAACTAAATATTCAAAACAGCTGAAAATGCAAACATACATCAGGAATATGTGTACCAACAAGATAAAACAAAAGTTTTGAACGTCGAATGTATAAAGCTCGTGAAATTACATAATTCCCGTTTTTTTTATCACACCTCGTAATAAGACGTAGTTAAGGTAAAGAGCTTCGAATCAGTCTTTACGACCGAGTATTTTGGAACCGAGGATAAAGGCTTTGAAACTTTGCTGGCTAAAACGTATATAATGAAATATATAGGTACGCAATTGACGGAAAACGTGCGGGAGGAAATAAATACACTGCTTTTTATTTTCGTATTTTATTTTTATCATCATTAGAATTGGAGTGCAACGGTAATGGAACGGATGGCGGTGGACGAAACGCTGTTAACATGTTTATCCAAAGAGTTGCTGTGTGGTGTAATGGTTTGCGCTCTCACATTTTCGCTTTAAGCGGTTTAAAATGCGTTTATTCATTTGTAACTTGACTGAAGGAAATAACTATGACTTTAATTTTAAATTTATTGCCTTTTTAAAATATCTTAGGCCATCGGCATGCGCCCAGAAATGCCAAATTTGCCTGTGTACTTGTTGAGATATCTTAAAAAATTAAAACAATACAAAATTTATCATTAAAAGAAAATAAAACCTTGGGGGAAAGTTAAATATAGATAGGTTTATGAAAATCATACTGATTTATGTAATAAAACGACTTTATATCGGTTATGTTGGTATTATTTAAATGACGAGAGATTGAATGCAGATGTAATTAAAGAGTGTTAACAAAGCATACTCGTGGATATAATTCGCCTAAATTCGATAGAAGTTTAAGAGTAGTTAAAATTTACAATTTTTAGGATTGTTTCTTAAAATGTCTACTAAATACCAAAACGCAAGACACAAGAATGAACTCACCTGATCACGTTTACTACCTTGTTTTACGTAGTGGATTTTGATGTTATCGATCTGCGATGTTTGGAAGCCAGGGAGCCCCACTGTGTGTGTATTGTATAGTAAGCGAGGATAAAACCAGGGCTATTATAGGTCCATTTAAAATCCGAAGCGACCTGGATTCCCCAGTAAAATTGTGGGTCGAAGCAACTTCAGTTTGCCACTCACCATAGCGGTAATGCATTTCAGTCCCCTAATGCGTTCGACCTTCACCTTGCCCATGAAGGTGGGGCACGATGTTGAATTGTATTACATCTCAATGGAGGTTTCAACGTCTCTGTGTCGTTGATCCAAGTTGGTCAGGCATCTCGTGTTTCATTGTGCGTGCGTCAGTTTGTGACTTAAAGTGTATATAGCTGCAGTAGATAAAACATTATTATTTAAAGCACAACTAGCCTGCTATTGGACCACACGAAAATAACGTACAAAATGTTCTGCCTGCTTTTGTACCACATGAGGAAAGCATGTCAAAGTTTTCTGTCTGCTTTTGTACCAAATAAGGAAAGCATGTCAGCATTTTCTACCTGCTTTTGAACCACATGGGGAAAGCATATCAACAGTTTTTACCTGCTTTTGTACCACATAAGGAAAGCATGTCAACATTTCTGCCCATGTTTGTACCACATGAGGAAAACATATTAACATGTTCTGTCTGCTTTTGTACCACACGAGAAAAGCATGTCATAATGTCTGCCTGCTTTGGCACCACATGGGGAAGGCATGTTAACATTTTTACCTGCTTTTATACTACATGAGGAAAACGTCAATATTTTCTGCCTGCTCATGTCTTGACATAGGGAAAGCATGTCAAAAAATTTTACCTGCTTTTGGAGCACACGGAAAGAGAACACATTATGCCTTAGAGATAACACGTCAAATTATATGCCTCTTTTGGACCACATAGAGATAATAAAAATTCTCTACCTGCTTTTGGATCACATGGAGATAACAAAAATTCTCTACCTGCTTTTGGACCACATGGAGATGATCAAAATGTTCTACTTGCTTTTGGAACACATGGAGGTAATACGAGTAAAAATATACTACTTGCTTTGGAATACAAGAAGAGAGCACATTCCAATTTTCTGCCTGCTTATGGATCACATGCATGTTCTACCTGTTTTGGACCACACGGAGAAAGCGCATCAAAATTGTGTGCCTCAGAAGTAACTCGCCAAAACTGTAATTGAACCAAATGGAGAAGGTACATCATAATTTGGACAACATAAAGATAGCACATCGAAATCTTCTTCCTATTTTTGGACCACATGGAAACTAAACTAAAGTTTCTTCTTACTTTCTTACATGGAGATAATACAACAAAATTGTATCTTTTTTTTAGACTATGAGGTATTACATCAAAGCTTACTGTCTGCTTTTGGAACGCATGGAGAAAGCACTCCAAAATTTCCTTCTTGGGTTTGGACATTAGTTTTACGAACTATTGTTATAGCATTTGATGAGATTTGACGCTTCAAAGAACATTAACTACAACTAATAACCCCGTACCGGAGGAGCTACAAAGTAATTGAAGTTATACATTTACTACATAGATTAATGAAAAGTAACGCCACCACAGACATACTTCAATTTTGGGCTACCATGTCTCTGTTTACGTGGAATTACTTCATTATGTTTCTGTACATGTGGCATGTGACATTCAATTATTAATGAAGAAATTGCATATTTGGCATGAAATACTTAACTATATTCTCCTCTTTCCTGTCCCGTCACCGGGTATATTAATGTAAATTTCATATTTGTGTAACTCTGAGTAAGTAATATCCGCATGCATTTTCTAGGTAACTAATACCGTATCTTCATATACAATGCCAAACATGTCCTTACTTTTACGTAAGCAAAAAATGATCCACTGTGGCTTAAGAGAGAAGCAGTCTGCAAAATCAGAGCATTTGCTTTCACTTTAATGAACAGACTAACAATTCAGGTTCACCAGAGCACATCATAGGGAAAGTGACAAGTGTGCCATCCTTGTAAACACCTTAGATCGAAACGTGTTTTCATTTTCTTCATGTTCTCTAGAAATTAGAAGACCAACGACATTTCTTTTATATGCACGTTAAATCTTATTTAGGTCTCTCTCATTACAACAGTTGAGTGGTCTTTATTTCTGGCAGAATAGGATAGCAAGTAGGGCAATTATGCGGGTACCGTTGTCTGAAAGCGTTGCTGTTTACTTTTAGTAACAACGGCTAAATGTCACTATGGTGTCATTCTGCATTCACTTGTTTTGCAATAACGACCCATAATGGAGGCGCTGTTAAGCAATCTTCCCACCTATTCTTGCATAATTTCCTTTGGCTTTACAATCAAATCGAAACTCTCGAAAAGTAGTTAATAAGGAAGGATTGCTTGGAAAACAAGATGCAAAACAGAACAAGGGTAGCACAAAAGAAAAATTCTGATGTGATGCATTCACACGACTTTCCCTACCAATAGCATACCCCCATATATTATGTCTTGTATTATTCATATAATATCCACGCTATTTCTTAACGTTAATATTACTTTCAATAGCATCTGCTTATAGTAGGTAGAGAAAGTATAAAATTCCACCCAAACATTGGATATCGAGTTTTCACCGGAAATACATGCTTTGAAATTCTTGAATCCTAAATTTATAGAAAATGATCCATGTGTGTGTGTGTGTGTGTGTGTGTGTGTGTGTGTGTGTGAACAACTTTACTAAAAGCGAAATGTTGGATACATATCAAACTTGATATTTAAAAAATTCCCCCACCTCAAATTATATTTACATGGAAACAAATCCTAATTTTTATTATTTTCTCAAAAATAGCTCTAAATATTGTTTAAAATACCAGATACCCCTTCCTTCCGAATGAATTTTGTATATTTTTGTACAACTGGTAAACGATAACAGAGACAGAAAATACAGGTCTCTCTAAAACACACCATTTATATCAAATAAAATGTTTATGACGTCAGCCATTTCCGAAACATTTGTTATTGGTCTGAAGTTTTCAATTCAAATAGTGCTGTCACTTTTCGATTGTTTCTCGCGATGTCATTGGAAAGGGTATGGAAATTCAAAGCCATCACATAGCGTCCCGCTTTTACTATCGCTTCACCCTTCTGTATTCTCCTTGTACGTACAACTAAAAGTGTAATTAAACTATTTCTGCAAACGTTTACTCGATTTAAATGAAATAAATAGAAAAATAAGCTTTGTAAGAATAGTTTGTAGAGCTGCATAAAAATAAACTACCTATAATTGCTGGAGAAAGTTATGTGAATATAACACATCAGATATGTGTTTAACAAAGTAAAAGTTGTAAATATTTTATGTTATTACTAGAGAGAGGAAAAATATTAAGAAACATTTGCAAAAATACGAAAATATAAACAAAAATCCTAAAATATTATAAAATATATACAGGGTTATTCAAAAAGAAGAGACAGACTCGTGAGGGCGCTCGCTTATATAGTAGCTGGTTATAGTTCCATAACGTTCTGGAAGGGGAAACTTCCAGAAGATTCTGGTTATCTGACGATAGCGCTTCCGGTTTTTACGTTGGACGAGCGCGCTACTATCTTTGTTACCTCTCCACTGCACCGCGCCGACATTCCGATAACCTTAGGCATAGCCGTTGCGTCACAATGTTCATTTGTTAGTATTCTGCTGCAAACCAATCATGTATATGAAATGTTAGATATTAACCATTACAGACCTAATTCAAAGAGTATTTATTGATATTTCATGATATCCTCCTATAACGCGCTTAAATTTCCTGAAACTGTAAACAGAGTAGCAAATATATCTGAAGTGATTTTTAAGTTTTTCTCTGTTTCTGAGAAGCATAGTTTTATGCTAAAAATGTAGAAGTTCCTTATTGCAACCAGCCCAGATGATGAAAGAGAAAAAAGAAAGGAACAGGTTTTCTAGATGATAAAAATTTCGATAAATGAGTTGTGATTTGTTTGATGTCTGAGATATCAAACATACGTATATGATATATATAGTCAATGTATATGTATCGGCGGAGGGTACTAAAATATGCACATTACTATATTTTGCTTTAAAGCATTCTGAACACTGTTAATCTCTAAAGCCTAAATGAACTCTTCCGAATTATTTAGTTTTTTATTGAACTGTTTATTTTGCTTTTTCATATTTTGTCAAAACGAACTTAATTGTTTTCGTATTTTCTTCATATTTTCTCCGTCTGGAGCACCTACAACAGAATGCTTCTCCCTATGACCTGATTTAACCAAGTAAGATATATTCGTGCAGCTTATGATGTTGATAGAGCGAGAGTATAATAGAAATCTCGAATCTTGTACTAACACTTATAGGTTGTCCGTTGATTGTTTGATTTTCTTCGTTTACTTAGGATGGTCTGATGCATTAATTGCAGTAATTGTTGAATTGGAGCGTAAAAGATGCTTATAGGGTATTTCAATGCGGAATATTGATCTAGAAGTCCGTGTAGACATTGCATTAAGCTAATCTTCAAGCGTTCTGAAAATACACAAGATTGCTTTTCTTCAAATGATAGAGAAATTAGTAAGTAAAACAAAAGAGATTTTAGTCATCAGGAATAGGTCCAGTTGATGCCCATGTACTCAAATATTTTTCTACGGTAAAAGTATTCCCCAAACTATTCCCTAAAAAGTATGGATTTTTTGGTAGGAAACACATGTTTTGAGAATATCTGAATCTAAAAAGTAGCATTTTTAAATAAGCGGTAAGCGCGCGCATTTGTCTATCAATCAACCAGATGTTCAACATAACTCAAAAACAAAAATTCGGATAAATATGACACTTGGCATAAAAGACCAGCACCTTTCAAGAATATGAGGCGAATATTTTTATGAAATTCCATCTACTTCAACAACCTTTACGTAGAAAATGTTTTATTAGTCCTCATTTTCTCAAAAATACCTTCATTACTTTGAGATCAGTCAGCGATGTCAAAAAAGACCGAATTGCGAAAATCTGCTCAGCAGTAGATTTGAACACAGTTGGAAAGAGGTAGTCGATATACTGAAATGTTATTACGATTCTGTTCTTAATGCCATTAATCGGATCATTGAACCTGAACACCATGTGATGTGTGTATGAAGAACCAGGAATGTTTAAAGCGTAAATTATTTGTACCTTCAATCTAAAGCAATGGTTTGTGCACTTTTAGTGTTCACATCACATTTTTGATAATTTTGTTATAAACCTTAATTAAATAATAACGTTAGTTAGTTAGTAAAATATAAGTGGTAATATTGCTTCAAATGTGTATTGAATATCAGTTGGTTACCGGTCTGCGTGACCGTGCAGTCTACCGGCGTTATTTTGAGTTTCAAATCATATTATATCGTATTGGTTCATGAGGTATTAAATGCACTGAGAGGATGCAAAACTTAGTAAATGCAAACTTTATTAACAATATTCCGGATTAGAATAAAGGATGTTTATTCTTTCTGGCACAATTTCACAATGTCTAAAAGTTTGACATTAACATGTTTATATTTTTTCAGTGTCTTAGCCATGAAGCTTCTTTTTTGTGTCCTATAAAATTTATTTTTCTATTTAATACGATTTAAATCAAAACTCCGCATATAAGCAAGCCAAATTGCCAAGGCCAACAACGACGCGAGCTGTATCCGTTGTTATTTTTGTGGAATTCCGTAGCGCAATCCGAGACTAAACTTTCCATGTAAGCGGTGGACTGTACTGAGAATCGCTTTGTCTATTCGATTGCAGTAACAGAATGCTGGCAATCCATTACAAACTATAACACACATGTCGATTGTTGAGGCATCTGAATTTAAAATATAACACCTAAATCAGAATTAGGTTATTATAATGTGGTTATTTTCTAACTAAATCTCGTGGAAACTTTAAGCATTGAATTAGGTAAGACACATTACTGGATTTTAGCAGGAATATAAAATTGGAGCCGGGAGGGGAGGGCTGTGTGATAGTCCCGTATTCCCCTTGGATTAAACACTGGATAACTGCTAGAGAAAGTCATAAAGTGCAAAGGGACCTAAGGAATGCTGGCTAATATTCATCACCAGGTCCGAATTTGATGTTCTAAAAATGTCTGAAAAAACATCTTTAAAATGACACCAAAATTTTACAAAATAACAATAATTACAAAATAATTGCCTAAATCTAATATTTAAATTTATTAGAATTAGTGTACACAAAACAGTTAAATTATTCTTGGGATTAGGAGTTAGGGGAGTCAGGAGCACAGCACAGCATGCAGACCATATTGGACCCTTTTGTGTTTCTAACGTTATCCCTGGGAATAGGGATAAATGGGAGACCCGAAGGGCGACCATATCCGGGTGACGATATGCGCTAGCAAGGACGCTTTTCCTAACGATTCCAACATGACATCAAACCTAACGCCGGCTAACCCTAACTTAGCCACCCACAAAGTGGGTCTCCTGGGAATAGATGAGACAGCTCCCAGGAAAAAAAGACACCAACAGCCTTGCCAAACGCCAGGAAAAATTCTTTTTAGAGCGTAAATTCTACCGTCCTGCCGCAATACACCAACCGCCTTCGCCCTGGTCCCACAGCCCTGAAACAGAATAGGTGAAACAGACAATGGATATGATGGACAGAAAATTTGTGGTAGAAGGAGAACCATCCCAGCATTCACCTACCGCCCGGGAAATCACGAAAAAAACCCATGGTCAGAGTGGCCGACCCGATGCGAATCTAACCCGGGATCTCCCGAATGCCAGTCTCATACGTTTACGCCTAGCCATCTCGCTCAATTACATGGGTATTACTGCTATACAAATTAGAAAAAGTAGGTATAAAATAATTTGAGATAAGTTAGAAAGTTAATTAAGAAGTATATCTGTTCCATGTTATTGTTAGAAGAATCAGAAAAGAAAATTAACAACATTTTTGAAACGGGTCTTACAAGTCTGAAGCATTATCTCTTTTGAGTTCCCAGATTATACAAAATTCATTGGTGACTTGACTGTACGTACCTACTAACGTGAAAAAGGGAAAACTGGCATGTGTCATCCTTATTTTGGGACATGAATTCATAACTGTAATTATACCTGCTCTTCTAACAGTGGCCAGTCCTCCACCCGCAAGCAATCCCTTCCAGACTAACCGTTAAACAGGAAGGTGACCCCCCCCCCAAGAATGCAAGTAAAGAGTAGTGGAATTTTTTGTGTTTGAAAAGTTATCCTTACATAAAATGTAAATAAGATAAAACTCTCTATATACTCTATATATAAATGCAAGAAAATGGTTAAATAAGGAAAAGGCAAGAAAATGAACGTAAAATCAGAAAAAAATCCTAAAACAGAAATGGCGTAAAATTACAAAAGTGACATAATAAATGTGCATTTTCATAATCTGGGACCCACGATAAAGGATTTATGTATGGATTAGCAATACCTATGATGCAACAGTTAAAATATGACATATCGGAATCGAATCCTGTTTATCACATTTGCAGTCTTATCTATGGCGATAGTGTATGTTTGGAACTCGGTAGAAAGCAGAGGAATTAACGGATGAGATTTCTCTCCATAATCTCTTGAATTCAGCTCCAGCAACGTCATTAGATCATTGTTTAACACGAGGCAAAATGATGTAGCTGTTGTAGCCCTGTCTTGTTAATTTGCTTCTCGGCGTGGGACAAGATTAATCTGTCCACCGTTGACCAGGCGAAGGGCGCTGAATCCCCTATATTTGTAAAGCGCCCACACATATCACATTGCACACGAAGCAGGCAGGTACTCCAATTTGCTCATCTTCATCACTACACTGCACGGGCAACATCTGATGTGAGATATGTGCATTAATTTCTCATCCAAACACATCTGTCTTCACTGTATAGGATTGATATCAGGAAGGTTAAGCCTTTCTGGTTATTTGTGTAATCATTTCGTACATTTTGACTTGTCCAATTAAAATACTTTGAATGCACAGTAGAAATCGAAGTGAACTAAGTAATTGAGTGGTATCGTAATATACAGAACGTCAAAATTAATACACTCTGATTATACGGGTTTCTCTTAATGACGCGACTGGTGACCCGCCGCTCCCACGGCACTGCTATACGAATCCCTTCGTGCAGTAGCCTGGCATTTCTTCGCTAGATAATGCTAACGTCGCGAAATAATAATCTTTGGTTAAATAAAGTGTTCCAAATGATGCCCCTTTGCGTCTATACAAGCCTGGCACCAGTGGCACATATTGTTGACAACTCGATGAATTTCTGCGTCCGAAACATTGTAAAACGCATGCCGGATGCTGTCTTCTAATTTGTTAAGTGTATGGGCATTTCTTGCTTAAACTTTATCTTCAAGCACTCTCCAGCCGAGCGAGATGGCTTGCGATAACTTGTGAGACTCTCATTCGGAAGGTCCCGGGTTCGATTTCCGGGCTGGCTGGTTTTTCGAGGTTTTCGCAGGTCGGTAGACGAATTCTAGGGATGGTCCCTCTTCTACCACTAATTTCCTGTCCATCATTTCCTGTCTCCATCACTTCCTTTCATCTTTTCATCTTCATGTGTTTCAGGGTTGTTACGACCAGGCGAGGGGGTTGGTTAGTTGTAGCGGGACGGTAGAGTTTGCGCTGTGTAAAGATTTTTCCTGGCCCTTGGATGGCCGGCTGCTGCCTGTTCCTCCTGGGCTCGTTCCCGAGACCCCCGGTTGATGATGGCATAAGTAGGCTTGCGCCGGCGTTAGGATTGGTGTCATATGTTGGTTGCGTATCATATTTGAAGAACTCCCTGATTTCTAAAGATGAGTTAATCACGAAATTCAGCTAACCACAACCGTGTACAACCCACTCATCTATTCCTACACATGAATTTTACGCACGAATGAGGATGTTCTTTTTCTTTGTTTTGAACTCAAAGCGTTTGAAATAAATTACCTTCACCGCGGATGCTGCATGGGTAATATTACAGATCTCCGTTCACTACGCTAGGTCAATGAACTTGAACTTCAACAAACAAAATTTGACCGCAAACGTGCGTTGTGTGGTATACCAGCAACCTACGAAGAGGCGCTTGTAGGTATGTGGCTGGGCCCGTATTTTGATGACTAAAAGTGTTTGAAAAATCTGATGTGTTACATTCACATGACTTTCTCTACTCTTGTACAAACTATTTTTACAAACGCTTATTCTCCATATGCTTCATGCTAATTGAGATATCAAGATGTTAATCTTATTGCTAATTTTCTTGTAGATGCAAGGGGAATATGGTATAGACTTTAAGCTATAGTCAAATATTTTAAGAGCTGGTTGCTATGTGGATCATTCCATTCTCTTTGCATTACCAGGACAAAAAATCTGATGTGTTACACTCACATGACTTTCTCTACTCTTGTACAATCTATTTTTACAAACGCCTATTCTCCATATGCTTCATATTAATCGAGATATCGAGATGTCAATCTTATTTGTAATTTTCTTGTAGATGCAAGGGGAATATGGTAGGTTTTAAGCGATAGTCAAATATTTTAACGCTGGTTGCTATGTGGCGCATTCCATTCTCTTTGCATGTCCAGGACATAAAAGAATGAATAACGAATTGGAGAAAAACTATAAGTATTGGAAAATTTAAGTGAATAACAAGCAATATCTCGCAAACGGTTCACTCAACAAAAGAAATGTATATGACATAAATTGTGTATTTTAACGCGATCTACATTTTTTGTGTAGTAAAATTTTGTCTATCTCTTATGGTTTACCAGTTATGAAAAAGTCGTTCATAATAAAGAATACTTTTGGAGACATTCCCAGAAAATTCGAGATATACATTTTAATTATCATGACAATATCTTAAACATATGATATTTTAATCAAAATCGTTAGAGCCGTTTTTGAGAAAATTAAAATTTTCGAAAAATCTTCCATGTAAAGGGTAGTCTGGGGTGGGGGGATTTTCTTGAAAACCTTCGTGTCGCATCTCTGGAAGATACTGAACCTAAATACCAAGTTTGGTGTTTATCCGACTCTTCGTTTTTGAGTTATGCTGTTCACAGACACACAGACACACAGACAGACACAGACACACAGACACACACACGGACATGTTTCCAAAAATGCTTTTTTTGGATTCAGTGAGTCTCAAAACATGTATTTCCGGTGAAATCTCGGTATCGAATTTTTGGGTGGAATGCAATACTTCCCCTACTTACTATACGTAGTAGAGTAAGTAAAAAAAATCTGATGTGTTACACTCACATAACTTTCTCTACTCTTGTACAACCTAATTTTACAAACGCCTATTCTCCATATGCTTCATGTTAATCGAGATATCGAGATGTCAATCTTATTGGTAATTTTCTTGTAGATGCAAGGAAAATATGGTAGCTTTTAAGCGATAGTCAAATATTTTAACGCTGGTTGCTATGTGACGCATTCCATTCTCTTTGCATGTCCAGGACATAAAAAAAATGAATAACGCATTTGAGAAAAAGTATAAGTATTGGAAAATTTAAGGAAATAACAAGCAATATCTCGAAAACGGTTCACTCAACAAAAGAAATGTATATGACATAAGTTGTGTATTTTAACGCGATCTACATTTTTTGTGTAGTAAAATTTTGTCTATCTCTTATGGTTTACCAGTTATGCAAAAGTCGTTCACAATGAAGAATACTTTTGGAGACATTCCCAGAAAATTCGAGATATACATTTCATTTCTCATGACATTACCCTAAACATATGATATTTTCATCAAAATCGTTAGAGCCATTTTTGAGAAAATTAAAATTTTCGAAAAATGTTCCATGTAAAGGGTAGTCTGGGGTGGGGGGATTTTCTTGAAAACCTTCGTGTCGCATCTCTGGAAGATACTGAACCTAAATACCAAGTTTGGTGCTTATCCGATTGTTCGTTTTTGAGTTATGCTGTTCACAGACACACACACAGACACACACACACACAGACACACACACGGACATGTTTCCAAAAATGCTTTTTTTGGATTCAGGAGGTCTCAAAACGTGTATTTCCGGTGAAATCTCGGTATCGAATTTTTGGGTGGAATGCAATACTTCCCCTACTTACTATACGTAGTAGAGAAAGTAAAAAAATCTGATGTGTTACACTCACATGACTTTCTCTACTCTTGTACAATCTAATTTTACAAACGCTTATTCTCCATATGCTTCATGTTAATCGAGATATCGAGATGTCAATCTTATTGGTAATTTTCTTGTAGATGCAAGGGAAATATGGTAGCTTTTAAGCGATGGTCAAATATTTTAACGCTGGTTGCTATGCGGCGCATTCCATTCTCTTTGCATGTCCAGGACATAAAAAATCTGATGTGTTACACTCACATGACTTTCTCTACTCTTGTACAATCTATTTTTACAAACGCTTATTCTCCATATGCCTCATGTTAATCGAGATATCGAGCTGCCAATCTTATTGCTAATTTTCTTGTAGATGCAAGGGAAATATGGTAGGTTTTAAGCGATAGTCAAATATTTTAACGCTGGCTGCTATGTGGCGCATTCCATTCTCTTTGCATGTCCAGGACATAAAAAAATCTGATGTGTTACACTCACATGACTTTCTCTACTCTTGTACAATCTAATTTTATAAACGCCTATTCTCCATATGATTCATGTTAATCGAGATATCGAGATGTCAATCTTATTGGTAATTTTCTTGTAGATGCAAGGGAAATATGGTAGCTTTTAAGCCATAGTCAAATATTTTAACGCTGGTTGCTATGTGGCGCATTCCATTCTCTTTGCATGTCCCGGACATAAAAAAATCTGATGTGTTACACTCACATAACTTTCTCTACTCTTGTACAACCTAATTTTACAAACGCCTATTCTCCATATGCTTCATGTTAATCGCGATATCGAGATGTCAATCTTATTGGTAATTTTCTTGTAGATGCAAGCAAAATATGGTAGCTTTTAAGCGATAGTCAAGTATTTTAACGCTGGTTGCTATGTGGCGCATTCCATTCTCTTTGCATGTCCAGGACATAAAAAAAATGAATAACGAATGTGAGAAAAATTATAAATATTGTAAAATTTAAGGAAATAACAAGCAATATCTCGAAAACGGTTCACTCAACAAAAGAAATGTATATGACATAAGTTGTGTATTTTAACGCGATCTACATTTTTTGTGTAGTAAAATTTTGTCTATCTCTTATGGTTTACCAGTTATGCAAAAGTCGTTCACAATGAAGAATACTTTTGGGGACATTCCCAGAAAATTCGAGATATACATTTCATTTCTCATGACATTATCTTAAACATTTGATATTTTCATCAAAATCGTTAGAGCCATTTTTGAGAAAATTAAACTTTTCGAAAAATCTTCCATGTAAAGGGTAGTCTGGGGTGGGGGGATTTTCTTGAAAACCTTCGTGTCGCATCTCTGGAAGATACTGAACCTAAATACCAAGTTTGGTGCTTATCCGACTGTTCGTTTTTGAGTTATGCTGTTCACAGACACACACACAGACACACACACAGACACACACACACAGACACACACACACACAGACACACACACGGACATGTTTGCAAAAATGCTTTTTTTGGATTCAGGAGGTGTCAAAACATGTATTTCCGGTGAAATCTCGGTATCGAATTTTTGGGTGGAATACAATACTTCCCCTACTTACTATACGTAGTAGAGAAAGTAAAAATCTGATGTGATACACTCACATGACTTTCTCTACTCTTGTACAATTTAATTTTACAAACGCCTATTCTCCATATGCTTCATGTTAATCGAAATATCGAGATGTCAATCTTATTGGTAATTTTCTTGTAGATGCAAGGGAAATACGGTAGCTTTTAAGCGATAGTCAAATATTTTAACGCTGGTTGCTATGTGGCGCATTCCATTCTCTTTGCATGTCCAGGACATAAAAAAAATGAATAACGCATTTGAGAAAAAGTATAAGTATTGGAAAATTTAAGGAAATAACAAGCAATATCTCGAAAACGGTTCACTCAACAAAAGAAATGTATATGACATAAGTTGTGTATTTTAACGCGATCTACATTATTTGTGTAGTAAAATTTTGTCTATCTCTTATGGTTTACCAGTTATGCAAAAGTCGTTCACAATGAAGAATACTTTTGGAGACATTCCCAGAAAATTCGAGATATACATTTCATTTCTCATGACATTATGTTAAACATATGATATTTTCATCAAAATCGTTAGAGCCATTTTTGAGAAAATTAAAATTTTCGAAAAATCTTCTATGTAAAGGGTAGTCTGGGGTGGGGGGATTTTCTTGAAAACCTTCGTGTCGCATCTCTGGAAGATACTGAACCTAAATACCAAGTTTGGTGCTTATCCGACTGTTCGTTTTTGAGTTATGCTGTTCACAGACACACACACACACACACACACAGACACACACACACAGACACACACACACACACAGACACACACACGGACATGTTTCCAAAAATGCTTTTTTTGGTTTCAGGAGGTCTCAAAACATGTATTTCCGGCGAAATCTCGGTATCGAATTTTTGGGTGGAATGCAATACTTCCCCTACTTACTATACGTAGTAGAGAAAGTAAAAATCTGATGTGTTACACTCACATGACTTTCTCTACTCTTGTACACACTATTTTTAAAAAACGCCTATTCTCCATATGCTTCATGTTAATCGAGATATCGATATGTCAATCTTATTGGTAATTTTCTTGTAGATGCAAGGGGAATATGGTAGCTTTTAAGCGATAGTCAAATATTTTAACGCTGGTTGCTATGTGGTGCATTCCATTCTCTTTGCATGTCCAGAACATAAAAAAAATGAATAACGAATTTGAGAAAAAGTATAAGTATTGGAAAATTTAAGGAAATAACAAGCAATATCTCCAAAACGGTTCACTCAACAAAAGAAATGTATATGACATAAGTTGTGTATTTTAACGCGATCTACACTTTTTGTGTAGTAACATTTTGTGTATCTCTTGAAGCTGGTTATCGAGACCCAGGAGAAATAATAATAATAATAATAATAATAATAATAATAATAATAATAATAATAATAATAATAATAATAATGATACTATACGATCGAACATAGCGACGAAAATGTGCTGAATTCATATTAGGAATGGGTTTTGGAGGAAAGGCAGAGAAACAAGGTTTGCTTCCTCGAAGCAGAGGTATTTTACCTGCGATGGTCAACGAACCTGCATACCGGAAGTCTCGCCTTTATACTTTTGGCTCGGACAGGGTTTACAACGGTTTTCAAGGCTTAAAAGGGTGAGGAAGTAGACGTGCCTTATCTACGATCTAAGAATGTTCGGGAGAAGATTTTAAAACTCAAAATAAGCTGTGAGAAGCAGATGTGAAAGTTGTCATGTGGGGGTAGCCAATAACAAAAAAAATCATGAAACAAAAATTATAGCCAATCGAAAGATCGCGTAGGCATCACATGATACGTTTGAACTTAAAACAGAACGAAACTTAAGAAAGGGAGAGGGGAAAATTCCAGAGTTTGGCGAAGGGCGTGAAGGAGGAAAGACACGCCGAGACAGTCGAGTACAAACTAACCATGACAGTGGCCGAGGCACATTCCGGTACAAATTAACCACGAGGAAGTCGACGAAACGAAATTAGAAGAAAATAATCAGAAAGTTGATAGTGTAAAAATAAAGTTATGAAATCTAGGCAATTCGAGGGCTAGTCGGAGAAACACATAAGTAGCGACTTTGAACGTGATAAGAATAACAGTGGCTTCGACGACGAAGGTGGCGGGTTGACCAGATAGGAATCTACGTAACAAAATAAAGATATAACCCAAACTTCTCCGGCAGTATTATTAATATCATCAAGGCAGTGTCACCACCCCTGAAAAACAAGAACCTCAGCTCTACCGAATCAAACCCCAAATCCCTGCCATCCAACCAACGAACCCAGGACTCTGAGTCCATTGAAGCAACTGCCAGGAACACCACAGCTGATGAGTCAGAGGTCAGCGTCACTCTTATGGTTTACCAGTTATGCAAAAGTTGTTCACAATAAAGAATACTTTTGGAGACATTCCCAGAAAATTCGAGATATACATTTCATTTCCCATGACATTATCTTAAACATATGATATTTTCATCAAAATCGTTAGAGCCATTTTTGAGAAAATTAAAATTTTCGAAAAATCTTCCATGTAAAGGGTAGTTTGGGGTGGGGGGATTTTCTTGAAAACCTTCGTGTCGCATCTCTGGAAGATACTGAACCTAAATACCAAGTTTGGTGCTTATCCGACTGTTCGTTTTTGAGTTATGCTGTTCACACACACACAGACACACACAGACACACACACACACAGACACACAGACACACACACGGACATGTTTCCAAAAATTCTTTTTTTGGATTCAGGAGGTCTCAAAACATGTATTTCCGGTGAAATCTCGGTATCGAATTTTTGGGTGGAATGCAATACTTCCCCTACTTACTATACGTAGTAGAGAAAGTAAAAATGAATAACGAATTTGAGAAAAAGTATAAGTATTGGAAAATTTAAGGGAATAACAAGCAATATCTCGAAAACGGTTCACTCAACAAAAGAAATGTATATGACATAAATTGTGTATTTTAACGCGATCTTCATTTTTTGTGTAGTAAAATTTTGTCTATCTCTTATGGTTTACCAGTTATGCAAAAGTCGTTCACAATGAAGAATACTTTTGGAGACATTCCCAGAAAATTCGAGATATACATTTCATTTCTCATGACATTATCTTAAACATATGATATTTTCATCAAAATCATTAGAGCCATTTTTGAGAAAATTAAAATTTTCGAAAAATGTTCCATGTAAAGGGTAGTCTGGGGTGGAGAGATTTTCTTGAAAACCTTCGTGTCGCATCTCTGGAAGATACTGAACCTAAATACCAAGTTTGGTGTTTATCCGACTGTTCGTTTTTGAGTTATGCTGTTCACAGACACACAGACACACACACAGACACACACACACACACAGACACACACACAGACACACACACGGACATGTTTCCAAAAATGCTTTTTTTGGATTCGGGAGGTCTCAAAACATGTATTTCCGGTGAAATCTCGGTATCGAATTTTTGGGTGGAATCCAATACTTCCCCTACTTACTATACGTAGTAGAGAAAGTAAAAATCAATAACGAATTTGAGAGAAAGTATGAGTATTGGAAAATTTAAGGGAATAACAAGCAATATCTCGAAAATGGTTCACTCAACAACAAAAATGCATATGACATAAATTGTGTATTTTAACGCGATCTACATTTTTTGTGCAGTAAAATTTTGTCTATCTCTTATGGTTTACCAGTTATGCAAAAGTCGTTCACAATGAAGAATAATTTGGGTGACATTCCCAGAAAATTCAAGATATACATTTTATTTGTCATGAAAATATCTTAAACATATGATATTTTAATCAGAATCGTTAGAGCCATTTCTGAGAAAATTTAAATTTTCGAAAAATGTTCATGTAAAGGGTAATCTGGGGTGGGGAGATTTTCTTGAAAACCTCCGTGTCGCTTCTCTGGAAGATACTGAACCTAAATACCAAGTTTGGTGTTTATCCGACTGTTTGTTTCTGAGTTATGTTGTTCACAGACACACACAGACACACACACGGACATGTTTCCAAAAATGCTTTTTTTTATTCAGGGGGTCTCAAAACATATATTTCCTGTGAAATCTTGGTATCGAATTTTTGGGTGGAATACAATACTTCCCCTGCTTACTATACGTAGTAGACAAAGTAAAAAGAGATAGACAAAATTTACTACACAAAAATACAGATCTCGTTAAAACACACAATTTATGCCGAGTGAACCATTTCTGTGATATTCTTGTTATTTGTTTGAATTTTCCAATACTCACACGTTTTCTAAAATGGGAATTCGTGTTTTTTATGTCCTGGACATACAAAGAGAATGGAATGCGCCACATAGCAACCTACTCTTAAAAGATTTGACTATCGTTTAAAACCTACCATATTCCCCTTGCACCTACAAGAAAATTAGCAATAAGATTAACATCTCGATTAACATGAACTAGATGGAGAATAAGCGTTTGTAAAAATAGTTTGTATAAGAGTAGAGAAAGTCATGTGAGTGCAACACATCAGATTTTTTTGAGCTATGCTGCTCTCTCTCTACATACACACAGAATTACGGAACTTTTCTAAAGTTTTTTGAGGGATTCAAGGGGCCTCATAACAAATTATTCCCGATGAACTCTCAATTTCGAATTTTTGGGTGGAATACAGTAGGTAAATCCTCTAGTCACTATAAGTAAGCGGTAAAGGAAGCAGAAAATACGGACAAGAGATACTCTGCATAAACTGTTGAATAAACACGTGGCTGTAGCCTCAGCCTTCTGCGCAGAATAATACATATATCACTGTGGTTTTATCTAATAGCCACCAATTTTACCTGATTAACAACAAGTGTCCAGAGAAATAATATTTTATTTGAACAGCTAATGTAGCATCAGCATGAAACGTTGATAGGCAGAGAAAGTCGGCAACTGTTTCACATCAGATTCTTTTGTTTCCGTGTCAGATTTCGAATGACAGCAATTAGGCATGATGTCAGCCTGGGCTTGGCAAGAAATGTAGAACGGAAGATTTGTTACACTGCCCGAGATTGGCAGCGCGTGATGAATGTCTCTGATGGATATCGCATTTCAAAGTCCGAAATATTTCACTGTCGTGCCAATGTGCAAATACTGTCTACTACTTTTAGGTCTACCTCTCTTAGCTTTAAAATGTGAATGCCACGTATTTACACATCGAGGACTTATTTTCCCTAAATATTGGTGGAATATGTTATAATGTAATAAATAATGAGATAGTATTCGGAAAAATATCCATAACATGTTGTAAATACCAATTCTCGTCCAATCATCTGAGCAGTACTGGGAGGAAACATTGGATGAGTGGCCACGTGTTAACCTTATGGTAAGTACAGGAAATATTGCATTCCACCCAAACATTCGATATCGAGATTTCATCCGAAATGCAAGTTTTGAGCTCGCCTGAATCCAAAATAAATAATGTTTAGAAAAATGTCCGTATTTATGTGTGCGTGTGTGTGTGTATCAGTCGAAAAGTCAGAAATATCAAACCTGGTATTTGAGTTCAGCATCCTTTATATTGAATTCTAGTTATTTTTAACTCTCGTCCTTCGTGGCCTAGTGCTGCTTCCCGAGATGCGTGTACAAACCCAGCGGAGGATTTTTTCAGGCGTAAAAATCCTTAGCATGGCTTCCTTTGGAAGGGTTATAAATTCGTTGGTTCCGTGTGTAATGTTCGCTTGCAAATAATGTTTATTTTATTTTTGTAGTAAAACATATAAAAACCGACGTCAAGAAAACATACAATTCGGAGAACAAAAACCCCATCTATTGCTTCTGAAGACAAGGTTTCCGATATGACCATAGAAGTAAGTTAGTCTATACAAACGAAACATTAAAAATGCAATAATAATAATAATAATAATAATAAGGTATAACATTATTTTACACAAAAATATACATTTTCAGGGTAATTAAGAGACATCAGTGCTTATCAAATGCAATGACTTAAATAGTCAGTTCAGGCCCTATTCATGTTCATCACTTTATTCAGGCATCTAGAAACTTAATCTAACCTGTCCATCATTGAACGAGAGAGTAAACACACTGTTCCAAGTAAATCCACGCATCCCAAGCTTGCGTGGGCGTAGCATTTCTTGCGGACAAGTACTCAGTTGTTTTGCTTGTTGCGGATTAGCTAAAGGGCAAGTAAGCTTAAAGTGATTTATGTACACTTCTAATCCACTCTGACCTAAGCTCTAAGCAAAATCCGACCCGGAAACAAAGATGTGCCGGTGTGTTAACCTAATGAAAGCAATATTACACTGGTGTTGCCTTACCCTATACTATATACTGAAATTCTATTGAAAACATGTCTTTCAGTTGTTTCTCTTTGGTAACGACCGCAGTAACTGCAACAAACAAGAAACAATTCAAGCTGTTTTTAAAAGAAATAAATCAACATTTTAGTTTTTGCAAGTTCATTTCCTGGTAAATTGAATTAGGTTGGAACGATTGGAGGTAATATTCGTGACTCAAGTCACGGATCACCACCCTGCCTTCAGCTACCATGTCCTGTTCATAAATTTCCTCAATCTGTCGCTGTACACCCTAACTCTACAAGATAAATATCGAACATAATGTCTAGTGCGATAAAAGGTCAATTTAAAATGCAATTTTATTCTTTCTACCACCTCCCTATTGTGAATATTGTATGGAATATCTTATTCCAACGAAAAATTTGATATCGAGATTTTAACGGAAATAAAAGCTACGAGATCCCCTGAATTAAAAAAGAAAGTATTTTTAGAAAAATGTCCATGTTTGTACGCATGCTAGTGAACGGTGTAACTCAAAAGGAATTATCAGATAAATATAAAAATTGGTATTTAATATCAGCATCTTTCAAAGATGGATCACGAAGATTTTGAGGAAAATTCGTCCATCTATACATAGGAAATAGTTATTTTTTATTTTCTCAAACATGACCAAGATTTGATTCAAGTTCAAGATATTTATATATTTTGTGTACATCATGAATTTTACGCAAATAGGTGCGAAGTCCTCTTTATTCAAAATAAATTTTGTACACGTTTGTATAACTGTTAAACTTACCTACCAAATGTAAAATATAGGTGTTGTTAAAACAAACAAATGCCAGATTTGTAGCGTTGACCTTTTCCGAGATATTCTTTACTGCTGGTTTGAATTTTCCAATACTTTACAATACATTTTTAATGTCATATCGCCTTACTTTTGTTTCTAGTAAGTATGAAATTTCAAAGTTAACATATAGGGATCCGCTTTATAAAGATGTGCTGACTATAACATTATGAAAGGCTCTATTATGTAATAAGGTTATTATGTTTCATGTTTTACTCTGCATTGCATAATTACGTACACAAATTTATTTCCTATACATCTCTCGGCCTTTAACGTTTCTGTGGTTTTGTTCACGTGGAGTAGAAATTGCTAGTGTGGACACTTGCTTTGCGGTTGGTTTCTTGGAAGGTAAGGCGTCGTTTCATTCTAACGAAGTCTTGTTGCATTTTCCAAGTATTCCTCATATCTTAGCTAGATCAAGCACGGTTCCTTTTCTGATATCGAATAATACTGTCTTACTTTCACTTACCGCCACCCATTCTTTCATCGTCGCATTCTTTGAAATACTGTCATGCCATATCCGTAACATTTCCCTGTAATGTTCCTTTCAGCTGAAATCTGAAAACACTTTCATATACAAACTTCACCAACATTTTCAGAATATTATTTTGAAAATACAGCTCAGGCGTTTATTAATATGGTGGGTAAATGTTCTAGCTGAAGCTGATTTCAAGCCTGACATTTTGTTTTTTGAAAAATAACGTGCCTACTGGAATTACTTTTAAAAATTAATTTCAAATATCTGGCAACTGTGCTCCTTAAATTATTTTTTATTTTTTTCAGACACTGAAACTCCCAAAACCTTTAAATAGTTATACTATGCGTGTGAGTGCACGTGCGTGTGTGTGTGTGTCTATGTCTGTGTGTGTGAGATAGAGAGAGAGAGGGAGAGAGAGAGAGCAAAATTAAAAAATGAAAAGTCTGATGAATCCCTTACTTTTGTTTAAATCGGGCCTCTTTTAAGCATGTAAGGTAAAGTAAACATTTTGCTTGGAATAATTTTCACGCACGTAAACGGTAGCTTGGGGTGGGGATTTTCTTGAAAATCGTGTTGCATTTTTTGAAGGTACTGCACCCAAATACCAATTTGGTGTTTATCTAACTTTTCGTTTTTGAGTTATGCTGTTCACAGACACACACGGACCTTTTTTCTAAAAATGGTTTTTATTCAGGGGCTTCAAAACATGGATTTCCGGTGAATTCTCGGTAAATAATTTTTGGTTGGTGTGCAATACCATCTCTACCTGCTCTGTGTTGCAGAGAAAGTAAGAAATAGCTTTTGTATCAATAACTTGTAGAGTATATATAAAAGTAAAGTATAGTGGTTAGAAAAAGCCGTATGGTTGTAACACATTAGATTTTCTCTCTAATTCAGATATTGTAATCTTTTTAATACTTCAAAGCTTGAAGTGATTGTTTAAAACACTGTATGTAAGACTTGTTGGCTTACACGATGTGGCATTGATATATTTTGTTTTACTCGAATGACGACTTAATTAATTTAATTTATCTCCCCCGGTTCTTTATGAAATTATTATACAAAGATCTGGAGGTTTTTTGTAATAAATACTCCCCTTTACCCCATATAATTTTAACTTCGCACAGCTCCGACTGTTCATAATAACGGATGAAAAATCTCCTGACATTCACGCATGAGGTTGTGAAACAGTCGACAGAACGTTTGACTTCTTTAAACTACCAGATAGTCTTCCAAGTACTGGAAATGCTGCATAGTTTTTAAATACCCTTTTGGCAGTGGAACAATCATCGGTCGGAATGGTCGAGTAAATCACAGTAGGTGAAATGTTAAACCTTTGTAACGTCTCTTTGGTGTCATTGTTATTTAATAAAACTGCATAGTTTTCACATAATATATAGACTTAATATATATACACGAAGTAAAAGAAGCTGGTGAATATGAAGATTCTACACTCCCAGGCCACCGAGTTTAACAATCACTCTGGAAAGGTCATCCTCTGTGGACTAGTAGTACCGTGCTAGCCTCTAGTTCCCAAGGTCGCGGGTTCAAACCCGGCGGAGGGCGATGGATTTTTTCGGGCGTAAAAATCCTTAGCATGGCTTCCTTCGGCAGGGAAGTAAAGCCGGTGGTCCCGTGTCGTAGATCTACGGCACGTAAAAGAACCTCAAGCCTGATAGAGGTCTCTGGGCAAAACTACCGGTCTTTCACACCCAATATAGAATGGGACGCTAAGGACCATAGTAGTTAAAGAGCGTCCATAAATAAAAATGAATTTAATTTAACTTTGGAAAAGATATGTCTATGACATCGAGAATAGCAACATACTCAGTTGTTAATTATAAAATATCGGTTGACTGATTTTAAATGCTAGGTTGTCCTTATACAACTACTTAGCATACTGCTTAACGAACCTGACAACATACAAACGAAATAAAGCAAAGCTTTCTTAATTGAGGGTTATTAAACTATTTTGGTATTGGTATCGCATGCATGTCATACCATTATAAGCAGCGCTGATTTTCTTTTGTTTCGCTGTCTCTTATTTACTAAATCGTGACCATATATATATATATATATTCCTTGAAATAAAATATTGGATATTTGTCTTATATTACACGCCATTTCTTTGGAATAACATCAGTTATTTTCTACTTCATGACATTCTCAACGAAAAGTCAAAGCCTTATTCGTAAGCATGTTCTTTTATATCTCCAACGTGTTTGTAAATCCTTTTGAGTCTTTTAGTAATTACGAGATGAAATTAGAAAGTGTTTAATACCCATGTCCGTCAGAAAGAATAGGGACTTGGTGAAAGAATTATGAACATCGTTCGTCTGTATTTTGAGATTACCCTGCATATAAATGTAGTAGAGATTTCCTCGAGGTTTTAGGCAAACACCCATTACACCGCAGAGGTGTGCAAGGTTTTAACACCAAGACCTGGATGCTGACATGTTAGACTTTCAGCCAAGAGCGATTGTGATGCTGGTGGAGCCAGGTATTGTCGAGGAAAAACCTTCCATCAACACACACAGAGCTTTGTGTGAGGTAAGCAAGTCACGCATCGCGATGTACAGTTAGAGATCTACTTGTGGGGTGCAAGGCAAGTGGTTTACTTCCTCTGCCAAAGCAAGCCATTTCAGAGGCGGGACCACGCGTGAAGGAGTCAACAGCAGGTGTGGAAGAGGTTGTTGACTCCAAGACCGTCACCGCTTTACCTCCTTCCCTAATTCTCTTCCTCCAGACGTTATGCAACCGTCATATCAGAAAAAGCTTATGTGTTACAGTCATATAACATTCTCCACCCAATATCGTTTATTTTTATATAACTTTTACAAAGTTGATATTCCTACCTACTTCTACTTAAAATGTTGGTCGTTATATGCTAACTTTGAAATTACACTCTTTTTATGACCATGGAAACAAACGGCGGTTGAGATCTTTAAATAAGTACAGGGAGAGCCAAAAAACTACAAACCGGCTGCGTGGTGTTTTTTTCTGCCCGCGTCCTCGGCGCTCGTTGGCGTCTGCCGCTATCATAGAAAGGCGCTGATGAAACCATACAACATTTTTAAAACTACTTTTAAAGGCTTTACTAACCAACTTTATGAAAGGAGATGCTGAAACTGACCACCGTCGTTGTCCATACATTTTGGCACCTCTTTAGAAAACTATCCACCACTCGCCGTTGTTCACTTTGAGAAATGAAACAGCTTATACGGCCAATATTTCGATGAGAACAATTGAAAGTGCGTTTGAGGACAGAATTATTGTGGCCCCCTCGGTCCCCCGACCTAACCCCCTGCGATTTCCATCGCTGGGGTAACTTAAAACAAACTGTACAAGACAAACCCACACATCCTGAAAGAATTAAAAGAAAATATCTGCCAGGAAATTTCCAGCATTTCTCATGTTTCACACACACACCGAACTATTTCTAAAACGTTTTTCTTTTTTTTTTTTCCTGGAGAGCTCAAATCTCGATATCGATTTTTTGAGTGGAATGTAATACTTTTGTTTGTTCCATTTGTCTAGCTCTCTCTAGCTTCTGTGGTCGTATCGGGAACTTGGATTTGAGAAACAACTGATAGTGATATTCTTAATTCAACTGTAGGTGTTTGCATTAGTTTTATTCATTTTTATCATTCACTCTCATATTCATAATTCCAGACTTTGAGGAGGTTAGGGAATGATTGTAGCTAAAGAAAAATCCCCTCGCCCCAGCGATGATAAGCCAAAACGCTGGCCACTTGACCTGCGATAGGCAAATGGTGGAGAAAATGAAAATACTTCGATAAACATGGGGAATGGACTCATGGAATCAAGATAAAAGTATCAAATGTAAATCGGGAACAAAGGCTTGCGAATTGCAAGCCGCTGTCAAAAATGCAAAGTGAGATGCCTTGGTTGGTCTACCTGGGAAAAAGTCGAGTCAGTTGTGGAATTCAATGTTAACCGGCATGTCATAGTAGCTCAGTGGTTAGAGCAACCGCATGGAAAGCGGGGAAGCTTTCAATGTACAAATCCTGGCTGTGACATTGCATTTTTCAGCTGGCTCTATTTCATATTCCCTAGCCGGACATGGTAAGCGAAGGTCTACCAGGGCAAGAGCCTTAGCCCAAGCCCCCCTCGAATACCAGGGTTAACGCCATCCGAGTGACTCTCCAACCGTGGAGGTTTCCCATACCTTGAGTCTACATGCCGTTAAAAGTATAATTAATTAATTTGCTTGTACACAATGTATAATTTATAACGTCTAACTACGAGGGCAGTCCCAGAAGTACCCGACCTGACGTATAGATACTGGTTGTTGTTTCAAACAAATGACTATGATAGAAAGTACCAACCTTATAAAGCTTGTTTGAAGTTTGACGATGTTAAGTTGTTTAGTAATTGTTTGGCAGTCATCAATCGTGAACTCTCTCAGCGAATTTGTAAACATGAATAAAACAATACTTTTATTTGAAAGGTCTTAGTCCGACTAATATTAAAGCTGAGCTAGACTCTACTCTGGGGGTGTCTGCTCCTTCGTTTACAACAGTAAAATATTGGGTGGCAGAGTTTAAGCGAGGCCATACAAGCTGCCAAGACGAACATCGCGGTGGTCGACCAAATGAGGTGACCACGCCAAAAATTTGTGAAGAAAATCCACAAAATGGTATTAGATCACTGTCGACTGAATGTGCGCGAGCTAGCAGACATCGTAGGCATTTCAAAAAGTGCTGTACATCGCACACTAACTGAAAATTTAGACATGAAAAAGCTGTGCGCAAGATGGTTGCCGCGTTTACTCACAATGAAACAAAAGCAGCGTCGTGAGGATGTTTCAGTCGAGCGTTTGGCGATGTTTGCTGCAATAAAGCCGAGTTTTTGCGTCGATTCATAACCATGGATGAAACATGGGTGCATCACTTCACACCTGAGACAAAGGAACAGTCAAAACAGTGGATTGAAAGGGGACAGTTGCCTCCAAAGAAGGCGAAGACAGTTCCATCTGCAGGCAAGCTCATGGCGTCATTTTCTTTTGGGATGCACGTGGTATAATTTTCATTGATTATCTTAAAAAAGGAAAAACAATCAATGGCGAGTATTATGCAAACTTATTGCAGCGTTTGAATGATGAAATCAAGCAAAAAAGGCCGCATTTAGCGAAAAAGAAAGTTCTGTTTCATCAAGACAATGCACTAGTTCACACATTCATTATCGCCATGGCCAAATACAATAAGTTAAAGTTCGAATTGCTTCCTCATGCACCAATTTCACCAGACTTAGCCCCCTCTGATTATTTTCTGTTTCCAAAGTTGAAGAAATGGCTTGGTGGTGAACGATTTGCCAACAATGAAGAGGAGTCTGCAGTTCATGGTTATTTTGCAGAACTCGACGGTTCTCATAAACAAGGTATCGAAGCTATTGAATATTGCTGGGAAAAGTGTATCGACCTGAACGGAGACTATGTAGAGAAATAAAGATGTTTTTTCCCCCAAATGTTTGTGTTTTCTTTGTTAGTTCGGGTACATCTCGTAGCTATTTGTGATGATGAAATCTGAAATTAAATATCTGTATTAAACCGATAGGATTGAAGTTGATTTAATTACACTAGTCTGCATGATATCGGATGACTGAAAACTAATAAGTGTTTGTGACTCACTTTTTTATGCTGATTTCAGAACTGCTTTCATTTTTTTTTCTATCACCTACAGTTTTTTTCACAATTTCACTTCAAAAATATAGAGATAGAAAGATATTGCTTCCACCACTACACATAAAATTGGGCTTGCTGAAGCAATTTGTAAGGGCTCTATCACAGGATGGACGCTGCTTCAAGTACCTTTCCAAGAAAGTTCCCTTCATTACACAAGACAAATTAAAGGCTGCAATTTTTGTTGGTCCTCAAATAAAGAAATTGATGAAGGATGAAGATTTTGAGAAGACAATGAATGAGAGAGAAATAGAAGCATGGACCGCCTTCCGATCAGTTACTGAAAACTTCTTAGGCAATAACAAAGATCCTAATTACAAGGCCATTGTCGAAACAATTGGAAAATTTCAAGAAGATGGGTTGTAACATGAGTGTAAAGGTGCATTTTTTGCATTCACATATCGACTACTTTCCAGAAAATCTGGGACTTATAGTGAAGAGCAGGGTGAACGTTTTCACCAAGATATTAAGAAATGGAGAGGAGGTACCAGGCTATGATGGCCGACTACTGTTGGATGTTGAGGAGGGACAGTCATCTTCAAGGATCTGCAAAGAAGTCAAAGAAGAGAAAGTTTGAAAAAAATTAAATGAAACACTTGGGCTTCTTGTTTTGTTAAAATGTAGTCATGAAATAAATTAGGGGAGTTCTTGAGAGTATTCTTAAAATGTTTCTTGAATAAAAACTTACCTTGTGTGAAATGGTATATGAATACTTTTCTACGCTCATTAGTAAACTTGTCAAAACATTATTTATTTTGTGTAAAAACCTGACGTGATAGAAAAAAATGGAAGTTATTTCTGGAATCAGCATAAAAGCTACATTCAAACACCTTTTTAAAAAGAAATCATCTGAAAAAAAGTTTGAAAATGCAGACTAATGTTATTAATGCCGACCTTTAACTGTAAACAAAGGTTCTTTAATCTATCTAGGAAATAATGTAAAATAGTGTGAAGTTCTTTATGTATTATATCATGGGCATTGTGGTTATGCGAATGCTAAAATTTGGGGTTATTTAAATAAAATATCTGAGAAGGAAATAGATCCCATGTATAAGAAAGGACGCAGAATCCATATAACTAGAATATATTACACAGAGAAGCTTCTTCCGCAAGAATAACCAGGAAAAAATAACAGTTTATAGCCGCTTTGTAGGTAAAGGAAATTGGTTGCTTTTAAGATATGACTTATTCCTTCAGAAATTCTAAACAGCGTTTCTTTGAGCTATAAATATAACTAATGGATACGTTTTATGCAGCGGAAGTTAAGGATTTAGGTATCATCCCTAGCAACCTTTCTATGTTTGTTGTTCACGAAGAAATATACAATATCATAAATATACTCATACCATGACATTTCAGTTGCGTTCACAACTGTTTGCGCATTTTAGACTAGTATTTATTAAACATTTAAGGGATACAAACCTAATAATTCTAAATGTCTATCAATTTCCCATAACTGCGCTTAAGTTTCTAGAATTTCAAACAAATTCCATCCATGGATTTTCGCTTAGCATTTGTTAGCATTATTTGACACCTTCACTTTTTCTAAAATCACTTTAATATTGCACACCAATATATGTCATTTCATTACACGCATCAGTTTACTTTTGTAAGCGTACTTACATGTGCAGGGATTTACCATTACTTTGTGTGAAAGGGTGTTTAATAAATCTATGGGATTCCCGAAGGTTTTATTTAATTTTAAGGATAGCTTTTGTATTTTTCCATTTTTAAAGATATATTAAGGGGCTTTCAGGCCAACCTGGAATTACTGGGTCTGAAGTTTTTAAGTCTCAATTCATGGTAATAAATTTAAAATAAAAATGTAGTTACGTCCTTCATTCGAAATGCAGAAAATTAAAAATACGTTTAACCCATTTAGGGCTTAATTAGGTAGATTAAAATATTAATATGCACTGTGGAATTGAAATCCAGTTTTCTATGTGAATATCAGAGCACAAAGCATTACACCTCACGGCTACCTTTTGGAAGAGGGTTCTTTAAGCGCATTGAAGGATTCAAGGTATTTGGTCACTGACCTGGATTTTAATTTTAATTTCAATAAAATGCAAGTAATAATAAAAACACGGCCTGCTTATTTTCTTCAACCGGTTTGCGGTAAAATTAATGCACAATAGTTCACTGTGGCATTTCTTTTAGTTGACAAAGTTTCAAAGGATTTAGCCCCCGTAC
The DNA here is from genome assembly GCA_030765065.1 of Deroplatys truncata. Classification (NCBI taxonomy): domain Eukaryota; kingdom Metazoa; phylum Arthropoda; class Insecta; order Mantodea; family Mantidae; genus Deroplatys; species Deroplatys truncata. The sequence continues at coordinate 92,702,184 of CM060986.1, read as the reverse complement.
AGAAATATTCAGTTACCTCGAATCGAAGGCTCAAACTACCGTTAATTTGGTACCGATTTAAACTATATTTGAGACGCGTAGACAAATTTTCTTCAAACTTCTATATATAAAATCTCTACTCCGAATTAGCTGCGTTTGGCGAGAACACAGGCGGCTGGACGGACAAAGCAGCGCTAATAGGTGCTCCAGAAATTGAAATATGAGTTGAAAGTATACAGTTTTTTTATCAAAGGATAAATTACGAAACCCTGTTAAAACATTTAAATTAAGAGCTTTAAATTTCAGAAAAGACATTGTGGGATTATTATTTCGGTATAAGATTTTCATTCGATTACTTAAAATATGTATATTACTGTAACAAATCCTTTTATATAAAATAAATTAAGTAGATTCAAAAAAAAAATTTACCCCCAGAACAGTGCACAAATCTATAAAAACTCATCATTAAACAGAATTACTCATTTATATAACCAAGTCCATTATTTTGATGCAGATATTTTCATCATGTCTGAAATTCATTTCAAAATAATATAGTTCATAATTACTTATTAGTAGATTAAGATAATGCTGAATTTAGAAATAATTGCATTAGCAGCCATGTCACCTTTTCTTCCTTTCTGTTCGTTATTCTTTTATTTTTCTTCACCGCTTCTATTCGTATCTATAACGTTCGTTTGTTTTTTTCTGTATTAGGTATGAATTATTGTTAAGTGACTCATTTTATAATGAGCTTTGTTATTGGGCTCTATCTTTTATGTTCATAATAAACAAATAGCACATTTCACACAAACTGATACGCTAGTTTTACCCTTACAAATTTTGTTATTATCACACCTAAACATGCAAGGAATATCCTATCTAATGGTTAATAAATGAGTCTTCACCTTAAAACTTCTTTTTGAGCTATTCTGTTTGCGGACGGACAGATACGCGCGTTCGGTTTTTGATATTTATTTATTTATTTTAAGTCTCTTTAACTCACAAAGGTCTATTCGCGAACACTTACATTAATACATTGAACATTAAGGATTCCTAGGAATATACACACATAATATAATTTGATAATAAAGAGATAAGGTCGGACTTTTGTGTTCTCTTTGAAATCGCAATATGAATTTGCACCTGAAAATGTGTATTGAAACCATTTCCGACAGTATTTGTCACGAATCTCATGATGAGATCTCATGATCTCATGATAGATGATAAAAACAACAAAACAAAACAAAAAAAAAAAAGCTACTGTATAGAAAATTTGATGAATAAATGTGAAAATATAATATAATGTGTAGAGAAAGTCGTGTAATTGTAACACTTCCGATTGACAGAGGCATTGGTTTCGTATTTGGAAGGTCTTGTGTTCAAACCCCAAGGTGACGGCGAATCATTCTGACAAAAGCTTTTCGTGGTTTACTTTGTTGCTAGGCAAATGATGGATTCTTATGTATCGCGAATTTGCTATCTCTCCCTCTACTCTTCATCTTTCAGAGTTGCAGGGCCAGGCGCGATGGACGGTTATGTGCGGCTTATGCGGCGGATATGATGAGAGAACTGTTTCTAACCTGACATCGTTACCACCGATTAATGTCTGTCCTTATGGGGGGAGTGGTATTGGAGGGACGCTCTATTGAGACTCATGATCTGGAAACGTTAGGAACCCTGCTACGCAGTGCCTGCCGACATCAGATTTTTCTCGCCCTATTCATTTCCGAAACTGCGGTAGCAGAAGTATCTGAAAATGTCTTCTGCCAGCTACTTAGGGGGATTTACAGGGTCATTGAACGTAAGGGAGTGAGTTGGGGTGGAAAGGCAAGGGCTGAACAGCAGCTTCTATTTCTGTTGATGGCACAGTGAAAGGGAAATGAAGAAAGGAATAGTATTTTAGCGAGAATCCGCCCCTTCGTCAACTTCGTAATGCGTCAATTTGCTCTCAAGATAGTGGATCACTTTGCTCTCTCAATCCATCCATTCCTCCTGGAGGTTAAGCAAGTGCATGGATCTATGCTTGGCCTCAGTGCTAAAATCCTCCGCCGTCAATACGCTGTACCCTAACATATCAAATTTTTTTCTTAGGAAGATGGGCATAGGAGGAACTTAAAACTTTTGGTGTTATATTCACATGTCTTTCTCTACTCACTATCAATTATTTTCATATAGCTTCTAAAAACTATTCTTAAACAAGCTTAAGTATTATTCTAGGTGCTTCATGTTGGTCGAGATAAGCCTTTGCAGATACAGTTTCATTATGCATTTCGCTATAGCTACGGAATCGATAGTCAGGTGTTTAAAACCGGTTCGCCATGGCTTTAAAATTCCATTTCTTTCCATGACATGAGAAACAAGTGGATAGCGATAGGATTTTAAAACTTCAAAGTATTGAACAATTAAAACCAATATTAACGGATATTTCGGAAATGGCTGATATCACAAAGGTTATTTAAAATAAATTCCGTATTTTAAAGAGATCTTTACTTTTTGGTAGTACTTTTTTGTAATCTCTTAGCGTTTACCCATTACGAGTTATACAAAATTCTTTCCGAATGAAAAAGACTCCACAGGCTATTCCCAGAAAATTCAAGATGTACATTTTATTTGTCATGTAAATATCTTAAATATATGGTATTTTAATCAAAATCGTTTTGAAAAAATAACAATTTCTGAAAAATTATCCATGTAAAGGGTAGTTTGACGTGGGGGGATTTTCCTGAAAGTTTTTGTTAGATAGGTATCTGATTTTTTGATATAGAGTTGTGCTGTTTACAGACATACGCGCATGCGACCTTTTTATAAAATGCCTTTTTGATTCAGGGAACTCAATACATGTATTTCCGGTGAAATCTCGATATTGAATTTTTTGTTGCCTACTAGGTACGTGGTAGAGAAACTAGAAATGAAGCAGGAAGACGATAACTGCGATAAAAACAAATCCATGAAAATTGATTCCACTTGTCCCGGAGAAACATCCGCTTATGCTCTGCGTGATTCAGAGGGGACGATACAAATCCGCTAAGGGAGAAGGGAATAATAATGAGGTACAGGTGAAGAGTCTTAAATCTGAAGTAACACTCAGGCCGCGGTTGCCATGAGAATAAATCTGCTGGAATCAAATCTCCAAAGAGAATCATCTCTGAATAGCAGATAATAAGACTGAAGAGATGCTAAGGGTATACAAGACTCTTTTAGCAATTAAGCTTTCAAAAGTAAACAGCAAAATTAACAGAAAACCATGCGACTACAGAAATATTACATTAGCCAGAGTAAAACATTATTCTTCATTACATATTTTGGTTTAAAATAGAAAAAATAAGAATGTCTGTATAAAAAGACGGAAACCATTGAGGAATTAGAGTAATCCTGACATTAAACTTTCCATTATCTAAGATAACCAGACCTTTAATTTATGAAATACAAACATTTGTTCTAAAAATAAAGGGTTGGACAGTAAATACACTTAAGGGAGTATTTCTGTGGAAATTTTGCTGCACCCAAACAACGGTACTCTAGATGAAACGTTTGTGTCATTTCAGGAAAGATTAGAAGCACTTCCAACCAAGGCATATACATTTTAATAGCTTTAAATGGTTTCCTTTAGTACAAAACGCTTCAAACGAAATAAAGATTCCATATGTAATCGAAAATAAAGAATATGCCTAATAATTTAGGGTACTGGCATCAAATGATTCAAAAACTAAGAAGTTATAATGTGGTTTCTGTGTTTAGAATTGTTATTAAAAGTCGAAAGCTTCTAGAAAATGGAATTTCAGCAGGATAAGACGTGACATTGCTTCGTCATCTCTATCTATATGTGCGCGGAGAGACATCACGTTTAGCTAAGTATTAATATTTGTGACTCTAAGTTCAGACCGTTTAATTAATACAGAAAATATCGCCTAATTAGGTGACTTTGGGAGGAATGTTTTCGGTTATTAAAAATACTGAAAATGTTCTCTCACTCTCACTCTCTCTCTCATTCTCCGATTCTGCTCTTGCTTTCTGTCAGACGACGGTTGGAAGTTTCGGTGGCAGCTAGCTGTATCATATCTCTGTAAGGCAGAAACATAGCTTTCGTAACTTTTGCTTAAGCATAATGATGATGATGATGATAATAATAATAATAATAATAATAATAATAATAATAAAGCCATTGCTTATTGAACTAAATCCCCATAATGATAACCAAAATCCTCTTCTGTGACAAAAGTGTACACAAATGTATTTCAACACAGTTTTGGAGAATGAGTTTTATACAATCGAGTAGTTGACAATAATAAATAATAATAATAATAATAATAATAATAATAATAATAATAATAATAGTAATATAGTACGTAGAAGAAATAGTATTTTCCACTCAAAGATTCGGAAGTACAAGTTCTGAGGTCCACTGAAGTAAATGTCTGTGTGTATGTTTGTGTTAAGTCCACCTTCCAGTTAAATCAACAACAGCAAACTAATGAAACAGGAAGGCAATATCCCAACTGAGACCATCTAGAATTATGCTATTCAGGCGGATAATGCAGGAAGGTGACTGCGTAACTGAGACCATCAGTCTGTGCACACACTGAGTCATGTGTCTCAAAGAAAGTACAGCTAACCATCACGATATAAATAAAAAAACGAATGGAATAGGAAAGCGACATCGCAACCAAGACCATCTAGCAAATGTTATTCAGGCGGATGCGCAGGAAGGTGACTACGTAACTAAAGCCATCTGTTGTGCACACACTGAGTCATGGTCTCAAGGAACCTACAGCTAACCGTCACGGTATTAATCCAAAAACTAATGGAACAGGAAGGTGGCATTGCAACTGCGACCATCTAGCAGCATGTCACTCAAGCAGATGGTGCAGGAAGGTAACTGCGTAACTAAGGTCATCTGTCCGTGTACATACCGACATGCGTCCCATGGAACCTACAGCTAATCGTCACGATGTAAGTCTAAGAAAGAAAGAACGAAAATGCGATTACGTTGTGCCAAACTTTCGTAAAAGTGGAATAACAACCTGAAACCCTTCATTTTTTCATGAAACTTTTGGCTTTAGGCTATACGCCCTTATTCCGGTGGTGGGGGAGTTTATTCATGAGCCCAAAAGAGTTCCATATTCTTTACTCTTGAACCAAGCTTCTTGTGTGACGGTGGGGAGGAGCAAATGAAAGAAAAATTGCAACTGAAATGGAACGGCATTCATTTAGAACGGGCCAGAGTTTGGAAATTCAACGCACGTTTTCGTGTTCCCTTTGAGGTACGTGCACGCTTGGCAGAAACCTCGCATAATGGAAGTATTAAAGTTTTGATATAACGCGTAAGGTGCAGGGGAGAAACGTTTTTATTACAAGGAAACGAAAACTAAAGAGAAGTGAGGTCGGTGTGCCAATGCGTCACAAAGAAAATCGCTGCAGTAAAAGGGGGCAAAAAGGAAGTGTAAAACTCACACAAAGTTTTCTACAAATTCTTTATAAATAAACATTTGCTACCTACCTACTTTTAATCATGATAAAAATTAGGTAGAAGTACTTTCAATTAGGCAATGCTCCAATAATATATTTCTCTCTCTCTCTCTCTCTCTCTCTCTCTCTCTCTCTCTCTCTCTCTCTCTCTCTTTCTTGTATGTATATATGAGATCGAGGCATCATATTTTAACCTTATAATGGGCAGTGTTGCTATTTGGCAACAAATATATTAGAATACTTTAATAATGTTTTTTGACGTTTTTATATTATACTGGACGTCCTCCATGGTCTAGGAGTACCATGCTAGCCGCTAGTTCCCGAGGTCGCGGTTTCAAATTCCACGGAGGGCGATGGATTTTTTTCGGGCGTAAAAATCCTTAGCATAGCTTCCTTCGGAAGGGAAGTACAGCCGGTGGTCCCGTGTCGTAGATTTACGGCACGTAAAAGAATCTCAAGCCTGATAAAGAGGCCTGAGCAAAATTACTGTCTTTCACGCTCAGTATAGAATGGGACGCTAAGGACCGTAGTAGTTAAAGAAATCCATAAACAAATAAAAAAATCTTTAACAATAAAATACAAGATTTGTAGCTATTTTATATATTCTTCTTCTCCTTGCAAGGATTAGGTAATATCACCTGTTCCGGTCTCTAGCCATCTCTTGCGTGGTCTTCCTAAAATTCTCCTCGCTGTTGTTTGGTATTCTATCATCTGCCTTTCTATCAACATGTTGTTTCCAATTTCTTTTATTTTCATCAATCTTATCGTTTACTGATAAAATATTCAAATCTGATGTTACTGGTTCATTTCTTATTTTGTCAGCTCTAGTGCATCCTCTTACATACCTAAAAAAATTCATTTCGGCGGACTGAATATCTTATTTGATATGTCTTATTTTGTGCAACGGGCTGGTTACCCATTTACGTAAAAAGAATTAAAACTCATAAGTCTCTATTTTATATCATAAATATATTAATTTATTTCAATACCATTGTAGTGACATTTTAGTACGAAAAGCAAAATCCATGCAACTGTAGTCAAATGTAATCCCGTCATCATCCATACAAACCATGACACCGAGTATTTTACGTGGGCCCTACCCATCATTTACCACAGCAACACTCGACTGCAGTCGCTGGGATTCATGACATTTGGCTTAGAATGGATGGCATATGTGACAAAATAATTCATGCATTAGAGGGTCAACTGCTTGAACTGCTAGCCATGCTATGAGTTGTTAATAGGTGAACTGATATACGTCACAAAAATAAATATTTACCTTTACTTCAATAGTTTTATGTGAACTTCCATCACAAGCAAAACAGTAAGCGTCAAACATATATTGGCCGCGTGACAGCAGCACTTGTAATTTGCTTTATTTTCTTTGAATAAATACGTGTTTATTTGAGGTTTTCGGCACAATATTTTCCAAAGCTGAAACCTTTTGGTCTATAAATGCTACATTATTTCTATCACTTCACCCCTCAAGAGCTTATATAACAAACTCCATTTATAAGGACATAAAATTGTTTTGATGTGTTGAATTCACATGAATGACTCTATTCACTCTTCTAAAATTATTCCTACAAAAGCTTACTCTTCTATCTACTTCTTATTAATTCAGATAAACTTCCATTACAGATTTCGTTGTAGTTATAAAAAGATACCGTAGATTAAAGCGATATTCAAAATTTCAAAAAGCGGATCGCTAAGCGATGACATTCAAATTCCATGCTGTTTATATGAACACGAGAAAAAATTACGAATAGCGATTTACCTACACTTGAGAAAAGTATATGTATTTGAAAATTCACATCAATAACAAAGAATATCTGGGTAATAGTTAACGCCACAAACAATTTTATTTTTTAAGTGTGTGCTTTAACGAGATCTAAACTTTTTGAGTAATAAGATTTTGTCTGTTCCTTAAGGTTCCAATTATATAAAAGTCATCCAGCATGAACAGGATTTCATAGGCTATTATGGAAATTCAAGATACACATTTTATTTGACATGCAAATACCTTAAACATGTGGAACTTTAATCATAATCGTTACAGCTGTTTTTGAGAAAATAAAAAAAACGAAAAATTTTCCATGTAAATGGTAGTTTGGGGTGGGCATTTTTTTTAATCTTGTCCCATCCTTGGAAGACGCTAAACTTTCATATTAAATTTGGTATTTAACCACCTTTTCATTTTTCAGTTATGCTGTTCACAGACAGACAAAGTACACACACGCACACGGATCTTTTTCTTTAAATACTTAATACTTTTTTATTCAGGTAGTGCTCTTTTATCTATCTCTTATCCTAGTACAAATTTAGATAAATAACCGTCTGTTTGTAGAAAATTCAAGCTACACATTTTATTAATCACGCTAATATCCGAAACATGCGGTATTTTAATCCAAACCGTTAGAGTCAGTTTTGGGAAAATAAAAGATAAAGAAACACTTTCCATTCAAAGGGTAGTTTGGGATGGGTATTTTCTTGAAAATTTTCGTGTCGCATCGTAGATACCAAGTTTGGTGTTTATTCGAATGTTCCTTTTTTGGTTATTCTGTTCAAATACATGCACGCACAGCACAGGCCTTTTCTAACATACTTGTTAGATTCATGGGACTCTAAACATGTATTACCGGTGAAATAACGAACTTTTGGTACAATATTGGCACTTCATCTAATTTCTATAGCTATGTAGGTGATAGAGAATATAAAAATCCAAGATTGCTATGTTTTTTTTTTCTTCATTCAAATATCTTCGACTTATAATGTCTTAATCCGAAAAAAATCCTAGTCAGATTGGTCGGAATCAGGATTTTGACAGCAATATCAAATGAATGTCTGAATAAAAGCCTCAGCATTAACATAGAGGCATCCAATTTTATCATGTAGTAAACTGTTTATGATAAGGAACAAATTATTATTAATAACTTTGGAAGACGGCTGATGATATCTGTGGGAAAATAATTAGGACATGCGCCTCCATTTGCCTTTCCAGCCAGGTCAAGGAAAACAATTTCGTAGATGAATCATTGTGCCATTACAACTGCCATACCCTGGGAGATAAGGATTAAACAGTACATAGACCGGAAGTGGATTACTATTCACATCTAATTGTAGTTTCTATTATATTGGTTATGTGAGAAAACCAACAATGGACAACTCTCACGATTTTATATATCGGTCATTGTTGTGAGACCGTGGCACATTTTCTATTGTCAACCGGTCACATTGTTAAGGTGACCTAAATGCTATGTAAAGTTAAAAGAAGAGAATAAATTAGCCAAGCTTGCTATGGTCGTTTATTGGATTCTGGGGATTGAATTTACCAATTCTGTAATCTTTAAACTTATCTGGTTTAAATTTGCACTTTTGTTTCTTTGTTTAAGATAACCCATGTGCCAAATTTTAATTTTAAATGGTGTGATCATTTCTTTCCAATATATTAAATATTTTACAAAATTTTACTGCAAAGTATTGAAAGAAATATTCGCAAAATTATAACATTTGAAGTAGAGCAACAAATCATTTTTCCTTGTTTTTCAAGCTTAAAACAATAGATGGTTGTAGTTATCAGTTTTTAAATAATAAATTTACATATAGAGATACTAACGTTTCTTTCACTTCATTTTTTCAACAAAAATGCGCACATTTTCAGTGACTAAAGTTGTTTTTGGACAACCCAATGGCATTACAGAAAAAATAGCTAGAGTTGTGAGAGCAATTATTATAACATTTTTCAATACAATTTGACCACCTATAATCACAAGAAAAAATTTATATTTGTAAAATGTATTTTGGAGGGAGAAAAAACGGCATGATATAGCATACCTGGCAACTTTTACGATATGACTGTAAAATGTACGGAAGCAGAGGCCTTTTTACGGCAAATAAGGCCTTTTTACGGCTTTATGGGCAGATTCAAAGTGTTACAGATTTTCTCCTGGACATGACAAAGCATTTAATTCTGTTGAATTATATTGTAACTTAGGACTATAGACTGAATCTACCGCGCTAATTATTTATGTTATTTTCAGTGTATGTCTGGATATGTTTCCCATTTTTTACTTTCTCTACTACGTTTAGTAAGTAGGGGAAGTATTGTATTCCACCCAAAAATTCGATACCGAGATTTCACCGGAAATATGTGTTTTGAGACCCCCTGAATCCAAAAAAAGCATTTTTGGAAACACGTCCGTGTGTGTGTTTGTGTGTGTCTGTGAACAGCATAACTCAGAAACAAACAGTCGGATAAACACCAAACTTGGTATTTAGGTTCAGTATCTTCCAGAGATGCGACACGAAGGTTTTCAAGAAACCCCCCCACCCCAGATTACCCTTTACATCGAACATTTTTCGAAATTTTTAATTTTCTCAAAAATAGCTCTAACGATTTTGATTAAAATATCATATGTTTAAGATATTTTCATGACAAATAAAATGTATATCTTGAATTTTCTGGGAATGTCTCCAAAAAGTATTCTTCATTGTGAGCGACTTTTGCATAACTGGTAAACCATAAGAGATAGACAAAATTTTACTACACAAAAATGTAGATCGCGTTAAAATACACAATTTATGTCATATACATTTTTTGTTGAGTGAACCATTTTCGAGATATTGCTTGTTATTCCCTTAAATTTTTCAATACTTTTCTCAAATGGGAATTCGTTATTCGTTTTTTTGTCTTGGATATGCAAAGAGTATTAATCTGTGGCAAAGAGAATGGTGCTGCACCTAGAGTTTGTAAGAATAGTTTGTACAGGAGTAGGGAAAGTCATGTGAGTGTAACACATCAGATTTTTTTTAAATACTTGGCCATGTCCTGTCAATATTCAACCATTTCTTGCGATTGCATCGAAACAGTACGAAATTTTAAGATCAGCATTTAGCGTCCATTCTTAAACATTTGAGGATCGCTGTTCCCTTTGTATCCATAACGAAATGTGTAATATAGCTATTTCTGTGAATGTATCACATCAGAAATTTTTGTATTCAGGGAACCTCAAATTGTGTATTTCTGCTGAAATCTCGTTAATGAATTTTTTGTTGGAATGCAATACTTCCTCACTATAGGTAAGCGGTAGAGCAATACTGTAATACAGCATGTAGAAAACATGTACAAGTCTGAAGACAAAAGGATTGCTAGACAACCGCACAATCACTCCCTGCGACTCTCGGTGTAGAGGTGCAGTCAGAGAATGGAGAAGTATTCATTACTCGAGAACATTCTGGCCTACAAACTTCTGTCAATACCAAAATTAGCATTAGTACGGAATTATGTAAATATAAATGCACATATAAATTTACGCCTTGTTTTGTTTGCGTTCCCGTTGCTTTCGCAATGTATCTCGGCCGTTTCACTTATCGAGTCCTAATTTCTGTTTTTTTTTTTTTTTTACTTTTTGTATCACTTACCTGTAGTTGTATTGTATCCAAAATATCGATATCGACATTTCACCTGCAATGCATGTTTTGAGGTAGCCCAAGTAAATAGTCGAAAAGATTCCTGTGTGTGTATGAACAGCATAACTCAAAAGCCAAAAGTGGAATAAAATGTGAAATTTGGTTTTTAAGTTCAACATCCTTCGAAGATGGGACACAAAGAATTTCAGAAAATACCTCGTTTACTTGAATTACCCTTTACATGAAATATTTTAAATTATTTTTGATCTCAAAAATGCTTCTAATGATTTTGATTAAAATGTGGGTTTACTACATGTAAGTCCTGTTCAATCGAATTAATTATATAAAATACCTTATTACACAACGTGTTCAAATATTTTGTGTTTCGTGTCATCAATCACTTCCGAGATATTCGTTGTTATTGGTTTGAATTATGCAGTACTTACATTAATTGGTATGGTGGAGAGAGTCCCTTGAGAATCTTCGCCTTACTCCTAAATATGAAATTTGATATTTATTCTGTGTTTCGTTACCCTATTCATAGACACATTCATTGGCCTGCTTCTAAAATGTCATATTTTATTCGGGGGTGGGGCTTAAAATGTGTGTTACCGGTAAAATTTCAATATTGAATTTTTGGGTCAGCTTCGGTATTTTCTTTACCTTAGGTAAGGGCAGAGAAAATCTATAACATAGAGGAAGCCATGGTTTGCTATCATCTCAAGAGCAACTGAAAATTTCGTTTAACATTTACCTATGTAACAATAAAGCAACCGAGCGGGGTGGCTCAGGTGGTAAAGTTTGTGGCCCGCATTCGGGAGGTCCCGATTTCAAATCCCGTGGGCCGACCAATTTTTCTGAGGTTTTTTCGTGGTTTCCTCAGTCGCCAACGTAAATACCGGATTGCGCTAACTGTCCATCACATATCGTTCTAAGAGTTATCCACCAACAGATCCTCGCGATATGACCAAGGGGTTAAAGCGACGTAAAATAAAATAGAGTAAAAAATAAAAAAGGAACAATAAAGCACGTATGAAATCTTTTTCATTTCTTTCTAAAGGATTTTATTTAATAACTACACAAATTCCAGTCTTTAGTAGTGTTTTTAATTAACATAATTTGCCCGTATTCCTGGCTGAGAATATAAATGATACGACAGTAACTGAAAGAAGATACATTTGTAACACCCTATATACCTTCTTACTCCCCTTCTAGTATATTATTGACAGTAGCCCAGATTACTGCGTCCCATTCGAAGGGGGTGGTTTTAATATAGGGTAGCATCCCCAAGCGGCGTGTTTACACATCAAAGTAATCATCGGTTCTGGGTACTTCACAAGATGGTTTAGGACACGCCACGTCAGTTTATCCACATCTCATTCTTGGTTGGCTATTAGCTCTTCCCCAAGTACCTACCTACCTATTAGCCACCGGTATACTTAACGACGAGAAAAAAGATTGATTTGTGCTAGTCATATACGACTTTATATTTTATATACCCGCAGCTCTGTTCCATTATTATTGCTACCTCCTTAGCTCCTCTCTTTCCTTCACCCGGATTTCTCTCCCTTTTCCATTTTATCCCTCTCTTTCCTCCTTTCTCCCCTTTATCCTTGCTTTCTCTCCCTCTCTCTTTCCATGCTATTTTACATTTCCTTGTCCTTTACCTTTCTGTCGCTTTCGTTTCCCTCTCTGCTTTCTGTGCAATGTACAGGTCATGTGATACCTTGAAAACCGCAATAAAACTGCTTTCTTTGGGTATTAGCAAACATTGAAGCATAAGTAATAGTTGAAACTGAAATTTCACGAATAAATTCAAATATTTTTGGAATTTAGAAACGAATCGATAAAACATTTTCAATTCTTGTAACCAACAGTATTTTATTTATAAATGAATGTAATGTTGAAGCTTGTAAATCCACTACGCTCATTGCGGAGCAATCTATGCAAGAACAATTGTTAGACAGAATACACCAAACATTTTAAACTTGATAACGCAATTTACAGGTATCTCAGGAGGATCTGTCCACATAATTTTTATCGAATAATGTGTTAGTAAACATATGAGTTTGTACATGGGTTTGTGATATTCATTGCATATTTTAAAAATTACTTAAATAGTTTGAAAGGGTTATCCACATGTTGGTGAAAGTGGAATCCCTTTCATGTATATTACAATCCTGTCGAAATTTTGTTCATAAAATTTGTCAGAAATGTGATACTTATGTGCTATTCTTAAAAAATTATTCATAAATGATATGTTTAATCTTTTTTTATTTTTCGCAAGTAAAGAATATTCCTCATGGGTTATTTTCGAAAAGGCACCTATGATATAAATTTCGTAACAATCAATTTGCTCATTTCTGCGTGAAAAGAAACATATACGAGCGCACATATACATACAAACATGTTTAAAATGGATTTTTGGATTCAACAAAGTGAGAATCATGTTTTCAACGATTAGTTATCTTTTATTACGAGTACCAATGAATCTTTAATTCGGAGTCGCTTTCAGAAATGCTGTACATGTCTGTGCAAGTTAGCTAACATACACCACTCATCCGAAATCTTAACTTTCCAAAAATAACTTTAGATGTGTGGATTAAATCTTTAGTGAGGCTTATTTAACAAACCTACATAATTTCAAACGCAAACAATGGCGTTACCTTGCCAACAAACTATTTCATGTAAAATACTGTTTTTGAGTTGCCTTTAAGAATTTCAACCTCAGTTCTATTATTATATGCCTGAACTAAGTCTAATTATATTTTAATTTCATTCTTGTATTGTATAATATATTTTTTGATTGATGAGACTAATTTCTGATGCTTACAATGTTTTGTCATGGATCATATGTCGATAATCTCAAATCAAACCTAGTTGCTATATAAATAAAGGAAAACTCAACATTCATGGGGGGGGGAAGAAGGAAGAAATGAAAACTAAAACTATGCGGTAAGTGAAAACGGTTACAATCGAATATTTATTTTAAAATATTGAATAAGAAAGTACAGTTGATACAATTATTGAATGCTATTGGACCTCCAGTATCAATTTGCTTCAAATTGAATGTGCTCATATTATTTATTTCTACAGAAGTAGGCAGAACTACTGCAGGATTCTCATAATGGATGACTTTCAAATGTTGATTTCTCACAGCAGTCATTTGTATTAAATGTTTTAATTTCTTAATGACCATGTTTTAATAACTATTAATGCTTATTTTCCAAAATATACCTGTAGTATTCAATACATGTGTGTGAAGTACAGGGTTATTCAAAATGAAGAAACAGACTTTAAATATTTATTTTTAATGAAGGAACAATAGACGGCGACACATGCATACATCACTGTATGAGAAAAGTTCAAAATTTTATTTTATATGTTCAAAATGAGCACCATTTGTTATGCGAGGACGACCAGTGCTTTTCCGTTTGCATACGCAACCATCTTCTACGAGTTTATTGTATCAATTGTAAATTTTTATGACAAGGCGGCTCGTTGTTGAAGTTACAACGAAATGCACGTAGCAATGAAACAATGCATTCACTCTTTGTATAATGCAGCACACAAAACGACTTTTCCTGTGGGTTCGTCATTTTCTCGTAAATAAACACAGCGCCGCTGTAGGCACTGAATGGAACTAATAGGTAGGGCTTAAAACTTTGAACTTTCCTTTATTCAATGATGTGTCGTATGTGTCGCTATCTATTGTCGCTCATTAAAAATGAATATTTAAAACCTGTTCCTTCTTTTTGAATAACCCTGTATATAACAGAAACAAGACAAATCCCTAATTCTGTTGAAGCACACTTCCCGCACTTACAACGCAATAGCCTGTTAAAAACAAGTTTTTTGTATTTCGTAATGGAATAATTAGGTCTACTGTTCTGATGATACCAGGTTTCTTTCTTAATCAGATAATTTTGAGGCACGTACTTGTGTCATATAATTTTCATTATGTCTGTATATGTCATGCAGAATGACTCCTATTCGGGAAACCGCGGGTCAAAATTCCTTGCACCGGCCAATCTGACTACTTTCTTTTTCGTATTTTACCTCGGTTGCCAGGAAAACACTGGATTTGATATTCAATGGCACGGCCCAAAATTCCACCTACACAACAAAGGAAATATAAATAAAACAATTAATGTTACAGGAAGGCGACTACGCAATCAAGGGAATCTATCAACAAGTTACCTAAGGGGTGGTATACAGGAAGACGACTGTACACCTAAGGCCAATTATCCAGCATCACAATGACTGCCTATACATTAAAAACACAGCCAGCAGTCCCATGATCCTAAAAATCAGATTTCCCCAAAACTCAATAGCTTCAACATAGATGGTACAGGAAGGCGACTATCCAACTAAGATCATTTGTCCAGCATTACAATTACTACGTGAACACTCAAAGAACAGCCTATCAATTCCATGGTTTTAAAAACCAAATTCTGCCAAAACTCAATAGCAACAAAATTGATGATACAAGAAGGCGACTACGCAACTAAGGCCATATTCAGAAAGTTCCTCAGGGAGATGCTAGTAGAAGGTGATTACACTACTAAAGTCATCTGTCTGGCATACACTGACTCGGTGAGCCAACAAAGCTACAGTAGCCATTGCAATATGACCAAGAAGTTAAAATTTCGGGACATACCGATAAAACTTTTTATCAAAGAAAAAAGTTCTTCGCCCCAAATGGAAACCAAAACCGGGATCGATTGAAAACAGGCAGATACCCCAGGAAGTCATTGGAATGTACATGGCAATTTTCAACTCCCTTGTTGCAGTAAGAGACAAAATTTAATCCAACTATAAAATTTTCAGTTTTATTATTAATATAGACAAATGAACTTTGTTTTAATTCTCGTTTATTTAAACCTCATGATCGGCAGAGGCAGTTTTATAACTTGCATGTTTATTTTAGTGGCAGCAATATTTGGAGGCATCTCTTTAGAATACCCACGCTGCTTCATATTTATCGCTTTGACTTTAAAATAAAACACCAGGGGAGACTCGCCCCACAATGTTTGTTGACACATCACCCGGGGGAAATTTTATCGTATGGAGTTTCCTACATGTTGCTCGATATTTCACGGCCACAAAAAACAAGGCCAACCAACCCCCGTTCATTTACCTTGCCCTGGCTGTCAACATGTGAAAAACACATTCATGTTATACTTTCGAGAACAACTGCTCTGAGGGGTTATTTATAAAGCGAAAATTCAAAAGTGAATAATTTTTGTTAATTAGGAGCAATATAAGGAAGCTGAAACAAATACACACAAGAGAAATGTAACAGTAATATTGAATCTACTTAAAAAAAATCTGATGTGTTACACTCACACGACTTTCTCTACTCTTGTACAAACTATTTTTACAAACACTTATACTCCATATGCTTCATGTTAATCGAGATATCGAGATGTTAATCTTATTGCTAATTTTCTTGCAGATGCAAGGGGAATTGGTAGGCTTTAAGCGATAGTCAAATATTTTAAGAGCTGGTTGCTATGTGGAGTATTCCATTCTCTTTGCATTACCAGGAAAAAAAATGAATAACGAATTCCCATTTGAGAAAAAGTACAAGTATTGGAAAATTTAAGGGAATAACAAGCAATATCTCAAAAATGGTTCACTCAACAAAAAAAATGTATATGATATAAATTGTGTATCTTTAACGCGATCTACATTTTTTGTGTAGTAAAATTTTGTCTACCTCTTATGGTTTACCAGTTATGCAAACGTCGTTCACAATGAAGAATACTCTTGGAGACATTCCCAGAAAATTCGAGATATACATTTCATTTGTCATGAAAATATCTTAAACATTTGATATTTTAATCAAATATTTTACAAAAATGTTCCATGTAAAGGGTAATCTGGGGTGAGGGAATTTGCTTGAAAACCTTCGTGTTGCATCTCTGGAAGATACTGAACCTAAATCCCAAGTTTGGTGTTTATCCGACTGTTCGTTTCTGAGTTATGCTGTTCACAGATAGACACACACACACACACGCGCGCGCGCGCAAACACACACACACACACGGACGTGTTTCCAAAACTGCTTTTTTTGGATTCAGGGGATCTCAAAACATATATTTCCGGTGAAATCTCGGTATCGAATTTTTGGGTGGAATACAATACTTCCCCTATTTACTATACGTAGTAGAGAAAGTAATATATTTGAAATAATTTTTTTGGATTATTGGGATCTACCTTTTTTGTGTAATAAGTTATAGTCTATCGCTTACAGTTAACCGTTGTACAAAATTCCTTAAAAAAGAAGAGAACTCACAGGCTGTTCGCAGAAAATTAAGATATAAATTTTATTAGTCACGTAAATATCTTAAACATACGGTGTTTCTATCAAAATCGTTACAGCCAGTTTTGGAGGGGGGATTTCCTTCAAAATCTTCGTGTTCCGTTTTTAGAAGATTTTGAACTTAAAAGCGCGCACACACACATAAAAATAATCCATCCACATTAAATATTTAACCTAGATTGCATCAGCTTAGATTATTTATAAACACAATCATGATTACTATACCAGAACTAATTTATCATTTGAAAAATCCCCAAAATTATAAAGGCCATATGCTACGAAATTTTAAATCACCATAATGTATAACTTCTATTACAGCTGGTCCTTTATATATATCACAATGATAATTTTGTCTTCATTTAGATGAACTGCTAGAATTTTTTAAGTTGAGATATGAATATTTTATGTTATACCTGTAAGAATAGAATTTTAAAGCCATCTTCAGTGAAAAAAACCAAGGAAACAATTACAAAAATATTTATCGACGTATGAAAATGTGTCAAATAAAACTGTTTAATCTTTTGGTAGAAAATGGAACAAATATGATTTTCCAAGCTTTCAATGAACTCTTCAATCCAGTGGTGACTGGGCAGAGTAGATATAAATCCTTAGAAAATGCTAACTTACAAGTCAACATTTTTATTTTAGTACTAGATACAGATAATTTTAGTGCTTATGAATATTTTCACAAAATCCTTAGAGTAGCTGTTGAGGATAAAGATAATTCAAAAGTAGATTGCCTTCAAATGTTACGAGCACTGAAACTGAAATTTTTTCACTTCGCCAATGCAGCTGTTCAGTCCATCTGGACACCCACAAATAGCATGGATGTAGAAGATTTTTAGTAGTATAATTTAATTGTTGCTGGCAGATGAAACAGATTGGAGAGCAGTCTTGTAATTTTTTCTTTGTTAAACTTCTTTTCTTTGTTTAACTTTGTTAAACTTCCTGCTATAATTTATGTTTATGTTTATGTTTATTTACATCAAACGGGGAGCTCAGTGAAATGCAAAGTTAATTTTCCACCATACAATTATCCCTTCAAATAAGAGAAGCTTCACAAAAAAGCTAAACGATGCTAAATGCTAACATAAAAATGCAAAATTTTTCTTTATCTTATTTTTAAAACGCGAATTTTTTAAAAACTTTAATATACTAATACCTACCATCTCCAAGCATAGCTCAAAAACAAAAAGTTCGTGTTCAGTATTTTCTAATACGACACGAAGGTTTTCAAGAAAATTTCCCCACCAGATACTACCCTTTATATTGAACAATTTTTCTTGTGTTTTATTTTCTAAAAGACGACTTTAGTGATTTAGATTAAAATTTTATATTTTAATATATCTATTCACATGAGAACTAAAATGTTTACTTTGAATCTTATGTGAATAGCCTGTTAAGTCCCCATAAATGGTTGAATTTTGTATAATTTTGTTTAAGTCGAAAATCATAAGGGAATAGATAGACATATATTCAGTAAAGCTTAGAGCTTTATAAAATGTTCAATTGTGTCAAATAATTTTTGCCCTAGCGTTAGTGTTTTCAAAGTATTCCTTGTAGCAAGTTTATATCTTTCCCAAATCTAAATACAATATCTTGTTACCATAACTAAAATGTTGATGCTGTTTCCGAACGTTTTATATAACCAAATCCAGATTGATTTATTTTAAATCATCCCTATGCAAAAATGCATCATCAGCAACGTACCATGAATAGAAGAATCATATTTCATATAATGTTATTATACATAACGGATATATGAACACGTCGTTGGTAGAGAAAACAATCCAAATGTATCTCATAGGTTTTTTTTTTCTTCAATTCAATCTTACGCAGAAACTGTTGTAGGTGATGTACGAGAGGGAAAAACACAAGCGAATTTTACCGTAGACAAGCAAACATAAAACAAAACAAAAGTGAAAGGCCAAACCGTGTTACGCTGTCACGCAATGACAGGCCTTGGGTGTAATTTCGTAAAAACGGAAATGTCTGTGTCCGTATGCTAATGGTAATTTTGCAGTAGTGGTTCATGACCTCTTTGCACCATCTTGCAGAGCAAGGTTACAAAGTGCCTGAGAAGTCCATCCACATTGTAACCGGTTGTTGACCGGGTACCGTCCCCCACTATACCTTCCTTGTGTTCCCAAACATTAGGGCCAATGACCTTATTTCTCTAGGAGAAAGGCTGGAACAGCTTTCTGATAGAATCAACTGGTACACGGGAAATAATTCAGATAGCAATTTGTACGAACAAACTCATCCGTCAAACGGGACTTCAGAAATGTGGGTTAGTTTAGAAGACGTCTTTTCGCTGTATATTTCCAAGTCTATTCATGCAGAGTGATTCTTATACAAACCGAACTCATAGTCTTGCAAATAACTAAGTAATGAATTAAGTTAAATCTGTGGAATTTGAATGGTCTTACTTTGGCTCATGTGATACAGCTGTTCATTATAAAAGATGCTGGATATTATCGCCTTCCTGCTCTATAAACACTCAAAGTCGCACCATCAATGTTTTTAATTTCTTCTTGTTACTGTTCTTTAATGTTGCAGGATTTGGGATCAGTAGTGGAACATTCTGTCAGAAGTATTAAGTGATTCATTTGACGTATGGTGGATAGCCTGGAGGGCCAAAGTTCTTAGGTTCGTCCCGGCCCAGTTTGAACAAAGCCCGATCCCGGCCGAGCCTGAGAATAGGTTATACTGCATCACCCGGCCCGGGCCCGATTGTCTAATTAAATTATTTGTTTTAAAAGTATTTTTCAGTTATTATTATTATTATTATTATTATTATTATTATTCCACGAAGTACTGTTGCCTGCGGTGCGATACGATTTCCGGTGCCGGTAGAAGATTTTCCCTTTGTTGGAAGGACCGGTAAGGGATGCACTCAGGTCCTTGCGACTACTGGAGACTCACTTTATAGAAAT
The DNA here is from genome assembly GCA_030765065.1 of Deroplatys truncata. Taxonomy (NCBI): domain Eukaryota; kingdom Metazoa; phylum Arthropoda; class Insecta; order Mantodea; family Mantidae; genus Deroplatys; species Deroplatys truncata. Next base: position 92,682,066 of record CM060986.1, on the reverse strand, counting down.
AGTGCTGCTTCAAATAAGTGATAAAGTTGCCATTCTTTCCTGATCACACAGATTTATGTGAGTTATTTTGATTGCAGATTCCTTCCCATAGAACAAAAACATGTCCGCTTCTAACAAAGAAGCTGAATGACACATGGCTTGTTGAATGTTTGCATTTTAAACCTCTTACAAAGAAGCAGCATATCGTTTGTACCTTTTCTGAATTTCTCCGTCCCCTACACCTTGGCCAGATTTGCACCCCATCCTCGCAAATGGGGCAGCTTTTCCTACCATTTTCATCAGCCATGGAGCAGCTTCTCCTACCATCACCTTTTCACAGTCTAAGCCACGCAAGCCCCTGTCTAATGAGTTTGGTGTCTGTTTTGATATATTGCTCCACACCCCACTCAGATTTTAGCCCAGACTGTACTTCCAGCGAAACCTTCTCCGTGCAGTGTGCAATTGTTTGTTGGCTGTAGTATCAACGGCAGTTCTTAATCTTTTTCCACACACTCCGTCTATTTCCCTGACACGCCATCTAAATGTAAGTCCATTTCTAAACCAGTGGGCATCATTGCCGATGAATAATTTTATTCTTCCAAAGGAAAAAACCTTTTAATGACAGTATATAAAAGGAACACGAAAACAAAAAACGAAATTATTTCTCCATTATTACTGAATTGCCGTTATTTTATATAGCCGAAGACGTGTTTGCTTTCCCTATCCTTTGAGTAACTGTATCCTTATTCCTTGGACACTTAAAGTTTCAGTCTCCCACGCACATTGTGTACAATTTTCTCTGGCATCGGTGGCCGATGTTTTCTACGTCCATCCAGAAGGGAGCCTGTTCTTTCCTGATTAAATAATGTTTTGTAACTTCAATGGGACTTGTTGCTTTCCAGGCTTTGCTGGATTGGAAGATACGATTTTGTGCCCAGTACGTATGAACAATACACAAACATTTTTCATGCAAATGTACCGTGTTTACCAAATCAGTTGAGTAGCTAAAGATGGTTTACATAACTTTAGATTAAATTCACGTTATTTTAAAGTGATTTTAAATGAACCCGTCAAACAGTTTCTACTTTATAGCTAGTTTTCTGGCCACAGTTCGATTCGAATTACTATATAAAATAAAGTTAAGTAAAAGTTTTTGGTAATTTTCGATTTTGAGTAAACAATTGAAATCAACGCGCATAATAAGCTTCTCTAATAGAAAGATAATAGCATTTTTAATTTGCATGTGTTGTGAGATATGTTACCTTTTCACTCAATAATGACTGAATCAAGCACGAAACACTTGGTGTATAACATATGTTAGGTCCTACTGAGAGAGTGGGTTATCCACAGAACTTTACGAAAAGCATTCATCGCCACCTTAAAAACATTCTAGCAATCAAATTAACGGAAAGAAAATTCTCATTTTTAATGTGCTGAAAGATAAAATTATATTGCAGTTTACCTGAATTGACTTTTTTCCCAGGTGTGTCATTTTATTGGTTTTATGATTTTTTTTAAATTGCATCAATGTTGCAACTTTTTCGTGAGTGAGGTTTACAAAATTATTTTTTGCATGGTCATATTTTTCATGAACATACCTTGGAAGTTGGTTTTCCTGCATTTGTTGCAACTAAAGAGGACCTGTTGTTATCTTCCAGTGAACCAAAACTAATAAATCATATCGAAAATTAATCCAGTGGGACCAAAATTTTTATCTGAGAAAATCTTATTTTACAGCAATGTTGAACTTTCCTAATTCTGCATGCACTATACCGGCATTCCGTTTAACTCTACAAATTCCACACAGGGTTTTTCCAAAGGCAACCAGCAAATTACATCTCATTCTCGGCAAATCTTCAGGCTACAATTTTATCTGTTGCATGACTATGAAGTTTCAGATATGCGCCTAAGGGTAACAAAGCCTGACTCAATTAAATTTAGAAGGTCAAGGTTTTCGTTTTCTCTTTTCCCGGGTTCTCAGGAGAGGTAAATTGTCTGTAGCATGCGTCTTAGACATTGCAACCAAGCGTAGGATGTAGGATGTGTTTATCTGATGGAGACACTGCGACCAGCTTGATGTATTGTGGCTATTGCCCCCCCCGGGAGGCAGATATGAGGTGAAGGAGCCTTAGGAGGTTGCAGGTTTGCAGTCAGACTGGTCCACAGAGACCCGCAGAAGTCCCTAATACTTCGAGTTTGAACACCCGCTCACCAGCAGAGGTGAAGAATTCCCAAAGAGGGAGACGAAGCGACCATAACGGACGGAACAACGCACCCTGGCGTTCACAGGGAGAAATCTTTTCAATGCGCAGACAACTACGCCATCTGCCCGACACTACCAGCACCGCAGGACTCGAAGACACACTTGAAACGTGAAAGGGGGAGATGAAATAGGAGAAAAAGGGGAAAATGCCATCCCAACATTCGCTTAGGCGACCTGAAAACCACGAAAAACTCCATGATCAGTGGGTGGTCACGGGAATCGAAAACGGGTCACAGATGCTGTCACCTGAGCCAACCCGCTCGGTGCAACGAAGTGTTGCAGATCATCTCCGAGCAAGATGGTTCTGCGGTAAAGTGGGAGGTTCGCATTCGGAAGGCCCCGGGTTCGGTTCCCGTCGTACGCCACTCTGTTTCGTGGTCTCTCCTATTCGGTAGGCGAATTCTGGGGTGGTTCCCCTTCAAACAAAAATTTCCTGTCCTTTCTTCTGTTTCAGGGTTGTAGGACCAGGCGACGGCGTTTGGTGAGTTGAGACAGGATGGCGGAGTTTGCGCTATGGAAATGTTCTTTCCGGGTGTTTGGCGGAACTGCTGGGGCCCCCTTCCTTCCTTCCTTCTTTCCTGGGAGTATTTCGTTTATTCCCTGAACCCCGAGGTTGCAGGGGAGCCGACGTCAAGATTGGTGTCATATTGGAATCGTTAGGTACCCCGTCCTAGCTAGCACACATAGTCATCCGGATCTTTCCCCCACGGAAGCACAAAGGCCTAAGCGTATGTTGTGCTCCAGTCACTATGTCCCTTCCATCTGACAATTTCTAATGCCTTTGTTTATTTGAAATGTTTTAGGTACCTCTTTAAGGTTTAAGGTGTTGAAATTACTATTTCACTCATTGCTATATCAGCCTATGAACATCATATTTAAGAAATTGTTACGTTCGTTGAAAGGTATAGTTTTATTTATAGTTTCTGAGTAAATTCAAGAAAGTGCACCAGTTTAATCCAACCTGAAAAAATCTGATGTGTTACAATCACATGACTTTCTCTACTCTTGCACAAACTATTTTTACAACCGCTTATTCTCCATATGCTTCATGTTAATCGAGATGTTAATCTTATTGCTAATTTTCTTGTAGGTGCAAGGGGAATATGGTAGGCTTTAAACGATAATCAAATCTTTTAAGAGCTGGATGCTATGTGGCTCATTACATTCTCTTTGCATGTCCAGGACATAAAAAAAATTAATAACCAACTTGAGATAAAGTATAAGTATTGGAAAATTTAAGGGAATAACAAGCAATATCTCGAAAATGCTTCACTCAACAAAAAATGTATATGACATAAATTGTGTATTTTAACGCGATCTACATTTTTTGTGTAGTAAAATGTTTATCTCTTATGGTTTACCAGTTATGCAAAAGTAGTTCACAATGAAGAATACTTTTCGAGACATTCCCAGAAAATTCAAGATATACATTTTATTTGTTATGAAAATATCTTAAACATATGATATTTTAATCAAAATCGTTAGAGCCATTTCTGAGAAAATTAAAATTATCGAAAATTGTTCCATGTAAAGGGTAATCTGGGGTGGGGGATTATCTTGAAAACCTTCGTGTCGCATCTCTGGAAGATACTGAACCTAAATACCAAGTTTGGTGTTAATCCGATTTTTCGTTTCTGAGTTATGCTGTTCACACACAGACACACGCACAGACTCACACACGGACATGTTTCCAAAAATGCTTTTTTTGGATTCAGGGGGCCTCAAAACATATTTCCGGTGAAATCTTGGTATCGAATTTTTGGGTGGAATACAATATTTCCCCTACTTATTATACGTACTAGAGAAAGTAAAATTAATCTGCCTATGAGTCTGTGAATAGCATGGCTCAAAAATGAAGAGTTGGATAAATACCAAACTTGGTGTTTGAGTTTAATATCTTGCAGGGATGCGACACGAAGATTTTCAAGAAAATCCCCACCCCAGCTACCCTTTACATGGAACATTCTTTGGAAATATTTGATTTTCTAAAAAATGGCTCTAACAACTTTAGTTGAAATACCATATATTAAAGATATTTGCATGACAAATAAAGTATAATTCTTGAATTTTCTGGAAATAACCTGTGAAGTCCTTTTCATTTGGAAGAAATTTTGTAGAATCTTGTATAACTGGTAAAGTTAAACGATAGGCGAACATGTACCAGACAAAAAATGTAGATCTCTTTAAAACATACAACTTTTTTGTAGCATCAGCCATTTCCAAGATATTCGTTATTAATAGTTCGATTTATTCAATACTTTTGTCATTCTTTTAAGTCACATCGATTTTCAGTTATTTCTCACGATTGCACGGAAACAGTATGGGATTTTAAGACCAGCATATAGCGTCCAGTTCTTAAACATTTCTCTATCGCTGCTCTCTTTGTATCTATAACGAAATGTGTAATATAGATATTTCTGCAAAGTTTTATTTGGTTAAAATGTAATAGATAGAATAATAAGCTTTAGTAAGTATAGTTTGTATACCCAGTAATAAACGATAGAGGACAGAGAAAGTATGTGAATGTATATCGTATCAGATTTTTTAGAATTTGCTAGAAAATAAAGTGAAGTTTCATGGAGACTGAAATATCTCCTACAGCAGCGATGATTACGAAACAAACACAAACACAATTCACTGCAATTTTATGTAGTTGCTATGAGAATCAAGGCCAGCTAGTTGAGACTTCAACACATCAGTAATTGAAGTGAGTCAAAGGGAATTTCCCTGCTAGGTTATTATGTAGTTAGACTGACATAATGCAAAGGCCAAACCATGGAACCTCCTTTCTCTTTTTCATTCGTAATCTCAAGTGTAAATCTAAGAGGTTGCTTTCTAGATTACACCTAGATGAGGATGATCATAATTACAGGTTTCCGAATACATTGTTCTTGCTTTTTCATTTTCTTATTCCCTGACCTGACATACATTTGACTGGAAGCTCTATCACAAAATAAAACCTTTTTAGTGGAAACAAAACAAAAATTAATTCTAATCGTTATTTTTCAAAGTTAAGGGATATGTTTAATAACTCAGGTTTATTATTATTCTTCTTAATATAGTTTTCCTTGACATCTGTATTTTACTTTGTCTATTACTTACCTCTAGTAAGTAGAGTAAATATTGCATTCCAATCAAGAATTTTCTATAGATATGTCACTAGAAACACACGTTTTGTGGTCCCCTGAACCCATAAAAACATTTCGAGGAAAAACGTCTGTGTGTCTATGAACAGCATAACTCAAAAATGAAATGCCAGATAGATATCAAAGTTAGTATTTAGGTTCAGCATTTTTTAAGGATGCAACATGAAGATTTTCAATAGAATCATTCCACATCAAACTACGTTTACATGGAACAGATTTCGTTATTTTTAATTTCCGCAAAAATGCCTACAACGATTTTGATTAAAAGGTGCTATGTGTAATTTACATATTTACATGACTAATAAAACGCATAATTTGAATTTTCTGCGAATAGCCTGTGAAGTCCTCTTAATTTGAACGAATTTTATATAATTTTGTATAACTAGTAAATCATAAGAGATAGACAAAATCTTACAACACAAAAAAATTATATCACTTTATAACACACAATTTATTTCAAATAGCCTTTTGTAGTACCAGGAATTTCCGGTAGTTTTCAAACTCGCTGTGATTAGTTTGAAATTTTCAACACACTAGTTTTTTGAAGTGCCGTTTCTATTAAGTTATTTCCCACGATATCATAGTAAAATGTGTGGAATTTTAAAGCCTTCACATAGCAGCCCACTTATTAAAGATTTGATCATCGCTTCAGCTTGTATCCATAACGAAATGTAAAATGTGTAATAAAAACGTTTCCACAAATGTTCAATTTGATTAACAAGGAATAGGTAGAAGAATAAGCTTTTGTAAGAATAATTTTCAGAAGAGCAGCTGGGAAAATTCATGTTAATTTGTCACATCAGACCTTTTAAAAAAAGTGCTATGTTATAAACTAAATTCTCAAACTCTTCGCTCGTTCTAATTTTATGAGCCCCTCACCGGATTTTGTTACAGTCTCAAGTGTTTATTTACCCACTATCATTGATTTTGATAACTATTCTACAAACTGTTCACAACAATCTTGCATTTGCAGACTGATTCTTGTTTAACACAACAAATGCCGCCGAGGTGGTTATAGTATAGTATACGTTTTGCTATAGCTACATAAGGGCATATAGGAGCTATACATTGGCCTTGCTAGAATGTAGGATATGTTTTTTGGCGAGGAACACCTCGCCGCTACGACCAGCTTGATTTATTGTGACTACACCCACTCCCGGGAGGCAGGGATGAGGTAAAGGAGGTCGCAGGAGGTCGCAGATCCGCAGGCAGATAGGCCCACAGAGAGGAGTAGAAGTCCCCAACATTTCCAGTTTGAACACCCGCGCACCAGTAGAGGCGAAGAATCCCGAGAAAGGGCGAAGAAGCGATCCTAACAGGCGGGACAACGCACCCTGGCACTCACGAGGAGAAATCTTTCCAATGCGCAAACAACTACGCCATCTGCCCGACACCGCCAGCATCGCAGGACTTGAAGACACGCCTGAAACGTGAAAGGGTGAGATGAAATGAGAGGAAATGGGGGAAAGGAGAAATCGTAGTAGGATATTCCGACATTGCCTGGGTGACCAAGGGAAAACCACGAAATACCCCAGGGTCAGAGTGAGCGGTCACCGGAAATCGAACCCGGGACATCCCGAATGCGGGCTATTGACGTTGCCGCCTGAACCATCCTGCTCGGTTACTGGCCTTGATATTGCATGCCCTTTGCAGGATCTCACAAGGAAAAAAGTAGTATCATTGTAGAAATGCATTATTTAAAAGCCGGAAAATTCAAACGAGGGTCAGAAAATCTGTAAAAGTTAAAGATACAAAAAAGATATTTAAAACAAATTTCAAAGCGAGCCCTCCATATATTATTAAATGCTGCCTGTTTTTTATAGTTTCCCAGTTATATAAAACTCGCAAGCTCGTCAAAGAAAATGCAATATAGTTATTTGATTTATCGTGCGTGAATCTCAAACACAAGACATTTTAATTAAAACGATGAGAGTAGCCTTTGAGAAAACAAAATATAGCAAACATATTTCTATCTGAAGGATAGTTTTGCGTGAGAGAATTGCATGAAAATCTTTGTGTTGCGTAAAATGCAAATACGAAATTTAATATTCGCCCGGCCTTTCCTTTTTATGCTATGCTATGAATACGCATAAACCGTGTATTTCCGGTAAAATATGCTTACCAAATTTTTGGGTAAAATACAATACTTCGTCTACCTACCATAGCTAGGTGGTTGAGACAATAAAAGGAACACTCAATACCTTAAACTGTCCTGTTAGATGACAGACACGGGGGAAAATTAATATATAAATGTTATTCTTTATGTAAAGGGTAGTTTGGGGTCGGAGGAATTATGTGAAAATCTTCATGGTGCACTCCTAAACCCGAAATTAGGAATTTTCTGTCTTTACATTTTTATGTTAAACTGTTTACACACTTTTGACGAAGGGGTTCGGTGGATCTCAAAACATGCAATTGTGATGAAATATTGATAAGAAATTGCTGGGTGGAATACCCATAGATAAGCGGCAGAGAAGGTAATAGTCGCAAAATATAAGGCTTAGAGAACGTGTAGGAAGAGCCAAAAAGAGGTGAAGAGAACGAGAAAGAGACAGCTACAATCCTTACCTGGAAGGAGGAAAAGGAGAAATTAAATTAAGTTTTATTTATGGACGCTCTTTAACTGCTGTGGTCCTTAGCGTCCCATTCTATATCGGGCGTGAAAGACCGGTAATTTTGCTCAGAGGCCTCTTTATTAGGCTTGAGGTTCTTTTACGTGCCGTAAATCGACGACACGGGACCACCGGCTTTACTTCCCTTCCGAAGGAAGCCATGCTAAGGATTTATACGCCCGGAACAATCCATTGCCCTCCGCCGGGTTTGAACCCACGACCTCGGGAATTAGAGGCTATCATGACAACCCACTACACCACGGAGGACGAGGAGAAGAAGAAGTGACACGGTGATGGCAACTTTGTTGTGAAGCAATTCATTCGATAGAAGTATAACATGACCAGTAAAAGTATTAGGTGCTAAACGGGCACTAAAAATTCATTACCGCTTTTTTGTACTTCACGTACACCTTACGTACAAATCTGTTAAAGCTTCTGCTTATATTCAGAAGCCTTTGAAATAAACTTCTAGAACAATTAGCGACCGTTCCAATTGTAGTTAGTAGTATTAAGAGGTGCAGCTTGCAATAGTGGTCAGTGACCGTTTATATCCAGATTCAGTTCAAGAGCAATACGTGACAACGGTTTAAGAAAGTGTGCCAAGTTTGTGCAGATTAATAAATATTCTCTGTCGAACAAGGACACCTATAAACATGCCCTGCTTTCAGTGCATCCTGTTCTCCCACACAATGCACAAACAAGATCATTGCCTTCTTGAAATGAAGTTATAAAAATCTGAAGTGTTACATTTACGATTACTTTCTCTTCACATGTCCATGTATGCTTTGGGTCTATTCTACAGTTATTCTTTATAAAAGCTTATATTTTGTAGCGGTTCCTCCTTGGTAGGACCCCACTAATTGATGATGATGGATGCTGTGTTACGTACCTGTAGGTCGTCTTGATGCCCGTACTCTTGTGATGTATCACGACATTCTCGTAGACGGCAATCTGGTGATCGTGTATCTGTATTCTTGTGTGTGTGTTTAGTATGTTGTGATTATTATTTTATAATTGTGCCACGGCTCTGTATTTTGAGTCGGACAGCAATTGTGTCTTGTCAGGGTTAGGTATGGAGAATGTTAAAATATTTTGCGCACACGTACTCTGTAAACTATTTCACTTGTATTTTTAGATAAATCAATGTAAATATTCACAAATCACTATTACTTTTGTCCTGTTAAAGTATGTATGGTATACTTTAAAGGCGTAGTTTTAGCGTCTATTTAGAGACGAGCTTATACACGGCCTTCCTGCTCGAAGTCTGACAAGCTTCTGTTAGCGTTCCCTTCAACCGTTTTCTTAGCGTACGTGTTTGAATTATATGTATGTATCAATGTACCTGATTGGTGCTACTATCCAATAACACCCAATAAAAGTTTATGTTACATATATATATATATATATATATATATATATGTTTACAGACTTCCATTGTCTTAATTATGAATCCAAGGTTCGTTACATGCTTACGTAGAAACTACTCCATTTCTCGTAATTTTATTACTGGTTATATAGCTAACAATGGCCTTAAATTCTCATATTATATTTTATATGTTATAACTTTATATACTTGTTCTCTACCATGTGTACATTATGAATATATGTGTCTTTAACATCCTCTTAATTATTATACGTACAATATTAGCAAAGAAAATACATAACACGTAAAATTAAACAAAATATTAAAGAAAAAATTATTAATGCGTTGATGCTGAGAAGCTTGAATTAGATAGCTTATTACATTCGTGAGTTATTGTATTAGTTTGTCCGTGGCTAGTACTGCATGTTGCTTCAGTTTCTATTACGCAATGTTCATCGAGATAAATGTTTACAGAAATGGTTTCATTACACATATTGTTGTACGTACGGATACAAGAGTTGGGTCGCTGGATGCTGTCTTAGCACTTCAAAAAGTGCATCGTTAAGCATTGGAAAGTTTAGACTAACAGAAGCAAATTATTTGATACGAATTGCGTGTTTTAACCAGATGTATATTTTTCCTGCAAGAAGTTTATATTTAAAAACCTCCTATGGTTTCCCAAATATACAACGTTATACCAAAGCATGAAGTCAATTAGAATGAAGAGGACTTCACGGGCTATTCGTAAGAAATGTAATATTTACATGTAATTCTTTGCGTTAGTATCTGAAATACATGACTTTTTAATCAAAATCGTTATATTCATTTTGGAAAAAAAAGCATATTGATACGTTTATCATCTAAGGATAGCTTGAAAGTCTTCACCTGGCGTTTATAAATGACCTCTAACTCAAAATATGAGTTTTGGTATACATCCCACCTTTCGTTTTTGGGTTATGTTGCTTGCAGATGCACACGCATACATTTTCTGAAGTGCTTGGTCACCATTCTTATGTTTTTTCGAGATGTCATGGAGAGAGTATTGGATTTCAAGGTAGCGTATAGCGACCCGTTTTAAAATATTTGCTATTGCTTCAGCTTCTTGTATCCCCCTTGTACCTACAACTAAACGTGTAATCAAACTATTTCTGCAAACATTTATCCGGATTATCAAAAATAAAAATAAAATAAAAAATAAACGATACCGTGTAAAGAGTCATATGAATATAATACAGATTTTTCTTTAAAAATGTATTTTCTGGATTCAAAAGGAAAATTGTATTTCAGTGATTATTCAGGACTGTTTCTGATATGACGAATGTCGAGTGGCCTTGAACTTTAAGGGGACAAGGTACTCTGAAATGGTCAAAAATCACATTTTTTGTTTTAGGCACCTATAAAATTTCTATTATTTCGAGTTTCAGAAAATATATACTTTTTGGAGGTTAAGAGGTTTTTAAAACATTTAGATAACATTTAAATACTAGTCTGCATTCCTTTAAAGCAGTCATGCATTTTTGTATCCTTCAACAACGAACGACTATATCATTCCCAGCTAGCAGTTCAGCAATTAACGTAAGAGGCCAGGACCAAGAGAAAGCAATCCAGGAATGGAGGTTCAGATGATTATGACACTGGAATGCACTGATGTGTGTCAGAATTTTGATGTTCAAACTTTAAATTCAGTTTTCTCAAAACAGCATTTTTGGATACTTATGTACCTTTTCCTCAAAGTATGAAAGGCAGAGAGCTGAAATTTTCAGTGCATGTATACAACACATAGTTAAACTTTCTGAACACAATCATAATTTTGTAATGTATATTAGTGATATTAAGAAAGCAATAACTTTGTAAGTTTTCCACATTTTTTACTTTTTTGACTTTGCAAATAATTTTTTTCAATTTCTAGTGAACTGATTATAGCTGATTATACTAAGAACAACCATGCAAAAGTATGATTCTGTATTGCAAGTAGTACCAGAGAAAAAGGTACATGAATTCACGTGTTTTAAGACTAAATTTTATTATTTTTCTGCTGAATGAAATAATTTTTACGGGCTCAACTACATAGGCTATCAACTCAAACCACCACTTGAAATAATTTTCATGATTTTTAGAATAATTCACAAAAAAGTCAGGAAAAGTCATTGAGAACTTTAAGAGCATGTCCCCTTAAACAATCGTGGCTTGATTACAGGATAATAAATCGTATCCTAGGAATTAATAGTTACCGGACATTTACCCCTCCTCCACGTTTAATCACATTTTTATGCAGTGCATATTGTCTGTTATGTGCGTCCGATTGCGTAGAACCAATTCAAAAAGACATCCATTTAATTAATGCATTTTAAAGTTAAATATTTTTTTCCAGAGGGGTTTGCATTTTTGTACTTTTAATTAGCATTTTATCTTTCCTGCATTATTAAAGATTCAGCATTTAGTATCATTGATATATGCCCTCAAAGTGATTTGTCTTTAATGAGAGCATAAGGAAAAATTACTTTATTGTATGTGCTTTAAAATAATCATTAATAATGACATTGTATGTATATATTTTATTTGTGAAACACCCAGGTTTTTGGACTTATTCGACAATCTCAAAACGTCTTGAGATATTAACTATACCGAGCGAGGTGGTGCCGCGGTAAATTTTGCGACTCGCATTCGGGAGGTCCCAGGTTCGATTTTCGGCGACGCCCACTCTGGCCCATGGGTTTTTCGTGCTTTCCCTGCCAATTCTGGAGTGGGTTTTTTCACTACCACGATTTTATTTCCATCATTTTCCTTTCAATCCGTTTCCTTCTCATCTTATAGATGTGCTTCTAGGTTTCGTGGCGTTACCGGACAAATGACGCGGATGCATGCTCAATGGAAAGAGTATTTCCCGTGGACAACAGAAAGCAGCTTGATTGGTGGGTCGTTCATCGCCCTCTTTCAGCGGCTCCAGCATTGGAACGGGTCTGCGAGTTTGGGAATGTCAGAGACTCCGCGCGTTTCTGTAGCCTGATGGCGGCTGTACCCCATGCTGGGATCCTGATGCCGATACCGCTTAAGTTGCGTCTCTTTAGAGCACTTATAATCCCCGTCCTGCTCTACGCCTGCGAGATCTGGGGCTTGGCCGCAGACTCCAGTCTGCTCCGACTGCAGCGGGTACAGAATAGGAGCCTTCGAGCCATCTATTCTGTATGCCGCGCTTTCCCCGTGAGACTACTCCACGAAGCCTTATCTCTTCCATACCTGGAGGATGAAATTAGGCGCCGGGCTAGAAAACTATACGACCAGTTTCCATTCCATCGGAGTGCCCTCGTTCGATTTCTAGGGGACTATAACCCCAGAGAACGCCGCTTGAGGCGTCACCGGGTTCCCCGCATGGTATGCGGGCAACCCCGGTAACAAAGGAGTTGCTCCAACCAGCAGCAAAAGCTGAACTCCTTATAGTCCTACCATGAGTTGCTTGGTAAATTCAAAATTTATCCAAAACAATTTCGATAACATCATCCACCAGCGGTACACTAGGGCCGTTGCACCCTGACCTGCAGTCGTCGAGGAGCTCAATGCTACCTCCTATCAACCCCACAACCTCAGTCTCAACCGCCATCCTGCAAAACCCTTTCATACCTACCAGTGGTTAAACCCTAGCAAGGGTAGGTACACTTGATAATACTTCTTCGGGCTGCCCTCAGCCTGCCAAAATGCTTCGGGCTTCGGGCTGTAGCCTGTCTGCCTACGGCTTGTGGCCTCCTGTGGTTCCTTCACCATGTAGCGGGGTGGTGTGCTCGCACTCAAGTACCACGTGCTATCTCATGTAGTTCCTTGAAGGTCTCTGTCGGCCTGCTTGTTGTAGAGCTGAGGAGAAATTCCTATCCTACCTAGCTAATTTGATCTTTCTCAGGATTTTATATAGGTGAAACTCACGTTCCCTTAATTTATTCAAAGCTTAATTTATTCAAAATATAATGCCCATTGAGAGGGCTAGCAACTTTCCCTTGCTTAACACAAAATGATACAAAAGCTGTACATTTTAACCTTCCCGCTACTGTGAATTCTTCATGTGAACCTGTCTAACTCTTGTCACACGATATTTTCCTACTCGTATACAAGCACAAAATATTCCGCCTGAGTCTCACATGTGTTGGAGTAAAATTAGGCAGTGTTTAACTTGGGGCCTCCTCGTTTTTTTATGCCTATCCATTAGGATTCGCGCCTTTATATGTAACAATTATTTTCATTGGTTATCTACTTAGCGTGCTATGAAAATAAAATGTTCCAATTTCAGCAATCACGCTTCCCTTTGACTTCTCAGGTAAAACCCACTATCTCCGTCTTCCTTTACAACGCTCGTTTCTGTTTCCGTTTTTCCAAATCTCTTGTCTTCCAAGAATTGGACCACTATCTTTGTCTCACTCTAATCTCGGTTCTCTCTCTCTCTCTCCCTCTCTATTTTCTGTGACTTTGCCTAAACGCTGTGTGCATTATGTGCTGTATGTGCATATGGGCTTTACCCCTGTTGCTCTCTCGCTGGTAGTTACTAATTACGCTGTTCCTTACATGTGTAGCGTTTTGCCGCTACTTTGTTGTGCTACTCTTACCTCTGCGTCGTTGTAGAGTGAAGTCTTCAGGACTCGAGATCGCCGATATCAGTCAGGAAGCACTTATGTACGTCGCATCTCAGGGTCAAATGTCGGCGAGTCGGTCTGAAATTCCCCACTGTTATTGTCAGGGTATGATTGCGGGAGGGGTGACACTAAGATATTATTCTTGAAGAAAACGTTTTCACTTCCTCACTAATACGCGTATTCCTGCCAGAAAACCTGCAAGATTCTTGTTATTTTTCTACCCCGTAGGTCCTTATATAAGAATATTTTCCCCTTTGGTCCACTAACGTTTTGCTCCGGCTAATTATTTATTATTTAAGGCGCTCTATCGCCGTTCTTTTGATTCCCGCGAACTTGAATTCATTACTTGCGGCGTGTTAAGTTATTTATTATTTTAGATAAAATAATTTCAACGACAATCTAATACTCTATATAATTATTTCACACGCATTACTTTATGATTGCATTGTGGTGCGGCACTTCGTTTATCCTTTTCTTTTATTTTTTTTACTCAACGTGATGCGGGTTTCCTTACCGGAGAATCATGGCAGACTGTCCCAAAACCACACTCGCATTCCCATATCTCAACGACTGCTCTCCTCCAAATTTTATAGATGTCACTGCATATTCTTATGTTTCTATTGGTTCTCTCACTTATTCTCTGCGTTTATTGGTTCCCTGGTTGAAAATTTAAAGATTAACTGTAGAAAATGTCCGTTACCTCATAGCGTCTGTTTGCTTGAAAACTTGTCTCGCACCCACGAAGTATAAAAGAAGGTTTCGATTTTTATGGTCCCACGCTCGGAAAACATAATGGACAGTCTAAAACGAAGTTACTCTTATTCTTGCCTAAATCTTGCAGTTTTTCTCATGCAATTACGCCTTTATTTATTCTACAATATTATGGAAACTTAAAACATATTTACAGCTTATGAATGGCTTTCGATGGATACAATTTTTAATCCTATGACTTTAAAATTATGGAAATTTATTAAATTGAGTATTAATTAATTAATTATTAATAATTCCTAAAATGTAATTATTATAGAGTTCGGCGGAAATATCACTACACATGTTTGCTTTCACAATAATTACATTCTGAGGTACAAGTTATTTTATAATAAAGCTATTTCTCAATATTATTTTACATTATTAGTTATTTCAATATTCTACTACGAGGGCTGATCAACAAAGACTGAGACTGATTTTTTCCTGTAGCTTCCGTGATAGTTTCGTATCTGTAACATAAATATTCGAAAAAAGCGGGCTTTTATGTATAATGTTGGTAGGCGGCAGCACTCTCGTATTGGTAGGTTTGTAGTAATGCTCTATTTTGTAGACTCTACGTGCATTTCGCATATCAGACAATGGAGGTGATGCATTTTTTAAATCGATTATCACCGGTGATGAGTCATGGCTGCATCATTATGATCCTGAAGGAAAACAAGCCAGCACAGTGTGGAAATCGACAGGTTCTCCAACACCAAAAAAAGGCAAAAGTTGTTCCCTCTGCAGGGAAAGTGATGGTGATCACAGTTTTTGACTGTAATGGAATGATTCATCAGCATGCAGTTCTCCCTCACACTACTATTACAGCAGCATACTACACGTCAGTATTGGCCACACTGAGGAAGTACATTGCAAAGAAACGACCACAGCTTTCTCGGACTAGGTGGCGACTTCATCATGACAATGCACGGCCTCACGTCACAAATCAAGCCATGCAGTTTCTGGTTCGATTCAACATTACCTGTGTACCACATCCACCTTATAGCCCCGATCTTGCACCCTGTGACTTTTTTTATTCCCATCACTAAAGGTAACCCTTAGGGGTATTCGATTTGAGAACTCTGAAGCAGTGCTCAAGAAAAGTGAGACGATTCTCAAGGACCTGACAAAGAATGGTCTGCAGCACGTGTTCAAGGACTTGCAGAGACGCTATAAAAAGTGCATTGAAGTAGGAGGGGACTACTTTGAAACAGATCATGTAAACATTGAATTGGAGTAATAAACATCTGTGAAAAAAATCAGTATCAGTCTTTGTTGATCAGCCCTCGTATATTGGGTTCATGTCCCCTTTCAGCCTCATCTCTTCCTTCCGGGTTGTGGATCTGCGCTGGTCGCAGCGTGCGAGATGTCCCCCTCCGTTGAATCTCCTATGACTATACCTTTATTAAGTATGAGGAAGCGGTACTAGCGATATTATGCAGATAGGTGCATGAATGACTGAACAAGGATTCGGATTATCGTCGAACATTGGAGTTTCTAATTCATCATTTTGAGGCAAATGGTTACTAAGGGGATTTGAACACCCACGCCTTTCAGAAGAGGAAAACTGGAGCAGTTTGAAACATGTAGGAAGTTGTGATAGGTATTACCAGCTCCTCGTTGTCTGGAAGTGGGTTAAGCGGTCAGTATGAGAATCCAGTTTGCCTTGCACTGAGCGTAAATGCAACAGCCACTGTCCTTGAGTGTCAAGTGTGATCAGAGTTATTACCTTTCAAAGGGGAACTTGTGCTGAAACAAACTTTACAATTTCACCCAATTTAACTGAAATTTTATTACAGGAATTATATTTCAGCATTAGCAGAAAATTGATTTTTATGCTACTATGTACCTAACCCCCTCCAAAAATAAAATTGAGTCTCATGTGAAATGTTATGTTCTTCTCACATGAACTCTTGGCAATGTTAAACTTTTAAGTTTTTCCTATTATTCTTCAAATAAAGTTCATTAAAATAAAATATTTAATTTTATTTAAAATTAAGACCTCTTGGAAAACATAATTGGGTGCATTACACTTTTTATGTTCCAAAAATCAAGCGCGTAAAATTACTAAAGCCCTAACCTACTTTATATAAAGAAAACGCACCTTAGATCTCTTTATCAACCTTGAAAAAATGTATGCTGGTAATTGAAAGAAGTTTAGCTAGAATTTCATTATGAGGAAGGTTATAGAATGACAAAATGTACAAGACTAAGAGAAAATTAAGTTTCAACGTTTAATGTGCTATTTGCACACACCTCTGGATGCATTTAAATGTCTTGTTTGGACATTTAAATAGCCACTGTAGGAACCTGCTTTTACAATGTTTCAGTTTTTTTTAATGAAAATGTAATTGTATTCGAAATTTTGTCGAAAAGTTAGTATCGAGTACCCTTGGAGGGTGATAGAAAAAACATTGTCTACTATATGATTCAATTTCCAACTCTCTGCATTATTTGAATAATTCCCCACTTTGATGTTACTGCACGGAGTCGAAATGAAGTGTCTTTTCCTTATAACTGAAAAATTTGGGGTTCAGTGGGGTTCAACTTGGGGTAAATTAAATGTGACGCATCACAGTCATGCGGCGTAACACGGTTTCGGTGATTCGTAGTCAAGGGGAGCAGAAGAAAGGTAAGGCAGTTTTTTATCTTATAACCATGTAGATACAAAGTGCAACACACATTACTCTTACCCCGTTAGTCCTTCAATGACAATAACCTCACCTTTCCCTTGCCTCATCTACCCTACATTTATTTGGTACTGAGTTCTTAGTTGAGAGCCGGGAGCCACAAGGGAATTGCTCGCTGGCGCCAAAGAACTTTTAGTTGGCCCACACTATGTAACAACTTCAAAGATATACTTTATCCTGGCTGTTGATTTGTATTCGAGGGACATTTTTTATTACAATCCGTTGCGCAGTTAAACAAGAATATGTAGATAATTTATTACTTTTTCTACCAGTTACTTTCTCTACTCAAAACTTGGACATGGCGATTTAATCGCAATTATATGTTCTTAGGAGGCCTGAATAAAACAACCTGATGTGTTACAGATTCTCTATCAGCTTTTTTACAGAATATTCTTACAAAAGTTTCTATCTACTTCTTGTTAATCGAGATAAACGTCTGCGGAAATGTTTTACTATACATTTTGTTATAGGCACAGTTGAAAAAAGTGCAAAGCCTTTGAAAATTCAAACTGATAACAGAGAATACCTCGAAAATGGTTGACAGAAAATTGGTTTTGGCATAAGTTGTGTACTATTCACAATTCACCCATAATGTGTACTATAATAAGTTACACATTTTTTATGGAGTAGTTTTTGTCTAACTTTTACGGTTTACTAGTTACAAAGCATTACCTATATAAAATGCATTCGGATTGAAGAGGACATAACAGCCTATTCCCAGAAAATTCAAGATATACATTTTATTTGCATGACTTCTAAAATACATAATTTGAATATTTTCCGAATGAATTTTGTATAACTGGTAAATCACAAAATATAAATAAATCTTGCAGTGTGAAAAATGCAGAGCACACTGAAATATACCATTAGGTAATATCAAATACTTTTTTCAGTGATGCCTTTTTTCGAAATATATGTTGCTACATCTGTAAGTTTTTCGAGGTTTAACTGTCATGTGGCATCTATAAAGCAGTTTTTGAGATTTTCTTGTTTCCCGAATGGGTTCATTAGTAACAAAAATTGACTTACGATATGCGAACAGTGATGTTTCGTTTCCCCTATAGGTCTTTATTACTTAATTTGGGATTATATTTAAACATAAATACAAAAATCAGCTTTTATACGAATACTGTGATATATAAGGGATAATGTGAAGTGGAAATGGGTACAGAAAGGCTGTGATTGACAGAAGTATTATTAATTGTGATGTTATCATATTATAATTATGGCGAGTCTCTACATTTTAATTCCCATCACATCTGCGCTGGTGTTATCTGAGAAGCGCTTTCGGGAGACTCTTTCTCCCATCTTCAGCTCAAAGTCGACTGTCTGAAGATGGGAGAAAGACGTCTACCGAAAGCGCTACTCAGATAACAACGAGCGCAGAAGTTATGAGAATTAAAATGTAGCGACTCACCATAATTATAATGGGCACAGAAAGTTATCTGAATGTGTCGCATCACATTCTTGTAATTTTTATTGAAAATGGCATATTTTACACATTAAATTATAAATAAATTACATATCTTAATTTTTCCGTGAATAGCTTGCGAAGTATTCTTTACTTTCATTGTATTGGGTGTCTGTGAAGTTTCGAGAGCAACAGGTTTTACATGTGAACCAATAGACTTAATAAGAATCTTAACCATAGTAGCACATAATCTCCGAGTGAGATGGCTCTACGGTAACATGTGAGGCTTGCATTCGGAAAGTCCGGCGATCATCCACTCTGACCGGGGTTTGTCGTGGTTTCCCTGGATGGTTGGCGAATGTTGTACAACTTTCTTGTCCATCATTTCCTGTACCCATTGTTTTCTTCACCATCATCTGTTGCCTGGTTGAAGGACAGGCTTGTTGCGGCTGGGCGGTGGTGCGCTTTATGAAGGTATTTCCCTGTCGTCGGTCGGACTGCTGACGAACTCGCCCTCTTGAGCGGCCCCCGGAGGGCTTGGGGTTTGAACGTCGTCGGATGCGTTCAATCTGGAATCGTTTGGGGGCCCGTCCACTCTTGCGCACGTTGTCTCCCGGATCTGGAGGTCGTGTTCGAAGCACAAAGTGCCCTCCGTGATGCGTACCTTTTAACACATAATGCATCATAATTATCTCTCAGACACTTCTACATGCCCACTGTGCACCGCATACTAGATAATTATAAGTATATTTTTACTTTCTGTATCCTCACTTATAACAGATAAAGGAAAAATTGCATTCCACCCAAAAATTCGATATCGAGATTTCACCGGTTTGTTTGTGAACAGCATAACTCAAAAACGAAAAGTCGGATAACAGCAAATTTCGTAGTTAAGTTTAGCACTTCCAAGGATGCCACTTGAAGATTTACAAGAACACCGCCCCATCACAAACTACCATTTACAAAGATAGCCTGTGAAGTCCTCATCATTCTAATAAATGTTGTGTATTACTGTTAAAGCGTAAGAGATAAACAAGCTTACTACACACAATATAGATTCATTAAAATACTATTTATGTTAAATAAACTTTACGTAGCATTAACCATTTTCGAGATAATTCATTGTTGTTGTCTTGAATTTTCAAATACCTCATACTTCTTTGAAATGTCCCATCTGCCTATTTCTTATGGTCTTGCAAAGAAAGAAATTTCAAAGCCGGCCTAGAGCAACCACTTTTTTAAAGATTGGACTATCGCATTAATCTCGTATATCCCTCTTGTACTTACAACATTTATCTTGATTAATTTGAAGAAGAAATACAAATAAACTTATAAGAATAGTTTATAGATTAATGGGTAGAGAAATACAGAGTTTTTTAACTTCTAAGAAGCATTATCTATGGATATTATATTCAATTTTTGTCATATTCATAAATTCGTTGCTCATGAATAGCTGTGGGAATTTCTAAGCACTAAAGCCAAGACGAAAGGATATGAAGTTGAAATGCGACTGGACTTTAAACAGGGACATCGCAGGTAACAAACCACCCCTACCCCTCGTATAGTATGTTGCGTTTGACAGCGCTCACCAGACGTATTTATCTGTCCGCCAGTGACTCATGGGCTCTGTTGTTTACACCTTTCGTATTGACATTAAAGGTCTACAGGCTCGGGCCAAGGCCTTGGGTCTAGACGCAGGCCGGGTTCAGGCTTATTTTTAAAATTGTTTGTCGGGTTCGGGCCGCGCTTGGACTTCAAAATAAAGACGGAAAACATTAATTTATTACACACATTCAAAATATGCATTTTATTCGTTATATAAATATAATTAAACATGTGTTATTTTAATCAAAATCATTAGTGTCATTTTTATAAGAAAAAAATTTCCATTTAAAGGGAACATAAGGACGAAAAAATTAATTTATCAGACTTGTTTTGGGCCACAATGTTGAGATGCTCATAATAACAGAATTATCACATATACACATTCTTAAACGTGTTAATACTAGTAATAATAAAAAATAAATGCTCTCTCTGGCCAATTGCGAATAATGTTACACAGCACGGCAGCTGCAAACTTCGCCTCCCTCCGTTCCAGGAGATTCTGGACGCGGTGCAGTAAAGAGGCGACATGCGGTCAATAAGACAGAACATGCCATTTCCTACATGCGGATTCCAGGACCTCATCTGTCGCTATTTCTGTTAAGTGCCTTCGGATTTGGTCCAAAGGACCTGAGTGCATACTTTATCAGGGCTCCCAGCAGGGGAAAAAATTTCCATGCCGGTGCCGAAATCGAATCCGAATCCCTTCGTACCGCAGGCACAGTGCTTCGTGGACTGTTGATGTTTGTAGTGGTAGTGAATAAAACTGAAAAAATAATTTCATTTAAAACAAAAATCGAGCCGGGGCGGGCCGAGCCGGGCCGGCGCACAGTATAACTATTCTCGGACTCGGGCTTGGTCCAGACCGGTCCGGATGGGGCCGGGCCTAATAATTTCGACCCGTGCAGACCTCTTTGACATACGGTTTGAGTGTAGATAATTTGAAGCCAGCTGCTTAAGATTTCCTATGGCGCTCATGAATTTATCGATAAAGCCTGTAGCTCTCGTTAATGTGCTATAGCGAATACACGGTTAGCAGAAACCGTTAAATATTTGAAAATTAAATTTGCAGTGGAAAATAGTTCTGGAGAGTAGTAACTTTCAACAGATTCCAGAGCACTTAAAGAAACTTATCGCTTGCAGAACGTTTTATTCCTTTCGACCTCAACATTCGATATGCGGTTACACAAATTATCCAATACAAGGTCGACATAATGAGCACGTAGAAGTACACCCATGCCTGAGGCAGAGCTCAAACCTGACATAATGAATCATCCATCCACGTGATTGTTTAAACCAATGCTTCTCAGATGGTTTTCCGTGAAACTTTTCTTTTGGGCTGAAAATTAATTTCAGAACGGATTTTAAAATAAAACCATACATGTAATTTTATTTATCGCCCCAGTTTCTGAGTGAAAGCACGTTGAAATCGAAGTTTATATGCACAGAAAGCATTTGAGAGGTTTTCACAAGCCTTATGAATCTTTCTGGAGTATTTCCCAAATTATAAGAATATTGCTGGGTGTAGAACCGTTGTCAGCTGAAATAAATATCGTACGTCGTCCACGATATTTGAGATTCGAGAGAGGTACATACTTCCACTTTTAGGTTTGGCGTTTGATGGCTGTGTGATAGAATTGACAGATATATATCTGTCGCAACCGAAAAAAATAGATATTATTACCACTATCGTTTACTTTTATATGTATTCTACAAACATTTCTTACAACAGCTTATGTTTTACCTATTTCATATTAGTCCAGGTAAAACTTTACCGAAATTGCTTATTACACATTTTGTTTAGGTTAAGGGGAATACAAAGACTGAAACGATAGTAAAATATTTAAAAAGCGGAACACTATATGCTGGCTTTGAAATTCCATACTGTTTGCATGAATGCGAGAAACAAACGAATGGTGACTTAGGACTTTAAAGAATGTCGAACTGTTCAAACCAAAGCAGCAAATATATCATATTTCGTTAATGCCAAGAAAATTATTTTATATAAATTGTATTTTTAATGAGATCTACATTTGTCCTGTAGTAAGTTTGTCTACCTCTCATGGCTTACTAATGATACAAAATTACACAAAACCCATTCAGAAATCACAGGCCAGTTGCAGAAAATTTAAGATATGAATTTTATTAGTGTGCCAGATATCTTAAACATAAAACATTTTAATTAAATTGCCAGTCATTTAAGAGAAAATAAAGGGTAGTTTGGAAGAAATTGTTGTTAAATATAAATATGTTTTTCTTGACTTTACGGGACCTCAAAACATTTACATCCGTGAAATATCAGTGTGGAATTTTAGAGGGGAATATAATATTTCCTCTACCTATTGTATATAGGTGATACAAAAAGCACAAATTACGCTTTTCTACAATGGGTTCTTGTTCTGGTAGAATATTGTGTCGCGTGCACCTCGACAATCATAATTACGTCAGGTGGGTTGTATTGCCGAAGCGAGGAATGTTTCTAAAACTCTTTGTTCTGCACCGTAGCATGGAAATGTACAGAAGAGAATATTCCAGGAATAGTCCGCAAACTATATAAGGCAAGAGATAAGGACAAAGAGCCAGAGTTGAGTTCGAACTGTTATAATGATTGCCGAGACTGCGTCGAGTTCAGGGAGCGAATTCCCAGCGCAGAGGAGAAGAAAAGAAGAAGAAGAAGCGAAGAAAGAAATTTCTATCGATTTTGTGACTAGTCCAAAATTTTGTAATCAGAGCCATATATTTTTTATTTAAAATTAAATTTCGGAATAAAAAAACAAGCTGGATAACTCAAAAACTATTGTTTATATATACCGAGCGGGATGGCTCGGGCGGTAAAGTCTGCGGCCCGCATTTGGGAGGTCTTGGGTTCGATCTCCGGTGACCGCCCACTCTAACCGATCGGTTTTTTCGGCGGTTTACCCGGGATGTCAGGTGAATGCTGGAGTCGTTTCTTTCATCCCCCGAATTTCCTGTCCCTCTATTTCGTTCTATTAATCATTTCATTCATCCTTCACTCCGTTTGATGTTTCAGGGTTGGAAGTGTCGATGATGGTGTTTCGGTGCATGACAGGGAAAAAGGATGCTCTCTGAGGGCTTTCTCCGTCCCTCAGCCTTCGGTTGGTTCGGTATAAGAACCTCCTCTTAAAGGGTGTTGGGTCCTGTGTGGGGCGGAGTCCCCGGCCTGTTTGTCCGACTACCGTGGCGTCACAATCAGAAAACTGTAGGGACCCTATCATTGCTGTGCCGTGACTCCTGGTTCCGGCCGCCCGGTGTCTCCCCTAACCTCCCTCTCTCCCGGAGGCAACTCCTCGTGCGGCGTAGGTACAATTTCCTCATTCCTAGATCGGTGCCGAATCCCCTATGCTTCACAATCCAATCCAATTGTTTATATAGAAAAATATGATATGTAACACGCGATTGTTTCTGGTTGCTCTTATTCTTCTGTGAGAATTCCACGCAGTGAGTGAAGGTTGCTAGGAACTGACCTGTTTCACATGCAGCACAATCACAAATGCAACTCTCCCACTGAGCCGAGGAGTGTGTGGGACTGCCCTTTTTGTGTACTAGGGTAAACACCTCTCAGACTGATGGCATGGTGCAGTGGCGGCTCACACAGCTTTGTAATCGATACGCGCCAAGGCTTTAATCTGTCGGGGCTCAAAGTTGTCTGTTTAATCTCTGGAGCTTTAGGTACCTGAATTAAGTCTCAAAATTGGTAAATTAACCATCAAAGTGTTTAATTACATTCATACAGCACTCAAATGTTTATTCATAGTAACAAGTTCTTGTGATGGAAAAAAGAGAAAAGAAAGAAAAACTATGTGTTGCATTCTAATGACTTTCTGTTTCTCATTATCATTTATTTTTGTATATATTCTACAAACTACTCTTGCAAAAACTTAATTTTCTATTTACTTCATGCTGTACGTTGTATAAATAGTGTTCATTTCCTCGTAGGTACAAGGGGCATACAGGAGACTGAAGAGATAGTGAAAACTTTAAAAGCGGGTCGCTATGTGATGGCTTTGAAATTCTATACTCTTTTCATTGGAATCGCGAGAAACAACTGAATAGTGACAGTTCTTTAAAAAAACTGTCAAAATACTAAAAAATTAAAACTAATAACAACGGATATCTCGGAAATGACTAATGCAAAATAAAAAAAAAGTTGTTTGAAATAAACTATGTGTTTTGAAGAGATCTGCATTTTTTTGTGTGGTAAGTTTTTATTTATCTCTATTTATACAAAATACCTTCAGGATGAAGAGGACTTCACAGGCTATTCCCAAAAAATTCAGGGCATACATTTTATTTGACTTGTAAATACCTTAAATATATGATATTTTAATCAGAATCGTTGGAGTAAATTATGAGAAAATGAAAAAAAAATAAGCGAAAGTTGTCCCATGTAAATGGTAGTTTGGAGTGGGTGAATTTCTTAATAAGCTTCTTCTTGATAAGAATTGATAAGAATGTTTGATGTTCTTGATAAGAATATCATCTTTGGAAAATACCTTAAATATAAAGTTAGGTATTTATCCAAGAGTTTTTTATGAATTATGCCATTCACACACACACACACGCGCGCGCGCGCGCGCAAACATACATAAGGGCACACGGACCTTCTAAAAATGTTTATATTTTTTATTCAAAGACCTCAAAATATGTATTTTTGGTGAAATGCAGTACTTGCTTTACCTAATAGGCTCATAGTAAAGAAAATAAAAGGGAAACTGCAAACTTAGGCTTGGGAAAGATGTAAATTTACATGAAAAATTACAAAAAACGTTATTACATTTTAGTGTTAATTTATAAAAAATTAAAGCTATCAAAAATATATTTGACATAAAATGCGTATTTTAGTAAGTTCTAGATTTTTCCTATAATAAATTTTTACCATCACTTAAGTTTTCCCAGTTATAAAAAATTCAGTCAACATAGAGGACTTCGCAGGCTATTCACAAAAATGTTCAAGGTATACATTTCATTTGGGATGTCAATACATCAAATTTTTGATAAAATAACAAAAGTACCGAAAATGCTTCATGTATAAGATGTTTTAGTGCGGGAGAATTTTCTTGAAAATCTTTTGTCGCATCCTTAAAAGATGCTACCAAACTTAAACACCAAGTTGTTCCACTTTTCATTTTTAAGTTATGCTGTACAGAGATGCTATAGACCTTCCTTTGGTTCAGTAGACTTCAAAACATGTATTTTTGTGAAATGTCTATGTTGAATTTTTGGACGGAATGCAACACTTGGCGTACCTACAATAGATAAGTTAACGTATTTCTGCAATGCTAAAACCTGAAATTAATTTTAAAAGCAATAATCAAGAAGACGGCCTCTTGGCAATTTCTTCACTTTCTTTCACCATTCTCTCCTTAATTCATCTAACCCCATTCAGTCCTAATACCCTTAAATGATAATTCCTACCATAACGAATAAAATGTTTAGTTCTTACCTCCTTCTTTCATAAATGTCAAAACGCGATTTTTGTTGGTTTTTAATTGAGGTATTTATAATAACTATCCAAGAAATAATTTAAGACGATTTAGACATATTTTGCCATGTAAAGGATAAATTGAGTTGGTTGGGAACACATTATCCTATGCTACGATCCTATTGAAGAGAGGTGTGAAAATTAGTCATTTACGTAACTGTATAGGAAAGCGAGTTTTTTCAGGAAGTGTAAAATGTTTACGGCAAAGGAGATTATTGATCATGTTGATGATAAAATATTTCACGATGTATAGGTGGCAGGGAAATCTAGGTATACCTGCCTATCCAAATTCAGAAATTATTTGAGTTATTTCAATTTATCCAGAATACAATTATTCAAAAATAAAGCGAGCTGAGTCCGGAGCATCAAACGAGTCCCGAAAAAAGACTTTCCTGCAGTTTCGTACAAAATGTTGTTTCATATTATGTCGAAATACTTTATAAATTGGTTTTAATATTGCACTGTATATTATGTTGGGCATGGACGCAGTCATATGTTTCATATACTCATTGCAGGGCCAATGTATTCATATGTGGTGTTGGAGTACGGAAAATAACTGAGCGGAAAGGTTCAATTTGACCTACTGGTTTGAATTTCTAGATAGTATGAAACAAAGTAAATTTCCTTTAATGTATTTTGAAATTGTAGTTCAGCTTAGCAATTAATAGGGGTACAAATACGAAACTTGTTTCAGTGTTTTACGTTTCACTTTACGAAGCCAAAGTAGATAAATTAAATTAAATGAATCGTCTTTCGAAATTTAAAAAACACCCGTGAAACACTGAGCAAGCCAGCTGGTTGAGGCAGTATTTTTAAACACTTAAATGATTTCAGTCAAATTATATAATATAAAATATAATAACAGCTCGCCTTAAAGCAATATGTGTATAATATAATATATATAAAATGTATGTAACAGTCATTATATTAATGTTTATTTTATTGTGTACATGTTTAATAATGTTATGTGAATGTATTACGCAATTTAATAATGTAGGAGCTGTGAGAATAATAGGTTAAAAGTTGCTAACAATGAGGTAACCTTGAGGCAATAATAAATTAGAAAGTTTAATAATGCTACTAGTCATTCTTGGAAACAATAATGTAATTTTTGAGACAGTTTATAAATAGCCAATCAACAACCAGAAAAAAGCTTAAGTTAAATAAAAAATATTCTATTGGAGTAGGAATAGCCAATCAGAAACTGAAATGGAGCAAAATTTACAAATTCAGAAGTGAGGTGCTAGTAGACAGCGTTCTTAACTGGACGCGTGACGCGTCCTCGAGAAGTTTAATACGCATGCAGTGTGAGACGAAAAAATAGTTTACGTGTTAAAAAGTGCAAGTAATTAATAAATAATCTCACAGCTCTCTTTATCAGTGAAGTGTTATTTAAATCGTGTCAAAGATTAATAAAAGGAGTGAAGTAAAAATTATAATCTATGTAAGCCTACATTCTTCAGTCGCACCACACCTTGTTTCAGAGATACATGTCTCTACAAATTAATACTGACGCAGCCGAGGCAAACATAAATATATAATATTTAAAGATACAGTCAAATTACAAAATTAATATTTTTAAACTTGGGGCGAAGTCTACCGGAAAACTTAGTATCTTACGTGCAGTTGCAACTACTTCAAGTTCGGCTCCCCAACAGTCGAAATACAATACAAAACCTGCATGGTATAACATATTGGTGGAATTAATTATTCTTCCACACAAGCCGTATGTAGGACTAGGTTAGAAAGTTAAAATTAGATGACTGAAAAATGTAATGCCATAGCGGGTATTCGAACCACGGATCTTCCGATTTGCGTCCGCTTGCTCTAAGCAACTGAACTATCATAGCAACATGCCAGTACGAGTACGACATTAAATCCCTCAACTGACTCGCATTTTTCCAGGTAAACCACAAGAAGATCTCAAATTGTATTAAGATGACATACCCAATGGCGACTTACAATGTAGAAAATACTTTAAGTCCCGGGCTTATTGGTTTAAGCACTATTAGGTCAATTAATGGAATATTGTTACACATTGGGGTGAGGGCCAAAAGATTTCCAGAAAATGATTAAATTTAGGTCACCCCAACACGCAATGGGGGGGGGGGGCCGCAACTTGCTAACAGCAAGAAGACTGAGACCTTGGTGTGTAGATTTAGAGGAAGGCGTGTGGTTTTACATTACACAAAACATTACATAACACACATTACCTGGAATTTATTAACAAACGTTTGGCGACTCTACATTATGAACTAGGAAGAGAGTATGGAGAAAGATGCCTCGAAGCCGTGGACTGACCATACGCAAATCTTGCTGCAACGACCGCTCTCACTCAAGTGACGCTATCTACGAGATACCCCCTCCAACCCTGTCTAGCCACGCTAGCCAGGGTTGGCGTCATACCAGACGATTTCAAACAGAGCCCTCCCTTTGGCGTGGAGCGCGCCAAAAGGAGGGATCGTTAAGCCGAAAAATCAAAGAGACCCAGTAATGCTATGTCTAGTAGCGACAATGCTACACAACAGTGCGTCTGAACTTACTGATACGCCACAATATTGTTCTTCACACAAGCCGTGCGTAGGAAAGGTTGGAATGGTAGAATCGGACGACTGGAAAATTGAATGCCATAGCCGGGATTTGAATCACGGATTCTTCCGGTTGCTCTAAGCAACTGAACTATGTACCATGGCAACATGCCAGTATGACATTAAATTCTCCAAATGACTCGCATTTTTCCCGGTAGACCACAAGGAGATCTCAAATTATTTTGAGATGGCATATCTCAATGGCGACTTATAATGTCGTAAGTACTTTAAGTTCGGGCTCCATAGTTTAACTAATACAGAGACTAAGAACCGGCTGTGCGATGTTTTTCCTGTCCGCGTCCTCGGCTCTCGTTACCGTCTGCCGCTATTATAGAAAGGCGCGGATAAAACCATACAACACTTTTAAAACTACTTTTAAAGACTTTACTTACTAACTTTATGAAAGGAGATGCTGAAACTGGCCACTGTCGTTATCCATACATTTTTGACACCTCTTTAGGAAACGGCCAATTTTTTTTTAGCCAATAGTTGAAGCCCGTGCATACGTAAATACAATTTTTTTTAGGGAATTAGCTGACAGGGAGCATGATTTTTTTTCAAGAAGACTCTGCAACAGCTCATACGACCAATATTTCGATGAGAACAATTGAAAGTGTGTTTGAGGACAGAATTATTAGTAGAGATTAGGTCCCTAATCTCTGGGGTAACTTGGATTTCTATCTCTGGGGTAACTTAAAACATAAATGTACAAGACAAACCCACACACCCTGGAAGAATTACAACAAAATATCCACCAGGAAGTTGCCAGCATTTCTTAACATTAACTACGGCGAGAGATGGATAGTTTCCTAAAGAGGTGGCAAAACTGTATGGACAACGACGGTGGACAGCTTCAGCATCTCCTTTCATAAAGTTGGTAAGTAAAGCCTTTAAAAGTAGTTTTAAAAATGTTGTATGGTTTCATCCGCGCCTTTCTAGATAGCGGCAGACGGCAACGAGCGCCGAGAACGCGGACAGGAAAACACCGCGTAGCCGGTTCGTAGTTTTTTGACTCTCAATCAATGGTAATTAATTGTGCTTCCACACAACCTGTGTAGGACAATGTTGGAAAGATAGAACCAGACGACTAAAAAATTCAATTCCATAGCCGAGATTTGAACCACAAGGAGATCTCAAATGTATGAGATGACGCCCAATGGCGACTCACAATGTCGTAAGTACTTTAAGTCCCGGGCTTCATATTTTAGCTACTATTAGGTCAATTAATGGAATTAATTGTTCTTCCATACAAGCCGGTGTAGGACAAGATTGGAAAGGTAGACGACTGAAAAACGCGAGTCATTTGGGGAACTTAATGTCGTACCGGCATGTTACCATGGTAGCTCAGTTGATTAAGGTAACCGGACGGAAACCGGAAGATTTTTGGTTCAATCCCGGCTATGGCATTGAATTTTTCAGTCGTCTGACTCTACCTTTCTAGTATAATATATTTCTGCCATAAAATCATGAAAGTAGACGAATATCACATGTCAGTATGTGAGGAGGAGGGACAGGGAAAACAAAGCCATCTGATCTCATTAGGCTTTCTTTTTTGTAAAGAAGTGAGAATTGACACGCCAGCTGAAGCAATAACGAGAGATGAATGCACAAGCTAGCAACGAAAGAAAATAAAGAGGAACATCTAAGAGAGTTGGTTCTTGGAGCTGAGGAAAGAATTGAAAATAAAATAGGAATAAAGTAGTAAATCTGAACTGAATAAACTATTTCGAAAGGGCATGTGTTTCTAACACTACGAAGATCTAACAAGGGTTGGTTGCGGGGTTATCGATAAGAATTGGAACGAAATTTAGAAAATAAGCTATGCTGGATACAAAACAAAATTTGTTTTATTTAACTAATGGCTAGTTACGTGCTTTTTTTACACATAGCATTTCATTTCAGGTGCATTTACAACGTTTTATATCTTGTGTTCTGGTGTTAATTGGACATTTTAGGAAACAGTACTAAAGATCTGATGTGTTGCATTCACGTGACTTTCTCTACCTGTTATATTTTATTTTTATATAGCATCCACAAACTATTCTTGCAAAGCTTATTTTTCTATCAATTTCGTGTTAACCGAGATGCCTTTGCAGAAAAAGTTTCATTACACATTTCGTTGTGAGACAGAGAAAACAGAATCGATAGTTAGATGATTAAAAGCTAGTCATTATATGCCGGTCTAGAAATTCCATAGTCCTTCCATGATGACATCGCACGAAAAACTGTATATCAGTGCTTATAAAATGAGAAAGTATTGAAAAGTGAACCAATAATAACATATATCTCGGAAATCGTTAATGTCACAAAAAACGTATTTGAAATAAACTGTGTATAGATCTATATTTATTATCCGCTGCGATTTTGCCTATCTCTTATGGCTTACCAGTTATACAAAATTATACAAAATTCCTTCCGAATCAAGAGAACTTCACAGATATTTCCAGAAAATTCAAGATATATTTGTATTTTATTTGTCTAGTAAATCTCTTAAATATATGATATTTTAATCACAATCGTTAGAGGTATTTTTGAGAAAAGCGAAAATTTAAAAAAATCTTTCATGTAAAGGATAATTTGTCGTAGGGTGTGTTGGTTAAGAAACAATATTACTATTACTTTCTTCGTCATCTACATCAAATATAACAAACAGTGAACACATTCCTTCCAATTCTTATAGATATGATAATTATGTATTCAGTAATTGCATTTTTAAATAATGCTTGTGGCAATACAGAAAATAATCTATAATATCATCGTTTCTATGATCTTGATACCTCATACCACCAGAAATGGGTCCGTGACTGGACCCATTTCTGAGGTGGAAGCACCCAGCGGTGGAAATCCGTTGCCTCCGATGGTAGGGTGTTGATGAGGGTGGCGGTAGAATGAGAGGACCTACAGCTTTACCGAAGCACTTTGGGCATTGGGAATACTTCACATAAGCAAGACAGAGGTGAAGGCGTGGATAGGCCGACTTAAAATAACCATGCCATAGCCTGGAATCGAACGCCGGCCTCTCAGTAGGATAACTGGAAATGAAACCACTACGCTATCTGGGCGCCCATAGCATATAATGTTGGTTATTGCATACTTACAATATTGCGTGCCTACTTCTAGTTTTCCACGCCAGATGGCAGTAAATACTATTACAGGATCAAGTTGTACTGATCAAACAAACGAAGTGCAGTCGCATGATTCTGGTTTCTTTTCAAACAATGCTGTTTACGTTGCAGGTAAATATAAATATTTTATGAAGTCCTACCGTTACAAACAGGTTGTTACTGTATTCAATATCACGCATAATTCGCTCATTACGGCATGCATGCCAATAATACAATGACGATTTCCTATAGCAATGACGTAATGCCTGTATTCTAAGTTGCCGTGTCTTATAGAGAGAAGATGAAACCATTTTGTGATATTCTTTCCTCTGAGCAATGAAGGTAAATTAAACTAAGTTTTATTCATGGACGCTCTTTAACTGCTGTGGTCCTTAGCGTCCGATTCTAAATTGGGCGTAAAAGACCAGTAATTTTGCTCAGAGGCCTCTTTATAAGGCTTGAGGTTCTTTTACGTGCCGTAAATCTACGACACGGGACCACCGGTTTACTTCCCTTCCGAAGGAAGTCATGCTAAGGATTTTTGCGCCCGAAAATATCCATCGCCCTCTGCCGTGTTTGAAACCGTGACCTCGGGAACTAGAGGCTAACATAGTAACCACTACATTAATCAAGATCTAAATTTATAGTAACTTATCATGTTGTGCTGATGCATCACAGTCCGTAACACCTACTCACTTCTCACCCAGGAAGGGAATGCATGCAAGTGGCTGTGTTGTTTATTGATTCAACACGCCAGGTAATAACAAATTAAATGCAGGGAGACAAGCTTACGTCTCATTTACGAGCATATGAAGACACGCTCACTTATGTCAGCTATAGAAGCTGAATTATTTCTTGATTTATTTCCTACAATTTATAATGCTAGATTGTATAACATGTTTATCCAACTGTGGATAATTTTAATATGACACTCATACCATAGTCATCAAGGTAATCTACTTGTTTCATATATTGCTCTTAAACTGTATTTAATAGTAATGATTTTTGGTAAATCATTTAATTGTATTCGTGAAATAGTCCTGGCAAATGTTACTTGTTATTTCCGATTCCTCTAGATAAAGTCTCGCAACACTTCATACAAAAATTTAGTGATGATTTGTAAATCACTTGTGGCATTAGTTATAACACGATATCACACATAATATTGTGAATGTAAGATACAGAGGCGAAATATTGTTACGGTGTTCTTGGTACGAGTGCCAAGTTGGAATTACCGAATTTTGCAAGCGAATACCCTTCTGCGTTGCAGAAGAAAGCAACACAGTTAAGGGTAGATTGGCTGCCGTGCCGAAGGTTGCAAACCCACGCCGCCGGTCAATAAGTCCCCCCCCCCTCATGGATCCGACCCGCCTCCATATTCACGTACTAACTTTTTCATAGCCTACATAACTTGTGCTTTAGACACGCTTCCGTGATTTCCGCTGGCGGTGCAATTAATGAAACACTCATCTAATAAACTGTCCGCCCACACGCCGTTCGCCGTTCAGTTATTTACATAGGTCTCAAACACGCAATGTTCGCTTCCGTTTATTATGTTAAGCGAACTTTTTAAAAAGGTAAGAGTTTTATAACACATCGCATTCAAGATAGGTATGTGGGAGTAAAAAGGGTGTGCCAAAATGCGTTTTCCGTGACATTATTTTATTTATTTATTTGGGGGGCCTTCGGTCATCCAAGACCATTTAGCCATCAGAATGTCATATTTTTTGCTTGCTTTGATAATTAATCAACGTCCTTTAAGGGCACCTCGTAGTCATACTATTTACTATAAAAAATATATTGCTATTTTAATGTGAATTTCACCTGAACCATCAAAGCTATAGCCATGATTTTTACTGCACATTATACACTACTTTGGGCAGAAAACATATAAAAATGAATATAGTAATAGATGCGAAAAATGCATATTACAATCATGTAAGCCAATACATAGAAATACAAAATTTAGGTTGCCAAAGTTCATTTAGGTACCATTATTTAAGGAACCATGTGTCTTAACTTGTGTTGCACCCAGAAAATAGTATATCTGACAATGAGTGGATTGGTTTTTTAATATTCTAATGTTTAATAAAAAAATTACAGCTAGTGTATAATTTAAGAAATTTAGCTTAATTTTTTTCAATGCATAAAATTATTGCTTCTAAATTATTTGAAAATTATGGCAAAACTGTTTCACTCATTTTAAGGTTAATATGATGTTTTAACTTCTCAGAAGATTTCAGCTTCCTGGGTGCAATAGTTTGGAGATAATGGTACCTAAGTGTAGAAAATTTCAAGTTGCGGAAAAACGCAAAAAACTACAACCAATGCGTATGTAGTACTTAAACATGGCATGGTTTTTCGAGGTTTCCCCGGGTCGCAAAGCAAATGCTGGGAAGGTTCATTACATCCCCAAATTTCCTGTCCCTCCATTTCATCTCCAGGGGAAAAGGATGCTCTATGTAACCCTTTATCCCCCGGAATGGGGGAGGTCTCCGAGTCCCGGGCCCCCCTGTGGGATGTGCAAGCCTGCAGGGGGGAGGGGAGCCGGTTTCGCCAGCTGCCATCCGGGCAGTTTCAATCTGTAAAAGGTAGAGACCCTGTCCTCTACCCTGTCGTGTCTCGTGGTCCGGTCGCCCTCCGTCTCTTCTCACCTCACCTCACCCCTTCCTCCACTCCGCTAGGCTCAGGCACAAAAGATCTTGTAGGTCAAGGTACTAAGTCCCCCTCCTCTTATTCCTAATTGAGAATTTGACAACTATAATATGTGAAAGTACATATCAATGCCTTCAGAAAAGAATGGAGATTGCGATAGTGAAAAGAAAAACAAGTTAATTCTTTTGAACTGATTGACTGCAAGGTACCTTTATCCGAATATCGAACGTGAAGGAAGTGGTTGAAATGATGCTCAAATGGGTCCTGTGTCCCTAGAGTTTAGAGTTACCCGACATGTCTTCTCAGGATAAGGAAAAACCTCGGAAAAACCTTACCGAGGTTCGAACTCGGGACCTCTTGACTGTGAGGTAGACGCGTTACCCTGAGACCACAAAGGTCGGTAGCCGCGACCATTTAATAACGACTATTTACCTATCGTCACATCACCATGGTAATGAATTAATATGGTTACATGCATAGAATAATATGCCCGCAGAGACGAAGGTTGTAAGACTATGATAAAAGCTCAAAATATGCAAGCAAAGCATTATACCTCTCTAACTTCGTACTATTTCACATAGCGCTCATATGCCATTCCATCTTTATCCTCGATTTTCTTGGCAAACGTGATGCAACAACTGTCGAAGCCGCTACTTCATATCTGAAAGTATACTTTCTTCAGAATCATTCATTATTCAAAACAACAACTTAGCCGATTTTTTTTATTCCAGATAACCCTTACCATTCGATTATTATCGTAAACAAATTAATATCACCACTTTAGTTCTTTTGTTTCTATGCCAACTTTATTACAATCAGCGAATAATATTAACTAGGTTTTAATTTATATTGAATCACCAAGTATCACAATGTTTTCTGAATGATGATGCTGTTGTTTATATCTCAACCATCATATCACGAACGCAGATAAAATAAGTAGCCCTTATTAAATGGTTGCGGATAAAATGCTGTATGCAACTATGGGATATGAACATCATTACCGCTCTCATGTAATTACAGACCTCGACTTGCACCTCGTTCTTCTCAAACACGTGATGATTTCCATATCTCAGCAGTTGCATAAATTACTACATATTCGCTATGAGTCGCAAATTTTTCGGTAGCTATTGTTTAAACGTTACACAACGTGTAATATCATTCTAGGGCTGTTATTTCAAAACTTCATCTTTTTCAAGGATTAGATGAATTTCATTAAGCTGTTCCGATCTCTAATATCAAGATAAATCTGCCATGTTCTACCAGTCGGTCAATAGTTCATTAGCTTGTTAAGTAATCTATTAATCTGGCATTATGTATTCTCTCCGTTTTATTTTACCGCCATCTATCCTTCTTTTAACTAAAAATGTATCAAAATGTGATCTTATAGCTTCATTTATTATTTTATCATTCTATTACATCCTCTTAAATATTTCATTTTAATCTCCGCAGACTGAATATGCGTTCTTTTCTTTTAGTTATTTTCTTTGATTTAGAACCATATATAACAGTAGGCACAGCCATAATCTTGTAGAAGTTAATTTGGGCTTTTCTAAAGTTCCGTAAATGGATTGGAATTTATTAACTTTCATTTCAATTTATTTTCAAATTTAAAACTAATACCACATCCTACATAATGGGAGTGACATACATATTTTACATTTTTTCCCATTTGTTAATATTTTCGATCTAACGTGACTGTTTCCTTTAAAAGTTGAAAGTTCCCAAACCAAATAAATATTTATTTGGCTTTTATTTAATTGCAAACAATTATACATTGAGGGGGAAACTTAAAACCAGAGTTAACTGCATTTTAGGTTTCACCCCTTCACCAGGCATTTTGTCTGTGACATTTCAAACGACATCCCAGCATTTTGATAAACTGCATCCCCACCAAGATATTTTCGTGCAATTTTTTAACCCTTAAAGTCTAGATTAAATTTCCTTTGAAAGAATAATCTCAAATTTAGATAATGGACTAAATATTGGGAATTTCGCTCATATATCACACCAGATATAAGTAACCCAATATCTCATAGGTGGAATTCAAACTATTAGTATAATATTGTTTTTATTTTTTTTCTGTCTACCAGATAGGTACTTGTAGTAAGGAGAGAAAGTATTGTATTCCACCCAAAAATTCGATGTAGAGATTTCATCGGAAATGGACGTTTAGATGTCCTCTGAATAAAAAAAGTGCTTGCCTTTTTCTCTGAACAACATAACTAAAAAACGAGATTTCGGATAAATTTCAAACCTTGCATGAATATTTAAGATCTTGTATCCAAAGATGCAACACGAAGATTTTAAAGAACATCCCAAAATACCCTTTATTGAAAAAGCTTGGTCATTCTTTTTATTTTTTATATTATTTTTCCTCAAAAATCGCTCTTAGGAACTTGTATGAAAATGCCACAATTTGATATACAATACCACTTAACAATTTCGTTAAATTAATAATCCATGCGGCACAGAGAAAGGTTTGCTCACGAAAAATGTAGAGCTCCTTAAAATTTACAATTTATGTCACGTAACTTTTTTGTGATATTACCGCTTCCAAGATATCGGTTGATCTTTGTTTAAATCTTCCAATATTTTTTATGTTTTGAAATGTTAAAGCATATTTCTTTGTGTTTCTCATAATGCTGCGGAAAAAGTATGGAATTTTAGAGCCAGTATATAGCGATCAGCTTTCTAAAGGTTTGACAATCGCCCCAGCCTCCTGTATCCCCTTTTCATGTGTAATGAAAGCATAATATATGGTTTATCTCCGTTAACAAGAAGGAAATACAAAAATATCTTTGTAAGATGGTTTCAGAACATGCATATACATAGATGATAATGTATAGAGGAAGCCTTGTAAAGTAATACATTAGAATTTTTTAATTGCTAAAGCTCTATTCGTTTGTATCTCGTGATATCATGCAATAATACGGAATTTCAAAGTCAGAATATAGCCACCCGCTACTACTGCTTTAGCGTTCTGTGTCCCTGCTGTATCTACAACGAAATGTGTAATGAAACGCTTTCTGCAAACGTTTATCTCATATGCTAAACTCTGAAATGTTATCTTGAATTGACCATAATTGTAGTGATATACAAGCTATTCAAAAAGAAGGAACAGATTTTAAATATTCATTTTTAATGAACGACATTAGATAGCGACACGTACGACACATCATTGAATAGAGAAAAGTTCAAAGTTTTAAGCTACACTTATTAGTTCCATTTAGTGCCTATAGCGGCGGTGTGTTTGTTTACGATAAAATGGTGACGCCACAGGAAAAGTAGTTTTGTGTATTGCATTATGCAAAGAGTGAATCCATTGTTTCATTGCAGCATGCATTTCGTTGTAAGTTTAACAACGAACCCCCTCGTTATAAAAAGATACAATAAATTCATAGAAGATGGTTGCGTATGCAAACGGAAAAGCACTGGTCGTCCTCGCATAACAAATGATGCTCATGTTGAACATATAAAATTAAATTTTGAACTTTTCTCTATTCAGTGATGTATCGCATGTGTCGCCATCTATTGTCGTTCATTAGAAATAAATATGTAAAGTCTGTTCCTTCTTTTTGAATAACCCTGTATTTCGGTTCATCTTTTATCAAAATAACACCTTCCACGTATGGCCCATTCAAGAAGACACTTGCAAATATTTCGCTAATGATTTTGTTCACCGAATTAGCCTTGCTGTATTAAATTCTTTAATGAAGGACGTAGCTTAATTAAGGGCACGATTACGTAGCTTAAACCACCCAGAATGTAATAGTTAATGCGTAATCTCAGTTTTCTCATCTTAATCCGAATTAAGTCCTAATGCTCTTCGTGAAATATAATCTTATTCAATTTAAAATTTTAACTTCAGATTAAGAACTTAATCACTGTTCCAAAGCGTCACGAGCTACAGAAATAGCACGTTACCCAGAACCAGCATGGAGGTAAGTGAAGGACTGTATCACGATCGCTGCTGCACCAGGGATGTTGATGTCTCATCAATCACTTTGTCCTCCTTGACGTTAACGATACAAGGTGATATATATCGATTCGATCGAAGGGTCAAGCTATGATGCATCCGGGGTTATAACGCATACATAATGAACTGCCGTCTTCTTGAAGGTAAACTCGCTAATAGACTCGTAAATATTGTTACTTACTAGGTAATAGAAGTGATATCCTGTCTCAGGTGTTCATTATTAACACGAGTATATAGTCTGGCATTACTTTAGAGCAGCCGCCGGCAGGACTGCTGTATACGGGCAAAGGGTAACAATAGCGTAAAAGAGCAGCGTCTATTGACGATCAATCTTGGCATTTCAAATCATCAGCGCAACATGTCATCGAAAGTACTTCCGTTATGAACTACTCAACTCGGAGCGAAACAAAGTAAATAACCCACATGGTAATCCAGCAGCATTTCTAATGTCCCAGAACGGTTTATTCATTACCAAGCTTGGAAAATGCTGACTTGAAGAGGCAAAGGGTAACAATGCAGTGTAGTAAATGCTTAATTTCTCTCGATATGTAGAATAGGATTCGAATAAAAAATTCAAGACGAGTTTTGAAAAAGCGTTTCGAGGTCCCTAGAACAAAAGTATTTTAAAAATATAAAACTGCCCGTGAATGAGGCTGTCTCATTTTGCCACACTGCCGGCGTGTATCTGTCAGCCTGTTTGTGAATATCGTAATTGAAGTCTAAAATCAGATAAATATAATCTATATTAATGTTGTGAAGAAATAATGTGTGCATCCATACATGTATATATGTATGTGGGTGTGCTATTTAGGGTAATCTCCAAAAAACACTCAATCGATTTTGATAACACTTTCACCATTAAAAGCCATATTCTTTTTGACGGACATACGAGTGGGCTATAAAACAGCTTCTAATTTCAATTCATAAATTACTAAGACACTAAAAATGATTTAAAAAGTCTATACGGGTACATTGGAGTTATAAAAAACATACTGTACTTGCAAGAAGGCTTTGACTTTTCGTTGATATTGTCATGGAGTAGATATGCCATAATTATGCCACAGTTATTGTTACTCCTCAAAAAATACATGTAAAATAAGAAAAACGCCGCGGGTATTTTATTCCAGCAATATATATGGATGGATTTTTTCGGGCGTAAAAATCCTTAGCATGGCTTCCTTCGGAAGGAAATAAAGCTGGTGAACCCGTGTCGTAGATTTACGGCAAGTAAAACAACCTCAAGCCTGATAGAGAGACCTCTGAGCAAAGTTTTCGGTCTTTCACGCCAAATATAGAACGGGACGCTAATACCCATAGTAGTTAAAAAGCGTCCATAAAAAATTAAAAAAAAAAAAGGATCACGGTTTAACAATTAAGGTACAGAAAAGCAAAAGACGATACAATGCGCATGCGATAGAAATCCAAAGTATTTTAATAACCTTCAAGTAAGAAAGCTTTATTTCCTTTGCTAGTCTCTAATTCGAGATCACGGGTTCAAACCCGGCGGAGGGTGATGGATTTTTTCGGGCGTAAAAATCCTTAGTACGGCTTCCTTCGGAAGGGAAGTGAAACCTGTGGTCCCATGTCGTAGATTTACGGCATGTGAAAGAATCTCAATCCTGATAAAGGGGCATCTAAGCAAAATTTCCTGTCTTTCACGTCCAATATAGAATGGGACGCTAAGGACCACAGCAGTTAAAGAGCGTCCATAAATAAAACTCATTGAGTTTAATTTTATTTTATTTCCTTTGTATACGGTAATCAAGTTCGTTAGCAGGTATACTAAATAATATAAAGAGAGACAATTGTATCCAACTAATATTAGAAATCAGTCAACCAATAATTACAATGTGTGTTTTTTTCCAAAATGGTTATGACCAGGAGCGGAGGAGGATGTAGCACCTCAACCTAAGGAGATCTTTTGCGCCTAGACCTCTAAGGGGCGCCCGCGGGAGGGAGTGGTAAAATGAGAGGAGACAGAGCGGCCGATCAGAAGGCACGACAGGGCAGAAGGCAGGATCCCTACATTTTCCAGGTTGTAACTCTCCGGATGGCAGCTGGTACAACCGGCTCTCATCCCCCCCTGCAGGCTTGCACATCCCACTGAGTGGGTCGGGACTCGAAAACCGCCCCCATTCCGGGGGGCGAAGTGTTATGGAGAGCATCCTTTTACCCTGCCATGCAACGCCGAGATTTCCGCCAACACTTGCAACCCTACAACCACTAGCAAATGGAAGGTGAAGTGAAATGAGAAAGGAGGTGAAAAGGAGGGACAGGAAATTCGGGGGATCTAAATTAACTTTCCCAGCATCACCTAGCGATCCGGGAAAATCGCCGAAATACCCCACGGGTCAGGACGATCGGCCGTGTGAACCGAATGCGAGTCATACGCGCTACCGCTCGGTAACGTGGTTACTTGGTGGCCTTGAGTTCATATTCACCAGCTACCCTTCTATTCCGTTGTATATGTTAAGGATTTCCGTTATGTGAAAACATGCAGTGATTGTGTTATTAAATAACTATGGGACCAAAGGTTTAAAATTTTACCTACTGTGATTATCCTCTGTCCTCTTGACATTCCTCTGTCGTTGCAACCGATTAGTGTTTCACCACCAAAGGACATATATAGGCTATGCAGCATTTCAAGAACTTGGAAAACTGTCGAGGGGAGATTAAGGAAGTCAGATTTCTTCTTCTTCTTTATCTGTTTAACCTCCTCTTATGTAGGACTTACACCCCCAGGACTTAAAGGCGGGTGCCTGGGGTCAGAGGCCCGTCGAGGAGCAGACACTCATGGATCAGCCCAATGCCTGGTACGGGATGAAGGAAGTAGTTGAAACGAAATGATGGCGAAATGGATGAAAGGAAAGGTGATGATGGAGCAGTTGGTGGAATGAATGGTGGGGGAAACCGGAGAACCCGGAGAAAACCCGCCTAGACGCCGCTTTGTCCAACACAAATCCCACATGCGGGTCCCTGGGATTGAACCCGGGCCGCCTCGGTGAGAGGTCTAACCACTCGGCCACGGCGCCGCCAAGTCAGATTTCTGCCGATGTAAATTCTTTTGCGTGAATATTAGAGAATTTTTAATCCATTATTATTAGAAATAGTCAAGGCTATACGAAATTACAATTATAAGC
This sequence comes from Deroplatys truncata, assembly GCA_030765065.1. NCBI lineage: Eukaryota > Metazoa > Arthropoda > Insecta > Mantodea > Mantidae > Deroplatys > Deroplatys truncata. The sequence goes on along the minus strand of CM060986.1, from coordinate 92,640,671 downwards.
ATTGGATTCACCTTAAATATCTTCTAGAGCATTGTACAATAATTTCGTAAAAATCGGAGAGGTGCATGAAATTAATTAAAAACATCATTCTAGTTTAAAGAGTTAGTCGTGCAATGTTGGGTGAACAAAATAGTGTTTCATACATAAGCACGTTTTAAGAATACAAGGGACTGATTTTCATCAAAGATCACAAGTTTGAGATACTGGTTTACTCTGTAAAAGCCTGAGAAATTACCTTGGTTCTTATTGCTTTTTATAAAGAACAAATACTCGATTACCAAAAATTTATTACAGCAAATTGTAGATTTCTTTATCTATTTTGCGTGGCATTAAAGTCTCTTTAGTATTTGATGTCATTCGAATTTACACCATTCACCATTAAATGTAGTAGGTTTTAAAATGTTAAACGATCCTTCTTTTATATGTCATTAACTAATATAAGGAGCATATAATATTAAGAGTTGCATAAATTGGCCTGCGTTTTAAAGAGTTGGCGAATATCTCAGTCGCCTCTATACCATCAACAAAATGTGTCTTATCGGAATATTGCATAATTGAACGTATTTTTGTTGAACGGTTTTTATAATTAGCAGGAACTATTTCGAAAGTATAGGATTCATATGGACAGTTTTTACAGCCGCTGTAAAATGCTAATTATTAGAGAAAGTCGAGGAATTGTTGTTCATAAGATGTAATTTATTTTCACAAATTCCATTGCTTCAAGCTTTTGGTTTATGCTTTAAAATCCTGAAATGTTGAAGAAATTGCGAAAATAATTTGGTAAATTCAGTGAAATAAAATTCATGTTTTAAACCAATTATATCGTACCTACTGTGATTAAATTATGCTAGTAACATTTTCATCTATCTTTAAATGTAGCACTGTAGAATATTTTCAGGTAGAATAGTACACCAATATAAGAAGTTCTGTGAGTAATATCTGTCTGGGCTTGTTACCATAATCACCGCATAGCATAAGAGACAGTAAGCACTCGTAATTAACCCGAAACTCTGTGCATGATTCTTTATATGCTGGCCTAACTCAAGGTTACAACTGTTATCCGTGGAATGACTTAACTTGGCGTATTATTCAACATAAAAACATTCGATTATATTTGTGTAACATTAACTTTAAAGACAGATGGAAATAGTATTAAGAATGTTTTTAGTACAATCAGGTTAAAACAGGAATCTTATTTCGCTTATGCCCTGCATATACACAGCATTAAAATTCAGGGGCGTTCGTTTGTGGCAGAAATAACTTAAACATTGGTGCATTTTATTATTAAGAATTGTTATTTTGGAATGTTTAAGTCTTAATATTTTACAAAGCTTGCCATTAAAGTATGATTACTTTCTGTATCACTTACCTATGATAAGCAGAGGAGGTATTGTACCCCGTCCAGAATCTCGATATTGAGTTTCCGCCAGAAATAAATGTTTGGAGGTTTCAAAAACAATTAACAAATTGTGCGCATGTTTATGAAAAGCATAACTAATAAAATTGGATAAGCATCAATAGATATGCGATACAGAGACTGAAAAATGTCTTCTCACCCTAAACTAAGGCTACATTGAAAGTTTTTCGTTTTTGCTTCACTCAAAAATGACTTAGAATTTGGATTAAACTATACATTTAAGATATTTTCACAACTAATGAAACTTTTATATCTTATTTTTGTTGTAAATTGATTAGCAAATCTACTTTATTCTGAATGATTTTTATACATTTTTGCTTAAGATCTAAAAAATCTCGTTAAAATACACAATTTGTCAAATACATCTATGCGTGTGTGTGTGTGTGTGTGTGTGTGTGTGTGTGTGTGTGTGTGTGTGTGAGTGAGTGAGTGTGGCGTTAACCATTTGCTAGATATTCATTCTGTTGGTAGGAAGCTACCTATAATTTATCACATTTTTTAAAAGTGCTAAGCCACCATTCTTTTGTTTCTCGCGATGTCATGCAAAGAGTAAAATTTCAAAACTAGTATACAGCGATACGATTTTTTTTTCAAATATAGCTTCAGACGTTTATATCGATTAACATAAAGTAGATAGCAAAATAAGCTTTCGTAAGAACAGTTTGTGAAAGTGTGGACAGAGAAATTCATGTGAATGTAATATATCAGTTTTTAAACACTAATTTCAACTACAGGTGAAATTTATAAACAAATTTATTTAAAACTCACAAAGCCGAACTTAACGCGTTCGGTTAAATCGACGCATTAGCGGGTTCACCTAATAGAAACAGTTTTGGGTTGAGCTGCGCCATATTTTAATAATGAACAACCTACACTTTGATATAATACACCCACGCTGGTTTCTTATGGACACAGCTGCGCAATTCAGATCTTCCGCTGTTACTATGCCCACACAGGATTATAGAAGGGTTTTTGTTTTAGCTTTTTGGTATTCCGGATCAAATAATGGTATTTTTTGTAAGCGAGCTTCAATGTATGCTATTAAATCAACTTGGAAAATCAGAAAATGAGCAGTGCAGGCTAGTAGAGTAAAGTAGGATAAATTTCCCCCTCCCTTAAGTCACCTAGTTTTCACATGGCAAAATATATAATAATAATGATAATAATAATAGCTTTAAAATTATAAATACACTTATGGCTAATCGTCTTATACGTCAGTTAAACAAAATTTTAATTGTTGATTTTGAGAAAAGGTCACGAAAGTATGAAAAAAAAGGCTTAAAGTACCACACCAAAAAAACTTTTTTTCTAAAAATATCACTATATTGGGACTGTGTTAGACATTTTTCCGCTTCCTTTGTCATGCTGGTGCTGCAAATGTGAGCTTACAGCAAATAAATATGCACACAGAGAGTATTGCGTAAGAAGTTTGGTGAGCTATACTATAATGTATTTTTTACTTCAGGCCCACGCGAGCTGTAGCATTATTTAGCATTATAAGCCAGGATGGAACCTTTTCTATAAACTTATAACAATGACAGTTGGAATATAAATTTATTATATTACATGGCAGACTTTAATACAAGATTATTTTCATAAATTAATTAGTATAGACTTTTCTCCTGAAATTTATGAATATTTAATATGTTACAAATTAACAAAATGTGTCTATTTCGTTTTTAAGGATCATGGGCATTAGTTTAAGTTTCAATAAGTTGTGGCCAACAGATAATAAAAACTTGGGATTCTGATTGTAATTTTAACATTGATACGATAAGTCATTTCCCATAAGATGTTAAGCCTGTTTAGATCACATAAAGTTCTCTGCAATTCAGTTTTAACGAATGGAATAGTTAACTGTTTTCAAATCACAGAAATAATTTTATAATACTTCACCATAATTATAAATGGGGCGGCGCCGGCCGAGTGGTTAGACAGCTCGCCTCCCACCAAGGCCGGGTTCGATTCCAGGAGCCCGCATGTTGGATTCGTGGTGGACGAAGCGGCGTCCCGGTTCTCCGGTTGCCCCCGCCATTCATTTCACCAATTGCTTTATCAACACTTTCCTTTCATCCATTTTGTCGTCCTTCGTGGTTATCATGCTAGCCTCAAGTTCTCGAGGTCGCAGATTCAAACCCGGCGGAGGGCGATGGATTTTTTCGGGCGTAAAAATCCTTAGCATGGCTTCCTTCGGAAGGGAAGTAAAGCCGGTGGTTCCCTGTCGTAGATTTACGACACGTAAAAGAACCTCAAGCCTGATAAAGAGGCCTCTGAGCAAAATTACCGATCTTTCACATCCAATATAGAATGGGACACTAAGGACCACAGCAGTTAAAGAGCGTCCATAAATAAAAATAAAAAAAATCATCCATTTCGCCTTCATTTCATATCATCTTCTTCCTCATCCTCATACTTGGCTACGGGCTGATCCCCCGTTCCGGGTTCTTCGTTCTCTCTAATTCAATGTCCGTCTGCTTCTGGCGCGGTTGTAAGTCCTAGGAGGTGTAAGCCGTCCATAAGAGGAGCGTAAGCCGATTAAGAAGTAAGTATAATTATAAACGATTTATTCGGCAAGCTAATTTCCTTGACCTTCAAAAGTGAAATAGTATGTATCACAAAATCAGCTCTACTGATATATAATATAAATATGTATATATATAAATTGTAATACATTTTATTATAGTTATATACAGGTATGATGTTAATAAAATTAACCTCGAGTCAAGGTGTAAAATATATAAAACGAACTACACCGTTGAGCTGTAAGAACAGATACGATAAAAAATTATCATAGCACATAATATGCTGTGTTTCAGACAAGAATGCTTCTCTGCTTCTAAAGAAGGTTTTTTGCCCGAAATATGACAAATTATATGCTGTGATTGTGCTTCAATGTTTCTGATGTTTTATAATTCAACACTCTAGTTCGTTTTATGTAGGTGTGTGTGTACAATTTGAACCTTCACTTCATTGCCCCTTATTTAAGATGAAATTATTGTGATGTTATTTGGACTCAGCCAACATAATTTACAATAACTTATTTTTAAGTTCTTGTTCAAATACTAGCTGTCTTGCAAGAATGCGTTCAGTAAATAAGGGGTTAGATGTAAGCATAGGAGTAGTAGTCTACAATTTTTATTCGCATATAAAAGAGAAGTGTCCAAAGCTGTCTAAATTGGTCAAATGGTGTAAATTAATGCATGAGGGGTTGAAAATATAGGTAAGGATAGTTTTTTTTAAGTTATAACATATCCTATAATTGTTGCTAAGCCAGTAGTGCAAGTGCACAAATTTATGCTCTTATTGCCTATAAAGTGTTGAAACTAGAGGGTAAAGGTAGTTTTTAAAACTTTTAGGACAGTATAGGAATGAAAATAAGTATGAAAGTTGCAAGGAAACCTATTATTTTGCCAGCTTCTATAGTGTAATTGTAATGTTTTGGCTAGATGTGTTAAAGAGTGCGGATTTCTACAAAAGGGGTTGAAACTATGTAGAGGTTGAGGCAGTATTTTTAACACTTAAATGATTTCAATCAAATTATATAATATATAAATTCAATAACAGCCCGCCTTAAAGCAATATGTAATAATATATATAAAATGCAATTACCGTCATTATATATGTTTATATTATTGTATACATGTGTAATAATATTATGTGAATGCATTACGTAATTTAATAATGTAGCAGCTGTGAGAAAAATAGGTTATAAGTTGCTAACAATGAGGTAACAATGAGGCAACCTTGAAGCAATAATGAATTAGAAAGTTTAAATGCTACTAGTAATTCTTGGAGTGACAATAATGTAATTTTTGTGACAGTTTATAAATAGCCAATCAACAACCAGAAAAAAAGCTTAAGTTAAATGAAAGTATTCTATTGGAGTAGGATTAGCCAATCAGAAACTGAAATGTAGCAAAATTTACAAATTCAGAGTTCAGTTGCTTATAGACAGTGTTCCTAACCGGACGCGAGATGTGTCCTCAAGAAATTTAATACGTATTCAGTGTGAGACGGAAATAGTTTACGTGTTAAAAAGTGCAAGTAATTACAAGTAATTAACAAAAGAATCTCACAGCTCTCTATATCAGTGAAGCATTATTTAAATCGTGTCAAGCATTAATAAAAGGAGTGAAGTAAAATTATAATCTGTGTAAGCCTACATTCTTCAGTCGTACCACTCCCTGCTAAGACATTCATGTCTCTAAAAAAAATATAAATACTGATGCTGCCGAGGCAAACATAAATATATAATATTTAAAGAAACAGTCAACATTACAAAGTTAATATTTTTTAAACACTTTTTGGGGCAAAGGCCACCGGAAAGTACATTTGGAGCGAAGGCTACCGGAAACTTTATACCATACGTGCGGTTGCAACTACTTCAAGTTCGCTCCCCAACAATCGAAATATAAAACATCTTCTTCAAACTGGCTTTCCATACGTAGCAGCAACAAACCTTCAAAGTGGCTCCCAAAGCGTGGGGTGGACAATATAAACAACACCTTTCTCAAGGTAGTTTTTGAGAGGTGTAAGGTAGTCTATAATATTCGTTGGGTCCTGCAATATAAATGTTTGTTCACGTAGGACACATAGTGTTGATTTGTATGTAAGGGGTTCGAAGCAAGAAAGTTGTAGAAGTTTTTGAAAATTTTAGGATAGCTTATCATATTTGCATAAGTAAAAATTCAGAATAAACACATAAAAGCTTACTGTAGAAGAAATTAGAGATTAGTAAACTATAGTTCGTATCAAACAACTTTTTCCACACTAAAGGACTTAAGTACTTACTGCAGCAGATAGAGGAAGTATTGTACTACACCCAAAAGCTATATTGAGATTCATCGAAATTCCACTGATTCCCGCTCACAAAATTACAAAAAACTCCAAGGCCTGTGTGTGTGTGTGTGTGTGTGTGTGTGTGCGCGTGCGTGCGCGCGCACGCTGCTGTCTGTGAACAGTAGGTTTAGTCTCAAAAGCAGTGAAATCTAGCATTTTCTCTTAAGAGCTAAGGTTCACCCATCTACTATACAGGGTTATTCAAAAAGAAGGAACAGAATTTAAATATTTATTTCTAATGAACGACAATAGATAGCGACACATAGACACATAATTGAATAAAATTCAAAGTTTTAAGTCTCGCCTATTTGTTCCATTCAGTACCTACAGCGGCGCTGGTTTGTTTACGACAAAATGGCGACGCCACAGGAAAACTCATTTTGTGTGCTACATTATGCAAAGAGTGAATCCATTGTTTCATTGCAGCGTGCATTTCGTTGTAAGTTCAACAACGAGCCGCCTCGTCATAAAAAATTTACAATTGATACAATAAATTCGTAGAAGATGGTTGCGTATGCAAACGGAAAAGCACTGGTCGTCCTCGTATAACAAATTGTGCTTATTTTGAACACTAAAATAAAATTTTGAACTTTTCTCTATTCAGTGATGTATCGCATGTGTCGCCATCTGTTGTCGTTCATTAGAAATAAATATTTAAAGTCAGTTCCTTCTTTTTGAATGATCCTATATTTGAAAAGACTGACAAGCTAAACCAATCAAGTTTCAGTCCTTGGCAGTACGAGTGGAACTGAGTGGGAAGGGAAACTCCCTTCATCTTCCCCTCTCTAGCTTGGGTATCCCCGCTCAAAAGCGAAAATTTGGATAAATACCAAATTTCAACTTAAGTCAGTCACTGCTATACTTGCAAAGTGACAATTTTTAAGAAAATTTACGCTCCCCAAACTGACATATACATGGAAACGTTTTCGTTATTACTCGTTCTTAAAATGGCTTTAAGCATTTGGATTAAAGTACAATATATATGAGATATTAATATAATAAATTAAATGCATATCTTGAAATTTCTCTGAATGCCTTATGAAGTCCTCTTCTTTCTGATTGAATTTTGTATAAATCGGATTCATAGGAGATCTCGGCATGGAATTTTTTGGTGGATACAATACTTCCTCTATCTATTAGGTACATGGTAGAGCAAGTAATATATCTTGAATAACGTAGATTGGATTAAAGAGTTGCTTTTTATATATACCATAATAATACCAGATATATATGAATTTAAGATGGTAGAGAAATTCGTGAGACGTCTCATATTTGATTTTCAAACGTCTTAAACAGAATATGATTTTTGTGATTTTTCCAGCTTCATGTTTTAATTGCATATGAATATTTTCAATCTTCCGCTCATTTTGGTATGAATTTCACATAGGTACACTGTTTTAAAATATTGTTGAAAATAATGCTACGTAGCAGTTTTTTTTCAAATATTTTGGCAAACATCAACAGCTTTGTAAATTTTAGTGCTAGAGAAAAGATTTTTTATCCGGAAGTTATTGGCAGCATTTGCACTTCTTGCTTCCTGCTTATGATACCTCCATGTGAGAGGTTCCAAACTCCTGTTTGTATTTGGAAAGTTTGTTGATCCTTTTTAGGCTACATACGCATTACAGTGTTTTACTGTGTGTGAAATAAAAAGCGTTTTCAAGAAGAGAAATTTCGCAGATAACATTCATACACCCATAGTAACAGTGTTACTTCAGATGAGATTATATCAGCACGTGCAGTCAATGAAAGCATTTCAGAACCTAAACCTCAATCATTAAGTACTTCAAAGTGGAAATTACAGATAGCAAACATGTTTATGATACTGTAGGTAATGTTCTGATGACATAAAAACAGTAATATATTTAAAATTGTTTGCTAAAGCATTGTTTGTAAGTGTGAGCTGTAGACATTGTGGTGAAATCAAACATTATTGAGGATAAAGCTAACAGAAATAGATTCGTTGTAAATATGAAAATTTCGCTGTTCAATTTAATTTCTGAAACAACTTCCTTAGTTCTGAGCAATGTAAATCGATTAACTATTATAATAAGAAAGTTAGGTTCTTTTATAGGCTTAGATGTACTTCTAAAGGTTCCACGAATGGAAAAACTTTCAATGCAATTGTGAATTTGCCACGCCTCCTACTGCTCTATGTGTATGTTCTACTTTCATTGGGAGAGTTGTGAAGAGTATTGCACAAAAATAAATTATAAATGCCACCAAAGAGGCCATAGAAGAAAACAATTGGTAGTAAAGGTAAAGTACATACCACGGAGGGTCCCCCGCAAACAATAGTACTACAGATGTATTGCTTTTGTTGGGTAATGGCAAAAACTTCTTGTTATGTTGCAATCAGTATTTATAGGACAAAGTATTGATGCAGAAGTCTTAAAAAGCATTGTTTTTGCAATTCTACTCAGACCAAAGGTATATCTCAAGATACAGCATAGCATTCTCTTTCCTACACTGAGTTATGGAGGAAGCAGTGGTGGAATGGAAGCTGCTTCAGTAGTAAAAATTTTCCAACGATCTGAACAGAAAAGTTAAATACCCTATGTGTAGTTATTGGGGATGGTAAATCCATATCCTTCAAATCAGTGATTGCAGCTAAATATAATGAGGATCTACTACCTATCAAACCGGAATGTGGCTGCTATGCACAAAAAAGAAGGGATACTGGGGAAAACTTGGACACTGGGGAAAACAACATTAACTGATCATAGGAAAACAATCCGAAGGCCGATAGACTAAATCATCAATCAGCTAACCGAATATTATGGGAAGTTTATCAGAGAAAATTCATGCCTTAAGGGCATGACCGAAGGCAGATGGGCCATCTACTTTCACAAAACTTCCGCTGATACCAAACCGCTGCACAAATTTTGCTGTGTCAATTGGTGCAAATATAAAAATCAGAAGCTGATGGTAAACTGGATGAATTTCATCACAAGAATTTCATACCTAAGATAGTAGTTTGGCAATGAAACCTATTCATGTAGACCTAGCTAATCCAGAACTACTGTAAAAGTGTTTTACAGGGAAAACTCAAAACGTTAATGAATCTTTCAGTAGTGTAGTTTGGTCTCGAGTATCTAAAAATGTTTTTATTGGTCTGCAAACCCTATATCTTGCTGTAAATGATGCAGTTATCGTGTTTAATGAAGGAAACACTGTTATAAAAATGTGCTGAAGAAATGGAAATGACAGTTGAGTACAATACAAGAAATGTTCTGAAGGAGTTCGATGCGACACGGTTACATAAGGAGAAGAAATGGCAGAACACATGTCCCAGGAGGCCAGGTCACTAAAAATAACAAAAAAGAACCATAACCAAGCAGATGGCACAGAAAACTAGTGGCTGAAGGATTTTGAGGCATTCTGTGCTCTATTAGGTGAGCTTTCTTTCCATTTTTATTTTTAAAGTAATTTCCTAAGAACTACAATTTTCTATACAAATGACCCATCATCTCAGAAACTAATTGACACAAAGGATTTAAAGTTTTATGATATATTTGCACCAGTCTTATTTTAAAGAAAAAATTTGATGTATAAGGATTATTTATTTTTTAATTTAAAAAACTATTTTTCAATAAAATTTCGGGAGGTTTATTAAAAAAAACTCATCGCTTTCCTTCTAATGAACAGAAGCATTTTATTTTTATCAATAAACTGTAAAAACTTTGCCTTGAAAGCTCATTTTATTACCTTCTGATATAATTAGCCAAATTTTCATTTTGGCAAGATAGGGCATTTCGAATCCCCAAGTTAAGCGTTTACGATGTTATGTGATTCTTCTGTTTCTCTGGAGCTAATGCAAACAGTATGTAATGTGAATGTAGGCATATATTAAACAGTTGACTGGCGTATCAGCCTGTTGTATTCTCTTGTGTGCTTCTCACAAAATAATATGTACTGAAATCCTTCTGTTAATATTCATTAGTAGCTGGCTTACCCAACGTTATACGGATAGTTTTTAAACTAGAAATACGATTTAATTAATTTAATATATCTGCTTCCATTGTTTATGACATTATGGTACAATAATTTTGAAGATTTTTATAGTGAATTCTCCCCTCTACACCTTTTAACAGCACCGGTTGTTCGTAATAACGGACGAAAAATCCTCTAATATTCACGCAAAAGAATGTAAAACATCCGGTGGAACGTCTGACTTCCTTAACATTCCTACGACACTTTTCCAAGTTTTGTAAATGCTGCATAGCCAATACGTTGGCGGTGGAACAATCATCGGTCGGAATTGTCGAGTCATTTTATAGAATAACATTAGGTGAAATTTTAGTTTTGCACCCGCTCTGTGGTCCCATAATTATTATTTAATAATGTAAAAGCTACAACATAGTTTTCATGTAAAACAGAAACGCTTAACATATACAACGAAATAGAGGTGATGCTTGTGAATATAAGATTCCTCACTCCCAGGCCTTTAAGTTAACCACTTTGGAAAAGACACATAGTCTTCGACTATCGAGAAAAATTATCTTCTCAGTTGTTAATTATTAAATATCGGTTCCCTGATCACAAATGTTCATTGGACACGATTTTCTCTTTTTATACAATTATTTATCAAACCCTACTAACGAATTTATTACAACATACAAAAGAAATAAAGTAAAACTTTCTTAAATGAGGATTATTAAAATATTTTGGCACTGATATCACATTGTATATCGTATATTTATAAGCAGTTCGATTCTCTTTTGTTTTACCTTTAGTTGCTAAATTGGACCACGCCACGCTTGTCTTATTTTACACGCAATATCTGTGGATTAACAAACTACTTTCTACTCCATGGCATTGTCAAAAAAGTCAAAACCTTCTTTCCAAGTACATTCTTTTAAAGCTCTAATGTTTCATACTTGTAAATACTTTTTATTGTTTTAGTAATTTATGAATTGAAATTATAAGGTGTTTTATAGCCCGTACCAGTCAGAAAGAATAGGGATTTCCATTGGAGGAGTTATCAATGGTTGAGCGGTTTTAGAGATACCTTATACTTACACACCTACATACATATATACATACCTACATAAACACATTTTCTCTCTTTATGTTAGTATAGATGATTAACAGGAAGTACATAGGAAAAAGAAGCGTTTGTAAGAGCAGTCGTTAGAATAGTATGAAAATGAATGCCAATATATGAAGAAAGGCATACGTGTATGTAATACATTAGGATTTTGTGTATTGTTTGAAGTCTGAAAACAAATTTAAACATAGTGTGAAATAACATTGTTTTAGACAATCCTAGCATTATAAACACGTTATGAAAGTCAGAATCGTACATAATTGCGTTTTTCTAGCACGAGTTCTATAATGGTTGCATAGTAACAATGAACTAATACCTATATCTGTTGAAGCGTACACAATCGATTCCATTTTAATCCCCTCTTATCCCGTAAAATTCTAAACCCTTCTATAAAACTGCCCTTTTGATTTCTTTTTATTTGATTTGGAAATAAAAACGATTACGTTTTGTCTCAAAGATCACGTTTTGTCTCAAAGATCAAACATTTGCCTTACATCATTGACTATTGTTGTATCTAATAGGCAATGCATATATAAAGTAACAATCACAGTTTTCATAAATCGATATGTCAACATGATTTACTATAAATTTAACACTCATTCCGGCTTTCAATATAGGTTACTTATAGTTTTGTCTTAAACAAACATTTCGTTCTTGGCTAAATCAATTAAAACGAGTGGAAAGCTTAAAACTTGAAGAAAGAAGGAAAACCATAAATAAATAAAAGAAAATTAAAGATCGATTTTAAAAGTTCTCAACTTCCTGCGTTGGTTATAATCACATTTATTTTTATGATCTCCAGTGATAAAATTGGTCACAATTTCTCTCATGTTTAGATTTCTGTGTAATTAATTGTGCATCAGCTACCTCAGTTTCCTTAATAAATCTAAAAACAATAGCTTGCATTTCAGCCGAATTGTTATTCCCTTCATTCATGTTATAAGTAAACAAACAAAACACGCTTGCCATAGTAAGCAAGTAAACTTGCCCACCTTTGTGGTGTAGGGGTAAGGTACTTGCCTCACATTCAAGATGTGCAGAGTTCGAAGCTCGGTTAGGATAAGCTTTTTCCCGCGATTTTCTCTTATCCTGTAAGCTCTAGGGACTCCGAACCCATTTGAGTATAATTTCAACCATATCGTTCACCCACCGGCTGAAATAATTTACCGGTTAAAGAACGTTAAATAATCATCAAGGCAAGCAATAAATATGACATCCTGATGCCTAATTGGTCCTTGACGACCGAAGGGCAAGAGAAGAAAGAAAAAAAAAAAATAAGCTTCTGTCTGCCATTAAAATGAATTTTAATTATATACTTTGAATTTATCATCAATTCATAATGCTAGAATTGCATAAAGCGTTGCTTGTAGGCAACTGGTGTATATGCTTTTTATGCCACTCGAAAAGTATTCACTTTTGCCACAATCTAAAGTATAATACACTGATTATATAAATAACTATACAAGGAGCATAAAGTCAGGAAAGGGTTCGGTACGCCCGATGCTAGCATGTTAGTGAGCCTTCTTTACTTTTCTGTTAAATGATCAATAAAATGCTCCATGTTTTCAGTGCAAACAGAAGCTACATATTTTACCGACTTGAGTAGCTAATTTCAGTGCCACAACAAACGATGTTGGTAAACATATGCGGCGTAGCGCCTCTTAACATTTGCGTAGTAAAGCGAGGCAGCCATTTTGTCGGGCCCGGTCTGGTACGCATCGATCCCCGGGGATTCACCGAGCCGTGTCTCCCCCCACCTCCCTCATCGAGCTGCTGGTGCTACTGCTTGCCGGGTTGCAGAGCTACCCAGGAGAGGATGCAAACCTCCCCACCCCTCCACTGAAACCACAACTTGCACCATACTACAATATTGACACACGGTTGTCTGTCTGTCTGTCTGTCAGCTTCTTCATAAGACACTGCGCTACATCGCCGCTGTGAAAAAAATTTCGGAAAAAAAAATAAAGAAAAAAATCGGGGCATCGCTTTCATGCGTTTTCAAGAAAACCTTATGAATTTTCTTGAGTATTTTTCATATTCCATTTCCCACATTTTGATTCCTTTTCAGAAGTGTGAAAAGTTCAGGAAAGGTCAGTTATTGAAATAGATAAACTTTTCTTTTAGAAGAGAGTGAATTCATTCGAGTTGCAGAATGTTTTAAAAGAAAGGTTGTTTATTTGTTTTCAATTTTTTCAGCAAAATTGCGCCTAAAATAAAGAAAATCAAATTCGGTTTTCAAATTAGTCTAAAGATAATCCCGCCAATATTAAATTTGCTAAACTCATGACCCATTATCTCAGAAACTATTTAAGATATCGGTCTGAAAATTTTTCAGGACGTAGATGTATGCCTTCTAAGTTCTCTGATATACTTTTATACAATAATGTGGTTTATGGAGAACTATAGGATCTTCTCTTAATTACCATTTTTTAAATTTATCACTTTAATTTTTAAACATAACTAATCAACTTATTAACATCAAAGTAGATGAGTTAGAGAACTGAGGTGTTGTTTTTATCATATCAAAATTTCGTTTTGCTATCTTCAATAGTTCCTGAGAAAACGGATTATTTATTTCAGAAAATACCATTCGGAGAAGTAACTGTTCAAAGTAAATCTGAAGGAAAAAGAAAAGCATATATTACATTCCTTGAACTATGTGACGGTAATTTGTATCACAAATTACTCAGATGTGGTTAACGATAATAATATGAATATGTATTTTTATGTAACATTGATTTCAGAGGTTTAATAATTGTAATTATTAATGGTAAATAATAATTTTCGGCTCTACTGAAACTGTTAACAATAACATAATACTTTAGCAAGGGAGTGAGTTGTTTATCGTTACCGGGAACCAGGAAGTTACGTCATGTTTCGCGCCTTTTCGGTAAAAAAAGCTTCCAGAATATTCTATAAAAGTAATATGTATTAGTGGTTTTCATTGGATAGTAAAATAGACGCTAATGTTGGCGCGTTTTGTTGGCCAATGGTAATTCATTTATAATCTTTAGGTGTAGCTTGAGGTAAGCCTATAAATAAGTCAGGTCGAGTTAGCGGGTCCCCCAGTGTGCAACAAGATTCCCGATACATTACACATCGTCTCCAGTTCGGCAAGATTCTCGACACAGTACACATCGTCCTCCAGTTCGGCAGGACTTACGAAGCATTATACTTCGTCCGCACATTACACGTTGGCCGTTCAGTTCGTTAAATTACACGTAGTGAAAATCATTAAAGATCTAAAATATTACAAAGTCACTTATATACAAAAATTGAAGTACGTGAGTTAAAAGTGAGAAGTTATTAGAAACAGTTTCAGTATGGCGATTATCAAGATAAATTTGTGAAAGTGTTAGTGCACGTGTTCGACAATAAAACATTATAAAACACATTTCTTCACTAGTAATTTTTTGGATAAAAGATTCCTTTTCCGCTTCACACCCTGCAAGAATTAAATGCCTACCTAAATAGCTGGCCGGAAGATAATATACATAACCTTAAAACTAATTCATATAGATTGCGATGCCAGATGGGTTAGCAGACGACCGACGAATGACGTCACACAAGATGGTTCCACGCGTGAGGTAAGCAACATTACGTGAGAAACATTATCCACCATGTGGTGAAGTAATCAAACACAATTTGTTCTCTCGCAAATTGGCGCCCAACGTGGGGCAGTTAAAGTGAAGTAAACACAAAATTTGCAAGGTTCTCTCTCAAATTGGCGCCCAACGTGGGGCGACAACTAGGAAAGGAAGGCTAGACGACTAGGAAAGGAACAAGAATAACCA
This sequence comes from Deroplatys truncata, assembly GCA_030765065.1. NCBI lineage: Eukaryota > Metazoa > Arthropoda > Insecta > Mantodea > Mantidae > Deroplatys > Deroplatys truncata. Next base: position 92,625,571 of record CM060986.1, on the reverse strand, counting down.
GAGAGGCGAAAGCAGCAGTGAAACGACCTATAGACGCAGATTCCGAGACAGAAGGGTAATTCAGCTACAAGAAAACATCGAAACGACGTAGATTCATCACGATACAACGCAGAAGCGACATACAAACCTAGGAGAATGGGGCAGAACGCTGGACATCAAAACTGCAGCATCAGACAGCATTAAAAAGGTAATTAAATGAGACTAAGAAGTGGTAGGATAATAAAAACAATGGCTACCAATAATACGGAGGAAATAATTATGGAGGGAGATAGTGTAATAGTTAGCTGTGATCAAATACAAAGTACAGGGAATAGCCCAGATTTTTTGGGATTTGAAGATGAAAATGTGAGTGTAGAAAGTGAGAATAGAATAGCAGGAAATGTTAATCTTGATACTAATATGATGATTATGAAATTGCTGAGAAATATTAGTAAGAAAATAGATCAGAGTTTTGAGGAATTGGGGGAAGCTATAGACAGGAGTCATAGGGAATTAATAGAAAGTATTGATAGGAGTAATGAGATATTAGAGCAAACAGTAGATCAAAGCAGTGAAGAAATTGAAAAGAAAGTTATGAAGCTAGATAGTAGTATGCCAGAAATTAGAGATGAAAAGGAAGTAATAGTAAGTGAGACAGGAGAAATTTCAAAGAAAATGCTAGACACGAGCAGGGAAAGAGATAACAAAGAAAGTGAGGTTAATACTAAAGGTGAGGTTAATGTAGAATGTACAGAGTTAGGAAGTCAAGTGAGTAATATTACAAGTGAGCTAAGAGAGATAAAAGAGGTTAGGAATGTAAATGTAAATGAGGCGCAAGTTAATTTCAGAGGGGAGATATCAGAAATACAGAATGAATCAGAAATGCAAAGAAAGAAATTGTACCAAAATGTTCAAAATGAAAACTCCAGTCCAGTACAGTTTAGTACAGATTTGTCAGAGTATTCTCAGATTAAAAAGATAGCAGAAGAATTGAAAATGAAAGTTGTTAAAAGATGTGTTATTCAAGAAACTGTAGATTGTTTTCAAATGTTATCAGGAGATGAAATTTCGAATGAATACAAGAGGTTATTCATGAACAATAATTTGAAGGTTAGGTTATGGCTACGAGTAATGTTTAGCCACACACAATTTGATCCAGGAGGGTAAATAGCAACGAGATGTAAAGTAAATGATGGATAGTTAAAGACGACTTGCAAAGAAATGTATTGGAACGTAAGAGGGTTAACTATTTATATATGTCATTTGAAAGGAGAAATAAATTATATAAAAAAAAAAAAAAAAGGGGAAAGAAATGTTTAAAAAAAAAAAAAAAAAAAAAAATAATAAATAAATAAATAAGTAAAATTTTTAGTATCTGTAACAATATTTGAAAATTAAGAATGCAATGATTGAAACTTCATATGATATTAAATCAAAAGTACGTAAATACAATTCAAAGAGTATTGTTAAAATAAAATTCAAAATAACAAAAATGGTAAAAATAAATAAAACAAATACTTATGTAGCAAACAGAAAAGGTGAAACATTGTCAAGATTTAAGAGATTTAAATATATTTGCAAAGTACAAAATAACAAAAAAATTGGTAAATATAATTAAAAATAATTGAAACAAATACTTATGTAGCAAACAGAAAAGGTGAAACATTGTCTAGATTTAAGAGATGTAAATATTTGTGTACAGGGTAAATATTTTTTGGTAAATGTTTAAAATTACAAAAATTCTTGAATTGATAAATTTTTGGTAACAATATGAGAAAGTAAACCATTTTTTGTAACACTAATTAAATAATTTGGGGTACAGTATTTGATATAAAAAAAAAAAAAAAAAAAATTTGTTTGTAACGTCAGATTAATGTCAAAACAAATCAAACCAGAGCCAGTAAGTAGTGGCGAGATAAAACATATGTCGTGTGTTAAATACGTGTGAAGTGTTAAGTGAAAGTGAATAGCGTGTGTTACAAGATTTAGGAGACTAAAAACAAAATTATAAAATTTCTAAACAGGTTATAAATGTTTATAATTATATTTCTAGTGGGGCATATGTGACGGTAATTTGTATCACAAATTACTCAGATGTGGTTAACGATAATAATATGAATATGTATTTTTATGTAACATTGATTTCAGAGGTTTAATAATTGTAATTATTAATGGTAAATAATAATTTTCGGCTCTACTGAAACTGTTAACAATAACATAATACTTTAGCAAGGGAGTGAGTTGTTTATCGTTACCGGGAACCAGGAAGTTACGTCATGTTTCGCGCCTTTTCGGTAAAAAAAGCTTCCAGAATATTCTATAAAAGTAATATGTATTAGTGGTTTTCATTGGATAGTAAAATAGACGCTAATGTTGGCGCGTTTTGTTGGCCAATGGTAATTCATTTATAATCTTTAGGTGTAGCTTGAGGTAAGCCTATAAATAAGTCAGGTCGAGTTAGCGGGTCCCCCAGTGTGCAACAAGATTCCCGATACATTACACATCGTCTCCAGTTCGGCAAGATTCTCGACACAGTACACATCGTCCTCCAGTTCGGCAGGACTTACGAAGCATTATACTTCGTCCGCACATTACACGTTGGCCGTTCAGTTCGTTAAATTACACGTAGTGAAAATCATTAAAGATCTAAAATATTACAAAGTCACTTATATACAAAAATTGAAGTACGTGAGTTAAAAGTGAGAAGTTATTAGAAACAGTTTCAGTATGGCGATTATCAAGATAAATTTGTGAAAGTGTTAGTGCACGTGTTCGACAATAAAACATTATAAAACACATTTCTTCACTAGTAATTTTTTGGATAAAAGATTCCTTTTCCGCTTCACACCCTGCAAGAATTAAATGCCTACCTAAATAGCTGGCCGGAAGATAATATACATAACCTTAAAACTAATTCATATAGATTGCGATGCCAGATGGGTTAGCAGACGACCGACGAATGACGTCACACAAGATGGTTCCACGCGTGAGGTAAGCAACATTACGTGAGAAACATTATCCACCATGTGGTGAAGTAATCAAACACAATTTGTTCTCTCGCAACTATGGACGCTGGCATATTTAGAAGTGGTATCAATTTGTAGAACAAATCTTTCCCAAAAATATGAGCTAAAATCTATCTCTCTACTCCAAAGAGTTTAGAATTCAGAGTATACAGATGCAGTACCATTTTGAAAATACATTTAAAGTATAATTATTGTGGTACAATGACAAAATACATATCAAATTAAAAAGAAGATTCCAATTTACAAAGCTACATAAAAGCTAAAAAGTATCTTCTTTCTTTTTGGGGGAGCTATTTACACCATTTAGACTCCCCTTAAGGATGCTGGGATGTGAAAAATCCTAAAAAAAACTGGGAGTATTTTTTCATTAGTTATAGATTTTCCAGATATTTTTGCATCTTAGCCTATCATAATTCTATAAATTTGCATGCACTAAAATGGAGCATAGGTAATTTTAATTTTTCAATTTTTCTACAGCAGCTTTGGAATCTATAGATATACTTATCTCAATAACTGTTAAACATAGTAGTACTAAACATTTCTGGGCATCTATAAACAAAAACCCGATTCGAACATTCACACGACTTTCTCTGCTCTTGACAAATTCACATATATCCGTTATATATTAAAGTATTCATATAAATGTATTAGTTACTCATGATACATTTTTGAATAGGAACGATTTAAGATTAAGCAATTGCTTAGTTAAAACATGGGGAAACAGCATTAAAATAATTAGCCGTGGTAACAAGACGCCTCTTGCGATGGAAAGAAAAATAAAGAATCACTTACTTTCAAGTATGTCTGTCAGATGACATAGTTGGAAAAGTGTAAACATACAAAAGCGAATATTTCGAAAGCATGAATTATATATTTTAACGAGATGTAAATTTTTGTGTAGTAAGATTCTTTTCTCTTAGGATTTCCCAGTTAACAAAATCGTGCAAAATTCAATAAATATTAAGAGAATTTCACAGCCTATTTACAGAAAATTCGAGATATACATTTTATTAGTCTTGAAAATATATTAAATTATATTATATGGAATATTTCAATCAAGGCAGTTAGTACCGTTTTGGGAATAATTTAAAATAACCATATATACCTATATATACATATATGAGAAGCATTTTTATAAAAATATTTACCTTACAGCTTGGTATTTATCTGACTTTTTGACGAGTGCTGTTCACATAAACACAGAAACACACGCACACCTTTTTCTAAAATTGATTTTTGGGGGGTTCAGTTAACTTCAAAACGTCTCTTTACGCTAAAATCCCAACATCTAATACACTTATCTATTTACTGCAGGCATGTGCTAGGGAAAGTAACAAAAAAAAAAGACTTTAAAATGAATTATGTGATACTTTAATTTAAGGGGTGCCATGGGTGAAGTTCTGTTTTCCATATTCCTAGGCTAGAGACACAATTAAAGCCACTAGTTTCATAACAACACTAAAGCAGGTGAGTAAGTTTTGAAATGATTAAAGCAAACTTAATAACTTTTTCAAATTGAGTATTCCGCATACTAATTTTTTTTCTACAGAATCTTTGTAATTTTTGGATTAAACACTTTTCGTAAGACGTTTTAATTATAGGTATATTGTGTTAATAAATTAAATAATATGAAGGACCCGTGTTTATTATATAACTCATTTATATACATATTTTTAGGATTTCAACAATAAAAGCAATGGATTTTCGGGACGTTGACTAAAACAAATAAGCACATAACTGAAAATGCAGAAGTCATAATATAATAGTATTTTTTCAGTAATATTTTATTTATCCCAATAAAAGTCTGTATATTAATCATACCTTAATTGAAACAATACATGAAAACATGAGTTCAATATCTGGTTCACATCTTAAATCACTTCTTAATTCAAGTCCCAGACCTCCCTCCTTGATTCTTCAACATTATCACGGTGATCCTCCCCATATTTATCTTTAAGATTTTGAAAATAAGGATGCTTTCAGGGTGAACTGAAAAAAAGTATTTACTAATATCTTTAGTTTTAGTGTTTTGAGTTGGGTTTCAGAATCATATACTTTCTTTAACTGATCAAACTTTACTTTCCCTTTCATAAGAAAAGTTTCAGTTCCTAAAGCACTTGTTTTGCTTGTAGTTACGATATTTGATCTATGTTCTATTATTTTGTAACCGGCCACCTTCCATTTGTCCTGTTTCTTTATAATGAGAACTGGCTCCATGATTTTAAATATTTCTTTGCCGCAAGTAAACTTATTCTTGAGTATATTTCTCTTCCATCCATTTGGTCGGTTTCCTTCGTAGCACCGGGACATCACTGTCTGAATCACTCATTATCGGTTAATAAAACTGGTAAGGATCTTCACTCCTTCGCACTCGTGAAATTGAAGCATCTATCCAGCTGCAGTTTTACAAAGAAGATTGCTAGGTTCCCGCCCTGCGGCAACTTCCATTCTTAACGCATCACATTCTTGTGTTGTTTGTTAGTCGTCCTCCGTGGACTAGTGGTACCTGCTAGCCTCTAGTTCCCATGGTCGCGGGTTCAAACCCGGCGGGCATAAAAATCCTTGGCTCGCTTCCTTCGGAAGGGAAGTAAAGCCGGTGGTCTCCTGTCGTAGATTTACGGCACGTAAAATAACCTCAAGCCTGATAAAGAGGCCTCTGAGCAAAATTACCGGTCTTTCACGCTCAGTATAGAATGGGACGCTAAGGACCATAGTAGTTAAAGAGCGTCCATAAATAAAACTCAATTTAAATTTCTTGTATTGTTATGAATTTCAGACATGCTCTATTCTTCTACTACTGACTTCCATACCAACAGGTCCTGGATTTGGGTAGCTTTGTAACTCAAACTCCTCACAACATGGAATGGTATTCCAAACTTGTATTATTTTATATATCACGGACTAGAGACGAACGCAGTGATATGTATAACTCATATAGTGCCAAAAAGTGGATTTGTGTTGTTATGCAACCAGCGGCTTCAATTATTGTTCGCGGGAACCTCATGTTTCGGTAAAATCCTCAAGTTTCATAAGTATTAGTTTAATAATTTTAATGTATAAATGGAGTGTTTGTTAAAAACGAAAACAAAAAAGAAATGTCTTGAATTTGGTAACACGTGCTATCTTGTTTGCTCAAATTTAAGCTGTGAATGAAGACAAAAAGGGGTTTATGCAAAATAAAATGCCACAGCTATAATTAATTGGACGTTCTCTTAAATTAGTACTATATTTTATATAGCTTAAGATAAATCATAATGTATTCAAATTGTTTCGCAAACCTTATTAAAATTCGAGTAAATGATAAATTAGTTTGATACCGTATATAAAAAAAGTTTCACTAAAAGAACCCATTTCTTATGCACTTCAAAGCAATTTTGGTAATAGTTTTAGACCGAGCTTTCCAAAATAAATGTTTCAATAATAAAAATCTGATGTACATTCTACATGACTTTTTCTACCGATGACAAATTCACAAATTTTACATTCATATAAAAGTTATTCTATCATAGCAGCAATAGGCACTTATGATGTATTTTTACTTGAGAATTATTTCAAATTAAGCAAGAGGGTTTCAACAAGTGAAAGCAGCATTAAAACACATGGAAGCCTAGAAAATTTCAAGCATGCCCTTTCGGTGCCGTTTATGAAAGGTCTAAACTAGCAGCATGGAATATTTCGAAAATGGCGAATTTTACATAGCAAACTTATTCGACACAAGTTATGTATCTTAAAGAGCTCTGTAAGTGTTTGTTTATCCCTTAAGATTTGCGTGTTATATAAAATTATACAAAATTCAAACAAATAAAAGCAAGTTCACAAAATATTCACAAAAAGTTCAATCAACATTTTATTAATCTTGTAAATATCTTAAACATATAGTATTTTAATAAAAAAATCGTTAGTGCAATTTTTAGAAAATAAAAAATAACGGAAAAGTTTTCATGTAAAGGGCAATTTAGGCTGAAGGTATCTTCTTGAAAATCTTGGAAAATGTTTAACTTAAACGCGAGGTTTGTTATTTATCTGACTTTTCGTTTTTGAGCTATGCGCTTGCGCTTGCGCGCACGTACGCATGCACACGCGCGCGCGCAAATGTGTGGCCTTTTTTTTCAAAAATGTTTTTATTTTTGGTTCAGGAAGCCTCAAAGCATACAATGAACATACATATGATTCTGTGGATATATAAGACGAGCTTTTATGGTTAGGTTTTCTTGGTTGATGAATTACTCACGTATTGCTCGGCGTCGGTGCGATTGTTTCTTATAGGCCACCGCTGTTACTGTTATCATTCATATCTTGGTTTCCGTGTTTGGCAGGATAAACTATGTTAATGAAGCAAGGAATTCCTGTTCATAGAAAAGTCAAATCTTTGCACTAACTAAATTCAAAATATTTAGTAACTAAGTCTGTGAAACGCTATCTTTCGAAACAAACATTATCCACGACACAGAATATCACAAATAACAGTATTGTAACTTACAGCTGATTCTGAAATCCATTTATCGCAATACATTAGGCCCCGTTCATAATGAAAGCTAAGCATAAGCAAACTAGATGATCTTGTAATGTGAATCACGTAAAACACAAAAATAATCATTGAATTGAACGTAAACTAGAAGCTTGCAAGTCCAACTTCCAAAAGCGATTCTCATCACGTGATTATTATGTCATCATATTTTCCGTTCCAATGTAACACGCTGTCTTTCTGTAAGATCAGGAGCTAGGAATCCCTGGAATATCTATAAATATCGAACCAAAGCAAACTGTGATGGTAGATGATGCTTTCTTGTGAGTTTAACGTCCTTTAACTGGGTAGCTATTGTTTATTTTGATACATGTATTAGTCGGCCACGATATGAGTGCATGTGGTGGGAAGAGGAACTAAACGGTTACGAAACAAGTGGGTGGGGCATCGGAACGACAGTCAGGTATAGAAAACCTTCGAGTTGCATTTACTAACAAGCCTGAGCCTGCAAATGTAGTACTGTTTTTATTGTGCGATTGTACATTTCCCTATCGCCTTGCCCCTCCTTCCTCTCTGATCCCGAGCCTGATTGTCAATAAAAACAGTGCCACCTTCCTCCAAGCGCATTCATATCGTGGCCGACTAGTTCTGTGTACTGTCGGTGATTGCTTTGCAGACCGCCAGATTAACTCTGCCCTTTCAGCTCTCTTGCGATTGGCTGCTGTTTATTTCCATTTATCGTTGTGAATAAAAAGATTTTTACCAAACATCTTACAGATTAGTCAATGATTTACATGAGCTCCTTAGATTATAATGCCCCATATATTAATAAGTATATGATCAACTTTAAAAAAAGTTAGTCTACGGATTGCTTGTCTTAAGTTAAATTATAAATGTAGTTTTGTGTAGAAGTATTGATTAATTAATTAAGCAATTTATTTGTTCTATGTGACATAAACAGTGTTTTGAATGTACGTGTGTTTTTCATAATGATATGCCGGTTTAATACCTTAGGCCATATCACGGCCTTTCATATTGCTGGTGGGCAATTGTATCTAATTATTGTATTTCGCAAAAAATCTATTAAAAAGAGTTTTCCTGGAGAACAGAACTAGCTATATAGATTTCGTGTCCTCTAAAATCCATTTCCGGTGAAGTTTTTCAAGATCAAACGAGCAGATTTCGAGAACGGGATTACACATATAAAAAAGATTAACTCAATAATACAGGATATTGCATTCGTGAAATAGCGTTACTAAACGCAACCAGTGATTTTAAATTTCCCATATTTCTTTAGTTTTATTTGTAATTCAAAATCGCCTATAATATTCTGATATCGTAATTATTGAGAGGCAAATATAAATAGTTAAATAAAGAAATGATAGTAAGATAGAGAAATAATTGTCATAAATAATTTCTATTAAATCAACGTATAATGCAATAAGCCTGATTTAAAAGATTTGTCCGGAGAAAAAGGTATTAGTGAGCCATGTTAAGAAACGACTTTTGTAACAGCCGAGTAGTAGACGCGTTAGCATAAAGGATTCCTGGAATCCAGTTAAGGTGGATTTAGTACGTTTGAAAAGTCACATAGGCAGGAATTCTGTTAATTAGAAAGGGAATGAAATTCTGAGATTCCTGCAAGGCACTACATGGAAACAGTGTCAGATACGCACACGTAAAGTTTTAAGATTGGACCGCGTGAGGAGGAACGTTGGTAGGGAAGGCGATAGGCACACGGAGCTTAAGTTAAGAAAAGAGCATGTATTCTAAATAATTACTTAAACTTATTTACTAAATCATGTGCTTACTCGTGTAACGGCTCCTGTGATTACTGGTGTAGTATTTAGTTTCATTTTAAGTTGTGTAGCGCCTATGACGCGCTTAAGTTAGAAAGATTTAGCGGCTATTGCGGGAGATCTTTTCGAGTAACACTTCTGCGACTTACGGCAGCTGATGCTTCTCTTCATTATTATTAAAGAAATAATCGAATTCTTTAATTCAACAGCCGGCGACTCTTTTCAAGCAGAATATTTGAATCAGCATTAAACTAACTAAACTGGTGTTATCCTTTCACACCTCACTCACACATACTCTGAGACAAAGAATTCATGGCTATGCCAGTGAAGCAGCTGGCGGACCAGACAACGCAGAACGAGCTAGGAGATGACATCGTAGAAATCAACAACAAAACACGTGACATTAAACGTTTTCTATTGATGCCACTGCGAGAAAACAGCATTAAAAATTTGGAGCAAGAGTTACGGTTTCAAAATTGTCGCACCAAAAACGGCTTCAATTCCTTTTACAAATACTCCGTGCTTCATTATGGACATTTCTGAGCCTAAAAGAGCATACTTATGAAGGTGGTTTTGACTTTACGTTGAGAAAGCCATGGAGCAGAGACTAGTTGTGATTACTCTACAGTAAATACATTTAAAAATATATGCTGACGCGTTACACTCACATGGCTTTCTCTGCCCACAATTGTTTATTATTCTTGCGAGAGGTAATTTTACGATCTACTTCATTTTAATCGAGATAAACATTGCTATAAATACCAACATTACACATTTCATTATAGATATAAAGGGAACAGCGATAATCAAATGTTTAAATACAGGACAATATATGCTGGTCTTAAAATTCCACACTCTTTCCATGTAATTGCGAGAAACAACTAAATATCGACAGGACCTTAAAAGAATGATAAATTTATTGAAAATTTCGAACCATTAATACAAGATATCCCGGAAAGGCTTATGCCACAAAAAGGTGATAGTAACTAAATTGTGTGTTTTAAAGATATTAATTTTTTGTGTAGTACATTTTCGACTGTTGCTCAACGTTTAGCAGTTATACAAGATTATATAACACTCATTAACAGAGCTTCACAGGCTATTCCCAGAAAATTCAAGATATACGTTTTATTTGTCATGTAAATATATTTAATATGTGGTGTTTTAATAAAAATCGTTAGACCATTTTTCAGAAAATAAAAGTTCGAGAAATCTTTCACATAAAGAATAGGAGTAAGATTAGGACTAGCTACGGAGGGGTCTTAGCACCTCGACCTACATGATCTTTCGTCCTAAGCCCCTGACGTGATGCCCCCGGGAGTGAGGGATGAGGTGAGAGGAGACAAAGGGCGGCTGGACCAGGAGGCACGACAATGAGGACAGGGTCCCTACCTTTTACAGATTGAAACTCTCCGGATGGCGGCTGGTGTAACCGGCTCCCCTCCCCCTGCACTGGTGGGCCGGAACTCGGAGACCGCCCACCTTCCGGGAAACGAAGACATACATACAGCATTCTTTTCCCCTGCCATGCAATGCCGAGACTCTCGCCGACACTTTCAACTCTGAAACAGACCAAGCAGATAAAAGATGAAATGAAATGAGAATAGACGTAAAATGGAGGGACAGAAATTCAGAGGATGTAACGAACCTTCCCAGCATTAGCCAAGATTGGGGAAACTCCCCAAAAAAAAGCCATGGGTCAGGAAGTCGGCCACGGGAATCGAACCCAAATCTCCCGAATGCGGGCTAGAGGCATTACCGTCTGAGCCACCCCGTTCGGACATATAAAGGGTAGTTGGGGTGGGAAGATTTTCTTGAAAACCTTTGTGTCACATCTTTGGAGGATACTGAACTTAAATACTGAGTTTGGTATTTATTCGATTATTCGTTTTTGAGTTACGTTATTCTCTTTCTCTCTCTCTCTCTCTCTCTCTCTCTCTCTCTCTCACACACACACACACATACAATGACTTTTTTTTAAAATGCTTGTTTTGGATCCAGAGGGCCTCAAAACAAGTATTTCCAGTGAGATCTCAGATCGAATTTTTGCGTGGAATGCAGTATCTTCTCTACCTACTATGCAGGTAGTAGAGAAAATAGCAAGACAGAAACTGCGAATATTTCTACATCGAGGTCATGATTTAGCAACTGAGAAAACAGAAAACAAAGCAAAACAATGGACAGTCCTATTTACCTACACGTACGATAAGTATGCAATACTTACGCTAGAACCTTTTAACAGCCCTTATGTACGGAAACCTTGTATTTTTTCTGCATGTTTTAATCCAGCTCATTACCGTTAATGCTACGTGAGTTTATAAAGAGAGAGAATTGTGTACAGCGTAACAAACGAACCGATATTTTATAATAATTAACAATTGAGGTTACAGATTATATCCCACTTCCAAAATTATTAACCTGGTGGCCTGGATGCGGCGTATCTTCATATTCACCAGTTTTGCTCTTTTTCGTGGTATATTGATATTAGTGGTTTGTATATTTTGTGGATATTGTGTAGCTTTTTTATTATAAAATAATTACGGGTCAAACAGAAGTTAGACACAACAGTTTAACATTGCAAATGCTGTGATTCCGATAGTTCGATAGTTCTTTCATCCCCAAAAGATACTTACTGGCTGTAACAACAGTATATTACATAACCAGCTATAAAAGCGGAGCTTTATTACCGAATGTTTTGAGATAGATTAGGACCGGAGGGAGGATCAATCCATGATGCAATAAAGCTGCCTTTGTTCTAGTTGTATACAATACATTTTTGTATACCAATATTATAAACAACTTTTATTGCTGGTTTAAATCGTTAATAATTTGCCAAATTGCGCCTTTAGTTTAACAAATGCTAAATAAAGTCATTAGTTTAATAAAATTACGATAGTAACACTCCTTAGGTACAATTACATAAAAACAAAGTACACACACCTACTTTTTCGTAATACCTTAGAAAATATTTATTTTATTTAAGTTTTATAGTTTTGTTTTACAAAACCTTTGAAATGTGTTTATAATATTATGAAATTCACGAGTTTATCTCACAGTTATATTATAAACGTATTTCATAATATACTGTTCTCTACATTGGAAGAAAATAAATGTATAAACACAATTAGGCCCATTTAATCGGTTATATCAGTGAACTATATTATTCTTCAGGATTCATGACGTGAACTATTCTTGTTACAAATATAAATTTTTTTTTTTTGCATACAAAATTATAATCAGTCTTTATTGTTGGTCAAAATAATTTTGTAAATTATGGGATTAAATTAATGAAGTGAATAAAGAAACAATTACATAATAAAGTAATTAGTACGTTACAAAAGATAAATGAAAATCTTAATCTGCTCTGAAACACATGCTAACACCAGTGTTTCCGTAGTATCCATAACATTTTTAATCTCCACCCAATTAAGAATATTGCTCGAAATCTTTCTAACTAGTGCAGGTTTTTCTTGTAATTAGGGATAATTCTGCCTTTTCAGCTTATACTAAAGTGTGTTCCAGAAAATAACCCTCTACCTTTAATCCCAACAAACAAATGAACTACAATAGCTCCACAGATACGGCACATAGAAAAAAATCTGATATGTTACACTCACATGACTTTCTCTACTCTTGTACAACCTATTTTTTCGAACGCTTATTCTACATATGCTTCATGTTATTCGAGATGCTAATCTTATTGCTAATTTTCTTGTACATGCAAGGGGGAATTGGTAGGCTTTAAGCGATAGTCAAATCTTTTAAGAGCTGGTTGCTATGTGGCGCATTCCATTCTATTTGCATGTGCAGGACATAAAAAATCTGATGTGCTACACTCACATGACTTTCTCTACTCTTGTACAAACTATTTTTACAAACGTTTATTCTCCATATGCTTCATGTTAATCGAGATATCGAGATGTCAATCTTATTGCTAATTTTCTTGTAGATGCAAGAGAAACATGGTAGGTTATAAGCGATAGTCAAATCTTTTAAGCGCTGGTTGCTATGTGGCGCATTCTATTCTGTTTGCATATCCAGGACATAAAAAATTGAATAACGAATTTGAGAAAAAGTATAAGTATTGGAAAATTTAAGGAAATAACAAGCAATATCTCGAAAAAGGTTCACTCAACTAACAAAAATGTATATGACATACATTGGTATTTTAAAGCGATCTGCATTTTTTGTGCAGTAACAGTTTGTCTATCTCTTATAGTTTACCAGTTATGCAAAAGTCGTTCAGAATGAAGAACACTTTTGGAGACATTCCCAGAAAATTCGAGATATACATTTCATATGTCATGAAAATACCTTAAACATATGATATTTTAATCAAAATCGTTAGAGCCATTTTTGAGAAAATTAAAATTTTTGAAAAATGTTCCATGTAAAGGGTACTCTGGGGGTGGGGGGATTTTCTTGAAAACCTTCGTGTCGCATCCTTGGAAGATACTGAACCTAAATACCAAGTTTGGTGTTCATCCGACTGTTCGTTTCTGAGTTATGCTGTTCACAGACAGACACACAGACAGACACACACACACACAGACAGACACACACACAGACAGACTCACACACACACACACACGGACATGTTTCCAAAAATGCTTTTTTTGGATTCGGGGGGTCTCAAAACATGTATTTCCGGTGAAATCTTGGTATCGAATTTTTGGGTGGAATACAATACTTCCCTTACTTACTGTACGTAGTAGAGAAAGTAAAAAGAAAACACCACACATGCAGTAATTCCTTGGATAATATTAATATTATTTTATCTACGTTTTATAATTTTGTTCTGCAGAAAAAGGTTTATGAAATTCATTTAAATGTTATAGAATTATTACATTCGTAAATGTTATAAACTGGTTTCATAATATACTATTATAACACGTTTCTATCAAAAATAATCTAAGAACTGCTTTTAATTTTATTTAAGAATAAAGGCAAAATTTACAGTACAAAAGTATCAAATAATGCCTAATTTTCAAACCAAAGTAGATAAAAATATAGGATGGGGTATACACACCTGATGGTTTCTAAAGTAGTCTGAATACTGTGTGCTTGGCCAAATATACATTCTAGTCATGTTGGAAAATACCCCATTGCATGGTATTTCAGCATACCAATTGCAGGTTTCAAGATATCCCAATGCAGAGCATTTAGATGGCATGGCTCACTGACAGTCTACAGTCATAGCCACTGTACAGTGCAAAAGTAACGCTTTGTTGTGCAGTATCTTCAAATGCAACTGCCGGATCATTCTTTTCTGAAAATGCGGATGGTGAATCTTTGACCGCCAATTCTGCACTGTATGCTGGAGACTGGTTATTTGCCATTTCTTGATGGCATTCCTTTACATGAAAGATATAAGCTTTGGTTTCAACAAGATGGAGCCACCACTCACCCAACCTACGTTAGCATACAGTCACTCAGGAGGATGATCTCCAGATACTTATCTTATGGTATGGTGACATGCAGTGGCCCGCCCACTCACCAGACCTAACAGCGCCAGACTTTTTCTTGTGAGGATTTGTGAAAAGCAAGGTGTACAAAACAAGTCCAGCAACATCTTGCAGCCAAATTAGTGCATTTGTTCGTCAAACAGGAGATCCCGCAGAAGATTCCACGGCGAATAAAGTATTCACTTTCCACCAGGACGAAATAGTATGTCGAAGACCAGATTGGACATCTCGACGATATTACTTTTCACAAGTGAACTATTTTATCTAAAACTCCTACAACTCGGTATCTTCTAATATGATTAGAATGTATCTCTGACCAAGCACTCGGTCTTCAGCTATAAAAACCGTCAGGTGTTTATGCCCCATCCTGTATGTTAGATTACTGTACAATAGTTTTCTAAACAACAATGAGACAAGTAAATGAAATTAATTAAAACGTCATTCGAGGTTTAAAGAGCCATCCTTGGAACGTGCGGTAAGCCAATTACTTATATATATATATATATATATATATATATATCTATATATATATATTAGTACATACAGATATGGGCACTCCCAGAAGTACCGACCTGATGTATGGATACTGTTTGTTGTTTCAAACAAATGGCTGTGGTAGAAAGTACCAACCTTATAAAGCTTAAGTCTGAAGTTTGATAATGCTACGTCGTTTAGTAATTGTTTGGCAGTCATCAATAGTGAACGCTCTCAGCAAATTTGTAAACATGGATAAAACTGGTCATCGTTATGTGATACAATACTTTCATTTGAAAGGTCTTAGTCCAACTAATATTAAAGCTGAGCTAATTCTACCTTGGGGGAATCTGCTTCTTCGTTTAACACAGTGAAATATTGGGTGGCAGAGTTTAAGCTGCCAAGACGAACATCGCAATGGTCGACCAAATGAGGTAACCACGTCAGAAATTGTGAGGAAAATTCAGAAAATGGTATTGGATGACCGTCGAATGAGTGCGCGAGTTAGCCAACGTCGTAGGCATTTCAAAAATTGCTGTACATCGCATACTGACCGAAAATTTAGATATGAGAAAGCTATGCGCAAGATGGGTGCCGCATTTACTCACAATGGAACAAAAGCACCATCGCGAGGATGTTTCAGTCGAGTTTTTGACGATGTTTTGCTGCAATAAAGCCGAGTTTTTGTGTCTATTCATAACTATGGATGAAACATGGATCCATCACTTCACACCTGAGATGAAGGAACAGTCAAAACAGTGGATTGAAAGGGGTGAATCGGCTCCAAAGAAGGTAAGACAGTTCCATTTGCAGGCAAGGTCATAGCGTCAGTTTTTTTTGAATGTGTGTGGAATAATTTTCATTGGAAAATTAATCAATAGCGAGTATTATGATAACTTAATGCAGCATTTGAGTGATGAAATAAAGCATAAACGTCCGCATTTAGTAGAAAAGAAACTTTTGATTCATCAAGACAATGCACCAGTTCACACAACCATTATCGCCATGGCCAAAATCAATGAGTTAAAGTTCGAATTGCTTCCTCATGCACCCTATTCGCCGGATTTAGCCCCCTCTGATTATTTTCTATTTCCAAAGGTGAAGAAATAGCTTGGTTCTTAAAGATTTGCCAACAGTGAAGAGCTGGAGTCTGCAGTTGACTATTTTGCAGAACTCGATGCTTCTCAGTAAAACAAGGTATCGAAGCTGTTGAACAGCGCTGGGAAAAATGTATCGAGCTGAAAGGAGACTATGTAGAGAAATAAAGATGTTTTTTTTCCAACATTTTTGTGTGTGTGTTTTTTTTTTTTTTTGTTAATTCGGGCACTTCTAGGAAAGCTCAGAAGGGGGAAATACAATAAAACAATTTTATTATTCCTATTTTGAGAGTTTTGGGTAAAATTGCACATTTCAATTCATACCAACAAATTTAAAAGAAAAAAGGTAGTTATTTCCTTTATTCAAGTTGCAGACAGTTAAACAGACGTTTTACCCATTTAGATTTAATAAAATAGATTCGTATTTTTAATATCCGGCCTTACGTGACAAGCGAGAGCACAAACTGTTACACCACACAACAAATGTTTCCAATATAAATATAAAACGCGTTTCGGCCTCTGCGTTGGATTCCATTATGGTTGTATTCCGTTCTAATGGTTGCAATAAGTGGATAAATACAGGATGTTTCAGAAATACTTTTACAAACTTCGGGTATGGGTGCATTACACCACAAGAAGGAAAAAAGTTCATATGAACATATGTCCCATAATCCTTTGTTTTCTCGTTAGGGTGTGTTCAACACAGTGGTACACTTATAACACACAAAACTCATAATAAATGCTCCAAATGTCCTCCTCTTGCTTCTATGCATGCCTGCGCTCATTGAATCATGGAATGTCGCACCTTGTCAAAAACTCCGGGATGGTGTCGAATGGTTTCGCAGGCTTCCATGACACGTCGATGAAGCGTTTCTGCGTCCGTGATGGCTGCTCCATAAACCAGTGATTTAAGATGTCCCCAGAGGTAAAAATCCACAGGATTGAGGTCGGGAGAACGTGCAGGCCATGAAACTGGTCCTCCTCTGCCTATCCATCGGTCATGGTAGATACCAGTCAGTGCATCTCGAACAATGCGACTAAAATGTGCCGGAGCCAGGCATTTATCACATTTATCAGTAAGGTGACGATAAACAGCGACAAAGGTTTTCTCAGGTCTGGAAACTCCATCTGATAGAGCCGTGCAGCCTCGCGTCCATTATCATTCGCGCGACCATACATAAAAATCATGTCTGCCTGTTCACGAAAAGAATATCCAGCAATGGTGGAACGGAACACGTGCAGTTAACTCACTACATGTACACAATTGAAACGTTGAAGACAGACTAATGACAAATGACAAACGTAAACAAGTCTCCATGGCAAAACTTCGTCATCTACCGTATGTAGTACAATGGGTCAACGCCTTTTATGAATGCATAGAGAAATGAAGTTTTGAGGTTGAACCCGAAGGCCGTTGAACTCACACTTTCATTGTGACAGGAACAACGCGAAAACCAAGGATTATGGGGCATATGTTCATATGAACTTTTTTCCTTCTTTTGGTGTGAGGAACCCATACCCGAAGTTTGTAAAAGTATTTCTCAAACACCCGGTACAAAAGAAAATTGCATTTACATATACATATATATGTATATGTATACGTATTTTACTGCAGTAGTTGGCAAAGTTTCAAAGCCTTTAGTCTGGGTTCGGAAACATTCAGCAACAACCTCGATTCAAAACTACCTTAATTTTATACATATTTCAACAATATTTGAATTGTGTCCATAAATTTTGTTCATATTCATTTGTATAAAATGTCATCTTCCTGCGTATACTAGTAACAAGCGGGATGGCTCAGGCGATAACGTCTGTGCCCCGCATTCGTGGGGTCCCTGGTCCGATCCTCGGCGACCGCCCACTCTGACCCCGTGTAGTCAGGAAAATAAATGCTAGAGTGGTTTCTTTCATCCTCTCCTTCCTGTCCTTCCATTTCGTTCCATTAATCACTTCATTCATCCTTCACCCCATTTGGTCTATTTAAGGGTTGGAAGTGCCGGCACTCGAAAAAAAAGCAATGGTGTTTCGGTGCAGTGTGGCAGGGAAAAGGATGCTCTCTGTTAACTTTCCCAATTCCTCGACCTCCATCTTATTGCCGGGGTATCAGGACCGCCCCTTAGGGGCGTTGGAACCTGTATGGATCTGCCTGTCAGACCGCCGGGGCGTCTTAATCTGGAAACTAGCGAAGCTGTCATTGCTGTGCCGTTACTCCTGGTTCCGGTCACCCGATGTTTTCCTTCACCTAATCCCTCCATCCCGGGGCTGCTCCTTGTGAGGTTCCGGAACAATAACCTCATTCCTGGATCGGTGCCGAATCCCCTCCGATTTACAATCCAGTCCAGTGCGTATAGCAGTGGATCATCTGAAAATTGAAAATTTGTAGGAGGTTCTCATCATTAAATATCTTTCATCCATAGGAATCAATAATTTCCTTTATTGCAATTATATTGTGGCGTATTAATAATTTAGGGGGTTTCATTATCATACCAGACATATTGTTGTTATACATTGGCATTACCAGACATATTGTTGTTTTCCTTTATGTTGACTGAGAGTGTTGGCGTTATCACTCCTGGCTGGGAGGTTTTGCTAGCAACGAGTGATGGTGATATAACATGTCTTGCTGAGTATTCCGAGAGAAGCGGATCGCGCGTGCAAGCCGCCTTTGGATCGGTGGACATTTCCCATCATCTTTCATATTTAATAATGTAGGAACCCCAAACGGTTGGGAAATAAATCTAGGAATGTGTAAGTAGATTTGTGTTAGGGATTTTGTACAGTGAAAAACCCACGCCTTCCTCTTAACCTCCACACACGTTTCGGTCCTCCGTAGCCAAGTGAGTATACGTCCCCTCAATGTACGTGTTGGGTACTAAAAATTAATTAAAATTTTCATGTGAACCTTTAGGCCTCTACCCATCATGTAACAATATTCATTTTTATTTTATGAGAAATTGTAAGTTCAATGGCTACATATGCAAATTTAGGTTTACAAGATAGTACTTCACCATTAATAGACCAACCTATAATCCATCCAGCCTTAGAACCAGATTTAATGTAAATAAAACATTTTATAACCCTCCGGTCATCACTTATTCTTCTATCTACTGCATGTTAATCGAGATAAACACTTGTAAATATAGCTTCAGTATACACGTTTCCTTGTAGGCACAAGAAGTATAGAAGACTGAAGCGATAATCAAATGTTCAAAAAGCGGATCGTTACATGCAGGCTTTGAAATTTCGCATTCATTGCATACAAACGACTTAGCACAAAAGTATGAATTATTTGAAAATTCAAACCAATGACAGTGAATATATCAGTAATTGTTAATTACACTAAAAAGGTTTATTTGACATAAAATGTGTGTCTTAACAAGATCTACATTTTTTATACATAAGGATGGTTACCACTTATAAAAAATTATACAACATTCATTCAGAATGACGAGGTCCACATGCTATTCGGGGAAAATTCAAGATATGTATTTTATTTGCCATGCAAAAACCTTAAACACATTTAAGGCAAATAGAGATATATTGATAACATTAAAAGTGAAGAAAAGTTTTCTATGTCAAGGATATTCTGGGACTTGGAAATTTTCTTGAAAATATTCGTGTAAATAACAATTTTGGCACTTATTTAAGATTTCGTTGAGACATGCTGTCCACACACATACTCACGCGTATGCGTGTGGACAAATTCTTTTTTAGATTCAGTGGACCTCCAAACGTGTATTTCAGTTAAATCTGGATGTCAACGTTTTGAGTGGAATAGGTACAGTAACGTCTATATAGGTAAATGTTAGAGAAAGTAAAAATGCACTTTTCAGACAGGTATAATGCTAGTTTTCCGCCGGTAACACCGATGACTTAAACGTCATGCCCGGTTTCAAAAAGCGGGGGTTCAGGGGAAATGAGTAGATGCTTAGCAACGAGAACTCTGTCTCCCTTTACGGCACGATCTTCTTCCAACCCCTGACCACCCTTGACACATCTTCATCTCGGAAAGGCCCTGTCTCCTTCCTTTCACCCTTCTGCAAACTGCCTGCTCATCCTTTCAGCCACCCCTCTGCTCTTGTACGGAAGACGTGAGCGAATGCCTTCCTTCCGGTCCATTTCAGATGGCGTCATCAAGTGATTACAAGGACAGTTCGGATTTGCAAGTCTTCACCTAGTACAGTCGATGTAATTAGTTGTCTCCTGTACATTGAATGGCTGTTGATAATTCGTTCAACTGTTAACATGTTTCGTCTTCTTGAACTAGTGAAGTTTTAACGCTTGGGCGAACCTGGAGAGTTGGGGCCTTACAATGGCTCATTGATGATCATAATAATAGTACTAATCAGAGCCCGGGTTCTGATGACATGTCATCTTTTAATTGTTGCATCAAATGCATTACTAACGTGTACATAAACCCTTTATTATAGCTCCCAGATTATGAAAATATATATTTATTGGATCATTCTTGGTCATTTTATGCCATTTTCTATTTGCATTTTTTCGATTTTACATTATTTTCTTGCGCTTTGCGTCTTTATTTAGTCAGTTTCTTGCATTTACTTTAAGTATAGCATAAAAGGTTTCAGATTATTGACGTTTTACATAAGGATGACTCTTCAAACATCAGAAATTTCACTATTCAACTAATAAATTAGAGCAACGTTGTACATCCTTCACTCGCATTCTTAGGAAAAAACTTCTTATATGATACATTCACATGATTTCCTCTACCCTGTATCGTTTATTACTATGTACATATACTATTCTTACTAAACTTATTTTTCTGTCTACTACAATTTTAATCCAAATAAACCTTTGTAGAAATAGTTACATTACACATTTCTCTATAAATACAAAGTGAACAGCGACAGTCAAATGTTTAAGAACTGGCCGTAAAATTACATACTCTTTCCATGCAATCGCGAGAAACAACTGAATGTTCACAGTACTTAAGGAGAATGACCAAGAAATGAACAATTCGAACCTTTAATAATAAACCTGTCATAAATGGCTTATGCTACAAAAAAAACTTATTTGAATAAATTGTGTTTTAGAGAGATTTACGAGGACATCTAGAAGGTAAAGAACGATTTGGCATAACTAAATAATAACGAAAGATATCAACACAAAGCTTTATTTACAAAGATACAGTAACTTACACTATTTCTCAATTTCTCGCCATTGCTGTCAAGGCATTTATTGTATCGTGGTACCAGTTTTTCAATGCTAATGCTATACTGTTCTACCGCCAAAGACGTCAGTGCCTCTTTGAGGTCTTCATCGGTTGGAAACACTTTTCCACCCTAAAGGTCCTTTAGTTTCGGAAACAAGTGAATAACCTGAATTCTTTCATCAACATTTGCTTTCAACACATCTGTAATGAGTGATGGTTCTTCCTTGGTTAAACATTATACACCATTTCCTCACTAAGACTCGTTCATAGCAGTAGCACCGCACACTTGCATTATTTGCTTATAAATTTCTATTGGTCGAACATTTTGTGCATTCAAAAATGAATCACACTACACACTTCACATTTGTCTTTTACTTTACATTTTCAATTAGTGCCGCCATTTGGATATGTTGTAGAACAGACAGGCGTGACCTCACAGCAACGAAACTCGACTCACACTGAGGTGGAGTAAGAAGCTAACTAGCGTGCATGCAATTGTAGCGGTGGGGAATCGGCATCGAGCATGATATACAACTGTTCTTTACTTTCTTATGTCTCGTACATTTTTGTGTAGTATGTTTTCGTCTATCGTTTACCGTTTACCCAGTTATACAAGATTATACGAGTACAAAGTTTCTTCCAAATAAAGTGGACTCCACAGACTATTGCTAGAAAATTGAAGATAAACATTTTATTTGTGATATAAATATCTCAATAAACGGCATTTTACTCAAAATCGTTGACCTTTTTAAAAGATCAAAAATTTCAAAAATGTTCCATATAAAAGGTAGTCTGGGGTGGGGGAATTTTCTTGAAAATCTTCCTCTTGCATCTTTGGTGTTTATCCGACTTTTCGTTTTTGAGTTACGCTGTTCACAGACACACACGGAATTTTTCTAAAAGTGCTCATTTTTTGATTCAGGAGGCCTCAAAACATGCATTTCCGGTGAAATCTCGGTATCGCATTTTTGGGTGGAATGTACTGACATCCCTACCTGCTATGTACGTGGTAGAAAAAGTAAAAATCACTCCTATTTAATAGTTAGCCTGGAAACGGTTGCTTGGGGTGGAGGTGTGACTGTTGCCAGGGAGCAGATATAATTGCTGTTATGAATTCATGTCCCAAACTAGGGATAAAACAGGTTAGTATTCCGTTAATGGGTACGCACAGTCAGCTTGCTATTGTCCTTGTCTTGCGCCATATCATAGGCTGTGAAGTCTTCATCAATAACAAAGAATTTTGTATAATCTGAGAACTCAAAAGACATATTGCTACAGTTTTGTAAGACCTGCTTCAAAAACGGTTTTCTCTTCAGGTTCTTCAAACAAGAACGTGGAACATATTTATTTATATATTTAGTTCTTAATTAATTTGGTGAATTATGTCATTATTCTTATACTTTCTTTTCCTACTTATATAGCAATTATACGCATTTATAAATTCATTTATAACTTTCTGTACGCTAATTTTAATAAATTAAATAAATTTCATTTTTACGTAATTTTTTGCAATTATTAGTTCTTTTCTAAAAAAAATTGCAGTCATTTTTAGATAGTTTTTCAAATATTTTTACATCATCAAAATCCGAACTGTGTTAATAATAGAATTAGGGAACCCAGTATTTATTCTGCTTCTAATCTGGAATACCACATTATAGGTAGCTGCCAATATGAATAATCAGGAAAATTTACAAAGTAAATCACAAAGACAAAAAGTATTAAATATTAATCTAAAAACTGGTGAGTCGTTAAATATTTTCCTTTTTACTGCGTGCCTCACAGAGAAGGTATGACTATCCTGAGTAAAGGATAAGAAACTTAAGTCAAAGAAAATAGTTTATAAAGAAATTAAAGAACTGAACGAGATAAAAATGTTCCATTCATAATAATCGCGAACGAAAATCAGAACGGAAACGACAAAATTAAAAGAAATTTATCTCATCGTGAGCGTTCACAATTAGCTTACAGGAGCGCGGGAACGAAAAACGGGAGACATGGTCAAGCTTTAACTTTTTTTTATCCCGTTTCTGGAGCGATATATTGGATTGATATTGTGAGCAGCTGTCTTCGTGGTAGAAATTGTTCAAGAAGGCCGTGAACTAAAATTGCTGATATAACACTCTTTTTCTCTCTCTCTCCCTCTCTCTCTAATTGCAAGCGTGGAAAACAAAACCGAAACAACAAACAATCGAAAACAGAAAAACAGTCTTTAATGTAAGCTATTTATTACGAACGATTTAGGATGCCTTTTTAGAAAATATATGTTGTTTCGAATTTGGAATTGGGTTAACCCGCGTTAATTTGGCTGAATTACAAGCGGGTGAAAATCCATTAGTCAGTCGCAAACAAATGATATCGCAAGACGCATAATCGACTATCCATGTTGCTATCGATAAGCACGCCCTTTTCCGTTCCTGTGTATTGTAAATCAAACATACGTATCTTTCATTCTCGTCCTGGTTCTCGTTCCTAGTTTACTGTGAAACACTCTAAATGGAGTACTGAAAATGGAATGCGAAACAGAAGATACTATAGTGTATATCACGATTGAATAACTAGAGAAGAAGGAATCTTCTGTCTAAACGGAGTACGTTATTTCTTCAGTACTTAAACTCAGGTTCCATGGCGCGGAATCAAATTTTGAGTTTTGAATTTTCATTTCGTAATTTTTTGTTTGATTGGGATATTTTTTTACAGCGCTTATAATTCGAGTTTACATAAATATAGGTTTCATTTTTATTATAACATTTGTATCTACAACATTGTCTCTATTGCTTTTAGTCGAATTTAAGGTTTCTATAAGTGGTAAAGCATAAAAGACAGGCAATGTTTTACTAAAAAAAATCTGATGTATTACACTCACAAGACTTTCTCTACTATTGTGCAAACTATTTTTACAAACGCATATTCTCCATATGCTTCATGCTAGTCGAGATGTTAATCTTAATTTTCTTGTAGATGCAAGGGGAATATGGTAAGTTTTAAGCGATAGTCAAATCTTTTAAGCGCTAGTTACTATATGGCGCATTCCATTCTCTTTGCATGTCCAGGATATGAAAAAATTCTGATGTGTTACACTCACATGACTTTCTCTACTCTTGTACAAACTATTTTTACAAACTCTTATTCTCCATCTACTTCATGTTAATCGAGATAAACATTTGTAGACTCTATCTTATTGCTAAGTTTCTTGTAGATGTAAGGGGAATATATATTTACAAGGGCAAAATAGAAATGCAGTAGCCTTTAAGCATATACATATCTCTTAATAGCTGGTTGCCAGGTGCAGCACCATTCTCTTTGCCACAGATTAATACTCTTTGCATATTCAAGACAAAAAAATGAATGACGAATTCCCATTTGAGAAAATAAGTATTGAAAAATTTAAGGGAAAACAAGCAATATCTCGAAAATGGTTCACTCAAAAAAAAAGTATGTGACATAAATTGTGTATTTTAACGCGATCTACATTTTTTGTGCAGTAAAATTTTGTCTATCTCTTATGGTTTACCAGTTATGCAAAAGTCGTTCACAATGAAGAATACTTTTGGAGACATTTCCAGAAAATTCAAGGTATACATTCTATTTCTCATGAAAGTATTTTAAACATGATATTTTAATCAAAATCGTTAGAGCCATTTTTGAGAAAATTAAAATTTTCTAAAAATGTTCCATGTAAAGGGTAATCGGGGTAGGGGGATTTTCTTGAAAACCTTCGTGTCTCATCCTTGGAAGATACAGAACCTAAATACCAAGTTTGGTGTTTATCCGACTGTTCATTTCTGAGTTATGCTGTTCACAGACAGACAGACAGACACACACAGACAGACAGACAGACACACACAGACAGACAGACAGACACACACACGGACATGTAAAAATGCTTTTTTTTTGATTCAGGGTGTCTCAAAGCATGTTTTTCCGGTGAAATCTCGGTATCAAATTTTTGAGTGGAATACTATACTTCCCCTACTTACTATACGTAGTAGAGAAAGTAAAAATGAATAACGAATTCCCATTTGAGAAAATAAGTATTGAAAAATTTAAGGGAATAACAAGCAATATCTCGAAAATGGTTCACTTAACAACAAAAATGTATATGACATAAATTGTGTATTTTAACGCGATCCACATTTTTTGTGTAGTAAAATTTTGTCTACCTCTTATGGTTTACCAGTTATGCAAAAGTCGTTCACAATGAAGAATACTTTTGGAGACATTCCCAGAAAATTCAAGTTATACATTTTATTTCTCATGAAAATATTTTAAACATATGATATTTTAATCAAAATCGTTAGAGCCATTTTTGAGAAAATTAAAATTTTCGAAAAATGTTCCATGTAAAGGGTAATCTGGGGTGAGGAGAGTTTCTTGAAAACCTTCGTGTCGCATCTCTGGAAGATACTGAACCTGAATACCAAGTTTGGTGTTTATCCGACTGTTCGTTTCTGAGTTATGCTGTTCACAGACAGGCACACAGACACACAGACAGACAGACAGACAGACAACCACGCACACAGACACACGGATGGACATGTTTCCAAAAATGCTTTTTTTTTGGATTCAGGGGTCTCAAAACATATATTTCCGGTGAAATCTCGGCATCGAATTTTTGGGTGAAATACCATACTTCCCCTACTTACTATACGTAGTAGAGAAAGTAAAAATGAATCACGAATTTGAGAAAACGTATAAGTATTGAACATTTAAGGGAATAACAAGCAATATCTCGAAAATGGTTCACTCAACAACAAAAATGTATATGACATAAATTGTGTATTTTAACGCGATCTACATTTTTTTAAAATTTTGTCTATCTCTTATGGTTTACCAGTTATGCAAAATTCGTTCACAATGAAGAATACTTTTGGAGACATTCCCAGAAAATTCGAGATATACATTTCATTTGTCATGAAAATATCTTAAACATATGATATTTTAATCAAAATCGTTAGAGCCATTTTTGAGAAAATTAAAATTTTCGAAAAATGTTCCATGTAAAGGGTAATCTGGGATGGGGGATTTTCTTGAAAACTTTCGTGTCGCATCTCTGGAAGATACTGAACCTAAATACCAAGTTTGGTGTTTATGCGACTGTTCGTTTCTGAGTTATGCTGTTCACAGACATACACATACACACACAGACAGACACATAGACACACACGGACATGTTTTCAAAAATGCTTTTTTTGGATTCAGGGGGTCTCAAAGCATGTATTTCCGATCAAATCTCGGTATCGAATTTTTGGGTGGAATACAATACTTCCCCTACTTACTATACGTAGTAGAGAAAGTAAATATACCAATAATGTACAGAGCCTTCGTTTGGACGCGTGACCGACCTAACGGGGATTTTCATTATTCAACACCCATTGCAAAATTTAACTCCACTTTCGGGTGGTTGCAATCCCTGAACTACGGTTACCTTAAAGGGTTTTAATTTCAAAGTTTAGTGAAATTCCAAGCCAAGGTTGCGAATTTCCTGAATCCTGTGCAAACTTTTTCAGAGACTTCTTTGAGCTTCTCTCTAGCTTTTCTCCGATGTCATCGAGTTTTTTTCTGTAAGAACATAGCGATTTACTTTCGGCGTTTATCAATAATAGATCCCGTTTCCCTGAATCTATTCTCAAGATTACGAATTGTTTCTTTGTGAGGCGTACGAACAACAGGGAATCTATCTGCCGTCTCATTTCTATACAAGAATTTATATAGGAATCATATATGCTCATTCTGTGTCCTAAAGTATACAGACCTTTTTGCCATTTAACAGCACTATCACACTATCACACTAAAGCACGTGGTCTCACAATATATTATCCTCTTCACAGCACAGACTTATCGTCATCTGATTAGCCGGCACACGGAGAGGAGAGAAAGTGGAGATGAAACAGAACAGCGCAGTACAAAGCAAGAAATTACCCGTAATATCATCAAATGGAGGCTCTTTAGATCTGTTAAAGTGCACAATTTATAACAAATAATTTTTGTGACATTAGCTGTTTTCGAGATATTCGTTGTTATTGCTTTGAATTTTGGACTGCCTTTATCATACATTTCTTGAAAACCAAAGTAGATTATTTTGTTTCTCGCGATGTTATGGAAAGTGTATGAATTACAAATTCGTTTTCAATTTTTTTAAAAAAAATCTAGCAGCCAAATTAATGGAGAGGAAAATCTCGTTTATACCAACATTGTAATTTGGAGAAAATTTGTATGTTTGTGTGTGTGGTGGGGGGGGGTTTGTATTCTCTGTCACTCGAGTCCATTCCCGTTTCGTTTAATATGAATATCGGAGCATTTCTTTTGACACTAATATGGAAAAGGGCAGATTTTTAATTACTTCCAGCACATAGGTATAAACGAGTAGGTTTAAAAATATATTTTAAATTGGGATATTAGAACGGGGGAGTTGAATATAATGACCATATCACCAAATTTCCCTCTGATTTCGCTTAACTATATTATTAGAGAGCGTGTTTGGTACAATTTTGATAAATATGGTATACTTGGGTTTCAGAATTTCAAAGTCAGCATGTAAATACATTTTTATATATTTATGTATAATAGTTTTAAATAGTTGACTATAGCTTCAGTCTTCTATATTGCTTTAGTACCTACAACGACATGTGTAATGAAACTATTTCTATAAACCATTATCTCGATTATTATAAAGTGGATAGAAAAATAATCTTTTGTAGAAATATATAAACATAAACAATATTAGGTAAAATAAATTATTTGAACGAAGCACATCCGATTTTATTATTTTCTTACTCACTGGCATTTTTACTATTCATCCTAAATATAATATAATAGAGGTCAGTGTTTGCTGGGGAATAGAGGCCATTGCTTCTATAAATAGTACTTAATTTAGTTAACTGTCTTTAGTTTTAACATATCCTAATACTGAGGAAGATAGTAGGCTTCTAAAAAGAAATGCATAGCAGTTCTAAAAATGGAATAATAATCCAATAAGTATTAAGTATTCTTGGGGCAACCCATCTCATTTAAATTACAGTTAAAATGGATGCTGATCTGGTGGAGGAAACAAAGGTCAAAATCAGGAATTACCAATGTTTTACTTAACTTCCTCGTTATCATCCAGTTTTTACGATTTTACAAATTTATTTCTCTGTCCGCTTAAATCTTTTGTAGGTGATATTGTAAGTTACTGTATAAAATTGCTTTATTAAACTCATATAAAATAATTTTGTAAACACCACACATACACGAATGGAAAGATCGAAGGAATTTTCAAAAAACCATGAAACTTATGAAATGAAAAATATGAAAAGATGTCAGGACGCTTAAAGTGTCATATAGTTTGTTAAGTGTGCATTTTAAAACCTGTCTTACCCGGCATGAATACTTTCTATAAAAGAAGGGGTTGAAAATAAGGATAATTTTTTTCGTAAACTTTTTATTTCCGTAAATTGTGAGTACTTACAATTTTAACTCTACTTAATCGTAAGTGTCCAAAGTGTTTTTCAGATTGATCAAATGATGCAGTTTATTCACAAGAGATTGAAAATATGACTACGGGTAGGTTTTTAAAGCTATAAGTTATCCTTTTTCTATAGTCCTGTAGCTCAAGTGGACAAATTTGTGTCCTGATCGGTTATGCAGTAAAGTTTTGTCCATAGGAGATAGAAAATGAAGGACATGGGTAGCTTTAGAAACCTTAGGTACTATATGAAAATATAGATCTGTAATTTTGGAAGTGCTAATGTAATCTATGAGTTTTACCAGTCCTGTAGTGTAATTCCACAACATCTTGACCGTATGAGTTAAACAGTGCATATTTCTTTGAGGGATTGAAAATTGGTATATTTTTGAGAGGTGTAAGGTAGGCTATTATATCCATTGGGTCCTATAGTGTAAATGTATAACGTATCGTCTAGATAACCTAAAGAATGTTGATTTGTATGATGGGAGCTGAAAATAAAGGTAACCGAAGTTTTTGAAAGTTATAGGGCAGCTTATTATTTCTGCCAGATTCTAAAACCCATTTGAACCCGGTTTTGTTAAAATTGTATCAAACATACTCTCTGATAATACAGTTCCGCGAAATCAGAGGAAAATTCGGTGATATGATTATTATATGCAACTCGCTCCGTCTAATATCTCAGTCTTAAAAACATTTCAAACCTTACCGTTTACCCGAGTACTGAAAGTAATTAAAATCTCCTATGTTCGCAATAAAGTGCCAAAAGAAATGCTCCAATACTTATATCCAGCGAAACGGGAATGAATATGGGTGACATGATTATGCCCCCTCCCTTCATAAACAAATTTTCTCTCCTTACAATATTGGTATAGACGAGATTCTCCTCTCTTTAATTTGGCTGCTAGAATTTCCTTTAAATTGGCAAGGAAGGCTTTATGAAGTCTCTGTAGGGGTTGAATTTTCCGGATCCTAATGTATAAGTCTCCGAAACAGTGTTCACATTCTTCAAACAACATTTAATCTGTATTCAGGGGATTGAAAATAAGGACGAACCAGTTATTGAAATCTTTTGATAGCGTGTAAACTTTGCAAGGTCCTAAAGTGTTTAAAATGCTGCCAAAATCAGTTATATTGTGCTTTTTTACATATAAATAGTTCAAAAGTATAGCTTAGAAGCTCATTTGGAAACCTTAAGATTGTGTATAATACTTGTAAGATACTGCAACGTAAATGTATCAAGTTGTATTTATGTGTCAAGTAGTGAAAATATGTAACCAAGGAATTAAAAGTAAGAGTCGGTGGTAATTTTTGAAAATCCTAAATAACCTATAATTTTCAACAGGGCTTAAAACGTTAATGTTGAAAATTTTATCAACATTGGTCAAGTTTTGCTAATTTGTATGTTAGCGTTCGAAAATATGATAAGGATATTTTTACTTTCTCTACTACATATAGTAAGTAGGGGAAGTATTGTATTCCACCCAAAAATTTGATACCGAGATTTCAATACATGTTTTGAGACCCCCTGAATCCAAAAAAGCATTTTTGGAAACTTGTCCATGTGTGTGTCCGTGTGTGTGTCTGTCTGTGTGTCTGTGAACAGCATAACTCAGAAACGAACAGTCGGATAAACACCAAACTTGATATTTAGGTTCAGTATCTTCCAGAGATGCGACACAAAGGTTTTCAAGAAAATCCCCCCACCCCAGATTACCCTTTACATGGAACATTTTTCGAAAATTTTAATTTTCTCAAAAATGGGTATAACGATTTTGATTAAAATATCATATGTTTAAGATATTTTCATGACAAATGAAATGTATATCTCGAATATTCTGGGAATGTCTCCAAAAGTATTCTTCATTGTGAACGACTTTTGCATAACTGGTAAACCATAAGGGATAGACAAAATTTTACTACACAAAAAATGTAGATCGCGTTAAAATACACAATTTATGTCATATACATTTTTGTTGTTGAGTGAAACATTTTTGCTTGTTATTCCCATAAATTTCCCAATACTTAAACTTTTTCTCAAATGGAAATTCGTTATTCATTTTTTGTGCGCTGGTATTGCAAAGATAATGGAATACCCCACATAGCAACCACCTCTTAAAGTATTTGACTATCGCTTCAAGCCTAGTAATTCTCCTTGCATCTACAAGAGAATTAGCAATAAGATTAACATCTCGATATCTCGACTAACATGAAGCATATGTAGAATAAGCGTTTGTAAAAATAGTTTGTACAAGAGTAGAGAAATTCATGTGAGTGTAACACATCAGATTTTTTTAAATTTATTAGTTGTTCTCCGAGCCTTATAGTGTAAGGACACAACTTTTTATCCCAGTTGATCAAAGATGCAATTTTGTATACCTACAAGTGTTGGAAATAAGAATAACGTATTTTTAAGCTTCATGTTTTAAATTAATGTAAGATTTAAAATAATGTTTGGGTTAGTTTTCGGAAATTGTAAGGTAAGGTATGATTATTTTGCCACAACCTGTATCATAATTGTGCAATATTTCGTCATGATGGGTTAAATAGGTTGCAAATGTGGTAGGGGTAGGTTTTGAAAATTGTATTGTAGCCTATACGCTTTGTTGGGTGCTGTAATGTAACCGTACAAAGTTTTTATGTCTAGATAGGTCAAGGGGTGCTGATTTATTCATAAGGGGTTGAAGATAACCATAACGGAGGTTTTTGAAACTCGTAGGATAGCTAATTATTTTTGCCAGATTTCGAAAACCGAGAGGACAAAGATTTGTCAGAATCATACTCACCGATAATAATGTTCAACGAAATCAAATAGAATTTGTTGATATGAGGACGGCAGAAACTATCTACACCCTCAGTAGCCCTTGAACTGGAAAATGTTACAAATTCGGCGTGTATGCAATAAAGGGAGATAAATGCTCTCTAATATTCATATTCAAAGAAAAAGAATTGAAATTGGGTATCATGAATATGAACCTCTCTCTAAACGCTATACTTTTTAATTACTATTTTTTTATTTTGTGTTGTTTTGAAATATCATATATCCTAAATTGCAGGAGTAAGATTTTTAAGGAGTAAAACAATTACTAAAATCGGTTGAGTGGTTTTGAAATTACCCCTCCTCCCACACAAACACGCACTTAGTAGTATTAGTGTATATTTTATATTTTAAATGTAAAGTGTATACTTTGAAATGTATTTATACAATATTTTATTTTTATGAGCTCATTGTTGGAAAATATCCAACTGTTTTACAAATACGTGTAAAACATGTGAATTATCGAAATAAAACTCTCTGCACATACAGTTTGTGACTAAACGAAACAGTTTTCGAATAGTGTAACATTCCTTTGAAATGGTCCGTGGAACCTAATCTCACATTAACAATGGGGACTATATAAAAGTTCATATTTTATATTGTATTAAAGCGACAGTTGAATGGAAATTTCGAGTATTATCGAGTGTTTGAAGCCGCCCCGCCGGCCGGCCACCGCCGTAAGAGTAGTAATACTACGTCCAAGGGAAAATCAATAAACGTGGGGCTGACCACACCAACCCCCGCTAGATGCAACTTTGCATAACGTTAGCCAATCAGAAAACGCTGCGGATAGAAAAAAAGATATTGATATCACTGTACCTATATTGCTTACTCGTTGTAGGAACTGAATGGAACTCGTACAGCGTTTAATTTCACTGTAAAGTATTACACGCACCCAGAATCTACACCAGTATGTCTCAGAATGTAATACTGTCCCTCCAGTTTTTAGCTATTTACTGAAGCACATTGGGTAATACATCACAAATCAAAAGTGCACCCTTCTCGAAAGTTGTATAAATAATAACAATCCCTAACAAAACCATAAGAACATATCTGCTAAACGCTGCATCGGTGTTATGTTTTACTCTTTTTATGAGATTATGTTATTTGTCAATTAGAATAAATCGAAGAAAAATAATAACATTTGGTACAAGGCGAGCTTCCAAGCTTAAACTCGAATAGCATTCCAAAGTTTTAATTCTGGTGTATGCAATAAAACCACCTAAGTTTGCAATGAAAATAATTCCCACAATTAAGGAGCAATAAGATATTAAAATGTGATTTTGGATAATTTTTGCGTACATAGGGTGATACAGAGTGATTCAATGAAGACAATTTTACATATGCGTAGCAAACACTAATTATTTTATTTATGTAAATTGCAAGTTATATAATATTTGTACCAATGATGTGCCATTTTATGCAACTTAGGAAGAAATTTAAATTCTTGAAAATGTTGCTGTTGTTGTTTCAACGCTCCCCTTGACCAATGCACTTTGACTCATACCACCAAGTAATGACTGCGGTGTCCATTACCTCCGATGGTGAGATGATAATGATAGTGAGGGAACGAGAGAACCTGCAGCTTTTACCGTGGGCTCCGAATCACGTGTTTAACATAAGCTATTCAGAAGCGAAGAGTTGGATAGGGCCAACTTAAAGTCACCACCCCGAAGTCGGGAATCGAACCACGGATCTTCAGAATGAAACCGCAGACTGAACCACGGAGCACCCCGGCTCCCAATTTTCTAAAACTTAGTCCCGCAAATGACCTCCATTTCTGCAAAATTAAGTCTGCCAGCCTAAGATGCATATCTTCAAACGCTTTTGGTAATATTTCACAGTATTAATGTCTCTGTGATTGTCTGAAGGTATAAAAGGAAGCAGCCAAAATGATTTCGGCAAGATGGCGCCATGGCACACATTGATAGAATTTCCATGGCAGCTTGCGTCGGCTCTGTGGGAATCAAGTTATGTCGAAAAATGGAGACATTGTATAAACTCCAAGATCCTCATATTTCTCTGCTGTGTCTAACTTATCTGGGGGTATTTGAAGAGCAAGATTTATTAAAATCATCTACAAACCCATGTAGACCTTAAAGATAATATTCACAGAGAAATTAATGCCATTCTAGTTGAAATGTTACCGAAGTCGTTTGACGATATGCCTCGCAGGCTGGCAGATTGTCGTCACAGAAATGGAGGACATTTGCGGGCACATATTGCCCTTAACCTCATACATACGTTTGTTTATACAAATAATATAATTCCAAAATTCCTTCTGCATATGAATTAATCATAACATATTTCTTTCTCTACCCCTATCTGTATCAGGTAGGGGAAGTGTAACGTTTTCTCCAAAAATTGAATGTCGGGACGTTATCGGAAATATGGGTATTGAGGTCTCCTAAAACCAGAAAAGGTTCTTTATAAAATATTAGTCCGTATGTGTTGTTTTCGTTCTCTCTGCGTATATGTCAAAAGCGTAATTCAAAAATAAAACTCACATACTTCATGTTTGAATCAGACACTGAGCATACCAGCCGAATATTTTTAAGAAAATTCCCTCACCTCATTTTCGTCACTTTTAATTTCCTCAAGAATGGGTCTAACAATTTTGATTGAAATACCATATGTTTAAGGTATTTGCATACCTAATAAAATGCATATATTGAACTTTCTGTGAAATTCCTGTATAATTTGGTATAACCGGTAAGCCTAAGAGATACATAAAAGCTTACTGCACAAAAAATGCAGAGCTCATTGAAATACACTATTTATGTCAAGAAAACTGTGGCATTAGCCGTTTTCAAATAATTCGTTGTTATATCTATATGTTTTCCAGGTTAAAGTGTCAATGGGGCGTCTATAAAGCATTTCGCGCCGTTCTTATTTTTCACCACATGGATTCATTACTAACAACATTGACTTACGATATGCAAACAATTCTGTTTTGTTTTCCGCATCGTGCGTGCAACCGAGTCCATATCGCCTAATTTGAGCTAGACGTTTTAGTAAAAAATGTATGCTAAGTAGTGTGAATGAAGATTCGATTTTTACAGGAATAATACAATATACAGGATGAACCAACAAACCTGTAACAGTCATTTATTTCGGAAAATACGACATTAAAATGTCCAAGATAAAATATGTATAATTAAATCACAAGTGAACTTTCAATTGAGCTTGATTTCATCAATCAGCTATGACCGGAAGTGGGATCAGTGGTGTACCACTTTAAAATTTCAAATGGGAGTGGGGTCAAATAGGTCACCATTTAATAGAGCTCTTCAAAACAACAAATTTCGTATGGAAACGTTATTAATTCATAGTGTTTCAAGGAGAAAAGCATAAGAAAAGACGCTGCACCCGAACCCCAGATATGCAGATAGCAGTGTCTTTGGTATTGATAAAGAAAATTACATTCACAGAAAGAAAATTAATTCACAAAATTTAAAATTAAAATTGACAAAGAAAATTGGTCTTGCACAATACGGTGAAGATCGAGTATTTTGTTTTCTTTATTTTTTCTGATAATAAAATAAGTATAAAAGCTAACAGTTATTACAAATGCTTTACTTCTGCTACAAATTGTCCTGATTTTTATATGTTGATGGTATTATATATGTGTGCCATCAATGTGCTCGTCAATCTTGCAATGTTTTCAGGAGTCTCGTGTCTAGACAACTGGCTGACTACCGCATAGCCACAACCAAAATAGACATATTATTTTGTCTTTAAAAGAGTATAAATTAATAAAAGCATTCCCTATGAAAGATGTTTGGTGAGAAGAGCTCTATCTAATGCCGCACTCCCATTTTAAAGTTATACGCCACTGTCCCCACTTCGGGTTATGAGTAATGAAATCAAGCTCAAGTGAAAGTTCACATGTACTTTAGTTACAAATATTTCAATCTCAAAATTTTTAATGTCGTATCAAATTAATTAATGTTGCGGGTGATCTGGTTCACCCTGAGTAAGTGTTTATATAAAGTCATGCGAGAAAAAGTGTTGAGTGTATCACATCAGATATTTAAACTGTTCTAAGGGGTAAGTGGAAGGTTTTGGGTTCGAAAATCTTCAAGATTACTGCACAATAATTTCATAAAGAGTATAGATTATTTGATATATAAAAAGCACCCTTAAAAGGCATTGGTGAGTCAGCTTACAAAATAATTATTTTTCACATTTTACTTTAACTACTACGTAGATACAGTAAGTATATGTAGTATTGTATTCCATTAAAAAAATTCGATGTCAAGATTCCATCGATAACACATGATTTCAGGTCCCCTGTACAAAAGCAAAAAAGAATTTTTATAAAAAGGTGTGTGTGTGTGTGTGTGTGTGTGTGTGTGTGTGTGTGTGTGTGCAGCATAACTCATAAACGAAAAGTGGCTAAGTGTGAAACTTGGATTTAAGTTCAGCATCTTCCTAAGGTATGACACTAAGTTTTTCAAGAAAATCCCCACCCCAAATTATCCTTTATATGGAAAAATTTCCGAAGCTTTTTATTTTCTCAAAAATGGCTCTAAGTATTTTGTTTATAATACCAAATAATGTTTAAGGTATTTTCATGACAAATTGAATTTATATCTTGAATTTTCTGGGAATAGCCACTGAAGTCCTTATTCTGAATGACTTTTGTATAATTGGTAAACCGTAAGAGATAGACAAAATCTTACTACAAAGAAAATTTAGATTCATTAAAGCACACAATTTATGTGAAATGAAATTTATTGTGGCATTAACCATTTCCCAGAAATTCTTTGTTATTGGTTTGAATTCCCATTATTCTGTTAATTCAAAGAAAACACAATTTCAAAGCCATCACAGAGCAACCGCCTTTGAAAATACTTGACTATGGCTTTAGCTTAAGGTATCCCTCTTATACCTACAGCAAAATGTATAAATGAGTAATTGAAGTTTATCTGTATTAACAAGAAGTAGATAGAATAATAAGCTTTTCTAAGAAAAGCTTATGGAAGAGTTTGCAGAGAAAGTTATGACTATGCAACACATCCTATTTTTTCATCATACGCATAAATGTTATTCGATATGACTTTGAGAGCGGTGATTTCAGAGTTAGTTTGTTATTCATCCCTACATTTCTCATTGTAACAACATGGATATTTGATATGAAAAGGAAATTCTGATATATCTACTTTGAAGTTGGTGTCCTAAATTGACGACGTTTGAGTGTAAATCGATAAGGAGGGAATATATTGGAGGGCAGAAAGCCGTGATTCATCACCAGGCCCTAACTCTGTGTGACAGGTTCGTCTCTCTTGGCGACGAGGAGTCAATCGGTCCAGAGAGAACGCTGCCTTTGATCCCGTAGGTCACCACGGCAACCCAGGGATGTACATTCCTACAGCAATATACCGGAAGACAATAAAGCCTTGCATTTTTACGAGGGATATTTTAAGTGCAGTCTGTTTTGCTATAGAAATCTCATGTGATTTTTTTTTTTACAAAATTTACAATGTAATATTACATACTATCTGTTACATAATTATGGTTTTAATTCTGTACTTATTATAAAATATGTTTAATCTATAATGTAACGCTTACAAATATTGTAAAGAACTGACTTTTTAATCAATTTGGATTTAAAGGTAGTCCAGTAGTTAATTATTAATATTTGATTTGCACTCAAAAAGTATTGAATTATCATTCTTCCAAAATTTATTATTTTTTGCGTCATTAATGCTTTTAATTAATGTTGATTTTTTTGTCCACAAAATACTCTGGGACGGTTAAATCAGAAAGTTAGCTTTGTGGTCCAAAATACTTTCTTTAACCTAAGTCAATATATTTAATTCAATTTAATCCAGTTTACTATTTGTTTACTAAGATATTAA
Organism: Deroplatys truncata; assembly: GCA_030765065.1. NCBI lineage: Eukaryota > Metazoa > Arthropoda > Insecta > Mantodea > Mantidae > Deroplatys > Deroplatys truncata. The sequence goes on along the minus strand of CM060986.1, from coordinate 92,587,964 downwards.
CCATTGTATCAGTTATTTTTGTTTGTTCTGTCTTATTATAAATTTATTGATTGTGTAAATTGGTAAAACCTCTGAGATAATTGTTAATAAGTCTCTCATTTACTACTGGCCAGCTGCCTCTGATCTTCCTTATCTCTCCAATTAGTGCTCATCTTTGTTGCCTTGCGCCCCATTCATATCTACTACGTAGTTGATTATTTGTTGTCCTCTACCGCATGTACATGTTGGATCTTCAATGATGTGGAATCTGTGAAGGTAAGCTCTGATTTCCCCGTGCCCTGTGATGATTGCTGTAACTTTTGGTGTTGCAGATAAATTTACTTTGTTCTTCCAATTACAGAAAGGAAAAATGATTTGGTTGCAACACTTTTGGTTCTTGCACTCCATCTGTTTTTCCAAATTGTCTTCCAGTTTCGGTGATTTCTTTTGTAATCGTGGACTTTGGGATTTTGCTGTAGACTATCTCCAGTTCTTCATCATCATCAGCTTTCTTTGCTACCCATATGGGCTTTCACCCAGGCGAAGTGAATTTCTAACTGGTTATGTTTAAGGTTTTCGATATTTTTTAATATGTTTTCTATTAATGAGTTGTGTTTTGTGTTGCTATTGATCGAAAGGTAAGTTTATTATCTGTTTAAACTGCTGCCTTTTTTGATGTTTAGATTGTCTTGGATATTTTCATGATCCTACAGGGCCTTCAGGATTACTATTTGCTCAGCTTAACTATTAGAACATTTACTATCAGATGTGATATGCTACACAACTTTTTCTACTCCTAATAAACTCATACACCTACCTTGTATATTATAGTATTCACCAAAAAGTCATTTAACTATACACGTTGCGTTATCTACGTTACAGTTTTGCTCTGAAGTTATTACAAAACTCTTTACACACAACATGCCGAAACAGCATTCAGATGTTTATACCAGAAGCATGGCGGAATGCATTTTTATTGACATTACTGATGAAATACATTTGTAAACAAGCAGAAAAATTTCAAACTTTAAAGTATGTTCTATCAGGTTTGGGAATATTTAGAAAATCGCTAACACTAGGAAAAAGAGTTATGTGCCAATAGTTGTTTGCTTTAAGGAGCTCTACACTTTCCTTAAAGTAAGCTTTTGTCTATGTTATATGGTTTCCTACTTTTGTGAAATTATTCAAAATTCAATCAGAATGATGAGATTTCAAATATTTACAGAATTAAGACATCCATTTTATGTGTTATGCTCGTATCCCAAATATATATTTTAATCACATTTTGAGAAAATAAAAGAATAACAAAGATTCTTTTATGTGGGAAGTTTGGAGTGGCAAACGTTTCCTGAACATCTTCGCTTTGATTCCTTAAAGATTCAAAGTTTTGTATTTATCTGACCTTTCAAATGCTGTTCACAAACACACACAGGCTTCATTTTACCTTTTAATACCTAATATTTTGTACAAACAATCCTAAATCGTAAAAATATCTCTCTCTCTCTCTCTGTAAGCACAAGCACAGTGAGAAATGGTCCCTGTAGGTTTAAAAAAGAAAGAAAGAAAAAAGTATAGTAATCTGTAGTCTTTCCAAACATGTGAAATGGTCATCCACATTATGCAAATGAAATAGGAGGAACTTTAGGAGTCCAAATAGTTAAGAGACAAAAATTTAGATCGTTACTTATTGCGTACAATCGCACCATCAGCAATGAGTTTTCTTGCTTCAGGCCTTATGTACAGCCATACTTGTCAATACTAAGTTCATCATCTATATTTAAGTTTGTTCCTTAATTTAACATTTCAGGAGCTATCAATACATTAACAGGATATGGAAAATTGAGAACACACACCTCTATGTTTGGATTCATGCATAATAATTCATTTTATCTACAGTGAAGAACAGACAATAGATTATCTGATATATGTAATTGTATAAAATTGCAAGAATAAAAGATCCAGATGATAGAATTAATGATAAAAGGCTAAGCTTGGCCCATAAAGACACAAAATTAATCGATAATTATATCGCAGATTGAAAAACAATTATTAAGTAACGATATTACAGCGGTTTTGTACTTATATTTATGGATAATAATAATAATAATAATAATAATAATAATAATAATAATGTCAATCTTAATAGTAATTGTTGGATAAAATTCAACAAGAAGTTAATGATATTTTTCAGAAAATAGATTAATTAATCATGTAAAATTAATAACATACTTGTAACAAATGCCAAAGTATGTAAATATACATTAGTTTTACATGGTTTTAAAGTACTGTAATTGTATTGGGAATGCTGTTAATTTAATAAAATCAAAAGAAAACACATATGCACACAGATACATACTTTTCTTAGTATTTAGATTTAAAAATGTTGGTTGGAAAACTATACTTTCTCTACCTACTACAGGTAAGTAGCAGAGAAAGTGAAGGGTTATATAAAAAGAGTAACAGGAATGTTGTCTAATATATTTTGTTTCTCCTTTTCCAGGTAAGCTGTTCAGAATCAGTGTGACAGAATGTTTGTTATTGGTAAGTGTTAAATCTAACACCAAAAGCAGTTTTGAAAACTACAAGGATTTTGGTCATGTTTTTGCATCTCGTTAGGATTTGGCGTGTATCGTGTATTAATGGTGTTTACAAACACGAAGTTTGAATGCCTTTAGTTGAGTGTCAGAATTCTGCCTTCTCAGCCCAGAAGTCGGGGTTCGATCCCGGTTGGGGGAACATTTCTTGAACTAGATTACTAGAATGATTCCCTGGAGTTTGGAAATGTGAGTGTGAGAGTGAATGTGTATTTCGTGGTTAAAATCAATAAAAGCAACATTTAAAAAAACTGCTGTTCAGTGAGTAACAACGCCGTCAGTTCTCTTCGGCCACCAGCCACCTGGGCTCTGTCCACTATCGAAAAGATATATCCTCGCAATCGCCTCATGTTCTCATAGTTACAGTTACAATTGCAATGATAATAAACACATACCTTATATAAGAAATGTTGAAAATGTCCTTCTCTATCCACACATTTCTGGCATCTTCTCTGGAGGTTTGCATTCATATTCGAGAATTCAATATTCGAAATTGAGTGATTTCCCCGCCTTATGCTACCTTATCTTCAAACATTTCCTGAATTGAATTTAACGACTCATCAGCGGTATGGGCGGTAGCACAGTATTGTTGGAAAAAATCCAGACTAATATTCAACGCGGTCAGTTGTTAAAAAAAATGGTGTGAGTATGGCATTCCTGTATCTTTCTACATTTATCGTTTAAAAGATACAGGTCGTATTATTCTGTATGCATTTGTTGCACACTTTTCGTGTATGAAATCGGGTTTCTCTGTACTTCAGTGTATGCTATTTTCCTACGAAACATAACATATAAATGGAATCATGTTTCGTCAGAGGAGATAATATTAAGCGTGAGTCAATGACTTATTTCGCCAAATCCAATTACAGAAATGTACCCGACTCTGATGATTACACGAACATTAAGGTGTACGTAACAAACCCTCATGTATTGTAAGAACTAAAAGAAAATTTCAGGCGAGAAATTCTTTCAATTTCGGATATTTAATTCTCGAGTGTGAATGAAAATTTCCTGAGAAGATGCCAGAAATGTGTGGATAGAGAAGCACATGTCTTCATAGCACATTTCCAACACCTATGATAAGACATGTGCTTATTATCATTGTAATTATAACAATGAAAACATGAGGGGTTGCGGATACTATAACTGTTTCGGTGGGAGTCCGAGCTGCGGCGACCAGCGCCGAACAGCCGTGCGATGGCCGCAGTGTGAAGGAAAAACATTGTAGAAGTTAAAGGGAGATATAGAACGAAACAATAAAACTAAACTTTGAGTTATGGTAATATACAGAACTACAGATCACGCCTTTTGGGAGGGGGGTAAACTGAAGTGCAGAGTATAGCAGTTGCAGTAGTTTATAGTATCTACGAGCATCTGTCTTATGCTGTAATATAGGGTAGTTAAACTATATTCGAACCCACTCCGGCCTCTCTCTACTGCGCGAGACAGCCGGCAGTCGCCGGGGAAATTACGCGGCAGAGGCGGACTAAAATCCTTACCTTATAATAGATGCTGGAAATGTTGACCTTCTGCTCTCAAACAGGCAGCATATCTCGTGTAAATATTCTCGCTCACTCTCCAAAGCTCAGCAGCAGGAAGTCTTGTGATTTTTTGCACAATGTTTTCTCTAAGTTCCTGTAGTGTACGAGGATTGGACGAGAACTTTGTCTTTTAAAGAACCCCATAAATAAAAATCACAAGTCGTTAGGTCAGAAGAACGAGGGGGCCACAAATCAAACTGTCATCAAACACCTTTCTTATTGCATGTAATGATTCGGCAGCCGTATGTGCTGTTGCAGAATCTTGCTGGAACCAACTATACGATTTCTCTTCTTCTGTCAAACGATTGCAAAATGGCCTCAGAATTAGCCTCTGATATCGCTCTGCATTTATTGTTTCATCAAGGAATATGGGTCCTATTATTCTTCTTGTCACACACCACACTCCAATTTTCTGATCATAATGAGGCGTTTCGTCACAAGAATTCCTGCTGCTGAGCTTCGGAGAGTGAGCGAGTATATTTACACGAGATATGCTGCCTGTTGGAGAGCAGGTCAACATTTTCAGCACCTCTGCCTCTGCCGGCGTGATTTCCCCGGTGACTGTCGGCTGCCTCGCGAAGTAGAGAGAGGGCGCGAGTGGGTTCGAATATAATTTAACTACCCTATATATCAGGGCATATTAGAGCTTTATTTCATTTTATTTAATTGCTGAGGTCGTACTTTCTCTTTCGCGTTTATTTCGTTCCCTTTTTCTAAAATCAGTACTAAAAGTTCTTTTTCCAAGTTGGGTATTTTATGTTCAGTATGCGTGTGAAAAAATTAGGAAAGAAATTTTACTTCTGTTATGCAATGGTTTTTGTGCCAGCTTCTAAAATCTGGAGGTTCTGAGCTGTTTTCCTTTACATTTTTTATTTTTTAGGTTTCACAATGATTCTAACGATTTTGATTATAATAACACGTATTTAGATATTGATAAAATGTATATCAGTAAATAGCATGTGAAGCCCTCTGACGGAATTTTTAATACCTGGGAAACCATAAGACAATACTAGAAGAAGTATGTAACACTCATTAAATCACATAGTTACTATTGGTGTCACATAACTCTTTTCGTAGCGTTAGCTGTTTTCGAATTATTCCATGTTGTATGTTTGCATTTTTCCCAGTGAATCTCATTTTATCGGACTTACCATGTTTGGAACTTTGTGACACTTTTTCGCTTTCTTTTGCCAGGTCTCGTTTCTGCTTCTGATGTAAACATTTGAATGTTGTTTGCATATATGTAAGCACTTATTGCTTAATAACCTTTATTTGGTAAAACGGTATCTGAATTAGGTAACATGGATAGAATTTTGTATGAATACTATAATATCTGTACAGTTTGGAAAGTGTATAGATGTGCACCTTTAAACTACGCCTGGAAGCCACTGAAAGGAGTAAAAGAGGTCATAAGCTTTGGCCCATCTCCAAAGATTTCGCCCAAAATAAATAATTTGCTATGCAATATTTGGTAACATAGCATGTGCAGTAATGTCTGCCGTGACAGCCAGCTATAGTATGAATGAGATACCGCCGGTATCGCTCCGAACTAGGTACAGCATACGTGTTTTTACGTTTTAAACTGTCTATACTGATATTTAATCATGGATGGCTAAAATAAACTCTTCGCCAAAGCAAAACAAATGCTCAAGTTAAATATTAACAAGCACTTTACACAGGGGAACAAAATGATACATTGACATAAATTGTTGGCAAATTAATCTGAAAATATACTTGCCATTAAAGCTGCGCATTCTTATCATCGTACATAGAATTATTGTGACAAATGAATACACCACATTTTACACATCACGCTTCATCTGTCATTAGTATCATATAAACGGTCTAATGTAATAGTGTCGTATACCTCACATATTTATTATTTAACTTCAGAGGAGAGCAACTCGCTTATGAGAGGGATCGTTGAACAGACAAAGAACTTTAAACTCGAGGCATCGACAAGGGACGCAGCTAATGTTAGATTCACAAAATAATTACACCAACATAATTTCTGGTTTAAGGGAGAGGCAAGGAACTCTATTTTACCATAATTAAAAGCATCAGAAGAAAGGATAACTAGTAGATTTATTATAACAATTTCTTACCCCATGTGTCTGCCGGGCGAGGACGCCATATCTCAGGCAGTTATCCGTCCAACTCACGCGCCGCCTAGTCACAGAATGAAGCCACAACAAGTTGGCGTCAGTAACGCCATATCCCCCCCAATGACACACTGCTTCCCCTGAATCGCCTCTACTCTCAGATAAACTGCCACCTCCGACCCGGTAACCAGAGAGCGTATTACCATTAATATAATCTGTGCACATGCCACATCTCCCCCTGGCCACCGAAGTCGACGTCCTCGTCGACAGAAGGAAAATCCCGGTACCTCTCACAATAGTTATTAACAAATCCTATCCGTTATTCAGAATCTCTGTATTTCTCAATAGTGGAACACATTTTCTGCATTGGGGATGTTTGTGCGGTGTTTGCTGTCCTCTCCTGTGGTGTAAGGATTCGCATTTCCCATTTCTGCATTTAACAAGAAGAAATAATCTCTAGAACATCAATAAATCTAGCTGTGTCCAAATTCTGCACGATAATTTCTAAGTATTACGAATGCAAAAGCCCTCGTAGTTGAAATTTTTACACCAAACTATGGTCCAGCATCAATCCAGTTCTAAGTGCAACCGCTGTTATGTACTGGAAACCCAAACACAAGCAGTGTGTTGCAGGTCAGGGTTGAATCGCGTATGACGTCAGTGTAGGATGTAGTACACCACGAACGTTACATGTGAATTGTGTAAAACGTGTTGTTTTCTACAAATTTGTGGAGGAAATATCGATTTAACTTCTTTTGTACTCTACATGGACTTAAGTGTGCTCTTATGTATACTAAAACGAATCACAGTGTAATGCTTCGATAAAGGTCTGATACAAAACAATTTGTTACGGAGTATCTAGTGCTCAAAGGAAAAGAAACAAATTACTATAATATTTAATATGAATCGCATGTAGAATCGCCAAGCTATAGATTTCTATAGCAATAAGCTATAGCAATCTTTACCTCTTCCAGTCTAATAGGATATAAAGTATAAAATCAGACCAATTGCAAAGGGATTTGCTGTCTGGACAGCACGACATGCCACAGCCGGCCGTGCCAGCAATCTGTCTTCGCTTCTTAAATCTATATTCCTGTAAACTTGTACATAGAATATAGCAAAATTAACTCTTATCTCAAATCAAATTCCGTAAATGTCGTCTTTCCGCGGCTAAACAAGCATTGAATTGAGTAAACACATTTAAATTGACAAGATTTAGCTTGGCACTGCAATGTTTCATGAAATGACATTCACATACAAATTTACGTTGTTCTAAAGATAACTGCGTTTCTATCTTTGCAAATGAAAGTAGAATACTGACGCTAATGACTACGTGGTAACTGAAGGACAGAAAGCCTGTCGTGAGTGCCGGGTGTGGGGAGTGAGGAAGCCAGCAGGCATTGGCCCTGACGCACAACACCGTGCAAGCGGTCAGGTTTTATATCGAAGACCCAGCAGATATATGTGATTTTGTAACGAGTAGAAAAATTTTGAGAGTGTAGCATATCAGGTACTTATGTACTATGTTTGGTTGAGGAAAACTACGGAACTGTAGAAACTACTAATAAAACAATACTAAAAATGAGTACGTAATCGCTTATCGGCTGTACAGATTAGACCTTGGAAGTTGAATTATCGTCAGCAGTAACCACAATAGAATTTTCACACTCTGTTGTAAAATGTTCGAATACAATAATGATTTATGTAGCTATATTGTGACATACGTGAATATTTAGAGCTACGCCGAATAATCTAATTTTCACGAGGGGCATAAAAAGGATATACGCTAGCTGTATACAATTGCTTTATGCAACTTAGCATTATAAATTGATTATAAATTCCAGAATTAGATAATTAAATTTTATTTTATTTTCTTGATGGGCTTAAAAATGACGTCATTGTTTCATAGCAAAAAAGAGAACCTTATCTAGTGTGTGTGTGTGTGTGTGTGTGTGTGTGAGGAGTTTTATTTATTTATTTGTTACAGTGCCAGGTATGATTATCTTTGTTTACTTATAAAATCAATGAAGGGAATAATAATTCGGCTGAAATGGAAGCTATTTTTTTAGATTTATTGAAGGAAGCTGAGGGACCTGAATCTCCAGCAATTCCACCAAAATGTGAGAAAGATTATGACAAATTTTGAGTGTGGAAAAGAGAAAACAAATCCTTGACTGGTTATCATATATATCCAGGAAGTCAAGCACCTTTAATCAATCTCTATTTGTACTTCAAGCTTGCAGTTTATACCACTAGTTTCATTGATTCAGCCAAAAACGAAGGGTTTCTTTAAGAGAAACTACAAGTAACTTTTATTATTAGCCAGAATGAGCGTTAAATTTGTACTAACTCTTATCGATTAATGAAGATTTCGATTTTTACTTTATATATGGTTATCAGGAAGCGGAGGAGGATTTCGGCACAGTTACCTGTTACGCTTCTAGAAACCTCCAGAAGGAAGGGCGACTGGACACAGGCGAGGTCTCTAACATCTCCAGATATTATTCTGACACCGATGGGACTCCCGCTCCATAGGCCTACCTAAAGGAGAGATCTCTCTGATGGCCCATCCCACACAAAACGCCAGACAGTTCCACAAGGCAAACGTTTACCACCGTACGCCTGGCCCGCCGTCCAATCGCCTGATCATTCGACCCTGAAACATGATAAGGAAATGAAAAGACAGGAAATGGAGAACAGGAAAATTCGCGGCATTATATAATTAGTCGCAGCATTCGCCTACCAACCAGGGAAAATCGCGAAAACCCAGCCAAACGGGAATCGAATCCGGGACCTACTGATTGCGAGCCACATACATTACCGCAGAGCCACCCCGTTCGGTTACTTTATATACGTTGCTTGTAGATGTAATAGTATGAATGGTACAGGCAAATGTTTGGTTTTTGGGACAAATCGTGTTAAGGCCAACTCAAATATAAAGGAATCAATATTACAGATGGCTTTAAAATATTAGGCTTAAGAGGGAATTAGAATGGAATAAAAAATGTCCATAAGTTTCAACAGATTTATTATATCTTAGTTGCAAGGCAACTATTATGGCGCCGTGCTAGAAAGACGCAGTTATTGTCATTTTTACCAACATAACAACGTGTTTGTAATGCTAGGATTGCACAAAACTAATGATGAAGAAGTTTTGTTTTTGTCGCACATTTCTCAAATAAACGGCAGTTCCTGTAACTCGAGTGGCATTTGGAACTTCGTGCATTATGGCTCGGCGTTCTTATTAAACACGAATTGCTAAGCAGCTTTTATGCATGATGAAGGTGCAGTTGTATGGGAAAGTATCTTGTTATACAACTTGGATCTCCCTCCACGAGCGGTAGGAGAAGAAAAGTATTGTCTGCCTTTGTATCGCAAGTTTGCCTCATTAAAAGTGGAAAGTGAAACCTTTACGCAGTGTAATATATACTAGGAAAATAAGCCCCTAATGGCGAGACTAACTTCTGCTTGCTGCAAGTAGCATTCAATTGGACGCAGGTGGAGAGGTTTCCTCGCGTATGTGCCAAGCAAAGACACCGCTTTATATTCTGCCTCAGGTATTTCAAAAGAAAATATGAAGAACGGAAGGTGTGTGAGTTTCATTCTGGCACATTTAAGAAATGAATGTACATACAAGGTAGTAAAGTAAAAGACTTCATCATTTCTAGAGGTAAATATGCTCACGAAAAGAAGCCAAAGGTGTACAGAAAATATAATGGTAACAGGAAATTTTAGTTTCTTTGTCAATAGCGAGCGAGATTGCTCTACGGTATCGTGTGTGACTCGCATTCGTGAGGTTCTGGATTCGATTCTGGTCGACCGCCTACTCTGATCTTGGGTTTTTCATGGTTTACCCTGGTCTGTAGGCGAATGCTGAGATGGTTTCTCATCTACAACAGTATTCTTACCATCAGTTCCCTTTCTTCCGTTTCCTTCTCATCTTTCAGGTATGCTTCTAGGTTCCGTGGTATGTGGCGGTGCCGGACAGATGGCGCGGATGCTTGTTCTAAGGAAAGAGTACTTCCCGTGGATAGAGGCTAGCATAGTAACCAGTACACCATGGAGGACGACTCAGTTCTCGTCGACCGCCTACTCTGACCTTGGGTTTTTCGTGGGTTTCCCTGGTCTGTAGGCGAATGCTAAGGTGGTTTCTCATCTACAACATTATCCTTTGCGTCAGTTCCCTTTCTTCCGTTTCCTTTTCATCTTTCAGGCATGCTTCTAGGTTTCGTGATATATGGCGGTGCCGGATAGATGGCGCGGATGCTTGTTCAAAGGAAAAAGTGCTCCCCGTAGACACTAGAGGCCAGATTGGTCTACGGTTCGATCCTGGAACTTTTAGGGACTTTCGTGCGTCTTTCTGGCCATACTGTCCACTTGCGGCCTGCAGCCGCCTGTGGTTCCTTCACTTCAACCTTCCTCCTGCAGGTGGAGGGAGCCACAATAGATCTATGTAGCTCGCAGTGAGCGAGGTTTTGCCCCCCCCGAAGTATAACCTATACTTAGGTATATACCTACAGTAAGAAGAAAAGGTATCGTAGCTTTAAATTTTTTCGGGCTTCTAACCAGGCAAATTGTTGGTTTGAAACCGATGTTTCGAAGGTTCAGTTTCAAACCAACAATTTATCCTGGCTAGAAGCCCGAGAAAATTTAGTTATTATGCCGTCAGAAAAGCGTCAGCACTTGTTTTAAGAAGCATCGTATTCTACTCAAAAGTATCTTGTATTTAGGAATTTCACTGAAAATGAACGTTTTATGTACCCTGAATAAAGAAGGAATGTCTGTGTGTGTCTGTGAATAATGTAACACAAAAACAAAATGTCGGTTTGGTATTTAAATTCAGCATCTACTAAAAATGCGACACGATTCTTAAGAAAACAAACCTCCTTACCCTAAAATACCTTTAACGTTGAAATTTTTTCCTTATTTTCTCAAAATTTTGCTCTAAGATTTTGATTGAAATATAAAATATTTATGACATTTATCTGACTAATAAAACGCATATCTTGAATTTTCAGCGAATAGCCTTTGAAGTCCTCTTTATTCTGAATGAATTTCGTATAACTTTATGTTACTAATAAACCATAAGTGATAGAGGAAAACTTATCACGCAAAAATATCTTCTCTCGTTAAAACACACAACTCAAATCAAAAAACTTTTTTTGTTTGTCATTAAGCATATTATTTTTATTGTTTTAAATTCCCCAATACCTTGCATTCTTTGAAGTGCTAAGACAACGTTGTTCTGCAGTAGTGGACATAACTTAGTATTCCTGTTCCAAGTCACGAAATGCGCGTTGGTTCCAGCCCATCCACTGAGATGCGAACTTTTGACCCATGAAAAGGACCGGGTGCCAAAAAATTAAAATTGAGTTTTATTTATGGATGCTCTTTAACTACTATGGTCCTTAGCGTCCCATTCTATATTGGGTGTGGAAGATCGGTAATTTTGCTCAGAGGCCTCTTTATCAGGCTTGAGGTTCTTTTACGTGCCGTAAATCTACGACACGGGACCACCGGCTTTACTTCCCTTCCGAAGGAAGCCATGCTAAGGATTTTTACGCCCAAAACTCCGCCGGGTTTGAACCCGCGACCTTGGGAACTAGAGGCTAGCACGGTACCACTAGTCCACGGAGGACGACTACCGGGTGCCAACTCAGTATCTTGGGGAATTTTAGAAGCTACGATAGGTAACGAAATATAGGTCACGAAACCCAGCATTTCGGCTGTGGGGAGCATGGTGCTGACCACATCTTCTCCACATATCGGTTGGATTTGCCTTGTGAGTGTGAAGGCGGCAGTTGGTTTGATCGGTCGGTCAGGGAAGTCGTGTTACACATAAAAGAATACATAAGGCAACATTCTTTTGTTTCTCACGATCCCATAGAAAAAGTATGGAGTTTCAAAACCAGCATATAACGACCTACTTTTTAAAAAATTGACTATCGCTTCTCTTGTATCTCTCTTTACTTGTAGCGAAATGTGTAATGAAACCATTTCCGCAAACGTTTATCTCGATTAACAATAAGTAGAAAAATAAGGTTGTAAGAATAGCTTGTAGAACAGGTTTAAAAATAAACGATAGTAGATATAGCAAAGCATGTGACTGTAACACTTCAGAGTTTTAGAAAAGTACCTTTTTGTGAATAGTTTAACTTAAAAACGAATAGGTTGTAGTCAGACATCCTTTAAACGTGCCAGCCAAAGATTCTGAAAAAAATTCCTCCAAACCAATTGGAACATTTTGCCATATTTAATGATCCTACAATTGGTTCTAACAATATTGATTACAATATATTCAATATATTAATGTGAAATATTAAATGCATGTTATGAATATTTTGTAAACATCCAAATGAAGCGATTAAACGTCGTGCAGATTTTTTATAACTGGAAAACATAAGGAACGGACTCATAGAGTAACCTGGGGCAAAGGTCCGTAGCTTTTCTCTATGGATTCCTCCCAAGTCGTATTTACATTCTTTTACCGGATTTTTGTGTATGAATGCGCACAGGGGTTTTCTTTAGCTGAACTTAGAAGCTCAGACTCGTATCTCTTGCCTGTAAAGATATTAAGTGTTTCAAATGAAAGCAGCGCATTTAGGATCTTTACCCCCACATTGGGGCAAAGTTCTTACACGTGCGGGGTGAAGTTTCGAACAAATTAAGGAGTAATACACTGGCCCCACTGATGAAGTTTAATAATTTGAGTTTAGCACAAGTCACAAAGGAAACGTCCTCCTTCAAACGAGGAGCAGTTTTCGTGCCAGCAATGATGACACTTGTTACACCGTATCCAGTCTTCTTAAGGGGGTTCCTCATAGATCTCATTACATCCAGGGCATCTGGTTTCTGTCCCTGAAGTACCTGCACAGCTTGGTTCTTCTTCTCCGAAAGCATCGTTCTTGGCGCTGTTTCCCATGTTCAGCGACCTTCTTGCTGTATTCCTTTTATGTTCATGTATCCCCTCAATCCTTCTCTCTTTTTCTAGCGCCCTTTTATTTGGTGTTGAGGTGAGAACTGTGGACTTCTTCCCCTTGCTCATCCTTTTCCTGAACGCTGTAATCTTAGGTAAAGCCTGAATATCCGAAGGTAAACTATGATCCTTTTGTTTGCAACAATCATTTGGTGTAAATGGAAGCAAACTGGATACTTCAGAGGGTTGATTGGATTGCTGTCTTCATTCTGGATTTCCTTTGTAGCTTTCCTCAACGATTTCATTTGCTTGATCACTAACATCGGTAAAAAATAATCTTCGTTGAAGACAAATCTATTAAGGGTCACTATGCTAAAACTTTTAAAGCCTTTCATAGCCTTCTCCACGGTAGCAGATCTCATGTAAGCTACTCGTATTCCAAAAAAAGTTCAGCAATTTGATACTGAGTAATGACTCTTCCTGAATTATTTACCATCCATTGGTCACAGCATTGTCCATAAAATTCTTTCAGTGAACCAAAACGTTACCTGTCAAAAGGTTTGAGTTTATGGCTTGAGTGTGGAGGGATGCTTAAAAGGTAGATAAAATTGTCCTTTGCGAAAATTACAGCTTCAAGTGATACATGAGAGGCGTGATTATCCAGTACAATAAGTGCAGGGTTGTTTTCTGTAGCTTGAACGTGCTGCTGAAAGTGATTCAACCATTCAACGAAGACAGTCATATTGATGTAACCAGATTCTGAGAGATACGTCACTGAGCCTGGAGGTGCTCCTTGCAGAAGCTCTGGTCTGATGCGCTTTCTAGGAAATACTAAGGCGGGTGAGACATAATTACCGCTGGCACTCATGCAGATACGATAGTGACTGTTTGGACCCTATCTGCAGAAACTACTTTTCAACAGCCTTCTTCCCTTTCGTAAAGATGACCTTAGGGACTTTATTTGGCACTGTTGGAGTTCCACTTTCGTCCATATTAAAGATCCTGGAAGGGGGGAACTGGTATTCCAACGTCAGGTTAGTCAGATTGTCAAAAAATAAGGCCACCTGAACTTTATTGAATCCCATGATTCTTCCCATGCTTATTTTTTGTGGCGTTCTTAAAGTTAGATTGCGCTTATTCATTAACGAGAGAGCCCAATCATAACCAGCCATCTGAGTGCTGTTGTTAAACCTGCGAGTAATATTGTTTTTCACAGCATACTGGTATACTAACTGGCGAAGATTCTAGATATTCAGTTCATAGATCATTAAATCTAAATCCCTGCAATGCTCAGCCAGTTCACTCTCTTGATACTCGTTAAATGTAGATCTGAAGGCCTGAGAGAAGAAACGCCAGATGCCTTCTTCAATCTTTTTCAAGGGTAGACTCCTCTACATGCAGCATTTCAACTGCTTTTCGTTTTGAAACCCCGCCTTCGATAAGTTGATTTGCTCTTGTTAACGTTTCCTCCGATAGAGGCTTTGAGTCAGTCTTCCTTTTATAGTTTGGACAAAGTAATGGGGAAAATGATAAAATGAGCGAGTGTAGGCTATGTTCCGAGTTAACCCTAAGCAACACAGAGCCCAGAAAAAGTATCACGCATTGTTGGGGGTAAAGATCCGCAGTCAGGTGAAGTTCCGTTTACGGACCTTTGCCCCAATTACAGGGAGGGTTTTTGCCCCGCAGTGCAATCACCACACTTCCTGGTGTTTGCAGCGCTCTGGTGAGAAAATTATAAAACTGAAGTTCTCATGCAAGATTAACCATTGGTGATTAGAATGCATATGCAAAAACCTGGATCTGCCCCGTACCATAAGCATTGTCACTGTTTGCATACTGGCTAGAATGATATTGAGTAAAACCTTAAATACCTCATAGTTTTCAGCAGAAGCGCCGAAGCAGCGCAGAATTTTGGAGGCAGCTAGCTTCCATTATCTTCTATCACTGGTGGCACATTGTAACCAACCGCGCAAATACTAAAGGAAGTACTTCAAATAGGATTTTTACCCCCTCTTGCTCTACTTATTGCAGGAAAAATTTACAGTTCTTTAAAATACACAGTTTATCTCAAAACAGAAATTTTTAGTTTGTTCCATGTTGGATGTTTTCCCTTTTCCCAAGTAAGTTATTTAACGCACATGTTCAAAAGTTTCCGATTTCTCTTTTCTCTTTCCATCGCAAAAACTTGTTACCGACTAAACATTTGAATGCTGTTTCCGAATACTGTATGTAACTAAGCACTTATTGGTCAGTTTGAAATCATTCATGGATAAAAATATCGTGAATGAATTATGGATGGAAGAATAACTTATTATAATAACAACGGTTTTTGCAATGAGTAGATAAAGTCATGTGAATGTTCATATCAGTTCTTCTCTTTCTGTAATTTGGGTTCCAAAATAAACCTGTTTTAGTCCAACACACTACTTTATTTTCTTTCTCCAATTATATTATTATTATTGTCATAATTATTCCTGGATTATTTTAAATTTTATGTAAAGCTACACCTATATACATATAATAAAGCTGCAACCGAAATGTAATTTTCTTATTTTGGATACACAATTGATGCAAACGTATCTAGGTAACGGGCTATCCAAAAAAACAAGACTTTTTCATTTTTATGTCTTTCCTGTGTATGTTGTATGCCATCTTTTCACGCAAGAGCGACTTAACCGACTGCTATAGAGCTTTGACATAAGGAATATGCACTAAAGTTATACGGAAAAATAACTGTAGCTACCAAAATAATAGTGTTCAACTTTGCACTGTTGTGATCATTCGGTTACCTTAAAACTGGTTTCAAAATTAAGTCTTTGATCATATAGTCCGTTGCAAAACAATAGTTAATAAGTGTATACTATAAAGATGAGACCTTTGAAACGTCTTTATTTTAGTGCTTTCAAAGTTCTAATAGATGGTTTTTATGTCACATTTAAGCATATGACATATAACCACACAAAGGGTTCAATAATTAGTATTAGTGTTATGAGTAATTTAAAATCATAGAACATAAATAGTTAATTACTTCGCGATTCCTTCTTATTCATGCATAGGTACATTAATAAAGTTATAAATTTTGCAAGCTGACTGAAGAAGTCGTCTCTCATTGATCTTAAAACGGAAGAAGAAATCACGACTTGATTCGAAAAAAAACCGAGACAGGAAAGTAATTATGTCGTCCTCCGTAGTCTATGGGTACTACAGGGAGAGCCAAAAAACTACGAACCGGCTGCGCGGTGTTTTTCCTGTCCGCGTCCTTGGCGCTTGTTGCCGTCTGCCGCTATCATAGAAAGGCGCGGATGAAGCCATACAACATTTTTAGAACTACTTTTAAAGGCTTTAATTACCAACTTTATGAAAAGAGATGCTAAAACTGGCCACCGTCGTTGTCCATGCGTTTTGGCACCTCTTTGCCGCAGTTCGCGTTGAGAAATGCTGGCAATTTCCTGGCGGTCTGAGCAAAATTTCCGGTCTTTCACGCCCAATATAGGGACGCTAAGAACCATAGTAGTTAAAGGGCGTCCAATTAATAAAACTCAATTTAATTTAGGAAAGTAATAATAAACCATAGGTAATAATAATAATAATAATAATAATAATAATAATAATAATAATAAACCAAAGAGTGGGTAGAGAAAGTAATGTGAATGCAAGACACGAAAAGTGTAACTGGAAAGGTTTGAACTGTTGCTGAAAAAAGCAATGTTTCCCACCTTTAATTATCGCTACGTAACGTAGTTCATGACCGGTTTTTACAACATCGCATAACAAGCTGGTTGCTGAAAGGGCGACTGAGGGGGTAGAGAAATTTGACGAAGCCACGCTCCGTCCTCCAACAATGAAGCAATACCTTTGCCTCACGATTGCTGCTTGTCTCCTCCCAGTTGGTTCTTCTTTTGCCACGGCTGCTCCAGCATGAAACCTTAACCTCGGGGTATGCGTGGGTGTGTACAGAGAAACACACAAACGCTGTCTTGGAACACTTTAATTCACTATTTAAAATAATACTTTAGGTTTGCCGATCACTTTTAAATGCATACGATGCTACTTTGTCTTTACCAAGACCGAAGAATATTAACTACAGCTAAGCGTTCTACCCTCTAGCATGTTCGCCACAATTCTTCTCCACACGACGAGAATGTCATCCCGCTCCCACCAGGCACTCAGAACAGACTGATCTACCCACGCTGCACAAGGAAAAGCAAGCTACTTACTTCCCCTACTCTCCCCTCAAACGCTCCTCAAACTTAGCGTCATGAAGCCTTTAGAGTGATAATTATTGCCTTTATAATTCCGGCTTCAAATTAGAGATATCCTCATTTAACGCAATATTGCGGGAAGAGCTGCGGATTCTTCTTGCACGCCTAAATACTTAGAAATTATAATTTAATGCCAAATTATTATTATTATTATTATTATTATTATTATTATTATTATTATTATTATTATTATTATTACTAATGGTACGACTGAATCACAAGGACTTGAAATTGCTGCTAATTTTGAAAGCGACACCTAGATTGACAAAGATTATTATAGACTTCTGAGAAACATGCCCACACATTGCGATTTCCGAGCAATACAAAAAGGAGGGGGAATGAAAGGAAGATGTTCGCATTTATCTATTGGAGTGCCTCTATCATGTGTGGCAAAACTTGCTTTTGAAAGACAGAGGGGAGAAGCAGTGATAGCAGAGGCTTCAGACTCTAATAGGATTACACGGGGATCCTCATGCTGAAATGAGACAAGACGTAAACTTGCTGCGCGAAGAAGGAAAATGAACGAAGACCGTGACAGCACACAAGAAGGGAACGGACAGGATGAAAAGAACCGGGGAACAGGCCCTTTTGTAAACGTCATAATACAAGTACAATTTCAGACTTCAAGTTGAGAGAGAGACGTTTGATTTCGCGTCTAAAAAATTCTAGAATGTGACTCACACAACTTTCTCCATACATTAACATTGTCTTTCTAGTTTCCTTAGAAATGCCCATTTTTACTTTCTCTTCTAACTACTTACAGTGGGTAGAGGAAGTGTTGTACTCCACTCAAAAATTTGATATCGAGAGTGCACCGGAAATACATGTTTTGAGGTACCCTGATTCCAAAAGAAAAAGCCGATTTAGAAAATGCCGCCTGTTGTGTGTGTGCGTGCGCGTGCTTGTTCTCCTACAAACATCATTAATCCGATAAATACCGAAATTGCTGTGTAATTTGAGGCAGTATTTTTAAGACTAAGATGATTTCAGTGTAATTGTATAATATATATAATTCAATAACACCCCGCCTTAAAGCAATATGTGTATGTAACAATATATAAAAATGTATATAACAGTCATTGTATATGTTTGAATTATTGTATTCATGTGTAATAATGTTATGTGACTATATTATTTAATTTAATAATGTAGGAGTTGTGAGAATAATACGTTAAAAGTTGTTAACAATGAGGTAACCTTCAGGCAATAATGAATTTGAAAGTTTAAATGCTACTAGTCATTATTGGAGCAACAATAATGTAAATTTTGAGACAGTTTAAAAATAGCCAATCAACAACAAGAAAAAGCTTTAGTTAAATGAAGGTATTCTATTGGAGTAGGATTGGCCAATCAGAGAGTTGAAATACAGAAATTTACAAGTTTAGGCGGTTGAAATCAGTTCAGTTGGTTGCAGACAGCGTTACTAACCAGACGCAAAAGGTATCCTCAAGAGATTTAATACGTATTCGTGTGAGACGTAAAATAGTTTAGGTGTTAAAAAGTGCAAATAATTAATAAAAGAATCTCACAGCTCTCTCTCTCTCTATATATCAGTGAAGTGTTATTTAAATTGTATCAAGCATTAATAAAAGGAATGAAGTAAATTATAATCTGTGTCAGCCTACATTCTTAATCACACCACAACCCTGCTAAGAGAAATGTGTCTCTAACAATAATACTGACGCAGCCGAGGCAAACATAAATACATAATATTTAAAGAAACAGTAAAATTACAAAGTTAATAATTTTTTAAACTTGGGGTAAAGGCCACCTGAAAGTACCCTTGGGGCGAAGGCTATCGGAAACCGGGTACTATACGTGTGGTTGCAACGAATTTCAAGTTCGGTTCCCCAGCAGTTGAAATACAATGCAACTCTACTTCAAATCGGCTTTTCCATTGGTGAAACAAATTTCAGCACCTTTAAAGAATGCTACACGAAGTATATCAATAGAATATCCCCTACCTTAAAGTTATCCTTTACATGAAAAATGCTTCGTCATTTTTTATTTTCTCAAAAATGACACTAACGATTTTAATTAAGATACCACAGGTTGAAGACATCTCCATGACTAATAAAATGAATATTTTTAATTTTTTGTTCAAGAGCCTTTGAACTCCTCGCATTCTGAATGAATTTTGTATAATTTTGTTTAACTGAAAAAACTGTAGATTTCGCTAAAGCATTCAGTTTTTGTCAAACATACTTTTTGTGCATTAACTATTTTCGAGATATTCGTTGCTATTGGTTTGAATTTTTTTAATATTTTTACACTTTTTGAGGTATTAAGTCAGCATTCTTTTGTTTCTCTTGTTGCCATGCGATGAATGCGGAAGTTCAAACCAGCTTAGAGCGATCTTTTCCTAAATATGAATTTTTGGTTTTAGGACCACAAGATGTGCATTTCTTATGAAATATTTATATCCATTTTTGGGTTGAATACAATTACACGTAGGTTATAGAGATAGTAAAAAATTTGGACCGGCCTCTCTGACCATAGGTTTTTTGTGATGTTTCCCTGGTTGGCAAGGTGAGTGTTGGGGTGGTTTCTTACCACGAATTTCCTTTCCCTTATTTCCTATAATTTCGCTTCCTCTCTCATGTTTTAGGTAGGCTTAGGGGCTGTGCAGAGTCAATCGGTGTCGGATAGATAGTGCAGATGCTTGCTCGTTGGAAATTCTTCTCGACCCTGCCAGATGGCGGTCCTTTCTGAGACGCCTCTGGTGGTTCGAGTTCTCCCCGGTTCCGCCAGAGGGAAGCTTCTGAGCAGCCCGCCGGTGTGACCGGGTCATCAAGCTTGGAATCTTTAGGCACCTCTGCGCGTCTCCGTCGGTCGGTCTGCCTGCGGCCTAGAGCCTCCTGCGGTTCCTTCACCTCATCCGCGTTGGGTCGAGGTGCGAGGTGTCCCCCTCCGTTCCCTGGTCAAGCATATGACAGTATGTGAAGTTGCAAGAGTATGAACCATCAGATTTTTCTCAAGCAATTTTTTATCCTTCAGCAAGAGTACACGGTCTCTACCCTCCGTGTCTTTTAGTTGCGTTGAGGTATGCGTCAGAATTTGTTAGAAGAAGGTTAATGTTCTGCGAAAACAATGGCCGATATAAAGAGCAGGATCTGCAACTTAAACAAAAAATATGTGTGATGTATTCATGTGTATTTCTTCACCAATGGCAAATTGACATATACCCATCGTACATATAGTATTCATATGAAAATCTGATGTGTTACATTCGCATGGCTTTCTCTACCCACTCACTTATAAACTATTGCCTCAAAAGCTTATTCTTCTCTTTACTCACTATTAATCGTGGTAAACGTTTGCCGAAATAGCTTCATTACACACTTCGCTGTAAGTACAAGGAGGATAGAGCAGACTGTAGGGATACTCAGATGCTCAAAGCCGCTCACTATATGATGGCTTTAAAATTTCACTCTTTTGCACGAACACGAAAAAAAACAATGAATAGCGACTTAGCACTTCTAAATAAAGGATTTGAAAATACAAACTAATGACAAAGAATATCTCGGAAACGGAAAATGCCACTAAAAGATGTATTAATGTAAACTACTCGTATATGTTTTAAGGAGATGTGCCATTTTTGTATATCAAATTATTGTCTGTTTCTTATGCTTTACAAACTATTCAACACTATGCAAAATTCATTCCGAATAAAGAGGAGTTCACAATTATTTTTCATGCAAATATCTTACCTGTGTTTTTTTTAATCCAAATCGTTAGAGATAGTTGTTTTAGAAAATGAACAATAAGGAAGCTTTTGTCGTCTGTAGAGATTTTCTTGAAAATTGTGTTGTGCCCCTGAAAGATGCTGAACTTAACACGAAGTTTGGTGTTTATATACATTTCTTTTTGAGTTATGCTGTTACACTTACGCGCACGCGCGGACCTTTTACCATTTTTTTTGTTTTGTTTCAGGGAGCCTCAAAACATATATTTCCGATGAAATCTCCATATCAAATTTTTGGATGGAATATAATAATTCCTCCACTTACTAGAGAAGGTAAATATCAGGATATTTTCCCAAATATATTCATGCCAACGGTTTGACTGGATTGACGAATAAAGGTAAGGGTACAGACGAAAAGAGGGGACACCGCAACCGTGGCACTGGGAGGAATGAGGGGAAAGATCTGAAGGACGACCAGATCCGGATGACGACGGCCGCAAACATGGACGGGGTCCCAAACGTTTCCAGATCGAATGCATTCCATACCGCCCGGGCACACCCACAAACCCCCGGGCGAGGCCCACTCGGAGGCGAGAGCTAACTGAGCATCCCGCAACGACGCCAGAGAAGAAACAACACAGCGCAAAGCCATCGCCCAACCGCAACCCGCCGAATACTCCCTGGTCTTACAACCCTGAAACAGATGACAAGGTAGACGTTGGGTAGGAAATGAGGGACATGAGAGTCATCGTAGAAGATGAATTACCCCAGCATTTGCCTGCCGACTAGGGGAAACCACGAAAAATTCAGGTGTCAGAGTGGGCAGTCTCGGGGATCGAACCGGGACCTCCTGAATGAGAGCCGCACTCGATATCGTGGCGCCATCTCGCTCGGTAATGATAAATAAACGTCAATGTAAAGGTTTGACTGACCGCAAAATTAAAATGAGCTTTATTTATGGACACTCTTTAACCACTGCGGTTCTTAGCGTCCATTCTATATTGGGTGTGAAAGAACGGAAACTTTGCTCAGAGATTATTTTAACGACACGGGACCACCGGCTTTACTTCCCTTACGAAGGAAACCATACTAAGGATCTTTACACCCGAAAAATTCATCGCTCTCCGCCGTGTTTGAACCCGCGACCTCGGAAACTAAAGGACGAAAGAGCAGAGGAGAATAATAGTGATCGTAGTGGTGGCTGATCGTAATGTCTACTTTATATTTGCCAAGAACTGTGAAAATTCGTAGAACAGTGAAACCCTGTTGCAATTCTGCGGCAGGAATTCATGGATTCAGCAAACATGGTAGCAATAAATTAATTTAGGTTTATGTCGGTTACGTGTCAACGTGACACAATGCTGGTGTTACGACAGACGTCGCATACCTTTGGTGTGAATTAAAGCGGGCGAGAGTTTTCAGATTACAACATACCTTGCAACTACATTCCGCTCTGTTTACATTGTCTATCAGAGCAATTTATCTGACTCGCATTGTGCGGGTCACGTAAAATACACGAGACTACGCTCTTCTTTCAAACGTGTTTATATACGAGTATCTATCGTTACCAACACATCTACACCTCAGACTGTGACTTTAAATGATGTTTGATGAACAGAAAATCCGGTAATAAAAACAAGAATTTGATCATTTTAATACAGTGAATTTCATAAACGCAGACACAAATGTGTTTATGCAACACTATCAATATAAACAAATTGTTACTGTATTCAATTTCCCACATAATTGCCTCATGGCACGAGTGCAAATAACACGACGATTTCCTTTAGCAATAACGTAGTACCTGTGTTACAAATACCCGTGACGTATACAGAGAAGATGAAACCATTTCGTGATATTATTTTCTCTGAACAACTAAGATACAAACATCTCTGTATATGATTAAATATGCAATAATTAAGATCTGAATGTATAATTATTTACCATGATGTGCCGATAATGCGGTATGATGTATTTATCGGAGAGGGAACACCTCGTCACTGCGACCAAATAGATTTATTGTGACTACAACTCCCTGTAGGCAGGGATGAAGTGAAGGAACCGCAGGAGGTCGCAGGACCTCAGCCAGACAGGTCCACAGAAACGCACGGAACTCCCTAATATTTCCAGTTTGAAACATCCGCCGGCACCAGCACATGCGAAGAATCCCGCTAGAGGGCGACTGAGCGACAGAATGCTATCGTCATGTATGTCGATGCCAAAAACATCCCACCCTGACACTGGGAGCTTCAGTGGCACTTTAAGCTGATTTTACAAACTTTTATTTTTTAGCATACATTGATACACATCTTTGAAAACGCCCCTAAAGGAACAACTTATTACATGCATCGGTTGACAAAACTATTTGAAAGCAATTGGAAGATCTAGCAGTGCGACCAATTGGATTTAAGCCGTCATCCAACAAAGGTTCGTTGTATAGCCTTGTCAAAAAATGTTAAGCATTAGGTAGATAATTTCTCTTCTGTCAAAACTATAGCATATTTCAGTTCATACAGTAATTGAAATGGCTGATGCAGTTTGTTTATTTGAGTTAAAGTTACCAAAATGACCTCCAAACGCTGTATGAAGTTGCAAAAAACATGTAAAGATTTGAGGTGGCGTTTAGTTTTGCTATAATTAATTCGTATAGGAACCCCAACTCGCAACGTAACATTGGCCGAATGGTATTATTATAGTTGCTTTCCCAATGTACTGCTTTAGTGCTGGTTTAAATCGTCGTGTTAAGTTCAAAAATTTTATTACCTTTTGTTTTGTCTCTTTTGGCCTATAATTTGATATTATGATACAAAGAACATTTTTGATAACATTATAAGTGTGTACAAAATAGAATAATTACCATGTTTTCCTACCGTAAAGAAGAAGAACCGCAAAACTCAAATCATTTCCGGGCATTCATACGTGAAGAATGCAGGCAGATTACACCGGGCATGTTACAGTATGCAAGAAGGTCTTTTCGGCAACGTACATAAATGTGCATTGATGAAGGGGGTCGTCATTTTGAACACTTACTTCGTTGATGAAATCCACGCTCTTTAACAATTTATTATTCTGTTTACCATGAACTTAGCACATTTAAAAATCCTTTGTCTGTAGAATAAGTAAAACATAAGGTTTAAACATGAAACAAAAGCTGTTAGATTTAATATCGTCGATATGTGCCCAAAAGAATAAAAGCTAACTACGTGACACGGTTTACAACACCAGATAGGTACAGGTTATTATCGTAAGCATGATACACAATTATCTGATTGTAATTCTTGTGTCTTTGGCTCACAGGAGAGCCAATAACAAAAATAAATAGATTCGTATACTAAAATACAGAAAATAAGCGCAAGGAGAAAGAAAGAAAAATAACCAAAACAATTTGATGTTTGTATTAGATTCGACCTTCCGTAGTTAACCATTGCTGTACCACATACCGGCAGCTAATTCACTCGGCCAGAACGCCCACGTTGTTTCCTACTCTTCGGGAAAACATACCTCTATCTCCTTGCAAGCATTATATCCATGAAAATCCGTCTTTTTAGAACCTTTCTCGGCTCCTTGGTTCATTCAGGCCTTTAATCCTTAATGGTGGTTGTGTATAGTATCGAATAGAAGAACAGAGCTACAATAACAGTTTGTTTGATAAAAGGGTCTATGTTTTCACATTAGCCTATAAACTGCGGGTTGCATAGATACGAATACCTAGGGACAAAAAAAAATTGAGGTTTATTTATGGACGCTCTTTAACTACTATGGTTCTTAGCGTCCCATTCTATATTGGGCGTGAAACACCTGTAATTTTGCTCAGAGGCCTCTTTATCAGGCTTGAGGTTCTTTTACGTGCCGTAAATCTACGACACGGGACCACCGGCTTTACTTCCCTTCCGAAGGAAGCCGTGCTAACGATTTTTACGCCCGAAAAAATCCATCGCCCTCCGCCGGGTTTGAACCCGCGACCTTGGGAACTAGAGGCTAGCACGGTACCACTAGTCCACGGAGGACGACACCTAGGGACAGCTGACTCACCTGGTATAATATATATATGTGTGTGTGTATACAAGATGGACCATTTAAGTTGAGAATGTAGAACATCTCCAAAACTAAGCGTTGTAGAAAGAAATGCCTTTAATAAAAGTTGCTTGTTATTATGGGGGAAAGTAAATGCCATTAGTCGTGTTTTTGTTTTTTGGGAGAACGTTGTGATAGTCATTTTAGAGTCAATTTAATGTTTTTAACTGGAAACCTAGAATTAGGGTTAAATTAAATTTTAAAAAATAATAAATCTAGATAAAATCTTTATCTAATACGAAATAGATGGAAGGGTAAGCGTTTGTAATAATAGTTTCTTGAAGAATGAGTGCAGAAAGTCATGTGAATGTAACAAACTTTTCTCCTGGTCATTCAAAGAGAACGAAATTTCAAAGCCACCTAATAGTGACAAACTCTGTAAAGATTTTACTTTTGCTTAAGGCTACTATATTCCCCTTATCCTGATGTACCTATAGGTATGTAATACTGAGCGGGATGGAACAGGCGATAACGTCTGTGGCCCGCATTCGAGAGGTCCCGGATTCGATCCCCGACGACTGCCCCCTGTGACCCAGGAGTTGTTTCGGGGTTTTCCCGGGTCGTCAGGCGAATGCTGGAATGGTTTCTTTCATCCCCCGAACTTCCTGTCCCTCCATTTCGTTCCATTAATTATTTCATTCATCCTTCACCTCGTTTAGTCTTTTTCAGGATTGGGATTCGGTACAGTGTGTCAAGGAAACAGAATGCTCTCTGTGAACTCCCTCCCACTACAGCTGGTTTCCAGAGTATAAGGACCGTCCTTGGGGGCGGGCGTTGTACCCTATGTGGGGCGGGGTCCCCGGTCTGCCGGGGCGTCTATATCTGGAAACTGTAGGGACCCTATCATTGTTGTGCCGTCACTCCTGGTTCCGGCCGCCCGGTGTCTCCTTTCACCTTATCCCTTCCTCCTGGGGGCACCCCTCATGGAGCGACAGTACAATATCATTATTCCTGGATCGGTGTCGAATCCCCTCCGATTCACAATCCATCCAATCCAAGTATGCAATCAAACTATTTTTGGAATGTTTATTTCGATTAACAGGAAGCAAATAGAAGAATAAACTTTTGAAATAATAGTATTGAAGAACGATTAGAGAAATTCGTGTGAGTGTAACACCTAAGATATTTTTAGGGGACTTCGGGACACCTCAAGTTATACATTTCCTGTGAAATCTCGATATTGAATTTTTTGGTGGAATGGGATACTTTCTTATATACCATAGGCATGAAGAGAAATTAAAGACTAAATTTAAAAATAGTGTGGAACAAAACACATTAAAACGTCAGTAAATTGCTAGTAAACTACATTTAAGTTGCCGTAAACAACGTTAATTACCCTGGTTGGAAGGCAAATGTTACAGCCCGAAGTCTTCGCTGCAAGCTGTGCTTTTGTGTAGTGGTGGTTGCATATACAATAGGCAAGGAAGTGTACTTCTCAAAGCCGTATTACACGATAAATGAGAAACCAGGAAAGAATGTGGAAACTTCCATGAAAGCTAGGATGGGAAGCTTACAAGGATAAGTTCATGTCGTGATTAACGTATTATGTATAGTTGAGGTTGTTTGCTTAATATTGTTACGATAAAATGTAACTAGGGAATTCTAAAGGAGGAATGTAAAATAAGAACAATGCGTAGAATTCTACATTATGTGACTTTCTCATGTTGTTAAGGCTAATGATTTTAATTTAACTTTCTCTGAAGCTCATTCGAAAAAATTTAAGTTCACATGACTTTCTCTACGCATTATTCTACGAATTATTCTTACAAAACCTTATTCTTCTATCTACTTCTTAATCCACATAAAACATTTCTTATGCATTCGTTGTAGGTATAAGAAGAATACAGTCAATTAAGTCATATTCAAATTCTTTTAAAAGCAATCTCTATGTGATGGCTTTGAAATTCCCTACTCTTTGCATAAGCATGAAACAATTTTCTGACGTCTTATAATCACATGCCTTTCGCTACCCTCTATCGCTTACAAAATATATTTATATAATAGAAGTAGGGAACTTTTTGGGCAGAGTAAGAGCAAAATGGATGAGGAAAATTAGCAAGGAAGAGATAAATGAGTATTAAATTAAATTACAGTAGTGTTTATTTGATATGTTGTAAGTAGGACCCAACAACTCGACAACCTCAAGGTTTGAGTTTGTTGTGGTTCAAGGAAAGCAACTTAAGGTAGAGTTAGAGTTAGATTAGAGATTAAATAAATTTATAATTGTACTTTTAGATTAGGAGGAATGCTGGCTACCAGTATTCCATACTGATGGATACCAGTAGTTATGAAGTTAATTTTCTTTATATTTTATTTTATTGTTATTTTAGAAAGTGGGTTAAGAATAAATTTGTAAAATTGTTGTTGTAAATTTGTACAATTAATTGGGTTAATAAAATTACATACTTACAAAATATATTTAGCATGATAGCCGAAAAGAGATCCTTAGTTTTTTACATACCCATAAAAAACATATGGACAAGAGAAAAACATATAGATAATACAAATCATTGCCTGGGTGAAAACAGGAGTATGGAAGGGTATACCTCAAAACCAATGTCCGAGATTACGGAGGAAATGAAGATGTCGAACATATAATATTTAAGTGCAAAGGTGCAGAAATTTGGAGAAAAGAGTTTATTAAAAAGAAATAGTTTAAGGTAGATAGAAATATTGCTGTAATTGAAATGATTCAAAAAGATAGAGTATAGGGCAATACTTGAGTAAAATTAAAAACAAATAGATTTGGTCAGTGAACAGATCAGCAAATATGGTTGAATAGGATTAACAAAATGGGAAGTAAAGTAAGTAGATAAAAAAAAGTATTGTAATATGAATATGACTGGTAAAGAGCCAGGGTTGAATTCCGGTCTTATCACTTGTATTTTACTTGTACATGGCTTAGTACAATAAAGTACTTAGTACTTTCTATACCATTTACATAGAAGTTAGCAAAGGTATTGCATTCCACCAAAACTTCTATGTCGAGATTTCACCGGAAATGCATGTTTTGAGGCTCCCGTAATTCAAAAAAGCATTTTTAGGAATAGGTCTGTCTCTCTGTCTGTATGTTTATGTGTGTCTGTGAACAGTATAACTCAAAAACGAATGGTCTAATAAATACTAATCTTGGTACTATTTAAGTCAGTATCTTCCAAAGAAGCGACACAAAGTTTTTCAAGAAAGTTCTTCACCCATAACTACCTTTTACATGGATGTTCTTTCGAAATTGTTGATTTTATGAAAAATGTTTCCAAGAATTTTGATTAAAATACCACATAATTAATTGTATGGAAAAACGCATATTTTGAATTTTCTGAGAATACCTGTGAAGTCCTCTTCATTCGGGAGGAATTTTGTATAATCTTGTATAACCGGTAAACATTAAAAGATAGACGGAAATGCGCTACACTGAAATGTAGATCTCTTAAAAATACACAATTTATTTCAAATAACTTTTCTTGTGGCATAAACCATTTCCAAGATATCCGTTATTAATGCTTCGAGTTATTAAATACTTTGTCGTTCTTTTAAAGATCTGGTGACATTCAGTTGTTTTTCGCGATTACATGGAAAGATTATGGAATTTTTGGGTCATTATATAGCGTCATTATATATTTTACTATCGCTTTTTTCATTATATATTTTACTATCGCTTTTTTCATTATATCTACAACAAAATGTGTAATTTAGCTTTTCTAGAAGGGTTTAGCTCGATTAAAATAAAGTAGATAGAAAAATAAGCTTTCGTAAGAATAATTTGTATACCTGTTAACACACGACAGAGGGAAGAGAAAGTTATGTGAATGTAACACCTAAGATTTATTTCTATCTTCTCATTTTAATCCAGATAAACCTCTCAATTAGCTACATTACACATTTCATTTTAAAGTATTTGTATGACTAATAAAATGTATATTATATTTTCTGCTAAACACTTGTGAAGTCCTCTTCATTCTGAATAATAATTATAGCTGCCAATATTCATCCAATTAACTTTTATTCTAATATGGCAGAATAGTGCAGTGTATTTAAGCTCCGCAACTACAAATTTATACTTCTATATAACTTGTAAACCATAAGAGATAGACAAAAACCTATTCCTACAAAAAAATGTAAACTAGTTAAATGCAGTATTAATGTCTAATACATTTTTGTGACATTAAACGTTTTCGAGATATTCGTTGTTACGGTTTTGAATTTTCATATACTTACCTTTTTGATGGGCTAAAGATGCTATTCGTTTGTTTCTGGTGTGGAATTTCAAAGTTGCCGTATAGGTAGTGATCCGCTTTTTAAAGGTTTAATCATCGCTTCAGCCTCGTTTATCCTCCTTGCATCTACAAGAAAATGTGTAATGTAGCCATTTCTGCAAGATTTATCTCGATTAAAATGAAGTAATAAAAGCGTAAGTTTATTTAAGAAATGTTTCTAGAAGAATAAGTGGAGAAATTGATGTGACTGAAACACAGAACTTTTCTAGTAGTTTTAGATGTTGAATGAATAATTGATACCAATGGGCGATTCTCTATCTTGAATCAAACTTTTTGATTGTTTGGTTTTTGCGCAGGCAGATACGTGTGTGTGTCTATTACCCAAGAATGACACAACGGTTTATTACAAAGCTAGATAAATAATATACCTGTGTCCCCCTTAGAAATAGACTACATGGCAAATTAATTAAATTCCCCAAATTCCTCTAAACTGGAGCGAAATCAAAACATCGTAAATGTCGCCTGTTATTGAGTTTTCCACACATATAACATAACAGAAGTGTATAACCGTTATGCCTCTGACGAGTTTTATTATTTACAAAATGTTTATACGATGATTGATGAATATTTAAGAAGTTTTACTACTATTCGTGTAAGTAAATCGGTTACCATGATAAACAGCATAATTCTGATCACAAAGCAATCTTAAGGAAGAGACAGCCGTATGTGTAACGACCAAATGCCAAATAAATGAATGTAAATTAAAAATAAAAATAAATAAATAAATAAACAATGAAAAGGCAGAATTCTGTGTACTGTTAAATATTTCATGTATTTTAAATCACAAAAAATATTGTTTAACATAACTTTGTAAACGTATGAGGCTCGCATTTAGGAGGTCCCGGGTTCCATTCCTGTCGAGCCAGCTACTCTGACATGATTTTTTCGTGGTTTTCCCGGGTCGGTAGGCGAATATTGGCGTGATTTCCCTTATACCAGGAAATTCATATTCATAATTTCCTTTCATTTGTTTCACTCACCTGTTTCGGGGTTGTAGGACCAGACGACGGCTGTTGGTGTGCTGCGGCAGGACGGTGGAATTTACGCTTTGGAAAGATTTCTTCCTGGCACTTGGGGAAACTGCTGGACTCCCTTCCTTCCTAGGAGCTGTCTCGCGTATTCCCGAGACCCTCACGTGCTGGTGGCTTAGGCAGAGCTAGCCGTCAGGATTGGTTGTCATGTTGAAATCGCTAGAGACCACTTGTTGGCGCACACGTCGTCTGGATTTTGTCAACCTTTGGGTCTTCCTGGCGGCGCCGTGGCCGAGTGGTTAGACCGCTCGCCTCCCACCGAGGCGGCCCGGGTTCAATCCCAGGGACCTGCATGTGGGATTTGTGGTGGACGAAGCGGCGTCTGGGCGGGTTTTCTCCGGTTTCTCCGGTTTCCCCCGCCATTCATTCCACCAACTGCTCCATCATCACCTTTCCTTTCATCCATTTCACCCACATTTCGTTTCATCTACTTCCTTCATCCCATACCAGGCATCGGGCTGATCACCCATCCTGGA
Organism: Deroplatys truncata; assembly: GCA_030765065.1. Lineage (NCBI taxonomy): Eukaryota > Metazoa > Arthropoda > Insecta > Mantodea > Mantidae > Deroplatys > Deroplatys truncata. Next base: position 92,557,030 of record CM060986.1, on the reverse strand, counting down.
TGTTCTGTCTGATCCATGAGTGTCTGCTCCTCGACGGGCCTCTGACCCCAGGCACCCGCCTGTAAGTCCTGTGGGGTGTAAGTCCTACATAAGAGGAGGGTAAACAGATAATGAATGAAAATGAATGGGTCTTCCTTTCATCCCTTCCTCCAGGGCGTCACGTTGAAAACCCAAAGGGCCCACTATGGTGCTATGCCCCAGTTACTGGGCGCCCCTTTGTCTAACTACTCCTGACCCCATGTAACAATAATAAATATCCATTCGACTTTATAGTCAACATTCTTTTTATAAACATGTTCTCATATTTTGAACTGTTACCATATGGGTTTTGTTTTCAACGCTTTACTGCCAACCAAAAGAGCCAGCATTCTGTTATATAGCATGAAATAACCAAAAGTTTTTTTTCGATTACTATCCTTATTACAAGCGAAATTATATCCTTTTATTTTTTGTTTCTTTTTTAATTTACGACTCAACATAAGGTGCTCGCATATGTAATGGATATACACCGTAAATAACTATTACTTAAGTTTTACTGTTTATTAATACCCCAGAATAACAGCTTTGGTAACTGTTTTCATAGAATTGCAGACGTATACGTTACATACAGTTTTGAGAGGGTTCGTAGTATAACACCAGCAGTTAAGTTACTATCGATACCCTTTGTAAGTAAGTAATGAAAGCCGACTTCATGACCACATCCCTTTTGTTTACAATATCCCTGGGAGGAGGGTGTCCATCCTACAAAAGAAAGGGCTTAAGGGGATGAGAGGGAGTGATACCGGTCCCTCACTCCATTTGGTAGACTCACAAACACACACGTTGGTCGATTTACTGTTCTCAGCTGCACCGGCTTGAGACTTAGCTATACAGATCCCCTGTCTCTTCTGTACCTAGCTCCATGTGAAGAGGCAATTGCAGATAAATAATTCTGCAGTGTAGCAACGAGTAGTTGAAATCTTTCTATACCAATATAGAGAGAGAAAATCTTACACCAATGGAAACCTCTATCCTTCCCAACGGACTTAGATCATACAATATTTCTAAAACTTTAAATTTGAGGGGACTTCATATTTCAATTCCATTTCGTTCAATGTGCGTATCAAAGAATATTTTATGTGCATTACGCCGAACATGACGGAAAAATTACTTCCACTCCCAAGGGGTACATGGGGAAGCCCAAATTTTTTAGTTATTGTATAGTTGCATATCGTATTCATAACACCAAACTTCCTGTTATTTCGCCTAACCTTGTTTAAAAGGAGTATTTTTGATAAAACTTGGCACCTTGGGATTTAGAGCCTTGCAGAAAGCATAATCTGATCTTTCAATACTTTCTTTTTCAATAACATGCAAATCAAAATGCTTTGACTTATTTAAATAAAACCTTGTGAACTTAAGGGTATAGGTATACAACGGAGGGGGACACCTAATCTACGGAGGATCTATTACGGTTGCTACCACACAGGAAGAAGGGATGAAGTGAAGGCACCACAGGAGTAGTCTACAGGATACAGAGACAAGTGGAAGTCCTTAACAGTTCCTGTTTTGAAGACCCGTCCTCCACTAAGCAGTTCCCTGGTGTCCACGGGGAACACTCTTTCCTCGAAGAAAACATCCGCGCCATGTGTCCGGCACCGACACACACCACAAAGCCTAGAGTCACACCTGAAAGGCATTCGCCTACTAACCAGTAAATCCATGAAACCAAGGTTAGAGTGGGCGGTCGACGGGAATCGAACCCTCCCGAATGCGAGTCTCATACGTTACCGTGGAGACAACTTGCTCGATACATAGACTTACGAGGGCTGTCCCAGAAGTACCCGACTTAACAAAGAAAACACAAAATTTTGGGAAAAAGCATCTTTATTTCTCTACAAGTCTCCTTTCAGCTCGATACATTTTTCCAAGCGTCGTTCAATAGCTTCGATACCCTGTTTATGGTGAGAGCTGTCCAGTTCTGCAAAATAGCCATCAACTGCAGATTCCACGTCTTCATTGTTGGCAAATCTTTTACCAACAAGCCATTTCTTTAACTTGGAAACAGAAAATAATCAGAGGGGATTAAGCCTGGCGAATAGGGTGCATGAGAAAGCAATTCGAAATTTAACTCATTGATTTTGGCCATGACGATAATGGATGTGTGAACTGGTGCATTGTCTTGATGAAACAAATCTTTATTTTTCGCTAAATGCGGCCGTTTTTGCTTGATTTCATCATTTAAACGCTGCAATAAGTTTTTATAATACTCGCTATTAATTGCGTTTCCTTTTTGAAGATAATCAATGAAAATTATCCGATGCGCATCCCAAAAAACTGACGCTATGACCTTGCCTGCAGATGGAACTGTCTTCGCCTTCTTTGGAGCCGATTCTCCCATTTCAATCCACTGTTTTGGCTGTTCCTTCGTCTCAGGTGTGAAGTGATGGACCCATGTTTATGAATCGACGCAAAAACTCGGCTTTATTGCAGCGAAACATCGCCAAACACTCGACTGAAGCATCCTCACGACGCTGCTTTTGTTCCGTTGTGAGTAAACGCGCCACCCATCTTGCGCACAGCTTTCTCGTGTCTAAATTTTCAGTTAGAGTGCGATGTACAGCACTTTTTGAAATGCCTACGATGTCTGCCTGCTAGCTCGCGCACTTTCAGTTGATGGTCATCCAATACCATTTTGTGGATTTTCTTCACAATTTCTGGCGGGGTTATCTCATTTGGTCAATCACTGCGATGTTCGTCTTGGCAGCTAGTACAGCCTCGCTTAAACTCTGCCACCCAATATTAGCAGACTCCCCCAGAGTAGAATCTAGCTCAGCTTTAATATTAGTTGGACTAAGACCTTTCAAATGAAAGCATTGTATCACACAACGATGGACTATTTTATCCATGTTTATAAATTCGCTGAGAGAGGTCACTATTAATGGCTGCCAAACAATTACTAAACAACGTAGCATCGTCAAACTTCAAACTTAAGTTTTATAAAGGTGGTACTTTCTACCGTAGTAATTTGTTTGAAACAACAATCACTATATATACGTCAGGCGGGTGCTTCTGGGACTGCCCTCGTATACTGCATCTAATAAAAATTACAGGTTGCCTTACAATTCCTATAAACTATCCCTACCATATTGTCAACTACTACATAGAGCTCTGCACTGTTTAACCCATTTGGTCAAAATATTGTACAGTTATATTATAGGAGCTGGCAAAGTTCATAGCTTACCTTAACTTCCAAACACTACGCAACCCTTATTTTAAATCATATTACCTCAAAATTTTAAAAGCTATCCATGCTCTTCACTAAACAAAACCACACAGCTTGGCCTATCGGGGCATTACATTTGTGCATTTGAACTACATAACTTGGCTGAAATTATAAGATACAATCACTGCGTTTCCATGGGAAAATCGAAAACGATTTGAGTCTTATTCCATAATGATTACGATCCTCGTTTCCATTTTAAATTCAATACGTATTGAGAATGATTTGGATACACAAAGTTTGAGAATAAAATAATTCACGCTTTTATGTTGGTCAACTTGGATTTGGGTTTCCGAACCTGTTAACCATATGTTAATTTGTTTTTCTGTATATTTTAAGTGGGTTTTTGCGGTTAGCGAATGTTTTTGAGAAAAATAAATTGCGAATTATGGAAGAGATAAAAGTGGCTTTGCTGTGTGTTTTATCACACATGTGATTAACGATTTCCGCTAATAAAAACAAAATGACGAGCGTGCAGCGTGTTACAACGAGTATAGTAGAGGATAGTATGTTTGGCGTATTCAAAACGATTTCAATGCGGTAGGTGTTACCATGCAACAAATTTCGATCCGATCCTACTTTCTAAGAGGATCGGATCCAAGGTTCAAAACGACCTCAATAAGATCCAGATCCGCGTTTCCATGCAGTATTCGATAGGAAAGTGTACTCAAATCGATTTGAATTCCTCATGGAAACGTAGTATATACAATTTAAAACAAAATTACCACTAATATTTTCAACCCCGTTATGTAAAAATTTACACCATTTGACCACTCTGGAATAATTCGGAATTCTGTTGCTGATCAATCACTCAGTTTAATCCAATGATCATTACCTTTCATTTTCTCAAAAACTGTTCTAACGACTTTCATCAAAGTACCATATTTTTAAGATAATTTACATGATAAATAAATCACATATCTTGAATTTTCTGCCAGTAGCCTGTGAGGTCCTGTTCATTTTGAATAAATTTTGTAAAAGTTTGTATAACTTTTAAACCGCATGAGATAGACAAAAAACTTACAAAAATGTAAATCTCTTTAAAACACACAATTTGTACGAAATAATTTTTATGCCATTTATCATTTCCGAGATGTTCTTTGTCATTGGCTTGAATTTTCAAATACTTTATGTATTTTTTTGCTATTGTTCTTTTTCCTGGGCCATGCAAAGAGTGGAATTATAAAGTCAATTCATAACGACCTACTTTTGAAAACTTTATCGTTTAACTTGAGTTTATTCCCCTTGTAGCTACAACGAAATGTATTATAAAAGAATTTCTGCAAACGTTTATCTCTTAGTAAGAAGCAGATGAAGATAAGCGTTTGTAAGAATATTTTGCAAAAGACTTGGTAGAGAAAGTCATGTACAGTTTGCAACCGTAAGCTAGTCGCTCCCTTCAAATGAAACCCAGTGCTCCTCTGCTGTAAACTTGTGTCTCAGAAATCTCAGTTACATTTCCAAGATTGATCACAGAATTCCTGTTGTGTGTCAATAGGAGTTTCCGCGTTATCAGGAAATTCCTTGCATCTCTTCTCTTCGGAGATATGATTCGTATTTCCGCTAGTCGTCTGGAATACAGAGTACGGAAATGTTCTCTGTGGTATTTGAGCTTATTGACAAATCCACTTGTGTCTTCAGCTCTAGGCCTAGTGTAGAAAACCAGAGTAGCCTTGAACACTTCGTGCTTTACCCATGGTCACCGGCTGTCCAGAGTTAGACATGTAACCCTTTATATTTCCTCTGCCATTTACTTAACAAAGAAGAATTAACTTATTCGCATTGTTATGATATTCGCGTCTTTGAAACACGGATGTAATGTCATAAACGTTGCATATCAACAATGAAGTAATACATTTATTGAAACGTATACATTTATAATCGAAAGCCGCACGGTTAGCTCTTAAAACTCGTTTTTATCATTCTAAAATTTCATTTAGGCTATCCTCAATAATTTGTAAGAAAACGGGTCATTTATACTAGAAAATGTAATTCTCAGTAAAAGCTATTTAAAGCAAAAATGGAGAAAAAAAACTCAAATATATTTTAAACAAAGAATTCACAAGGCTTGAGAAGATTCAACTGGGAAGTTTTCTCGCATCCTCCATATTCACCAGATCTTTTCCAAAGTGATTTTCACATGTTCCCCTGACTCAAAGATTATCATGGAGGTAAGCACTTTAACACCATAACGAAGATCAATCAGAAGTAAACAGCTGGTTACGAGCACAGGACGGACTTCTGGTTCACTTCTGATTCATCTTCGTCACGGTGTTAAAGTTCTTACCTCCAAGATGACCTTTGAGCTCCGCCTGGGTCAAGATTCAACTTGGAAGTTTTCTCGTATCCTCCTTATTCACCGAAGCTTGCCCCAAGTGATTTTCACATGTTCCTCCAACTCAAAGATAAGCACTTAACACCGATGATGAAGTCAAATCAGTGAACAGCTGGTTGCGAGCACAGGACACGACCTGGTACAACACTGGCTTGGAAAAACTTGTGTCACGTCCCCAAAAATGTTTGGAAAAACTTGTTGACTGTGTAGAAAAGTAAAAAAGAATTGTACAATATAAATAAAATTAATTCAACATGGTCAATTGTGTGTAATGTTTTTTTATAAAATGGGAAAGCTTACTTATTGGACGACCCTCGTAATATCTGGAGACGTTAGGTACCCCACTTGTCGCCCCCTCTGGCGCTCCATCTCTCTTCACCTCTTCCTCCTGGAAGTTTCTAGAAGCACAACGCTTAAGTGTTGAAATCCTCCTGCACTTCCTGATAACCTAACGCTTTATTTTCAACCCCTTACAAACAAAACTACACTACTTGACCAATAAGGTTACAAATTTGTGCATTTAATTTATAGGAAATTATAGTACTGATATTCCTACCTCTAGTTCATATTTTGTATCCCTTATTTGAGCCTGGACAAAACTTAGACCCTTACGCTTTAAGTACAAGTGAAAAGTAAACTACTCACTGCTTTCAAAAACCACCCCATTCTTATATTTTCAACCCTTACTTACAGAATGCATCGTGTAAGATAGCTGATTGTTTACGTCTCACCATATTGAAAGGTTGAACTATAAAACAATTCCCTGCAACACAGGCAGGTTCTCGATCGATGGCGCTATTTCAATAGAGTACGGGAGTGTTTGCTCCCCTCGCCTGGTGAAATCGCTGACATTTTCTGCATGCCTTTGCGTGCCTCCCAACATCTTTACATCTGCAGTGGCGCGGTACAATGCACGTAAACATCTCCTCTCCTAGTCCAATCACAAAAGCGACATGCAATCATTAATCTCACCGCTTTATTACAACTTCACAAAGGGAGTTCTTTTTATTGCCACTTCCGCGTTTTATTTTATTTCATTTCCTTCCTTAATCTGTCCTCTTCTTCTTTTACATCGAAGAGAGTGTAAAAGATTAGCATCATTATTAGAGAAACAGGCAAGATATGAAGAAATGTTTGCTAAAATATACAATTTATTTTATCCAAATATTTTTATATGAAGACAAATTCCAAATTATGAAACAAATATCGTAATGCCAAGGTATATTTGCCTCTAAATCGTTTACAAAAGATAATTAAAATAACCCTTAAGTGTTATATTCACAGAACTTTCTCTACCCACTATTGTTTCTTTTTTTATCTCTTTTAGCACTATTCATATAAAACCTGATTTTCTATCTTCTTCGGAATACATTATCTGCATAACTTGTCTCATTATACATTTCGTTGCAGATACAAGAGGGATACACGTCACTGAAGCGATAATTAAATTTTTAAAAGGTGGATCAGTATATGCTTGCATTGAAAGTCCATACTTTTTGCATGAGTTTACGAGAAACAAAAGAATTGTGACTTAGTATTTCAAAGAATATTAGGCATATATTTCAAGCCAATAGCAACGAATATCTCGGAGATAGTTAATGGTACAAAAGAAATTGATATATAATAAGATATCTACACTTCTTATATAGCAAGTTTCTGTCTCTTATGGTTTATGAGTTACAATAAACTGAGGAAATAAGGAAGAACAAACCACTTCTATACCTAAAGCGTAGTTTGAATTGGTGAGCATTCTTGAATGTTTTCGCCTGGTTTGCTTGAACAATGACTCAATTGTGAAATTGTTCCTATTTATTCCTTCGTTTTTTATTTATCCTTCATAAACTCACACATATGCATAAACATTTTCTAAAAATGTTTTTTGGTTGTTTCAGTGAACCTCAAAACGTGCATTTATTATTAAATCTCTGTATTTAATTTTTTGTGAAGTGCAGTGCTTCCTCTACCTACTGTAGCTAAGCGACGGATAAGTAAAATAGAGGTGATATACTCTGGCTTTGAAATTCCGTACTTTGCGTATCGTGGAAACAATAGAATGGTAATATAAAACTTCAAAAAGCGTATGGGAATAAAATAGCAAAGGATATCTTGGAAGTGCTTAATATCACAAAAAGATTATATAACAGATGAGACCTGCAGTCTTCCTGTAATAAGATGTATTTATAACTTAAGGTTTCCCAGCAATACAAGCTTACACAAAATTAATTTAGGGTGAAAAACACTCTATAAGCCATTCACATAAAACTCAAGCCACACATTTTATTCTTCATGTCAATATCTCGAATACAGGATGTTTTAATCAAAATCTTTACAGTTATTTTTGAAAATATAAGTAAAAAGGAAAACTGCTCAATGGAAGATGCTGGGCTTAAATACCAACTTTTTTTGTTTGTATTTCTTGTCAAATCTCGTTATAAAAATGTAGATGGAATACCATACTTCATCTACTTACCATAGATTAGCGGCAGAGAAAGTAAAAATGTAGAATAACTTAAGTGCAACGTAAAATTGATGTAAATATATTGTTCCTGAGTTTGTATTTCTGTATTATTGTATAAAATTATTCCATAGTGTTCTCAAATATTTCGACATTAGATTTTTCTACCGTATTGGTAAACATTTGGTGTGTAAAGATATTGGAGGTAAAGTTGCCTTTTTCCACACTGTTGTCAGTTAGAAGCAGTGCGCCACAAAGCTGTTTTCAGATACACTTATGATACTTCAAGACTAATGGTAATGCTGCAGCGGGGGATGTGCTCGCACGTGAGTACCACGTACTATCTCAGGTAAATGTTGTTTCGGATCTCCGAAGTTCCTTGAAGTTCTCTGCCGGGCTGCTTGTCGTAGAGCTGAGGAGAAATTCCTATCCTAACTTTATATTTCTCAGGATTTTATGTAGGTGAAGACAAATAATAAACTGATTTTCCCTTAAACAGCTTAATTTATTCAAAATATAATGCCTATTGAGGTGACTAGCAACTTTCCCTTGCTTAACACAAAATTATACAAAAACTGTACATGTAGCCTTCCCGTTACTATGAATTCTTTACTTGGACCTATCTGTGTCACACGATATTTTCCCACCCACATACACGTACAAAATCTTCTGCTTGAGTCACGTGTTACATCGTGAGAGTAAAATCAGAGAGCACGTAACTTGGGGCCTCCTCCGCATTTTATATCTTCCTTCTATGACGCTATAATTCACACCTTTATATGTAGTAACTTTTCTCATTCGTATCTACTTAGCGTGCTATGAAAATAAAATATTCCAGTTTGGCAGTCACGTTTCCCTTTAACTTCTCTGGTAAAACCCACTATCTCTGTCTCACTTTACAACTCTCGTTTCTCTTTCTATTTTTCCAACTCCCTTGTCTTCCAGGAATTGGACCACTGTCTCTGTCTCACTTTAATCTCGGACCTCTCTATTTTCTCTTTCTCTTTGCCTAAACCCTGTATGCATGTGCCCGTGGACTTTACCCCTGTTGCTCGCTCGCCTGTAGATACTAATTAACTGTTCCTTCCTGCTTGCTTTCACATTAATTACATTCTGAGGTACAAGTTATTTTACAGTAAAGCTATTTCTCAATATAATTTTACATTATTAGTTATTCCTATTATTTCAATATTCCACTCTATTGGATATATGTCCCCTTACAATGCCCAGTACAAAAATTGCACTGTAATGAACAGATGTATGGAAATATAAGCAAAGAAGAGGGAACAGAGTTGATCTTTATGCCTAAGCTTGTGGACGTGCATCTTTAATACTCTCGCTTTTATTGTGAAGTGTTCCGGCACAAAGGCCGTTCAAAAATCTAACCAATTATGACGCAAGGAAGGGAGAAAGCTTCTTGCATTCAAGGAAGGCGTTTTCCTTCACGTCGCCTTATTGCCTTCATCGTCTGTCGAGTTGTGTGTATGTGACAGATAGAGGTGTTGGAGTGCTTCCATTGATCTCTCACTGAGAGAGGGAGTCGTCTTGTGAATAGATTATATCATCTGGCACCACAGCCAGTTGCCTCGGGAGCGCGTGCGAGAGCCGAATTGACACTGCGGTATCATCTCTCACTCAGAGATAATCGCAATACATTATATAACCGTGATTCTCAAACATTTTAATATCAGTAAAATATCTCAAACAAATCTAAGAACCGCTAAATAAAATTGTAGGCTTCCATGGCCATTGTCCATAATAAATTGACTGTCTTACGGTGAAGGCTGTCTTACGTTTAATAGAACTTCTTTTGGGCACTGCCGTGGTCCCTAATGTTTCCAGGCTGAGCATCCTCGACCATCCTTTCGATGTCCCCTCCTATGCGTACGGATAAGTTCGTACAGAGGATTCCGCGGCAGGAAATAAACACTTTTCTCTTTAAACCATATCAACCGACCATCGCTCTTGGCCCTACTACTCTTTAAGAGAAAAGAAAATGAATTGAGAGGAAAACACTTGGTAATATATAATCCCCTACCGATCCGAAAAAAATGACTGAACACCCCTAAGATCAGTGTGGTCGGTTTTTTGGAGAGGGAAAGGTAGTGCAAGTAAAATAAAACAAAAACGTGTCCTCCCCAAAAAATAAAATCTAGCCAAATTCGATTTCAATTATCTTTTAAAGCATTGGTTTACTTTAGTATCTTTATCTACAACTATCTTAGATGCTATGGAATCGAAGCTGGAAACTCCCGAATGTGAGTCTCACCGCTACCTCCTGAATCATCCCGCTGGAAGCCCTTTTGTTTAAAAATATAGAACAACACTGCCTATTGGTAATTCGTTATTATTCCAGGATATATTAGCTAAGTAATAATCAAATCGTCTTCCAATACTCTTAGAACGGAAAAGGAATCACGACTTGAAGCGATTGAACCCGAGTCGGTCAAATAACAGCAGATTATTGAGTATTTTAGTATAATGCTGTTAGGGGCTTCTGCGCGTCTCTGTGGCCTGACTGTATGCGGTCTATAGCCTCCTGAGGTTGCTTCACTTCATCATTCGTCCTGGTGGGGAGTGGTAGCCGCAATAGATTTCTAACTTTAATTATGTGGCTATGGAGAGAGATAACTATCTCATCGAGTGGGACGACTTTATTTAATGCTATGCATCCGGATTGCATTTTAGTACCATATACACAGTGACAGGGATCATAAGAAAGTTTAATGACACTTGAAGCATAAAGGGCTTACCAACAACAGGTCTCCTCCGTGTGCAAGAAAATATAAACATTTCTGTGACAAATTTGGCATTAGAATCCATTCACAGACACAACCGCGGATACCCGTCATATGTAAATCCAAAATTGGCGGTGAAGAACCACACGCAGTATCCACAGAAAGTTAATCTTTGGGCTGGTATTATTATTGTCATTTATACTTTAGAGAAACGTTAAATCCCAATATATACAAGGCTTTGCTTTAAATTCAAGTAGTACCTGCCATCGCAAACTTACTTCCGCATCCATCAACCACGGACTACCCAAAGATGACATATATTTCCAGCAAGGTGATGCTCCAGCTCATTACGAATAGAATGTTTGTCAACACTTAGACTTGGTATTTGCACAATGATGAATTGGTAGGAGAGGCCACACAGTGACCAGAAAAATCCCCAGATTCATCCCCTTCGCACTTATTTTTGTGGGACCATTTAAAGTCAGTAGTTTATTGAGAAATATCCAAAAACGTAGAAGATCTGAAGCATCGAATAATGGAGGTAGTGCAGCATATTCCTACGCCTGATTAAGTCATTTCTCAAATGGTCAAATGACAGATTGTCAAGCAGGTGAGGGATACCTGTTTCAACACGTAATTTAAAAGGTGAGTTAGGGTTTTTTTTTTGTTTTTGTTAAGGAAGATGCACATTTGAGAAAGTTGGTTTGTTACGTTATTTTGCACCACGCTTTAGGTGTCAATTTGAAGTAGGTTGTATTGAAGGAGTTGTATTACCTTTCAACTGTTGGGGAACCGAACTTGAAATTCGTTGCCACCGCAGCCGCTAGGTTGCCTTTGCTCCAATTTTTTTTAAATATTAATTTTGTAATTTTACTGTTTCTTTAAGTATTAAATATTTATGTTTGCCTCGGGTGCGCCCGTATTATTGTTAGAGACACGTTTCTCTTAGCAGGGCGTGATGCGACTAAGAATGTAGGCTTACACAGATTATAATTTTACTTCACTCCTTTTATTAACACTTGATACGATATAAATAACACTTCACTGATACAAAGAGCTGTGAGATTCTTAATAATTACTTGCAATTTTTAACACGTAAAACTATTTTTCATCTCACACGAATACGTATTAAATTTCTTGAGGACGTGTCTCGCGTCCGGTTAAGAACACAGTTTGCAGGCAACTGAACGCTAAATTGGCTATTTTATAAACTGTCACAAAATTACATTTTTGTTGCTCCAAGAATAACTAGTAGCATTATTAAACATTCTTATCATTATTGCCTCAAGGTTACCTCATTGTTAGCAACCTTTAACCTATTTCTCACAGCTCCTACATTATTAAATTACGTAATATATTCACATAACATTATTCCACATGGATACAATAATACAAACATATACAATGACTGTTACATACATTTTTTATATTTTGTTACATACACATATTGCTTTAAGGTGGGCTGTTATTGAATTTACATATTATATAATTTGACTGAAATCATTTAAGTGTTAAAAATACGGCCTCACATTGTTATATAATTGTTCGATACACTTTTCTACATACTTAATTTAGCAACAATTAATTCGGACTATTTGGGACTACCCCTTGAAAAGTTACTAATGAGTATTATTCGAAAATATAAAAATATATTGGGCATTCCATTTAAAATAGTGTTGAAGATACTTCGGTAAAAATGGAAACCCAAAACAGTCGGTAGTACAATCTTTGAGTTCTCAGTATATGGCTGTTTCTACACATTGAGTTTCATGTCTCTGAACCACATGCACCAAACGTTATTTTTGGTGGCGCGGGACTTTTATTCTGTATATTATAATATTCATATAAACAGCGATTCTTCTGTTCTCCTTACGTGACTCAGGATATGCTTTTGACCAGAAATAATCTCAAATTAAGCAATAAGGACTCGATTGCATGCACAACACGGAAACAAAGCGCAATGTTCCCGCAATGTAAGCCAGTTTAGTTATTGGTGAATCCACGTGGGAAAAAATAATATGCCATAGCTCAGTCTATGAAAACATAAATCTCTACATAAGGAATATTTAAAAAGCGGATATTTATCAGAAATTGTATATTTCATGAGTTCTACGTTTTTGTGCAAAACATTGAGAGAAAATTCAAAGTATGCATTTCATTAGTCCTGAAATAGCTTAAACATACGGTATTTTAATAAAAAAATGTCAGAAGCCTGTTTGAGAAAATGAAAAATAGCGAATATTTTTCCATGAAAGTACTAGTTGAGGATTTTCGTGAAAATATTTATCTTGCAGGCTCAAAAAAATGTCTGACTCAAATATTAAATTTGATTTTTCGATTTTAGGTAATACTTTTCACATACACACACTCTCTCCCTCCCTCTCTCTCTCTCTCTCTCTCTCACACACACACACACATTTATAAAAATATGTTTTTGGATTCATTGTACCTCAAAACATGCATTTCAGTAGACATTTCAGTATTGAATGTGTATGTGGAAAACAGCACTTCTTTTACTTCCTGCAGGTAAGTGTTAGATAAATTAAAAAAAAAACAATTACTTAAAAAAAACAGCAATACTTTAAATCTACTTTTGCAGTATTTTTTTTATTTGCAGTATAAACATCTTGTGTTCTTTATCTTTAAACCCCTTTGTTAATTAGTTTTTCTTGTAAACACCGTTTTAAATAATGGCACATAAATTAAGCAGAAATATTCCCTTGGCCAAGTATTCCACATTTTTTCTCGCTCTCGGCTCGGCGCTTGATATTCAAGCCGGGTAATCCCTTCCTCACTTCGCTGATGTTGGCAGCTCTGTTGGACTAGGTTGTACAACCTGATCCAGCCGAGAACAGATGAAGCACGCGGCTCAGATCCCACTTACAATAATGGGGATGAATACACAAGAAGCAAGAAAGGGAAAATCTCTCCACTTTTTCGGTTCTTTTTATTTTATTTAACAGTCCCTTAGGGAGTGTCAGGATGAAGGGAAGAAAGACGCACAAAAGAGATGGAGAAGATCGGGATAGACATCTAGTGCGAACACGGAGCTGAGGTGAAGGGAAATATTTATTGTATCAGGGTTCAAGGCAAAAAATACACTAAACCTTACCACGATGCGTGGATATTTTTCCAGTAAGGCGATTTCTCAGCGCTGGGTTTAGTAGCAAAATGCTTGACTAAATCAATATACGGAATCTGTTAGCAGCGAACTTCGGTCAGGATACCCCCCTTCCCCCACCACCCCATTATTTTCCGTTGTCAGCACAGATTTCATTTTCTACAAAACTGAGCGGCGTATCGTCGTCTCAGGAATTAATGAGGCGAATTTATTTCGCTCATCTATTTATGTATAGGGACTCGCAAAATATGAAGTCTCATATTCTAAACTAAACGTGCTATTGGACTGGGGGCAAACATTTTCACAAATCAGCTTTTGTACAATAGGAACGTTTGATAGCGATAACGTAAACAAATTTTGCGTTTACACCACTCGCATGTGTCGACCTTACAACAAAAATATGAACTCTTCTCACATCGAAATCGTATTTGGAACTTTGCACATAAAGGCTGTATATAAATAAATGTTGCATGAGTTTTCGGCAGAGAGATGTGTACCATGTGATCATATTTTGTTATTAAAACCATGTCCAGAAACGCTTTGTCTCTAAAATATAGAAGAGGACGTAGCGCTACGGTTCACAAAGGATCGAAAGAATGAAAAATAAGAAAGCTGAAATACTGTTAATAAACAGATATTTTAATAGCTACTGAAAGTACTCAGCTTCGATACATTTTGTGCATCGACTGGTTATGTGATGTCGAACTCTTGCAAAGATTTCGAACTGATGTAACGTCGTGTCCGCGGACGTCCACAAGGGTGTATGTTAAGACGTAAGGTGCCTGTTTCATTTAAATGCTCCCCAATCTTGAGAACACAGTGTGGGCTGGGTAACGCCTGCTGGGGGAACATTGTTGACAGCCTCTTGTATTTCAAAGACTCTAGCGCGTAAACTAAGATTTTCTGGACATGGTTTTATAAGCAAAATATGATCACATGGTGTACATCTATCCACCACCAAGACCTGTAACATATCTTTCACGTCTGCATTTAGGAACTAGCAGGATTCACAGCTCCAATCAGAAGTGAACAGCTGGTTACGAGCACTGGACCCGACTTCTGGTTCACTTCTGATTCATCTTCGTCACGGTGTTAAAGTGCTTACCTCCAAGATGATCTTTGAGTCAGGGAAACATGTGAAAATCACTTTGGAAAAGATTTAGTGAATATGGGGGATGCGAGAAAACTTCCCAGTTGAATCTTCTGAGCTCCGCCTGGGTCAAGATTCAACTTGGAAGTTTTCTCGTATCCTCTGTATTCACCGGAGCTTGCCCCAAGTGATTTTCACATGTTCCTCCAACTCAAAGGTACTTTTAACACCGATGATGAAGTCAAATCATGAACAGCCGGCTGCGAGCACAGGACCCGACCTGATACAACACTGGCTTGGAAAAATTTGTGTCATTTCCCCAAAAATGCTTGTAAAACATGTTGACTATGTAGAAAAGTAACAGAAATATTGTATAATATAAATAAAATTAATTCAACATGATCAGTTGTGTGTAATGTTTTTTTATAAAATAGGAAAACTTACTTATTGGACGACCCTCGTATTTCTTCGTAATCATAAGTGGGATGCAGGAGGCTGAAGCGATAGTCAAATATTTAGAAAGCGGTCACTATATGCTGGCTTTGAATTTTCTTACTCTTTCCACGGCATTAGGAGAAACAAAAGCATGTTGATTAAGTACTTAAAAATATGATAAACTATGCAATCACAATCAATGTTTTTATTAAATCAATACCATATGTTTAAGATACTTGCATGAAAAATAAAATTCATATCTTAAAATTTCTGGGAATGGCCTAATAAGCCCTGTTCATTCTGAATAACTTTTGCATAACTGGTACAACCTAAGAGGTACAAAAAGCTTACTGCAATAAAATACACAAGAGAAGACTGTAGATCTCGTTAAAGACACAGTTTATGTCAAATAAAAGTTTTTGTGGCATTAACCATTTCCGAGATATACTTTGTTGTTAGTTTGCGTTTTCAAATACTTATACTTTTTTAAAGTGGTAAGTAGCCATTCGTTTCTTCTTATAGTCATGCAAAGAGCATGGAATTTCAAAGCCATCACACAGAGATTCGCTTTTTAAAAATATGACTATCACTTTAGCCTACTGTATTCTTTTTACACCTACAACTAAATGTGTAAATGCGTAATAAAAGTTTATCTCGATTGACAAGAAGTAGATAGAAGAATAGGCTTTTGTAAAAGTAGTTTGTGGAAGGGTGATTAGAGAAAGTCATGCTAATACAACACTACAGATTGTTTTTATTCAGGGAGCTCAACATGTGTATTTCGACATCGAATTTTTGTTTGGAATATAATCTCTACTATAGTTAGAGGAAGTAAAAACATGGCTCCAAACAATTTTTTGAAATTACACTCGGCTAATACGTTTTGTTGCAAAAATTCAACTTAATTATGGAATAACTTTGAAGTGACCGCCAACACACTGGAGAAAGGATGTCCTACATCACGTCAAATTGTATAATATAATCTAGTAAGCTTTACTGTTCAATGAACCAGAAATTACCGAAGGATGTGAACTGTAAATTTCCCAATTAAGATCGGCCATCAGAAGGAGGAGCTCGCTGTAGGCAATTAGTGAAATGCTATCTGTAGTGAATGGTGCCTTTACTACAAGAGCTACCGGCAGGCAGGACACTAAATCACTGAGAGCTGCCTCCCCTTCCAGGGAGAAGGGTCCAGACGTCGTTATTCATTTATTAATAATAGTATCTATGGAGATGGCTAAGGATTACTCCCCCTCGCAAATTGCACGCGTGGGGATCCATATAACGACTTCATTTTTGTAGCGTGCATGATAGCGTATAAATTCAGTATTACGCATTAATTTCACCAACTACAACCTGTTGTTGGTGCTGAATAGGGATGGATAGAAAATAACGTAACGGTTAAATTGTAACGGCTATCTTAATGTAACGGTTACTGAAGTAATGAAGATAGTAACTAGTTACCCATTAACGATTACGAAGCTAACGAACATAAGGTAACTAGTTGCCCAATAACGGTTACCAAAATAAAGAAGGCAGTAACTAGTTATTCCATTAACGGTTACGAATCTGGGTGATGTTCACTGCATGTGCATTGATATCATTTATCAGGAACTAGTTACCTGAGACTCTTATGCAGTATCAATCTCCTCCGCAAGAAATCGTGAGTGGCATTCTAATATTGCCAAGAAAAATGCCTACTAATTGTCCGCTTTGCCTCATAAAAGTGAGATTATCTTCATATTTCGTGATGTTAGACAATAATGTGTGTTTGGGCATTAATGTTTCTCTTCTTTAACAACATCGCCTTTCAAAATGTCATTACCATGTTTTATCTAACGTCCTACGAGAATATTTAAGTTATTATACGCTTAATTTCAGTCATGTTTATGTTAGAAATACTGATGCATTTTCCTGTGCTGTATCTGATCACGTAATGTATATATTTAGGAGCCTATATTCACTGTATAATTTGTGTATATGTGCAGGAATGTAGTAATAAGTGTGAATGTATTTTGCGATTATAAACCACCGTGGTAATCAAAATGTTGCCACAGCTAGAGAAACTTATTTTTAGATTGCATCATACGTGTAGGTCATACGTAATAGCAAAGAGCTTGCAGTAGAAAAGATGTTTCACAGTAGCGAAGATGCTCACAGCTCTTAAGTATGCATTATAGAGCCCATGTTTACTGAACCTTTTTTTTTCTTTCTCGTTTTGGTCCATATGAAATAGTTTTTCTTTAACATCCTGTTATATGTATATATATATATATATTTGTGGAGTTAACCATTTCCGAGATATTCATTGTTGTTGGTTTGAATTTTAATACTTATATTTTTCTCAACTGGGGAGACCGTATTACGTTGTATTTTTTCCCTCCTCATGGTCATACAAAGAACATGGATATTCAAAGCCATCACATGCGACACTTTTTAAAAATCCGACTTGCTTTACCTACTGTATCGTACAATAAAATGTGCAAATATGAACTAAAAGTTAACTGAGTTAACAAGAACTTGCTACAATAATAAGCTTTTGTAAGAATAATTTGTACAAGTGTGAGTAGAGAAAGTCATACGGATGCAATGCATCAGTGGTATTTTTTCAGGGATCTTACTGTTGAATTTTGGAGTGTTAAGCCCCTTGTACACGATCAAACTTTTTTTCAATTCAAGAGTTTACAAGAAAAATTGTCAAACTTTTTCAATATGTGACAAGATTGGACAAGACTTGACAATGTCATAAATGTGTATTTACAATTGTCTTTTTTCAAACTGAAACCCTTCAGAACACATTAATAAATAATTTATAGCGCGCAAAGCAATTTACTATTTGCGGTATAACAGTTTGCAATGAAATACTGTTCTATATCAATATTATGTAGCACTTTCACGTATTATATCCATTGAAATCACATTACGATTATGGAATACAATGGAAATAACACCAACTGATAGGTTGACCACACTATATAACATTGAATTAATGTATACTTAGGTCGGAAATATGCCTGGCAATTATTTCTTCATAACCGCCTTCATCTGCTCCATCTTGTGGTAATCCACGGAGTCCTAGACATACGCACATGACTAGCTTATGTATAACCTAATCAGTTCGCATACGACATGCCTTGGCCGGGTAGCCATTTTTGTTTACCTTTCGCTTTCCGCTATGTTGCAGATTTCGTGACGCACTGTAAATACTCGCATTTCATTGGCTAAGCCATGAAATCGTTGTCAAATATTTGATCGTTTAGAGCATGTCCTTATTTGCTTTGAATACTTTCAAAGAGCTTAAAAGTATTGGAAGCTATTTGACAAGAAAAGTTGTAAAGTTATGACAACTCTTGAAAGGTCCTATAAAGCATTGTATTTGACAAACATTTGATCGTGTACAAGGGGCTTAATGCGATACTTGCTCTACCTAAGCGGATGGAGCACTAAATACGAATAGTTTAAAGGTGAGAAAAATACTACAAGCCGTATGGGCGATGTGGCTCACAAAATGAACTGACCTTTATATTGTTCTTTTCATTGACGTACATCCGCATGGCGAGTTTATGAATGAGAGTAGGTAGCAGTTTTCAACTTCAGAACAAACCAACTTTCGCTACAACTGGTAGTACGTATGTACTTTGTTCCATTACTGGCTGAAACAAAAAATATAGAACTGGCTTTGCTGTAAGGCCTGTCTGTCACTGAACATAACCATCCATATGTACTATAATAAAACTGGTATTGCTTTCTCTACCACCTGCGTATAGTAGGTAGAGGAAATATTGCATTCCACCCAAATATTTCAACGTTTTCAGTTTCCCTGAACCGAAAAAATAAATATCCGTGTGTCAGTGTACACTGTACAGCATAACTCAAAAACGTAAACTGAAAGCTTGGTACATCTTCCAAGGAGAAGATTCTTTAAGAAATTATCCCCAACACAAACTGCGTCCTTGGAGAATATAAAAGCATAGATACAACATGATTTGATGACAAAGTTATTCACCAAATGATGTTACACCTTTGCTTTGATGTCCTTTATTTCTAGCATTTATTCATCCATTTAATTGTTTGTAATAAGTTAATTTGTTATATGTTTGTTTGATTTTGTGTATTTATATATAACCCTAACATGCCATTTGGCGCACTAAGTTTCAAATAGTGTTGGAGAATAAATACTAAATAAATAATAATAATTAAATGTAACAAAATTATATATGCATTACATTCACATAACTTTCCCTACCCTTTCTCGTTTATTTTTATATCTTCTACAAAATATTCTTACATATATTTCTGTTAGTCGAGATAAGTGTTTGCAGAAATGGTTTCACTACACTTTCGTTGCATTTACAAGGTTGATACAGGAAGTTGAAGTAATAGCTAAACTTAAAAAATAAATAAATGAGTTTGCTATATGCTGGTCTTGAAATTCAGCAGAACTTGAAAAAATAACATTGGAAAAAACATTCATTCATTATCTGTTTACCCTCCTCTTATGTAGAACTTACACCCCCCAGGACTTACAAGCGGGTGCCTGGGGTCAGAGGCCCGTCGAGGAGCAGACACTCATGGATCAGACAGAACATCCAGGATGGGTGATCAGCCCGATGCCTGGTATGGGATGAAGGAAGTAGATGAAACGAAATGTTGGTGAAATGGATGAAAGGAAAGGTGATGATGGAGCAGTTGGTGGAATGAATGGCGGGGGAAACCGGAGAACCCGGAGAAAACCCGCCCAGACGCCGCTGCGTCCACCACAAATCCCACATGCAGGTCCCTGGGATTGAACCCGGGCTGCCTCGGTGGGAGGCGAGCGGTCTAACCGCTCGGCCATGGCGCCGCCTATTGGAAAAAACAAATTAATAAAATCAAATATATCAGAAATGGTTGATACCACAAAAATTGAGAGATTGTGTAGTAAGTTTTTTTTTTTTTTTTACTATCTTTCATTGTTTACCCATTATACAAAATCATACAAATTTCCTTTAGAATGAAGAGAACTTCACAGGTTATTCACAGAAAATTCAATGTATTTGTGATATAAATAGCTTAAACATTGGTATTTTAATCGAAATCGTTAGGATAATTTCTGTAAAATAAAAAATAAGACACGTTTTCCATGTAAAGCGTAATTTGGTTTGGAAGATTTTCTTGAAAATCTTGGTGGTACATGCTCGTAAAATGCTGAACTTGAGTACATTTGCTATTTATCAGATTTTTAGTAATGTTGCTCACACACATACATACATACATACATACATACATACATACATACATACATACATACATACATACGTACATACATACATACATACGGACCTTTTCGATATTGAGATTCCACCGGTAATACATGTTTTGAGATACCTTAAATCCAATGAAAGCATTTTTGGAAAAACATCCTTCTGTGGTGTGTGTGTGTGTGTGTGTGTGTGTGTGTGTGTGTGTGTGTGTGTGTGTGTGTGAAAGTAACCGAAAAGTAACATGCATACCAAAGATTTTTGCAAATCTTCGTGTCACTCCTTGAAGATTTGCAAAATAATCCCCTACCACAAACTAACTTTTACATGGAACATGTTCATTAGTTTTGTTGTTTAATTTCTAAAAACTAGCTCTAACCATTTTGATTAAAATAAAAATTGTTTCAAAACATTAACATGACTAATAAAATGTATATTTTGAATTTTCTGCGAATAGGCTTGTAGCGAATAGCCTCTCCCTAAAGCACGCAGTTTATTTCGAATAGCTTTTTCTGTGGTGCCGATCAATGATTTCCGAGGTATTCATTTATATTGGTTCGAATTTTTCAATATTTGCGTTATTTTTGAAGTGCTATTACCATTCATTTGTTTCTAGCGATGTTATAGACAGATTATCGTATTTCAAGGCCAGCATATAGCAACCCCGATTTTAAAAATTTGACTATTGCTTCATCCTCCTGTATGTCTCTTTTACCTACAACGAAATGTATAATGAAACTATTTCTGCAAACGTTTATCTCAATTGTCACGAAGTAGATAGAAAAATAAGCTTTTGCAAGAATAATTTGTGGAAGCTATAAATCGTTAGTGATCAGAGAAAGTCATGTAGATGTATTACATCAGATTTTTTTGTTAAAAATAAAATTATGGAAACCTACATCATTCTCAATGACATGCAGGTTGTTTATAAATGTGTACACACTTTCTTTTCCAGCCTGTATCTTTTAAATGATAATGAATAGAGGAAGTCACGTGAGTGTTACACATCAGATATCTTTACCTCGGGATTCCCTGAAGTATTCTGATAAGATTTCCATAATCGTTCATGATGGCGGGCCGTAAGCTCTCAGAGTTGTATCCAAGGAGTTAGATAATTCTGGTTTGCCCTCTAACTTGAGACAAGTGCGGCCTGTCATGGTTACTGGGCAAGGAAAGCTAGAGCCCTTCAAAGTAGAAATCCCTGGGGGTAACTCGTCTCGCCCTCTTGAAATATACATCACAGTACGAGCATATCAGCTTACAATCGTTAAGGAAATCCGAAGGATGTGTAGGATTTCATGTAGTATACTTTATCAATTAGGTCAAGATATGAGAACATGCTTTAGATAAATCGGATGTATCTTATTTCACGCAGCATTATTAATAGGCCTATAATCTAAATTAATCCCACTGGGTCCATTTCATTCATCCTAAAAGTGATAAACGAGGTCTAATAAAATACAAAGGAGATTCATAAGAAGAAGAACAAATAATTTTGGTTTGAGGTGTTGGCTTGGAAAGCGCTTGCCAGCCCTACATGGCTGTAAGTAACACAATGACTCAGCAGGTGGTATATTTGTCTCTTTGAATGACCCTACAGTAATACAAACAGCGGAATGATAGTAAGTAAAAGATGCCTTGACTAACATTTTCTCTTGTTAAACACTAATGAAACAATGCCCATCGTTTCTCTTTATCATATGTTTGTCTCAGAGCTCTTAATTCCACATTCATTCATTCATTATCTGTTTACCCTCCTCTTATGTAGGACTTACACCCCCAGGACTCACAGGCGGGTGCCTGGGGTCAGAGGCCCGTCGAGGAGCAGACACTCATGGATCAGACAGAACATCCAGGATGGGTGATCAGCCCGATGCCTGGTATGGGATGAAGGAAGTGGATGAAGCGAAATGTTGGTGAAATGGATGAAAGGAAAGGTGATGATGGAGCAGTTGGTGGAATGAATGGCGGGGGAAACCGGAGAACCCGGAGAAAACCCGCCCAGACGCCGCTTCGTCCACCACAAATTCCACATGCAGGTCCCTGGGATTGAACCCAGTCCGACTCGGTGGGAGGCGAGCGGTCTAACCACTCGGCCACGGCGCCGCCTAATTCCACATTTCATAGTAAAATACATATTATTCGTTTGTCTTGATAACTGTATATGTCCTATTATAAGTGAATAATCTTGAACAAAATATTTATGGATCATAATAAAGCAGGATTTATGATGGGTCAAACACATAACCAGGGATGACACTTTGTCCCAGCTTGGTTGTATTTTAAGTTGGTGGTTACTTACCTATATTGACGTCACAGAGGCTGCAGTGTGAAAGGAAAGGGCAACCTGTTTGTGCTACGTCGATAGACTGCTCTTATTTACTGGTAAACACGGGTACTCTATACTCTAGTACCAGTGAACCTCGTGGCGAACTGGAACAAAGTGTCGGCCCTACAATAACATATATTACCTGAAACAGAGTTCAAGTAATTCACCTTTTGTGTATTACATACCAATATTTTGGGTCTGCCTTATTTCGTTCTGTCTGTTATCCAGTACAGTACCATAGGATGGGGCAGTTCGTTTACTACTACCATTATGTTTTGGATGTTATTAACAAGGTTAATTAAAATATGCCTGAGAAAGCCAATAGAGTTTACAACATAATTTCTGTTCTCTGAATTCGACGTACTTAAAATCCATTAAAATGTATTATAATACTCTACTAAATTATATACCCAAAAATCTAAATAAATGTTCGTTGCATTTTCATAAACTATTTTGTGCTTGTTTTAGCTTTAACATTGCAGCCTTCAATTGCAGTAGGGACCCTGGTCCAACATTATAGAATGTAATAATACAAAATATCCAGATATGCAGCACTACAGCATTTTAATTAAAAGGAACACAATGAAAAACATTTTCAGGAAGAAACTGCCATAACAAAATTACTTTTGTATTACTTAAATTAACACATTAGTGTTATTTGTTTATTATTGTATTACTTCAGCACATTTTTTTCTTAGCTACTTAAACATTTTTATAACAAAACTAGCTTTTATAACCTAAAACTTGAAGTTTTGTGGGGCTTTTATTGTAGTAAATATTAATTTAGGTCATTATTCTTAATTATAATAAGGGAATTATAATAATAAAGTTTATCGGGAAAAATACGAATTAGCTGGAGAATTTAGTGTCGTGCTGGCATGTTGCCATGGTAGCTCAATGGTTAGAGCAACCGGACGGAGACTGGGAAATCCGTGGTTCAAATCCCAGCTGTGGCATTGAAGTTTTCAGTCGCCTGATTCTACCTTTCTAACCCTGTCCAACAATTAATTCCACAATTGACCTAATAGTGGTTGAAACTATGAAGCCCGGGACTTAAAGTACTTACAACTTTGTAAGTCGCCATTGGGGTATATAATCTCAATACAATTTGAGATCTCCTTGTAGTTTACCGGGAAAAATGCTTATCAGCTGGAGAATTTAGTGCCGTGCCGGGAAGTTGCCACGGTAGCTCAGTGCTTAGAGCAACCGAACGGAAATCGGGAGATCCGTGGTGCAAATCCCGGCTATGGTATTGAATTTTTCAGTCACCTGATTCTACCTTTCCAGTTATAATAATGTTTTCTATATATCTGAATGCTATATACATCTCCTCTGTATACGATTTTCTCTCATTCACGGGTAGTGCTAGAAATCAGTCATTACTATTTTATTTTGTATAATATTTGTCTATCAATAACAATAAATCAATAGATAAAAATAGAAAAATATGGAAGAAGCAGTGTACGATGGCTGTAACCAGATGGTAAGATTCTCTTGCTGTGGAAAGAGACCTTTAGGGCTTAAATCCATGAAATTGAGGGAGAATAAACGTAAATGACCTGCTTTAGATTGGGAGTGAAATGATACCATTAATTAGCTTGTAAAAGTTAATATAAATTAAATAGATTTTATTAGTAAAGGCAAAGGAATATTGTGCGAAAACCATTGTGTAGAATAAACATTTACTTTAAATAAAAAGAATTAATATTCGTAATGTAATTTCACGAAAATGAAAAGCATTTGAAAGGCATTAAAACTCGAGATATACCTACCGTTTGTTTTTCTTATAATTATCTCATAATTAAGCTGCTTTAATTATAATAGTGAGCATTTCTGGAGCGAGAGATGTTTCAGGTAAAATTTAAGTTAGATACCTGACGCAAACACAAAATTTCACATTTAAACGTCTTGTGGTTTTTGAACCTTGGTATTCTATCCCTCTTACTGTCTCTAGCACATACAAACATTCTCTCTCCTAAAAATTATATAAATCCTGATTTAAAAAGTTACAATAAAGTGCTTTGGAAAAATATAACACTCTGAAAAAATAGGAATTTGCGAATTTGTGGCTTTTCGAACGATATAGGTATCACTTAAAAAGCTGACGTGTTACAATCGCACGAATTTTTCTTGCTGGTTATCACATTTTCCCATAGCTGTGTCATGAATTATTCACTGAATAACCTGTTTTTACTCTCTCTACTCCATCTAGAGAGAAAATATTTTGTTCCCTAAAGGATTATTCGCGGTATCAGAAATTTCGTGAAAATGTTGATGTTGCATTACTGAAAGATAATAAACTAAGTCTAATACTTTGTATCGAATAATACTGTTCATACACAGAAAACGGGGACCTTGAAACATGTATTTTCGGTGAAATCTTAAATCAGAATAATTAGGTGAAATACAATACTGCAACATCTTCCAGCTTTTTACTGTCACTTCACTAAGTTCTTACTGTCACTAATGTTATTTAGTTCAACCTTTCACTGCCACTTCACTTAATTTTCACTATCACTTCACTTTCTTCGTGACGTAGCTGGGGAAGGGAAACTTCCAGAAGATTCGGATTATTTGGCGATAGCGCTTCCGAGGTTTACGCTGGGCGAGAGCGCTGCTTATCTTTGTTTACCTCTCGATTGCCCAGGGCCGACTTCGCAATAACCCTGATTTTTTTGTTTTGTTTTTTGAGGTTTTGGACCCGTCTGCAAAAGATCCGGTTGCACCACTACACCTAAAGGCTTATTTGTGCTAATCCTGTTATGATTGCTTCCCCTTCACACTAGTGCTGTGTTCCCCATTAGATTACACAGGCCCAATAATGTGTTGGGGTAGTAGTCCTCTAGTTCTATAAAAAAATTCTGATGTGTTACACTCACATGCCTTTCTCTACTCTTGCACAAACTATTTTTACAAACGCTTATTCTCCATATGCTTCATGTTGATGGAGATGTTAATCTTATTCCTAATTTTCTTGTAGGTGCAAGGGGAATATGGTAGACTTTAAGCGACAGTCAAATCTTTTAAGAGCTGGTTGCTATGTGGCGCATTCCTTATCCTTGCATGTCCAGTACGTAAAATAATTGAATAACGAATTCCCATTTGAGAAAAAGTATTGGAAAATTTAAGGGAATAACAAGCAATATCTCGAAAATGGTTCACTCAACAAAAAAATGTATATGACATAAATTGTGTATTTCAACGCGATCTACATTTTTTGTGTAGTAAAATTTTGTCCATCTCTTGTGGTTTACCAGTTATGCAAAAGTCGTTCACAATGAAGAATACTGTTGGAGACATTCCCAGAAAATTCGAGATATACATTTCATTTGTCATGAAAATATCTTAAACATATGATATTTTAATCAAAATCGTTAGAGCCATTTTAAAATTTTCGAAAAATGTTCCATGTAAAGGGTAATCTGGGGTGGGGGGATTTTCTTGAAAACCTTCGTGTCGCATCTCTGGAAGATACTGAACCTAAATACCAAGCTTGGTGTTTATACGACTGTTCGTTTCTGAGTTATACTGTTCACAGACACACACACACGGACATGTTTCCAAAAATGATTTTTTTTGGATTCAGGGGGCCGTATATTTCCGGTGAAATCTTGATATCGAATTTTTGGGTGGAATACAATACTTCCCCTACTTATTCTACATAGTAGAGAAAGTAAAAATTCCCAAATATCTTATATGTCTTGATGCTAACGCTTCACAGGAGGATATTATATGTAGGCTGTTTCAGTTTCAGACCTGCACAATCTACAGTCTGTGTTGCCCTGAAACCTTCCTGTTATGTGTAGGTGCTTTCTCATTGGTAAATGCCAGTGGCAGACTACTGTTGTTTTTAACTGAAACTTACTACTCGTACCTTTAAGCAGTCTGTCAGTTAAAGGTTAGCATGTTTCTTTGATAAACAGTTTCCCATGCTGAATTTCTGGAATCCTCTTCCAGGTAAAAGAGTGTTGTTTTTTACACCAGTTTTCTAATGGAATACTTAGGTGTGCCTAGAGATAGTTCTGGTTTGGGTTTCAGCTGTGTCAGTCCTTGTTTTGCAAGTACGTCAGCTTTCTCTTTGCCTTCAATTCCTTTATGTCAGGGACCCTTCACAAACAAACTTTGTTATGTTCTTCCAGGTTGGATAAGGCAGTAATACATTTAGCTATCACTCTAGATGACACTAAAGGACTGTTTAAAGTCTTTGATGCTGCCTGGCTATCTGAAAAAATCTGATATTTTACACTCACATGACTTTCTCTACTCTTGTACAAACTATTTTTACAAACGCTTATTCTCCATATGCTTCATATTAATCGACATATCGAGATGTTAATCTTATTGCAAATTTTCTTGTAAATACAAGGGGAATTGGTAGGCTTTAAGCGATAGTCAAATATTTTAAGAGATGGTTGCTATGTGGAGTATTCC
The DNA here is from genome assembly GCA_030765065.1 of Deroplatys truncata. NCBI lineage: Eukaryota > Metazoa > Arthropoda > Insecta > Mantodea > Mantidae > Deroplatys > Deroplatys truncata. Next base: position 92,529,594 of record CM060986.1, on the reverse strand, counting down.
ATTCCCTTTGCATTACCAGGACAAAAAAATGAATAACGAATTTGAGAAAAGTATAAGTATTGGAAAATTTAAAGGGAATAACAAGCAATATCTCGAAAATGGTTCACTCAACAAAAAAAAATGCATATGTCATAAATTGTGTATTTTAACGCGATCTACACTTTTTGTGTCGTAAATTTTTTTCTATCTCTTATGGTTTACCAGTTATGCAAAAGTCGTTCACAATGAAGAATACTTTTGGAGACATTCCCAGAAAATTCGAGATATACATTTTATTTGTCATGAAAATATCTTAAATATATGATATTTTAATCAAAATCGTTACAGCCACTTTTTAGAAAATTAAAATTTTCGAAAAATGTTCCATGTAAAGGGTAATCTGGGTGAGGGATTTTCTTGAAAACCTTCGTGTCGCATCGCTGGAAGATACTGAACCTAAATACCAAGTTTGGTGTTTATCCGACTGTTCATTTCTGAGTTATGCTGTTCACAGACAGACACACAGGCACACAGACAGACACACACACGGACATGTTTCCAAAAATACTTTTTTTGGATTCAGGGGGTCTCAAAACATGTATTTCCGGTGAAATCTCGGTATCGAATTTTTGGCTGGAATACAATACTTCCCCTACTTACTATACCTAGTAGAGAAAGTAAAAATGAAGATCTGTTTTTTTATACTCTCTTCTAAGATTTTCTTTTGCGCATTGTAGAATGGATAATACTTTGGCTTGAAATACCGTGGTTACCAGACCCAGTAAATTACTAAAGCTAACCCTGCGTCAGAATACTTCCTCTATGTATTACTGGTAAGCGACAAATAAAGTAAAAAGCACCATCTACTTGGTGGCCTGTCAAATAGCGCATCCCGGATTATACTCCCTTAAATGACACTCTGTCCTCTGTCCTAAATTGACGAATTTGAATACTGCGTAAAAATGAATATGAACTGAAAATCGAGGTTCATCAGCACAGAGAGTTTTTCAAAGTGAGGCTTGTTTTATAAATCAGCTGCGCTTCATTTAGCCCAAACAGTCGCTATTAACGGTTACATTAACTCTTAAATTAAAAACGTTTATATTAATTATAATCCACTGACCCCACTGAAGCAAACTTGTGTACATGCATTACTATCACTGGATCCCTGGCTTAACGTGTCTCACACTTCGTTTCCAAGGATTTGGACTCGGTTTTCATTCGAGTTTTACTTTCTCTAACACGTATATAGTAGGCAGAGAAAGTATTGCATTCTACCCAAAAGTTCTATATCGATATTTCACCGAAAATACTCTTCATGAGGCACCTGAGTTTAAAAAGGCATTTTTGGAAAAATGTCCGTGTGTGTGTTTGTGTGTGTGTGTGTGTGTGTGTGTGTGTGCGCGCGCGTACGCCTTTGTCTGTACGTAACTCAGAAGTGAAATGTTTAATAAGTACCAAACTCGGTATTTAAGTTCAGAGTACCTTATTAAACATACGACGTGAAGATTTTAAAGAAAATCCTTCCACCCCAAACAACCCTTTTACATGGAATATTGTTTAATTTTTATATTTTCTGAAAAACGGCTCTAGCTATTTTTATTAAAATATCATATATTAAAGATGAAAAAGAAACTATATATCTCTAATGTTCTGGTAAAAGCTTGCGAAGTCCTCTTCATTCGAAGAGAATTTTGTATAACCTTGTATAACTGGTTAACGTTAGGCGGTAGACGAAAACGTACTACACTAAAGATGTAGACCTATTTTAGACAAACACTTTATATCAAATAACTTTTTTGTAGCAACAGCCATTTCCGAGGTGTGTTAATGATTCGAATTGTTCAATACTTGACCATTCTTTAAAAGTCCTGTTGATTTTCAGCTGTTTCTCAGGATGTCATGGAAAGAGTATGGGATTTTAAGGCAGCATATAGTGTCCAGTTCTAAAACATTTGACTATCACTATTCCCTTTGTATCTGTAATGAAATGTGTAATGCAGCTAATTTCGGGAAGGTTTATCTAGATTAAAATGAGGTAGATAGGAAAATAAACTTTCATAAGAATAATTTCTATACCCACTAATAAGCGATAGGGGATGGAGAACGTCATGTGAATGTAACACATAAGACTTTTCCTTTCTTATTACTTTGATTAACTTCTTGGTTTACATCGCGACAGTTATATAGATTCGTTGGTTCACCTGAGTCTGTACATGCCAAACAAATTACCTTAGTTGTTTGGTTGCCTTCCTTTACTACCCGCTTGAGCTGCTTGCTGATTTGGGGCTTTAGTTGTGTAGACGCCCTCCTGTAACATCTATTTTTGTTGCTATTGAGTTTTTGGCGAAATGTGGACTTTGCGATCGTTAAACTGTTTGATCTTGGGTACACACGTAGTCATTGTGCTACTGTACAAGTGTCCTTAGTTGCGTAGTTGTTTTCTCATATACAATTTATATTTATACTTCTCTGTAGGTGGAACTTTGGGTCATGGTATTGAATATCCAATCCGACTTACTGGATTTGAACCTGCGTCGGGGATTTTCCTTTGGCCTTTCTACCTTAGTCTAGATTCAGAAAACTTCGGCTGCAATTCAGCTCTGAAGTGTTCAGCCATGTATAATTGCTGTTATTATAGGCTCTTTTCTTGGCCTCTTGAAATAAAATACCCTTAATATTACACCGATTTCAATCAAATTTGACATGCTTCGTCAAATTTTGTTCAAACTCCTATGTATAAAATTTGAACTCTGTATGAATTTTCAGGATTTCTCCATTTACGCTATCTTTAATTTTGCACTTATTTCAAACAAATTTGAAATATGTGGACAAATATTCTTCAAACGCCTACACACAGGATGTTACAGAATTCAACAGGCCAACTTTCAGGAGTTACAGGGGAGTGTTAGACGAGCACTTTGGCATAGGAAATTTATGGTATTTGAGTTCATGGTTGTTTGCATTAGATCGAAATCAATAACAACCCAGTTCGCCACTGATAAAATTTTCTTGAATTGCTGCTACTTGCTGGTAATGGTTGCCATGCTATGTTGCAACCTTCCTTGTCATTGCCTTCGGAATATATAGTTACATTTTGAAAGATATGCGAGAAATTAAACGTACGCCATTCATCTGTTTAGAACAAAGAAATATTTACCTACTGTATGGAGTTTGAAGCCAGTAGCCCAGATTGACAGCCGAGCACGCTAATGATTGCGCAGTTACTACATCTAAGTGTTGTTTGTCTCTGATACGTATGATTCTCTGTGTGAAAAGGAGATATTAGTGGTGCACTGGCCTTTGCCATTTTTCCATAGCTCTTAATTTGAAAACACCGCATCAGTAGCTGTTTTCGCGCTTGTAGAAAGGAAATCAACTATTTTAGAGTGAAAATCAGTTCCACATTAGTATTAAGTTTTTATTTATTTATATTTGCATTTGTCAGTACGAATATTTAAATGAAAAATCATTAGTAACTTTAAAGTTTGTCGGTTAATTCTATAACATCCTATATAAGATCTCAGCTCTGTGCTCGCAGTTTATGACGAGTTCTTTCAGGAGAGGTGGCACTAATAGGTGTTCCGTAATTGATAACGGATATAAAAACTTAAGTTATGCCATCATTCAAACCCCGATTCTAGCTCATTTTAGAAACATTACAAATACGAAGATAAGCTCAGAATAGCAAAATTGTCGCATGTTTCCATTGGAATTATTCATCGTAGTGTTGCTACATCTGCCTCGGGAATGTGAAATACAGCAACCGTTTAGGGACGGTTTTCAAATCACGGCACACCTCTAGGCTGTATAATATGTAACTATGACTACATTCGGGGAGGAAGTTCAAATAACAACTTGCGTCAACACGATAAACCAAATGACAGTTGTAACTCTAGTTTTCACTTCCTCTACGATATATCTGTGGTACTATATTCCACACAAAAATTACATCGATATTTTACCGTTTTGAAGTCAACTAAATCATCAGACAAGTATTTGAAAAAGCGAATATAAACCTCAATTTCAGTCCAGCATCCAAGAATGCAACAAAAAGATTTGTTACGAAATGTTTCCCACTCGTAACTACCCTTTACATGTAAAACGTTTCGTTATTATTTATTTTCCATAAACGCCTATAAAGAGTTTCATTAAAATAACACATGTTCGATATGTGAATAAAATGTAGAGCTTTAATTTCTGTAAATAGCCTGTGAAGTCCTCTGTATTCTGAGTGAATTTTGTATAACTGGGAAACCGCAAGAGAAAGAGAGAGAACTATAATGCAAGTAAAATTAGTTCTCGATAAATATACAAGTTATGTCAAATAGCATTTTATATCATTAACCATTTCTAAGATATTCCTGCTATTAGTTAGAATTTTCCACTATGTAAATAATATATTTACGAAACGCTAAGTCACCATTCTTTTGTTTATCGTGAGGTCATGCAAAGAATATGCAATATTGCGGCATTTGGCTGTTGTATTATACATTTTTGGTTGTGTATGACTTCCTATGTATTCGTAAACCGAGCAAATGCTGAAGCCTAAAAGTTCCATTGTAGAATGCGAATGCGCGTACAAGGTGACGCTTATGCTAAACAGAAGTGATTAGGTGCAGGTTTGCAGAATAAGTCCTGACACACAACAGCACACATGCGTGTGTGATGAGCTGGTCGTTTTTCCACAGTCAGGGGAGCGGCGGGTTCAGCTGGTTCTCCAGACAGTAACTAGTTGATTAAGATGTTATGTGTATTCACTATTCACAGATGTTGAAGGATGTAATAAATAATCACACGTAATGGCTCAGGCGTAACGTTTGTAGCCCGCATTCGGGAGATCTCGTGTTCGACACCTGGCGACTGCCCACTCTGATCATGGGTTTTTTCCAATCGTCAGGCGAAAGCTGGAGTGGTTATTTTCATCTCCCGAATTTCCTCTCCCTCCATTTCGTTCCATTTATTATTTTATTTAGCCTTCATCCCGTTTGGTCTATTTCAGAGTTGGAAGAGTCCGCGATGGTGTTTCGGTGCAGCGTGGCAGGGGAAAAGGATGCTCTCTACCGACTTTCTCCGTCCCTCCGACTTCGACTGGTTGGCGGGGTATAAGAACCGGCCCCTGAAGGGGGCGTTGGACCCTGCGGGAGGCGGGGTCCCCGATCTGCCTGTCTGACTGCCGGGGCGTCTGTATCTGGAAACTGTAGGGATACTGCCACTGCTGTGCCGTCACTCCTGGTTCCTATCGCCCGTTGTCTCTCTTCACCTCCCGAGGGGCGGGTCCCTTCACGAAACGTCGCTACAATATCCTCATTGCTAGATCGGTGCCGAATCCCCTCCGTGTCGTCCTCCGTGGTGTAGTGGTTATCATGCTAGCCTCTAGTATCCGAGGTTGCGAGTTCAAACCCGGCGGAGACCGATGGATTTTTTTCGGGCGTAAAAATCCTTAGCATGGCTTCCTTCGGAAGGGAAGTAAAGCCGGTGGACCCGTGTCGTAGATTTACGGCACGTAAAAGAACCTCAAGCCTGATAAAGAGACCTCTGAACAAGATTACTGGTCCTTCATGCCCAATATAGAATGGGACGCTACGGACCATAGCAGTTAAAGAGCGTCCATAAATAAAACTCAATTTCAATTTCAATCCCCTCATCTTCAAAACCAGCAATCCAATGTAATAAATATATATTGAGGTGAGACTTATTGTGGTTCTTTTCCAAGCCAATTTTATGTCCTTTCCTGGATACCTCTCGTCTCTACTCATGGAGCACATCCCTGAGTGCTTATTTAGCTATGTTCTTTTGCAGGTTCTTGTAGTAATGCTATAGGATTTACTGTACGGCACCGGGTCATATCCTGGGGTTGTTACAAGTTTGGTGGAGGTGCCGGGTCTGTAGCATAGGTACGCTACAATATTGATGGCAACATAAAGTGACCTGCTTTTTAAATATTTAACTATCCTCAGCCTCCTATATGCTCCTGTGTAGCGAATGTTATGATTTCTGCAAACATTTATCTTGATTAAGATGAAGCATGTAAAAAATAAGCTTTTATATGAACAAACATGATGATAAATGACAATGAGAATGGAACACCATGTGATTGTAGCACGTCAGATTTCCCAAATCAGATATAATCTCATGCTATAACACTGTTCTAAGCCGGCAAGAACAGAAAAGCAATACAGTGTATTTTTGCAAGAGAGTCTCTTAGAATGTTATCTTTACTGGAAGCTAAGCACACATTTCACTGTCATCTAGACATAGCAAAGAACAAATATGCATATCTCCTTACAGAAAATCATTAATCATTTTCCCATTTGTCTTTATGATAGCATCGTTTGGAATACGGCGTCCTTCAATATGGATATTCCAATTATCGACTACTGTAAACAAGCAAATAATGGAATGCTTCTAACGAAAGAAATTTCAGAATGTAGGTTTCATACCTTGACGTAAATAGTAGTCAATTATAGTGGATAATTAGTATTGCTTTATGTAAACAATCGGCAAGCAATTGATACCAGTGTATCCTCTTAAGGTTACAGCTGGATATTTCCGAACCAAGGCTAAATACTTTGAAAAATGGCTGTCTAAAAGAAATGTTACGAATAAATATACACAAAAGTGACTACAAACTAGCTGAAGGAAATAAATACCCTGTGTTTTTATCTAATTTTTATTGTCATTAGAAGCGAAACACAACCATAATGGACTCAGGACAGAACCGAAGCGCTATTAATATGCATGTGAAATCCTATTCAGAGTTTCTGCTCTTTGTGCTCATCCGGGATATCTAGGTTTGATTCCACACGGGATATAAATTTTCTAACCCACCTTAATAAATGGAGCTTTTGAATGGAGCGTATTGTTTAATTATCTGCAAATTGACTGAATTACACTAGCACACTGTTTGAAATTTATTGTCATAAGTTGAGACATCTTAAGCCGTCTCAGGTCCCTTGGTGTGTGATCGGAAATGACAGGTTTGCTTGGATACCCCTTATGATGTTTTCATATATTAAAACGTTTTTACCACTTAAAGATAATAAAATTTTGGGAAATCTCGCAGATTTAAAAAACATCCTATCGCACAATGTAACGGTAGAATTCCATTGTGTAGATAGGCTTAAAAATGCAAACACACTGTGTGTGTGTGTGTGTGTGTGTGTGTGTGTGTGTGTGTGTGTATGTGAGAGAGAGAGAGAGAGAGATTGTGTGTGTAATGTGATTTTGTCCAATTTTTGCGTCACTATGATCTCACAGTCACTTCGGTAATGCGATCTAGTTCAACTTTTCATTGTCACTTCACTTTCTTTGTGACGTAGATACGAAACGAAATACGCACAATGTAGACTCTTCTTCCGGACGGTTCATGCACCTGGGAGTCGAACACAGGACTTCTCCAGTATCTCGCGGAAGCAGTAGCACTCACTGCACGTCACGACTGTCGTCACAAACTCGCTATGAGAACAGCACTTTTCGTCGCACCAGAAGCGCTCTCCTAACTCGCTCGCCAACAGAATCACTGACTGATTAACTCTCACTCGCTTATATAGCCAATGGACTCTTCCACAGAACATTCTAGACACGTGTTCTGTCGATAGCGCTTCTGGTGTTTACGCTGGTCAAGAACGCGACTTATCTTTGTTTTCCTCCGACTGCTCGTCGCCGACGTCCCGATAACCTTGGGCCGTGGCCGCTGCGTCACAGTATGTATGTATTTATATAATGATGTGACATATTTATATTGGCATTATTTAAATGCCGAGAAAACAGGTGAAGGTGTTAAATAATAGTATACCTTAGATAGGTGGCAGTAAAATTGGAGCTTTTAATACGAGCCTCTCATACTAGAAATTAAAGACAATAGCATTGCGATGAAAGTTTTGCGACACTCCATTGTTACCACTTTGTTTCTTTCAATGGAAATTATATGATTATTAAGCGACGGCCCTGTTTCGATTAATATACACCAAATTATTTGAATGATTTGGAAATGGATTCGGCAGAACCAGTAGAAATGTTGCAAGCAGCGGAGAGCATAATGTTTGAATTCTTATATCATTTAAATTTATATTGTTACATTTATTTTGTTGATTTATTTTTGCCACAGCCCTTCTATATATTATAGAATGTTATGATTGTAAGTGGTTATGTTATCAGCATTGTTGCTATGAAGATAAAACAACGAAGGCCAAACAACAATAGACTATAGCTCACCATTGCCCATGTCTGGATGGATATACTATTTCCACACAAATTTTAGCAGGGTACTTTACAATTTAATATTCAGAGCTGTCTAAAAATATTATATGACACATGTTAAAAGTTATTTTTATTTTGTTCATAGGATTGCTACACTCGGGCTTTCAGCTTTGTTCCATAAACTATCCTATTCGCAGAATAAAACTGCACTTTTAACACTTGTATCAGAACTATATAACCAGCTATAAAAGTGGTTCTTTATTAGCGAGTGGGTTAAGTTAAATCACGACTAGAGAGAACAATCTTAAAACCATGAGTCAATAAAGCTACTTTTGTTCGAGTTGCATACAATACTTTATCTACGTTTTTCCTTATTTAAGGTAAATTAGAAGAAAATAAATCTAAAAATATAATTAGGTCGATTGAATCTGATATATCAGTGAACAGTCTCATTCTGTAGATTTATGACGTCGGCTTCATTGTTGCTTTGGTAATAATTGTTATTAGAAATCAATAAAGACTTTGAAATTTGTCACAATTTTTTTGCCAATTTTTGTCGTGAAATTATAGAGAAGGAAGAATGGAGAGGGAGGGAGAAAAAAGTAAGGAATTGAGAGAGAACTAGTTTGGGAGTGACAAAAATGAACAATGAAGGCTTGCGAGAGAGAAAACGAGAGAATTAGATGGGGAGAGATGGGTAGACAAAAGTGAATATTGAAGGAGTGCGAGTGGGGGAGAGAGAATTAAATGGGAAAAGACAGAGAGATAAAGAATTAAAGAACTAATTTCTAGTTAATGCATACGTGATTGGAGCTGCGGTTCTGCAAAGAGTGCAGTAATTATGTATATATTTACTGTTTAGAAATACTCTGTATATCGAGAGTTACATCGATGTTTCCGTTGATTCGAGAACTGTTCTAAATTGAAAGGCGGTACACCTGCGCCGACAGAGAGTCCTCTATACCAGAAGAGCTACTGCTGTGTATCTGGTTTCTGGGGTGCCTCTCCCCCTCCCCTGTAATTTCTAACTCAAGGACTAGGAAAACTCAAGAAATTTCTTTGTGTGTACTGAAGAGTTAAAGAGCTTTTGGACTCGTAACGTTCCCTGGTGCACTGGGTTAAGTGCCTACTTATTCCTGGCAAATTATAACGAGACTCTGGTTTCCAGTCTTTATTAAAAGAACATGCGATTCATGTCTACGGGTTTGATGTTGCGTCCCTCCATTTTAGGTGCATTGCTACTGGTAGAGAACCTGTTCGCTTTGTTCCTCTGTATGCATGAAAGAACTCAAGAGACCCCAATATTAGTCTCCATTTTAAACAAATTCTAACAGTCAAATTAAAAAACAGAAAATTATAATTTTTAACGTGCATAACGAAAATTCCATGTCACACTTTATGTGTTCTGCAATTTTTCAGACATTTTTAATGTACTAGTTTCCTATTGTTTTCAAAATTGCACCATTTTTACTTTCTCTACTGCGTATAGTAAGTAGGAGTAGATTGCACTCCACCCAAAAATTCGATAGCAAGATTTCACCAGAAATACATGTTTTGAGTCCCCCTGAATCCAAATAAAGCAATTTTGGAAACATGTCCATATTGTGTGTGTGTGTGTGTGTGTGTGTGTGTGTGTGTGTGTGTGTGTGTGTGTATGTGTCTGTCAACAGTATAACTCAAGAACGAAAAGTCGAATTAAGTTCAATGTCTTCTAAAGATGCGACACAAAGATTTTCAAGGAAATCCCCCAACCCCCAACTACGCTTTATATGGAACATATTTTCAAAACTTTTTGTTTCCAAAAACTGGTTCTAACGATTTTGATTAAAATACCACATATTAAAGATATTTACATGATGTATAAAATGTATATCTTGAATTTTCTGGGAATAGACTTTGAAGTCGCCCTCATTCCGAAGGAATTTTGTATAATCTTGTATAACTGATAAACGTTAAGCGATAGACGAAGATGCACTACACAATAAATGTAGATCTCTTTAAAACACACAATTTATTTCAAATAACTTCGTGGCATAAGCCATTTCGGAGATATCCGTTATTACTGGTTCGAATTGTTCATTTTTTGGTCATTTTTACTTTCTCTACTGCGTATATAAGTAGGGGAAGTATTGTATTCCACCCAAAAATTGAATACCAAGATTTCACCGGAAATATGCGTTTTGAGGCTCCCTGAATCCACAAAAATCATTTTTGGAAACATGTCCGTGTGTGTGTCTGTGAACAGTATACCTCAGAAACGAACAGTCGGATAAACACCAAACTTGGTATTTAGGTTCAGTATCTTTCAGAGATGCGACACGAAGGTTTTCAAGAAAATCCCCCACCCCAGATTACCCTTTACATGGAACATTTTTCGAAAATTTTAATTTTCTCAAAAATGGCTCTAACGATTTTGATTAAAATATCATATGTTTAAGATATTGTCATGAGAAATGAAATGTATATCTCGAATTTTCTGGGAATGTCTCCAAAAGTATTTTTCATTGTGAACGACTTTTGCATAACTGGTAAACCATAAGAGATAGACAAAATTTTATGACACAAAAAATGTAGATCGCATTAAAATATACAATTTATGTCATATACATTTATTTTGTTGAGTGAACCATTTTCGAGATAGTTCTTGTTATTCCCTTAAATTTTTCAATAATTTTCTCAAATGGGAATTCGTTATTCATTCTTTTGTCTTGGATATGCAAAGAGTATTAATCTGTGGGAAAGGAAATGGTGCTGCACCCAGCAACCAGCTATTAAGAGATATGTATGTGCTTAAAGGCTACTGTAATTCCAAATTGCCCTTGTAAATATATATTCCGTTACATCTACAAGAAAATTAGCAATAAGATAGACTCTGCAAATGTTTATCTCGATTAACATGAAGTAGATGGAGAATAAGGGTTTGTAAAAATAGTTTGTACAAGAGTAGAGAAAGTCATGTGAGTGTAACACATCAGATTTTTTTATGTCCTGGACATACAAAGAGAATGGAATGCGCCACATAGCAATCAGCTCTTAAAATATTTGACTATAGCTTAAAGCCTACCAATTCCCCTTGCATCTACAAGAAAATTAGCAATAAGATTGACATCTCGATATCTCGATTAACATGAAGCATATGGAGAATAAGCGTTTGTAAAAATAGTTTGTACAAGAGTAGAGAAACTCATGTGAGTGTAACACATCAGATTATTAAAATCCTTTCAACATTCAATTTTTCTCGCGATTGCATGCAAACAGTATAGAATTTTAAGCCTAGCATATAGCGTCCAATTCTTAAACATTTCACTATCGCTGTTCTGTTTGTATTTATAACGAAATGTGTAATTTAGCTATTTCTGCAAAGGTCCATTTGGATTAAAACGTAGTAGAATCAAAATAAGCTTTATAAGAATAGTTTGTACATCCCAAATAAACGATATAGAGTAGAGAACGGCATGTTAATATATCACATCTGATTTTTCAACGTTTTCTAGTGTGGTTTGTAAAAAATATTTTGCATACATTAAGTACCTACTTATAGAGCATATTTTTGCCGTAGTATTGAAATTGCGAGGAAAATGGGTTTTAATCTGATGGATCATGAGCACCTCAGTTTTTCGACTTCACAAATATATTTCTCCGTCACTTTAAACCACTTATTGGTGACATTGTCGTGTATTGTATAAAAATGTGATTTATTACATTTACACAACATTCTATAGACACTATTGCTTATTTCTATATAGCTTTTGCAAACTATACCTACAATTACTTATTTTCCCATCAAGACAAAGGTTTGGAAATGCACCCGAAATGTAACAATATGTAAATTTACGATCTTGTTATTTTATGAATGGATAGTCCTACCTCAAGGACTTAGCCACCTTGTCCAGGTAAGCACTTGATATACCTCATACCAGATAACCTAGGCAAATCATGACCAAATCATTACCCCTTCCATCCAAATTTATCCTTCACAGATCCTATTATTGGGTGGAAGACCTCGAAACCATAGTGAAGGCAATTTTCCTAGAATAAGGGATATCCGAAATACATTACCCTCCTCTGAATAGAAGTTATGCAGAGAGGGCTAGTAATCCAACCATGTGAATTTCGGTTTACTTTTAGTGCATTAAATATATAGAAAAACCAGGAATACTGCAGAAATCGTAACGAAAAAAGCAAATCAAGAATCACGGGGAAGATTTTTGGGAAATACAGAACATGACTTACATGGACGGGGATCTCTGGTGTAGAACGTTATGATAACATTAGAGACAAAAATTAAAAACATTCTAATTAATGCCATAGATGAACAAGGCTGGATAGAGTATTACAGAAAACCACGCATCATAATGAAGTAGAATACAATGAAAATAAAGAACTTAAAGAGGTAAACAATTTAACAATAAAAAGTAATGGAACAATTGAAATATTTTTAATATTTTGAGTGTGATGTTTGGTATGAACAGGTTGAACAATTAAATAAGTTCAGAAATATGTGCAACTTGTAAAACAAGAAAAAAAGAGATACTCGCATAAAATGTTTAATACTGTCGTAGTTCCAGTCCCGATATACGGAAGGGAATCCAAAATAAGAACAAAAAAACAAAAAGATGAAACAAAACTTCAGATGGCGGAAATTAAGCTTTTAAGAAGCACCGCAGGTAATGCCCTATTAGATAAGACGCGAAATAAGGAAATCAGACCAGAACCACAGGTGGAACCACTGCTTGATAAAATAACGTGAAACGGCAGAAAATGATATCAACATTCACAAAAGGATACCAGAAAATTGGCTACCGGCAGCAGCTATGAGATATGCTCCGGAAAGAAAGAGATATTTTTGGAGACGATGGAAAAATTCTGATGTGATACATTCACATGACTTTCTCTACCCTCTATCTTTATTAGTGGGTATACAAACTATTCTTACTAAGGCTTATTTTTCTATCTACTAAATTTTAGTCCAAATAAAACTTTGCAGAAATAGCCACATTACACATTCGTTTATAGATACAAAGAAATCAGCGATAGTCCAACATTTGAGAACTGGACGCTATACGCTGGTCTTTAAATTCCATACAATCGCGAGAAACAACTGAATGTTGACAGGACTTCAAGAGAATGACAAAGAAATGAACAATTCGAACGTTTAATAACGTATTTGGCATATGCCACAAAACACTTATTTAAAATAAATTGTATATTTTAAAGAGATCTACATTTTTTGTGTAGTACGTTTTCGTCTATCGCTTAAAGTTTACCAGTTATACAAGAGTATACTAAATTCTTTCGGAATGAAAAGGACTTCACAGGATATTCACAGAAAGCGCAAGATATACATTTTATTTGTCATGTAAATATCTTTAATATATGCTATTTTAATCAAAATAGAGCAATTTTTTTAGAAAATTAAAAAATTCGAAAATAGTATCATGTAAAAGGTAGTTTGGGATGAGGGGTTTTCTTGAAAATCTTCGTGTCGCATCTTTGGAAGGTACTGAACCTAAATACCAAGTGTGGTATTTATCCGACTTTTCGTTTTTTAATTGTGATGTTCACACACACACACACACACACACACACATAAAGGGACATTTTTCTAAAAATGCTTTTTTTTTATTCAGGAGGCCTCAAAACATGTATTTCCTGTGAAATCTCGATATCGAATCAATATCTTCTCTACCTACTGGGTACGTGGTAGAGAAAGTAAAAAGGGCATCAGAACAGGATAGGAAGCCTAACTATTGAAGAGAAGAAGAATATGAAGTTATTTTATGGCTTTGCAGGCGTATCAGCCTGTAGATATGAAATTAAATGTGAGGTTGTAGACAAAATCTTGCGAGACACATCAGGCTTTTTTTTTTCGGGCGAGCGGCTAAAAGATTCCTGTATGACATTTGCTATAAATATTGACAGATATAGAGATAGAATTGATTACGCATTTCCATGTCCAAATGTTTGGCTTTCCAAACATACAGATGAGGTGTGTATACAAAGAAAAATAATCACAACTGCTAGTTCTCCCATTTCGCACGCAGCATGCATTCAAAAGGCATTTCAATACAATTAACAAAAGAATCCCAAAACATCCAGCAAAGAGGATAAAGAAAACCGTTTGTAGATAACTTTCTAGCAGAAAAATGAGAGGAAATTGAGTTAGCGCGCAGAACGCAAAACGGTAGTGGGTAATGAGATATTTTAATGAAATTTCCGCACATCCCATCCTGAAGTAGGTGTTTTATTGGGCTGAAAGTTGAATCTTGCAACCTCGGATTAAAGATGATGGTTTGCTCTTTTGCGTTCATTTTCTTATCCACTGTCACAAGATATGCTTTTTCATACACATCTGCCATTATCGTGAATAATGGCATAGTGTTTAACGCCCATATTACTACATACGGCACCACAGGCTAATCATAATGATGATTAGCGAAATAAGATGATAATTGGGAAGGTAAATCTTCCAGGCCTAAGTTTAGGGTACCTCCCCGGTAATTTACAATTGTGAGAACTGAGGAAATTCTAGAAAAAGCATCAGTCAGGGAGAACGGTGCTTGCGGGATTTGAACCGCAGACCTCCCGTTTACGAGCCCGTACCTTAATGACCTCGGCTATCCGTGACACTTGCATAATAAAATAAATCTGATGTATTACGAACACATGACGTTCTTTACCCACTTTAATTTATTTTCATAGCGGTTTTACAAATCTATACTCATTACAAAACAAGAAAATGCATTTGTATACAGGAAGTAAATAAATGATATTGCAAGGCTCGGGTAGGTAGATGGGTACCATCTGGTCAAATTTTGTTAATACGACGGTTGGAACTTAAATAGTGGCAACTATTTATTTACAGCCGATACAAAAGAGTTAAATGTTAGCAACCTTTACTACACTTCACCAGCATTGTGCATAACCCGTTGCCAGGTGGAAATCGTAGTATAGCTTTAGCAGAGCCTGTTCTGTTGATAGTGCGAATGGAGCGGTCTACTGCCTGATGAATCCCTGTAACAGTTTGCCGACCATCGTTGAAGGCTTTTACCCAACGTGCCACTGTTCTGTAAGGCAATGCAGATTCCCCGCGAGCCCCTTGAAGAACTTGATGACACTGTCGTGCTGTAGGACCTCTGGCACATTCAATCTTGATCCAACTCCGTTGTTCCTGTTTCGAAAACATGACAACACTACGTTAGAGAGAATGTCGTCCTCCGTGGACTAGTGGTACCGTGCTAGCCTCTGATTCCCGAGGTCGCCGGTTCAAACCCGGCGGACGGCGATGGATTTTTTCGGGCGTAAAATCCATCCTTCGGAAGGGAAGTTGCTCCCGTGTCGTAGATTTACGGCACGTAAAAGAACCTCAAGCCTGATAAGAGGCCTCTGAGCAAAATTTCCGGTCTTTCACGCATAATATAGAATGGTACACTAAGAACCATAATAGTTAAAGAGCGTCCATAAATAAAACTCAATTTCATTTTCACTACGTTAGACCGCTAGCTCACAAGTGACTCTGTTTCTCTCGACTGTGCGCACGCAGGTGAAGTGGGAAGGGAGAGTCCATTTGCTCTGAGGTAAGGTAGGTATGTAACTAATGTGTGCTAATGTGTGCTATCAGCGACAATATTAGATTCTGTTGCATAGCGTCTCTACAGCAGTGTTGCCACTATTTAAGTTCCAACCCTCGTTCGTTCATGTCCAGAAACGCTTTGTTTTATGCTAGGGTATCTGAAATATGGAGGATGACGTAGACGAGCGGATTACAAAAGAAAACTGAAATACTGTAAGTAAACAGATAACATTTTAATAAACTGCTGAATTTGCTCAAAATGTCTGCCGCCAACCTTCAATACATTTTGTCAATTGCTTGGTTATTTTATGTGGAACTCGTTGGAAATGTACAGTGTGTCCGCAGACGACCACAGGAGTGTTTGTTAGGATCTAAGCTACCTACTTCTTTTAAAGTCTCTCCAGTCTTGGAAACATGTGTGGGCTGGGTGATGCCCGTTGGGATAACATTGTTGATAGAACCGGCAAGCTTCTCTGGCATTTCCTTCGGGTTTCCCCGTAGGTGAGAAGCATCTCAATGTACTCTGCATTTGTGTACAATGTCGTAAGTTTTCATTCCCACTTGAGATAGCCACACAGATAAACACTGTAAAGTATGAAACTACCAAACAGAATAATACGTAAACACTATTAATAGCGTTGGCTGTAGCTATGGTGAAGGACTGTAGCCAATTAAATGCGTAAACAAATATTTTCTGAACAGTATTTATAAACAAATGTTCATTCGATTTTGATAATTCTTTCGTCATTGAAACACATTGTTCTTCCCGACGTCCATAGGCTATAAGACACATTTTAGTTTCAATTCCTAATTCTAAAAGACTAAATAGGACTTACAAGACCTGGATACTAGAGTATCAAAGCACCGAAGTCTTAAATACCATACTTGTGAAGATGTTTTGAGTTTTCGTGAAAATGCCATGGAATAGGAAATAATTGTTGTTACTCCATAGAAACCTCATTATAATGTAAGAGAAAAGAAACACAATTTTATTCCAAATTATATGCAGAGATGGTCATGATTTGGCAAGAAAACAGAAGACTCAGAAAACAAAAGACAATTGGATCCAGCCTGTGAGGTTATTTGTTAAAAAATAATAACTAATGAAACATTTTATATGCAAAGTGTAGTTTGGATGAGGATATTTTCTCGAACATCCTCGTGTCGCTTTCTTGGAATATGTTGAATATAAATACCAAGTATGGTATTTATCCGACAATAGAATTTCGGAGTGTTCTGTTCACACACACACACACACACACACACACACAGTACACACACGAAAGGATATTTTCTAAAAATGCTTCGTTTTTATTCGCGGGACCTAAACCGTATTAGCAATAAAATCTCTGTATCGAATTTTTGGGTACAATACAATACCTTCCTCTTGCTATAGGTAAGTGGTAGAGAAAATTAAAGTCAGTGAGAATAACCTTTCCTTGAGATGAGAATCGTCTAGATTAGTTTATTGTCTTCCAAAACGTCAATCCATTAAATTTCTTCAAAAATCCAGCAAGCAGAGTCAATGTATGTGCGTGTGCGTTTGTTTGTTTGTTCCTTCGTTATAGACAATTCTGTAGATGTGGCATAAATAGCCACTTCCAAATTCAGCGGAATGCAATTTTGAGGATTCTCAGAACGAATGGGCCGCTTTTTCAATACTTTTCCTAAATAAAATTATAAAATTGTATTTGGGGCGGTAATGCAAAGTACCAATCCTAATTGGAGTTGAGGTTGAAAATAGTTTGATAGGAGGCACTTTGGGGGATTTTCAGTGCAAATAAAAAAATTGATATAAATAGGTGAAGAGTAAAAACACTGCGGGGGTGCTAACATAAATAAAAAACCCTAGCTGAAGTAGGAGCAGAAAATTTTCGGCAGGAAAAAATGTTGAGGTTTTTCAACACGAAGGACATGTGTTCTCAATTTTTTGTGTAATAAAATATAAGTAATGTTATCTTCATTCTTTTAGAGGTGGTATGACAAAACCAGCCTAACGGACGAGACTGTTGAAAATGTTCGGAGACATTCATTCATTATCTGTTTACCCTCCTCTTATGTAGGACTTACACTCCCCAGGACTTACAAGCGGGTGCCTGGGGTCAGAGGTTCGTCGAGGAGCAGACCCTCATGGATCAGACAGAGCATCCAGGATGGGTGATCAGCCCGATGCCTGAGTAGTATAAGTCCCGGATGAGCCAATTGGATTAACGATAATCCTGCCGCTAGGGGCGCTAGTGTCGCTGCGTGCGACGGCGGCGGCAAGTTTGAAAAGCGCCCTGAGCGGGAGGATTATCGTTATTGCAATTGGCTCATCCGGGACTGTTTTCTTTATTTATAATTTGAATACAGTACATTGGATAAAGGTATGAATACATAGTTTAGATTAACATGATGTATTATTTGCTTAACATATGAATACATATTTTGAGAATAACATAATGGATTATTTGATTACAGGAGATTAACATATGAATACAATAAATGGACAATATAGGAAATATTAGGAGAAAAAAAGCACATTAAAATTCATAGTTTGTTGAGGCACTAGGACACACAGATTTCGCGCACAACAATGATTTTAAAGTACGTGGTGCGCTTTGAGTCCTCGTCATCGCTGCTGCTGCTATCGACGGTAAATTGGTGGATAGGTTTGGTGATGCAGGTGACGAGCAGGTGAGAGAAACTTTCGTTGACGAACTCGGTGAAGCTTGGTATATAGATGGGGATGGTAAATTCGTTGTAATGGCTGGTTGAGAAGCATCCTGTGGATGTGACTTTGTTGGTTAGAGCAGGAATGTTGCTGTTGCCGAGGTATATGATGCATAGTGCGTCTTGTTGATGCTGGTGCACTTTGGTAGGTACGCATTTGACGTGGACGGCGTGAGCCCCTTGGTGTGATGGTGACAACTCTGCTGCTGCGGAAATAGGAGTTGGAGATGCAGAGGATACGGATAGGTGAAGTTGCGTTGAGAATGAGTTGTAGGTTAAGATTGTTCCCCACGGGGACGGGATAGGTTTCGTCGGACATTATTTAGGGTTATATGGGTAGAACTTGACGATGTGACGTTTGAAACCGTTGCGTAGTTTTTCCTCGCCTGCGTATATGATGCAGAATGAGGTAGAGTTGAGTTTGTTGATGAGTTCTGGAGAGGCATTTGCAAATCTTGTTGGTAGGAAAACTTCTGTGTCGTTCTCGAGTTTGGCGACGAGCTTTGAACCGTGAACGGTGTCGAGTGTTTTGACGCCGACGACACGATACGGTACGTGCTGTTGAAGCGTAGATACGCTGAGAGTGTCGGCGCTGCGGGAAAGTTCTTCTAGCTCTTTAAGGGCGTCCTGTGACATTATGACGGCACAGATGGCAGTTTTTGATAAACGGGGGAGGACCGTCTATATGAGTGGTTTGATGAGGAAGGTTGTAGTGTTGTTTACACCTGCGATAAGGTGCGCAAACTACCTGTGCGTCTTTGGGAAGCTGGTTCCACACAAGGTCGACGTCGCTTGGGGGATAACGTTCAAAGATGAATATGCCGTTCTGCAGCAGCACTTGGCGTTCCCTGGGCAGTAGCAGGTGGATTCTTCGTCCGTTATCGAGATACCGAAAGAGCACGATGAAGCAGTTCATGTGGTGTTTCTAGCGGAGTACCTTCGAAGGAATTGTTGAATTTGCTTGTTGAGTTGATCGAGGTCTTCGTAGAAACCGAGTTGACACTGTGTGCACAGGCGGGTGAGACGGTGCTTAAGTTCGCAGCTGCACGTTTGGTGAAAGCAAAACGAGCAGTGGAAGTCTTTACACGTCGGTCCTGGCATTCCCCCACGGTTGGCTAGCACCGAGTGAAGGGGAAAAGAATGCGCGTGCATAAATATAACCCAACTGCCGGAAGCAGGAAATCACTGGTGGGGGAAAAGTTCGTTGGAGATTTACCACATCAGGGGAAGCACTGGTGGGGGAAAAGTTGGTTGGAGAAACACCACATCAGGGGGAAGCAGTGGTGGGGGAAACGTTCGTTGGAGGTTGACTACATCCGCCGGAAGCGCTTAGCGATTATTGCACAACATCCGCAGGAAAAACACTGTGTCCGTTGATTTAACGGTTTTCGTCTTGGAGGAGAACTCTGTTTTGAACGGTGCTGAACATGCAAACGACCACATTAGGGGAAGCACTGGTGGGGGAAAAGTTCGTTGGAGAATTACCACATCAGGGGAAGCACTGGTGGGGGGAAACGTTGGTTGGAGGTTCACTACATCCGCCGGAAGCGTTTATCGATTATTGCACAACATCCGCAGGAAAAACACTGTGTCCGTTGATATAACGGTTTTCGTCTTGGAGGGGAACTCTGTTTTGAACGGTGCTGAACATGCAAAACGACCACATCAGGGGGAAGCACTGGTGGGGAAAAAGTTCGTTGGAGAATTACCACATCAGGGGAAGCACTGGTGGGGGAAACGTTCGTTGGAGGTTCACTACATCCGCCGGAAGCGCTTATCGATTATTGCACAACATCCGCAGGAAAAACACTGTGTCCGTTGATTTAACGGTTTTCGTCTTGGAGGAGAACTCTGTTTTGAACGGTGCTGAACATGCAAACGCCGTGAATGTGATCGGGTATGATATAGGGTGATTCGCGACCCAAATGCGCCGCTAAGCACGTGCCGTAGCACATGAGGTTTTCGTTTATCATTTGCTGCATTTTGTCTGTGGAAATGTATTGCTGTTCGTAGAAAACGATGTATAAACCTCTTGCGGGCACAAATTGGAACCACTGATGTTGTGCGTCTTCTTTATCTGCTTTGAAATGGATATCGTTGAAGTACATGTTAGATAGCACAAAATGAATTTTGGTTTCGCAGCTGTGAACTCTGGCGGAGACGGATTTTCCGTCGTAGGTGCTGTCGACGAAGCGAAGTGCATAAGGTGTATTTTTATGGGGGTGACCGTCCACCTCGTAGTTTTTAAACACCTTACTGTCATGGTAGTACACCGACAGGTAATTTCTGTAACCCATGATGCGGGAGCGAAGGGTGCGAGATGATTGGGTGAGGTGTGGTTGGAACGCTGGTAGAAATACATGCGCACTAAGGACTATTTTGTGAGATGCGCAGTGCGAAATGGGTGTTGAGGAAATGATGAACCTCGAGGAATGTTCTAAAATTGGCGCACCGTATGTACTTGGTGAACTGCGTGAAATTCATGTTATGTAAGGGAACGTTGGAGGCATGGTTGTGAAGCATGTACTTGTGGTATGCCATGATTTGATTTTGCACGTCCGTCTCTTCCTTCTTTTTGTGATACATGATGTCGGTAATGATGCGCTGCAGGGCATGCAACACGTGCCATTCTTGTTGGTTGAGCGTAACGGATGCGCCTTGCGGGTCTTTGAAAACGAGCTTTAGCTTTCCGAACACAAACTTAAACACGATGGTGACGCTGTCGCTGAATTGAAATTGCTGTAGACGTCCCTGTGGGTCATTCAAGCGTTTGTGAATGATGGGCATGGCTTCGACGAGTTTGTGCCACTGCGAGGAACTCATGACGACTGCGTTGTGCTGTCCACATTTGGCAATGGTGACGACGAGATGGTGCGGCGGCTGGGGGGAGAATCCCACACTGACGAATTTAGTTTGTTGCGGGTTGAGGAAGTAGATATCCGCCAGAGGACCCACAACTGCACTGTGTTGGAACTGTGCTGGCGGAGCAGGACTGTCGGGATGCTGTTGGAGGTCGAAGATGGGTAGTTTGCTTTTTTCCCCGGGTTTTGAGGTGGTCGGGGTTTGACACCCGGTTATACTGGAACACACAAAACAACAATAATAATAATAATAATAATAATAATAATAATAATAATAATAATAATAATAATAATAATGTGAGGGATAGAGAGATAAACGGGATAGAAAAAAGCACGCTAATACATAGGTGCGGACCTACCTGGTCGGCGTGCTGCATGGCAGCATGACTGTAACCGCGTGCTGCATTGTACACTCTGAATGAGGCGAGCGGCACCGTGACGTTGCTTTTTATATGAGCAGGAGCGTCTTCTGAAAGCACGTGCAAGAGGATGGATTAGGTTAGATGTGATGAATAGTGACACACACACGCACACACACACACGTACTCACCTTCAAGGGTTGACAAGTTTGCTGAGCGTCAGAGCACTTTGCGCGGCATGCGTCTTTGAACGTTTTGCGAATGACGACATCATTATGCGCGTGATTGCTGACGTGAAATTTTGAGAAGAATTTATGCTTAGGTAAGCCGGAGCAGCGGTGGGTGAGGTAGGCGATGACGTAATGACCGCAAGTGGTGCTGTCGAAACCTTGCAGCCTTCTGGCGTTGGTGGACCAGCGCGTCCCGCAGACCGAATTTAAGAACCGGAGAAAATGGGGCGAAAGCGGTCCTATGCCGTAACTGTCAAAATATTCTCCATGCGAGTTTTTGTCCACAAAGATGCAAACCCAGTGTTGCCCGGATTTGGTGCTGGGGTCGGTGTTAGCCACTAGCGCCAAGGGAGGCGTTCGAATGCCGTGAAGTACGGGTAGTTTATCGCAGGGGTAGACGCCTAAAAAGTGAGAGCGCGTAGAGGGGCATGTCGATAGAAACCGTTGAATTTGAAAGGTGTTCATGATACCAAAATGGATCGGTTGGCGTCGATTTCGACCGTGCGATGTATTTCCGCTAGCAGCAGAAGTATGACCGGTTCTGTCAATTTATCGGCAAAACCGATGCTTATAGAGACGGTTCCGTGGCGCTGACCGGAGATGTGAGACTCGTTAGCGCTCATGTCTGCAGTGAGATCGAAAACCATTATCGTATACCCTTGCGGGTAGGTTTCTCTGGAGATGGAGTGTCCCTCGTCCTTGAAATGAATGCCTAGGCCGTCCTGCAGGGTTTGAAAGCATTGCAAATAGTGTCCCTTTGTAAAGTCCGGTTGCAGAGGTTGGGAGGGAACGGGTTGCCCGTTCACGTAGAGCTGAAAGAAGTTCATTTTAAAATGTTTCAAGTTGTACGGATTTGAGTTAAAATGGCCGGAATAGGCCTTGTCGGTGACCATGGCTACTACCACTCTCCTGGGAACTTGCCCTACGCACACGTCGCTAAACGTCATTGCCCTGGACTCCTTGGGGATGCTGAGAGCGTGAAAGCTGACGTCCTTGAGATGGTACTTTGCGTTGCCCTTTGCGAGCACGGCCTGGTGCGCGAGCTTTATGGTCGGCGAGGGCCGCACCGATTTTAAGCGCAGCGTGGCAGACACGATGTCGGCGTACCCCTTAAAGGTATCTACGTCGGAAAACAGATAAAACTGGGGAGAGGCGGGAGTGAGCTTGACGGTCATGCTAACGTTGTTCAAAAGCAGCTTATCCTGTCTAAACAGAGCGTTGGACAGAGGACCGATGAGCTGTACGACGTTGCTCCCTTTGGTAAACCCCTGACGCCACTGAAAACCCGCATTGGCGATAAAAGTGTCCATGATGCCTGCCGTGTCCTTTCTCCAGAGGGTGGATTCTAGTTTGGTGTTCATGGCATCTTCGGAGTAATTGAGAAGCGTCTCGAGGTAGGTTCTATAGGGGTAACCGGCTTGCGGCATGGAGACGATGACGTTATTGAGGGTTACCTCCACCTGTTGAAACAGGGAATTTAAGGCGTTGTTGACCAGAGTGGCGTTAGCGTCAGCGTTTAAGGCCTCTCCTTTGTCATCTACAATGCGCACCATGAGTTCGAGTACGACGTAGGTCAAGTCTAGGTAATCGTCCGCATTTCCGGAATAATGAAAGGTGATGGGGGCATTTTTCATTAAAGTGTTTTGAGGGTTTAGGTATAGGAACCGTGACTCCTCGATGCTCATCTGAACCGGCACCTATGTAAAGAGGTCCAGTTCGGAACTCATGTGGACGGCCGCGTCTCCCATTACGAAAAATATGTCTTGCACCTTACGCCTACCGCGTTTCAGCTTCGACTGCTTACTCTTTTTGGATTTGCTCGGTTTTATTCTCTTGAGGCGTCTGGCGCCGGAACCGAGCATGGCATCGAGCTTTTCGTCGGCTTTTCGCTTTAAATTGTATGCGGACTCCTTCAGCCTCCGTTGGAGCGCTTGCTTTGGCGCTGCTTCCGCCACAGTCACATCGGACAGAACGTGAGCGCCCGCCTTTAAGGCCTCCTTTCCGACTGCTTTTGCTCCGCTCTTTAAAAACGGTAGCAACCTTCTGAAGAGTCCTCCGAGGGCTGAAAAGAGACCGCTGCCTCTTTGGTAGCGCTTGCCCCTGTAGAGAATGAAATCGCGATCGTGGAACGCGCCGCCGGTCTGATTGAGGTAGTACCGCGTTACGGCGTGCACGTCCATTACGCCTGTTTTGGACGAAAAGCGAGAACTATAGTAGAGGAAAATCCGTCGGCGAATGGCAAGAGATCGCCGTAACCGTTCCTTAAATCTATGTTGACCGTCTTGAAGTCTTGCTGAATCAAGGGTACCCAATTTTGGGGAAAAAACGTCTTTTCGTCGCTCATGTAAGTGTTGTTGCTTCTTTCGTATTCCACGGCCGCGCTCTCTATGACTTGGGCGAAGGTGTCGCCCACGACTTGCGGGGTCACTAGATTACAATAGATGAACATTTCGTAAGGAAACCCCATATAAGGATCTACGGGGTGTTTAGCAGCTTTTTCGAGAATGACGTTGACGTAGGGCTCGAAACCCAACATTTTTGCCATAGCGGGCGTTAAGAGCAAACTGTGGATGCGGTGTAGAGGTCCCGGAGGGTCCTCCGATTTTGAAACGTCTCGGTGGGTCTGACGGAACGAGCCGCCGCGGGTTTCTGCTGCCCCGAAGCCAAGGGCTTCGGTTTCGGTTTCGGCTTGGGTCTCTGGTGGGGCGCATCGTTGAGAGCTTCGTATTCGCCGACCGCGTACGGTACGGCCGTGCGCGCGACATTTTCCACAAACCCGTCGAACGGAATGTCGGGTAGTGGTTCGGGATGAGCGACGGCGGCATTCACGTCCACCGTCTGCTTGCGCTCGTCGAAGAGGAAAAAGTTTTCCACGTGCAAGTGTTCGAGTAGAACGGCGTTGACGAGGTTCACCAAGTCTTTGGGATTGTGCACGATGCCTTGCGGCATTTGCAAACTGAATTTGGAATGTGTGGGGAGGAGCGTCATGGTGTACTTGGTGCCCACCAGACGGGCATCGTCTGGCGAAAGGTTATAAAATTTCACCGGATACCTGACCTTTTGCAGGCGACCTCCCATTCTCCCTGCAGAACGATTCTCTCGGGCAAGATGTTAGAAAATCTGGCCGTGGTGTTGTCGGTAAACTGTTCCATGGAAGCGTTGCTCACGAGAGTGATGGAGAAGGGCCTGGTCTTAATCATGTCGAATCGATGGTCGAAGCCAGAACCCACGAGTTAAACTTTGCCGGATACCCCTTCCACTTTATCAAGACCTGCTTGTGGCGCCCTCGGCCCTTGGTCTGTAAAACGCGTTCGATCTTAAACGTCCGAGGTAGCGCGACCTTTTGTAGCTCCTCGGTGTAAAATGTGCCGTCTATGGCTTCTCCGGCCAGATCCTTCAACTTATATACCACTGGCCGACCACGCACCACCTCGGCTATCCGAAATATTTCGTCCGTCCAATTCTGCTCGTAGCCCTTGTCGAATTTCATTTTTTCTTTAGAGATGCGCACGTGATCGCCGACGGAAAATGTGGGTTTCCCTGCGCGAGGTAGGGTCCTATTTCCGTAGAGATTGCGGTACACTCGTAAAATGTTAGATTCGTTCACGTCCTTCGGAGCCATTTTATGGACCTGTGATGCGAGCTATTGTACGACTCGAGTAAGGCCGGAAGGACTTCCAGGTATCTGTAACTGTTGTTGTGCGTGAAATACCTCCACATCTTGGTTTTTAAGGTGCGGTTGAAGCGCTCCACGACGCTGGCTTTAACGTTATTTTTGGTTGTGTAATGTTTCACGTCGTGTTTCTTCAGAAAGTCGCGAAAAGTCTTGTTGGTAAACTCGGTTCCCTTGTCCGTTTGGAGGACCCTGGGGACGCGTTGGGAGAATATGGAGCGAAACGCTTGCGCAACCTCGGTACCCAGCTTCCATTTCAGGGGTACGGCCCAAGCATATTTGGAAAATACGTCGATAACGGTCAGAATGTACACGTAAGGTTTGTTATGTTCCCTCACGCTGTTCATGACGTTTAGATCGGCCTCCCAAAGATCGTCCATATTCGTCACGTGATAACATCTGGTGGGGAACCGCTTTCTGACCGGTTTTTGCAGAGTGTAACTGTCCTGGGTTTGAAGGAAGGACTCGATGTTCGCCTTAGACGCACCCGTGGCCTTTCGAAGGGGCTTGACCGTACCCAAACCGGCAAAGTGTTCCGGTTTGGCATAGTATCGCCTTAGCGCCTTCCATTCCTTCATGCTTTACTTGTACAGGGGTTGCCAGACGCGTTTGCGAAAATGGTACGACGCGGAAGGCGATTTCGATTTCTTTTTCGGAGTGGCAGGGTTTGCCCTCTTCTTCTTTTTGCGAGGCGAGAGGAGGTTGACCTTTATGGTTCGGGGTTCGACCTCCTGCTTCACCGGCACGCGTTCGTGCACGTCTTCGTAATCGTCGTCGTCGTCGTCGCCGAGGAAGGGCTTTCTGACTTGTGCCACGAGATCGAGGTAGTTGTCCAATTTATGTTTTACGAGCCGCCACGTTTCGTCGGCAGAGAGCTTTGCGCTCTGCAGGTTCTGAATTTCTTTAGCCAATCTGGATATGGTGCGGTCTATAGCGTGAAGCTTATCGACGGTCTTTGGTTGCGGTGCAACGAGGATCTGCTTGCCGTACTTCATCCTGTTAATTTCGACACTAGCGCGCCGCCAAGCGAAGCCAAGACGGGTAGGAGAAATGCCGGCAAAAAACCTCCTTTTTGAACCAAGATGCTCTTCTTCTTCAGAGGAACCCGTTTATCCGTCAACTTCCTCCAAGAAGCCTTGTGCTTCTTTAGGCGACCCAAGCACTTTGCGGGAAGTTGCACGTGACCTCTGCACACGTTGAGCATGTATTCGCTAATGGCCTTGATCAGATCGCCATCGGCATTTTTTAACAACTTTTTGCGCAGAGGGGCCTTCGCCTTGGCCAGAGCCGTCAAATTACAGTGCTGTCTCGCTATTCGAGGACTGGTCAGCGTCGCAAGCCTTAACCTACCTCTAGCCATGCTTGCGCGATAATGACGTTCGCTCCGAAAGCGGTACTTTTTATTTAGACTCAATGGCCTCAGTTGGGTAAGACTCTGCCGGGATAATATAGAACGAAACGAACCCGAGTCCTCTCGGCGGTCTCAGTTGGGTACGAAATAAGAGAGGTTTTCCCCCGGCAGCACGCCGGTTCGATACCTGTATAGGGCGGGCGTGTACTGAGTGCAGTCCAACACGAGATACCCGTGAGGGCGTTCGGTGGCCTTCTCGAAGGCCTCCAAGAGAAACCTAGAGTTCCTGGGTTCGATCTGCTGGCACAGTCTCTCGATCTGCATCTTGTCCCGGTTGTTCTTGAAGACCACGACGTAGTTTGCATTTAGAGAGATGTTGCGATATTTCTGACCCTGCGGAAACACGTTCTGCAGGATGTAGACGATGCCGAAGCGCTTGTGATGGGAGTCTCTGGTGAAAAAATTGGACACGTCCTTCCCGCCCCCCTCCAGCATCAGATCGTCGAGGACGACGAGGTCGTCCGAGGGATAATGACACCGGCGGCAATACCATTTGCATTTAAAGCACTTGTGAAGGTTCACGATAGCATTAAAGTGCCCGGCGTGGAGCATGACGTCGATGTATTTATCGCATTTCTTATCCGACGCGTACAGCACGTGCTTCCCCGTGCCAAACACCGTCACAGAGTAGCCCTTTAACGCAGCGTCAAAGCGTCGACGTCATTTATCGTGCAGCTGTCGTGGCCTTGACCGATGCTCGCACACAAGGCTATGGCCTTCGATTTTTGCAGATAGTCGGAGCGCGTCATCGTTTTATAGTTGACGTCGCGATCCACTTTGGCTTTAACTACAACAATGGCTCTTGCTAAACACAAGTTGTCTTTGTTGGCTATTTCGACAATGCCTTTATTGTCCCTACAGGCATCGCAAGGTTGGTGACACGAACCCGAGACCTCCTTGGTCCACACAAACGTCACATGAAGAGGCCCGCTTAGCATGAATTGTTGGTTACTTTGCATTACTTTTTCGATGCTTCCAACAATGACATCCGCATTCAATTGCTCTACGCGCCTCACGCTCATGTTGAAGGCTTTAGACGTCTCCTTTTCGTCTGTTATGGATATGCCTAAATATCCGGGTTCGTTTTCTAACAGGTTCTCTTTCGCAAAGTTTAGAATATCGTTAAACAAATGCGATACCCATTGCTCCGGGTTAACATCTCTGGGGACCGGGTTTACGGTAATTTGAGACTCTGTAAAGCCGGAAAAAAGCCTTGGCAGCGTTCTCTGCTTGTGCCCTATAATTTCGAACGTAGGCTGCAAGGTGCCATCGCAACTTCCCCCGGGTTGCGGCTGCATCTTATCGTCCGAATGCACCGTTCGCTTTTTCCCTGCAAAGTGCTGCTGCTATTTTGTGTTTATTTTAAACTATTTTTCCTCAAATAGCACGATTTTGTAGAAAAATCCACTATCGCTCCCGTTTCTCACTATGGCCGGTTGCTCTTGGCACCGGGTGTTTATAAGCTCGCTTATCGCAACCGCAGTTTCAACATGCGCGTCGAGTTAAATGCCTCATTTCGCCACAAATTGTCAAATTGTAAACGCAGTCATTTGCAGTGCATTTCCTGTCACGATCGACCACTGCACGATCCCTACCATCGACAATAAAACTGCATTTAAAAGATTTTATCGCTGACGAACATCCGTTTCTCACGGTCATTTTTCACACACATCA
Organism: Deroplatys truncata; assembly: GCA_030765065.1. Taxonomy (NCBI): domain Eukaryota; kingdom Metazoa; phylum Arthropoda; class Insecta; order Mantodea; family Mantidae; genus Deroplatys; species Deroplatys truncata. The sequence goes on along the minus strand of CM060986.1, from coordinate 92,500,920 downwards.
GCACACGGTCTTTGCACGTAGTGCTGCACATGAGAATGATTCTTTTACTGTTTTCTCCGAGCCTAACGGGAGCAGAACTATAACGCTTGCTAATAGTGGTTCAGCTTGCACCCCCCCACTTGTGCTTTTCGCGGAAGGTTAAGTATTTCCGCACGGTTATGTGATTTATTAAGTGCGTGTGGAGTTAAAAACAGTACCCTGCCCCAACTTCAACATCGGTGTCACATATTTAAAACTATCAGTGTTTTTGTGTTGTGCTGTGCATACGTGTTATGTAAAATGTAAGGATTAAATAGAATTAACAAATACTTCCTTTCTAAGGAGTAACACCAACTGCAGAATAAAAAATTCTAAAGTTTTAGATTCGTATGACCTCTACCCTCTATCTCTTATAGGTGAGTACGAAAGTTTATTTTCATATCCACTTAATTTTAATCCAGATAAACTTTTCGGGGAATAGCTTCATTACACATCCGTTATACATCCAAAGGGACGCTATACACTGGCCTTAAAATTCTAAATTCTTTCCATCAACATGGCGAGCAAGAACTGAAAAGCGACATGCCTTTAAAAAAGAATGGCTAAGCATTGTACAATTCGAACCATTTATAACAGATATCTCGGAAATGGCTGACGTCACAAAAAGTTATTTCAAATAAATTGTGTGTGTTTTTAAAGAGATCTAAATTTTTTGTATTGTATGTTTTCCTCAAACCTTAGCAGTTATACAAGACCATAGAAAATTTCTTCCGAATCAAGAGGACTTCACAGGCTATTTCCACAAAATTCAAGATATACATTTTATTTTTCATATAAATGTCTTTAATATATGGTGTTGTAATTAAAATCGTCAGAGACAGTTTTAGAAAATAAAACATTTCGGAAAATAGTTCATGTAAAGGGTAGTTTGGGGTGGAGGGACTTTCTTGAAAATCTCTATGTCGTATCTTTGGAAGGTACTCAACCTAAATACCAAGTTTAGTATTTATCCGACTTTTCATTTTTGAGTTATGCTGCTCTGACACATACACACAGACACACACACACGCAGAATTTTCTAAAAATGTTTTTTATTCAGGGGACCTCAAAACAAGTATTTAGTTTTCCAGTGAAATCTCAATATTGAATATTTGGATGCAATGCATACCTCCTCTACCTACTATTTTACGTGGTAGAGAGAGTAGAAATACCAACCTCTTCAGCAATGGTGTTTATTGACGAGAAACGTAGGCGTAAAAGTTAAAAATATAGATCGGTGCACGCTAAATTTATAAAAAATCTGTATTCCTGGTTTCCTTAAGAAATAAATGCACAATTTGTAACAAGGAAATTTTGATACAGCAACTTAGTTCTTTCGAAATCTTTGGAAAACCATATCTTTATTTTTTTTTCGGTACCGAAATTTAACAATTTCTTAAAACAACTTGTAAAATTGTATATAAAACTCTGTAGGGAAGTTTATACTAATGTTGTGAATGTTTATAGGATGCACAGGTCCACAGTTGTCCAGCTTGACAATATAAAAGGTTTTAGAACGAATAGCAAATTACTAAAAGCCCCTAAATTAATATTATTACATGCAGTTGTGAAAAATATTACAGCTATGATTAATAAATTCTGGGATTACGAGAAATTTGTTAATATTAGTTTAAACGTATATAGTTGCAAGAAAAGTGAGTATAGCTAGCTCGAAACTTAGCGTTGTTTTCACAAATAAAGGATATAGAGAAAACTCTGATTTTCATAAAAGTAAGATTAAAACTACTTGCTTAAGGTAAAATGCTTGTCTCATATTAAGAATATTCTCAGATATTCGGAGAATGGCGCGAAAGTTGAGTCTGACGCCTTGTTATTTTATTCCGTTTTTTCTTCAAGTGGGTTTCTCTATTGTTACATTTGTATAGTCACTGTAACTATTTTTACTTTCTCTACCACGTACATAGCAGATACAGGAGGAATTGCATTGCACTCAAAAATTCGATACCGCGATTTCACCAGAAATACATCTATAGATTTGCACATTTCAACTCATTACATAATTGGCTTGTATTGTGCATGATGTTTCATTTAAATACCCACAAACTGGGCCTGTGATTATTACTTATTGTTTTTATGTGTTTCAGTGGCTGAATATTAATTAGTTTGTTGGTATCGTTATCACAGTACTGTTTCACTTGTGAAATTCCGTTCTCTTTGTATGAAAATGAAAAAAGAAGAGATAAAAGAATGACGAGTTTTAGTGAGAAAGGTCTAAAGCTTTTAAACATTAAAATCAACATGGAAACTTTGTAAATAGACAGCGCCACAAAGTAATAATAATAATAATAATAATAATAATAATAATAATAATAATACACATAAATTGTGTGCTTTAACGTTCTTGTACAGTTCTTGTACAGTAAGGCTTCGTTTCCTACGGTTTAACAGTTGTACAAAAGACATTCACAATGAGACTACTTCACAGCTATTCCCAGAAAATTGAAGTTATACATTTTATTTGTCATGCAGATATCTTAAACATACCGTACCGTAATCAAAAGGGTTAGAGCCATTTTTAAGACAATAAAAATAACGAACTTTCTTCCACTAAACGGGTAGTTTGCGGTGTGGGAATTTTCTTGAAAATCTACGGTTTGTTAAATTTTTTTATACGCTACTATTATAGTGTGTGTGTGTGTGTGCGCGAGTATGTGCCTAGTATCCGTGCGCCACAAGCCAAAACGACGACATTATAGAAAAACTTCATCATTTGCCTACCGGACAGGGACAACCGCGAAAAACCTGAAAAAAGCTCTAAGAGTATTCTAACGCCTACCGATCTGGAAAACCCATGAAAACAAGATAGTACACTTTTTTGCCCGCTTTCGACCGGCAATGAGAACCCTGCTCCTACGTACGCTAGCGACCAGGTTTTTGGTATAGTTAAATTACGTCTGTGCAAAGGGCGTCTGTACCGCTTTAAAAAACCTAGGTATATCAGTGCGTAGTGATGTTGGTTGATCTTAAAGCTGGTTAAGCATTTTTCAAAAACAGTTTGCTACACGCTACTATTAAATGTGTGTGTGTGTGTGTGTGTGTGAGTATGTTCCTAGTATCCGTGCGCCGACAAGGTAAAACTTCATCATTTGCCTACCGGGCAGAGACAACCACTAAAAACCTGAGAAAACCTCGAAAATTAGAAACGGCTTCGTCAACCACTACAGAAAACGCCTAGCAACCAGGGAAAACCTATGAAAAAGCAGAAAGAGCTTGCATTCGTTTACCAACCACAGAAAACCCCCAAAAACTAGTTATTTTTTTAAAAAAACGAAAAAAACAAAAAGAAAAAAAGAAAAAAAGGAAAAGACGAATAATATAAGTATGGCAACTGCAACGGGTGTGTGTGTGTGTGTGTGTGTGTGTGTGCCTATTTAATTTTTATTTTCTTTTGCACTGCACACATTTGTGTTACAATATATATGCATTTTCAATTTTGGGAAAACCTATGAAAAAGCAGAGAAAACCCCGAAACACTAGTTATTTAAAATTGCTGATGGGTTCTGGATAGGCTTTTGCAAATCTTGTTGGTAGCAAAACTTACCTTTTCCATCACCTCCAACATACCCCACTCTCACACCTTTTTTCTTTCCACCAATCATAATCTCTCTTATTCTTACCAATCAACAACTTTCATTTGTTCCTTTCCACCAATAACATCACTTCTTATTCCCACCAATCACAACTTCACACGTCACTTTCTGTTATACTTTTTATCCCTCGCTCCCCATCTTTTCCCTCTTTCAGTCCCGACCTCCGCACAGACAACACCTCGCCACCCCGCTCCTCTCCATCACGTGACCTCCATACTCTTTCATCTTCCTTCCTTCATCTTTCACCCGAATTAACGAACCAATCAAAACACTCCACGTCACTTCCTGTTTTTCCTTCATCTTTCCCTAATCCTCAATTCTTTTAACTCGTCCCGGATGAACCAATTGTAATAACGATAATCCTTCCGCTCAGGGCGCTTTTCAAACTTGCCGCCGCCGTCGCACGCAGCGACACTAGCGCCCCTAGCGGCAGGATTATCGTTAATGCAATTGGCTCATCCGGGACTTATACTACTTGCCTGGTATGGGATGAAGGAAGTAGATGAAACGAAATGTTGGTGAAATGGATGAAAGGAAAGGTGATGATGGAGCAGTTGGTGGAATGAATGGCGGGGGAAACCGGAGAACCCGGAGAAAACCCGCCCAGACGCCGCTTCGTCCACCACAAATCCCACATGCAGGTCCCTGGGATTGAACCCAGGCCGCCTCGGTGGGAGGTGAGCGGTCTAACCACTCGGCCTGTTCGGAGACACTTTTTAGGATATTCAGCACCTATGGTCAATTTTCTCAATAATAAGAGGATACGAGATTTTGCTCCCTTCATACTTTTAGTGTTGGTAATGCGAAAAACCAACCCTAAGGGGAGTTGAAAAATGTTGGACGGGAGGGATTTAGGGGACTTTCAGTAAGAATGGGAAAATTTGGCACAATGAAGGTGAACTGATCAAATTAAAAGAATTGGATGCCAGCAATATTTTAATTATTATTTTTTTAGTTGCATTTAACTACATTGGTCTTATCGGCGACCTTTCCTTTAGAACTTATTGCCTATTGGCATTCTCTTGTCGTTGGATTTCTTGCACTTTTTGGGTTTAATCATTATATCACACACATTCTCATTCATGCTTCCAGACTCTGGGGAGGATAGGGAATAATGTTGGCTAGAGAAAAATTCCCACCACCAGCAGGGAATCGAACCGACACTGCTCGCACAGTAGGCAGGTGCTCTACCGACTGAGCTACGGGGCCAAGCAATCGTAATTATTGTTTTAATTAATTTATATGTAAGTAAACAAATGTTTGAAAATTGGGGTTTTACAAAAACCGTCAAAACCCCGAGCAACGCCACATATACCTGCTTATATAGCGGTTATAATAGTTTATCAGTTCGTTATGTAACGCTGAAAAATAAACAGGCTATGAATCGTAAGAAACCAGCATTTAACGAAAACGAAGTGCATGTCTATATGAATGCAATATTATGTATGAATTAAGTGCAGAACGGGCAGAGATATGACGACAGAAATTCATAAAATAGCTCGCTGCTACGGACGAAATATCGGTTTTCCTTTAATAGTAAGGCAGAAATATTGGTTAATAGAGGGAGAGGAAAAGAGTGCTTACTTCTTGGTGTAATTATACCTACTCTGTCCTCCCCCTCCCCCTGTTTAGCTGAAGATGAGAGTAGGATATTTTGTGGTAAACATTGAGTGCCTCAGAACATCGGTATAAAGACAGTGATGAGCCTTCATTTGCGTTTAATAAATCTTTTTAATTTCTTCTTCGTGGTCTTGCGTGTTTAGAGGCTAAATTTACATTCTTCGTTTGTAACATTTGCTCCAATTTTGAATTGAAAACTAATATATAACTAAATACTAAGCTAGATGGCACAGGGCGGTAGCATCTGGGACCCGCATTTTGGAGGTCGCGGCCAGTCGGTCCCGTGTACCGGCCAGTCTGATGAATTTTGTTCTTTGTTTCCTTAGTTGATAGGTAAATACCAGATTGGATACTCAACGCCAGGACCCAAAATTTGGGGCAGTATTTTTAGCACTTAAATGATTTCAGTCAAATTGTATAATATAAAATATAATAACAGCCCGCCTTAAAGCAATATGTATATAAATAATATATAAAATCCATGTAACAGTCATTATATTAATGTTTATTTTGTTATACACATAATGTTATGTAAATGTATTACGTAATTAATAATGTAGGAGCCGTGAGAATAATAGGTTAAAAGTTGCTAACAATGAGTTAACAGTGAGGTAACCTTCAGGCAATAATGAATTAGGAAGTTTAATAATGCTACTGGTAATTCTTGGAGCAACAATAATGTAATTTTTGAGACAGTTTATAAAATAGCCAATCAACAACCAGAAAAAAGCTCAAGTTAAATACTATTGGAGTAGGAATAGCCAATCAGAAACTGAAATAGGGCAAATTGTACAAATTCAGAATTCAGTTGCTAGCAGACAGTGTTCCTAACCGGACGCGAGACGCGTCCTCGAGAAGTTTAATACGTGTTCAGTGTGAGACAAAAATAGCTTACGAGTTATAAAGTGCAAGTAATTAATAAATAATCTCCCAGCTCTCTATATCAGTGAAGTTTTATTTAAATCCTGTCAAGAATTAATACAAGGAGTGAAGTAAAAAATTATAATCTGTGTAAGCCTACATTCTTCAGCCGCACCACGCCTTGTTAAGATATTCATGTCTCTACAAATTAATACTGACGCAGCCGAGGTAAACATAACTATATAATATTTAAAGAAACAGTAAAAATACAAAGTTAATATTTTTAAACTTGGGGCGAAGGCTACCATGTACCATAAGTGCGGTTGCAACTACTTCAAGTTCGGCTCCTCCTAAAATCAACCATCCTCAAATTCCGCCAACAGAACAAAATAAAAAATAGATGGTAAAAGAAGGCGACTATGCAACTAAGAGCATCTGTGCAGAGTGCAACGATTAAATAAACATCGAAAGATTAATAATCCCAAAGTCCACATTCCGACAAAGCTCAATAGCAAAATGGTGTGTGTGTGTGTGTGTATGTGTGTGTGTGCGCGTGTGCGTGTGTGTAGTGACGCAGCGGTTATGGCCCAAGGTTATTGGGAGGTCAGCAGAGGGCAGTTGGAGAGATAAATTAGCGTAAACACCAGACGCGATATTGATAGATATCCAGAATTTTCTGGAAATTTCTTCCCTCCGCCCCTCCTCCAGAACGTGTGTCTAGAATGGTCTGTGAAAACTTCCACTGGCTATATAAACCGGCAGGTTCGCCAGCTGGTCAGTCAGTGAGTTAGCAAGTCGGTTTCTTTTGCGACATAAAGTGCGTTCTCCTAGGCAGGTCGTGACAACTGCTGCGACATATATTGAGTGTTGCTTCCGCGAGAGATAAGAGAGGTCATGCATTCGACTCCCCAGCGGGTGAATTGTCTGGAAGAAATGACTACGTCGTGCGTATTTCATTACGCCGCTACGTCGAGAAGAAAGTGAAGTGACAATGAAAATTTGAACTAGATGGCATTAGTGAAGTGACAGTGAGAACGAACTTAGTCACGTCTGAAACAGGAAGGTGACTACGCAACTAAGGTCATCCACCAGCAAGATACTCAAGCAACAAACATGAAGTAACCGTTGCGATATGATAAAAAAGTATGTTTTTGTCTATCTCTTTTATTTTTTCATTTATTGGATTGCAACCCAATATCAAGGATATTTCGTCATTTTTACAGTAAACATAATAAAATTCTATTATACAAATACAAATTTACGAATAAGTTAACATATATATGCGTTTAAAAGTATAAGTTACGTTGTTAAAATCATATTCAATTATGCAATGATACAGTTAGTCTGCTATCAAACACGAGTTTCTAAATAAATGTGCATACAGTGTTGTATATACACACAGGATGAACCAAAACTCCACCGAAAAACTTTCAGAGGTTGTTCAGAGATACCTTCCTAGTACTGAGGACTACGGTCTCCCTTATATATATGGACGCTGTTTAACTGCTGTGGTCCTTAGTGTCCCATTCTATATTGGCTGTGAAAGACCGTAATTTTGCTCAGAGGCCCCTTTATCAGTCTTGAAGTTCTTTTACGAGCCGTAAATCTACGACACGGGACCACCGGCTTTACTTCCCTTCCGAAGGAAGCCATGCTTCGGATTTTTATGCCCAAAAAGTTCCGTCGCCCTCCGCCGGGTTTGAATCCGCGACCTCGGGCTCACGGTGTCTGCATAACAGCGCAAATGTAGACGGTGATTTGTTTGTAAACAATTTGTTTTCATTCGCTCACGGTGCCTGCTGTTGACAACAGCAATGTCCTTTTAACTCGTTGCCCTCAAGTTTGCATTCAGTACTGCTCGGTTCTGTCTAGAGTTTTGTTCTTTCGGCAATATCAGTTGTGCGTTAACAGTGATACACAGCAGTATGGATGGGTTTACTGATGAACAGTTGCCGATATGCATCTCGTGTATGGGTTCACTGAATGCAATGGAAGAGAGGATAACGACGCTATGGTGAGCTGTTCCCGCACCAACGGCAACCACAACAGAGTACTTTTACATCTATACATGGGCGCTTACGAAAAACTGGATCATTCTATGTTAGAATGGAAGATACTAGCCATGCAAGATATGCCAGAACACCCGATCTGGAAGAGAAAGTGTTATACGCAATTGGTGACAACCCTGCCACTAGTACGATGATTAGTCAGAAAGTAATGCCTCTTATTATTTCTCTTTTAATGTTTTGAACAAAATTAAACAAAACTTGCATAGCATGATAGCCACAATATTCAGGCTTAATGTGTCACTTTTCAATGCAATCTCCTCTTTATCCACTGTTTTGGTTCATCTGGAAACAAGGGCATGTGCACCAGTGCAGTAAAAATCACAGCCTTTCTTCCTTAACCCATTGGCGCACAGACGTTTTCAAGGGCTCTTCGTCTTCAAAGTGAATCCCACAATGAGCTTGCTTTAGTAGTCCGAATAGATGGAAATCTGATGGAACTAGGTCAGGGGTGTATGGTGGATGGAGCAAGACTTCCCATCCATTTTGCTCAATCTGTTGAGTGGTGCAAGGACAGGTGTGTTGTCTTGCATTGTCGTGCACAGGAAGAACATCTGCCATAGTTATTGGCAGGCAAACTTGCCGAAGGCGTGCTTTAAGCTTCTTGAGGGTGCTGATGTACTGGACAGAATTTACCGTTCACCCCTGAAGAAAAACTTCAACCAGAATGACACTCTGCTTATCTAAAAACACTGTCGCCAAAACTTCGCACAGTTTTGAATTTGTTTTTCCTCCGCAAGGATGTGTGATGCCATTCCATTGACTGCCTCTTCGATTCAGGTTCAAAAAATGAACCCAAGTCTCATCTCCAGTCACAATTTTTGCCAAGAATGTCTCTCCCTCCACATTAAAGCGCTGCAAGAGATTGGAGGCGATTGTTTTTCTTGTCTTCTATTGTGGTCGGTTAACATTCTTGGTATCCTTCGTGCATAAAATTTTGAGTAGCCCAGTTTTCCAATAACCTCCATCACACTGCCTTTGCCAAATGAAAGCATGAGACACAATTCATCTGTCTTTACCCGGCGGTCTTCACGAATGTTCTCATCAACTCGCTGAATGTTGCTTTGGGTCACTGCAGTTGCTGGCCTGGCACTCCCGTTTCATCAACTAATGATGTTTGCCCTTCAGCTTCTCTACACCGACGAATCCATCGTCTAACAGCGCTGATGTCTACTGTTGCATTCCATAAACATGTTTCGGTCTTTCATGAATGCGAATGGGTGTTTCACCTTCTACATTCACAGAACGCTGACTCATGCGTACACCGGTGTCTGCCATTTTAATAATAGACTGCAGTGCTGACACCTGTTAACTTGGTAAGCTGCTACTGCAGTGCATTGCAGAAGAAGGTTTGAGAACTGCGCCAAATCCGAATTTTTTGCATACATTAGTATTTAGGCATAAAAATAATAGGATGCATTACTTTCTGACTAACACTTTGGCACGTTGCACGAGCTCTGAACACAAGCTAATCAACTGTTTTGAAAGTCGTACATGAACTTATTGCATCCGTATCATCCACAGATGGTGCAGTCATTGCAGCCAGCGGATTTCCCACTTCGAGTGAAGTTTGAAAATTTGTTCCTACAGCAGCGTGCAGAAAACCACAATTTTCCTGCTTTGGTGTTGTTTACAGACGAGGCCAAGTTTACAAGAGAAGGCATGTTCAACAGTAGGGATAACCATGCATGTGATTAGGAACATTCATACGCACTGTTGTGTCGATCCTGTGAACAGCAGTTGGCTGTGACTATATGGGCTGGTATTGTCAACGATTTCGTGACTGGTCCTTACGTACTCCTGATATACTGAACGTTCCTTCAACATGTCCTCCCACAATTCCTAGAATATGTGCGCCCGGAATTCGTCAGCTTGTGGTTTCAACATTACGGGGAACTGGCATACTTCGCAATCGATGTTAGGAACCACATTGATGTACAGTCTGGACGACAATGGATCGGTCGCGGTGGTCATGTTCCATGGCCAGCTCGGTCGCCAGACACACTGAATGTTCCGGTGAAGGCCAATGGACTACTTCTCCTGGGGGCATGTGAATGGCCAGGTTACGAGACTCTGGTCGATAGTCGCATGGACCTGGTTGCTAGGATTATCGCAACCGGGGAAGTTGTATGTCAAACTCCTGGAATGCTTAAGTGTGTTGTACATCGCTGGTGACGTTGCTGTACACTCTGCCGTGATCGTGGTGTTCGACATTTTTAACAATACCTGTAAGGGAACAGCTCTGCATTTGTTTCGTGCTATACCGTACACTGACAGATCAAATTGAACACAATTGTGACAAAAATTACGTGTTTTGTCTGCAGGATGTTACATTACTCTGTGTTGTGTGTTGCACGTTTTGGTTATTGCATATTGTACAGGCATCTTCGCTGTTGTTAAGGTATTTTCACAGAAACAAGGGTGATTGGGTAACAAACCGAATAAATCATAATTACATTATTACTCTGTAACGAGCGGCCGGAGACCAGGTCCCTTATACAAAATACTCAAAAGGTATCCCTGAACAACCTCTGAGAGTTTGTCGGTGGGGTTTTGGTTCAGCTTGCACATACGTACATATACACACACAAACACACACACATACATACATACATACATCTGATTTCCTAACAAATGGTTATAAGGATTTAATGTAATCCATGGGACTTGAACACATTGCATCTATTCCTGCGGCACGAAAGACCAATTTAGCATCTCTCATTTTTAACACTCCGCTCTCTGTTCTACTGTGACATTTTAAGGGAAATCTCAGACAGGAACTTTATGCATATCTCTTGTCAGAAGAATATTAAACATATTCCTTTAATGCTGAGCAACGGCGAAGTTCTTTACTGGCCGGATAAATCAGCATTATGCCAAAGCCCGTAGTTTATCTTGGTCGTCAACACCGGGAGAGGAAAATGATGAGTGCAAATGAATCCTCGGGGGACGCGAGGGATATGGGATTATTCGTCAATTTGCGGAAGGGGAAGATACACTGAGGGATTGTTTCTTCTGGTAGTACTTTATCCTCACGCTATTACATGGAGCAAATGGTCGTACTAATGGCAGACACTGCTCCGTCTACATAATTGATTACCTCGGATGTGTTGACTTGCACTACTGCGGCAGGTGACTTTCTTCCACTGAAATACACTACAAAATAGTTGCACAACAAAGATCATACATGAACTGCATCACTGTAAATGCTCGTATAAACTAAGGTAATTTTATAAAAATGGAGAACTGTGTGTTTGGGGGTGGGAGAGCCGCGCATGCGCGTAAGTATTTCACAATCTTTAAGGTCTTTCTGACAGACATAGGCTATAAGAAACTTCCAGTTTCACTGATAAGTGACTAAAATACTAAAAAACTCACATGACTTGCTCTACTCATTCTTCTACAAATTATTCTTACGAAAGCATACTCCTCTTTTATTTCTTTTAACCGAGACAAACACTTGCAAGCCTACCTCTGTGATGTGGGGAGCATGTCTACCTCCCATTCAAGAGGTCTGGAGTTCGAATCTCGGTTAAGGTGGGTTACTCGGGTAGGACTTTTTCCGGGGTTTAACCGGGATCGGATAACTTTAAGCTCTATCGAGCCCGGGCACATTTGAACATCGTTTCATCCATTTTATTAATTAATCGTCCGATATGACCTACCAGGTTAAAGGACGTTAAACTTTAAAAAATGCATAAATATTTGTATGACCATACTTTTATTTAATTCAAAGTTCCTACAATTATAAGGTGCTAATTTGACAGTGTGTACAATACCGCAATACAAATATAATTATATAAATTGTGCAACGATTACAATAAATCTTGGGTAAATTTTTTTCATAAAAATAGAAATTATTAGGATAAATGAGAAACTATTTTAGGATTTATAAAGATGGTTACGTATAATAAGCAATATGGCTAATGTAGAAATATCTAAGTATATAGATTTTGATATTGAATGAGTTTTGAAAAAGGAAACCACAAATTTTGGTATTGTCCCTCTTGCTCCTATGAACAGACCATTGTTTGATATCATCTATATTTTTCCTTAAAATAGGATCTTTCAGGCTATATATTTCACGCTTTTTTTTTGTCCACTTCCTCCGGCTGACGAGCTTACTTCAGATCTAATGGTAGGATCCAAGATGTATAAAGTATTCTTGTCCCTGTCAATAGCCACCATCTTCAGCGATACGTGAAACCTCATGGCATTTTTTTTTGTTTTGAAAAAGCAGTGAGTCTGTGATGTCTCGAATTTCGGAGCAAGTCTCCTCGTGGACATAAGTGGAAAACGTGTGCAAGGGTTCCGCTCAAAAAATTTAAAGTATTGGAAAATTCAAAAAACGACTAAGAATAACTTGTTAATGAAAACAAAAGAGCATAGGCGTAAATTGTGTGTTTTAGCAAGATATGCTCTTTTTTGTTTTGTTTAGTAAACGTTTGTGTATCTCTTATCATATTCCAGTTAGAAAGTATACAAAATTTATTTAGAGTGAAGAAGACTTCACGCCTGTTCGCTGAAAATTCAAGATATACATGTCATTAGTTATGTAAATATTGTAATGTATTATTAGTTTTGTCATTACCAGACGCACTGTTGTACTGTATTGTTGCTACCAGACGTAGCATTATTGTGTCTCCTTAATTATATTTCGGCTTAACGATCTTTCCTTTCGGCGAGGATCACGCCAAAGGGAAGGATCTGTTTGAAACCGTCTGGTATGACGTCAGCCCTGTATGGCTTTGGTTAGACACGGTTGCTGAGGGCAAGACAGCGTCACTCGAGTGGAAGTGGTCGTTGGAGCCAGTCGTGTGTGTGGCCGGTCTACGGTCTGTGGCATCTCCCTCCATCCTGTTTCCTTTGTTATTTATGTAGAGTTGCCAAAGGTTTGTGAATAAATCCAAGGTTTGTGAAGGTAATTGTGCTATGCAATCTTTCAGTGTAATATAAAACTCACGCCTTCCCCTTAAATCTACACACCAAGGTCCTGGACTTTTTGCTGCCAGCGAGTTGCAACCCCCCGTGTGCGTGTTGGGGTGACCTAAATTAATCAAGTTCGTAACCTTTTTGGCCTTCACCCCAGCGTGTAACAATATCTTCCAAAAAAAGTTTAGTCTAGGGTGGGGCAATACTCTTGGAAATCTTAGTATCGCATCCTTAGAAGATGCTGAATTGTCAAGTTTGACATTTAATCGACATTTCATTTCCACACACACACACAAGCACACGCAAGCAAGACCATTTTTAAAACACTTGGTTTCTCTTCCTTTTGTGGGGGTTTCCAGTAATATTCAGACATGCATTTCTATTAACATCTCGAAATCGAACTATAAGGAGGTGTAGAGAAAATGAGTATTTATAAGGCCTGGATATTAGAATACGTATATGTTGGGATGCTTAGAAGGATTATTTTGACTTTTCAGCTTATTGTTACTCCACAGAGAATGAGCGTAAACACAGAATGCATTATATGTATCTGTTAGCTGAAAAGGAAAGCATCCCAAGATAAATGTTAACCTGAGAAATACGGTTTAAAAGCATTAGTAAATGCAAAATATATAGTCATGAATTTTAGATGGTGTAATGCAGCAAATGAACAGTTGTAGGTACATATTTGGGATGTAGCATAAATAATAAGGTAAGCCGTTGTCAATAAGTTAAATACAGAAGAATAATGGCAAAGGAAGCTTATAATAGGAACGTCTTCTGTGGACCTTTGAAAAGGTACTGAGGAAGAGAAAGTGAAGTGCATTATAGGATGTTTATTTTCTCAACTGCTTGCCTTTAATATGCAGAGGAAGTGCTGCATTCCGCCCAAAAGTTCTATATCGAGGTATCCACAGGAAGAAGAAAATCTATATTTTGAATTTTCTTGGAAGAGCCTGTGAAACCCTCTTCATTCTGACTGATTTTTTTTTCTATCATATTCGATAACTGGGAAACGTAAGAGATAGAGGAAACTAGTTACAGAAAAAGTTCATAGTTCATTAAAATATGCAATTTGTCTCAAATAAGAATGTTCCTATCCTTAGCCATGTTAGAAATATCCCGTGTTACAAATGTTCACAAATTCCTAATTAGATCTATTGATGGACATGCTTGAAAGTTTGCTATTCTTTTTTTTTTCTTTCTTTTCATTGCAAGGGCATGTTCCGTTATCACAGCAAACATTTGAATGGTGTTTCCACATGTTTTATAGAGATTTCCCTAGAAAATGCAACTAAAATTAACTCAAATATAATACTTTGAGGTCTTTCGTGCCTTTTTATATCTCTGGAGGTTGCCGATTTGTTTGAATTTTATTGAAAAGTTTCATTCTTTTGCGTAGGTCTCTATCTTTAACTCCTAAAATCATCATCAATTTCAGCTTTTTCAGGTTCTATTAAAACATCCAATTTAGACTGACATCAGGAATGAAACAATTTTCTTCACAGAAAATCTCATAAGTAAGCCAAGAATTAAACCGCTCCCATATAAAATTAAACTTCTGTATGAATTACACAAAGTGCTGCTTGCTACTAAAAGGAATTTCATTTCAGAAAATAACTAAATAACTGAGTACGCTAAACCTTTTGTGTACGTGGTGCATACAATACATTTTAGTAAAAGCTCTCTAAATTATAGCAAATAAAATGAATGTATAAATATAAAAGGTATAGTCAGTCATTTGTTGATATATTCTCACACCCGCCTGAATCCTACGCTATAAACCGTACCAACGCCTCCTAGGAACCGTTGACCGCATTAATACGAGATGCGGCTGTAGATTTCAGTGCTTATTTTGAGCGCTCGTTTCTAAACAGCAAGCCTATGACTGAAGATAGGGTTGAAAATTCCGAGGAAATTTCAAACCCAGCCAGTAACATTGAATCGGAGTTGCTGACAGCAAAAATGCTAATCTTATTGCTAATTTTCTTGTAGGTGGAAGGGAAATATGGTAGGCTTTAAGCGATAGCCAAATCTTTTAAGAGTTGGTCGCTATGTGGAGCATTCCATTCTTTGCGTGTTCAGGACATTAAAAAAATAATAACAAACTTCCATTTGATATAAAGTATATTGGAAAACTCAAACAAATAACAAGGTATATCTAGGAAATAGTTCATTCCACACACAAAAAATGTATATCACAAATTGTGTGTTTTAACGAAATCTACATTTTTTGTGTAGTAAAATTTTTTCTATCTCTAACGGTCAACCAATCATGCGAAAGTCATTCACAATGAAGAGGGCTTTTGGAGAGAATCCCAGAAAATTCAAGACATACATTTCATTTGCTATGGAAATATCTTAAATATATGATATTTTAATCAAAATCGTTAGAGCTATTATTGAGAAACTCAAAATTTTCCAAAACTGTACCATGTAAAGGGTAGCCTGGTGTGGGAGGATGTTCTTGAAAATCTTCATGTCGTATCCTTGGAAGTTATTAAACTCAAGTACAAAGTTTGGTATTTATCCGACTTTTCGTTTTTTAGTTATGCTGTTCATAGTCTGACACACATATGCACATGTTTCCAAAAATGCTTTATTTGGATTCAGGGCACGCCAAAACATGTATTTTAGGTGAAATCTCGATATCGAATTTTTAGGTGGAATGCAATACTTCTCCTACTTACTATACCTAGAGAAAATAATAGATTGCATTTAAAGACAATGTTGTCTTGTATTTCTTGTTTTATCATCAAATATTTTGTTTAAAACCCTATCAAAGTTGGTATTACTGGTCACTGCCATTTGGATTTTGTTTATTTCGCCACTAAAGGTTTCCATGACGACTTTAGCGGCCTAGGACACTAAGGTACTATTTTAGTGGCCTATGCCGCTGAAGTACTATTTTTCGGCGTGTTAACAATGCAAAAAGCAGCTGTTTTAAAGAGCGTGTACTAAGAAAGATAGAAAGCATAGAATTCTATTTAAAAATATTGTCGATGACGCCGCATTTGTGGAATAGTGGCTGTAAATATTCTTCTCAAGATATTTATGTTGACATGTCCAAGCATATTTTAAACATGAGCTCATCTCAGTTTGATTGATTATATGGTTATTTATGTAACACCTTGTAAAACTAGACTTTTGTTGCCTAATGCTACAGTAGCGTAAATTGTTAAAGTCTCTGTTAAGGTCACAGCTATATCTTAAAGCTTATTGTAAATTTTGAAAATAGAACGTCGAGGTTTAATTTTAGCGTTTTAGGTAAGTCTTTCTCCTGATTCCTTTAATACAAAATTCCCTTTTCTACGGAAATCCTCCCTTCTGATGAGTAAACTGTCGTTTCTGCAGATATGTTGTTAGATGGACGGCATATTTGGTTTCCAGTTTCATGTGTATTTAATAACAGGGAGAGTTTATAAAGCTTCGTTTTCCTCCCGCGGTGTTTAACAAATATGCGGAAATGAAAGTGAAGGGAAGGTAACAAAAGATGAGCGGATTGCAAAACAAAGATGCAGGGAGGGAGGGAGGCAAAAGCAATGAATGAAAAACGTTCTGGTGGAGAGAGGAAGGGTCTAGAGACGGAGGGTGAAGAAGGAGGACGTAAAATAAAATCGATAAATCAAGAAAACGGTTTTCTGCTGATCTCAACTGTACTCATCATCTCCCCTTTGGTCGGTCACCGCTTTTAACAGCTCCGGGAAAACACGGTACATGATCACCGTCCTCAATTTGCATTTAGCTTCCAGAGTCGGCGGGCAATACCAGAAACAATCAGGGTATCAGTGAGTAGGGGTGCTTTATAGGGAGGATGGGAGGGGTTCTAACGTGCGTTTCGTAACTAAAGCACCGCACCAGGAGGTGAGAAATTTAAGTCACTTCAAAATTAGCCAGGAATATAATACACATGCGATGAACTGAATTTTTCAGGCGTGTGGTTCTGCCTTTCCAATTTAATATACAGCTTATTTTCTTAAAGGGAGAATGCACAGAGACAGTGGTTGGAAATCTTCGAGATTTAATGCTTAGGTCAGTATGGCACTTCAAACGAGTGGCTCCACGGTAACGTGTGAGGCTCGCATTCGGGAGGTCCTGCGTTCGGTCCTATCGGCCGCCCATTTTGATCTTAATCCTGTTTTTTGTGGTTTTCCGAAGTCGGTAGGCGAATGCTGAGGTGGCTATTCATCTTCCACCATTTTCTTTCCCTCATTTCCCTTTCATTCCATTTCCTTCTCATGTTTCAGGCGTGCTTCTAGGTTTCGTGTCGTAGGGCGGTGCCCAACAGATGGCGTGAATGCTTGCTGAAAGGAAAGAGGACACTGGGCACTGGAGGACAGCCTGGTTCGACGGCTCGTTCATCGCCCTCTCTGGGCTGCTCCAGTAGTGGGATGGGTCTTCGAGCCAGGAACTGGAGTCTCAGTGGCCTGTGCACTTACGGCCTGTATCCTCCTGTGGTTCCTTCACTTCATCCCTTTTTCTCGGGTACTAGTGGGATGGCTCAGGCGGTTACGTCTGTGGCCCAAATTCGGGAGGTCGTAGGTTGGATTCCGTGGCCGACCTTCCTGACTAATGGGTTTATAAGGGGTTTCCCGGATCGCTAGGCGAATGCTGGGAAGGTTCATTATATTCCCCAAATTTCAACTATCCCTTCATTTCAACTCCATTCTCATTCACTTCATCTTTCATCTGTTTGATCTGCTTTAGGGTTGGAAGTGTCAGAGGGGGTCTCGCCGTTGCATGACAGAGGAAAAGGATGCTCTATGTAATCCTTCGTTCCCCGGATTGGGGGCGGTGCCCGAGTCATAGGCCCCCCCAATGGGATATGCAAGCCTACAGGGGGAAGGGGAGTTGCACCAGCTGCCGTTCGGAGAGTTTCAATCCATGAAAGTTAGGGACCCTACCCTCTGCCCTGTCGTGCCTCCTGGTCCGACCGCCCTCCGTCTCCTCTCACATCACCCCCCTCCCGGGGCATCCCGTCAGAGGCTTAGATATAAAAGTTCTTGTAGGTCGAGGTGTTAAGACCCCGTCCGTACCTAGTCTTGCTCCTACTCCTTCCTCCTGGGAGTGATAGCCGCAATAGAAATCACGTAGATTGCAGTGCGCGAGCTGTTCCCCTCAGTTGTATACCCTGTCACTTCAAAGTACGTAGAATGCGCCTGTAAGCCATTCATTCTCTTGGTCACTTAGATTACACTAATGTAAAACGACATAAGAATTATGCAAAAGAATTTGTGTAATTTCACATTACTTTCCTATCCACTATTGCTTATTTGTATATAGCATCTACAAACTACTCTTGAAAAGCTTATTCTTCTAGTACTATAAGTTAATTGGGATAAATGTCTGCATAAATGCACTCATTACACATTTTATTATAGGTACAAAGGGAGATAGCCAAATGTATAACAACTGGTCGCTATATTCTGGCCTTCAAATTCCATTCTCTTTTCATGACATCGTGAGAAACAACTGAATAGCGACAGCACCTTTAACAAGAATGACAGTATTGTTAAAATTAGCGAATAATAACCGAAATATATATCTCGAAAATGCCTGATGCCACGAAAAGCTATTCGAAGTAAATTGCGTGTTTTAAACAGACCTACACTTTTGGTAATCTTTTATGGTTTAATCGTTGTACAAAATTCCTTTCTAATGAAGAGAACTTCACAAGTTATACCCATAAAATTAAAGATACATTTTATTTGTCATATGCATACCTTAAATAAATGGCATTTTAATTTAGAACCATTTCTAAAATGAAACATTTTGAAAAAATCTGCATGTAAAGGGTAGTTTAGGATGGTGTATTTTCTTGAAAATCTGCGTGTCCTATCTTTGCAAGATATGAACTCTAATAACCAGTTTTAGTATATATCGAGAATTTTCTTGTTCACAGGACCTTTTCCTAAAAAGTATATGATTTTTATTCAGGGGCCTCAAAACATGTATTTCCGGTTAAATCTCGATATAAAATTTTTGGATGGAATGTATTACTTTATCTATTTACCTGTACTGAGCCACTGGATACGTGCACTGAGAAGATTCGCCCAAAAGGTAATCAACAACTTGGAAAACAGGTTTACGGAGAGCTACAGAGGAACTCAAGATCCTGACTTGGCACAACCTTATTTTGAACTATCAATCCAAGAATAGGTAACATCCATGACGTATGCTCAAGAGCTCAGGCTTGTCAAATTGAATAATCCTGCAGCATAAATAAGTGGGTGTTGCCCTAATAAAGTTGTGGGAAAAGGTTAAACAAATGTTATTAAGCACCTTAATACCTTATTAAGTAGCATGCAAAGTATAAACTAACATATACTTTGCTGCTTCTCCAAGTTAAGCAAGCTTTAAGGATAAAGTATTTCACCTCAAAGAACCTAAGGTGCACTGCAGCTGTCGAGAAATAAGCAAGTGCTATTGAATTTACATTTTCAATATTATACTGTAAAGTTTTTGCCTAAACTAAACTGAGTAACAGTGCAGCATAAAGAACTTTGGCTTGGACTATTAAGCATATATTGAAAGGTTAAGCAAATGCCACTAAATACTTAAACCTCCAAAATGTAAAGTAACGCATAAACCTGCTGCCTCAGCAAGTATGGCCTAGAATCCGACGTGGTAGCTCACTGCACAATACAATTTCGCCGGTATAAACCCATATAAAAACTTCCTGGAGAAGTCACCCGAAACCTCGAGCTGGCTTTAAATCACAAAAATAACAATACGCATTGAAAATAATAAGAGCCAGACACAGGACGATCAGTTTTAAAAACCTCTTTCATCCCTGAACAAACTAACTAAGCAAGCCGGCATACTCACCTTAGGGCAAGAGGCACCGAGCACCACCTTTCTCAACTAGACAATCCGAGCGACTAAACCACTGTCCCCGACCCCACCCGCTACCTGCCAGCCAACTTGACCCAAAAGCTCAGCAGGCGCACGACAGTAAGGCAATCTAAACTCATAAAATTCAAAGCCAACCGTCACAGTACGTAGTAGAGAAAATAAAAACTTAAATCAAAGTCGTTAGCACCTACGTTCTCTCTCTAACTCTCTCTCTCACACACACACACACTCTCTCTATCTCTCTCTCTTTCTCTCCTACCGAGACGGATGGCTCAGGTGGCAGAGTCTGAGGCTCGCATTTAGGACGTTCGGGTTCGATTTCCGGCGAACCTAGTATTTTTTTTTCGTGTTTTGTTTTTTTCTAATTCGGTGGGTGAATGCCGGAGTGGATTATTTACCACCACGAATTATCCTATCCCTTGTTTCTTCTCATTTCGTTTCCTTTCGTGTCAGGGTTAGCCGCAGTGGGCGGTGATGTGCGGTATTATGTGGAGGATTTGCTGTGGGAAGAGAATTGTTTCTTCGATCGTATGGGACCTTCTGTCCGAATCTGCCCTTTTTGATAGTGGGAGGGGGCGACATCAAAGGGGTGTCCGGTTTGTTCAATCTGGAAACATTAGGAACCCCATTGTATTGCGCCTGCTGCCATAGAATCGGTCTCATCCCTTCCTCCTGGGCCTTTAGCAGTCCAGTAGGCTTAAGCACACACAAGCTAACCCATACCATATACTCTTTCTCCTCTACTCTAACACTCCCTCTTTCTCCTCCCACTCTCTTTCTCCTCTCCCTCTCTCAATATCTCTCCCATTGACTGTGCGGCGGGAATATCTGTGAAGGCAGAAACAAGCGTGTTTTTAAAACTTAAATGAAAGGTTTAATGGTACATTAGCTTTATTTACTTTTTTTTAAGTTCCAGTTATACCCCGTCTTTATCTACATTGGTCTTATCGGCGGCCTTTGCCTTGGAACTTATTGCTTAGTGACAATGGTGTTAATTTGTATTCTCTTGTCGTTGGTTTCTTGCACTTTTGGGGGTTTAATCACTAGATCACACACACACACTCTCATTCATACTTCCAAACTCTGGGGAGAATAGGAAATAATCTTGCTAGAGAAAAATTCCCACCCCCGCCGGGAATCGAACCCCGGAATCCCTCGTATAGCAGGCAAGTGCTCTACCGACTGAGCTACATTCACTCGTGCCTAAACCTTTTGCTTCTTGTGCGATCAGAATTAAGCAATTTCGGTGACAAATTATTTATGCATACTACTACTACTACTACTACTACTACTACTACTACTACTACTACTACTACTACTACTACTACTACTACTACTACTACTACTACTACTACTACTTCTAACAGTAATAATAACTAAACGGATATATGTTTTTAAATGTTCAACCTATCGACATTTTAATAAACAGTTATCCTTATAAACCTTTGTTATGAAACATTTTTCCAAAAAACGTTCTGACTTAATGCAACATAGAACCCCTCCCCTTTGGGAAATTAGTTAAAATCCCATACAGACCATTCCGTAATTCCTACCAAGGATATATCATTTACCAAGTTTCATAACAAGCACAAAGCATTCAAATATGTTAAAAATGCGGTGGCTGGCTTTAAGGTAGCCCATTAATGTTAACATGGCTTACTTTTCCAAAATGTGAAAACACCAGAAACATTGCGATTGCAGTTTTATTAAGCCATCCTCTTAGCGTTGACCTGCTTTGTGAGGGGATCTGGGTTCAATTCTCGGTACCGGCATGGGCATGGTAGGTCCAATACGGAGTGCACTCAGCCTCGTGAGGCTCTTGGGAATCAATTGAGAATCTTGATGAAAAATAGCGACTACGACTAGCCAGGGGGAAGCGCCACGCTGACCACATGCCACATCTATTATTGCAGTCTGTTCCTGAAGTCATGTGTGGGTGGAGTGTGCACCAGTCTTGTGATAGGTCTAGGTCCACTAGCAACAGGTTAATTTGCTACCCTTACACATGTGTGATCTAAATCTCATAACATCAGTTTGGTCCAAGGGTGACGCGAATGATTAGGGAAAGAAAAGCTAGAGGTGGCTTACCGCTGAAGGAATTGCGCGGTATAACTCTTAAGGCTATATACCGTTTGACCGAACAGACTGGCAGGGTATTTGCAAACTTGTAAAGAAGGTAAAAAATGATTACTACGAGAAGGATTGGCAGAGTGAAAAATCTGATGTGATACATTCACATGACTTTCTGTACCCTATATCGTTTATTAGTGGGTATTATTCTTACACAAGCTAATTTTTCTATCCACTATATTTTAATCCAAATAAATCTTTAGAGAAATGGCTACATTAAACATTTCGTGAGGCTCTTGGGAATCAATTGAGAATCTTTATGAAAAATAGCGACTACGACCTCGCAAACCGCGATAGTGAAATGTTTAAGAACTGGACGCTAAATGCTGGACTTAAAATCCCATACTATTTCCATATAATTGCGAGAAACAACTGAATGAACAATTCAAACCTTTAATAATGGATATCTCAGAAACGCCTTATACCACAAAAAACTTATTTTAAATAAAATATGTGCTTTAAAGAGATCTACATCTTTTGTGTGGTATCTTTCTGTCTGTCACTTAACGTTTACCAGTATACAAGATTAACCAAGATTTCTTCCAAATGAAGTGGACTTCACAGGCTATTCCCAGAAAATTCAAGATATTCATTTTATTTGCGTAAATATCTTTAATGTATGGTATTTAATCAAAATCCTTATAACCATTTGTTAGGAAATCAAAATTTTCGAAAAGTCTTCTATGTAAAGGGTAGTTGGGAGAGTACTGAAGTTAAATACCAAGTTTGGTGTTGATCCGACTTTTCGTTTTTGAGTCAGCTATTTACAGATAGACACACAGACACACGCGCGCGCGGACCTTTTTTCTAAAAATGCTTGCTTGAGATTCACGGTGCCTCAAAAATGTGTTTCTGGTGAAATCTCGATATCGAATTTTTGGGTGGAATACAATACTTCCTCTACTTACTATACGTAGTAGAGAAAGCAAAAATAGTATTGTCATTTCGTTGAGAGTTGACAAAGCGATGCCCTCTTCCTCCTCCAGTGTAAATTATTCTAGCTCCAAAGAATTGGCCACACCGCTTGTTTGAAATAACTGAATCTTTATAAGCTAAATATAGTTCAATAAACTCAATAACTTTTAACTTTAGATTTCGTGATCATTCATTTAGCGAATTCGCTTTAATCCGGCGAGAACAATTACCCCAGACAATTAACAATGAAATTTAAGCCTAAGCATAACTGTATTGTAATGGAACCGTTCACAATGCATCACGTGAACTTAGAAACTTGCAAGGTTTGAAGTTTGTGTGAATCAAACACAAGAAACTTGCCATTCAAGGAACGATTCTCATCTCGGATTATTCTAGCATCTCACATCACATT
The DNA here is from genome assembly GCA_030765065.1 of Deroplatys truncata. Lineage (NCBI taxonomy): Eukaryota > Metazoa > Arthropoda > Insecta > Mantodea > Mantidae > Deroplatys > Deroplatys truncata. The sequence continues at coordinate 92,477,500 of CM060986.1, read as the reverse complement.
ACCGAGCTGGGTGGGTCAGGCGGTAAAGTCTGTGGCCTGCATTTCGGAGGTCCCGGATTCGATTCTCGGTGGCCGCCCACTCATGGAGTTTCGTGGTTTTCCTTTGGTCGCCTAGGCGAATGCTCGTATTCTATCACGATTTCTGCTTTCCCTATTTCCTATCATTTTATCTCTCCCTTTCTTTCAGGAAGTATCTTCGGGTTAGGTGGTGCGGCTAGTATCGCTCATATGGCATGGTTGCTGCGTTTTGTAAAGGTTTTCTCCCCGTAAAATGCCAGGGTGCGTTGGCCCGCTTGCTAGCGACCCTTCGTCCCCCTCTTGTGAGATTCTTCACCTCTGCTAGTACCGGCGGGTGTTTCAACTCCGAAATATTAGGAACTTCCGTGCGTCTCTGTAGATCTGTCTGCCTGCGGTCCTACGACCTCCTGCAGCTCCTTCACTTCATCCCTGCCTCCCGGGAGTGTAGTCAAAATAGATCTTATTGGTCACAGTGGTGAGGTGTCCACCTCCGGTAAATACCTAATACCTCACATCACATTTTCCTCCATCACTGACTCGCTAACTGCCCTTCTGTGTAACATACAGACCAGGGTCACTGAGGTGTCTACAGATCGCAGAGGTCGCAGAAAGACAAATTATAATAGCAGATGGTGCTATTTTGTGAGTTTAATGTTCTTCAGACGGGTAGCTAGTTCTTCTTCATCTTTATACATGTACATAACCTTTTCGTCGTGTGTCTGTCAGTGGTCGCTTCGCAGAAAACCATATTAAGCTCAGCTATTTCGCCTGTTCCTTTGCGACTGGCTGATGTTCTGTAACTTGTACATATTTTATCATTGTAAGCACAATACTTATATTTTAAACACATGTTTAGAAACGATATTGCATCCCCCATTTTGCATAGTGAATTCTGCACCACTTCACAAAGAAAGATAGAAAAAAGTCATAGCTCCTACACATTTTGAAGAAGGGTAGCTTTAGCCCATCTTTTAAGGGAAGTTTTGTTCTACAGATTGGTACTACTGTTACGTATGACAGCTTGTGTGTGCTCAAGCCATGCAGTTTCTTTCTTTGCAAATATATATTAGAGCTTGTTTAATGCATTTTCGGATTGACAGCTTTTTCTATGAATGACATTTCCGGATATAAATGACCCATTTTCTCAGAATCTATTAAAGACAACTAAATTAAATTTTAGGATGATAAAAACAACCTCTAATTGCTGTTGTGGGGCTAATAATATGGCATTTATTTAAATAATAATTGCTGATAAATTGTAATTAAAAGATGGTACGAGTATAATGAAAAAAATAATCCCATCTTTCTTAATAAACAGGCTCATTATATGAAAGTATATCAACAAATTTAGAAGACATGCGCCTACAGGCTGTAAAAAGTTCATTAACGGATCATGAATTTAGCAGATTTAACATTAGCGGAACAGGAGTTTTAATCTTCCCCTAAGTTTTATGCCTTTATGTTGATGCTTAGTTTTCACTGTGAAGGGTCCCTAACTTTGCAACGCTCACTTTAGGTATATGATCACCGAGGAGGTGGTAACGTGCGCGACTCGTATTCTGGAGGTCCCGGGTTCCATCCCCGTCGACCTACTCTACCTTGGGTTTTTCTGGTTTCCCCGGTTCGGCAGGTGAATGCTAGGGCGATTCATATTTTACCACGACTTTCCTGCCCTTCCTGTACCATCATTTTTCTTATCTTCTGCTTCACGGTTTTAGGACCAGGCGACGGTGTTCGGTGGGTTGCGGCTGGGCGGTGGATGTACACTCTGTACAGGTTTCTTCCCTGGCGTCGTTGCTGCGGAACTGCTAGCTAAGACCCATCTCCGTGTGCTCTTGGGCGGGCACTCTTTCGAGGAACCCCAGAAGTTAGGAGCTTGTGGTGGGCCCGGGCAGCGTGGATGCACCGATCTGGAAGTGTTAGATACCCCTTCCATGCTTACGCCCGTCGTCATCCGAATCTGGTCGAACTTGAGGTCTCTCCCCTCATCCTTCCCTCCCGGGTCACGGTAGAAGCAAAAAGAGTCTTTGTGGCCTAGTTGCGGTGCTCCGTCCGGTTCCAGGACACTTCCGTTTGTCGTACCTTTATCAGTAATAGCCCAATCAAAGCCCATCCTTCTATAACTGTATATAATTTTGAATTATTTTAATAGGCAATCCACGAGAAAGGTGGTTCGTTCATTGTGAGGTTTCGGGGATGGTTTGTTATGTATGAACAGCTATTTATAAGGTGTAGCTCTCACTATCAGTAGAAGGGACAATGCCAAGCCATGAAGAGATAAACATATATAATGGGTTATGTTTTAAGATATGCAGCAAGCTGGACGAATGAAGACGTATAGCTTGTTCGGCGCTGATGACCATCTGACACAAGGGAGGGAGCAAAGCACTCCGATAATCGCTACCACATCCTACCCCATTCAGCTCGATGATGCAGGGTGGGTTTTCTCAGTTAACGAGGATCGTGTTAAAGGGGGTGGGGGTGTGGACTCCCCATATACGTTTCACGAGTGCTTCGGCTTTTATACAGTATTTAGCTACCCCTTAGTCTGTCCACAAGCATCCCTCATTGTGTCGCGTCCCTGCAAATCTCAGGGAAACATTCGGGAAAGATTCCAAATTAAGAGTAAAGCTCCCACAGGATTCTTTTCGTCAAAGGAAGCCTTTCATTCTGGAAATGTAATTCATTAATGGGCACTGCTCGTAATTAGCTATTTAATCGTCTGTTTAAAATACCGGAAGTAATTTTATATTTGCATATAGTTAATGTCGTGTGCGCATGGTCTAACTTGCTTTAAATTCACTTTAGTCAGTGGTATCAGAATATATTCCTAGTTGCGTAGTCGCATTCCTGTACTATCTGTTTTGTTACCATCGAGTTAATCGCAATGTAACTATTCGGAAGTTCTCTAACAGGGGACTCACACCTCATTGTTTGTGCCTGGGGGTCAGGTATACCTCAGGGAGCGAAATGGCTGCGTGGTAAGGAAGTTCGCAATCGGGAGGTTCCGAGTTCCATTCCTGCCGACCACCCACACACCTTGGGTTTTTCGTGGTTTTTCCTGGTCGATAGGCGAATGGTTGGGTAGTTTCTTATCTACCACAATTTCCTTTCCATTGTTTCCTTTTCATTCCGTTTCCTTCTCATCTTTTAGTGGTTTTTCTAGGTTTCGTGCGTCTTGCGGGTCGGACAGACGGCGCGGATGCTTGTTCAAAGGAAAGGGTACTCCTCAAAATGAATTGAGTTTTATTTATGAACGCTCTTTATGTGATGTGGTCCTTAGCGTTGCATTCTATATTGGTCGTGAAAGACCGGTAATTTTACTCAGAGGCCCCTTTATCAGACTTGAGATTCTTTTACGTGCCGTAAATCTGCGACACGGGACCTCCGGCTTTACTTCCCTGCCGAAGGAAGCCATGCTAAGAATTTTTACGCCCGAAAATATCTATCATCCTCCACCGGCTTTGAACCCATATTCTTCCTAAACACTAGAGGGCTGAAGGGTCATTCAACGCCCTCTCTAAGCAGCCCCAGCAGTGGAACGGATTTACGAGCCTAGAACTATTACGGACTTCCGCGAGTCTCTTCGGTCTGCAGCTTCCTGTGGTTTCTTCACTCCATCCCTTCTTCCTGGGGCGGGGGTGGTAGCCGCAGTGGTAGGTCGCAGTGCGCGAGATGTCCCCTTCCGTTGTATTACCTAAACCTAAGATATAACTTTTTCGTTTACCTGGTATAGTAATAGTACATAACAATACTGGAACCGTTTACTATTTCTACTAGCTACCTATGATAGGTAGAGGAGGTTTGCACACTACCAAAACTTTGATATCGGGGTTTTACCGCAAATACACACACACACACGTACATCATACATACACAAAATAAATAAATAACTAAATGATTACAAAACTTACCTTCTAGGTGCGTTTATGCGTGTCTCTGAACAGCATACGTGAAAAAGGAGTGGAATAAACATCAACTACAATTGCTTCCATTAATATTCGGCTTAGTGGTGATTGTTAAGTTAAAGGATATTATCCTATATAGGAATGAAATAAAAAATACCAATTTGGTTGAAGAATTTAAAATTTTTCACAATATACCTACATCAAAGCAAGTTAAAGCCCTGTTTTTAGAGTAGTATATGAAGTAGTAAAATCTAAAAACCTATTTTACTTCCTAAAGCTTGATCATACCTATGCAAATTCTGTTTTCTCTTTCAGTACATTGTGGAATACGCTCTCTAACTTATTACTGCCCTCAAACGGGTATATTTCGTACCAAATTCTTAGTTTATGCGACTCAGTTTTTCTCCATTCTTCAATAGAATTTTCTTTGGTTCTTCTTTGAATTAAATGAAATTAATTGTCTCACTCTTCTATTAACGTTTCTCTACAGATTCTCAATTGGATTCAGGTCCGGCGACTACGGAGGTCTTTCGAGCACCTTCGGACAGTTTGTAAAGAAGCCACAGACGCACTTTAAAGTTGCGTGCTTTGGATCGCTGTCTTGAAAATTACATGAATGTGTCACTTATTCCTAAACGTTCAGCGCTTTCAAATTGGATTTCAAAGTGTTCAAACATACGCGATGATCCATAGGTTTGCGATGAATACAAGCTCACCAACCCCACTTGCAGCCACGTAACCTCAAACAAGAACAGTACCGGCCTGGTTCCGTAGCTCAGCCGGTAGAGCACCTGCCTATTGTGCGAGGGGTCCCGGATTCGATTCCCAGATGGGGAATTTTCTCCAGCCAAGGTTATTCCCTATTCTTCCCATAATCTGAAAGTGTGAATACGTGTGTGTGTGTGTGTGTGTGTGTGTGTGTGTGTGTGTGTGTGTGTGTGTGTGTGTGATCTAATGTATAGAAACCAAGAAAAATCAGAAATCCATTGACAAGGACATACGAGCTAACACCATTGCCGATAGGCAATATGTTTCAAAGGTAAAACGTCGCGGACATGACCATTGCCGTCAAAGGCGGAGCTAAATGAAAATAAAGAACACCATCTCCACCATGCTTCACTGCTGGCAGCAGATTCTTCTTATTAAGTTCATCACCCAATATTTTCCATCGAACAGTAAATATCAATTTGTTTACTTTCTCTACTACGTATAGTAAGTAATGGAAGTATTGTATTCCATCCAAAAATTCGATACCGAGATTTCACCGGAAATACATGTTTTGAGACCCCCTGAATCCAAAAAAAGCATTTTTGGAAACATGTCCGTGTGTGTGTCTATGTGTGTGTCTGTGAACGGCATAACTCAGAAACGAACAGTCGGATAGACACCAAACTTGGTATTTAGGTTCAGTATCTTCCAGAGATGCGACACGAAGCTTTTCAAGAAAATTCCCCCACCCCAGATTACCCTTTACATGAAAGATTTTTTGAAAATTTTAATTTTCTCAAAAATGGCTCTAACGATTATCATATGTTTAAGATATTTTTATGACAAATGAAATGTATATCTCGAATTTTCTGGGAATGTCTCCAAAAGTATTCTTCATTGTGAACGACTTTTGCATAACTGGTAAACCATAAGAGATAGACAAAATTTTACTACACAAAAAAATGTAGATCGCGTTAAAATACACAATTTATGTCACTTACATTTGTTTTGTTGAGTGAACCATTTTCGGGATATTGCTTGTTATATCCTTAAATTTTGCAATACTTATACCTTTTCTCAAATGGAAATTCGTTATTCATTTTTTTTCGTCCTAGTAATGCAAAGAGAATTCTCGACATAGCAACCACTTCTTAAAAGATTTGACTATTGCTTAAAGCCTATCCATTCCTCTTGCATCTACAAGAAAATTAGCAATAAGATTAACATCTCGATTAACATGAAGCATATGGAGAATAAGTGTATGTAAAAATAGTTTGTACAAGAGTAGAGAAAGTCATGTGAGTGTAACACATCAAATTTTTCTTGTCTACAATCAGAATATTATCCCGCCAGGTTTCATCTCTATAATCAATCTTTTTTTCTTTTTTTTTGGCGAAATGAAGCCTGTTACAGCACACCACAAAAACGAAAATTCTGTTAAATACCAAAGCTGATGTTTAAGGTAGGCGTTCTTTAAGGATGGGGTACGAAAATTTTCAATAAAATCCTCTCCGGCTTAAACTACCCCTTACATAGAAAAATGTTCGTTATTTTTTATTTTCTAAAATACCTTTAACGATTTTGATTAAAATACCTGATGTTTAAAATGTTTGCATGGAAAATAAGATGTATATCTTACATCTTCTGGGAACAACCTGTTCTCTTCATTCTGAATGACATTTGTAAAATTGTTAATCCGTGACAGAGGGAGAGACAGTCTTTAAATCTCACGATTTATGTGAAATAAAAGTTTTTTTACATTAACCATTCTGATTCAATGTTATGTAATTTTGCATATCGCGAGAAAGCATAAGAGATATAAAAACTTTGGGGGAAATAGAGAGCTTGTTAAAATACATAATTTATATAAAATATTTTCAAAATACACCATAGGCAATGTTACATTTTTCCAAATGTACACAAACTTTCAAACCTGTCGTTAAACATCTGAAGACATGTTTGAAGGTTTATGTTTCTCTCTCTCTCTCTTTCTCTCTCCCTCTCCCCTTTTTTCCCTTTGTTTTTACCTTTTCCTTCGCAAGATCCCATTACAACTTCTAAATATATTCCTGCATGCTCCTGATATTAATAGAGTCTTTTCGTTTTATGTCAAGGCCATAACCGCCTTATATGCGTATCCGCCGAGACGACAGTGAACTGGGTATTATGCCACTGCGCAAAAGTGGCGCAGGACGTGTCAAGGATACGTTTATCAGCTGTGAGGTGTCTCAGTCGTTGCTTTGTTTTCGTGTTGTGAAGTGTTTCGACAATAGGTGTGTTGTGAGTGATTTCCTTAGGAATGCTATTCTTGTATTAGACTACGGAATAGCTCCCAACAAATTCACGCTTGAACAGCGTATTTTTATGTACGATACATACATGAAAACTGAAACATGTAGACAGGTGTGTAGACAATTTCAGCAGCAATTTCCTGGTTATCCAGTTCCGGGTAGAGACACTGTGAGAAGTTTGATCAATAAATTTAGAACAACGGGATCGCTAAACGCTAAAAAATATAGTTTATAGGAACAATCCCCACACCATAGACGAACTTAAGGACAATATAAAAGCAGAAATTGTGAACATTACGCAAGAAGAACTATGCGTGTAAATGGTAACGTATCCGACGATGTCAAGAATGTATTCACAGAGATGGACACTACTTCAAATAGCACAACAAGGTTAGTACTCATTACATATGTGTTCTAACATTCGTGAGTAAGTAACACGGGAGTTACGGAACGGAAAACCCCGGAGTGTAGTAGAAAGTGTGTGAAGGACGCATTCGCGCGATCCGCGGCCTTGCCATGAAACGAATGCACTGTATTTGTTATATATATAAATCTGCATGCTGTATGTAACTAATTGTAAGCACTATTGCTTAATTCTAAATCATTTCTGACCAAAGATATAATTTTTAACATAATTATACCGGATTTATCTTGAATGTTACAACTGGGACAATCCGGTCTGACTCGTAGCAGCTGTCATGTTGAGTGACCTCGCTCTGCGGTAGCCTAGTACATGCGCTTACGGAGTGTAACGCTACTTGCACTTGAGTCTAACGTTGCTTGGTGTATGATAGCTTATGTAAAGTCGTCTGTTTATTGAGCATGGTTATCTGTATACTACAGAACAAGGTGGGTTTATTACATTAAGTTTTGCTCGAACGGAAGCACATGCGAACTGTCAGCTTGAATTTACAGAAATTCCCTTGTGTCGACGTTCCTAGCAAATCCACAATTTGTAGGTTGTTAGAAAAGCTCGAACAAACTGGGTCAAAACGAAGCAGACAACCAATAGTTCTATAATTGACTGGTCTACTCGGTCTCCAGATATTAATTCTTGGGATCATGTTTAGATAAAGCCTGTATAACAAATCTCCAGGGCAGGACGAATTAGAGAGTAGGATTCGGCCAGCTTTTACCAATAGTTCGGCTGCAGAAATTCGTCGAGTGAAGCGTTGAACAGGTGTTTGGCTTGAATAGACGCAGAGGGGCATAATGCCGAACAGCTTTTATAACGATAACGATATAATTCCAACATATTCACATTGTTTCGTATCGTTAGCGCTATCCAGGAGAGAAACGGCGGGCCGGCCCCCAACTATTGCACGAACGGTTCGTATAGCAATGCCGTGGGAGTGGCGGATTGCCAGTTGGGTTATTAAGAGAAACCCGGTATATAAAGTGTGTACGTTAATTTTTAATCAGTAGAGAACGTTCTGTGACAGCACATCAGATTTTTTCAGCAAATACTGAGTTAATACCAATCTGGAATCCTGCCGAGGATTACACAGGTCTGCCCTCCACCAAAACATTTCAACGGCACAGCATTGATACGAGACGCGTTTTTAAAGTAAGTGTCGTTTTAATATTTTGCCGCTGCAGTCGCGATTTTAAGCATGCGCGAGCACTTCTTCCATTCATTAGAAAGCCAGACACAGCTGTAAGCGATCGCCACTTTGTGTTTCCCTGTTGTTAGAACGTTTCGAAATTTCAAAACAATCGAACGACCCGCCGATTGTGAAGTCAGATGTTACGCCAGCAAACATTCATCACCAATTTTGTGAGGTTTATGGGAAAACAATAATGAGTGACAATGCCCGGCCATACACAACTCAACATCCGATTGCATAATTTGGTTGGGAGCGATTCGACCAGCCTCCCTACAGTCCGGATTTGGCACCAAGTGATTTTCATTTGTTTCTTCATCTGAAGTGATTCCTTGGTGGAAAGTATTTCAACAACGATGATGTTGTGAAACAGAAGTGCAGACTTGGTTTTCATCGCAGACGCCATCATTCTTTGACTAAGGCATACAAAAACTGGTTTCCCGTTACAAGTGCCTGAATAATGGCGGTGACTATGTGGAAAAGTAGTGTAAGGTAATAAATTATAATATAGTATTTTAATTATTTTTGTTGTTGTTATTATATAAATTAATTATACTTTTAATAGACCTTAGCCCGGTCTTAGGCGAGTTTTTAATATAGAGTCAACTGAAAAATTCAACGCCACAGCCGGGATTTGAACACTGTGCGGTTGCTCTAACCATTGAGCTACTGTGACAACATGCCGGTGGGGCATTGAATTCCCCAATCGACTCAAGTTGTTTTCCCAGACATACCTACCAAGGCATCTCCCTCGAGATGACAAACTTAGCGGCGACCTGCTTATTGCAAGTACTTCAGTGCTGGGTGCTTATATATTATTATTAAGGGTTGATAATATAGTATTTGGAAAATAATGTCCTGTTATTTTATGAAAAATATTCGGCACTTACTTTAAAAATATGTCTGATATAAATCACGTGTCTTTGTTTATATAATCAAATAGTTTATATAATGATAAATTAGGAATAAAGTGTTCCCGTTCAAGTCTTCCAGAACCTTACTACCTTTAATATCACAGCTCTGAAACTTGAGAGGTCCACATGCACGAAGCTGAATGTTCTAGAACAAAAAGGCAACCCGTCTAGGACACGAGTCGTGGTTCTGCCGGCTGATATATGAGCACGATCAGGAAGGGAGAAATGTGTGGTGAATTTGCCCGGGCCCATTCTTCCTTGCTGGTAACTGACTCTTAATATGAGAGGCACAGCGAACGACGGAGTTCCCGAGGGACCTCGCTACGATCGGCACAATACTCTCTCCTCCCGCGGCATCGATCCCCGGGAAGCGCGGAGCGGCGCACGGCAAGCGAGCTTCATTTGTCTCTCGCTTCATTACTTTTAGTCAGCGGCGGCTCGCGTTGTCTTAAATCACCTCATAAATCTTGTAATAGATGTTATTAATTAAGAAATACTGGCCAGACACGCGCCTTTATTACAACTCTGTTAGGGATAAAATAAGTGATCCACAATCTCCTGTAAGTTTATAAAGAAAAGTGACCATGTGTCTGCACGCTATTGTCGAGGCACTGGAACGATGCTTTTTGTTGTTTTCACAGTTTCATAAGAAGGTTTAACTATAAACTACAAATTAAAAGAAGTAAACCAACTGAATGGTTACAGAAACTACAGAAAACATGTATTACAATTACATGAATTTGTCTATACATTCTTCCACAAACCATTTTTACAAGAGAATATTATTCTATCTACTTCGTGTTAATCTAGATAAACGTTTGCAAAAACGCCACACAATTCATTGTAGATACAAAAGGAATGCAAGAGGCTGAAGCGACTGCGAGATTTCAACTCTTAAATGACTAAAAGACTAAAACGGATTCACAAAACCTGTATATTAGAATTTGAGCATTTTGGAATCTAAATGATCATACTGTGAAGGTTATATTTCTTTTTTATAAGATTATGTTAACATTAATTTTATAAGCCTAGGATGTTCAAAACAAAATTTATTCAAGAGGAACAATGAAATTTGCGTTAGAAATTCTGACAAGTGATTTCTCGGATGCTTCTGTAAGCAGGGGAGTATCACGTGATCTTCCGAATATTCGCGAATGTAGCGACACTTGGGTGGATAATGCAAATCATGCTGACACCGCTTACGACAGTGCTGGGAGAAGCACTGGATCAGCATGGCCTGCTGGTATTTAAACTTATTGACGACTCGCTCTCTACCTATCACGTGCTAGCAGGACGTTCGGCTCTTTAAATTATTTTATTTTAGGTTTTTAACTTAAATATCCGTCATAGGCATCAGGAAGGAGGAATGCAACGCCGTCAACCAGGTAATTACTCAGTTGTCCGAAGCAACCCTTTCATATTGTGATTAGCAGTATAATTTAGCATAGTGCATAGAGAAATTATAGTAGATTTGGGGAACAGAGTTATAAGTCAATACTTTGCTACCTTTCACCACTGCTCGTTTTCGGCCACCCCTCTGCCAAGTTTGCTCTCCCGCCTGGAAACCTAAACTACGTCCCCGCCATCGTCCCATTCAGTGAGGGCGCCGATGGCGATATTTGCGTACATGATTTTGACTTTTCGTTGAAAAACACCAAGTAGAAAATAATTGTAGTTGTTGTTCCTCCATAGAAAATGAACGTAAAAATAAGACAAAAGCGGTGGTTATTTCATTTGAATAATTTTATATAGAGAGGTTCACGATTTAGTGACTGCGCAAACAGAAGACACTACCAAACAAAGTAATCGGATTCTGGTTATAATGTTACGATATGCATTCAATTTGCATTTTATTCAAATACTGCATATGTGTATTATCCAGTGCAACCTTTCTTCCATTGCTAAAGATGAAGTTTCTGGGTGCCAAAATATTTAAATAATATTATTGCAGGAAGTGTTTTGTATTTCCTCGATGTGTTGTGGTCGTCTTTGTGGTCTAATGGTACCATGCTAACCTCTAATTCCCGATGTCGCGGGTTTAGCATACGCCGGTGGTCCCATGTCGTAGATTTACGGCACGTAAAAGAACCTCAAGCCTACCAAAGCGGCCTCTGAACAAAATTTCTTGTCTTTCATGCCCAATATCGAATGGGACGCTCAGAACCATAAGACTTAAAGAGCGTCCATAAATAAAACTCAGTTTAATTTTCTGTGTGTTGTAATCATGTATGTTTACCAGCGTATGCTAAACAGTTGATAAAGAGAGAAAGTTGTGCCCAGAGTAACTTAGAAAAATTATTAACCGACTTATAAATAACTGAGAATATTATTTTTCAGGATGGTTATAGACTGTGTCATTTCGAATTGTTTAAATTGATGACCTGAGAGTGGAAAATCTTCATATGCATCGGTTTCGCCTCTATTTCTTTCAATATTGATGTCAGAGGTTTCTGTATTATATGAAAATTGCGAAGCCTTTATGTTATTAAGTAACTACTGACTAAAGAGAAGATACATGATATCAGGAAGATATGGGTAATTAAATAAGGAAATAATATTAAGATAGGGAAATAATTGCAATCAATAATTTTCGTAACTACGACTAAAAAGAAGATACGTGATACCATAATTATTGACAGTAAGATGTAAATAATTAAACAAAGAATTGATATTAAGACGAGGAAATAATTTCACTAAATAATTTTCGTATATTAAATCAATTTATAATGTAATAAGCCTGGGTTGAAAGATTTGTCCGGAGAAAATGGTCACTAGTGAGTTATGTTCATTAGTAGCAGCCCAGTAGCAAACACGTTGGCATAAAGGTTCCTAGAACGCAGTTAGAATACGTATGCGTTCAGTGCGTTTGAAAAGTCACGTAGGCAGAAATTCTTTAAATTAGAAAGAAGTGAATTTAGTGAGAATGAAATTCTTAAATTTGACATGGTTCTGCACAGAAAATGTCAGATACGCATACGTACAGTTTCAAGATTGGATCGCGTGAGTAGGAACGTTGGTAGGGGTAGTTATAAGCGGAGCTTAAGTTAAGAAAAGGGCGTGCATTCTAAATCAAACTTACTTACTTAATTCTGTGACTTACTGGATTGACAACCCTTATGAATTTTAGTTTCACTTTTAAGTTGTGTAGCTCCAAGTGGCGCGTTTAAGTGAGTAAGATTTAGCGGCTATTGCGAGGGATCTTTCTTAGTAACATTTCTGCAACTGAACTTCACTTAATTATTATTCCAAAATTAGTTTAATTCTTTAGTTCAAAGTCAGAGACTCTTTTCAAACAGAATATTTGAGTTAACATTAAAATGTATCAGCCAATTAAACTGGCGTTGTCATTTCACATCACACTCACGCATACCCTGAGACAAAGAACTCATAGCTATACCACTGAAGCAGCTGGCGGACTAAACCACGCAGAACGAGCGCGGAGATAACGACATCGTAGAACTCAACAGCATGGCAGGTAACATTAAATTTTATCTAAATTTATGCAACTTCGAGAAAGCTGTATCAAAAATTTGAAGCAAAGGGTACGGCTTCAGAATTGTCTTACCGTGAACGGCTTCATACAATATTTACATAGTTTTGAAGACTATCGAATGTAGGTTAAGGAAATCAGAAATACAACATCCGCCGATATTTAATAATTTCTGTGAATATCAAAAGAGTTTTCTTTGGTTATTAGTAGTATCACAGGAGCTTTACAAAATTAAAATTATAAAAAGAGGCCTCATGATAAAAACCTTCTAGATTATTGTACAAAAAAATCCTAACGAATACGGGAGAGGTAAATTGAAGTAATTGAACCATCATTTACGTTTTATAAAGCAATCCATGCAACGCTGGGTGAGACCACTAGTTCTGAGTAAAGCGAAGTTAAATGAAGCAACCGGGATTTCCATGTGAATTTGTTATGACACCAAGTTAGTAATATGGTAGTAAGGGTATCCTAACGGAGATACCGTACATAATTTCCCCAGCAGATATGCGAATCGAGCAGCTCTACGGGCTTTTCAAAATGAAACAGTTGCTCAGATGAAGTAGGGAAGAAAGTGTACGTACATCGATCGTTGACCCGTTTAGCTTTCCAATTTCCACATCACTATTGCAGCATTTATAAATGCTTTTAAGAATAAAGGTCTCCCTTTACCTTACACAACACGAAAACCAACCACATGCACATTAGCGTGTGAATTATTTTTGGTTTGGATCGAAACTGAGGGTGGTATTGCACTGTTGCGGTCATGATCTGATACATAACCTTTTATGTTCCAGGAAATGCCATTATCAAGTCATAACCGTTACAAATTACTTCATTCCGGGTTCTATCTTAATGTATTTATTCTTATGCCCGGTTGTAGGAAAACAAATAGAATTATGGAGACGGTAATACTTAATTTTATATTTTGAGTTTACTGCATTTTTTGATGCAGTTAACAAGTATTAAAACTTTATCTTTATTAATCTTGCAAAAGTATTTAATTTTATAGCTAAATAGCTTGTAAATCCACCTTTAACTAATCGAAACTTTAATTCGACTGTTTCGGAAATAAAATATAATAAATTATAAAATCAGTAGTAAAGATGCCATCGTGGTTGCTTTACGAATACCAGCTCGACTAGACAAATGGTGAAGCTGTCACCTTGCTGTGAAATTCTTAGAGAAGGCTTAGTTTGTTAAATGAAGGCTATAAAATAGATGAAATAATAACAAATAATAGATTTATCCGGATCTCAGAGTGTTTTATACTAGAGGAACAACAAAGATTTAGACCAGGTAGATCAAATTGATGATGTTTTTAGTTTAAAACTAGTTATCGGAAAGTGAATTGAAAACAATAATGCAATTCAACTAGCATTTCTTCATATAGAAAAATCTGATGTGTTACACTCACATGACTTTCTCTACTCTTGTACAAACTATTTTTACAAACGCTTATTCTCCATCTACTTCATGTTAATCGAGATAAACATTTGCAGACTCTATCTTATTGCTAATTTTCTTGTAGATGTAAGGGGAATATATATTTACAAAGGTAGTATCGAAATACAGTAGCCTTTAAGCAGATACATATCTCTTAATAGCTGGTTACTAGGTGCAGAACTATTCCCTTTTCCACAGATTAATACTCTTTACATATCAAGACAAAAAAATGAATAACGAATTCCCATTTGAGAAAATAACTATTGAAAAATTTAAGGCAATAACAAGTAATATCTCGAAAATGGTTCACTCAACAACAAAAATGTATATAACATAAATTGTGTATATTAACGTGATCTACATCTTTTGTGTAGTAAAATTTTGTCTATCTCTTATGGTTTACCAGTTTACCAAAAGTCGTTGACAATGAAGAATACTTTTGGAGACATTCCCAGAAAATTCAAGATATACGTTTTATTTGTCAAGAAAATATCTTAAACCTATGATATTTTAATCAAAATCGTTACAGCCATTTTTGAGAAAATTAAAATTTTCGAAAAATGTTCTATGTAAAGGGTACTGTGGGGGGAAGGGATTTTCTTGAAAACCTTCGTGTCGCATCTCTGGAAAATACTGAACCTAAATACCAAGTTTGGTGTTTATCCGACTATTCGTTTCTGAGTTATGCTGTTCACAGACACACAGACACACAGACAGACACACAGACACACAGACAGACACACAGACAGACACACAGACAGACACATAGACAGACACACAGACACACACGGACATGTTTCCAAAAATGCTTTTTTTGGATTCGGGGGATCTCAAAACATGTATTTCCGGTGAAATCTCGGTATCGAATTTTTGGGTGGAATACAATACTTCCACTACTTACTATATGTAGTAGAGAAAGTAAAAAGCTGTTGAAAGTCTCCAGGCAACATTTATGAGAAATAATGAATCGTAGTGGATTTCTTAAATATCTTATAAATGTAATCCAAAGTTTATATAAGGAAACAGAATCATGATAAGGCATAAATGAAGCATTACAAAATTAATAAATCAAGCCGTGAGACTGAAATGTAGCTTAACGCCAGCACTATTTAAATTTACATAGATTAAATAATAAGAAAATGAAAAACCCAAGTTGCCCCATGGATCTACCTAAGAAGAAAATTTTATTTAAATGTTTTATTATACTCAGATAACTTGAGAAGCATCCAAGATAAGATAATCTGCAAAGATCAATTTTAAACTTCAGCAAATCTCTCAATCTTATAGTTTTAATATAACCTTAGATAAAATTAAAATAATGGTTTGGGAAAATGCCTTATTAGATAAAAATTTAATTAGAAAATAAATTTCTAGAAAAGGCTGCACACTTTAAATGATTAGGTTCTTATGTAACATACCAAAACGACATAGATGTCTTCCATAAAATTCACCAATTTCGGTATATGTGTGACACTATACATAGAATGCTGAAAAGGAAGACTAAGAAAGACACATTAATAAGGCTTTAAAATGTGATTACTCTTCCAAAATTATTTTTGGAAGTGAAACATGGACTCACAAAGTAAAGAAACTGTGCAAAGTGGAAGCTGCTGAATTGAAATTCTTGAGAGCAGTTAAGGGCTATACAATAATGGATCAACTTAGAAACGAAGATATTAGAGCAGAACTAAACATCACGGAATGAGCAGCAGTAAAAGTTACGCAACATAAAACAAAATAGAAGTCACATGTGTAGAGAATGCCGGACAATCGCATCTCGTGTAGAGTAGTCCATTATTCATCACCTGGAAGGAGAAGTAAGGAAGACCGCGTAAGCGATGGATCAAATGAAACTGGAACAGGTTTTTAATCTATTTGCTTAAAGGAAGAAGAAAATTATTTATGTGTTTTTCAGATGAAAATAAAACTACACTTTTTATATAGTTACTTATATAGAGACAACTAACCTCACCAGCCTGAAGCTTGAGAAAGGTAGTTTCTGTCCCACGTATGCAAGCCAATTTGAAGTAGGGATTTTCTTTACGTTGTTTGCACCACGTATGGACGTCAATTTGAAGTATTGAAGGCCAGTTTGAAGAAGATGTATTAAAGGAGTTGTATCATATTTCAACTGTTGGGGAGCCGAACTTGTAGTAGTTGCAACCGTACATATAGTAAACAGTTTCCGGTAGCCTTCGCCCCAAATGTACTTTCAGGTGGCCTTTGCCCCAAGTTTAAAAAAATATTAACTTTGTAATTTGACTGTTTCTTTAAATATTATATATTTATTTTTGCCTCGGCTGCGTCAGTATTTATTTTAGAGACATGGATATCTTGGCAGGGCGTGATGCGACAAGAATGTAGGCTTACACAGATTATAATTTTACTTCACTCCTTTTATTAATACTTGATACGATTAAAATAACACTTCACTGATATAGAGAGCTGTGAGATTCTTTTTATTAATTAATTACACTTTTTAACACGTAAACTTATTTTTCGTCTCACACGAATACGTATTATATCTCTCGAGGACACACAACCAACGCATCCAGTTATGAGCACTGTCTGCAGGCAACTGAACTGATTTCAACCGTCTAAACTTGTAAATTTCTGTATTTCAAGTCTCTGATTGGCTAATCCTACTCCAAAAGAATACCTGCATTTAACTAAAGCTTTTTCTGTTTGTTGATTGGCTATTTTTAAACTGTCTCAAAATTACATATTTGTTACTCCAAGAATCACAAGTAGTACTGTTAAACTTTCTTACTCATTATTGACTCAAGGTTACCTCATTGTTACCTCATTGTTAGCAACTTTTAACTTATTATTCTCGCAGCTCCTACATTATTAAATTACGTAATGCATTCACATAACATTATTGAACATGTTTACAATAATATAAGCATATGCAATGACTGTTACATACATTTTACAAATTATTACATACACATATTGCTTCAAGACGGGCTGTTATTGAATTTACATATTATATAATTTGACTGAAATTATTTAAGTGTTAAAAACACTGCCTCAAGCTCGTCTTTAAAAATATAATTTCTTTGTTACGTACAAATTATATTCTTTTATTGAATTAAAATATTTCTGCGCAGCGTAGTTTTGAGCCAATCACCCCGCTAACTGGCAGTAATACTATTTAGAGGGGAACTACAAGGAAATGTATTATTCCAAATACAGGGATGCTAGTTGCACTCTGCACTACGATGCTGCGCATGATCGCAGCCACTCATGCTGCTTCGTCTTGTGTCCGTGAGAGAAAGAAGACCACTCGGAGCAAGCTTCGCTTCTTTATTGTTTTACTTTCTCTAGCGCCAACCAGTAGTAAAGCAAAGTGTAGTGTAGTGTTCCATTCCAGAATAATTATATCGAGATTTCATCGGAAATATGTTTCCTGAATAAAAAAATCTGATGTGTTGCACTCACATGACTTTCCCTACTCTTGTCAAACGAGTTTTACTTCATGTTAATCGACATAAAATATGTTAATCTTATTGCCAATTTGCATGGGGACTATGGTAGGTTTTAAGCGATAGTCAAATCTTTTAAGAGCTGGTTGCTATGTTCCATTCTCTTGGCATGTCCAAGTTAAAAACGAATAACGAATTTCCATTTGAGAAAATTGTTTTTGGAAAATTCAAACAAATAACAAGGAATGTATATAACGTAAATTGTGTGTTTTAACGAAATCCACATTTTTGTGTACAAAACACTTATCTATCTTTTACGGTTTACGAGCCATTCACAATGAAGAGGAACCTTTGGAGACATTCCTGGAAAATTTAAGATATAACTTTCATTTTTCATGAAAATATCTTAAACATATGATATTTTAATAATAATTATTATAGCCATTTTTTAGAAAATCAAAATTTTCTAAAAATGTTCCTTGTGGAAGGTAGTCTGGGGTGGGGGATTTTCTTGAAAATCTTCATGTCGCATTTTTGAAAGATACTGAACCTAAATACTAAGTTTGGTATTTATGTGACTTTTCGTTTTTGAGTTATGCTGTTCACAGCCACACTGACACACACACTGACCTTTTTCTAAAAGTGTTTTTTTTTGGATTCAGGGGCCTCAAAACATGTATTTCCCGTGAAATCTTGGTATCGAATTTTTGAGTGGAATGTAACACTTTCCCTCCTTACTATACGTAGTAGAGAAATTAAAAATAGAAAACATATGTGTGCATATGTATCTGTAAACAGCATAACTCAAAAACTAAACGTCGGTTAAATAACAAACTTGGTATTTAAGTTATCCATCCTACAAGGATGCGACACGGTTTCCACCCACCCCAAACTAACTTTTACATGGAATATTTTTCGAAAATTTTGATTTTCTCAAAAATGGCTCTAATGATTTTGATTACAATACCATATGTGTAAGATATTTTCATGACAAATGAAATGCATATCTTCAATTTTCTGGGAGTAGTCTCTGAAGTCCTGTTCCATCTGGATTACTTTTGCATAACTGGTAAACCGTAAGAGAGACAAAATTTTACTGCACAAAAATTATGCATCTCGTTAAACCACACACTTTATGTCAAATAAGTTTATTATTATTATTATTATTATTATTATTATTATTATTATTATTATTAAAATTTTAGTTACCCATTTCCAAGACATTCGTTGTTATTGGTTTGAATTTTCAAACAGTAAATCTTTTTTTTTCCTCTCGTTCTTCGCGGTCATGCAAAGAGAACGGGCAATGCGATCAGCTCTTAAACCCTATTCCCGTTGTACCTACAACGAAATATGTAATAAAATTATTTCTACAAATCTTTATCTCGATTTAAATGAAGCAGACAGAAGAATAAGTTTTTGGATAGAGAAAGTCTTGTGAAGGTTGTAGCGGTTCCTCCTTGGTAGGCCTCACTACGTTGATGATGATGGATGCTGTGTTACGTACCTACCTGTAGGTCGTTTTGATGCCCGTACCTTATGATGTATTGTGACGTTCTCGTAGAGTTGAATCCGATGATCGTATATCTGTATTCTTGTGTGTGTGTGGTATGTGTGTTAGAATGTTGTAATTATTATTTATAATTGTGCCACGGCTGCAGTGTTTTGTGTCGGAGAGCAATTGTGTCTTTGTCAGGGTTAGGTATGGAGAATGTTAAAATATTTTGTACACACGTATTCTGTTAACTATTTCACTTGTACTCTTAGATAAACCACATGTAAATATTCACAAATCATTATTACCTTTGTCATGCTAGGATATGTATAACTGGCAGACTTTAAATACGCAGTTTTAGCGTCTATTTAGAAACGAGCTTATACACGACCTTCCTGCTCAAGTCTGACAAGCTTCTGTTAGCGTTCCCTTCAACCGTTTTCTTAAGGTACGTATTTGAATTATAGGTATAGGTATAGGAATTATACCTGATTGGTGCTACTATCCAATAACAGTTGTTTATGTTATATATACATATATTACATGCTTATTCGTTACATGCTTACGTGATGCTACTGCATTTCTCGTAATTTTTATGATTGGTTGTATAGCCAACAATGGCCTTTCCCTCTCATATCATATTCTATATGTTATAACCTTATGTAATTGTTCTCTACCATGTGTACATTATGAATATATGTGTTTTTAACATTCTCTTAATTATTATACGAACAATATTAGCAAAGAAAATACATAATACGTAAAACTTAGAACAAAAAATATTAAAGAAATTATTAATGTGTTGATGCTGAGAAGCTGTGAATTAGATATCTTATTACATTAGTGGCTTATCGTATTAGTTTGTCCGTGGCTAGTACTCTATGCTGCTTCAAAGTAGCATATAAGTTTGTTTTTTTTCATTTAACCCCGTTGTATGGTTAGGTGTTTAGTTAATGTATAATACGTTAGTAACGAGATGAAGACTTGTGGAGAAACGGTGTGCTAATGGCCAACTTGAAATCTGCATCACTTATTACGCAGTAAAGTGATGCAGACGTGTGTTTGGATAGCTGCTAATGAGGAGGACGGTGCATCAAGTATCGCTCTTGGCACCATCAGCCTGTATGCATCTCACGTACCGCCTTCCATTAAATGACTCACGCTGAGCACGCGACATACAAAAGACCTATTGTCTCCCCTCCTGTTTGGTAACAAGCGAGAACAAAATTCAGTTAGAAAACCGGCCCCTGTGTCTCTAACAGTTTCCAACTTGAGTTTGAGTTCATTAGCCCATAACGGGTTGGAGATTTCTTCATTGTACAAGTCCTCCACCAGAAAAAGGCCTACAACACTGAGTACAGTCAGGGAACGTCAATGTGGGTAATGTGCATCTAGATCTTCCCATGAGAAGCACGCCAAGTCAGGAAACCTTTTGCTCTTAGAGTGTTGCCAAACTAATTTTGAATCTACAAGAATAGTGGCGGTCATTCGTAACTTTCTTTCTTTTATAACGTATTGCACCACGATGAGGCGCCAAGTTTTTTGATGACGTACTACGTTATCTGAATGTTTAAAGCCGCGCGATGGTACGACAATTTTGAAGCGGTATACTTTACCTGTTTCTGATGCCGTTATCTCGTAGCTCGTTCTGTTGTCTCGTGTGCCAGCTGCTCCAGTGGTAGAGCTATGGGTACCTTCTCAGGATATGCGTGAGTGTAATGTGAAGGATAACACCAGTTAAATTGACTCAGAAATTTAATGTGATCTAATATTGAGCTCTTAAAGCAAGTTGCCGACCGCTTGAAGATAAAGAATGAAACTGATTACGAATCGAGGATTTGAAACTATGACAATTTACTTATTATACTTGCAAACTTACGGTTTGATATAACTGTTTCCGCAATACAAGAAACTAGAAGCGTAAATTGTCGTGAGTTGCTAAAATGCTTACCGGCAAAACCCCTCACAATGGCTGCTAAATATTACTCACAGAAGTGCGTCACGAATAATTACAGAATAGTGACTCTCAAGTAAGAGTATCACGAATGTATGCCAATTTAGCCCCTTCATGTGTGTCTAATTAGAATTGCAGGTCTATTTCTTAACTCAAACTCCACCTCTCCCCTACCAACATCCCTTCTTGCGGGGAGCCAATCTTACAATTTATACTTGTGCAGCTGTTACCTTGTTGCTATGGAGGCCTCTAAGAAATACCTTCACTTCTCTTTTTCAAAATTTCTGCCTACGTGAGTGTTCAAACCTACTGAACTTAACTCTAAACTGCCTTTCAAGAACCTTTAAGCTAATGCTTTCACGCTGTTACTAATGACTTTGTTGATCAACGTGACTCGCTAATTATCTTTCAGCTCAAGCTTGTTATATTATGCATTGGTTTAATATATGGAAATTATTTATTGCAATTATTTCTTTATCTTACCATAACGTCTTTATTTAATTATTTATATCTTCCGGTCAATAATTGAGGTATCGTCCCTCTTTATTTTTGTATAAAATTATGCAGTAAAGGCTTGGACTAACTAAACAGAAAATATGGGATGCTTTATTGAAAATTTTGATACAGGGAAATTATGAAGCCAGCTCAAGGAGAATGGGTCTAAACATGTGCACAAGAGTGTGAAGCGTTAAGATCGGACTCTGCGAGCCGGACTCTGTCGTGAACCATATCCAGTATTCTCTTCGCAGAATTCAGTAGATAATCCGCGTCTGGGTTAGCCATCTGACGACAGTGTACGGAGAAACGTTCGCGCCCCGATCCACTGCTGGTCAGTTTTCCCTCGCCACATCAAAGGAATGTTTGTACTGCATTTCCCGCACGTCTGGAGCGTATAGAACATGCTGCTTTTATACCCTTCTTGAACCAGCAGAACACTCAAGTGCTCGCGCAACCGATGTTTGGCTCGGGCTGTTAACTTTTCGGTTTGAACACTGTCACTAACGTATCTCCTTTCTATTCTTGGTAACCAAGCGGTTCGATACGAGCTTCACTCGCAATATATCTAGACATCTTTAGCAATAAAATTCATGCATACCTTTGTTTACTTTGATTCGCAAGGTGTGTCTCTCGTTTCGTATTTACATTCTAAATTACAGAATATGTTATGAGCTAATGACAGATCCATTTTGGGCAGTGATGCCAATTTAGCCCTTTCTGGCTAAATCTAGGCTTTTTGAAGAGACCGTTAGTCATGCGAAAAAAATCCACTAAAGGCATTTCCAACCATTTTACATAATGACTGAGCCAATTTTAGCCACTTTCAGAATATTCAACCGTTTCTAGCATTTTCAGTCTAATTTTTAAACGCAAATCAGTATAATATCAAAGAGAAGTTGATTATATCCACATCTTTTAATGAAAAATGGATGGAATCTTTCACAGTATTTCACTTCCAAATGTCCACGCTTTGATGTCTTCGCAGAGCTGTGGGGACAGGGAGGTTCCGAGGTTCCGAAGTAAAGAATTTTGCTCAGTTGCAGCCTACAGTTATTTGCAAACTACAAGTTTGAATTTGTGTGGATTAATGTTTGTGTGTGCCTTGGCATATGAAATTTGTGGTAATTGAGTGCTGAATCTCCATATTCCTCTTCTATTTACATTTTTTTAGCATATTCATATTACTTATGTGCATTTTGTGACGAAAAGGCAAAGAATTATTCCTAAATGAAAGAAACTCCTTTGACGAGTCAGAACAATTCTTTTACGGGATTGAAAAACCCTGATTGAAATTTTCTCCTTTTATGTGGGAAAAATAAAATCTTGTGTTACGTTAACATGACTCCCATTTTATAACAAAAGTGGCTTCTGTTAAGTCTTGGAGGGGGCTAAGGTGCTGTTTTATTAGTTTTGGTAAAAGAAATCGATTATTGGATTTTTGATGCAAACACTCCCATACTTTAAACTATATATGTATATATAGGGCGGATTTAACATACATATATTTGGACCAATTTTTAAAGCGCTGCACCGTTTAAATTACTCTCTGTACAGGTAAATCGTCATTTTATTTATTAATTTTATTTGATCATTTAATTATTATTAATTATTGCTTTCTTTCTCTCTCTCTCTCTCTTTTATTTTCTGTATTAAAAACCTATCTTCTCCCAGAAAAGTATGGTTAGAGGTCAGAAATTTTGCATAATGTACTTCAGAATGTGGGCAATAAAAAGTGGGCTTGGAATTGTGATATAAGTGGTAGTTTATTTTTAAAAAGTAATTAGCATAGTCGTGTCCTGTTTTATAACGTTTTCGCATTTTGTGCTATAAAATATTTTTAAAGAAATTTATATAAAAGTTTCTATGGGATAAGTATTAAGGAATACAATTGTAACACACCTCTGGTTCAATATCTGTTGAAGGAAATAGCTTTTGATATAGTCAATAACATTTGTATAAGTTAATTAATATATCAAGAATGAAATTACATATTGAAATGAAATTTTGTACAGACATTTCTTCAATGTCTAGTAATGACTGTGCAAAATATTAAGTCTACGGCTCTAATACTTTGGAAAATACTTTTGAACACTTGGATGTACTCTTAATCGAGATAAACGTTTGCAGAATTGTGATTATACAAATCGTTGCAGGTACAAAGGGGATACAGGAAGCTGAAACGATGGTCATATCTTTAAAAATCTGATGTGACAAATTCGCATGACTTTCTATATCCTCTATCGTTTATTAGTGGGTTCATAAATTATTCTTACTCAAGCTTATTTTTCTATCTACTACATTTTAATCCAAATAAATCTTTACAGAAATAGCTACATTACACACTTCGTTATAGATACAAAGGAAACAGCTATAGTCAAATTTTTAAGAACTGGACGCCATATGCTGGCCTTAAAATTCCATACTCTTTCCATGCAATCGTAAGAAACAACTGAATGTTAATAGGACGTTTAAGAGAACGACCAACAAATGGATAATTCGAACCTTTAATAACGGATATCTCAGAAACGGCTTACACCACAAAAAAAGTGTTTTAAATTAATTGTGTGTTTTAAAGAAATTTATAGTTTTTGTGTAGTACGTTTTCGTCCATCGCTTGACGTTTAATACAAGATTATACAAAATTCCCTCCTAATGAAGAGGACTAGACTATTCCCCGAAAATTCAAAATATACATTTTATTTGTCATGTAAATATCTTTAATATATGGCATTTTAATCAAAATCGTTAGAACCATTTTTTAGAAAACCAAAAATGTCGAAAAATGTTATATGTAAAGGGTAGTTTGGGCTGGGGAATTTTATTGAAAATCTTCGTGTCGCATCTTTGGAAGATATTGAACCTAAATATCAAGTTTGGTATTTATCTGACTTTTCGTTTTTGTGCTATGCTGTTCACAGAGACACACACACACGACCATGTTTCCAAAAATGGTTTATTTGTATTTAGGGCGTCTCAAAATATGTATTTTCGGTGAAATCTTAGTAACGAGTTTTTGGGTGGAATGCAATACTTCCCCTACTACTATAAGTAGGGAAAGTAAGAAGGGCGTCGCTATGGTTGTAAAATTCCGTTGTTTGCGAGATATCACGAGGATTTTGCACCTGTCTCTTGTGATTTACCGGTTATACAAAAGTGTAAAAAATTTATTCAGATGAAAAGGACTTCACAGATTATTTAGAAAATTCAAGCTATAGATTGAATTAGTCATTCAAATATCTTAAACATATACTACAGTATTCTAATTAAAATTATTGGAGCTTGTTCAGAAAATAAAAAGGAACGAAAGTTTTCTTATGTAAAGGATAGTTTGGGACTGAAGGATTTTCTCGAAATCGCATCCTTGAAACATGCTGAACTTAAATAGCAAGTTTGATGTTTGTCCGATATTTCGTTTTTGAGTTATGTTGTTCACAGTCGCACACATATACGCAAGGATCTTTTTCTGAAAATGCTGTGGACCTTAAAACACACACTTCCAGAGGAATCTCCTTATCGAATTTTTAGTGGAATGCAATACTTTCTCAACTTACTATAAGTAGGTGTTAGAGAAAGTAAAAATATTAGAAATGTTACTTTCTATTTGGGAAACAATACATTTTTATTGTGCTCTCATAGGTCACCATTTCCTTGTTCATGGCTAAAGAGTCGTTAGCTGAGTTCCTTGATAATAGCTACTTTTGTTTACTCTGCAACGAACGTTAAGGAAAGAAACTAAAGCTTCTCCGTTTGTTACTTTATTGATTATCTGTCTTGTACTGATAATCTGTCACTTGTTACAGATTTGACACGGTAGGCCATTCATCATTAGGACAAACACAATTATCGGCTCCTAGGTTCTCGACAGGTTGTGCTGTTCAGTTCAATCAAACGTGGTTTCGTAGTATTATACCACTTCTTTAACTCATGTTCGAAGGGCTAAATCGAGGTAAGTTGTGTAATAGTCTTGTGTTATATAGGGGGTTCAGGCTGCTTATTTAAACAATAATTAAATAAATTAAATATCAATCCCTGTATTTCATTTAAGCACCTTTACCTTCTCTACCACGTACATAATATATACAGAAGGTATTGCATTCTACCCAAAAATTCTATACTGGGATTTCATCAGAAATATATATTTTGAGAACCCCTAACTCCAGAGAAAAAGAAAGTATTTTTACTTTCTCTAGTACTTATAGTAAGTAGGGGAAATGTTGCATTCCATCCAGAAATACGATATCGAGATTTCACCGTAAATACGTATTTTGAATCCCTCCCCTAAAATAAAAAAGAACATTTTTAGAAAAATGACAGTGTGTGTCTGTGTAGTATTGGCATTTAAGTTTTTCAAGGATGCGACACGAGGGCTTTAAAAAATTCTCCCCTTCCCCAACTATATTTTATATTCTTTGACGTTTTATTTCACAAAAACTGCTATCTTACCAAAATAATATATCATAAATTTTCTGGGAATAGCCTCTGAGGTCCTCTTCATTCGGAATAATTTTATATAATCTTGTATAACTAGTAAGTGTTAAGTGATAGACGAAAGCGTGCCACATAAAACTGTAGAGCTCTTTCAACAGTTTTATTCCAAAAAACTTTTATTTGGCATACGCCATTTCCGAGATATCTGTTATTAATGGTTCGATTTGATCAATAACTTTGTCATGCATTTTAACCCCTGTCGATTTTGAGTTGTTTCTCGCGATTGTATGGAAACAAGGCCAGCGTATAGCGTCCAGTTCTTAAATATTTGACTGTCGCCGTTCCCTTGGTATCCTAACAAAATATTGTGGAATATTAATCTTATTGTTATTACCATACGCAATGTTGTGTTGAATTGTTGCTACCGGACGTAGCATTATTGGGTCTCCTTAGATATATTTCGGCTTAACGGTCTTTCCTTTTGGCGCCGACCACGCCAAAGAGAGAGATCTTTTTGAAACTGCCTGGTGTGACGTCAGCCTTGTCTGGCTTTGGCTATACACGTTTGGTGGGGGGAAAAGATAGCGTCACTCGAGAGGAAGTAGTCGTTGGAACCAGCTGTGTGTGGCCGGTCTACAGTCTGTGGCATCTCCCTTCATCCTGTTTCCTTCGTTAACTATGTTGAGAAGCCAAACGTTTTTGTGAATAAATCCCAGGTAATGCGTGTTATGTAATCTTTCAATGTAATATAAAAACCCACGCCTTCCCCTTAAATTTACACACCAATGTCCCGGACTTTTTGCTGCCAGCGAGTTTCGTACCCCTCCCCCCCCCGCATGTGGATGTTGGGGTGAACTAAATTAATCATTTTCTGGTAACCTTTTCGGCCTTCACCCCAACATGTAACAATATGTAAGGTAGTTATTTATTTCTGCAAAGGTTTATCTCGATTAAAACGAAGTAGATAGACAAACTTTCGTAAGAATAATTCGTGTGCCCACTTATAAACGATAGAAGGTAGAGAAAGTCATGTGAATGTAACACATCAGATGTTTTTATTCTCCTGTTGCTATTCGGAAGAGCTTGCACTCAGGTTTAAAACAATATCTTAGAAATGAGCATAGCATTACATTTCAATGTGTTTACAACATTTTGTGCCTTGCGTTCTGTAATTTACAGGGTATAGAGTAATCAACGGAAGGGGACACCTTACCCACTGTGACCTGCGTGAGATCCATTGAGACTTCCACCCCTCCAGGAGGAAGGGATGAACTGAAGGAACCACAGGGGGCTACAGGTCGCAGGCACACAGGCCACAGAGCCGCGCAGAAGTCCTTAACAGTTCCTTGCTCGAAGACTCGTCCCACTACTAGAACTGTTCAGAGAAGGAGATAAACGAGCGTCCAACCAGGAAACCCTCAAGACTTTCCTTGAAACAACCATTCGCGTCACCTATTTGGCACCGTCATAGACCACAAAACCTAGCAACATACCTGAATCATGAGAAGGAAGCAGAATGAAAGGGAAATGAGGGAAAAGAAATCGTCGTACATGAGAAAATACCCCAGCATGCGCCTAGCGACCAGGGAAAATCACGATCAGAGAGGGTAGTCAACGGGAATCGAACCCGGGACCTCCTAAAGCGAGCCTCATACGTTACCGTGGAGTTTTAGCAGACTCCCAATTTGAGTCGCTCTTAAATTTCTATCCATTTCCAATAAATTACAATCATGAATATTCACTTGGCATTTGTTAATATTGTCGTATGCCTCACTTAATATTATTATTTAACTTCAGAGGAGAACTACTCGCTTGTGAGAGGGATCGTTAACCAAACAAAGAACTTTAAACTCGAGGCAACGACGAGGACGCAGCTAAGTTAACTTTACAAAAATAATTACTACACCAACATAATCTCTGGCTGAAGGGAGAGGCAAGGAACTCTACACTATCATAATTAAAACTGCAAGAGAATGGATAGCTGGTAGATTTATTATAAAAGTTTTCTTACCCCATGTGTCTGCCGGGCGAGGACGCCATGTCTTAGGCAGTTGTCCGTCTGACTCACTCGAAGCCTACTCACAGAATAATCCGAAGCCACGCTAACACCCCAAGCGTCACTAACGCCATATCCCTTCCAATGACACTGTTTCCCCTCATTCGCCCCTACTCACGGACAAAACTGCCGAGCTTCGGAGTCCAGAGAGCGTCTTAACATTAATATCTGTGCACATGCCACAATATACTTTACTTAACAGCCTCGCTTGTATTATTGTGATTTAAATAATGCCAACTTAACCAATAAGTCGTTTCATTACATACATTGTTGTGCAGTTTGGATTTTCCAAGCCTCACTAAATGAGTGTGGGTTTACTATTACGTTACATGATAGAATTTTTTGAAAATCTATGAGAGTCCCCAAGGATTTATTTAATTTTAAGTTGTGAATATATCTCAAGGACTGCCAAAACAAACCTAGCTTTTTGGTCGTAAGACGATGGACAATGTTTTTAAAAGTTTCAATTCATGGCAAAAATTTTAAAATAAAACGCGCAGTTTGTCATTCGGGCGAGCTGCAGATGACTAAAAATACATTTAATCTGTTTAAGGCACAATAAAGTATATTACAACCCCGGTGAGGAATCAAACCACCTAGCATGTGCATATTCAAACCCCTACAACTCTATGGTGCTGACTGAGAAGTCAATCTATAAATGTTTTATTCCTGTTTCGGCTACCCTAATATGTTTTAGAAATTCTCAATCCATGACAGTAAATTTAAAATAACAGCAGCTTTGTTCTTTAATCGAGTTGCAGATAAATAAAATCACGTTTAATCAATTTAAAACTTGATAAGTAATATTAAACCGTCAGTGTTCTGAGTGGAATGAACCCGGACTCCTGCACGAGAAACGAGCACAAACCATTGCACATCACAGCAACTGTTTGCAATAAGAGTTTATACATGTGCTAACAACAGGAAGAGTTATAATAAGCATATTTATAGATTTAAATGTTATAGTGCGGAAACTATTTTACATTTATGTATATAGTTATCGCTGAATTTATAACAAAATAACACCTTTTATGGTATATTATACCAATTAAATGTTGATTCAAATTAATACACATCATTTAAGATAGAAGATTAAAAATTGGTGCAGTGGTTATTTATGTAGCCTGGAGTATATGCTCAAATTTTCAGATTAAAAATGGATTAAAATTTTAGAAAATGGAAATTTAAGTGACCTCTCGCCTTAAATAATATGGCTTATTTTGTAAGTGAAGAGGCCAGGTGTTGAAAGTCTATACGAGCTACAGAAGATCATAGTTTATGTGGATAGTGTATAGGTAGGATGGTTTGAGTGCTGACGAGCTACAGAAGTTCCTTAACTGCGTAGTTTTCGTTTGGGGTTGTTGACCTATGTTCTTGACCAGCGCCTTCGAGCTGCAGGAAATCCTGAATGATGTAATTTGTATTGAAAATTGTCGAGCTCGAAAATTGATCAGCGTCTACGAACTGCAGCAGGTCCTGAATGATGCACTTTATACTGAAGATTGTCGAGCTCGGAGATTGATCAGCGTCTACGAGCTGCAGGAGGTCCTGAATGATGTAGTTTGTATTGAAAATTGTCGAGCTCGGAAATTGATCAGCGTCTACAAGCTGCAGAATCCTGAAATGTACTTTATATTGAAAATTATGGGACTCGGACATTCATCAGCGTCTACAAGCTACAGAACCCTGAATGATGTAGTTTATATTGAAAATTGTCGAGCTCGGACATTGATCAGCGTCTACAAGCTGCAGAATCCTGAATGATGTACTTTATATTGAACATTATCGGGCTCGGACATTGATCAGCGTCTACAAGCAACAGAATCCTGAATGATGTACTTTATATTGAAAATTATCGAGCTCGGACATTGATCAGCGTCTACAAGCTACAGAATCCTGAATGATGTACTTTTGTACTTTATATTGAAAATTATCGGGCTCGAACATTGATCAGCGTCTACAAGCTACAGAATCCTGAATGATGTACTTTATATTGAAAATTATCGAGCTCGGACATTGATCAGCGTCTACAAGCTACAGAATCCTGAATGATTAATTTATATTGAAAATTGTCGAGCTCGGACATTGATCAGCGTCTACAAGCTACAGAATCCTGAATGATCTACTTTATATTGAAAATTATCGAGCTCGGACATTGATCAGCGTCTACAAGCTACAGAATCCTGAATGATTAGTTTATATTGAAAATTGTCGAGCTCGGACATTGATCAGCGTCTACAAGCTACAGTATCCTGAATGATTAGTTTATATTGAAAATTGTCGAGCTCGGACATTGATCAGCGTCTACAAGCTACAGAATCCTAAATGATTGGTTTTTATTGAAAGTTATCGAGCTCGGACATTGATCAGTGTCTACAAGCTAAGGAATCCTGAATGATTAGTTTTTATTGAAAGTTATCGAGCTCGGACATTGATCAGTGTCTACAAGCTGCAGGAGGTCCTGAATGATTAGTTTATATTGAAAATTGTCGAGCTCGGACATTGATCAGTGTCTACAAGCTAAGGAATCCTGAATGATTAGTTTTTATTGAAAGTTATCGAGCTCGGACATTGATCAGTGTCTACAAGCTAAGGAATCCTGAATGATTAGTTTTTATTGAAAGTTATCGAGCTCGGACATTGATCAGTGTCTACAAGCTAAGGAATCCTGAATGATTAGTTTTTATTGAAAGTTATCGAGCTCGGACATTGATCAGTGTCTACAAGCTGCAGGAGGTCCTGAATTATGTAGTTCATATTGAAAATTGACGGGATCGGACATTGATCAGTGTGTACAAGCTGCAGAAGATCCTGAATTATGTAGTTCATATTGAAAATTGACGGGATCGGACATTGATCAGCGTCTATGAACTGCAGAAGGTCCTGCATGGCGCACTTTATATTGAAAGTTGTAGAGCTGCGACCTTGGCGAGCTACAGGAGGTCCTGAATGATGTAGTTTATGTTGAAAGTTGTGGAGGTTCATGTCCGGGCCGACAGAGTGGGCGGAGAATATAACGCCCCGATCGATATGGCGGTTTGTCACGGTAAGCTAATGCATAGCATTTATCAGGCGTGGAGATGAGGGGAAGAAGAAAACCCAGTTGTGGTCGCTGTGCATTAACCACACGTCGCTAGCTCGCGTGCCCTTTAAAGGGAACACTCTTTTTGCATGCTAAATGCTGTTTCCTTCCTTTCTTCCTGAATTACATAGATTTATAGAAAGATATGTATTTACTCCACAGACTAATCCTGCATAGTATGAACCCTATTAAGCGCTTTACTCTCATCTCTTTTTGTCGCCAAAGTAATTCCCTTTGGTGAATTCCGCTTTTTAGATTGTTTTAACACGTTCCATCTTTACGTAAGTGTGTTATTGTTTAGCCTCAATTAACACCGCTATGTCAGTGTCTGTCTCTATCCATTATCTGTACTTTTATGCGGCACCTGTTTTCCAATCTTGTGATGAATTTGCAATGTTGGAAAACTTAGTTGTAGGTATAGCATTTTATTAGAAAACCTCTCTGGTTTAATAGACCAATATTATGAGCAAGTCAAGCTTACCTACTTAGGAAAAATGTGCTCAAATCAGTCAGCTTATACCCGAGGAAGTGAACTTGCGGCTTTTGGAAGAGTTCCCACTTGGACATCCACACATCCTTGACGAAGCCTTGATAGTGCACTTACCAGCTTGGGCTAGCTGAATCGCAGAATCGGAATTTAGTATCTGAGATTTTACACGAAATGAATTTTTATTTACTCTGCCATATGCCTATGAAAATAGAGGAATTAATGTGTTTCGCCCAAAAATTTAATATCGAGATTTCACCAGAAATACGTAGTTTGATGTCCCTAAATCCCGCCTCCAGTCTGTCTTGACTTGCGTCTGTATGTATATGTCTATAAACAGCATTACTCAAAAACGAAATGTTAAATAAACACCAAACTTGATATTTAACTTCAAGATCTGCCCAAGATGGGCCGCAAAGATTTTCAAGAAAATATTCCCACCATAAACTATCCTTTAAATCATTAAAGGTGTACTAAAAATGGTTATATTCATTTTGCTTAATTTGCCATACGTTTAAGATATTTCCATGACTAATAAAATCTATGTCTTCAATTTTCTGTGAATGGCCTGTGAAGCCATTTTTATTCTCAATTTTGTATACGGTTGTATGACTGGTTAACAATAATAGACAAATGTTGTTATACAAAAAAATGTATATTTCCTTAAATCATATCTTTTGTTTCGTACGATCATGCAAGGGTGGAATATCGAAGCCAGTATATAGCGAACCACTTTTTCAACATTTGAGTATCGCTTTGGTCTCCTGTGTTCACTGTGTAACTATCAAAAAGAGCATAATAAAGCCATTTCTGCAAACGCTTATTTCGATTGACATGAAGCAGATAGAAAAACAATCTGATGTGTTACATTCGCATGATGTTCTCTAACCTCTATCGCTTATTAGTGGATATATAAACCATTCTTAGTAAACTTATTTTTCTATCTACTTAATTTTCATCCAAATAAACCTTTGCAGAAATAGTTACTTTACACATTTCGTTATAGATACAAAGGGAACAGCGGAAGTCAAATGTTTAAGAATTGAACGCTATACATTGGCTTAAAATGCCATTCTGTATCCATGCAATCGCGAGAAAAACTGAATGTTGAAAGGACTTTAAAGAATGACCAAGTAATGAACAAATGGAACCATTAATAACGGATATTTCGGAAATGGCTGATGCCACAAAAAAGTTATTTGAAATAAATTGTGTTTTTTTAATGAGATCTACATTTCTTGCGTAGTACCTACGTTTTCTTCTATTGCTTAACGTTTATTAGTTATACAAGATTTACGAAATTCCTTCCGAATGAAGACTTTAAAAGCTATTCCCAGAAAATTCAAGATATGCATTTTATTTGTCATGTGAATGTTATTAATATATGGTATTTTAATAAAAATCGTTAGTCATTTTTAGAAAATCAAATTTTTGAAAAATGTTCCATAGTATGGGTATGGTGGGGTGGGGAGGTTTTCTTGAAAATCTTCGTGTTGCATCTTTAGAAGCTGCTGATGCTGAACCTAAATACCAAGTTTGGTGTTTATCCAACTTTACGTTTTTGAGTTATGCTATTCACAGACACACAGGAACCTTTTTCTAAAAATGTTCTTTTTGGATTCGGGGTGCCTCAAAACATGTATTTCTGGTGAAATCTCGGTATTGATTTTTTTGGGTGGAATGCAATACCTTCTACCTACTATGTACGTAATAGAGAAAGTAATATGCTTTTGTAAGACAGAAAGGCCATTTGAATGTAACACATTAGATTTGTTTTAAATTATGTGTGTATGTTTGTTTTATATACTAGTAACTTGTTAACTTGTCTTCCGAATTGGAGAGTTTGTCTTTGTTATGCTGATTCTTGATTCTGTAATTGATGAAACTATTTCTTAAGATGGTTTTTAACGGCGGAAATGCAATCATTGTTTGTGTAAAGCAATTGTTACTTCTTTCATTTAGTTTTATTTACGCTCGTGGTAATTCACCTTTACTTTGCCGACTTACTGTATTATATGTTATAAACTTTATGGATTTAAATTATTTTGTTAAATTACTAAAATTATTATTTAGAATTAGCTCTTTAACCGATTCACAGTAACCTCGAGTTTCCTACATTAGCAGCACCTTTCGTTCTATTTTGGTGCAACGAAAGGTTTCACCTCAAAAATTTCAGGTGCAGTCTGAAACAATTGATCGAAGCGCCATCTAATCAATATAATTTATGCATAGACATACTAGAAATATTAACTTACATATTATAAACCACGTTCCATAAATTATGGTTAAGACGAAGGCTGAATCAGATTTTAACAGCAGTATATTTTGTCTACAAGGGGCTAAAATAAACGGCATGGTTAGTGTTTAAAAATTTCAAGATACTACATGATTGAAAATAAGTTTTGGATAGCTTCTACAAGTTGTAAACTAACTCATGATTTTTATAGATATAAAAATATCCTAGAGTATAAATATATAGTACTTTGACCAAATGGATTAAACAGTATCGATTTCTACATAAAGGGTTGAAAATATGATAGGGGTAGTTTTTGAGACAGTAAGTTAGACTACAATTTTGCTGGGGCCTGTAGTATAAGTGTACAAAGTTTTGTCTAAATAGGCCAAATACTGTTGAAGTATACGTTGGAAGTTGTTGAAAGTTGTGGAGTAATTTTGCCAGATTCTAAAACTAGGTATACCAAGTTTTGTCAAGATCATACCAAAAATACACTTTGGTATAATCGGCGCAACAGTTCTAGACACGTGAAAATCTTAATGAGAGCTATGAAGCGAGTTGCATACCAGATCAGGTGGTGACTGGTTGTCTGCATGCTGCAGGAGTGCGTAGGACAGTCATTGTCAAATATTGCACACTGGTTATGCATTGCACTGCGCTGCGCTGATAAACTTAGTTATATACAGTATATTAAAATCCACGCTGTAAAAGCGCTTAATATAAAAAACACTGTCAATCATTGCCTCAAATTCTTCCACACCTAACAACCCTTCCTCTTCTGCGGAATCACTCACATTATTGCCGTCATCACTGCTGTCATTACTTTCTGCACCATTATCCTGGATGAGAATTATTTCTATTTGATTTTCTGCAATTCCGTATTTTTCGAAATAATGATTCTTAATTTATTCAACATGTCGACATACATTTTCCCATTCTGGCCTTCCAATTTCAGCAAATTGCTGGCGTTATAACTGCTCCACATATTTTAATTTAAAAGTGATATTTCTGCATGCCGCCCATTTTTTTATATCAGCCCAGATTAATTCGATTGGGTTTAGATCTGGGCGATACGATGACAGTCTAAGTACATTATGGCGATGTTGTATTACTATCTGGTCAAGTATGTATGACTTCTGAAGCTGTTTGTTGGCTTTAATTAAGTTATGTAGCTTTGTTTTACTCATGCTTTCATCTAAAGCTATATTATGTCTAAGTAACCAAGCTCTCATTTATTCTTTCAAGGAATTTGAGGTAGGTGGTTTGTCAATTTGAGTGTTGACGCATTGTGAAGCATTGTCGATGACCAGAACAGACCCAGCAGTCATATTAGGTATCAACATGGCGTGATTCACTTCATGTAATTTTCTGTATTCATTTCTTGATGAAAATCTCCTGTTGTTTGTTGTGACTTGTAAAAGAAGGGCATTTGGAACGAAGCCGATCTTTTCAACAGCATGAACGATCATAAGTATTTGCCCTTTGGCAACAGGTGCCTGAAAACCTAATTCGCTATTGTCACTCCAACTTTTAGATGCTGTATGATTGCTGTGTATGTATGAGTCATCTTCATACACTATAGTATTTTTCTGAAATTTGTAGCACCACCTTGAAAATTGATACTGATATAAATACATATAAAATTATAGTCATTTGGAAAGGTAGAATCAGACTGAAAAATTAAATACCATAGCCGGGATTTGAACCACGGATCTTAGGCTTTCCGTGCCGTTGCTCTAACCGACTAAGCTATCATGGCAACATTTACTTTTTATTTTTAATTTATTATTATTATTATTATTATTATTATTATTATTATTATTATTATTATTATTATTATTATTATATTTCTTTATTTATTTTGCTTTTCTGTTAGAACTCTTCTATTTGATTTCGGTTTCTTCCACTTGAACCCTAAATCCTTAATAATTTTTCTGAGATTTGTAGCACCACCTTGAAAGTTTCTGCTGTCTTTCAGGTTGATGAGCAATCTGCTTATTGTTAGCGCAGTTTTTTCTTTCGCATAGAAATTGTGAATCGTCCGCCGAATGACGCATTCGAAATCGTCTATTTCTGTAATACGTTTAGGGACCTTATGTTTCTTCCCAGGTGTGTCAAATGGCACTCTTTCATCCATATGTTTTTTTTTCTCTTATCTTTGAGAACTCTGGCAACGGAACTCGGTGAAACACAGTTGCTTTGACTACTCTTTCTTTCACTCTCTTAAGGCTTTTGTGGAACTCGGATGAACATATATTTTCTTCCTTCATCTCTGCTTCTTGCTTCATGAAGTCGAGGACATTTGCAATTATTTCCCTACTTTGACTGTGTAACACCTTAACACTTAACTTTGAAAACGTGGGAGCCATGGTTATAAATATAAATATAAAGTAAATACTATTTAGATACTGCTCTCTTTAAAATTACAACCAGGTGCAGACACTTTCTATGCAGACTGTATGTGTTACGCACTGTGAGTAAGCAAAGGTATTATGTCGCTTTCGTTGATAAAGCTAAACATAAACCATTCCTAGGCTCGGCAGCTGGGGTGGCAATCAAGGTCACGATTCCAGAAGTTTTGCGCGAGTTATAACAACGTTTAGCGGAATCAGAGGAAAATTGGGAAGTATGAACACGATATGCAACTCTCCCCCTCTAATAACTCAATTTTAAACGATTTTAAACCTTTTCGTTCACCCGTTTGGGATAGAAGTCATTAAAAATCTTCTATGTTCGCAAGAAAGTGCCAAAAATTCCTTCTGTATACATATTCAATGAGATGGGATTGAAATTGTGACCCATTATCATGAACCCCCTCTAAAGCCTCCCCCCATAGTTTTAATATATTCTTAAATATTTTATAGAATTGTCAATATAGTTGAGTGGTTTCCCACCTTTCCTATAATATTTCGTTCTTTATAATATATAGGATGGACCGTTTAAGTTGATACTGTACAGCGTTATAGAAAGAAATGTCTTGAATAAAAAAGTTGCTTGATATTATGGGGGAAAGTAAATTCCATTAGTCGCGTTTTATTTGGAGAAATGTTGTGATGGACATTGGCTCTAACTCTAGGTTCCCATTTTAAAAAAAAATTACATCGACCCTAAAATGACCATTATAACGTCCTCCAAACAAAACAAGACTAATGGCATTCACTTTCCCTCCATAATATGAAGCAACGTTTATTAGACATTTCTTTGTATGACGTTTAGTGTTGGAGATGTACATTCTCAGCTTAAATGGTCGATCCTGTATATAAATCCTATGATGCTTCTCCTTCTTCACACGAATCAGCTATACGTAGGTTCTTTGCATTGTTTTCAATTTTTTTTTTGTAATTTCTGTATTTATCTAGAATTTATTCTGTACTGTATTTATCTGTGTTATCTTTCAATTTTCTTGATCAATATAGGGTAAACACAGTTATATCCTTCCCTTTCATAGAGTTTAGAAGGATTTCATAAAAAAACCGTATGATTAATAGAACTAGTAGTACCACCATTGATTTGTTGTCTTTTTTAGCTTTCTCTTATTTAGTTTTCAACTCTTATTTTCATATGCTTAGTTCTCTTTTTCTTACTAATAATTTTCAAAACTTCATCACGACAGAGTATCCGAACACATAAATAAGTGCACCAGCTAATAGATTTGAAATAGTGTTACCAAACCTTGCAGAAACACAAACACATAAATGAAGAAGAGAGTTGTGAGTTTTTCCAGCTACCCACTTAATTTATGTCTCGGTGCACTTGTAACATTCGCTGCTCAAATATATGATTAATTCATCCACTAATACTATAAAAATTTACATTGTGTATGTTTGTTTGTATGTATGAGAGAGAGAGAGAGAGAGAGAGAGACAGAAATCTCGACAGACATAATGCATGTTAAAGAAATACAAAAGCCGCCAATATTTAATTACAAGCAATAGATTAGCATTATAATTCAAAGGGAAAGGGACTTTGCACCTCGACTTAAGCAACTTGTTTGTGCCTATGCCCCGTGAGGGAGGGATTAGGTGAGAGGAGACAGAGGACGGCCGGACCAGAGGCACGACAGGCAAAGGGCAGGATCCCTACCATTTCCAGATTTAAACTCCCCGGATGCCCACAGGAGCAGCCAGGTCCTCTTCTCCCATCCCCTGGGGGTCTGATAACCAGAGACCGTTTCCACAGAGCACCCTTTTTCCCCGCCATGCACACAGCGAGACCTCCCGCCGACACCTGAACTTTGAAAGAAATTAAGTGGATGAAAGGTGAAGTGAAATGTGAATGGAGGTGAAATGGAGTGACAGGAAACTTGGGGGACTTCATGATCCTTACCAGCATTCGCCTAGCGATCCGGGGAAACCCCGAAAAAACCCATGGGCCAGGAAGATCGGCCGCGGGGATCGAACCCACGATCTCCCGAATGCGAGCCACTGACGTTACCGCCTGAGCCATCCCACTCGGTAAGCAATATCACGGATTAATATCACGTTTTAGCAACCGAGAAAACAGACAGCGAAAGAAATGCATTCGTATTCTGGTTATAACAGTAGGATGTAGGATGTGTTTTTCGGAGCGGGACACCTCGTGCACTGCGACCAGCTTGATCTATTGGGGCTACAACCCCGGGGAGGCAGGGATGAAGTAAAGGAGCTGTAGGAGGTCTCAGGCCCTCAGAGACGCGCAGCAGAAGTGTCTAATATTTCCAGTTTGAACATCCGCACACCAGTAGAGAATTCCGAGAGCGGGCGACGAAGCGACCCAACGGGTGGGACAGCTCACCTTGGCGCTCACAGAAAGAAATATTTCCAATGCGCAATCATCCACGCCATCTGCCCGACACCGCTAGCACCGCAGGACCTGAAAACACATCTGAAATGTTAAAGAGAGAGATGAAATAAGAGGAAAGGGGACAAGGAGAAATCGTGGTAGAATGCATCACCTCGGCATTCGCCTAGACGACCAGGACAAGCCCACGAAAAATCCCATGATCAGAGTGGGGGTCACCAGGAATAGAACCCGAGACCTCCCGAGTGCTGGCCACAGACGTTGACGTCTGAGCCATCTCGCTCGGTTGGCTATAACAGTATTTTAATTTACATTTTATTCAAATACTGCAGATGTGTGCAGGATATAGCATCAGAATCTGTGTATCCTGTATTCTAACTCTACCAATGTATCAAATTCAGCTCCTACATACCAAAACCTTTTAATAACTCTTATGGAAGTAAGCGTAGTTGTATTCGTTTATTATGAATGTGTGCTAAATAATAAAATTATATATAGATAGTAAATGATGATCATTGAAATTGTTCAGCCGATATCTATAATTAACAAATGAGAAGTTTATTTTGTTGGATGATTACAGACTATGTGTTATTTACAAAATGATTACATTGATGGCCTGGGTATATGTAATCTTCATATTTGCCTCTTTCGCCCCTACTACGTGATGTTAGGTGTTTTTATGAAAACTCTGGGGCCTTTATGTTATTCAATAATCACAGTACCAAAGAGAAGGAAAAGTTGAACAAAATAACATATTTTGAGATTTTCTAAAAGTGACTCCGATAATTCTTTCATCACAGAAAGATTATCTATACAATATTTGGAAGACTATTGAGAAGGGTTACGGAAATCAGGACTATATCTGGCAATGTTGCATACTTCCTGTGAATATCAAGAAAGTTGTTCGCATTTTATTATGAATGACATAGGGACTTGGCTAAATTGCGGTTATAAGGGATAAGGGAAGATTCATCATTAAAACTTTCTCGGTCTCTTACCAATAATATAGATTCTAAGAGGTTTAAAAAGCCATCCGTGCAACGTCTGGAAGGATAACTAGAGTTGAATATTATAATCAGGGCCCGCATTCTCTTGACTTAAAAAGTTTGAAAAAAAAAACACATAAAAAGACTCCAAAATTTTAAAAAAAAATTGGCATAATAATTATAAAAATTACCTAAACCTGAGATTTATTTATTAAAATTAATTCACAGAAAGTTAAAAGTTAATTTATACATGGGTATAGCCCCTATGGTTCTCTCCTTAGCGCGGTGGTAGCGCTGCTGCCTACCAAGCGGGAGAGACGGGTTCGATTCTGGGTACTGGCGTGGGAATTTTCTCCAGCTGGGCCTGGCCTGCGGTTCACTCAGCCTCTTAGGTCTCTGAGGGGCCAATTGAGGACTACTTGGTTGAAAAGTAGCGGCTCCAGGTTAAGGAAGTCGCATATACCGGACGGGAGGGACCCGGAGCGCTGACCACGTCCCACCCTCCAGTACTGCACGGACTACACCCAACTCATGACGCCTCTTGTGGGCAGAGGTGACGCACACAGTGGCCGGGCGACAGGCCTTGTTCCGAAACGCGCTGTTACGTCACGGAGTTTAGCTTGTAACCGCTATACAAGCAGAAAAAGTAGATATGAGAATAATGAGATAGCTTAGAAATTAATTCAAAGTACACATTTGTCCATGTTCTTGTTTGAAGAATCTGAAAATAAAATCAAGAAAATGTTTTGAAGCAGGTCTTACAAAACTGTAGCATTAACACTTTTGAGTTCTCAGATTATACAAAATTCATAGCGAACCACGAGGACTTCATACTGTATGACACGACATAAGGTTAAGGACAATAACAATCTGACTGTACACACTTATTAACGAAAAAATCTGATGTGTTACACTCACATGACTTTCTCTACTCTTGTACAAACTATTTTTACAAACTCTTATTCTCCATCTATTTCATATTAATCGAGATAAATATTTGCAAAAACGATCTTTTGACATGCAAAGAGAATTACATTTTACACATAGCGACCAGTTCTAAAAATATTTGAATATCGTTTAAGACTTATGTTCCCCTTGTTTTGTACTTGCAGTGGTCTTTAAGCATATACATATCTCTTAATAGCTGGTTGCTATGTGCAGCACCATTCTCTTTGCCTCAGATTAATACTCTTTGCATATACAAGACAAAAAAAATGAATAACGAATTCCCATTTGAAAAAAGTATTGAATAATTTAAGAGAATAACAAGCAATATCTCGAAAATGGTTCACTCAACAAAAAAAATGTATATGACATAAATTGTGTATTTTAACGCGATCTACATTTTCTGTGCAGTAAAATTCTGTCTATCTCTTATGGTTTACCAGTTATGCAAAAGTCGTTCACAATGAAGAATACTTTTGGAGACATTCCCAGCAAATTCGAGATATAAATTTAATTTGTCATGAAAATATCTTGAACATATGATACTTTAATCAAAATCGTTAGAGCCATTTTTGAGAAAATTAAAATTTTCGAAAAATGTTCTAGTAAAGGATAGTCTGGGTTAGGGGGAGTATCTTGAAAACCTTCGTGTCGCATCTCTGGAAGATACTGAACCTAAATACCAAGCTTGGTGTTTATCCGACTGTTCGTTTCTGAGTTATGCTGTTGACAGACACACACATGGACATGTTTCCAAAAATGCTTTTATTTATTCAGGGGGTCTCAAAACATATATTTCCGGTGAAATGTCGGTATCGAATTTTTTGTGGAATACAATACTTCCCCTACTTACTATACGTAGTTGAGAAAGTAAAAACATGAATTTCCACATTCTGAGACCCACGATAAGCTTTTACGTACATGTTAGCAATGCCAACGATCAAGAATTAAAATATGACATGTCAGAATGCGAATTCTGATTATAATATTTTGTCTTCTCAGAGAATCTTTTCTCCCAAAGGTGATTTTACTCCAATTAGCCGTTATTACAATTTCTGCCAGAAGGAAATGGCAAATAAAGGCTCTTTTATAACTAATGATAAGCTCATAGTGGATGGAGAAAATTATGTGACACTTGTGCGTCAGATGTTTGCATAAATGAGCAGAATAAGATAGTATCTAAGCAGTTGAAAGACATGTTCATGAAACTGGAGTGAAACAGAGTATGCCTCCCCTTGTGAACATTATACAACAAAGGATGCTGATGTTAGATACATGCTGCCTGGATGTTTTCCCTTTGAAAAATAAAAGGTCTCTTCAATTGAAAAAGCTGAAGGGCGGCCAGCCGTTATCGGATTTTTGTAGCGCGGTGTGGTCTTTATGAAATACATGTGCGGTAGACATAGGACACGTGTAGCTGGGCTCTGAAATAAGGTCACTTACCCCAACCAAGAGGCATGAATGAATTTTCGTAAAAATGCTATAGTGATTCAAGAAAGCGCTCCTCTCCGCTTCAAACAATTCTACCAGTCAAATTAATAGAGAGAGAACATGACTCAGTTTTCTTAAAACTGTTATAATGGCTCCAGTAAGTATTCCTTAACACCTTAAACAGTTCTACAAGTCAAATTGAAATAGAAAACATAACTCAATTTTCTTAAAGCTGTTATAGTGACTCCAGTAAGTATTCCGTAACATTTTAAACAGTTCTACAAGTCAAATTAAAACAGAAAACATAACTCAGTGCTCTTAAAACTGTTATACTGACTCCAGTAAGTATTACTTAACACGTTAAACAGTTCTACAAGTCAAATTAAAACAGAAAACATAAATCAATTTTCTTAAAACTGTTATAGTGACTCCAGTAAGTATTCCTTAACACTTTAAACAGTTCTACAAGTCAAATTAAAACATAACTCAATTTTCTTAAAACTGTTATAGTGACTCAGTAAGTATTCCTTAACACTTTAAACAGTTCTACAAGTCAAATTAAAACAGAAAACATAACTCAATGCTCTTAAAACTGTTATAGTGACTCCAGTAAGTATTCCTTAACACTTTAAACAGTTCTACAAGTCAAATTAAAACAGAAAACATAACTCAATGCTCTTAAAACTGTTATAGTGACTCTTGAAAGTATTCCTTTACACTTTAAACAGTTCTACACGTCAAATTAAAACAGAAAACATAACTCAATTTTCTTAAAACTGTTATAATGGCTCCAGTAAGTATTCCTT
This sequence comes from Deroplatys truncata, assembly GCA_030765065.1. Lineage (NCBI taxonomy): Eukaryota > Metazoa > Arthropoda > Insecta > Mantodea > Mantidae > Deroplatys > Deroplatys truncata. The sequence goes on along the minus strand of CM060986.1, from coordinate 92,434,510 downwards.
AACACTTTAAACAGTTCTACAAGTCAAATTAAAACAGAAAACATAACTCAATGCTCTTAAAACTGTTATAGTGACTCCAGAAAGTATTCCTTAACACTTTAAACAGTTCTACAAGTCAAATTAAAACAGAAAACATACCTCAATGCTCTTAAAACTGTTATAATGGCTCCAGTAAGTATTCCTTAACACTTTAAACAGTTCTACAAGTCAAATTAAAACATAACTCAATTTTCTTAAAACTGTTATAGTGACTCAGTAAGTATTCCTTAACACTTTAAACAGTTCTACAAGTCAAATTAAAACAGAAAACATACCTCAATGCTCTTAAAACTGTTATAGTGACTCCAGAAAGTATTCCTTAACACTTTAAACAATTCTACCAGTCAAATTAATACAGAGAACATGACTCAATGTTCTTAAAACTGTTATAGTGACTCCAGAAAATATTCCTTAACACTTTAAACAATTCAACCAATCAAATTAATAGAGAGAACATGATTCAATGTTCTTAAAACTGTTATAGTGACTCCAGAAAGTATTCCTTAACACTTTAAACAATTCAACCAATCAAATTCATAGAGAGAACATGATTCAATGTTCTTAAAACTGTTATAGTGACTCCAGAAAGTATTCCTTAACACTTTAAACAATTCAACCAATCAAATTAATAGAGAGAACATAACTCAATGTTCTTAAAACTGTTATAGTTACTCCAGAAAGTATTCCTTAACACTTTAAACAATTCTGCCAGTCAAATTAATACAGAGAACATGACTCAATGTTTTTAAAACTGTTATAGTGACTCCAGAAAGTATTCCTTAACACTTTAAACAATTCTACCAATCAAGTTAATAGATATAACATGACTCAGTTTAATTAAAACTGCAATATTTATTGTAGAAAATATTCCTTTATACTTTAAACAATTCTACCAGTCAAATTAATACAAAGAACTTGACTCAGTTTTCTTAACTGCAATATTGATTATAGAAAATATTCATTTACACTTTAAAACAATTCTAACATTCAAATTTATAGAGGGTATGTTGTAATTTCTAAAATCTAGAATAAGCGAAAGATATTTCAGATTAATTATTCTGACCTCGTTCAAGATTCATTATTTCATAACCTCTGAAAATTTGGCAGATTTTCCAATTTATTGAATGGTGTTTACAAAAGTATGTTATATTGTGCATCTAGTAGAGAAATATTCATTTCTCCTCCACTTACCTAGATTAAGAAAGTGTTATATTCCAGTCAAAATTTCGATTCCGAGATTGCAATAGAAATACACGTTTTGAGATCCGTGCCGGTGTTTGTGTGCGCGCGCGTCTGTGAACGGAATGACTGGAGAAAGAAAAGTATGATTAATATAAAATTACACACTTGAAAGGGTACGGGGGAAGATTTTCAAGAAAATTCCCCCAGCTCAAACTACCTTCTCATGGAGAACTGTTTGTTATTTATCACTTTCTTAAAAATTACCCCAACAATTTTGATTAAAATATCATAAACGTTTAGGATACTTACATGCCTAATAATACGTATCATCTTGAATTTTCTGCGAATAGCCTGCAAAGTCCTCTTCGTAATAAAAACAGTTTCTACAGTGATGTACATCATCATTGATGTAAGTCACAAAGATGTAAACCATTATAGACAGAACCTTATTGCGCAAAAATGCAGGTCTTGTTGAAACTCAAAATTTGTGTCATACACTTTTTTGTACCGGTAACCATTTCCAATATATTCGCTGTTATTAGTTTTGATTTTCTAATACTTGATACATTTTTAAGTGCCAGATTCCCACAACTTTGTTTCCCACAATGTCATGGAAAGGGTATGAAATTATTTGACGATCCTTTTTTTAAGGATTTGATTATTGCTTCAGTCACCTGTATCCTTGTGGTACCTACAATGAAAACGAAATAAAGACATTTCTTTAAACAGCTATTTCGATAAACATAAAATGGATAGAAAATAAAGGTTATTTAGAGGTTTTTATACTGTTTCATTACACACATCTGCTATTTCGCAAGTGCCAATTAAATAAACAAATATCACGTATTATTCCATTATAAGAGATCCGATTGTACTTTGATTCGCTTGTCTTGTATTGGCTTAGTATTATCTATAATAACTCCAATGTGCACTGGTGTGCAAAACCTGAGAACGAAAGTAATATCTGCATGCTGTGACATTGCCAAGTAACATAGCTCGATGAAACTTGGATCATACATAGAGGGAACTGCTACGGTATGCTACAGTAGGCAACTAAACGAAATATGCAATGAGACGAACAGAAATGCCACTTTTATTCACAGACCATAAGCTACACTAAAGTCAATACGACATATGATGGCTCTCTAGATTTACAGAAACAGATACATGGTGCTTAAAAGGGTGTATGATCACCACGGACAGCAATTCATGTTCTGCATCGTGCTCCCATGCTGGCCACAAGGTTGGTAAACAATTCTTGTGGTAGGGCGTTCCATTCCTCCACCAGCGCTGTTGATAACTGTTGGAGGGTCGTTGTTTGCATGTGGATGTGCTGCAATGCATCCCATACGTGTTCGATGGGATTTAAATCGGGGGAACGGGCAAGCCGAATATCCTCTCGTTCCAAGAGATCCTCCGCCTGCGCTGTTCGATGCGGTCGCGTATTGTCATCCATAAAAATGAAGTCAGGGCCGACTGCACCCCTGAAAAGACGCACATGGGGAAGGAGTACAGTATCACAATAACGTTGACCAGTGAGCGTACCGTGTTCAAAGATTTGGAGGTCGGTGCGCCCATGCAACATTATGCCTCCCTAAACCATAACACCCGGACCACCAAAACGATCATGTTTAAGGATGTTCCTGGGTTCATTACGTGTTCCCACCTCTCACCGGATGAGGGTACTTCGAGAATCACTACTTAGACTGAATCTGCTCTCATCCGAGAAGAGCACGCGACCCCATTCCTCGTTGGTCCAAGTTTGAAACTCTTGGGACCACCGCAAACGGTGCCGCCGATGTGCGGATGTCATGGAACACAACGTACTGACCGTCGGGCAAAGAGACCATCTCTGTGAAGTCGCCGTGCCACTGTATATCGTGAGATTGCGCGCCTAGCTGTCCTGTTAAATGTGGTTGCAATTGCACCCGCTGTTTGGTGTGGATCCCTTCTGATCTGTTGCACAATGTAGCGGTCATCTGCCGCTGTAGTTAAGCGTGGTCGACCACCACCTCTCCTTGGGACAGCAGTGCCTGTGGTTTGGAAGGTTCCCCATACACGTGAACCAATGCTGTGAGCAATTCCAAACTCCTGAGCAACACTCGTCACACCTCGCCCTTCTTCCAGTTTCCCGATGATTCTTCCCCGTGTGAAGTCGTCCAAATGGTGTCTACGGGCCATGTTGCAATGAAGAACACCGCTACAGTGCACCGTAACAGCTCGCTAATTGTTACACACCGCCTTGTCCTGTTTCGTCAACTGCCCCGTGTTGCGGGACCAGACACATTTGGCACTATAGACTCGCTACACTCACGCCACGGATGTCCAGGTTTCTATGTACATGTAAGAGACCTCTGGCAACATGCTCCTGCACCTTCATCTACTTCCACCAAGTAGTTCATTTGTTATGTTACTTTACCCATTTCTCCTTAGGTTTTGCACACCAGTGTATTTGTATTCTAATATCTGTGCCTTGTAAACAATTTCTTCTAGTATTTTAGTCATTTAGGAGTTGAAATAAAAAGCTGTCTTGTATTCCATGTCCATCAGAAGGAACAGAGCGTTTCAAGGGGAAAATATTATCAAAGTCCGATGAGTGGTTCTTGAAATTACACTATTCATACATAAACAAATCCACTCTTTATATTAGTATAGGTTACCATAGTGTGATGCACATTCAAGTGGTTCAAATGAAGATTGTACATTACCTTAATTTTGTTTTCATGTTGAGAATAAAGCGGATTACCGTAGGTTTAATTTGTTTTGTTTTTGTTTTTTAAAGTCCCCTTGTTTTACCCAGTTTATGATACTGTGTTTTTTTACTGTTTTCGTTCCGCTTATTTACGAAATTACACAACACACAAACAGCCATGTCCATAGCGGGAATTGAACCCGTGACCCTCAGCTTGGTGGAGCTCCAGAGCTATACACTCTAGCGACCACGGCGAAGAGGGCCGTGTTAGCACAAATACCTTAAAAGCAATAAGTCTATGTGATTTGAGTTATATTATCGTGTTTGTAACACACGTATGTTTAGAAAACCTAAAAGGACATTCTTTGGTCTGTTCCAATCTCTGTGTTTTGAACTGTTTCAAATTTCTCGGCTACTAACATATATTTCACCTTCAGCACTCGATTTGATGATCATAATGACATGAAGGCAAAGAAGGCCCGCACAGAGGTGCCAGTGTGAATCGACCGCAGAGCTGTTGGAACGTTGACAAATTTACGCTTCGAAAGTCAGTTCTTTTCTTTCTTTCTTTCTTTCTTTCTTTCTTTCTTTTGTATGGTATACATGTTTGCATAAGCTTAAAGCAGTCAGTTGTGAGTTTAGGAATATATCTAGACTTTATATAAAATGCTTTGGAAGAATCTATGTTAAAACGTTAAGAATGTTATTTGTTCCAATCGTATACGAGTATGCTTATTCATAATGTTAATCGACAATTGAACTAAAAAGAGCAACATATTAAATATGATGTAGAATTCCTTCCAAGAAGGAGAAAATAACACGTCACCGCGCCAGACTGCATTAAACGCTCTTATTCATTTTAGCACAGAATCAACCCTAAAAATATAAGACTGTAATCCCGTCCATCGTGCTTAAATGTACACGTGTTCATCTCCTTTAAAGCCATCATGTAAATATGTGAGGTATGCAAAGTTTAATCAACACAGATCCCTAGCAGTCCGGCTGCTATGGTGGATCGATAAAGACAGGTGCAAAACGAATAAATAGAACAGCTGATGTGAAACTATGTGAATAGTTTCACTGTTTACAGGAATGAAGATAATAATGTAATAATGCATTTATTACCATATCGTTTTTTTAATTACTAATCTAAATCGTAATTTTTGCACGAATATTTAAGCATTCATAATGTTATCTCTGTATAGCTTCATATCTGAATCCCTTCTTATGGTTTAGCAGATATATATGTCCTTTATACTGTTATTTAATTCACTTATTTTCAACGTCTTCAGCCCCTTTAATGTTAAAGATATTGATTCAATAATTTTTACCGCATATCTTTATATCTGTGCAGTTACAAGTTTCAAAATATCGAAAGAGTTACAAAATACTTGAATTTATTGTTATTACTATTATTTATTGTTGTTATTATTATTATTATTATTATTATTAAAATGTTTGGTAATTTTATTTTTTTTCAAGCTAGTTTTCAACTTAGCTTAGTAACTTTTTAGTAGAAAAGAACCCTTGTGGTTTAAGAATGTGCACAAAAATACCATTCTTGTAACTTAATGCTTGTTCATTTTCTGTGAGAAAAGAGAGAGAAAGAGGCAGTGAGTGAGTGAGTGAGTGCAAAAGAGGATTAAAATGGAACTAGTCCATTCAGATACTAATAAACTGCTTTTCAAATGGCTGCCTGGTGAAATGTTAAGAGTGGTAGAAATTCAAATTATGTAATGTTTCTAATACACCAAACACAATTGAAAGCCCAGAAAATTAATTATTCACTACCTCCTTAGGTTTTAGTATACTCCCCCTAAAATCTGAGCCACTGTGGCTATGAATGATGTGTAATTATTTTCAATGATATTTATTTTAAAAGTATATGAAAACGAGTTTTCCCATAGATGAGATCGATCCATCCATCCATCCATCCGTCCGTCCGTCAGACCGACCATCCTTCCATCATCTAGTAGATTTCTTTTTCTCGCCCTCTAGTAACTTTTGAAACTTATCAAAGTTCATTTTGGAGATTCATTTCAGTTCTCTGATATTTTTGGCATTACCTTGTATGATTCGTTTACTCTCGGAGCTGCAGTACATCTTGTCAGCGCACGAACCCAAATTGTTAGCCCTGAATTCATTCCAGTAAAGATGTGACCCCACCTCGAGCCTTGCTCATAATGCAAAGAGAGCCAGTTAGTAATGTTTCAAACGAACTGACTATACCTGTTGATTTTCAGAAAAATATCTGAATTTTAGCTTTAATTTCTCCATTTTAATATACACATTATTTGACTTTAGGCAGAAGGATATAACGTTCATTAGTAGGTAGATTATTACCTAATTTTTATGCGGCAGTACTTTCTCTTTTCCTTCTCCCTTGAAATTGCTGTTGAGTAATATCCTACAATGAAATTGCAATCACAGAAACTTTTCTGTTTAATTACTCTAGAGTAGCAATTATAGGAATTGTGTTTGAGTGCCCTAATTATTCTAATTACTCTTCTTTTATGATTAAGAATTTCTCGTTACGTAGGTACCTATGCTAGCTAATATAATTAAGCACGGCTGCAAATGATTAAAAATCGAAGACTGTAGATTTTCATTTGCTCTTAATACATATTTAAATAATGCATCGTTCCACCGAGGCCCATACGTATAAGCATGAGATTTTTCCCCTCTCGAGCCAATGAAATTTAATGAGTGGGGAGTAACTAGCCGAGAGTGGTCAGTTTTCCATGAAATGTATTATCTGAATCAGAGCAAATTTTAATAGCTTATGAATTTCATGACTTTCACACTTTATTACGCCTTGCCTGAAGTATAGGAAAAACATTCAACTACAAAATCCAGTGACGGTTATAGCCAGTAGGGTGAGGTGGCTTATCTCTCAAGTAGAGCTTTAGCTGGTGGGACGGGTACACAGTATGCTGAACTCTTGCCGCGCATGACGCGTACATTGGAAAACGGCCAACAGTCTTTCACTATCGCGCATCTTTACTCCTCACTTGCCTCAGAAAAGTAAACACTACCTCCTTCTAATAGCTAAACCCCTACCTGCTTGGAAGGGCTCCCCACCCACTAGCTAAAATGTCGTTTAATAGACAGTACTTACGTTGGTGGCCTCCTTTTCCCAAAATCAAGACTTAGATAGTGCTTTCTTTATCCACTTCCCGCTCATGCTAACATTCGCAAGAAGTTGAAATTCCTGCACTCCGCGGGTTTTGTATTTTTACCGCAGATGTTAATAAAATGCATTTAATCCTCCAACTATTGATATGTATATTCTTTGTTGCAGATAAATATATATACATATATGATTTTTACCATTTATATTTTACCGTCTTTACATCTCTTTGTGTGTTAACGTTTACTTAATTCATGTAGCATCTAAATCTATTTCAGCGCAAGCAGCCATCTCACTTTCAGTTGTTGATTGGCAAGTTCAACACTACCAGGCGTGACTAATCGATCACCATTTCGAAAAGCCTAGCGCGGTCGAACTTTATTCTATTTTTGAACAGCTGACAGTTCTTAACTTTATTTTCGCGTAAATATTTCCATTATTCACTATCGTCGAAAAAATAGTATGCATAACATCCATTAAGTGCATCTTTGCAGAAACTCGAAAGTGAAAATCCTCGACTTCGTCTCGTAATTTCAACTTCTTCCTCGTTCTACAAAGATGTACTTAGCACACTTGTATCACAATGTACTATTTCAAGGAAAGTTACGTGTGGGGGCTAGATGGGGGTAGAGTTAATTTTACGAATTAACATTGTTCATACATCGTACATCATGCTATTATCTACCAGGAGGAACCACAGCTTCGATGTAGAAATTCCTTTCCGTCTCTCCCTTTTCTTCCCCTCACCAACACTACCTCTTCCCTCTCTCAATCGCTCTTATCACCTCTATCTTCATTTCTCTTCCTCTCCTTCTGTGCCTACATGCCATGTAGAATTTTGAAAAACGGTAATAAATTTATTTCTATGGTGTGAATACTAAAATCATAACTTAAGTAAAAATTTAACGGTGCATAAACTTGTGCTTTTCCTTATGCCTCCAATGCGATAGGAACTACTGGTTTAGTATACGATTATATCATTTCTTAAACATTCATCGAATCGATATTTTGTAAATAGCATACATTTTCGGAAATAGTATGCATATAAATTTTGGTTTTTCGTAAACGTTTTCAAAAAAACTAAATACTAAATGAGATATTTCGATTTTTTTTATTTTGTGTCCTATTATAATCTTCCCTTTGGGCAGAGTAATTAACATGCCACCTAGCCTATTTTCTAAGTTAGGACCTAAAATGTGCTATATACCAAGTTTTATAGCAATCAGTTCTTCCATTATTTCTTTAAAAAGTAATAAACACACTCACACGGTCATAAACAATTTTTAAAATGCTATTTCTGTCGTCAGGGTAACCCATTATATTCGTTATCAATTACGAGGGTCCTTCTTAAGTAAGAACCGTTTTGATATAGTACACGAAATATTTTAATTATGAACATAACTTTTATAGGAATTGAAAATATGAACATTATTTTATTTTTCTACATAGTCACCATTAAAGTCTAAACACTTGTTCAGTCGTGACACCAGCTTTTGGATACCGTCATCACAAAACTCTGCCGCCGGTCCACCTTGCACACATTCTTTTGTATTGAAGTTTGTCGTAACAATTGCATAAAGTTCTGACTTTGGAACTTGAGGAAAATGTTGATGAAGCTGGTCAGTAGTGAAGCGCCTGTTTTCACGAATCTTCTCATCAACTTTTGGTGCCAAATCTTCACTGATGACAGATTGATCTGATCATGAACATTCATCCTTTATTCATCGAATATCTGCAGCACTTTGGCACTTTTCCATCATTCATCACACCTTCTCCATATACTGCAGCAATTCGTTGATAAATTCCAGCAGGCCAAACCTTTTCTACGTATAAAATCCGAATGATGGTACGCACCTCACAGTCGGCGGGATTATTAATTGACATGGCGACAAATAATACAGCACAGCTAAACAATCAGCACAGACAAAGAGTTGAAACTTACTGGCAGAGTAGTGGAGGACCGGCCGAGAGTGTTTGACCTTGAGTTGGCGTTACCTGACAGCCTGGCGGTTTTTACTGAAAAAAGACCCTCGTATTTATCCAAAGTCGAAAGTTACCAGAAATTCTTCGATTACAGTTCTTTTATTATAGATATCTATACCAATATATAAAAATATGATGTGTTACACTTACATGACCTTCTCTACTCTTGTACAAACTATTTTTATAAACGCTTATTCTCCATATGTTTCATGTTAATCGAGATTTCGAGATGATAATCTTATTGCTAATTTTCTTGTAGATGCAAAGGGAATTGGTAGGCTTTAAGCGATAGTCAAATATTCTAAGAGCTGCTTGCTATGTGAAGCATTCCATTCTCTTTGCATTACCACAGCAAAAAGATGAATAACGAAATCCCATTTGAAAAAAAGTATAAGTATTGGAAAATTTAAGGGAATAACAAGCAATATCTCGAAAATGGTTCACTCAACAACAAAAAATGTACATGACATAAATCGTGTATTTCAACGCGATATACATTTTTGTGTTCTAAACTTTTGTCTATCTCTTATGGTTTACCAGTTATGCAAAACTCGTTCACAATGAAGAATACTTTTGGAGACATTCCCAGTAAATTCAAGATATATATTTTATTTGTGATGAAAGTATCTTAAATATATGTTATTTTAATCAAAATCGTTAGAACCATTTTTGAAAAAATTAAAATTTTCGAAAAATGTTCCATGTAAAGGGTAATCTGGAGGGGGGATTTTCTTGAAAACCTTCGTGTCGCATCTCTGGAAGATACTGAACCTAAATACCAAGTTTGGTGTTTATCCGACTGTTCGTTTCTGAGTTCTGCTGTTCACAGACACACAGACACACACACGGACATATTTCAAAAATGGTTTGTTTTTGGATTCAGGGGGCCTCAAAACATATATTTCCGGTGAAATCTCGGTATCGAATTTTTGGGTGGAATACAATACTTCCCCTTACTATACGTAGTAGAGAAAGTAAAAAGGAAATATAATAACTAATTTTGAAAGGAATATCGAAAACTATTATTCTGATCTAAATGTCTTTAATGATGAATAGCCACTGTGAATGACAGGCTATCGCTTGAAAGATCGTAGTATTGATACGACTATCTGTATAACAATTCTGAGTCTTCTTGTACTATGGCGCTTGATCTTTGGATTGTTTAATATTATTAAGTTTGTTTTATTTGTGGTGGTTTTGCTAGACCAGCATAAACAATGAGATCGATCTTTAAAATGAACATTTTGTATACAAAAATATTACGAGCCACCTCCGCGATGTGGTCTAAGGACCCGGGCTCGTTTGAGCATCATTCCTCCCATTTCATTCGTTCTATATGACCTATCAGGTTCGAGGTCATTCAACTTCAAGAAAAATGAAACAAACAAAATTACGAACCCAAATATACTGTACGTATACATACCTAGTTATTCTGAGCTCCCATATTTCGAGGATAAGCGTTTTGCTATTATTCTGTTTTTTTAACACTATAAGGCACTGAAGTGGATATTCGTTATCCAACTGTTTCCAGTAACTTTTATGGTCATTTTGAGGGCTTTGACTTGAGAAACAACTTACTAATAGTGTTTTTACTTTCAAAATGTAGGTTTTTTTTAACTTAGTTAACATGAACTTTAAAATTGAACACACATTCACTCTATTCATACTACCACGCTCTATGGAGGATAGGGAATGATTCTGAATAAAGAAAAATTCCCCGCCCCAGCCAGAAATTGAACCCAGGATCTCTGGCCTAAAAAACAATATGTTTAACCATTTTGGCGTACTTTAGTCAAGAGCAGTTAAATTACTTTGTGTTGCAGAAATCTCTAGAAATGTTCCTATATCAGATTTACCCGAGGAATGAAGATGAAACTCGGTATTTGGTTCAAGGACAGTGTATTAGTGACGTATGGAACTGATAGCATATAATATTGATAAAATAAAACGAATATCTCCGTGGGCGAAGCCATGGGTGAACAATAAATCTAACTTGAATTGAAAAAACAGTGCGTGACCTGTGTAAAGTTATTATATTTTCCTCCAGTCTTTCCCCATCCCTTTATCTGGGCCGTATTTGCAAGCACAGTACTAAGGCATAATGATAGGTGCTCCTTTAACCATCATATTCCATCATTGATGCTTTCCTACCAATCGAAGTTTACTGAAGTATTTCTCTACTTTACTATGGATTCTTGAACCTCTCCTTTTCCTTCGGCACATGGAAGCCATTCCAATATAAGGCTATCATTCCTGTACCATCCTTATCGTGAAAATTCTGTTCCATGATCAATTCATAATCATACGAGGACAGTCCCAGAATTACCCGACCTGACGTATATATAGCAGTTGTTGTTCCAAACAAATGACTATGGTAGAAAGTACCACCCTTATAAAGCTTAAGTTTGTAGTTTGGCGACACTGTCTTGTTTAGTAATTGTTTGTTAGCCATTAATAGTGAACTCTCTCTGCGAATTTGTAAACATGGCTAGAACTAGCCATCGTTGTGTGATACAATACTTTCATTTGAAAGGTCTTAGTCCAACTAATATTAAAGCTGAGCTAGATTCTACTCTGGGGGTGTCTGCTCCTTCGTTTACAACAGTAAAATATTGGGTGGCAGAGTTTAAGCGAGGCCGTACGAGCTGCCAAGACGAACATCGCAGTGGTCGACCAAATGAGGTGATCATGCCAGAAATTGTAAAGAAAATTCACAAATTTGTATTTTATGACTGTCGACTGAAAGTGTGTGAGCTAGCAGACACCGTAGGCATTTCAAAAAGTGCTATACATCGCATACTGACTGAAAATTTAGACATGAGGAAGCTGTGCGCAAGATGGGTGCCGCGTTTACTCACAATGGGACAAAAGCAGCGTCATACGGATGTTACATTCGAGTGTTTGGCAATGTTTTGCTGCAATAAAGCCGAGCTTTGGCGTCGATTCATAACCATGGATGAAACATGGGTCCATCACTTTACGTCTGAGACGAAGGAACAGTCAAAACAATGGATTGAAAGGGGAGAATCGGCTCCAAAGAAGGCGAAGACAGTTCCATCTGCAGGCAAGGTCATGGCGTCAGTTTTTTGATGTGCGCGTAGGATAATTTTCATTGATTATCTTCAAAAAGCGAAAAGCAACCAATGGCGATATTATACAAACTTATTGCAACGTTTGAATGATGAAATCAAGCAAAAACGATTGCATTTAGCGAAAAAGAAAGTTCTGTTTCATCAAGACACTGCACCAGTTCACACATCCATTATCGCCATGGCCAAAATCAATTAGTAAAAGTTCGAATTGCTACCTCATGCACCCTATTCGCCAGGCTTAGTCTCCTCTGATTACTTCCAAAGTTGAAGAAATGGCTTGGTGGTAAAAGATTTGCCAACAATGGCGAGGTGGAGTGCAAACTATTTTTGCACATTAAATTAAATTGATTAAATTGATGGCTATTTTTGCAGAACTCAACGGTTCTGACTATAAACAGGGTATCGAAGCTATTGAACATCGCTGGGAAAGTGTATGGAGCTGAAAGGAGACTATGTAGAGAAATAAAGATGTTTTGTTCCCAACATTTTTGTGTTTTCTTTGTTAGGTCGGGTACTTCTTGGACAGCCCTTGTAGCTCCTTCATCTTTTTAGCAAATGGTTTAACTGGCTTATAAAGAGATACTTCTAATGAAGATTGGAATAATTATACTTGCTTAACAATTACTGTTATTACTATTATTGTTAACATTTATTATTATTATTATTATTATTATTATTATTATTATTATTACACAACTGATTGTGCATTTTACATTTTTAGAGCGCATCCCATGCTAAGTGAGACTGAATAGTAGATTATGATACAAGGGTTAAAAGTAGGGTTTCATTTGCGAGTAGGTGAAACTAAGAGAAATAACGTTTAGAACGAGGTTCTTGAAACAAAAGAAATGAGCGAGATGTTTTGATGCTTTGTTTATTCGTTAGCAGTCATTTTCAGTGAAATTACTTTCAATATGTTTTGCCTTACACCAGGCAGTGAAGTAATTAAATACTATACAATATTGCTTTCTGGATTTTTTGTAGAAGTAGTTGTAGTGTTACACTTTCTGCTGCTTCTGTAATTTCACCTGGCTCTTCCATTTAAGCTTCTTCTGAATTCATAGTTGCCGCCGTTTAATCTTTATGTAGGTTATACTACATAAAAGAATAACGTTTTAGATCAAAGAAAGTACAGATTAGCTCTACAACGAATTGCGATAAATTGAAGTATGGCGATTTGTGTGTGAACAGGTAATGCAACCGCCAGGAGAAATTAACCATGTAAAAAGACATAATGAAAAGTAAAACCTAATCAAACCAAGTCGAGTTATTGTACATGTGCAAATATAAAGGCTAATTGCCATGTTATTGGACTTGAAACCAAGGTTGGAGTGGTATAAAAATATTATTGCACTAGCGCGATAATGTGTGCACTGTGTTAAAGGTTGTACTTTTAGGCCACGCTGTCTAAATAAAGGATTTTTTAGAGCAAACCATTGGTATAATTTTCAAAATCTGTAATTCTTTCTCAATGTTCTTAGATTGCTTGCTAAAGACACTATGTCCTAGGTAAAAGCAAGTTTGAAAATTTAGAGGTTTCAGCTGTAATCATTTTAAAAACATTAGTTATAATATTGTTTTATTTATTTACCCACCAAAATGGCACATGCATTCCAATTTATATTACATGCACATAATTATATTCTTAATTTTTATAATGCAGATTACCTATTAATTTTAGAGTTTAATGGAGTAGTTATTTATGAAAGGTATGTCATTTATTTGATTTCCAAAGCACTAATTTTCGAAACAAATGTGGAACTGTAAGACTTACAGACCTATATTATTATAGCTTTAACCTCCTGTATCCACCATTTACCTATAATGAATTGTGTAATGGAACCATTTCTACAAACGTTTATACCGATTAATATAAAGTAGGTAGAAAACTCGGCGTGGTTAGACCGCTCGCCTCCCACCGAGGTGGCCCGGGTTCAATCCCAGGGACCTGCACGTGGGATTTGTGGTTGACGAAGTGGCGTCTGGGCGGGTTTTCTCCGGGTTCTCCGGTTTCCCCCGCCATTCATTCCACCGCTCCATCATCACCTTTCCTTTCATCCATTTCACCAACATTTCGTTTCATCTACTTCCTTCATCCCATACCAGGCATCGGGCTGATCACCCATCCTGGCTGCTCTGTCTGATCCATGAGTGTCTGCTCCTCGACGGGCCTCTGACCCCAGGCACCCGCTTGTAAGTCCTGGGGGTGTAAGTCCTACATACGAGGAGGGTAAACAGATAATGAATGAAAAAAAGGTAGAAAACTCAGCGTTTGTAACATTGGTTTGTAGAAGGATGGGCAGAGAAAGCCAGGTGAATGTAGCATCAAATGTAGCATCCTAATCTCTTATCAAATATGTTTTTGGACAGCTGCACTAAAAGTCTTTAACAAGACCCACTCATACTATAAGATTATAGCATTAGTGGAATAAAACGTTTATAACGCTCCAAAGTTACCACCTTTGTTTCTTGCGATTGAAATTATATGAGTATTAAACGGAGGTCTTGTAACAATTAATGTAATGGCAGATTATTTGAATCATTTGGAGATGGATTCCGCAGAAAAAGAGAAAATCTTCAATGCTACTTCCTCTACACAAGGAATTAATATTAAAAATTCTAACAATTGCACAATCTATATCACAATTACATCAAAGAATTAGCCATAATAATAATAATAATAATAATAATAATAATAATACTCATCATCATAATGTTAAATGAAATATATTTTTATTAACGGCATTATTATTAGTCCTATTCTGTAGATTTATTTTTGTCACAGCCTTCTATATATTATGTTATGATTCTTTAAGTGATCATGTTGTCAACACTGTGCTATGAAGATCAAACAACAAAGAAGACCAAAGAATGACAGACTAGAGCTCACCATTGCGCATTTCCGAATGTATACTACCATTTCCATACAAATTTCAACTGGATACATTATATTTTAATAATCAGGCCTGTTTAAAAAATAATATATGACAACACATTCTACAACATATTATTTTGCTCGTAGGATTGTTACACTTGCCTTTCAGCTTCGTTCCTTAAACACCCCTACTCGCAAAATAAAGCTTTTTTTAACTCTTGGTCCAGAAATTGAGAAACAATCATTTTCTTTTGGAGTGTCCGAAGACGAGGCCCTACATACAGTATGTGATCAAAAGTATCCGTACACCCCACAAACATACGTTTTTCATCTTAGGTGCATTGTGCTGCCAACTACTGCCTGGTACTCATTATCTGCGACCTCAGTAGTCATTAGACATCGTGAAACAGCAGAATGGGACGCTCCGTGGAACTCACGGACTTCGAACGTGGTCAGGTGATTGGGTGTCACTTGTGTCAGAAGTCTGTACGCGAGATTTTCACACTCCTAAACATCCCTAGATCCACTGTTTCTGATGTGATAGTGAAGGGACGTGTACAACACAAAAGAGTACAGGCCGACCTCGTCTGTTGACTGATAGAGACCCCCGACATTTGAAGAGAGTCGTAAAGAGTAATAGGCAGGCATCTATCCAGACCTCACACAGGCATTCCAAACTGCATCAGGATCCACTCCAAGTACTTGACAGGCGTGAGGTGAGAAACCTTGGATTCCATGGTCGAGCGGCTGCTCATAAGCCACACATCACGCAGGAAAGTGCCAAACGACGGCTCGCTTGGTGTAAGGAGCGTCAACATTACACAATTGAACAGTGGCAAAACGTTGTGTGGATTGACGAATCAGGGTACACAATGTGGCGATCCGATGGCTGGGTGTGGGTATGGCGAATGCCCGGTGAACGGCATCTGCCAGTGTGTGTAGTGCCAACGTGAAATTCGGAGGTGGTGCTATATGGTGTGGTCGTGTTTCTCCTGCGGGGGCTTGCACCCCTTGTTGTTTTGCGTGGTACGATCACAGCGCAGACCTACATTGATATTTTAAGCACATTCTTGCTTCCCACTGTTGAAGAGCAATTCGGGGATGGCGATTGCATCTTTCAACACGATCGAGCACCTGCTCATACTGCACGGGCTGTGGCGGAGTGGTTACACGACTATAACATCCCTGTAATGGATTGGCCTGCACAGAGTCCTGACTTGAATCCTATACAACACCTTTGGGATGTTTTGGAACGCCGACTTCGTGCCAGGCCTCACCGACCTACATCGATACCTCTCCTCAGTTCCGCACTCCGTGAAGAATGGGCTGCGATTCCCCAAGAAACCTTCCAGCACCTGATTGAATGTATGCCTGCGAGAGTGAACGCTGTCATCAAGGCTAAGGGTGGGCCAACACCATATTGACTTCCAGCATTACCGATGGAGGGTGCCACGAACTTGTACGTCATTTTCAGCCAGGTGTTCGGATATTTTTGATCGCGTAGTGTAGTAAATATGTTCATTTTGAACCAGAGTAGGACAGAAAATGGTGAGTTGTATTTGTATTTTTTAGCCTTTTTTGTTCTTAACGGCTTTTTTGCAACTTTGCCTTCTTTCAGTAAATTTTCAATGACCTTTTTCAAATCGAAGAGGCGACAATGATTTATATAGATTAACATAAGTTAAAAAAAATGCGATTGAAATAAGTATTTTATTCTAAAAATTTTTCGCACCGTATGTTTCATACTATAAGAATTTTGTATTTTTTAAGCAAAAAATGTTTAAATTTGTTTCAAAGAATAACATTTAGATGTTACCTACATGATAAATTAAGCGCGTGAATCTCTATCTGATATATAGGATGGACCTTTAAGTTGAAACTGTACAGCATTACCAAAACTAAGCGTTGTAGAAAGAAATTTCGTAAATAAAAGTTGCTTGATATTGTGGGGGAAAGTAAATTCCATTAGTCGTCTTTTTTTTGGAGGAGGTTATCATGGTCATTTTAGGCTCAATTTAATATTTTAAATGGGAACCTTCAATTAGGGTCAATTAATATATATCAAGGGTCCATAGCCCCAGGCGGCAATGTCTGCGGCCCGCATTCTTGAGGCCCCGGGCGACCGTCGACCGCCTGCTCTGACTTGGGTTTTGTCGCCGTTTTCTCTTGTCGCCAGGCGAATGCTGGGGTGGTTTTTCTAGTGCCACGAATTTTTTCGGTTCCTCATTCCCTATCGTTTCATTTTATATAACCTTTCGGGGTACGTGGCTTGACTGGGTAGGTTGGTGGTGTGTGGTGCGCGGTGGATATGAGCTCTGTGACTGTTTCTTCCTCCTCTGGTACAGTACAGTTCGGACCTGTTCATCAGAAGTGCTAGGGATTTGTCTGAGGAGTGTTTTCATCTTGAACTTTAGGGACCCCGCAATATCCGCACCTGCCACTATTTGGCCCAGGCAACCACCCT
This sequence comes from Deroplatys truncata, assembly GCA_030765065.1. Classification (NCBI taxonomy): domain Eukaryota; kingdom Metazoa; phylum Arthropoda; class Insecta; order Mantodea; family Mantidae; genus Deroplatys; species Deroplatys truncata. The sequence goes on along the minus strand of CM060986.1, from coordinate 92,417,053 downwards.
TCGGATCTTTCGCCCTCTCCCTTCCTCCCGGAGGTTGCATAGGACACAATAGGCCTGTGGTCATAGTGCTTAAATCCTCCTCTGCCCCTTGCGAGAAAAATAAAAGGAGTCCATAAATAACACAATTTATGGAGAAATGACACACATTCCCTTTTAACAATGGCTGATTAAATATGTTGATTCCTAATATCAACCGTTATGTGCCTTACTTAAATACGAGGAACGTTTTTAAAGCAAGCATCTATAATTTTTTAAAAAATAACAGAACATAATTTTCCCGAATTTTATTATTAATAATTACCTTACACCGTACAGTGCTTCTCCACAGAGTCACCGCCGTTATTCAGGCACTTGTCGTAACAGGAAATCAGTTTTTGTATGCCTTCGTCAAAAAACGATGCCACCTGTGATGAAAGCCAAGTCAGCACTTCTTGCTTCACATCATCATCGTCGTTGAAACTTTTTTCACTAAGGAACTTCTTCAGATGAAGAAACAGATGAAAATCGCTTGGTGTCGAATTGTTCCCAACCAAATGATGTGATCAGATCTTGAGTTTGTTTGGCTGTGTTTGGCCGGGCATTGTCATTCATTATTGTTCTCCCACACAATTGGCGATGAATGTATGCTGGTGTAACATTTCTCGCATTCAAAGACGAATCACTGATCTAACTACACAGTCGACCGGTCGTTCGTTTGTTTTGAACATTTCGAAACGCTCTAACAACAGAAAACACAAACGATCGCTCACAGCTGCGTCTAGCTTCCTAATGAATGGAGAAAGTCATCGCGAATGCAGCGCTGCAGCGACAAAATATTAAAACGGTACTTACACGCCTCGTGAGTATTTAAAACTAAAATTATTAGAAATATTAATTAATTTGCATCACACTTTTACATTCATTTTTCAGTTATTGGGTCCATTTTAGGATATTTAGGTCATTTTATGTCTTTTTCGGCAGTATATAAGCCTTAGCTATTAGTTGCCAATCTTATGTCTGCGGTTTACTTTTTACTCAATACAAACAGTGCTGCAGCTGCATTTTCTTCTTCCTGATTCTGTTGATGACATCTTTTTCGGTGGACATAGCATATATCAGCTTTGTTAACAAACGCTTTAGTGAACATTGTTTATTAACTTTAGTGTGGGCTCAGAAAGAATGAGCGAACGGAAATCTATCACGAAAAATTGGTTTCAGAAGAAACTACTTGCTAAGAAATGCACTGGAAGGAATTATGATGAGGAAAACGTTCCCGGTAGAAGAAGTTACGAGATAACAGAAAGTATTAAGATAAACGGTTCATATAGGTAGAGGAAGAGGAGAAGGGGAAAGAGGGAATAAGGTAGAAGATTGGGTCGTGCCTGAATGTTACACATCAGGATTTTTTAGTCTCCAGTGTTACGGATATTGCCTTTGCCTAATCGATAAACGTTACTACCCAGTTAAGAAGGTAGATTTGAAAGCGGCACTTTGCTTAACGAATACATCCCTAAAGATGCAGACATTAAGGGTGAATTTTGCGTTGCGACCGACACAAAAGGGCACCTAGACATACTTACCTTGTGCGCAGGCCATTGTTTTCCAGGTCTCCTTTAAGTCGAAGAATATCAACCCCTGTACAGAGCGCCCTTGGAACTCCTGTCCTTTATACCAGCAATGCCATTTAGTAAATTGATTCCGTCCCCTTCATTTCACTTCGTGTCGTTCCCCAAGGTCTGGCACAGTAATGTCAGTGTCGGAATGGCCACCGCTATTAGTCTTTCGTTAAGAAATAATTTCGCTACATGACACAATAACACATAATACATGTCAGAGAATATGTTCAATTTACATGACTTTCTCTACTCACTCTCCTTCAAACTATTCTTATAAAAGCTTACTCTTCCATCTGCTAAGCGATAGTCAAATCTTTTCAAAGGCGGTCGCTATGTGATGGTTTGAAATATCGTTCTCTTTGCATGAACACGGAAGGAAAAAACGAATAGTGATTTGTAGTTCAGAAAGTAAAGAATTTTAAAATGAAAAACCAATATCACAGTTAACTCCACAGAAAATGTTATTTCACTCAAATTTTGTCTTTCACGAGATCTACATTTTATGTATAATAATAATGTCTACCTCTTACCTACCACTGTGGAAGGGTTGCAAAAGGGACTAGACAGGCTTCAGACTTATTGTGACGGATGGGTACTGGCCGTTAATGTAAATAAAATGAAAACAATTACGTTTAAAACAGCTCGGTATACAGCCGAACAGAGACCTGGACTTACGCAGGGGAGAAAATGGGCAATGTAAAGAGTTTTGTATACTTAGGTTTGACTGTTATAATGAATGGACTAAACACGAAACTGATCACGGTTAGGAAACTCAAGGCAGGAATGAGAGCTGCGGAAACTCTGTGCACTCGGAGCACAATCTCAGATATACGGTAAAATTGCTAGAGACAATATATCGGCAATTGTTTGATCCACAATGACGTATGGTGGGAACCCACGGAAAGGCTAGAACAAGTAAGAACAGGTTTCCTTAAAGGTATCTTGGGTGTGAGAAGAGGTACTGCAAACTCGGCAGTTTTAGAGAATATGGTGCATACAGCGCAACAATTGAATGTAAAATACGGGCTATCAAATAGCGGATTAGAATTATGAGAGGGGATCAATCACTTATTAGAACAGTATGCTATAAGGGACGGCTTAGAATGGGAGAGGACAAGACGTGGGCAGTGAGAATCAAGAGAGGGTTGGAGAGAATAGGGAGGGGTAATACACTACGTGATCAAAAGTATCCGGACACCTGGCTGAAAATGACGTACAAGTTCGTGGCGCTCTCCATCGGTAATGCTGGAAGTCAATATAGTGTTAGCCCACCCTTAGCCTTGATGACAGCGTTCACTCTCGCAGTCATACTTTGAATCAGGAGCTGGAAGGTTTCTTCGGGAATGGCAGCCCATTCTTCACGGAATGCGGAACTGAGGAGAGGTATCGATGTAGGTTGGTGAGGCCTGGCACGAAGTCGGCGTTCCAAAACATCCCAAAGGTGTTCTATAGAATTCAAGCCAGGACTCTGTGCAGGCCAGTCCATTACAGGGATGTTATTGTCGTGTAACCACTCCGCCACAGCCCGTGCGGTATGAACAGGTGCTGTTGAAAGATACAATCGCCATCCTCGAATTGCTCTTCAGCAGTGGGAAGCAAGAATGTGCTTAAAATATCAATGTAGGTCTGCGCTGTGATCGTGCCACGCAAAACAACAAGGGGTGCAAGCCCCCTCCAGGAAAAACACGACCACACCATAACACCACCACCTCCGAATTTAACTGTTGGCACTACACACGCTGGCAGATGACGTTAACCGGGCATTCGCCATACCCACACCCTGCCATCGGATCGCCACATTGTGTACCGTGATTCGTCACTCCACACAACGTTTTGCCACTGTTCAATCGTGTAATGTTGACACTCCTTACACCAAGCGAGGCGTCGTTTGGCATTTTCCTGCGTGATGTGTGGCTTATGAGCAGCCGCTTGATCATGGTATCCAAGGATTCGTGCCTCACGCCTTACTGTCATAGTACTTGGAGTGGATCCTGATGCAGTTTGGAATTCCTGTGTGATGGTCTGGATAGATGTCTGCCTATTACTCTTTACGACCCTCTTCAAATGTCGGCGGTCTCTGTCAGTCAACAGACGAGTTCGGCCTGTACGCTTTCACTTCACTATCACATCAGAAACAGTGGACCTAGGGATGTTTAGGAGTGTGGAAATCTCGCGTATAGACCTCCGACACAAGTGACACCCAATCACCTGACCGCGTTCGAAGTCCGTGAGTTTTACGGAGCGTCCCATTCTGCTGTTTCACGATGTCTAATGACTATTGAAGTCGCGGATAATGAGCACCAGGCAGTAGGTGGCAGCACAATGCACCTAAGATGAAAAACGTATGTTTGTGGGGGTTTCCGGATAATTTTGATCACACAGTGTATTTGGTTTGGACCTGAAAATACAGCGAGTAAGTTAAGAAAAGTACAGAAGCGACTGAAAGATGACGCTGTCATAATTAAATGAGAAAGTATCATTAAGTGAAACTGAAAACACACAATGGGGTATAGGACAATATATTCTATCCAGAAATAGAGCCAGAAAGCAAGGGCTTGCTTGGCTCAGACAGGGATCATGGCAAACGATCAAATTCATTAACGAAGAAGAGATAAGAATCTGTCCCTGGTGTTAAGAGGAAGAAACTTGGATTCATGTTTTGGCGCATTGTACTAACACAGAACAGTTGAGGAGAAAGTATATGCCAGAGTTCTTCGTTAACTCAAGGAGAAGGTTACAAGATTGTTGAATCTTGCTGGTTGGGAGGGGAGAGGGGGAAGCAATTGGTACATTTTTACAAAAGGTTATGCAGCTCAGATCGGAGTGTAACGAAGAAAGTCAAGGGTGGGAGGGGAGGATTAGTGGCTTAGGGGTGGGTATTTGTTTGTTGTGTAAACAATAGCATGTGCTTGTGAACAAGCTGATTTCTCTCTTCTTCTTCATCTATTTTGTTTGTGTGATTTTTGTTGATAGTTTATCTGTTTTTTCTTTTCATTTCTTGTAAACATCATTAACTTTAAAGTTCAGTGTGATGAATATAGTCTGAAAAATATGAACTACAGCGTATTATATAAGCACGTACGGTCTATAGTCGTGGGTTACAACCCGACGGAGGGCGATGGTTTTTTCGGGCGTAAAAATCCTTAGCATGGCTTCCTTCGGAAGGGAAGTAAAGCCGGTGGTCCCGTGTCATAGATTTACGGCACGTAAAAGAACCTCAAGCCTGATAAAGAGGCCTCTGAGCAAAATTACCGGTATTTCACGCCCAATGGGACGCTAAGGACCATAGTAGATAAAGAGCTCCATATACAGCACCTGTGTGTGTGTGTGCTTGTGTCTCTGTGTGTCTGTGAACGACATAATTCAAAAACGAAAAGTCGGATAACCACCAAGTTTGGTATTTATGTTCAGTATCTTCCAAGGCAGCGACACGAAGATTTCTAAGAAAATTCCCCACCCGCAATTATCCTTTACATGGAACATTTTTCGAAAATTTTGATTTTCTAAAATATAGCTCCAACGATTATGATCAAAATACCATATATTAAATACATTTACATGAAAAATAAAATGTATATCTTCAATTTTCTGGAAATAGCCTTCGAAGTCCTCTTCATTCGGAAGAAATTTTTAATAATCTTCTATAACTGGTAAACGTCAAGCGATAGACGAAAACTAATACGCAAAAGATCTCTTTAAAACACACAAGTTTTTTATGGTATAAACCATTTCTGAGATATCCGTAATTAATGGTTCGAATTGTTAATTTCTTGGTCATTCTTTAAAATCCTTTCAACATTGTTGTTTCTCACGATTGCATGGAAACAGTATGGAATTTTAATACTAGCATATAGCGTCCAGTTCTTAAACATTTGACTGTCGCTGTTCCCTTTGTATTTATAATGAAATATGTAATGTAGCTATTTCTGTAAAGGTTTCTTTTAATCAAAATTATGTAGATAGAGATATAAGCTTTAGTATGAATAGTTTGTATACCCACTAATAAGCGATAGAGGGTAGAGAATGTCATATGAATGTAACAAATCAGATTTTGTTTTGTTTTGTTTGTGTGTGTGAGAAAGAGAGAGAGAATGAGTTACCTTTTCGTGTAAGAATGGCCAAACCGATTGTTACGAGGATCGCTTTATGCTGCCTTTGAAATTCACACTCTTTCTATGATATTACAAGAGGCCAACAAGAACCCCGCCTAAAAGTGATCAAGCACTTAAAACATACGAAAGCGTTGTAAAATTCAAACCAACAGCAATGAATACTTTGGAAAATGTTAATACTACAAAACAAATTTTCATCAGGAACATTGTGTGCTTTAATGAGGTCCGGTTTTTGTATAGTAAATTTCTGTCTACCTTCATTGGTTTACCGGCTGTGCAAACTTCCTTCAGTATAATGCGGACTTCTCAGGCTATTCACAGGAAATTCAATATATACATTTCGTTAGGCATTCAAGTATCTTAAACATATGATGTTTTAATAATAACAATAAAACGTTAGAGGAGTCATTTTGGGTGCTTAAATAAAAATAGCTATAATTTTTCACTTCTAAAGATGGTTTAGGGTGAGGAGTTTCTTGAAAATCATGGCATCGCATCCTTGGAAGATGCTGGATTAAGTGCCAAGTTTGTTATTTATCTAACATTACATTTTTTAGTTATGCTGTTCACAGTCATATACGCGCGCGATTTTTTTTCTATTAATACGTTTTGTGTTTGTGTGTGTGTTCAAAGGATTTCAAAACACGTATTTCCTATAAAATCTCTATAAAATCATTGGGTGAAATACAATACTTCCTCGAGCGTACCATAGGCATGTAGTAGGGAAATTAAAAATCGAGGTACCTCGCTTATTATTAAGTTTTTTTTCGAAAAATGTCATATAACCAGTTTATAAGCATAATATTTTGTCATTTACGAAATGAATTATAAATTGAATATTTAAGAAGTTATACCAACTTTATCGTTGGCTACTATTTTCCTTATGTAAACAGGTTACCATGAGAAACAGTATATCTCCAATCACATTGCAAGCTTACGGAAGAGGTACAATTTTGTGTACTCTTAAAAATGTTTATGTTTTAATTGTTATTAACTGTCCAGATTTATTAATGGTTTTCAAAACATCAAAAGCTTTGTGGGTTACAAAGACAGTACAGAGATGGATGAGGGTGATGGAGAGGGAGAAAGGGGGAAACAAAGATTGCAGAGTGAGGGGGGAAAGTAAAAGAGGGAGAGGACGTAAAAATAGGGGTAGTGCGAGAGAGACGGGAGAGGAAAAAAGAGTGAGAGAGAAAGAGAGACAGACAGAGAAAAAGTTTCGAATTTAACGTTGCAGAGTTGCGAAAGCTTATTCAAGGATAGCAAAATCACGGCTTTACTAATTGGTCTGCGTCGGCCTTAATTCCTGGATATACCTTATACAGGTTTTAATTTCACGTGTGATCGATTAATCTTGATACGATTTGATGCAGTATTTGGAGAATATATACCTCACAGCTTCTGTAGACGCTAAATCCACAGAGATATCCACCTAGGCAATGGAGGAGGTAAATTTATAATGAATCAACGGTTTAGGAAAGAAGACAGGCTTTCTCGGTTACTTGGTCTTCATTGTTACATAGTCTTATTCTCTGTGCTTTATAGCTTGGAAAACTTATCTAATATATCACTGCCGAGAGAAATGCTGTCCTACAGTAACGCTATTGGTCTTATTCAGGCCGTTTCAAGAGTGTTTTATGGCTATGAACCTCTCTTATTTTAATCTTCGTCATACACTACAATATTATTAAATCAATAAGATACTCTCTGGCTTGATGGCAATAATGGCTGTTCTGTAGTATTTACTGACCATACCATACTTTATAGATTACCTGAACACCTTACCATATTTTCATGTGAACTATATACCATTCACTATGCCCTTCAATACAGGGTTATTCAAAAATAAGCAAAAGACTTTAAATATTTATTTCAAATGAACGACAATAGGACACATGCCATACATCACTCAATAGATAAAAGTTCAAATTTTATTTTATGTGTTCAAAATGAGTACCATTTGTTATGCGAGGACGACCAGTGCTTTCCCGTTTGCATACGCAACCATCTTCTACGAATTTATTGTATCAATTGTAAATTTTTTATGACGAGTCGGCTCGTTGTGAACTTACAGCGAAATGCACGCTGCAATGAAACAATGGATTCACTCTTTGCATAATGCAGCACACTAAACGACTTTTCCTGTGGCGACGCCATTTTCTCGTAAATAAACACAGCACCGCTGTAGGCACTGAATGGAACTAATAGGTGGGGCTTAAAACTTTGAACTTTCCTCTATTCAATGATGTTTCGCATGTGTCGCAATGTATTGTCGTTCATTAGAAATAAATATTTAAAGTCTATTCCTTCTTTTTGAATAACTCTGTATATTTAGAACAGTCGAGCCCACCCCTCTTTCATTATCTTCAATCATTCAATGAGTTCCCTCCTTATACTTAAACGACCATCTACTAATTGTCTGGTTCAGCATTTACGGGAAATGTGAAATCGAACTACAAAAAACCTCGCATTCTTTATTTGCGATGTAATTTTTCCCATTAATTAGGGGTGCTAAGGAAAGCATATATATGAAATATTAGCATCTAAAACCCAACGGTTGTCACGTTATTGAACGATAAATGTATCGTATTAGTTCACTGTCGCATTTTAAGTACGCATAGCTCCGGAACCTTTGATTTCAGATAAATCTCATTTTGTAGATAACAGTCCTCATTTATTACAGCATTTACTAATTACTTTTCTAATATTCACAAACCTCCTTAATTATTTTAGACGAAACCTTATTGGTAACCATTAGAAAAAAATTCTGATGTGTTAATCTTACATGACTTTCTCTACTCTTGTACAAACTATTTTTACAAACGCTTATTCTCCATATGCTTCATGTTAATCGAGATGTTAATCTTATTGCTAATTTTCTTGTAGATGCAAGGGGAATATGGTAGGTTTTAAGCGATAGTCAAATATTTTAACGCTGGTTGCTATGTGGCGATTCCATTCTCTTTGCATGTCCAGGACAAAAAAAATGAATAACGAATTTGAGAAAAAGTATTGGAAAATTTAACGGAATAACAAGCAATATCTCGAAAACGGTTCACTCAACAAAAGAAATGTATATGACATAAATTGCGTATTTTAACGCGATCTACATTATTTGTGTAGTAAACTTTTGTCTATCTCTTATGGTTTACCAGTTATGCAAAAGTCGTTCACAGTGAAGAATACTTTTGAAGACATTCCCAGAAAACTCGAGATATACATTTCATTTGTCATGATAATATCGTAAACATATGATATTTTAATCAAAATCGTTAGAGCCATTTTTGAGAAAATTAAAAGTTTTTCGAAAAATGTTTCTGTAAGAGTAATCTGGGGTGGGGGGATTTTCTTGAAAACCTTCGTGTCGCATTTCTGGAAGATACTGAAACTAAATACCAAGTTTGGTGTTTATCCGACTGTTCGTTTCTGAGTAATGCTGTTCACAGACACACAGACAGACACACACACGGACATGTTTCCAAAAATGCTTTTTTTTATTTATTCAGGGGGTCTCAAAACATGTATTTCCGGTGAAATCTCGGTATCGAATTTTTGGGTGGAATACAGTACTTCACCAACTTACTATACGTAGTAGAGAAAGTAATATATGTTTGATTGTGTTTAAATTACGGAATCTTACCATATATAATAAAATTATTTTTCTTAATCCGTAACCGCCTACATTTTTGAAAATAAATATTTCTTCACTTAAATAAAAAACATGTTTACTTATCAGTATGAAATTAAAGCTTATGGAATCAAAATAAAGCTCGATTTAAATAATTAGATTTAAAGGTTTCTAGTTATAACAACTTGAAGTTGGAAGTTTAGGAAGATGCGATAAATTTGAACAATTTTAATTGCAAAACATATTCTAAATTTTAGGAGTTTGCTTACAGCACTGTATCGGGCTTGTCTACAAATACAAAAAGTTATGTTTCGTTTAAAATAATGCAAGGTCGGTTTTGCTTCTACGTCGGACAATTTGAAATGGAATGTCCCATACGCAAGATATACCACCAAGCTGTTTCCAACTGGTAACAAGTTATATTAACCTGGATCCGTCCCATGTTGGTATAGCTGGCAAAAGAAGCCACATGACAACCTCTAGTTATTACGATCCAGATTCCACACCAGGATTTTCAGCAGCATATTAAAAGGACCATTCTTCAGAGATAGAAACGTGATTGGTGTTCTGTGCTGCGTGTCCTACACTCAGCTACAGGTTTCTGATCATACGCCTCCGACCACCTGATCAAGTCCGTATAACCAGGCTTCGCATCGGCCATACAACTTTAACGCATTCTCATCTGTTAAGCCTTGATCCTTCACCTACATGTGAACAGTGTCAAAGCACCCTCATTGTTCAACATTTAATCATGGATTGCCCTAGATACAACAAAGAGTTCACAACTCAATTCCGAACAACCTCTCTGAAGCCCTGAATGACCAAATATCTACAATGTACTCCAATTTGTAAAAGAAATTTAATTGTAGATACAATGGTTTGTAACGTTTATCAATAATGTAATGTCAATGTTTGTTGTAATGTAAATCAGACTATGCAGTCGTGATAGGACCTCCGGTTAAACGCGACGTTAATCAAATGAATAAAAAGCAAATAAGATACCGACTTACACGGCGTTGCACGCATGACATTTTAAACCTAGAATGGCGATTTAATTACCTACTTCATTTAACTTCCCTCGTATTCTTTATGAAGCTATTATACTATGATCTTAAAGTTCCTTTTTCTTTTTTTCTTTACCAATTACAACTTCCTCATCACCATCAAGACATAAGCCTAGTAGCTTGTTCCGCCTTCAGGAAAACTCATCTGCCCACCTCATTCGCGGTCTGCCAACATTCCTTTTACCTACGGTTTATTACTTTCTCTTCTATGTATAGTAAGTAGGGGAAGTATTGTATTCCACCCAAAATTTCAATGCCGAGATTTCACCGGAAATATATGTTTTGAGGCCCCCTGAATCCAAAAAAAGCATTTTTGGAAACATGTCCGTGTGTGGGTCTGTGTGTCTGCCTGTGTGTCTGTGAGCAGCATAACTCAGAAACGGACAGTCGGATAAACACCAAACTTGGTATTTAGGTTCAGTATTTTCCAGAGATGCGACACGAAGGTTTTCAAGAAAATCCCCCCACCCCAGATTACTCTTACAGAAACATTTTTCGAAAAACTTTTAATTTTCTCAAAAATGGCTCAAACGATTTTGATTAAAATATCATACGTTTACGATATTATCATGATAAATGAAATGTATATCTTGAGTTTTCTGGGAATGTCTCCAAAAGTATTCTTCATTGTGAAGGACTTTTGCATAACTGGTAAACCATAAGAGATAGACAAAAGTTTACCACACAAATGTAGATCGCGTTAAAATACACAATTTATATCATATACATTTTTGTTGTTGAGTGAACCATTTTCGACATATTGCTTGTTATTCCCTTAAATGTCCCAATACTTATACTTTTTCTCAAATGGGAATTCGTTATTCATTTTTTTTTTTACTTTCCCTACTACGTATAGTAAGTAGGGGAAGTATTGCATTCCACCCAAAAATTCGATACCGAGATTTCACCGGAAATACATGTTTTGAGACCTCCTGAATCCAAAAAAAGCATTTTTGGAAACATGTCCGTGTGTGTGTCTGTGTGTGTGTGTGTCTGTGTGTGTGTGTGTCTGTGTGTGTGTCTGTGTGTGTGTCTGTGAACAGCATAACTCAAAAACGAACAGTCGGAGACGCACCAAACTTGGTATTTAGGTTCAGTATCTTCCAGAGATGCGACACGAAGGTTTTCAAGAAAATCCCCCCACCCCAGACTACCCTTTACATGGAAGATTTTTCGAAAATTTTAATTTTCTCAAAAATGGCTCTAACGATTTTGATGAAAATATCATATGCTTAAGATAATGTCATGAGAAATGAAATGTATATCTCCAATTTTCTGGGAATGTCTCCAAAAGTATTCTTCATTGTGAACGACTTTTGCATAACTGGTAAACCATAAGAGATAGACAAAATTTTACTACACAAAAAATGTAGATCGCGTTAAAATACACAACTTATGTCATATACATTTCTTTTGTTGAGTGAACCGTTTTCGAGATATTGCTTGTTATTTCCTTAAATTTTCCAATACTTATACTTTTTCTCAAATACGTTATTCATTTTTTTATGTCCTGACATGCAAAGAGAATGGAATGCGCCACATAGCAACCAGCGTTAAAATATTTGACTATCGCTTAAAAGCTACCATATTTCCCTTGCATCTACAAGAAAATTACAAATAAGATTGACATCTCGATATCTCGATTAACATGAAGCATATGGAGAATAGGCGTTTGTAAAAATAGATTGTACAAGAGTAGAGAAAGTCATGTGAGTGTAACACATCAGATTTTTTTTTTTGCTTTGGATATGCAAAGAGTATCTGTGACAAAGAGAATGGTGCTGCACCTAGCAACCAACTATTAAGATATATGTCTATACTTAAAAGCTACTGTATTTCTATATTGTCCTTACAAATACAAAACAAGGGGAACATAGTACGCCTTAAGCGATAGTTAAATATTTTTAGAACTGGTCGCTATGTGTAAAATGTAATTCTCTTTGCATGTCAAAAGATCGTTTCTACAAATGTTTATCTCGATTAATATGAAATAGATGTAGAATAAGAGTTTGTAAAAATAGTTTGTACAAGAGTAGAGAAAGCCATGTGAGTGTAACACATCAGACTTTTTATACTATGATTTTGCGAATCTTCTATAGGCTTTTGCTTCAAAGGAATGCTGATTTGAACCAATTTCGTAAAATCGTTTTATTTTATTAATTCATATCCTATTGTTCGTTATAGTAGCATTTTAAATGTTCCTATTTTAGTTTATATTTTTTGTTTCCACGGTTTAACGGCTGTTTCATTTTATTCATTCATGTATTATTTGTTATAGTACTATTTTCAGGTGTTACTGATTTGGTTTCTGTTCTTTGTTTGCTGGTTTACGTTTTAAGATTTTCATAATGCCTAGTAAGATACGAACCAGTTTTAATTTTAATTTTAAGAAGTTGTTTTCCGTTAAAGTAGCTAAAGTGATTACTGGCACCTTGAGCCAAAATAACGACATATTTGGTGAGGTTAAAAACACACAGTGCACAAGCAACTCGGTGATAACGTTATGTTTTTCAACTGTAATAAATATTGATGCTTGGAGTTCTGAAGTAATTGATAAAATTCTTTATTTAGGCAATGATTTGCACTTAAAATCAGTTTCAAATTGTGATGGCGTTATGCCATATCCGCCTTACTTGTGCGCTGATGAGGTTTGGCTGCAGGATATTGTAATTGATGATGTAAAAGTAATCTGCAATGCAGTAACAAATAATTTTGCATTATAAGGGATCATACCGAGGGATTTAGGCAGTGCGTTAAAAACATTTTCTTAATTCATGGACATGCAAAGAATGTAATGCTCCACATAGCAACCAGCTCCTAAAACATTTGACTATCGTTTAAAGCTTATTCCCCTTGCACTTACAAGAAAATTAGCAGTAAGATAGAGTCTGCAAATGTTTATCTCGATTAACATGAAGCATATGGAGAATAAGAGTTTGTAAAAAGAGTTTGTACAAGAGTAGAGAAAGTCATGTGAGTGTAACACATCAGATTTTATTACTTTCTCTACTACATATAGTAAGTAGGGGAAGTATTGTATTCCACCCAAAAATTCGATACCGAAATTTCACCGGAAATACATGTTTTGAGACCCCCTGAATCCAAAAAATCATTTTAGAAACATATCCGTTTGTGTGTCTGTGTGTGTGTGTCTGTCTGTCTGTCTGTGTGCCTGTGAACAGCATAACTCAGAAACGAACAGTCGGATAAACACCAAACTTGGTATTTAGGTTCAGTATCTTCCAGAGATGCGACACGAAGGTTTTCAAGAAAATCCCCCTACCCCAGATTACCCTTTACATGGAACATTTTTCGAAAATTTTTAATTTTCTCAAAAATAGCTCTAACGATTTTGATTAAAATATTATATGTTTAAGATATTTTCATGACAAATGAAATGTATATCTCGAATTTTCTGGGAATATCTCCAAAAGTATTCTTCATTGTGAAGACTTTTGCATAACTGGTAAACCATAAGAGATAGACAAACTTTTACTACACAATAAATGTAGATTGCATTAAAATACACAAGTTATGTCATATACTTTTTTTGTTGTTGAGTGAACCATTTTCGAGATATTGCTTGTTATTCCCTTAAATTTTCCAATATTTTTACTTTTTCTCAAATGGGAATTGGTTATTCCTTCTTTTTTTGTCCTGGTAATGCAAGGAGAATGGAATACTCAACATATCAACCTGCTCTTAAAATATTTGACTATCGCTTAAAACCTAGCAATTCCCCTTACATCTAAAAGAAAATTAGCAATAAGATTAACATCTCGATATCTCGATTAACATGAAGCATATAGAGAATAAGCGTTTGTAAAAATAGTTTGTACAAGAGTAGAGAAAATCATGTGAGTATAACACATCAGATTTTTTTATGTCCTGGACATAGAAAGTGAATGGAATGCGTCACATAGCAACCAGCTCTTAAAAGATTTGAACTATCGCTTAAATACTGCCATATTCGCCTTGCATCTGCAATAAAATTAGCAATAAGATTAACATCTGGATTAACATGAAGTATATGGAGAATAAGCGTTTGTAAAAGAATTTGTACAAGAGTAGAGAAAGTCATGTGAGTGTAACACATCAGATTTTAAAGTTATGTTTATTGCACCGTATATTAATTGGAATGTATTTAATGTATTTTACATATATCTCTTACTAATGTATGACACAATATATCCAACTTTTTGGTTTATTTATTTATTATTTTACATTCAAAAATGTAGTTGCGTTAAATAAAGGAAGTATTGTATTCCATCCAAAAAAATTCATTTCGATATTTCACCGGAAATACATGTATTAAGACAATCTTAACCCAAAAAGAGTATTAGAAAGGTTCGTTTGTAATCGTATGTATGTGTGAACAAAATAAAAAAAACTTATAAATACCAGAGTTGTTATATAAGTTCGCATCTTCCAAAGATGCGACACGAAGATTTTCAAGAAAATCTCCCCACCTCAAACTACCTTTACATGGAACAATGTTCTATATTTTTTTTATTTTCTCAAAAATGGGTCTATCGTTTTCTATTCAAATACCATATACTCAAGACATGTATATTGCCAACAAAATGTATATCTTACAGTTTCTGGGAATAGCCTGTGAATTTCTCTTCATCCAGAAAGAATTTTGTATAACCGGTTAAATGATAAGAAACAGGCAAAAACACACTACACAGAATTCTTTAAAGCATACACTTTAAATATTTCAAATAACTTATTTTGAGGCCTTCGCTATTTCCGAGATAATTTTTCAATACTTTGTCAATTTTTAAAGTTCTGTCACTATTCAGTTGTTTCTCGCGATGTCATAGAATGAATATGAAATTTCAAGGGTAACTTATAACGACACGCTTTTAAACATCTGACTATATATCCACTTTTCTCTGTTGTATCTACAACGAAATATGTAATGAAACTATTTCTACAAAGCTTTATCTCGAGTGACATAAAGTAGATAGAAAAATATGTGTTCGTAAGGATAGGTTATACAAGCTGTATAAAATAAATGATGGGTAGAAAAAGTTTTGTAAATGTAGCACATATTTTTTTAACATAATAACGGATTTAAAATCCCATGCCATTTAAGATTATGGATATGAAATATCAACTGATGTTATATGTCTGATTTCCTCAATCACCCCCACACTCTTTCTAACTATGTGAGTAAATATATTTCATATAAAAGAATTATCGGAATGGTGGAGTAATTTTAGGCCATCACATTAGATACAATTTAAAATCGTTATAGCTTCTCTTTGGTATCGCAGCTATTTAAAACATAAAGGATCCCAAGTTTACACAGAGTACAGAAATCCCTGAAATAGTATACAACGAAATAGGCGCAAAACTGATGAATATGAGGATTCCCTAATCTCGGGTCATCAATTTAAAGGTTTTAAATAACACAGTTTGTACTATCCAGTAAAATAAATTTCTCAGTTGTTAATTATTAATGTAGGTGGAAGCAATTTATAATGAGCTAGATGCCTACAGTTTTCTCTGTTTAGCTACCTATCTATATGCTGGTAATGAATTTGATTACAGAATACAGAGGAAATAAGTCAAAACTTTCTTGCGTAAGTATTATTAAAAGTGTTGGCATGCAACATTTTTAATAGTACTGCTGTATGATTAAAATAAAAATTACTCTGAATACACATCTGCAGTATTTGAATAAAATGCAAATAAAAGAAATAAGCATCACATATGTAAGTATTGTGCCAGTACAGTCAGAACCCGATTGCTACTTTCTCTACCATGTAGTAGTCGTATTTCACCCAAAAATTAGATACCGAGACTTCAGCGGAATTACATGTGAGGACCCCTGGATCCAAATAAAGCACTTTAAGAAAGAGGTCCTTGTTCGTGTGCGTGCGTGCGTGTATATGTGTGTGTGTGTGTGAGTGAACAGCATAACTCCAAAACGAAAAGTCGGATAAGTGCCACACTTGGTATTTAAATTCGGTATTTTTCAAAGACACGACACGAAGATTTTACGTAAATTTCCCCACTCCAACAACTCTTTATACAGAACATTTTTCGAAATTTTTTATTTTCTTAAAACTGGCTCTAATGATTTTGACCATATATTAAAGATATTTACATGGCAAACAAAATGTATATCTTGTATTTTCTGGAAACAGTCTGTGTGGTCCTCTTCATTCGGAAGGAATTTTATATAATTTTGTATAACTGGTAAACGTTAATCGATAGAGGAAAACGCACTACGCAGATAATGTAGATCTCAAAACACATTTATTTCAAATAACTTTTTTGTGTCAGAAACTATTTCCGAGATAATCGTTATTAAGGGTTCAAATTTTCAATACTTAGTCATTTTTTTAAATTCCTGTCAATTTTCGGTTGTTTCTCGTGACCGCATAGAAAGAGTATGGACTTTTAAGGCCAAAATATAGCATCCAGTTCTGAAACATTTGGTTATAGCTGTTGTCTTTGTATCTATAATGAAATGTATGCTGTAGCTAATTATACAGAGGTTTATTCCAATTAAAATGAAGTAGATAGAAAAATAAGCTTGCGTAAGAATAGTTTGTATACCTACTAACAAACAATAGAGAGTATAGAAAGTCATGTGAATGTAACATATCATTATTTTTTTAGCTGTGTCTTCTGTTTTTTTCAGTTGTTAAATCGTGACCGTTTACGCATACCTATGGCTTAGAATCGAATACCTGCAGCTTTTGTCTTATTTTACATACATTATCTGTGGAGTATTAACTACTATTTTTTACCCCATGGCATTTTCAAGTCAAAGCCTCCTTCAAAAGTATGTTCTTCTTTAGTTCAAACATATTGGTATTGTAATATCCATGCTTTGCAAAACTTCTTTAGTATCTTAGTCATTTAGAAGCCCACATTAATTAAATTAAACTATGGAATATTTTACAGAATTTTTACTACAGTTTCGTGCCAGCAACGAAACTACACATAGTTATTCAGAAAAAAGGAGGATATATCAGACTTTTATTTCAGACAAGTCATGAAAATCAGAAATATATTCCTCACATCATAGAAAAGTTCAAAGTTCTTTAAAAGCAGGCTTAGAACTTTCATTCAATGGGATAAAGCAGTAATGGTTGTTTATAGAAAAATAGTGAGCAGAGGAAAAATAATTTTGTGTACTGCAGATTGCTGAGAATCCATCGTTCAAGTGCAACAAGTCACTTCTGCATTAGATTCAACAAACAGCCCCTCGTCATAAGCAACTTTACATTTGGCATAAAAAGTTTGCAAACTAGGATTTTCCTGTGTCAAGAAATAGAATATTGTTTCGACGTTTCCCTGCAACAAAAGCCTGTTCTTGTTAATTACATATATTCCCCTCTACCAAAACCTACAACTTTAAACTTTCCTCTATTCAGTGCAATGCTTCTATCTTCCACAGTTTATTTGATATAAATTGTTGAAACCTGTTCCTCCTTTCTGAGTAATCCTGTATATAAGGGCAACATATAATCCTGTATATAAAGAATATTAACAAATAGTAATGATAAAATACTATTAGAAATTAATAGTATATATTCTACATCATACATATTACTGAATTTTATGTATTGTTATACAGATGTATCACATGATGGAAAAGAAAATTCAAAATTGCATTTATCATACCATTACTTCAAATTGTAATGATTTAAGCAATCATTACAAATAGGAAATGTAAAAGAACAAAAGACCATAGTTTTGTAATATTTCCTGATAACCTTACACATAAGAATATTTATGCAACTTTTGCTTTATGAGTTAAGCTTTTCACATATACAGTTAAAAACCTCTTCAAAACAAACATTCCTGGCATGCTGAGGGGTCAAGACTTACTCTCCCAAAATATTCCGTGATGTTTAAGTAATCAAAACAATTATATCAGCTTCAGTTAATATATAAATTTCTGGATTTACTGCTAAATCCAATAAAACGTTTTTTAAAAAGCACATTTGGGAGTATCTGAGGTAGTTAGATGGCATGGAATTCATTTAAAGTATTTCACTTGAATGCAACTTCTTTGGAACAAATTTATTCCTCATTTATGTGTTTTAAATAAGTAGAGCTGTTACCCATAGTTCTCATTGAAAAATTCAATGCCTTAGCCGGGATGTAAACCGCGGATCTCGCGGTCCCGTCCGGTTGCTCTAACCACTGAGCTACCATGGCAACATGCCGGTACGACATTAAATTCCGCAACTGATTCACATTTTTCCCGGTAAACCACAAGGAGATCTCAAATTGTATTGAGATGTTATACCCCAATGGCGACTTACAATGTTGTAAGTACTTTTAAGTCCCAGGCTTCATAGTTTCAACCACTATTAGGTCAATTAATGAAACTAATTGTTCTTCCACACAAGCCATTAATTGACCTAGTGGTTGAAACTATGAAGTCCGGGACTTAAAGTACTTACAACATTGTAAGTCGCAATTGGGGTATGTCATCTCAATATAATTTGAGATCTCCTTGTGGTTTACCGGGAAAACTGCGAATCAGTTGGGGAATTTAATGTCGTACCGGCAAGTTTCCATGGTAGCTCAGTGGTTAGAAAAACCGGGAGATTCGTGGTTCAAATCCCGGCTATGGCATTGGATTTTTCACTCGTCTGATTCGACCTTTCCAAGTTATTCATAGTTTATTTATATTCCGTTTCTTTTCTCTCTCTCTCTCTCCCTCACCTCAACGTTTTACTTTACTTTTTGTTGCGCGATTTTGTTATGTATCCTATTGTGTCACGTTTATGATGCTCCTGGCCAGCTGTATAGAACCTTAAAACTATTGGAAAGATCAATATTGCAGAGTTTTGAGTTGTATAAATGTATAACATTACTCATCTTTCCCCCTTTCAAATTTATGATTGGACTCCTCAAACATAAAGAGCTGATATGAGCCTGATATCTGATGTCTCGATATTAAAATTTTCGATCGAATGCAGTATATGCTCCTGGTTACACCTGTCATGTAAAATGTTATATGGATACCTTTGTTGAACCCACCGATTTATTGTGTGTTATTTGTTGCAGGTTTCCCAGCACGGAATTCACAACTACCTTACTATGGGAAACTGATAGGGACGCTACAAGAATACGCTCATAAGATAAAAGGAACAGCCTATGCAGTGGATGAGAGCACTATATTCATTAAGGGCTTTAATTACGACGGAACCGGCCCAGGTGAGTTTGCCGCTGTATGTTCACTAGTGTTTTAGCTAGGCGGAGGAGTTAGTATCTGGCCAGCGAGATTCGCTCAAGATAGAGGCAGGTAACAGTTTTGTTTACAATGAACTCTTGGGTACGCGCTACCGTCTCTAACGCCTTATATACGCCCCTCACCTAGCTAAAATACCAGAAAATACATAATAACACAAGCGAAGAGTTTTACCTACTTTTCTGCGGTTCAAATCCCGTCAGAACCTCCCTCCTTTACTAAAGTTCTTTTTTTCAAGTTTTTCTCAATCCTCATAACTGACAAATGCCGGGGAGGTATCCTAAATTTAGGCCTGCAACGTTTCCTTTCCCAGTTATATTTAATTTCATGTATCACCGCCTGTGGTGCCGATGAAGTAAGAGATGGCGTTAAACACTATTAAAAAAAGAGCTTAGTGATAAAAGTTTAAAACAGTAAGTTTTGATTATGTCACCACATTCTTACATGCTGGGGTGAAGGCCAAAAGGGTTACCAGAAAATGATGGATTTAGATCACTCCAACACGCACATGGGGGGCGCAACTCGCTAGCAGCTAGAAGTCCGGAAACTTGGTATGTAATTCAGGGGAAGGCATGGGTTTTATATTACACAAAAACATTACATAGGACACATTATCTGGGATTTATTCACAAAAACGTTTGGCTTCTCTACATAGTTAAAGGAAACAGGATGAAGGGAGATGCCACAGACCGAAGACCGGCCACACACGACTCGTTCCAACGACCACTTACTCTCGAGTGATGCTAACTTTTCCCCCATCAACTGTGTCTATTCAAGCCAGACAGGATTGACGTCATACCATACAGATCCCTCCCTTTTTGGCGTGGTCCGCACCAAAAGGAGAGACCGAAATATAACTAAAGAGACCCAGAACGGGAAGAAGAGCTACAAAAGAGTAGAGGTCGGCTATATTAATGCAGTTCCTCGAAAATAACCACAGTATGTCTTACAAAAGAGGAAGTAGCACATTAGATCACAGATACAATGCAACTTCACAACGGAACAGTCTGTAAGAAACTAAAAGTCGGAATCTTCGGAGCTTGAGGTGGAACTAAGTAGGATATCTTGAGGAAGTCGTTTTCTGAGACGCGTTGGCCGGCGTGTTCTGACAGGACATAGGTATTTATCTTGAGAGTATCTGAAGTTTGAGTTATATTTATTTCGATTATTTTATGAACGAAATAAAGAAATATACATAAAATGTTCTTATAAAATACTAGAAGACCCGTAGCTCTACTCGTGTTATTCCGTTAACTCTGTCTCCCTCTCCCAATTTCTCTCATTCTCGCTCTCTTCCCTTGTGTTCCGTTCCTTTCTCCCATTTTCTCCCCCTCTCTCACTCCCTCTGTGCAATGTACATGCAATAAAACTGCTTTTCTGAAGTGTTAATAAAAATTAAAGCATAAGTAACATATTTAAAAGCACACAAACTTTTGCACCTTCCTTATGCTAGCAATGCGATGGAAACCATGCTTTTCTCGCCGTAACCAGTTTACATACACGGAAAATTTTGTATAACATCTTTAATACTCATGCTATCAAAATTTAGTACTTAACAAAGTTTGTCAAAAATATTACATTTATAAAGTTGTATGCAATATTTTAAAAAACTGAATAATAAGGGATATATTTTTTTTTTATTTTGCGCACTGCTAGAGCCCCCACCGTTGGGGCAAGTAATTAAAATATAATATAGCCTATAAGGACACTTGGTATAGACTTGGGTTCAAAAATTGATTTTTTTGTAATGGATTATAAATGGGTAAGGAACATACTTTTGTTGTTATTTTGGCTCTTTAAGGGCCCTTATGGTTCAGAGATGTTAGAGTATATTGGTATGTAACAATGTGCTCACCGTTGTTTTTTGTCAATTCCGTGAGATTTTTTTTTAACTTCAGATACACAAATTTTATTTAACTTAGAGGTTTGAAATTTTTTTATCGTTCTATAGAATATTAGCTGCATTTAGTAGGTTAAAGATTTTGATCCTAAATTACATCGTTTCCATGAAAAAAGTAATAAATAAATGAAAATTACACCAAGAATTATTTTCTTGTGACTATTTTTTTTAAATTAAATTAGTCCCTCCAATGGACAAATTTTAACCTGCTATCTTAAGTTATTTATAAAAATCCACATTAAAAAAAGTTGACGGAGTAATGATATTTATTTTCAGGGAAAGGTATACCTATAAATGAAAGTATTTTTTTTGAAACTGCTTTATGGTATTTAAATATTTTTATAATTAAAAGATTTAAAGCTAAAAAATCCATCAGAAAACCTTAAATAAGCAGTAAAACGTTCATAGTCATAGATGGTGTAATTCTAGAAAAAAGTGGCTCTCTTTCAATTGCGAAAAAGCATAAAAATACCCTGCGAACTCTGTCAAGTTTCCTTGTGGATTGTTGCATACCAAGTTTCATAACAATCGGGTTTTAGATCGTTCTTGCGTAAAAGGAAATCACGCGCGCGCGCGCGCGCGCACACACACACACACACACACACACACACACACTCACGCACTTAAAGATGCGAGTTTTTGCTTCATAGTAACCCATTATACATATATGCATCAGTTATTCATTCAAAATCGAAAATTAATAGAAAATTTTCGCTTGTAATTGCATTACATTTAATAAAACTTTAATAATTATAAAGATAGACCTATGGTTCGGAATGCTCAATCAGAGATTGTAGTTTCCGCTAAGGTCTAACATATAAAGGTTGAATTAAATCGATTTCAAGGACTATTTCATTAAAATTATGTAAGCTCGATGTAGACGACTAACGTTTAAGTATGCTTTAGATGTCAGTAAATAATGTCTTGATTACAGGGTAATTACTGCATCCGAGGACGTGATAATTATCATTGGGTATTACACCTACCCCATATTTAAATGCAACTTTAAGTGTGGATATCATACGTCATTTGTTTCGACTTTCGGAAGTTTGAAAATAGAATTGTAGATTTTAGTTTGCCAATACATTAGTGTGCATTTTCAAACTTCTTGTAAGATGATTTCTTAAAAGAAGGTGTTCTTGAATTAAGTTTTTATGCTGATTCCAAAAATAACTTCCGTTTTTTTCTATCACGTCAGCTTTTTACACAAAATAAGAAGTAATGTTTTGACAATTTTACTAATGAGTGTAGAAAAGTATTCGACTACCATTTCACACAAGGTAAGTTTTTATTCAAGAAACATTTTAAGAATACTCTCAAGAACTCCCCTAATTTATTTCATGACTACATTATAACAAAGCAAGAAGCCAAAGTGTTTCATTTAATTTTTTTCAAACTTTCTCTTCTTTGACTTCCTTGCAGATCCTTGAAGATGACTGTCCCTCCTCAACATCCAACAGTAGTCGGTCATCATAGTTTCATTCCATTTCCCCTGGTACCTCCTCTCCATTTCCTTAATATCTTGGTGAAAACGTTCACCCTGCTCTTTACTATAATATCCCAGATATTAGTCGATAGTCGATATGTGAATGCAGAAAATGCACCTTTACGCTCATGTTACAATCCATCTTCTTGAAATTTTCCAACATTGTTCCGACAATGGCCTTGTAATTAGGATCTTTGTTATTTCCTAAGAAGTTTTCAGTAACTGATCGGAAGGCGGTCCATACTTCTATTTCTCTCTCTTTCATTGTCTTCTCAAAACCTCATCCTTCATCAATTTCTTTATTTGAGGACCAACAAAAATTCCAGCCTTTAATTTGTCTTGTGTAATGAAGGGAACTTTCTTGGAAAGGTACTTGAAGAAAGATCCATCTTGTGGTAGAGCCCTTACAGATTGCTTCATCAAGCCCAATTTTATGTGTAGTGGCGGAAGCAATATATTTTGTCTCTCTAGAAGCGGTTCGTGCACGATGTTTTTAGTTCCAGGCAACAAGTTTCTCCGCTGTGGCCATACTTTCACACTCCAATGTCTTTTGCTTTGCCCGACTGTCCCATTCGCACAGAAAACAAGGCATTTTTGTGAACCCAGCTTGTTGTCCTAATAGTATTCCAATAACTTTGAAATCACCGCAGATACGCCATTTGTGTTCCTCGTATTGATATTTGTTAAAAGTATCTTCATGTTTTCAACTGTCTCTTTCATTTGAACTGAATGTGCGACAGGAATGGACCCATACACATTCCCATTATGCAGTAACACGCCTTCAGGCTCCTCTTTGATGAATCTATAAAACGTCTCCACTGAGTAGGATCATTGTCAATGTCATAAAAGTGCATTAACTCGTTTATGTTATTGCAGTAAACCAAGGACACGATCTGTGAGAAAAAAGGAACTAGCTCTTGTTCTCTGTGTCTGTACCACGAGTAATGTGTTCCTGGTTCCAGAAGATGCTTATTTTTAAGACGGGAGCCTAGTAGCTCTGCAGATTCCTTAGACAAATTCAAATCACATACTAGATCATTTAGTTCACTCTGAGGGAACAGTTGTGGAGTCACGTCGTATTCAGGGCGGTAGACATCATCATAATCGTCTTCGGTGATTGCATGAGGTTCACTTTCAACACCATCTTCTTTCAAGTTCTCTAAAACAGTTGGAGGAAGAGAGCAGGCAGATCTTCGCCGTGTGGAACTGGCCTGATGGCTGAAGGAATACTTGGATACACAATGTGTTTCTTATTTTTCGAATTGCACCCCGGAACATTAACTAAACAGAAATTATAGTCTTTAAGGTGGTCTTTAGGCTCCCTCCACACCTAGGAATTGAAAATGGCATGCATGATTTCTTTCCTTTTATCCACAATCTTATCCTCTCAACACAATAGCGGCAAACTGTCTTTGGAGCCCAGGCCTTGTCTTGGTCACCAAGTTCCATTTTAAAATAAGCATGATACACTTTTTTCACAAAGTCTTTTATATCAGTTCTCTGCTGAAGCACTGTATAATTTCCACAAATTTAGCAGAAAACATTTGGATTGTTCACAATTGCGTGTAGACATAATGTATTTATAACTTCAGTCACGATACAGCACTGGTAATGCAAACCTCTGATATTAACAACAATGCCTAAATTACAAATAGCAACCAGCATCTACAGGTGTAACAACCTAAAGACTTACAAGTCAGTTTTGAGAAATTACCCTCCAAGAAGTGATAAATTTCCCTTCAACAATACTCATCATCTACTGGCTCAACTCTATATTTTTGAAGTTAAATTGTGAAAAAACTGTACGTTATAGAAAAAGACTAGAAGTAGTTCTGAAATCAGCATAGAAAAGTGAGTCAGAATCACTTATTAGTTTTCAGTCATCCGATATCATGCAGACTAGTGAATCATAAGTTAATTATTATTAAATTAATATGTTGTTCTTCTAGAGGCTTTGCATTTTTTATTTTTCTTTAACCGAGGTTAGACATTGTTTCGTAACTCCGTAATTTGGTACTAATGGTGCAATACACAGCTTTTTCTAATTTATTTTAAACAGCTGTAAATAGAAATTAGTTTGATTGTGTCCGTTTTATGACAATACCAATATTAACATCGATTTATTCATGTAACAGTCATAGTAAATTCACTCGAGGTTTTGAACTTATTAAATAATCTCAAAAGCAGTTGCACATCGAAGTGGCAGAACTGGGAAAACGTAAAACTGGCAAGATGGACCACTGGATTGGTCCAAATTCGAATATTTTTATTCTCTATTTGCCACTTTATACATTTTTAACATGAAGTTCATCAAATAGAAATAGCTGCATTTGATTCAAATTCTACTGCTGATTATAACATTTTGCACCTAAATACATAACAGGTATTATGATACCAGATACCTGTTTTATTATGACGCTGTAGACGCTGAATTCATGATACCTTTCCTGAATATTTGTCACAATTGTAATACAAAAGACAAACAACAGTTTGGTTATTTTTCGAAACTTAAGTTGATTATTGCCTGTGAAACTCGCTGTTTAAAGATTCTGATCTATTGTCACTTCTGCCAAAATCAAAAGAATATATTTTTTGTTTGTTTGTTGCGGTGGTAACATTATGGTTTGTTAGTCCCACTTTGTGGCAGCCAAATATGCGGTGGTATTATTAATGTTTGTAATTGAAAATGCTACTGTTTGTCTGCCGCACGTATGAAAGACAATTTGTCGCGGTCACTTTGTGTTATCTTTTACTGAGCGCCTGTTATTGTATTTAATTTTGGGTTCACTGTCCTCCGGCTAGCTATGATTTCTCGCTCAAGCACTTATCTTGTACAGGTGTGTAAACGGAAAGGAGTTTTTATCCAAAGATAACACTGATAAAAGAATTTGTTTTATACTTTTATTGTCGTAACACATTATTCACTTTCACCTATTAATCTTGACACTCGCCAAACTGAAACTGTTATAATAACTTCTTTACTGCACATTATTAATTCGCGTACTTCAACTTTTTGTGTAATTAACTTTACGACACGAGAGATTTTTCATAAATTTGCTACGCGTAACCTTGAACTGCGTGCGATGTATTCACCATGACTGCCTCCGTTGAACTAATCGATGTCTTATACGCGAATGCTTCTGTTGGACTACGTGAAACCTGACTCTGACACTGAATTTATACTTCCTCGCCCCAATATGCCTAAAGATTATAACCGAGCTGCTATTGGTTAATAAAACGCGCCAACATTAGCGTCTATATTTATATCCAATGAAAATTACGAAAACATATGCTCTGGGGAAAAATGTTCCAGCAAATTCTAAGAAAAACGCGCCACTCTGACGTCATTTGCTCGTCTCTAATAATGATAAACAACTCACCCCTCGCTACATTATTGCACGCTATTATTGTCAGTTTCAGTAAGGCCGTATAAACCCACTTCTCGACAATGCTTACAATCAACAAACATCTCAAATCAATGTCACACAACAATGCATATTCATACTACAATCACTCTGACATTTACATAATTTGTGATACAAATTACTGCGTCATTGTTCAAAGTGTTGAACAGATATGACGCGAACAGCTGAGCTTTTGTTTTCTTCTGAGCTGACGGTATTATTTCCTTGATTGAGTTGTCAAATACCATAGGATTGGTAACTTCAGTGCACATCGAATTAAAGTACCAAAACATCTATAATGCATAATGAACTACAATTCGTCTGATGATCTTCCATTTGGATAAATAACATACAATAAATGATCAGTTAACCTGAAGACTAAAATCCTATTATAAATTTGTTTCTAAACGTGCATGTGCCTATATTACATGTAACCTTTCACACGAGAACAAATAAATCGATTACAGGGAAGCTTGGTGTTAATAAATAAGGTATTTGGAATCTTAATTGCTTCCCCAAAAGGGTTTGCAGTGCTGCGATATGAACTCTTATAAACTCTTAATTTCTCGCTTACTATTGATTTTTGAGAGAAAAATGTTATATTAACACCTTTGTAAGTGTAGTTTTTCTTACCAAGTTTGTTACTTAAAATTTCGATTCGATGAATATTTAAGGAGTTAAAGCGTTGTTTAATAAATTCTGTTTTCCAATTATAATCGCCGCGCTCATAAAGTTAAAATGCTGCATGTTTTGTTTTTTCGAAACGTTTACCACTCAGAGCTCGGATCGCTGAGAATACCTTCCTTAAGGTCTTTCCACGCCTTACAGTTGGCGCTTACAATCAACTCCAATGGAATTGGAGTACACTGTTACAATGCTTTTTAATAGCAGTTTCCGCTAAAAATAGAACTAAGAAGTTTAGATGTGAAAAAATAAAAAGCCTTTCAGACAACGAGGTTAATGTAATGAGTGCGGCGATAGCGTGAGGAAACAGCTTAGGTTCCAAAAGCATACAAATGCGATTCTTATCTCTCATACTGCTGATTCAGAAAGAGGATAGGAAGGGAGTATTGCGGAGAGAGGGAAACTTAGAGAGACTGATTGAGGGATTGGGAAAAGTGCAGAGAGGGAAAAGATAGACAATAGAACAGTAGAAGAGAAGGATAATCTTAGCAATTAATGCAATAATGTGAGCGGAACCACTTTTTCTACTGGTATTCAAATATAGTAAAGATAACAGCAAACGATTGAGTGAAAATACATTACATAAAAAAGTAAAAGCAAGCACTACACTAATAATAATAATAATAATAATAATAATAATAATAATAATAATAATAATTGGAGCTTCCATCCGTGCATAAACAGATATTTATTCCACGTTTATCGTTTCAGATGCATTCTTCTGGGTCGGAAACACACCCAGACCATCACCAGATGGATACATCGTTCCCTACCCAGAAGATTACAAAGGAAGGTAAGTGTTGATTGCAGTATATGTATTATTGCTCTTGCTACCTAAAGATCTGGTTTGGACACTCACACGATTTTCTCTATTCAAATTCTCATATATTCATTATACAAGGTGGACCATTTAAGTTGAGACTGTACAATATCTCCAAAACTAAGTGTTGTACAAAGAAATGTCTTGAATAAAAACTGCTTGGGCGAAAGTAAATGCCAAGGAAGTTGTGATGGTTATTTTAGAGTCCATTTAATGTTTTTAAATAGGAATTTACTTTTTATCTTGTTTTCTCACTCCTCATAAAAAACTAAACAACATCTGTATAATGCACTTTGCAATTGCTCTTACACCAATGTAAATAATAACGAATATTCTGAATGGCTGTGTACGAAGAGCGTAATGAATGGTTGGACCATCCATGCATGGTCATTTGAGGGTCAAGTTACGTTTCGTAATTGGGAATAAACATGTTTTATTTCGTTTCCTTACTCCTCATCATAAAATAAACAGCGTTTTCTAAATCATTTTCTAATGAGTAACGCTTTTACCTAGGAATCGTTTCAAATTAAGTAATACAACACTCGGAAATAGCATTCAAATGTTAAGCCGTGATTGGAAAGAAAAAAGAAGATTCGCAAACTTTTAAGCTTCTGCGTCAGGTGTCTTACTTAGGGAACTGTAAATTTGCAAGATGGAATGTTTCGAAAACGGCTAACACCACCAAACAATTTATTTTTAAAAAATGTGTGTTTTAATGAAGTCCATGCTTTTTCTGAAGTAAATTTTTGTCTATCTCATAAAGAACTTCCTAGGATACTCATAATAGATAGAATCTATAACGTGATTTTTACGGAAACATGCATTTTGAAGCCCCTGAATTCAAAAAAGGATTTTTAGAGGAAGGTCCGCGCGCGTGTGTTAGATCAATACCAAGCATCAAACTTAAATCCTTGGATGATACTGGATTTAAGAATCGCCCTTCCAAACTATCCTTCCAATGAAAAAATATTCGTTATTTTACATTTTCTCAAAAATGCTGAACTATTTTGATTAAAATACCATATGTTTAAGATATTTCCATGATTAATAAAATGTATAACACCAACTTTCTGTGAATAGCAGTTGAAATTCTTCCCACTCTGTATGAATTTTGTACAAATATGTGTAAGTTGTATACCATAATCATAGACAAATTTCTGCTATACAAAAATGCAGAGCTCATTCAATTACTGACAAATAAATTGTTCTGTACCATTAGCCGAGTTACAAATATTCATTGTTGCATGCTTAAGTTTTCCCAGGTTGAACTATCATGCAGCCTCTACGTGATTCTTCTTGTTGCCCATAAAGGTTCATTAGTAATAAAAAAACTGACTTAAATTTATCAGCATTTGTGTTTAATTTTCCCTACCATGCATGCAACTATAACGTTTAAAAAATGGTAGGAAAAAAAAATATACACCAATTATAAGGACTAGGTTTAGGACTAACTGCGGAGGGGGACTTAGCACCTCGACCTACAAGTTCTTTTGTGTTTGAAGTCCCTGACAGGGTGCCCCCGAGAGGGAGGGGTGAGGTAAGAGGAGACAGAGAGCGGCCGGACGATATGGCAGAGGGCAGGGTCCCTATCTTTTACAGAGTGAAACTCCCCAGATGACAGCTGGTGCAACCGGCTCCCCTCTCCCTGCAGGCCTATGCATGCTCTGGGGGGCCCCGGGACTCGGAACCGCCCCCATTCCGGGGAACGAAGGGTTGCACAGAAATCCCTTTCCCCTGCCATACAATGCCGAGACTCTCGCCGACACTTAACTTTGAAACAGACCGAGCAGATAAAAGTGAAGTGAAATCGAGGGACAGGAAATTCGGGGATGTAATGAACCTTCCCAGCATTCGCCTAGCCACCGGGGGAAACCGCCGAAAAAATCCATGGGTCAGGAAGGTCGGTAGCTAGAATAGAACGCACGACCTCCCGAATAAGGGACAACGATACCGCCTGACCAACTATAACTACACCTTTAAACGTTACCAGGGTATAATCAAAAGGATACTTACGGGTACAGATGGTAGATGAAATTCACTTATATATGAAGGGAACACACAGAGATTTTAATTTTACAGTGTTTAGAATCACCCATAATTTTGTTGATGTACGCTGGAAGCCAAGTCTGACAAAACGTCCGAGGCCGAAACTTATCAATGCTGCCCAATTACACGGAAAATAACGACATGACTATCCACGCCGGGCAAACTGGAGAGCCAAATGAGGCAAACTGAGACAAAACTTGAAGCTGGCCGCTTCCTCGATGCGTAACAATTAAGTCTCTTATTCCTCTGGCTAGCGTTGAGCAGTGTTGACTCCGTAAAGTCTACAGGAAGTGGTAAAGTTATATAAAGATTGCGATAATAAAAACATCGGCTCTGGTGAATATTGGCTTTATTATACTGTTATGTTACACATTCAGGAACGCGGGCCACCACTTCATGAATTATCCGCGACTGACATCGAGATGATTTGTTAGTCGGCAGTATTAAGAAGTATTGTAATGCTTTTCCTGCGTTCATAGCCGCAGCCTAACTACTACTGTGCAGAGTTCAGCTAAGTGTGTAGTTGGTTGTATTCCGGCGCAGAGTTCAACTAAATGTGAAGTTACTTGGATTTTTTGTGAATTTCGCCATCTCCAATATTATCCAACTTACACAGCGCAGAGCTCGGCTAAGAGTGTTTACATGTCACAGGGTTCCGCGAAGAGTGAAATTACTATTATTTTGTGAATTTCACCATGTCTGATTTCATCCCTACTCCGCCTATGTCACGTGATTATTTCGCGCGATTTTCAATCATGTTTTCGTATTCGTCAGGTTTGTATTTCGTCGTTATAATTCGTCTTTCCATTTACTGGCTAAAATTTCAGTTCTGTTCAGCTTTCTCTTCCCACGGTACTATTTACAATTAGTTTAATTTATGCTGTAGCACGTACATATGTTTATGGCTTCAAACCTTTTCTCGGCACAAATATCATGTTTCTTCCGCTTTGAAAA
Source organism: Deroplatys truncata (assembly GCA_030765065.1). NCBI lineage: Eukaryota > Metazoa > Arthropoda > Insecta > Mantodea > Mantidae > Deroplatys > Deroplatys truncata. The sequence goes on along the minus strand of CM060986.1, from coordinate 92,386,131 downwards.
GAAATAGCACTTTCCTCGTAGACCCTTTTTAATGGCTCAGTCCTTTGTATACATGTGTGCCGACGGACCTTTCCAGTCCCAAGAAAAGGGATAGGCCAGTGTTCCGAACCTTACTTCCTCAATAAATTGCAATTCTGGTGTATGAAGGTTTTTTCTCTCGAGTTATAATATTAAATACAACATTTTACATCTTTGTTTAATCTATATACAATCAAATCAAATACGGGGCCTAGTTGAACCGTATCAAACTGCAGCCAAGAGCCATCGGTATTATCCAAGCCACACAAGGAAGTGTGGAATAGCGACGTCACGAATACTTCCGAAATTGTATTAATTACGAAACTATGCCATTGAAATATCACTCTAGAACATATGAATTGTAATATCCGTTTAGCTATTTCACAAGTTTAAGCGGACTTCATGAAAATGTTTATCTACAAGCGAAGCCATAATATCGTGAACTAAACAACTCTATACATTCAAGATTGCTGCGACATAATTTCTTGAAACTGAATTTCTTCCCAAATATCATTTCCCATTTGTAACATGGAAATATGAGTAATTTATAAAATAAAAATTTATCCTGCCTTCTATATGCTATACAGCTAAGTCTATATTGCTCAATCTGAGATTATTTCTGATAAACATTATTATGACTACGTAAAAAGAATAGAAAAATCACTTTTTATATGAGTACTGTAAATATAAGTGACTATGTGTGTTATAATAGGCATAGAAAGCCGTGTGAGAATGACACATTGGATGTTTTTCTGTATTAATAATAAGAAAGGATTCAGAAGCTATGTGAGAGAATCTGAGGCTCTTAATACAGTTAGTTATGTTTATTCAGTCGAAAAGATGAAGTTCAAAATTTCTAGAATTACATTCATTCACTATTGAACACTAAGAAACAAACGAATTGATAATTTGAAAGTAATAAAATAAAACGATGAAACTGGTAGGACAGATATCTGTGTCTGGTCCAGATTCAAAGCATTTCTATCCCGGACTAGTCACTAGATACTTGGGTGAAGTAGTCGGTGAGAAGTATAAGGAGTAAGATATTCTTCTTCTTCTAAAAGTCTACATCTCTGAGGAAGGAGAATGAACTTCTTTGAATGTCAGCGAAGATCAAGCGTTAAAATAATGTAATCAGCCAGAAAGATTAACTGTTTTAAGAAAGAGTATTGAAAAGAGATGGTGTGTAATCTAATCAAGAGAAGCAAAACGTCTTTCTCGTTTCCTCTTCGTGCTGTGTGCGCGCACACTGTCGCCAAGAAGAGGGAACCAACTCTATCCTTATTTTCTACTTTCTTCCTTTGCACAACTTTTCCCAAGAAAGTTAGCTAACGAGCTCGGGTTTCTTTACTATATTCGTATTTGTGGAGGCGTTCCGTTTGCAGATCTGTAAAAATGTTGGTTATTTACTTTTCGTGTTCACTGAAAATCTTGCCATCGTTAAATATGTTTGAGTTTCTGAAAAGAAGATTATCATTGCTTTTCAGAGTTCTTAAAATGTCAGACACAAAGTTTATTCCTCAGAAGAGATCATTTGACAATTGATGATGCAATAGGGATTTCATTTCCGTCCGTATTCCAACAGCACCACCTTAGGAGTAGGAAGACGAAGGGCCTCCAGCAGCTGGAGAATAGCACCGCAAGTAGGCCACAATGAGCCATTTTTACTTCTAACGTGACCCCTGGGGGGAAGCGATGAAGAGGAGACCCGAAGGGTGAACAGATCCGGACAACGATGTGTGCTAGCAAGGACGGGGTCCCTAACGATTCCAACATGGTGCCAATCCTGACGCTGGCTAGCTATGCCTAAACCCTGATATCCTAATTATTGATACCCTATTATTGATATAAATAAAGCAATGATAGTAAGAGAAATAATTGCATCAAATAATCTCCGTATATTAAATCAATGTATAGTGTAATAAGCTTGAGTTGAAATATTTGTCCGGAGAAAAAGGTTATTAGCGTGTCATGTTAAGGAAATACATTAGTATAAACGTTCCTGAAATGCAGTTAGAGTTCAGTTCAGTACGTCTGAAAAGCCACGTAGGCAGAAATTTTGTAAATTAGAAAGAGAATAAAATTCTGAGATTTGAGGAGGTACCTTAGTAACAAGCTATGAGACGCATACGTAGGATTTTAAGATTGGTCCGCGTATGAAGTAACCTCTGTAGGGGTAGCGATAGGTAGACGAAGCTTAAGTTAAGAAAAGAGCACGCATTCCAATCAGAGATACATTCGTGCATACATTCATGACACATTCGTGACTCTCCTGAGATTCTTGACTCTCCTGTAACTTACACTCGTGTGTAATTTGCAAGTTGTGTAGCGCACATGAACGTGCCAACATTAGAAAGATTTAACGGCTATTGAGAGGAGTCTTTCCGAGCAATATTTCTGCGACTTACGGCAACTGACGATTGGCTTAATTATTGTTATAAAAGTAATTCTTAAATTCAACAGTCGGCGACTTTTCGCAAACTGAACATTTGAGTCAGCATTAAAATTATCAGCTCGTGGACTGGTGGTACCGTGCTAGCTTCTAGTTCCCAAGGTCGCGGGTTCAAACCCGGCGGAGGGCGATGGATTTTTTCGGGCGTAAAAATCGTTAGCACGGCTTCCTTCGGAAGGGAAGTAAAGCCGGTGGTCCCGTGTCGTAGATTTACGGCACGTAAAAGAACCTCAAGCCTGATAAAGAGGCCTCTGAGCAAAATTACAGGTGTTTCACGCCCAATATAGAATGGGACGCTAAGAACCATAGTAGTTAAAGAGCGTCCATAAATAAAACTAAATTTAAATTTTAAAATTATCAGCTAAATAATTCGTTGTTATCGTTTCAAAATACACTCACGCATGCCCTGAGATAAAGAACTCATAGCTATACTACTAGAATAGTTGTCGCACGAGACAACGCAGAACGAGCTACGACATCATAGAACTCATCAACAGAGCAGGTGACATTAAATGTTATAAAAATTTGAAGCAGGGAGTGGCATCAAAGTTGTCGCACCGAGATCGGCTTTATCCTCGAACCACCTAGGAGTCCCGTGGCAATCGAGAGAGCTCCCAGAAAAGCGAACCCGCATCCTACCAAACGCCAGGGAGAAATCTTTCCAGAGTACACATTCCACTGTACTGCCACAACATACCAACCGCCGTCGCCTGGTCCTATAACTCTGAAACAAATGAAAGGAAGTAATGGGGACAGAAAATTCGCAATAGAAGGAAAAACACCCCAGCATTCGGCTACCGACCCGGGGAAACCACGAAAAAACCCTTCGATGTTCCTCTGTTCACAAGGATAGGTTCACGTAGATCACATGGTAAGGAAGAAACAGTTCTGTCCTCAAAGCACACAGCCGTCCACCGCAAGATGAAAGGAAACGAAATTGAAAAGAATTATGCGCATAGCGCTTAATTAGTTGAGTTCGTTTTGCAGTGGAAATAATTCAATGACACTGGCAAAATTTATTATTGATATTTTGTGGCATTAATCTAACAATCATAGGTTTTACTCAGACTCTTCGTATATATCATAAATCGTGTTCCGATTTCCACTCAAAATTAAATTCCTTCAAACTGCATCTCTTGCTCTTTGTGAGTTGTTGGTAGCAAACACACTTATACATGCGTGAATACTCATTCACACTTGTATATATACATGTGTATATATTCGCTTCGGTATATATTCGGTAATCACATTGACCTCGGTCGATTTATTCGGAGTAGAAAGAGAATGGCGTGTTAAAACAACATTAGACAAGGCAGATCGTACTTGCTTCGTTTCTCTTTTGTTCCACGTCACACGTCTAAGTTCCGGCCGCCAATAATTGCCGGCCGATGACACAACAATACTGAGCCCGACGACCATCCCCTTGGCTTTTTCATTGCAACCCTCCGCAAGGGGAGTTACGGAGCTCCATTTCCGGACGTCACACCCGTCTCACCCCTACTGCACCATTCGAATCCCATTTTCCTTGTGCCATAGCATCTTTTCCTTCAGCAGACAATACCCAAATAATTCAACCGTATTTAAGAACCTGCCAATCACTCACACCCTTGAATTTTAAGTCCGCCATTGTTTTTGGCTTTAATTCCTTTGCACTTTTTCTTAGATCATTTCGTTTCCCTGCTTAATTATTTTGTAGACGCAAACCCATTTCTTGGTGATACTGTAATGGAAATAACGTGTGAATTTTCTAGCCTTTTTTTTTCCTGTTTAGATATAGTAGACAATAATTTTAATATTTTCTTTTTTCGGTTGTTTTGATACGAGGATTAAAGCGGTACAAATATTTTAGTTCTTTATATGATTATTATATAATTGTTTCCATATGTATATATACATATATAGAATAAAAAAACTAGAAATCACTTTTTTTCTTTATTTGCCCTCCCTTAAGTATACGTGTAATATATTCGAATCAAAAAAATAATTCGATATTGCGATTTCATAGGAAATGCACGCTTTGAACTCCCATGTATAAGCAAATTAAGTATGTATAGAAAAAAGACCCGTGATTTTGTATGTGCTAGACATAGGAAAAACCTGACGTTCAGAATCGCTTCAAAAATTGCCATAGGAGTATTTATACAGTTCCAGAATGGTTCTCCAACTAATGCGATCGTTCGAGGATGTTTCTAGTTCCTAAACACCGCTCAAGTGTCGTTAAAATACAATGGTATTATACGCATCTTGAAACCGTCCCCGCTTCCAAGTTGCAATAGAGAGCAACGCCAACTATAAACCCTCCAGTTATCAAGTTTAATTATGCTACTAACCTCTTGTGATACACATGTGAAAGACAACTTCCCGAGATGTGTTTTGGAACATAGGTATAATCATTATCGCCATGTAAGTTGATACAAAGCATTCACAATGATCAGATGATGTATGTGAATTTCATTAACATGAGTTAATTGAGCAGTGTTTATAATAACGATTTGAACATATATTCTTCTTAATACTACGTTACGAATTCGCGTGTTCATGGCTGAATCTAGGATGGAAGGGAGAGAGGAGTATCATATTACCACCTGGCAATATTCGTTACAGACTTGACCTGAAAAACCCCGAATCAGTCAAGCAACAGTTACGTCTAAATATTCGTGGACGTGTACTTGACTATTATTTTGGAACGGTTATTTGGAACCTAGTATGTGTTTTTTTTATCTGGAACGGTCGGAACGTTACTGAAAAAATAACATTTTTTTCAATTTGTGTGTGTGTGTGTGTATGTGTGTGTGTGTGTGTGTGTGTGTATGTGTGTCTGTGAACGACAAAATTAAAAAATAAATCATACACTTAAGTCAAGGAATTCCCGGTATCCAAGGAACTTTTACTTAGAAACAATTGCATATGTTTTTCTCCAACACGTTATAATCATTTTTATTAAAATAGCATAAGTTTAAATAGTAGCATAAGTTATGAAATCTACCTCTTAAATTTTGTTTAAATTTTATTTAAGTCGCCTGCTTATTCTTACTAGAATTTTATAAAATCTGCAAAGATAGACGAACATTTACTAAAGGAAAAATGTAATGGCAATGAAAATGCGTTTTAATCTGGCGGAGGAAGAAAAATGTCAAATTCAGGAATTGCCAACGTGTTTACTAAACTTGCTCATTAGCGCCTCGGTTTACGACTATTCAATTTAATTTCTCCTCATTTTAATTCACAGATCAGTGACATTGTCAAGTACTAATTAAGAAACATTGCTCTATCTAATGCATATAAATTAATTTTGTAAACACCAATCATAAAAACTGAAAGTCGGTACATTCAAAATAGTAGTTTCTGATACAAGTGTTAAGTGGAGTTTTATTTTGGGTAGGAATATTTTGCGGAAAGAGGCTGGAAAGCCGGGTGTAGCATTCTACGAGCAAAACAAAATCATTTTTAATGCTGTTATCATATATTATTTTTATACCGCCCTGAATATTAAATTATAAAGTATCCAACTGAAATGTGTATGGAAATAACGGTATACACTCGTACGTGCGCAATGATGAGTTCTAGTCTGTTGTTGTTTGGCCTTCCTTGTTGTTTGACTTTCGTAGTACAGTGCTGATAACATATTCATTTCCACAGTCATAACACACTACAATATATAGAAGACTTTGACAAAAATAAATCAACATAATTTTATCCAACATTATTATTCCTTTGATATAGGAATATCAAATAATATATAGTTGTGATATTTACTGTACGATTCTTACAATTTGTAATATTAATTCCTTGTGTAGAGGAAGTACCATTAATATCAATAACATAGTTGATTACATTGTTTGAATGGAAATAGTTGAATTCACAGGAAGAACCTGTAAGCAATCTTCCTTTTCTTTTCTAAAGAATTTTTAATGTAATCCTAAGCAACCTTGGATGATTTCAAATAATTCGCCATCACATTAATCAATGCAAGGCCTCTGCTTATAATTCCACATATAATTCCCATCACAAGTAACAAGGATGATGATAATGCAGTGTTATAAATAATTAATTCCACTGATTACTATAACCTTCATTTTCTAGTATGAGTGGTTCGTGTTAAAAACTCTAAGGTTAATGTCAGAGTCTAAAATACTATATTGCGATGAGTATGGGAAGTGCTTTATTGCAGAATCAAGGAGACTTTCCTATTTCCAAGACACTGTTATGCATCTCGCCTACATGTATTGCACATTTGTGGTTTATTATTTTGAATGAATTATTAATAAAAAAACTATTTCAAATGAAGTTACCCTCGTCACCTCAGATTTCTGGTAACGCACTGTTACCAATTCAACAGCTATAACTAATACAATGCTTAGTAAGATATTATAATTTAGGAGGGCTTGAGTCAATTGTTTAAGGGGAAACATCTGAAAATTGGTCAAAAACTGACAAACATTCCAAGCTTTTTTGTCTTAAAAATAATATAGACTTCACACTTCAATAATAAAAAGTTTGTTTTGGTATAGCGCCACTATTAAAATCGTCACGTGACGATTTAAATAGCCCTACACATGTTTCATGGCTGCCAGACACACTGCGTAGCACACACTGTCATGATAACTCTAATATTATTTGTGATATTACTAATACTGTATTCAAATTTGGCGTTGTTTTGAGCTGTAGGAAGATTGTGTGTGTTGGCTACCCTGTGACTGACACTATCACATTACGATATATCGCTCTTTTTATCCCAATACTTGGCATTTTTTATGAGTTTAGAGCTTTTAGTGTTAGTGTATTGGTGTTTTTGTCGTGTGAAGAAATTTATTATATACGCAAAACTAAATTTGTAGCTTATATATTGTGGCGTATTAATAATTTTGGGGGTTTCATTGCCAATACCAGACATATTTTTGTTTTTCATTGTCATTACCAGACAGATTGTTGTTTTCCTTTTATGTTTACTGGGATGACGTCACTCTTGGCCGGTAGTTTTTTGCTAGCCACCAGTGGTGGGGATATAACGTCTGTCTTGCTGAGTATTCCGAGAGAAGCGGATCGTGCGTGTAAGGCGACTTTTGGATCGGTGGACACCTCCCTTCACCTTTCATATTTAATAGTGTAGGAACCCCAAACGGTTGGGAAATAAACTTAGGAATATATAAGTAGATTTTTGTTATGGATTTTGCACAGTGAAAATCCCACGCCTTCCTCTTACCCTCCACACCACGTTTCGGTCCTCCGCGGCCAAGTGAGTATACGCCCCTCAATGTACGTGCTGGGTACTAAAAATTAATTAAAGTTTTAATGTGAACCTTTAGGCTTCTACCCAGCATGTAACAATATTTTATAGTGTTAAGACAACAAAGTTGTATTTATTTAATACAACCACGATTTTATGCGTATAGTGCAACTAGTTTAGGTTACTTGTAGGGCTAGGCTTTCATTTAATTATATAACATGTATAGGCTAAAAGATAACAGAAATAGGGGTAAAAGTCTAACCAAGAGAAGTCTATTGGGTAAGCAAAATGCAGTTAAGAGATGGAAATGAAAAGTTTCAACAAATATGCCCATATAGGAAGATTTCCATCACAACAGATCTGTGAACAAGAACATGAAACTGCAGCTTCATTATCAGTTTCTCAGTTTCCATATTTTCTACATTTTCCTAATTTCATAATATCCGCAGAATGTAGTTTTCTATCAATCTGCATGAAATTTTAAACACAATTTTAAGAGTAACTTCAAATTAAGTGTATCTATTTACATTTGTTGTATTTTTATGTGGACTGAAAAAATTGAATGTTTAATTCTTATTTTAAAGAAATATTAGGAAAAAACAACAAATATCAAAGACTTTTTGCCTTTCATTAATATTATAAAGACAAGAAGTTCACATGCATACAAGTCATTAATAGATTAAAATGAGTGCAAAAACTTATTCTCATAGATTAACTTTTAAAATTACTATGTAGGGGTGCTTTAAAAATCGCTTGCAAATGAGATATAAAATAATTTATTCTGCAGAAAATATTTGAGCTAAAAAGCTTAAACTTGATATGTTTCAATTCTCAAATCATAAAAAATAAATAGCATAACTTTGAAACAAATCCAATAAAAAGTTTAGATTCTACAATTTTCACATATGTCCCCTTAATGCTTGATGCCGTGGCTAAAACGGGTTGATTGAAAATAATGATATGGGCTATAATGGAAAATCAGTATTTAGAGAACAATTTGAGGTCAAGAGACATGAATTATGAAGACCCAGGTATTGAAGAAAAAAGAAAAATTGAGGTGTATTTTACTTCCCGCCCTACTGCGTATTGTATATTATTACACACCAAATTTATGTTGTTAGACATCGGTTTCCCTGGAAACGAATTCATGTGTTGGAATTCTAAGCTTCTTTCTTATAAATATCATAGAGAAGGCGTAGAAAACACACAATCGTACAAAAACATGTCAAGTTCATAAACCATTTAAAAAAATCTGATGTGTTACACTCACATGACTTTCTCTACTCTTGTACAAACTATTTTTACAAACGCTTATTCTCCATATGCCTCATGTTAATCGAGATATCGAGATGTCAATCTTATTGGTAATTTTCATGTAGATGCAAGGGGAATATGGTAGGTTTTAAGCGATAGTCAAATATTTTAACGCTGGTTGCTATGTGGCGCATTCCATTCTCTTTGCATATCCAGGACATAAAAAAATGAATAACGAATTTGAGAAAAAGTATAAGTATTGGAAAATTTAAGGGAATAACAAGCAATATCTCGAAAACGGTCCACTCAACAAAAGAAATGTATATGACATAAATTGTGTATTTTAACGCGATCTACATTTTTTGTGTAGTAAAATTTTGTCTATCTCTTATGGTTTACCAGTTATGCAAAAGTCGTTCACAATGAAGAATACTTTTGGAGACATTCCCAGAAAATTCGAGATATACATTTCATTTCGCATGACAATATCTTAAAGATATGCTATTTTAATCAAAATCGTTAGAGCCATTTTTGAAAAATTAAAATTTTCGAAAAATGTTCCATGTAAAGGGTAGTCTGGGATGGGGGAATTTTCTTGAAAACCTTCGTGTCGCATCTCTGGAGGATGCTGAACCTAAATACCGAGTTTGGTGTTTATCCGACTGTTCGTTTCTGAGTTATGCTGTTCACAGACACACAGACACACACACAGACACACACACACACACACACACACAGACACACATACGGACATGTTTCCAAAAATGCTTTTTTTGGATTCAGGGAGTCTCAAAACATGTATTTCCGGTGAAATCTCGGTATCGAATTTTTGGGTCGAATTCAATACTTCCCCTACTTACTATACGTAGTAGAGAAAGTAAAAATCTGATGTGTTACACTCACATGACTTTCTCTACTCTTGTACAAACTATTTTTACAAACGCCTATTCTCAATATGCTTCATGTTATTCGAGATGTTGATCTTATTGCTAATTTTCTTGTAGGTGCAAGGGGAATATGGTAGGTTTTAAGTCATAGTCAAATCTCTTAAGAGCTGGTTGCTATGTGGAGCATTCCATTCTCTTTGCATGTGCAGGACATGAATAACGAATTTGAGAAAAAGTATTGGAAAATTTAAGGGAATAACAAGCAATATCTCGAAAATGGTTCACTCAACAACAAAAATGTATATGACATAAATTGTGTATTTTAACGCGATCTACATTTTTTGTGTAGTAAAATTTTGTCTATCTCTAATGGTTTACCAGTTATGCAAAAGTCGTTCACAATGAACAAGACTTTTGGAGACATTTTCAGAAACTTCGAGATATACATTTCATGTCATGAAAATATCTTAAACATATGATATTTTAATCAAAATCGTTAGACCATTTTTGAGAAAATTAAATTCCATGTAAAAGGTATTCTGCGGTGGGGGATTTTCTTGAAAACCTTCGTGTCGCATCTCTGGAAGATACTGAACCCAAATACCAAGTTTGGTGTTTATCCGACTTTTCGTTTCTGTTCACAGACACACACACACACACACACACACAGACCACACACGGACATGTTTCCAAAAATGCTTTTTTTTTGGATTCAGGGGGTCTCAAAACATGTATTTCCGGTGAAATCTCGGTATCGAATTTTTGGGTGGAATACAATACTTCCCCTGCTTACTATACGTAGTAGAAAAAGTAATAATGTTAGAACACATAAACTCTTAATCAATTTGCTCTTTTTGCATATTAATACAAGAATTTTCTCTCTTTTAAGGCAATGCACTTGAAACTGATAAAAATCTGAAAAAAATACAGTTTTGTACATTATATATATATATATATATATATATATATATATATATAATTAGGTTTACACTCTTACTTTCATTTGGCGCCTTTGATTTACTAATATCAGTAATATTTAACCCGCTATGTGGCCTTTTAAATACTCTTGAAAGCATATTGTAATGTACATTCAAATTTTAAATACAATTTTTATCAAAACGTTACTCTCAGCATTTTTCATTACTTAAAATGCTCCACGCGTCAAAATGTTGACCGATTTATTTCTAATTTTTTTAGAAAAGCTTCATAAATTATTACTTAATAGACCGATATAGCCGGTTTTAAATGTTATAATTACTATCTATAAATCATAAAATCAAAAAATCACATAAATGCAAGGGATATGCTTTTTCTGGCAGAGCTTCTTTTGAATTTTAAAAACCTTCAATGTGAAGTTATTTACAATGGTCTGTTAAAATCAAAATAAGATTCTGAGGGGAATGTAACAAACTGGTTGATACGTGGGACATTTTAATTTACATTAATTTAAATTAGGGCGGCGCCGTGGCCGAGTGGTTAGACCGCTCGCCTCCCACCGAGGCGGACCGGGTTCAATCCCAGGGACCTGCATGTGGGATTTGTGGTGGACGAAGCGGCGTCTGGGTGGGTTTTCTCCGGGTTCTCCGGTTTCCCCCGCCATTCATTCCACCAACTGCTCCATCATCACCTTTCCTTTCATCCATTTCACCAACATTTCGCTTCATCTACTTCCTTCATCCCATACCAGGCATCGGGCTGATCACCCATCCTGGATGTTCTGTCTGATCCATGAGTGTCTGCTCCTCGACGGGCCTCTGACCCCAGGCACCCGCCTGTAAGTCCTGGGGGGTGTAAGTCCTACATAAGAGGAGGGTAAACAGATAATGAATGAATGAATGAATTTAAATTAATTAAATCCAGAACAAAAAAAAATATCTGAAACAAATGCACATATGTCACTGAAAGTTTATATACGGACTTTAACTCGTATTACCACACTGTCACAAAAAATTCAGGCCCTCAAATACAAATTGCTGATTTTTAGGTATTCCACGGCGCAGCCTTAATTGGTTAAGAGTTGTTTCTGCTTTCTTTTTTTAATTGGGAACGAATAGTTTCTGGAATCACTGAATATCGCATTTATCATGATACATAAGCTGTTTCACAATTACGTAAGATTCTTTCTTCAAATTATTGCCTTGTGTTTCTATTCGAAAGAATTTCGTAGTGATTCTGGTATAAAGCGAACAGAAAAGAGTTGAACAAACAAGTAAGGCATGCTAAAAAACCAAATGCAGTTTGTAAAAGCCTTTTATTGCTAGTTTAACAACCTCGTTAATAGATACTCCGTTCTCGTGAAGAAGGATTTTGCCGTCTTCTCAGTTTTTGCTGTGTATTCGGAGCAAGAGAAGTTGGTATATCCCTGCAGCCATTCAGAGTGGAATTCGCCTGAAAGGGGAGGTTGACAGTAAAGGCGAGGGGTGGAATAGTGATGAAGTCTTCAAGTTAAAAGGTTTAAATTAGGAGATAATAGGTGCCTCTCTCTTATCCCCCCGTCACACAGTTTTAGGAGGGGGGCACTGTCAGCCATCGTCGACGTTCCTGTTATCTTCGTGTTCCTCCTCGCCGTTTTCTTTGTGACCTCACGAATTTGGAATTCATCTTTACTAAATAAAAATATAAATACTTCGGGTATATCTCAAATAAAAGCATTCACTTTTTACTATCTCTAGCACGTGGTTAGAGGAAGTATTGCATTTCACCAAGAAAACTGTTATACCAAACTTCGTATTCCAAATAAACATTTTCAAGAATATCCTTTCGCTTCAAACTACTCTTTACAAGGAAGGCTTCACGGACTATTCGCAGAAAATTCAAGATATACGAGGGTGGATTGATAAGTCAGTAAATTTTTAAAGAAAACAATTTTTCCCCAAAAAATCAATTTTATTTCTCAACGCAGTCTCCTTTCAATTCAATACACGTTCTCCAACGTTTTTCCAATATTTTTAACACCTCCAAAAAATATGATTTTTCGTAGTCTGCAAAATATGAAGTTGTATTTGCCATAGTGTGTTCACTGGACGTGAATTTCTTCCCAGCGAGCGAATTTTTCAGGTTTGCGAAGAGGAAGAAGTCGCTCGGAGCCAAATCTGGAGAATATGGTGGGTGAGATAGCAGTTCGTAGCCCAATTCCACAAATTTTGCGATGGCAATGGCTGACTTGTGTGAGGGTCGATTATCCTGGTGAAAGAGAACCTTTTTCTTCACCAAATGGGGTCGTTTCTTTAACAATTCCTTGTGAAACTGATCCTGCATTGCGGCATAGTATGAACCTGTGATCGTTTTGCCCTTTTCCAGGTAGTGAGTGTCTATCACTCCTTGTGAATCCCAAAAGACAGCTGCCATGATTTTCCCTGCCAATGGAATGGTTTTCGCTTTCTTTGGAGCAGGCTAGCCGAAGGAAATCCACTGTTTTGATTGTAGTTTGATTTCAGGCTGATATAATGGATCCAAGTTTCATCAACCGTGATATAACGCCGCAAAAGCACATTTGGGTTGCGCTGGAACATGTTCAAACATCCCTGTGAAATGATCACACGACTCCACTTGTTCTCAACTGTGAACAGTCGCGGCACCCATCTTGCTGACAGCTTTCTCATACCCAAGAATTCGTGCAGAATGTTATACACCCGTTCACTCGAGATGTTTACATTCTTGGCTATCTTACAGATTTTTACTCGGCTGTCTTCTAACACAATATCCTGAACTTTGTTCACCATTTCTTCTGTTGTGACCTCAACCGGCCGTCCTGTGCGCACAGCATTTCTTGTGCTCGAACGGCCACATTGAAACTCTGTGAACCATGCCATGTGATGGAGCAGAGTCTCCATAATACTGGTTCAGCTTTTCTTCAGTTTCCTTCACCGCCTTACCACGCAAAAAGTAGTGCTTTATCAGAACACAAAATTCACTTTTTTCCGTTTTCTACGAAGCAACACACACGCTCTCAACAATGTTGTAAGAAACAAATGACGATGAGTTTCTGTGATAATACCAAAATAGATGTAAGACTTGGGTGCAAACAAGAAACCTGCGATTAGAACGCTATCTCTCGTCAAAGTCATGGACTTATCAATCCGCCCTCGTATGTCGTAGGCTTTTGCTGAAATCCCCATTTCGTAAGATCCTAGGCAGATCATGAATGCCGTTATTCTATATACCATCTGATTGCGTCTCTAAAAGCTGGCAGATAACGAAAGGTTAGGTTAGTTTAGTTTAATTAGGTTATATGTAGTTACATTATATGCCTAATAAGCTCCAGCACTTTATGAAGGAATGCGGCAGAACGTGTACTTTCGCAAGTTTTCAGCATACGCCGGCTCATCATCATCTACCTAGGATCTTCGCGAAATTACGTGTTTCAGCAAAAGCCTACGTCATATAGATTTTGTTAATGATGCAGATATCTTGTATCTATATGTGATAATGAATCAAAATCATTAACCATTTTAAGAAAATAAAAAATGAAGGGCGATAGTGAGAGGGATTTTCATGAAAGTATTTGTGTCGCATTCTCGAAAATACTGAATTTAAATACTACGTTTGGTATTTATCCGAACACAGAAAGAGAGAGTCCTTTTTCTAAAAGTGTTGTTTGGATTTAAGGACCTTCAAGACATGTATTTTCGCTGACAACTCGATATCAAATTTTTGAAACGTAATGCTTCCTCTACCTGCTGTAAGAAGACTGTAGAAAAAGTATTATGTGTCTAGATATAAATAAATTAATGAAAATTTTACAGAGGGGTAGCTGGGGGTGAGGGGGTGAAACCAAAAATATAATTAATTGTGATTTTAAACTTCCAAGCTGAAACTCTAAAACGACTTTCTAGGTTTAAATCAAATTAAAGTAAAAACGGTTGTTATTTAGACTGAGAGGTTTTATACGATTTTTCAAAGAACCAGTAAGATGGAGGTTAACTTACCTTGAGGTGAGGTGAGGTGGTTTCGCCCGCTATCTGCAGGGAAAACACAAGATCAACTTGCAACAAAGGAGATGGAAGCAGGCTTTGTAATTGTTTCGTCTTTAATCAAGAGTGAGAGCAGTGACAGAGGGTGAGATCCTGGGCGTGCTCCAGAATACATTTCCCGATTCAGCAGTCCGACAGGCCCGGACGTTGTGCTGCATAACTTTGCATTTATTAATTAATGAGTAGCCAGTCTTTAACACTGTAGTTCCTTCATCATTAGGAGATGTTTAGAAACTTACTTAATATTAGCCCTAACTTTAGAGCATAGATACAAAAACCAGATGCGCTACCATCTCTATCGTTTATTACTTACAAAGTACCCTTATAAAACATAAGTACATTCTCTACCACCTACCTGGTAGAAAGAGAAGGTAATGAATACCAAGAATTTATAAAACGGTCGTGTGTGTCTGCGATCAGCATAACTCAAAAACGAAAAGTCGGACATATATTAAACTTGATATTTAGGTTCAGTACCTTCCAAAGATGCGACAAGAAAATCCCTGCATCCAAAACTATCCTTTACATGGAGGGTTTTTCGAAAGTTTGGATTTTCTCAAGAACGACTTTACGATATTAATTAAAATACATGTTTTTAAGACACTTGCACGACACCTAAAATGCACATCTTGAATTTTCTGGGAATAGCCTGTGAAAGTCTCTTCATTCTCAAGGTATTTTTATAATTGATAAATCATAGGAGGGAGAGAAGAATGACCACATAAAAATTAATGCAGATCTCTTTAAAACACGTTATTTATTATAAATGTGTTGTTTGCGGTATCATATATCCGTGTATATTGGTTTGAATTTTTAAGTTCCATTTATACCCTGCCTTTAACTGCATTGGTCTTATCGGCGACCTTTCCTTTGGAACTTGTTGCCTATTGGCAATGCCATTAACTCGTGTAACTTTTGTCGTTGGGATTCTTGCACTTTGATTTTTAATCATTATATCTATACACATTCACACTCTTATTCATACTTCTAGACTCTTGGGAGAGGAATAATCTTGGCTAGAAAAACATTTCCATTCCCCACCCGGGAATCGAACCCGGGATTCCTAGCACAACAGGCAGGTGCTCTACCGCTATGGGGCCAGCTGCTTTGAATTTGTCAATACTTCTATCAACTTTTAAAGTACTGTCGCTAATCAGTTGTTTCTCATTATGTTATGGAAAGATTATCGAATTTCTAAGCCAGCATATAGCGACCCAGTTTTTAAACACCTGACTATCGATTCGGTTTCCTCTATCTCCCTTGTAGCCACAACGAAATGTGTAATGAACTATGTCTGCAAAGATTTATTTGGATTAAAATGTAGCAGATAGAAAAATAAGCGTAAGATTCTTGAGTAAGAATAATTTGCGTACCAACTAATAAACGATGAGGATAAAGCAAGTCACGTGAATGTAACACATCAGATTTTTAGTTATGCTGTTCACAGACACCATGCGCGATCTCAGGGACGTTTGCTAAAACTGCTTTTTGTGGATTCGAGAGACATTAAAAGATGTATTTCTGGTGAAACCTCGACATCAAATTTTTATTGGAATACAATACTGCCTCTACTTAGTATAATAAGGTGCTAAAAAAGCAACATTCGGATTCACGAACAAGGAGCAAACCACAGTCATACTGAGGCAGTATTTTTAACACTTAAATGATTTCAGTCAAATTATATAATAAAAAATATAATAATAGACCGCCTTAAAGCAATATGTGTATGTAACAAGATATAAAAATCGTATATTACAGTCATATATGTTTATATTATAGTATACATGTGTAACAATGTTATGTGAATATATTACGTAATTTAATAATGTAGGAGCTGTGAGAATAATAGCTTAAAATTTGCTAACAATGAGGTAACCTTGAGGCAATAATTAATTTGAAAGTTTAACAATACTACTTATAATTCTTGGAGCAACAATAATGAAGTTTTTGGGACAGTTTATAAAATAGCCAATCAACAACCAGAAAATAGCTTAAGTTAAATGAAGGTATTCTATTGGCTTGAAATACAGAAATTTACAAATTTAGGCTGCTTGTAGACAGCGCTCATAACTGGACGCGTTAGTTGTAGACAGTGTTCCTAACTGGACTCGAGATGCGTCCTCGAGAAATTTAATACGTATTCGTGTAAGACGAAAATAGTTTACGTGTTAAAAAGTGCAAGTATTTAATAAAAAAAATCTTACACCTCTGTATATCAGTGAAGTGTTATTTAAATCGTGTCAAGAATTAATAAAAAGGAGTGAATAAAAAGTTTAAATCTGTGTAAGCCTACATTCCTCAGCCGCACCACGCCTTGCAAAAAAATCCATGTCTTTAACAATAATACTGACGCAGCCGAGGCAAACATAAATATATAATATTTAAAAAAAACAGTCAAATTACAAAGTTAATATTTTTAATTTTTACGTGCGGTTGCAACTACTTCAAGTTCGGCTCCCCAACAGTCGAAATATAATACTTCTTCAAACTGACTTTCCATACGTAGCAGCAACAAACCTTCTACAAATTGGCTCCCAAAGCGTGGTGCAAACAACGTAAACACAATAATAAATTACTAGCAACTTCAAATTGGCGCAAAACGTGGGGCAAATAACAATACAACAAACATATATACTACAATACTGCAGTAGTACAGAAGCAGTTCGTTGGAAGGAGTGAACTGCTTAATATGAGGACTACAATTTTTACTTCAGTACCAACAGAACCCGTAGCTCCATTCACTTTATTGAGTTAATCGCGAAAATACTCTTTTCCGTCCTTTCTTCCTCTTCTCTCTTTGTCTCTCTCTCCTCTCCCTTTATCTCCCTCTCACTCACGTATTTTTCTCTCACGCCCTCTATACTCCTGTAGCCTCCCTAGATGACAATAGTAATTTTTCTTTTAAATTTTTTTACATGTACGTAACCAGCACTATATTCCACCCAGCCCTCATCACTTCTCTCCATGAGTGGCTTGTAACGAATACTAAGAAGCAAAATATGAACCAATGAATGATGTTACCTTCTATGTGAAGTAAATGGGAGGGTGAGAAAGATAGCCTGTTAACGAATTCTACACTGACTCATGTCAATAACGAGAGGTGAGCTAGACCAATATAATATAACTGTGTTGAACCGGTGACTTTTTAAACCTTAAAGGACGATCCAGTTAACTTATCTCTCATCATATTCTTTGTGCAATTATTGTGTAATGATAATATTTTTATAATGAAGCAATTATCGGAATGGTTCAGTTTTGTTTTGTTGTTTTTTTTATAATTACAACAGCTGAACTTTTAAACCTTTATACCTACCTTCTCTTGGTCCCGTAATATATTATATAATAATAACATAGGCCACCAAGTAGAACGATTTGGAAATGGCTTATAGTCTGCAACCATCGGTTGTTAATTATAAAATATGTTCATTAATTTCTGATCTTACACTTGACACATTTTTTCTATAGTATTTTCCATACCCCGTTAGTGAACTTGAATACAGCATAAAGAGGAAATACTTATTTCTTATGTTCAGTGTCACATAAGTATCACATACAGAGCAGGATGACTCAGACGATAATGGCGGGGCCCGCATTCGGCAGTTTCCTGCTTCAAATCCTGTGTGCCGACCAATCTGATTGGGTTTTTTCTTTGTGTGTGTGTGTGTGTGTGTGTGTGTGTGTGTGTGTGTGTGTGTTTCGCTCAGTCGCCAAGATAAATACGGGATTGGATATTTAATACACGACGAGAGTTCCATCTTTTACATCTAAAACAATAGAAAAAATGAAAAAGATGGTAATAGCGAATGCTCTGCCATCTATCCACAGATAATGCCAGCAGGTTGAGGCAGTATTTTATATCACAACACTGTGAATGCCAGAGTGGTAGTAGTGTAAATTAGCATTATTGTATGACAATGATTTGAGATGTTTGTTAATTATAAGCATTGTTAGGAAATAAGTTTACACGGCCTCACTGAAACTGACAATAGGAGCGGGTAACAATGAGCGAGGGGGTGAGTTGTTTATCAATTAGAAGAGACAAACAAATGACGTCAGAGTAGCGCACTTTTCTTTAGAAATGGAGGGAATATCTTCCCTAGAGCATATGTGTTTGTAATTTTGATTGGATAAAAAAACAGACGCTAATGTTGGCGCGTTTTATTAACCAATAGCAGCTCTGTTATAATGTTTGGGCATATCGGGGTGAGGGAGTATAAATTCTGAAGCCAGAGACAAGTATAGCGCAGTTTAACAGAATCATTCGCGAGTTACACGTCGCGCAGTTCTACAGAATCATTCACGACTTATACGTCGCGCAGTTCAACAGAAGCATCACGAAGTACACGTTACGCAATTCTACAGAATCTCTCGCGTCGTAAAGTTAGTTACAAAATGTGAAATACGCGAATTAATAATGTGCGGCAAATAAGTGATTATAGTTACATTCGAAAATATAACAGTTTCAGTCAGGCGTGTATCAAGAGTAATGATGTGAAATTAATTAAGTGTGACGGCAATAAAAGTGTAAAAACAAATTCTTTTATCAGTGTTACCTTTTAGTGACAACTCCTTTCCGTTTACACACCCTGTTCAAGAGATTTGCTCGACTGAGTAATAATAGCTAGCCGGAGGACAAAGAACCCAAAATTCAAAATAGTAAAACAATAACAGGCGCTCAGCAAATAAGATAACACGAACGATACCGCGACAAGGTAGACTGAACGGCACCTTAATGCCATCTGTCTGGCACGTGCAGAAGCGAGGTACAGTTGCCTAGCACTAAGGCTAGGACATGTGACGAAGCAAGATGATACGATACTAACTGTCTGCCTCAAGTCGAGTCATCTTCTGACAGATCCGTAGTGGTATGACCACGTAGTTAAAGCGACGTAAAATAAATAAAATAAAAAAGGTATCCCATATATATCGTACCATTATGAGCAGATTCGATTGTCCTTTGTATTACTGGGTCTTCTGTCTTCTCAGTTGCTAAATCGTGACTATCTGTGTATATTGCTTAGAACGAATTATCCGTAGCTCTTATCTTATTATTAGACATATTTTCAAGGGGTAAAACAGAAAATGCATTCTCAACGAAAATTCAAAAGCCTTCTTCGCAAGCATTTTCTTTAATGACTACAACGTGTTAGTATTCTAGTATCCACACTTTGTAAATCCTTTTTAGTCTTTTAGTCATTTCGGAATTTATGTGTCTTCATCGGGAAGAACAGTGCTTTTCAAAAGAAAGAATTATCAAATTGGGTTTAGTGGTGTCCGATTATTTCACATACACGCGCGTCAACGCATGTACACGTGTACACACATTTTCTCTCTTTACTTTGTTGGTACAGATTAAAGAATCAGCTTTTTAGAGGTATGGGTGGATGAGAAATGAGTCATCTGTAGATTTAAATGCCCAATAGCCCCAATATTTATGTAAAACGTTTATTCTGAAGTACATTTGGAAACATAATATCAAATTATTGCCGTCAGCGACTAGTGTAGTAGCGCTGCAAGGGCTGTTGAATTGTGTGACATATCTCGAAGATTCGAATCCCTATCGTAAAGGCTATCAAGCATTTAGATATAATAATAATAACAATAATAATAATAATGACTCAGATAAGCTAAAAGTCTCCTAAAATAAATGAAGTATAATTGTCAGTCTTATCAATATCATCATGATCACTATTAACTTAACTTGACTAGCAAGAACATACATAAATCTTTGACACTGTTAACCTAGGGTGAAGTAAGTAGGTAGTGAATTAAGTGTCTAAAATTATACTATAAGGGTGCAAAATGAACTTGGAAAGGCGGAGCTATAAATTTCATTATCAGCTTAAATCACCACTTTCCTATATAAACTACGTTTATATAGGAACGAATATAAGAAATGGTTAATCCCAATTTATTTCACATAAATTGTATGTTTTAAAGAGATCTTCATTTTTCGCAATGTAAGTGTTTTTTCTTATCTCTGATTGTTTGCTAACTGTACAAATCCATTTCAAAAGAAGTGCACTTCATAGACTATTCACAGAAAATTCTAAATTTACATTTTATTAGTTATGTAAATATGTATATTCATTAAAAACGAAATTTATTAGAGAAATTTTGAGTAATTAAAATGTAACGACAATTTTTCTATGTAAAGGAAAGTTTGGGGTGGGGGTTTTCTTAAAAATGTTCCTGTCGCATTCTTGGATGATGCCAAACTTTAAAACATAGTTTGTTATGTATCTGATATTTTGTTTCTGAGTTACGCCTGCTTACAGAAACACGAGAGTTGGATCTTCTTCTAGTTTGCTTTATTCAGGGGCCTCAGAATATTTAATTTCGATGCAATCTCGAGATAGACTTTTTGGGTTGAATGTATCACCTCTTCTTCCTACTACATATACCGTAGTTTTCGCACATGCAAGTTTTACGAATCAGGTGGTTTAAAAACGAGAGACAGCTGCACAGAATGAATTCTTACTTCGCCACTTTTAGTAAACAGCAGGTAATTCTTTGACGGCGACAAATCGCGTTAACGAGATTGTGAAACAGGGGGTAGTTCATTGTGTACAGAATACAGAACAAGTTTTGAGAGTTAACTCTGTGGTTGGCAAGCCCGAAATCCACATTACTTACGCTTCCAGGAGCACCAGAGTCCGCGTTGCGGGGAGCGAAACTTGCAAAGGGAAAGATTATGTAAGCGCTAACTTGGTTGAAAACCACCCGCTAAGTCGAGACAAGTAAGCTACCCAAAGTTGATCCTGGCATTGCTTGTCGCCGCCGGTGAAGTATGCAGCCAGCAGTTTACGAATTACAACAGGTTGGCAAAATAATCGCAATGAGCGCCTGTAAGTATAGGCAACTTAAGATGCGTGTCAACCAATGAACACTGCGTTACTATTCGGCCACGATATGAGTGCGTGTGGTGGGAAGAACAACTAAACGGTTACGAAGCAAGTGGGCGGGACATCAGAAAGTCTTTAAAGAAAACATCCGCAGTACCGAGTTGCATTTATTAGCAAGGCAAATGTAGTACTGTTTTCATTGTGCGACTTACATTCCCCTATCGCCTTGTCCGTTACTTCCCTCTGATTTCTAGCCTTGATTTTCAACCAAAACAGTGGCACCTTCCTCCAAGCGCATTCATATCGTGTCCGAGTACTTCTGTGGAAGAGACCAAATCCTTACAATTGTATAAAAAGAACAGTCCAGTGGAATGTGCGAGAGGAATAGTCAGCACATAATTAATAGACAAGGAGTATAGAATAAAGTGAAATTAAGAATTGACGACATTGAAATGCAGAAAATATCGAGTAGTCTAGTATATAAGAGAACTTTGAAATATCATAGGAAGTTAAAGAAAGAATAGGACGGGGAAAATATGCGGATGTTTGCAATAAAAGCGAAAGAGAAGGATTTGCTTGGGGTAGATCAGGAATAATGTGGTTAATTAGACTAAAGGTGACAAAAGAAGGAAGGCCATTATGTATAAGTATAAATACGAGACGTTTTGAAGTAAGTGCCGATAAAAATAACAGAACATTATTTTCCAAGTACTTATCATTCATTACCTTATACCTTATACTACTTCTCCGCATAGTCACCGCCGTTATTCAGGCACATGCCGTAACGGGAAACCAGATTTTGTACACTTTCTTCAAAGAATGATGCCGCCTGTGATGAAAGCCTGAAGTCTGCACTTCTTGTTTCACAACATCACCTTCGTTGAAATGTTTACCACCACGAAATTTCTTCAGATTAAGAAACACGTGAACATCTCTTGGTGCCAAATCCGGACTATAGGGAAGGTGGTCGAATTGTTCCCAACCATCTGATGTGATCAGATCTTGAGTTTGTTTGGCTGTGTGTGGCCGGGCATTGTCACTCATTATTGTTTCCCCATTAACCTCATACAATTTGCGATGAACAGTTGCTGCCGTAGCATTTCTCGCATTCAAAGAACGAATTACTGATCTGACTTCACAGTCGCCAGGTCGTTCGATTGTTTTGAACATTTCGAAATGCTCTAACTAGAAAAAAACACAAAGTGACGATCGTTCACAGCTGCGTCTGGCTTTCTAATGAATGGAGGAAGTGATCACGCATGTCAAAATCGCGATTGCAGCGCTGCAGTGGCAAATATTAAAACCGTATTTACTTTAAAAACACGTCTCGTAAAAATCTACATTGTGTAGTAGAATATGCAGAAACTTAAGTATGGAGAGAGAGATTTTGGAAAAAGAAGTGGAACAATCTACAGACAAAAATGTTAGCATTAAATTTTTTTTGGAACCAATAGCAAACAATTTTAGAAAAAAAATTGGCAACTACTAGGGATACTAGGAGAAGATTGGTAAAGGAACGTGATTTAGGAAAAGGAAGAATTTAATGACAGAGGTAATTAATAAATTAAGGAAACAAGGAAGGAAAGATGATGTTACATAGGTAGAGTTAAATATAAATATCCAACCCTAAATGTTTAGATAGAGTAAAATAGGATTCTTCATACACAATAAACAAGATGTTAGTTGCATAGGATGCAAAACACCAAGTACTCTGAGAATAGTTGGTTTATGTTACTAAAAGTAAACCTGTATATAATTTTGTAATCAAAATTTGTGTAAATCCGGTGACAATTGTGTAGTAAAATGCAATCTTATCATTATAAATTGATAAATTAATTCCAAATTTAGGGAATTAATTTCGTTTTATTTTCTTATTAGGCGAAAAATGAGATCACCGGGAGGTCAAAAACTTTTAAAATTAATCTCTATTATTTTTTGTACTTGAAGTTTGCAGTTTTTCCACTAGTTTTCATTGATTTAGCAAAGAAGGAATGCTTTGTTAACACAAAACTATAACTAACCTACATTAATAACCGGAATGAGTGTTAAATTTATAGTAAAACAGTTGACTTATCGATTAATGAATACCGCGATTGTTGTTTTATATATGCATTGTCTACTATTTATGCAATAGTTTCCATTGCCAATTCAAATAAAAATGTCTCAAAAGGACAATGTGACAGAAAGCTTTAAAATTATGCAGGATATAGGGGTAAGGGGGTAATCTATTATAAATGCATACATTCCAACACATTTATTACCTGATTGTTGCTGTGCAACTTTTAGGCACCCATGCCAGAAAGACGGTTTTGACCATCATAACACGTGTTAATAATGTTAGGATTTCATAATACTTATTTATGATACAAGTGTTAAAAGTGGAATCATTTTAACATGTATTATTATAAAAGTTTTAGACAGCCCTGAATATTAAATTATAAGTATCCAGCTAACATTTAAGTGGAAATAGTAGTATACTTTCGGACAGACACAACAGTGAGCTCTAGTCTGTTGTTGTTTGGCCTTCTTGTTGTTGTTTTTGTTTTTTACTTTCATACCACCAATGCAGACAACATATCACTTATATATTCATAACATTAATTTGTTTTACTTTGCACCATTGAAGAAATCTGTTGAATGAAATGTGCTGTTTCCTCGACTTCTTTGGTAACAATTCCAACGTTATTCTCTTCGATGCTTGCTAAATTTACGAATCCATTTCAGAATCATTCAAATAATCCGCCATCACATTCACTAGCACAGGGTCTTCGCTTAGTATTGTAACAAATGAGAACACCCGTTATTTATCATTAGGCACTAAACGTTACACTTGATTCACGCACTCGGCTTACAACACAACTGGTCCGTAGAATCAAATCACAACTGACTGCTAGACTGCAGACTCACAACTGATTGCTGAGTTACAACTCACAATTAAACTGTACTATCCGCTTTTCACTTCGTCACTTCTAACATCACTGAACTCAACACTCGACTGAGCAGCACCTTATATAGGTCTCACATACAAAGCGAAACTTTCAAGAACAAGAACCTACTAGAACTTGCCGAAACGAAGGTTTCGGAACAAGTAAGTGGCACATAAAAAGGGATTTTATTCCACATTTCCTATGGTGTCGTCCTCCGTAGTGTAGTGATTATCATGCTAGCTTCTAGTTCCTGAGGTCGCGGGTTCAAACCCGGCGGAGGGCGATGGAACTTTTCAGGCGTAAAAATCCATAGAATGGCTTCCTTCGGAAGGGAAGTAAAGTCGGTGGTCCCGTGTCGTTGAATTACGGCACGTAAAAGAACCTCAAGGCTGATAAAGAGGCCTCTGAGCAAAATTACCGGTCTTTCACGCCCAATATGGACGCTAAGGATCACAGCAGTTGAAGAGCGTCCATAAATATATACTCAATGTAATTTAATTTACTGCCTATTGTTCTATTGCTTACGCCCTCCCTATTGTTCCGACGGTGCAGGTCCCGTGCAGGTATCGAGTCGGGAGCCACTGCCGGCCGCAGGTAGCGCCGCTCACGCGGTCACAGCAGAATATAACAAGAGTGGTAATAATGTATTATAGTAATGGAGTAAAGAGTTTACTCCACTGAGTGTTATGTTCTTCGACTTCTAGTATGAGTGGTTCATGTTATAAGCTCTACATACTTTTAATGGCAGCTGTCTAAAAACAAATATATGAGCCTAACCGCAATAATATAACATTTTATGCAACACCGAAAATGCTTATTTCTTGAAAGTGATATGCCCCATACAGGCTCCATTTTTGCGATGATAACTGTCATCTATCAAATTATAATTTGCCAGCCTGCGATGCGTGTTATCAAACACTTTTGTAACACTTCAACTCGAACAGCAATAATAAATTTCGTGGGAAATATTCACTTTAAGTTCTAAAGGGGCTTATAGATCATATGAATAAACCTTGCTCTTGAAATACCCTCAGAGAAATCAGTCACAGAAATCTGGGGATCTTGGAGGCCATACAAATACTGCATTTTTCGATATAACGTACAGCTGCCATGGAAATTCTAGCATTGTATGCTGGTGGCACCATTTTGGCTGCTGCGTTGTATCTTTTATTTAGAAGATATTATAATACATAATCACGTAAATAGAGCACAAATTAGCATTAGAATTTTGGATCACCCCACAAGAAAACATTAGGAAAACAATAGAAATCTAGGAGCCTATACAACATGGAATAACTTCAGTATCTTTTCACAAAGGAAAGAAGACTACATATGATGACTCCAGAAAAACTCGTTTCCCCTTTAAAAATGTCTAGCGACCAAACTAATGGAGATTAAATTTTCATCTTTAATATGCAAAGAGAAGAAAAGATTTACGTATTACTTTCTCTGGCATTTTTCATGATTTTTCATTTTATTAGTTTTATGATTTTTTTCGAAAATTCCACTTTCATGTGTAGGATTTACAAAATATTTTATATGCATTTAGAAGAGAACATCTAATATAATACCTCTACAATGTCATTCACACATAATTGGATGACATCAGGTCATAAATAACGAAAAATGTTCCATGTAAAGGATTTGAGGGGGAGGATTTTTTTAAAAAATCTGCGTTCCGCATCCTTGTAAAATGGGGAACATAAATCCCAAGTTTAAAACTTTCCCGACATTTCGCTTTTGAGTTCTGCTGTTTACAAAGGGACAGAAAACACAAACACATACATAAAAATATACACATACATACACATATACACATACATTCATACACACATACGACCCTTGCTCTGTATTTGTGCTTCAAGGACTCAAATGTGTATTTTCGGTGAAATCTTGATGTCGAAATTTTGCTTGGAGTATAAGCTTCCCCTACTTAGCTTAAGAGCATAGCACGGACCTTTTTGGATTAAAGGGGTCTCAAAAATGAATTTCCGGTGAAATCTCAGTATCAGATTTATGGGTGGTATGCAATACTTTTCTATCTACTATGTACGTGATAGTGAAAGTAATTAAATATACACTTTATAAGGATGTTTGGGATGATAGATTAAAATTTTATTTTTGGTCCATATTTCTAACTACCAATTGGCTTAATTTGGCAACACTTACAAGACAGTTTTACTGTAGATTTCATACAGTTTTTTTTCTTTGTATCTGTAAGTTCGGGGTGTTTCCCTGCTGTGACACAAATCTGATCATGCTATCATATCACCACCAAAGTGAAATGACATTTGCCTGCGTATCGACAGCTTGTTTCTCTTTGGAGAGAGAGAGCTCCGTGACGAATCGAATAAAAGCTCCCTCTCTTTCTGCACTTGCCAATCCATCCCTTCATATAGACACCCCATAACCATCATCCCCTGCAGCATGAGACACAGAGCACCCTCAATGATCATCCATCTTGATGGATCAACAGGGGGAATAAATTCTATCGCACAAGAATCCTGCGAGGGAGTGGTAGTCTTGGTAATACACTGCATGGTAGGTTCTCTTCACCCTCTTATTCCTGTACCTATACCCTGGATTTCATAACATTATGACCATTTGTTGAAAATGTCTAAAATGTAAAATTCAATTTTATACAAGTTAAAGAAAACGTAATTTTCTAAAACCATTCTACGAGAAGTGTATCGTTACGTTGCATTTCACACGATCGCGTGTCTGTTTGTCCGTCTATGTGTCTGTCTGTAAACAGCGTTGCTCCAAATTTTGATACATACAAAATGTCCTGTATTCCTTTACGTGAAAAGATTTTCGTTGTTTTCTTAAAAATACCTTTAAATATTTTGAAATAAATATCACATGCATGTGGCAATCGTTGATTTACACTATAGTGTATCACGAATGAACAATAAATAACAGTTACAGCGCACACAGTTGCAAGGATACAAGGAGATAGAAGAGGAATGGTCGCAACCACGGTTTGAATTTAATCGTTAATGTACTACATGCTGGACTCTATTTCAGATTCGGAATCCCAAAAGTGTCCCCTCAATGAAGTCGATTTATAACTCTAAATTGTCAAATTTCGCTGTTAAACAGTGTAACGTTCTTGCAAAGCCGATTCACGGATAGTCGATGCAAGAAAGTCACAATCACAAAAATTAATTAAACTAAGAAAAGAACTATTTGCCGGTTCCATTATAGAATGCATTAGAAGTAAGGCATTCCCCCACAGTAATAATTATTTAGTGCTACAACTTAAAGGAATCAAAGGATTTAAAGAAGCTTTAAATAAGAACAAGAATATGTACAGCCCCAAAGGTGAATATATTAACTCAGAAATATATTACAATTAAAGCACGTTACATTTAACTCTGTCCTTCTCACGCATATTTGCCATTATGAAATAAAATTTAACATGCCAAATATATAATGTAAACTCGCTTCCATGAAAAGTTATACGCCGCTCCACACTGTATAAGAATTTTGAAATTTACTTTCGCCTGAAGATATATGTTATAACAAATTTAGAATAGGCTAAAAGGTGTGGAGACGGCCGCTCCCAGATACGAAACTCACTCCAAGTCCTCCTTCAATGTTAGTCGAGGACGAAATGATACACTGTCTTTTTTCCCCTTCAGGCATTGCTGGGGGGTACGCACTGGGCAGGTCATCAGGTGATGGCGCAGAACCAACATTAGCGGCACCTGTACTGGCGGAGAGGGCGCGACCTAGCGAGCGCTGTACAACTTTGTGCAGCCGTCTCCTAGTGTAAGGCAGGCTGTCGGCATAAGAAGCAGGGGGCCAGCATTGTATCTTATGACTGCGGATACAAGAAAAGCTGCGGCCATCTCTGCGAAAGGTCCCTCGAAGAAAGAAAGAGCCAGGATCGGCTCAACAGGAAGCAAGTTCACATAAACGTGCATAAACGGACTGCAGCTCATTGGCTAGAAAGCACGTGACTATGACGTCGCCTTCGTTCGTGACGGAGACTCTAAACATGTGTAGGCAGTAAGTTGGAAAGTTGAATCAGTCTTGAAATATTCAATCCACAGTCGGAATCTGAACCACCGATCTTTGACTTATACCACAGCGAGTTTCCCGTACCGCAATTAAATCTTCTCATCTCGTTTAAGATTACAGGTAAATCGTCAAGAGAGATTTAAACAACTCGATATCATACTTCAAACGGCAGTTGCAATGTTACAATCTATTTTACTTTCTGGACTTTTTATCTTTCTAGTATTAGGGTTAATATAGGTTCAGTAATTATACTTTCATTCTATCTGCCCGTAGGTAGTAAGTTGGAAAATTCAATCAGTCTTGAAAAATGCATTGCCATGGCTGTAATTGGAACCACGGTCGAACTATGGTAGCTTAGCTATAGCACCATCGACACAAAGAATCGAAGATCCATTGTTAGATACCGGCTCGTGATATTGAAGTTTTCAACTATGATTCCACTTCGCAAAATAACATGTATTTTAGACATTTTATGCCAAGCAAATGTATTGTCATACCCTGGGAATCATTACTGAATTGTGTATATTTTTTATATATGTTAGAAACATACGGAAAAATTCAGAACGTAATATTGGATCAAATAACTTTAGTAACATTAGGGTTTTCAAAATATTCGTTGATACATTTTTAAGTCTTCCCAGCTGAACTGCGATATACATATTCAGAGATACCTGTGAAGTACCTCTGAAAATATCTCATTCTTCTTTCTTTCCGCATGGGCTCGTTAGTAACAGAAACTGAATTGCAATTAAACAACAGTTGCATTTCTGTTTTTGATAGGAGGCTTTGCTTTTCTGTTTTTCTGCAAATATAGTTGGTTATGAAATAGACATTCATATGCAGTATTTTTACTTTCTCTACTTATAGTAAGTAGGGGAAGCATTGTATTCCACCCAAAAATTCGATACCGAGATTTCACAGGAAATACATATTTTGAGGCGCACTGAATGCATATAAAGCATTTTTGGAAACATGTCCGTGTGTGTGTCTGTGTGTGTGTGTGTGTGTGTGTGTGTGTGTGTGTGTGTGTGTGTGTGTCTGTGTCTGTCTGTGAACAGCATAACTCAGAAACAAACAGTCGGCTAAACACCAAACTTGGTATTTAGATTCAATATCTTCCAGAGATGCGACACGAAGGTTTTCAAGAAAATCCCCCAACTCCAAATTATCCTTTACATGGAACATTTTTCGAAAATTTTAGTCTCTCAAAAATGGCTCTAACGATTTTGAATAAAATACCATACGTTTAAGAATTTTCTGGGAAGTCTTCAAAAGTGTTCTTTATTGTGAGCGACTTTTGCATAACTGGTAAACCTTAAGAGATAGACGAAATTTTACTACACAAAAAATGTAGATCGCGTTAAAATACACAATTTATGTCATATACATTTTTGTTGTTGAGTGAACCATTTTCGAGATATTGCTTGCTATTCCCTTATATTTTCCAATACTTATACTTTTTCTCAAATGGGAATTCGTTATTCATTTTTTTTGTTCTGGTAATGCAAAGAGAATAGAATACTCCACATAGCAACCAGCTCTTAAAATATTTGACTATCGCTTAAAGCCTACCAATTTCCCTTGCATCTACAAGAAAATTAGCAATAAGATTAACATCTCGATATCTCGATTAACGTGAAGCACATGGAGAATAAGCGTTTGTAAAAATAGTTTGTACAAGAGTAGAGAAAGTCATGTGAGTGTAACACAGACTTTTTTCTTTTCCTACCATGTACATAGCAGATAGGAGAAGTAATGCATTTCACCCAAAAATTCGATGTTTGATTTCAGCGGAAATATATGTTTTAGGTCCCCTGAATCCTAAAAAGCATTTTTAGACAAAAGCTCCGTTTGTGTGTGTATGTGTACTAACGACAAAATTCAAAAGCGAAATATCAGATAAATACTAAGCTTGGTATTTAAGTTCAGCATCTTCCAAAGTTGCCATGTGAAGATTTTCAAGAATATCCACCACCTCAAACTACCCTTTACACGAAATCTTTTCATTAGTTTTGAATTGCTCAAAAATGGTTCTAATGATTTTTTATTAAAGTGATATTTATTCAAGATATTTTTACTTGATAAATAAATTGTAGTTTTGTAGGAGTAACCTGTGAAGTGCTCTTTGTTTGAAAGGAATTTTGTACAGAGCGGTCGTTCTATAGCCCGGCCGTGGATTTCTTTATGCGTGCTGTGCATGCTGTCTACTACATCGTGATGTTTTCCATCCTAAAACTCCGGCGTTATTTACTCATAAGTAATAGTAACAAGTACTAGAATTAGTACTAAACTTATTATGAGTGGTGTTGAAAGTGGTATTCATTTGCATTGAGACATTCCTAGCATCTTCGGATAAAATTTCCATTTACATGCATAAATTCTTCTTGAATAATTTTACGTATTTCTGTTTTAACGGTATCTTTAAGTTCTTCTACGGTGTGCGGATTGTTCCTATAAACTTAATTGTTTTTAGAGTTCCCCATAAATAAAAGTCACACGCAGTAAGATCCGGGGAACGGGGGAGGGAATAACCCTTTAGAAATTATCATTTCACCAAACGCCGCCTTTATGTCAGTATGGGCTGTGGCAGAATCCTGTTGAAAATATCCATTTCGTCTTTCGTAATTTGACATTTGATAAAACCGTGCAGGAATATTTCTGTGGTACCTATCAGAATTTTAGGGTATCCCTGAAAAATATGGGCCCTATTATTCTTTTTGATGCTACAATACACCATACACCAAATTTTATAATGGAACTTCATGGATTAAATGAGGATTATCTGTGTTCCAGTACCTATTGTTCTGTGAGGCAACATGACAAATTAAACCATGCCTCATCTGAGAAGATTATTAGACGTGGGTCAACAGTACCGTCAACTATTTTTTGTAAAATCAGGTTCAGAAATGAACTAGTTTTTCGTCGTCAGGAGGTTCTAATTGACAAAGAATAGCACTTTATAGGATTTTAATTTTAAAAGCTTAGCCACTATATGAACTGAGGTTTATGAAACACCCAGTTGCTGTGCAAAACTCTTATAAAGTTCTTTGGAGAGGTTCGAATGATGCTTTAGCTTCGTCAACTTTTTTTCTTCGTTAGAACACGTCCTTTTCGCTTCTTAGGTTTAAGATTTAGAAATCCCGTTGTTCTAAACGTATTAATTAGACATCTGACACTATCTTTATTTAGAACTGGAATACCAGAAAAATTCTCCGAAATTGTCTACACACATATCCTTTACGTGTATCGTACATAAAAATTGTTTATTCAAGCGTGAATTTTTCGGTAGGCGTTTCAGTGGACTAATAATTAGACATAAACAGAAAAATAATAATAATAATAATACTCTAAGAAGCAACTCATATGCAATACAGATGTTTGAATAGCTTTCCTTTTTGAGATGCACAATGAAAAACACCCTAGTCTTTGCAGCACGAACAGAAGGCAGCAACTTACAATTAACGTTCACAGCTGATCAGCTAGCCTTGAACAGATCATTCACCGCTAGTGAGCTAGCGGAACAATACCAAGGTCACTACAATGCAAGCGAACCACGCATACACGCAATCCGTGGCCAGGACAGAAAACGACCGCTCTGTATAATTTCGCATAACCAGTAAACCATAAGAGATAGACAAAAACATAGTACACAAAAATATACATAACTTTAAAACAATTTATTTCAATTTTTTTTTTGTAAAGTTAACATTTTTTTTAAATATGTTGCTATTGGTTTGAATTTTTCAATGCTGACATCTTTAAAATGATGTCACTGTTCAGTTGTTTCTCGTGATATTATGGAATGAATATAGAATTTCAAGGCCAGTAATGCGATCCGTTTTCAAACATTTGAATGTCACATCGCTATTTCTGCAAACTTTTCACTCGATTCACTTTAAGTACATAGAAAAATAAGTTTTTGTAAGAAGAGCTTCTATAAGCTATATAAACATAAACGATAATGAGCAGAGAAAGTGGTTTTTAAGATTGGTACTGACCAGTCGTTTTGATTCCGTTAATGAGCAACTAAGTAGATTACAATTAACATAATTATCATCGAAGGCATAGTATGCAACATGCATGTGTTAAATATCTAACAACAGAATCTCGGAAATGCCTCATATTTTCAAGTTTTCTTCGATTCTGTTATAAACAATTCACCATCCTTATATCAAAACATACAATGACCCCTCTCTGCTTGACAATTCCACCTGTTCCTAGTCTGTATGAGAGGTTTGGTCTATGCCGCTGCTGCAAACGTGTCAGTTTGAAGTAAGCGTGGGTTTGACGTCATACCTGAGATGAGACGCGTAGGCGGTACCTTCCTTCAGAGGAAAGCAATTCAATCTTGTTTCATTCATTAGCAGTGCATACCAGCTACACAGCAGAATTGCCTTTTTAGAGCGCCATTTGCGAGGGTCTTCATAAACAAGAAGTAAAGTTTAGTATTTAAGAGGGCGATGTAAAACGTGGGAGTTGCACAGTGGCGGCTAGTAAAGGTAGGTGTAAAGTTTAGTATCTGAAATTCAGAACTTAGCAACCTTAAATTCTGATCTGGTTATGAGAATGTAATACATACGCCACATTCAAAATGTCTTATTGCCACGCTGAACCGCTTTATAAGAAACTTATTTTTATCAACCTTTAGAAGTAAATTTTATCAAAAGTTACCCTTGCGATACTGATTTACATTTCTGATTCAGAATATAATATTTGGTTTTAAGGGGGGGAAATATGTTTTGGGGTTTTAAGAAAATATCAAATAGGCATCAGTGGAAACTTTTTCTTTGCTATTTAAATTAAGCTACAATTTTTTTTTAATTTATACCCAAGTTCAAATCAGTTTCATTCCATTGGTGGTGAATATTTTAGAAAAAGTGCGCCAAAACTGTATCGCAAGGATCATTTTCAATATTATGAGATGCTGAAAAATGTTTTATGGAACATGGGTGATATAAAATTCCTGAATCAGTGTATATAAGTGTAGACCTTCATATAGTGGTGTGGCGTGTATGTGTGTGTATTTTCGCACCAGACACATTATTGCGTCGTTGGCGACAGTATTGTTGGGATAATTCTTTCGGCTTAGGTTTTGAAGTTCGTCTGGCGTGGCTACTCTCGCCACTGGCTAGCTGGCGATACCTAGTTAACGGTGGAGAGTGGGTGTAGTGAGCGTTATTTCTTTTGTGTGTTGTGTGTTAGCGTACTTTTTGTCGAGTGTTGTGTCTGTAGGGTTGTATGTGAAATCGTGTGTGTAACATCTCCCCTAAAATTTCTTCCTTTTAATATTTTGTGTGAGATGTAGGGGCACCGTGCTTATATTCAATAAACCACAGGTAATGTAATTAATGTGAAATCTGTGTATTTTGTGATAACTATCCCAAGCCTGCTCTGGAACGTGTAGTTTAAGATTCTGGTCCTCTTGCTACCTCTGTAGTGTGCCTCCCAATGTACATGCTGGGATAACTAAAATTTAATATCTAGCTGCAAACCCTTTTGGCCTCACCTGGTATATAACAGTGGCATTATATCGTTAACATTCACTTAATTAAAAAAATGAAAGTACGGCATTAAACTATAAAACGTAAATAGAATAAAACGTTTTAAAAAGGTTTTGCTTTTCTAATCAAATTGCCGTAATATATTGCCGTAAGTGGACAATATACCGTGTGGAAGTTACGGATAGCAAGCGTTTCCTAAAATATAAAGAAGAGAGACAGTTTGGTGCACAGTTTAAGCGTAGGAGTTACACAGTGACACCTACTGTACCACACAAGTTGTAGAGTTAAGTGTTTACGAGGGCGGCATGTAGGAGTTATGCAGTGGCGGCTCGTAAAGATTTCGACTATATCAAACAAGATGATAGATTCCGTATGTAACAGGGCGGGATACACACAGTGGCGTCTCGTAAAGGTTCCCTACCATACAGACAAGATATAAAGTTTAGCATGAATATGCACATACTGTGAAAATTGCTCAGTGGTGGCTAATAAGAGTTTCTTGCATTGACAATAAGTTGTAAAGTGTAATAGAGGGCGATATAAATTATACAGTTAAGCAGTGGGGTTAGAAAAAACGTTCCTCCTATACCAAACAAGATGTAAGTTTAGTTATTAAGAGGACGGTATTAATTGTAGGAGTTACGTAGTGGGAGCTAGCAAACAGCTTCCGGCTCTATCAAAAAGGATGTAAAGTTTAATATGTAAACGTTAGTATATAGCGTAGGAGAAATGCAGTAACGATTGTTGAAGGTTGTTTGCTATACCAAACAAACATAAAGAGCAGACATTGGCGGCTAGTAAATGCTTTCTAACTCACAAGATGTAGAGCTTAGTATTTAAGATGACGGTGTACGGTGAAGGAGTTAGTGGCGACTACTCAGCATTTCCTGCCTTACCAAAACAAGATGTAAAGTTTAGCATTTAGAGGAAGATATAAATATGTGTCTAAATTGACTGCGTATTGTTAACACCCATACGATTTTCTACCCATTACCATTTATAAACAATTATTCCTTTGTCGGCTTTACGTTAATCACAATTAATGTTCACCCGGGAATGGTTCCTATCAGACAATGCTTACATGCTGTGGAGAAAAAACTCACTGCTGTTATAGTTAAGTCAAAAGTTGGTTATTAATAAGTAATGCAGGGAAACGGATAATTGTACATTCCCAGTCATATTACAGTAAATAACGCACTTCGATTTAAAAAATATCAGTACATAAAAACGAATATTTCGGCAAATACTAATGCTACAAAATAAAGCTATAATAAGAATATAAAAATAAATACATCAGACGTTTTCTATTTTATCCCATAGTACACGCGATTTAAAACATAAAAATATATTTCGTTTAGAACATACGTCGCTTAAGGAAGAACATTTCTTAAAAACCTTCACCTTGCGTTCTTAAATGAAAGCCAGAGGTGTGAAATTTCATATTTATTGAACTACAGGTGCAAGCATCTGGCTATTTTTCTAAAAACATTATTGTTTTTGGATTCTGGGATCTCAAAACGCGTATTTCCAATGGAATCTGAATATTGCATTTTATACTCGAATGCAATACTACTTCTACTTTAAGTATCTATGAAGTAGCCAACGTAACAAAGAAGAAAATCGTTCTCTCTCTCTCTCTTTCTTTTCTCCCACCCTCCATGGCACTCATACTGTCACCCTTCACTGAATTCATTAGAACTAATAGTGACAGACAATAAAAACTTACGTCATCGTTTAAATCTAAGAAGTTTGTGTATTAAATGCTAAAGCATTGAACATCCCTGACCAGGATTACCTAGGTTCGAATCCGGGTTGCATTGCTACCAAGCCTGCAGTAAAGACGAGGATGGCCCATTTAAAACAAACGACGATTGGCATACATGGATGTGTTGGGATTGGTAGCACTGTAACGTAAAATATGTTTTGCATTTACCTACATAAAAAGTATCAATGCCATTTTTAATTTTAGTTTCTATTTGGTGGAAGCTATGTTAATATCAATAAATTTAGAGAAAACCCCTAATATGTATCAGAAAAGACTAATTCTCGAAAATTAAGCTTTTAAAGTCCGCATTAATTAGTTAATTTCTAACAAGAAATATCATCATTGGGCTGGAAAGGGTTAAAAATAAGCTGATAACATTGAGATATAGTATTTATTCTGCTACACACAGCAATATCTCCAAAGGTGGGTTTTCATTCAAATTTCAATATGAAATTTTTAGTTCCAGTGTAATACCTCTCCTACCTTAGATACATTAGCGGTAGAGAAGTAAAAGAATCTGATTTCTGTATCCACCCCACTGTTTCTACTTACTATTACAAGAGGAGGCTGAAGTGAGAGTCAAATCTTTAAAAGGTGGGTCGCTTTGACATATCATACTCTTTAAATGACATCGGGAGAAACAAGTGAATGTGACTTAGTGCTTCAAAGAAGATATCAAGCATTGGAAAATGTAAACCAATAACAACGAATAGTTCTAAAATGGTTAATAGTGTAAAATATTTATTTGATATAAACAGTGCACTTTAATAGGATCTACATTTTACTGTAGTAAATTTTTGTCCATCGCTTGTAGATTATCAGTTATAAAAATTATACAAAATATATTCCGAATGAAGAGGAATTCACAGTCTATTCGCAGAAAATTCAAGATAGAAATTTATTTGCAATGTAAATATTTTAAATTATGACATTTTAATCAAAATTCTAAAAGGAAATCAACTTAAATACGAAGTTTGGTGTTTTTCTGAATGTTCGATTTTCACAGACACACACAGATAACTTTTTCTAAAAACGTATTTTATGAACTCAGTGCACCTCAAAACAAGTATTGCCGTTGAGTTCTCGATGTGTAAGTATGTGCTAGAGAAAGTAAAAAGAGGAGCAAAATAGTTAAGTATTTATATCTTCCTCTTCATCCTCTCTTTCTCACAGGCATTCTTACTGTGGTATACAGACTATGAAACTTGCTCTTAATTA
The DNA here is from genome assembly GCA_030765065.1 of Deroplatys truncata. Taxonomy (NCBI): domain Eukaryota; kingdom Metazoa; phylum Arthropoda; class Insecta; order Mantodea; family Mantidae; genus Deroplatys; species Deroplatys truncata. The sequence continues at coordinate 92,349,038 of CM060986.1, read as the reverse complement.
ATAATACCATGGATTCAAAATCCTTACAGGTAACTCCTGATGAGTTTGTGTATTTAAATGCTATCCAGCAATGTTTCCTTGATTGAGTATTCCTGAAGTATTCTTGGAAATTTCATTATGAATCCTCAGCAATAATTACACTCAGTCAACACAGCAGACGTAAAATTCAGCAGTTCTCAAAATAAGGTTCACCGGTGCTTTGTTAAGGAACAACAGCTTGCACTGCATTAGTTGGGAAACTCGCATTCGATTGCATTAAGTCTTTTAATTTTCACTACAAATATCGAAGTGTACATAATTTCCTGAGAGCACAATGGCACACACGCTTTGTTTATAAGTGTATGGGCTTTGTGCAAATTTTAACCATGTTAATGGCCTATTGTTTTCCTTAACACATTAGTTTTAAGGCTTATATCTAGTAGACGTCACTTAGAATAAGCTAAAGACCATACGCCCTTTGTGGGAAAATTTCAATAACGAGTCCCACTAGCCCCTATAGTGTTTTGTATATGCAACGCGTTTCAAGAAATCTTGTAGCATTTGACAAACACACTTTGTCACTTAGGTGTTCAGCGTAACAAAACTTTACACTTGAGACACTTTTGACACACACTCAGAACAGAACACAACTGAACTGCAGAGTCACAACTATCAAATGAACTGCAGTCGCACTGTCCAACTATAACTGCCCAAACTCTTCGACTTCTTGACTACACTTAACTTCTAACTTCTTAACTAACTGAGCTCCCTCACAGTGCAGAGTATCCCCTTATATAGGCCCGCTTCCAAAGCGGAGTGTTCTAGAAGGGAAAGCTACTGAAAACGACTGAAAGGAATCTTCTGTAGCAGTAATAAAAGCTGTGGGGAAGCGACCAGTTGCGTACCTATTGTTCTGAAGGTCGGTCAAGAGTCCCATCCAGGCGCCGGGTAGGCAGGTAGCTTTGCGCACGCGGTCTCAATATTGTACCGCTATAACGAAAAGAAAGCGTGCGGCAGAGTGAAAACCGATAAAGCATTCAGAGCATTACGGGTAATAAAGACTACAAATTTCTTTTCAAATATTAACGAGATATATTGATTTTATGGCACTATCAATAACACAAAACTATTTGTTTTTAGGTTGCCTTGCGATTTGTGGAACAAAGCAATCAATCAACACCAACATATAACGCTTATCAAATGGTGGCGTTATATATCTGCTCGCAAGCTTTGCCAGAAGAAAGTTCAGAAAAAAAGTACTGATTTATGAAAAACCTTTTCACTTTCACTACTATGTATAGTATGTAAGTAGGAGAAGTATTGTATTCCACCCAATAATTCGATACCGAGATTTCACCAGAAATACATGTTTTGGAGGCACTCGAATCCAAAGAAAGCCTTTTTAGAAAAAGGCCGTGTGTGTGTGTCTTTAAAAACTAAAAGTCGGATAAACATCCAAACATGTATTTAAGTTCAATACCTATCAAAAATGCGACAGAAGGATTTTCAAGAAAACTCCCCATTCCAAACTGCCCTTTACACGGAAGAGTTTTCGAAATTTTTTATTTTCTAAAATGTGGTTCTTACGATTTTGATTAAAATTTATATATTAAAGATGCTTACATAACAAATAAAATTTATATCTTGCATTTTCTAGGAATATCCTGTGAAGTCCTTTTCATTCCGAAGGAATTTTGTATAATCTTATAGTAAAAGTTAAGCGATAGACGAAAACATACTACACAAAAAATGTAGATCTCTTTAAAACAAACAATTTATTTCAAATAACTTTTTGTGGCATTAGCCATTTCTGAGATATCCGTTGTTAATGCTTCGAATTGTTGAATTCTTAGCCATTCTTTAAAGTCCTGTCGATTTTCAATTGTTTCTCGCAATGTCATGGAAACAATATGGAATTTTAAGGCAGCATTTAGCGTCCAATTCTAAACATTTGACTTTCGCTATTCTCTTTGTATATACAACGAAATATGTAATGCAGCTATTTCCGGAAAGGTTTGTCTGGATTAAAATGAAGTAGATAGAAAAAATAAACTTTCGTGATGATAATTTGTGTAATCAGTAATAAACGGTAGAGGAGAGAAAGCCATGTGAATGTAACACATTTTTAACTACTATAAAGCTACTTTAAATACCGTATACACTAGTAGCATTTTATTAATAGTAAGATCAACATATAAGGGATTATACAAGTAGATCATGATACTCTTTTGCGAGTAGGAATCCTACGAGCAAAATAAAACCATTTTATCACGCGTGGCACATAGTATGTTTACTTTTTCTACTAGGTGTAGTAAGTAGGGGAAGTATTATATTCCACTAAAAAATTCGATAGCGAGATTTCACCGGAAATACATGTTTTGAGACCCCCTGAATCCAAAAAAAGCATTTTTGGAAACATGTCCGTGGCGTGTGTGTCTGTGTGTCTGTGAACAGCATACCTCAGAAACGAACAGTCGGATAAACACCAAACTTGGTATTTAGGTTTAGTATCTTCCAGAGATGCGACACGAAGGTTTTCAAGAAAATCCCCCCATCCCAGATTATGCTTTATATGGAACATTTTGCGAAAATTTTAAATTTCTCAAAAATGGCTCTAACGAGTTTGATTAAAATATCACATGTTTAAGATATTTTCATGACAAATGAAATGTATATCTCGAATTTTCTGAAAATGTCTCCAAATGTATTCTTCATTGTGAACGACTTTTGCATAACTGGTAAAGCATAAGAGATAGATAAAATTTTACTACACAAAAATGTAGATTGCATTAAAATACACAATTTATGTCATATACCTTTTATTGTTGAGTGTACCATTTTCGAGATATTACTTGTTATTCCCTTAAATTTTCCAATACTTATACTTTTTCTCAAAGGGGAATTCGTTATTCATTTTTTTTGTCCTGGTAATGCAAAGAGAATGGAATACTCCACATAGCAACCAGCTCTTAAAATATTTGACTATGGCTTAAAACCTACCAATTTCCCTTGCATCTACAAGAAAATTAGCAATAAGATTAACATTTCGATTAACATGAAGCATATGGAAAATAAGCGCTTGTAAAAATAGTTTGTACAAGAGTAGAGAAAGTCACGTGAGTGTAACGCATCAGATTTTTTGTCTTACACCAGGCAATGAAGCGATTAAATGCTATTCCATGTTGCTTTCTGAATTTTTTGGATAAGTACTTCTTGTGTTATTCTTTCTGTTGCTTCTGTAATTTCACCTGCCTCTTCTATTTCAGTTTCTTCTGAATTCATAATTTTACGTAGGTTATGCTAGGTAAAAGAATAACGTTTTAGGCTAAAGAAAGCAGAAGGCTGCCAAAATAACGTATAGGTTAACTCTACAAAGAATTGCGATATATTGAAGTATGGCGATTTCTATTGTGAACAGATAATGCGAGTGCCATGAGAAACTAATCATATAAAAAGACAATGAAAAGTAAAACCTAACCTAAACAAGTCGAGTTATTAAACATGTGCAAATACAAAGGATAATTGCCATGAGATTGGACTTGAAAACAAAGTTGGTCATAATGAGCTTTTAGCTCGTGTGTACTGTGTTAGAAGTTCTACTTTTAGGACATGTCTAAAAACATTATCGCACTAATTTAGAATACAATTATGTTTTCCTTTTACGGCTTAAAATGGTTGCCATCAATTATCCGAAAAAAGGTGTTATCCAAAATGGCTATGCCCCCTCTAGTTCTATTAAGCGGGGTTTTGCTGTACTTGTAACTGTTGCATTGCAACGCAAAGTAAGGTCAGAACGGTACTTTTGGAGATGTTTATAAAATTACTCGATCGAACGCATTAAGAAAGTTGGAGGACTGTTATTTTGGAACCGTATAACTGGACCTATGGTTATTTTTTAGAAATGTTTCATTATTACTAAACCGTTTCAAAATAACGGTTGCCTCCTCTCTTCTTATTTTTAGTCAGTGTGATGTATAGGGAAACGCCGGTTACTGGATTAAGTTGGAGAAGTCTGCTATTAAACAGTGATAAAAACCTTAGGGTTCACAGCTGCAACTGTGCTAATTTTGAGCCCAAATAAATTCGTATTTCCTTGTATAAAAAGCGTGTTAATGTGTAGGACGATGAAGCAGACATTTGCCGTTCGTTCTTTCTCTGTCTCTTTTGCACAAATATCCACTGTTATCGGATTTGTACGGGCGACGCATGTACGCACACGATGTAGTAATCCTCTTTGCATTCCCAGCCAACCAGCAGGACGCTAGGGGGTTGCAATCATGCTCCCCAATCCCAACATTTCCAGAAATTGGGCAAGGGAATCGCCGGCCGGATCTGACTTCTACAGCTATTGGCTTTACCTCTTCCTGCAGCCCTCAATACCACGCATGTTGTTAAACTGTTTTATCTTTGTGATGCAAGTCTTCCTGTCGCGTCATAAGACAAGTTAGAATTAATAGAAGAGCCATATTTGAAGTCTGATCGCTGGTTGGTAGGTTCCGTGATACTATATAGATGTGCCTAACCTTTTTAGGTCTTAGCCAGTGCACCTGTGATAATTCTTAAAAACCAGTTTTCGATGTGAGACTTGACATTTTTATTAGTTTCCCTGCCACTTTTCTATAGAGGAAGTATTGTATTCCACCCAAAAATCCCGAATCGAATTTCACCGGAAAGTAATGTTAAAACAAAATTTAAAAATCGTACGTGTTACATTCAGATGACTTTTCCCACTTTCTCAGTTTTATTTTCCTATCGGCTTCATTTTAATCCAGATAAACCGTTCCGGAAATAGCTGCACCACACATTTCGTTATAAATACAAAGGGAACCGCGATAGTCAAACGCTTAAGAACTGGGCGATATATACTGGCCCAAAATTTCATACTCTTTCATGACATCGCGAGAAACAACTGAAAATCCACATGACCTTAAAAGAACGTTAAGTAGTGAACAATTCGAAACATTAATAACGCATATCTCGGAAACGGCTTATTTCAAAAAGGCTATTTGAAATAAATTGTGTGTTTTAAAGAGATATACATTTTTTGTGCAGTACGTTTTTGTCTATCAGTGATACAAGATCATACACTTCCGAATGTAGAGGACTTCGTAAGCTATTCCCTGAAAATTCAAAATATACATTTTGTCATGTAAACATCTTTAATACATATATGGTATTTAATCAAAATCGTTACAGCCATTTTTTAAAAAATCACAAATTTTGAAGAATGTTCCATGCGAAGGGTAGTTTGGGCTGGGAGGATTTTCTTGAAAATCTTCGTGTCGCATCTCTGGAAAGTACTGAATCGAAATACTAAATTTGGTATTTAACCAACTTTTCGTTTTGGAGTTATGCCGTTCTCAAGCATACACAGGCACACACACGCGCGCGCGCGCAGACAATTACATACGGACCTTTTTCTAAAAGTACTTTCTTTGGAACCTCGAAACATGTATTTCCTGTAAAATCTCGACATAGAATGTTTGAGTGGAATGCAATACCTACACTACTTACTGTGGTAAAGAAAGTAATAAACTTTTGTGAAAATAGTTTGTATACCCAATAATGAGCAACAGATGCTAGAGAAAGTCATGTAAATATATTTTTCTTGCATTCATGGAGAGTGGAATTTCATGGCCATCACATAGCGACCTGCTTTTTAAGGTACCTATCTTTTCAGCCTCCTATATACCCCTTGTACCTACAAGAAAATGTGTTATTGAACCACATTTGTAAATTTTTATCTAGATTAACAAGAATTAAAAAGTGGAATAAGCTTTCATAAGAATAGTTTGTAGAATAGTGGATATAGAAAATTGAAATTGAATTTTATTTATGGACGCTCTTTAACTGCTATGGTTCTTAGCGTCTCATTCTATATTGAACGTGAAAGACCAGTAATTTTTCTCATAGGCCTCTTTTACAGGCTTGAGGTTCTTTTACGTACCGTAAATCTACGACACGGGACCACCGGTTTTGCTTCCCCTCCGAAGGAAGCCATGCTAAGGATTTTTACGCCCAAAAAAATCCATCGCCCTCCGCCGGTTTGGAACCCGCAACCTCGGGAACTAGAGGCTAGCATGGTAACCACTACACCACGGAGGACGACGTGGATATAGAAGCGATGTGAATGTAACACATAAGATTTTTATAGTATGGTAATAAACGATAAAGTCTTTATACAAAAGTTCAACGACTTATGTGTGTTGGTTTCAGATATATTATTTTTTCCTCTGGATTTAATAATTTTTTATGTTAATTAAAAAATCTCACGTTCAGACGTTTTGTTACATCATATTCAAAATTTTATTTCGGCTTTTAACAGCCATTATAAATTAAACACACCAGAGGTCTTTTAAAATTCAAATGAAACTATATGAGAAAAAGGATAAAGGTTCTATTTATGTATTTCTCCGATTTTATGAATATCAAATTAAACGTATTTAATACGAATTAAGTAATTAGGAAACTTAAAAAACAAGCATGTGAGTCTCATTAGTAATCATTCCTGAAGTTTTACTTAAAATCGGAAGTTAATGGTTCAAAAGTTTTGACGCGCGGAGCATTTAAAGTAATGAATAATGTTGAGAAAAACGACATTTAAAATTGGAATGTGCATTACGGTAGGAGGAGGAGTAGGACTAGATACGCAGGAGGACTTAACACCTCGACCTACAAGATCCTTTCTAAGCCCCTGATGGGGTTTGCCCAGGAGGGAGGTGTGAGGTGAAAGAATACACAGGTCGGCCGGACCAGGAGGCACGACAGGGCAGAGGGCAGGGTCCCTACATTTTTCAGATTGAAACTACCCGGATGGCAGCTAGTGCAACTGGCTCCCCTCTTCCCTACTGGCTTGCACATTCCACTGGAGGTCCCGGGACTCGGAGACCACCCCCATTCCGGGGAACAAAAAGTTACATAGAGCATCCTTTTTCCCTGTCATGCAACGCCGAGACTCCCGCCGACACTTTCAACCCTGAAACATACCAAGAAGATGAAAGGTGAAGTGAAAGGAGAATGGAGGTGAAATGGAGGGACAGAAATTTGGGAATATAATGAACGTTCTGAGCCAGTTGTGGCTTTTCTTTCAAAATGGCAAAGTTGTGTGAGAAGGACAAATTCAAATGCTATGTGCTTCAATTGTAATATATCTGTTTCTACATTTGAATGTTAATATATTCAGTGCTTTTGGGGCTGTACAGAGTATTACTTTTATTTAGAGCAGCTTTAAATCCTTTTAAACCTTTGGTAGTACAAACAATTATTACTCTGGGGGAATGCTTTATTTCCGATGCATTCTTACTTTTCTAGTTAATTTTTTTTAAAGTATAGGGTCTTTCAAAAAGAGTGTCCTGTCTTTGAACTTAAATAAAACACGTTCTATAAATAATAGAGTTTTATTTCTTTTTTATTTTGGAACATGATCAATGTCATTACGTGTGAAAGAGAACATCAGTTAAGTGACCGCCGCGACTTCGTTCTGTTGCGTGTAGACGGTTGACGCAATTTTCAATGATAGAAGAACGTTAATTAGGTCCAAATTCACGAATAACAAGTGTGATGTCATTCATAAGATCATTTACTGTTTCTGGCTTGTTGACATAAACTCGAGATTCAACATAACCCCACAAGAAGTAATCCAACGGCTTTAAATCACATGACCTCGGGGGCCAGTTAACATCACCATCACGGGAAATGATGAAACCTCTGAACTTCTCCTTCAAAAGATCGATTGTTTCGAGAGCAGTATGACATGTGGCACCATCTTGCTGGAACCAAATGTTTCTGAGATTCATACCATCCAATTGAGGCCAAAAATAGTCCCTTAAAAAGTCTGGTATCTTTCTCCATTGACAGAGCTTCTCTATCTTCATCTTGGAAAACATATGGACCAATGATTCCACCATATCAAAATCTACACCACACAGTAACCTTTTGGGGATGAAGTGGTCGTTCTTGAATCTGCATTGGATTGTGATTGCTCCAATAGCGGAATTTTGTTTTTTAACACAACCATCCATCCAAAAGTGGGCTGCGTCGCTGAAGATGATTTTTAGACAAAATTCCGGGTCAGCTTCCAATTGCTCCATAGCCCAGTCAGCGAATACACGGCGCAACCTATGGTCTTTGGGCTTTAGTTCTTGAGTTAACACCATTTTGTAAGCGTGAAACTTCAAGTCCAGGTGCAGAATTCGCCAGTTGTGGTCGGCGAAAGCCCCAATTCTTCCGCTCGACGATTTGTTTCCGTTCTCGCGTACACTCTCACGAACGGCGCCTATATTTTCGTTGGAGCGCTTACGTCGATTACGTACATTCGCCTAGCGCCCCGGGGAAACCCCCGAAAAAACCCATGGATCAGGAAGGTCGACCGCGGGAATCGAGCTCACGGCCTCCCGAATTCGGGCCACAAACGTTACCACCTGAGACATCCCGTTCGGTTGCATCACGCTACTATGCCCAGGAGTTTTTAAATGAGCTCACAGAACTTGTAAATATTGCCGACATTAAACTCAAAGTGCCAAATTAAATGGGGGTTTTAAACAGTATAAGAAGGAAAATCGCATCTATTACATTCATACTGCTTTCTCTACCCACTGTTCCGCAAACTATTTTTATAATAGCTTTTCCTTCAACGTACTTCCTTCCAGTCGAGATAAATCTTTGCAGAAAAAGTTTCGTTACACTTTGGCTGTAGGTACAAAAGGATAGTCAGATCTTTAAAAAGCGGGTCGCCATATGTTAACTTTGAAATTCTTGTCTGTATAAACATTGGAAGCAATTCAATGGCTACTGATCGCTTCAAAAAAGTGTAAAGTATTTGACAATTTGAACGAACAACAACTAATATTTAGGAAATGGTTAATAGTACAAAAAATGTATTCCACATAAGTTGTATGTTTTAACGAAATCTACATTTTATTTAGTAACCTTTAGTAAGCTTGCACATCTCTTAAGGTTTACTGATTGTACAAAATTCAGAATGAAGACTTCTCAAGCTAGTTCCAAAAATTCAAGATATACGTACAGTTTATTTGTCATACAAACATGTTAAACTTTTGATTTGAGAAAATCAAAAATAACCAAACAATATCTATGTAAAGAGTACTTTGGATAGTTGTATATTTTATTATACTGTCGCTACTTGCAAGATGTTGAACTTTCATTTATCCGACATTTCGTGTTTCAGTTATGTTCCACACCTACATACACACATATTGGATATGTGGTACACACGCGCGCGCGTTTTTTAAACTTCCCCGTTTTGGGTTCAATAAACCTCAAAACGTGTATTTTCTGTGAAATCTCGATAATGAATTTTTTATGGAATACAATACTTTTCTACTTTTTACTTACTCTACTACGTGTAGTAACTAGGGGAAGTATTGTATTCCACCCAAAAATTCGATACCGAGATTTCACCAGAAATATATGTTTTGAGGCCCCCTGAATCAAAAAAAGCATTTTTGGAAACATGTCCGTGTGTGTATCTGTGTGTCTGTTTATGTGTCTGTGAACAGCATAACTCAGAAACGAACAGTCGGATAAACACCAAACTTGGTATTTAGATTCAGCAACCTCCAGAGATGCGATACGAGGGTTTTCAAGAAAATCTCCCCACCCCAGATTATCCTTTACATGGAACATTTTTCGAAAATTTTAATTTTCTCAAAAATGGCTCTAACGATTTTGATTAAAATATCATATGTTTAAGATGTTTTTGACAAATGAAATGTATATCTCGAATTTTCTGGGAATGTTTCCAAAAGTATTCTTCATTGTGAACTACTTTTGCATAACTGGTAAACCATAAGAGATAGACAAAATTTTACCACACAAAAAATGTAGATCGCGTTAAAGTACACAATTTATGCCATGTACATTTTGTTGAGTGAACCATTTTCGAGATATTGCTTGTATTCCCTTAAATTTTCCAATACTTATACTTTTTCTCTAATGGGAATCCGTTATTCTTTCTTCTTTTTTGTCCCCTGGTAATGCAAAGAGAATGGAATACTGCACATAGCAACCAGCTCTTAAAATATTTGACTATCGCTTAAAGCCTACCAATTCTCCTTGCATCTAAAAGAAAATTAGCAATAAGATTAACATCTCGATATCTCGATTAACATGAAGCATATGGAGAATAAGCGTTTGTAAAAATAGTTTGTACAAGAGTAGGGAAGGTCATGTGAGTGTAACACATCAGATGTTTTGGGTAAGTAGTAGAGAAATTAAAAAATACAATTTTTTCAGGATTTTATCCAGTTTCACAGGTGATTTCTTAAGCACTTTGTTGGTTGGGATAGATGTATATTTTCGGGTGTGAGGAGTTAGGAGGTAGTACTAAACATTAGGTCTTCAACGGTTGCCGCTGCACCGGTGGCTTAAATTGTAGGTCCAAAAGATAGTGGCTTCATAATTTTGGATTTGGACCGACTCCCATGTATGGGGAGCGGGTAATGCTTGTATTCATCGATGTAGCCGTAGGCTGATTTAATGCCAATGCTATGGTGAGTGCCAGAAATCCAGTGACGCCTGAAGCGGGGGTTATTTGGCAAGTAGCCGCCCAGAGATTGACAAGAGCGTTTTCATGGTTTGGCAATCTGAAGTAAACATTGAGAGCCAGGCGTCTAATCACACACTCCACATTTGGAAGCACCTACGTTTCCTGTAGTAGCCTCACTGGGAAGCTAGTGCAGGTGCTAGATGGATCTGAGTATTCACCCACTCGCATTGTACCATAGGAGCCAGGAGTGTACTATGCTGCCCCAGACCTCGCAAACATAGAGCCTTAAAGAGCCTTTTGCTCTCCAGTAAAACTCTTCCGAAACTGTTATTAGCTATGAGTTGCCACTTTCCCCCAGGCTTTTCTACTTCCCTCTCACTTGCACACTGTCTAGCTCAAGGTATTTACATACTGAGAGTACCTTGCGAGACACACTTGCTCTGCCTACACCAAACGCTTTAGCAGTAAGTTGCTGAACATTTTTGAAATCGAGTCGATTTCCCTCACCCTCGTCGATGTCTCTCTTCCTCGTTGATGCATCTTTTAGAAAACGATATATCCTAAAAATAATATTTGGAGTCTGGCTTTGCAATATCTACTTCTTTGACTCCACTAAATTCACCGCTTAAGGCCACTGCACGAGTTCACATCTGTTCTAGTGCTACTTAAAGTAACAACTATCATGGCTGACGTTCTCCAGATGAAGCGTTCTGCTTACCAGGCTAAGTGAGCTGCTGGCCCTCATCTTGAAAGAATAGAGAGAGGAAAAACATAAAAATCCTGGTGCTTGTTCAACATAATTCCTTTAGCACCATCCTGTCAATAGTTTGCATATAGTACTAAATAATTACAAGCATAATATGCACATACAAACATATATACGTACATACTTCTGATAAGCAGAAAATGACATTCAAAGTTTCAGATTTCGTGCCTTATTTGCTTATGTAGCTATGTACAAGAATATAGTAAAGAAAATTTCTATGTTTACATTCACATGACTTTCCCTAGCCACTATCGTTTATTTCTACAGAGCTTTATATAAACTATTGTTGCAACAGCTTATCTTTTCTATCTATTTCATGTTATTCCAGACAAACCGTTAGAGAAGTGGTTGTATTACTCATTTTATTGTAGGTACAGGAGGGATAGAGAAGACTAAAGCGATAGTTAAATGTTTAAAAAGCGGGTGACTATATGCTGGCCTTGAAATCTTTTATACTACTTAAAAGGAGGTGGTCTGCTTCTTAGAACACGAAACGATTTCGGCCCACAATAATGTTTAGTACTCTGGTAACTCTTAAACTATATAAATAATCTGATGAGTTTCTCTACTTTGTACAAACTATTTTTACAATCTCTTATTCTCCAACTACTTCATGTTAACCTTATTGCTAATATTCTTGCAGGTGCAAGGGGAATATGGTAGGCTTTACGCGATAGTCAAATCTTTTAAGATCTGTTTGCTAAGTGGAGTATTCCATTCTCTTTACATTACCAGGACAAAAAAAATGAATAACTAATTCCAATTTGAGAAAAAGTATAAGTATTGAAAAATTTAAGGGAATAACAAGCAATATCTCGAAAATGGTTCACTCAACAAAAAAGATGAATATGACATAAATTGTGTATTTTAACGAGATCTATATTTTTTGTGTAGTAAAATTTTGTCTATCTCTGATGGTTTACCAGTTATGCAAAAGTCGTTCACAATGAAGAATACTTTTGACGACATTCCCAGAAAATTCAAGATAGACATTTTATTTGTCATAAAAGTATCTTAAATAAAATATATGATACTTTAATCAAAATCGTTAGAGCCATTTTTGAGAAAATTAAAATTTTCAAAAAATGTTCCATGTAAAGGATAATCTGGGATGGGGGGATTTTCTTGAAAATCTGCGTATCGCATCTCTGGAAGATACTGAACCTAAATACCAAGTTTGGTGTTTATTCTACTGTTCGTTTCTGAGTTATGCTGTTCACAGACAGACAGACACACACGGACATGTTTCCAAAATAGTTTTATATGCATTCAGTGCAGCTCAAAACGTGTATTTCCGGTGAAACCTGGGTATAGAATTTTTGGGTGGAATGCAATACTTCCCCTACTTACTATACGTAGTAGAGAAAGTAAAAAACTATCTGACTATCGCTTAAGGCGTACTATGTTCCCCTTGTTTTGTATTTGCAAGGGCAATATAGAAATAAAGTAGCCTTTAAGCATAGACATATCTCTTAATAGCTGGTTGCTAGGTGCAGCACGATTCCCTTTGCCACAGATTAATACTCTTTACATATCCAAGACAAAAAGAAATATAAATAAAGAATTCCCATTTGAGAAAAAATATAAGTACTGGAAAATTTAAGGGAATAGCAAGCAATATCTCGAAAATGGTTCACTCAACAAAAAATATGTATATGACATAAATTGTGTATTTTAACGCGATCTACATTTTTTGTGCAGTAAAATTTTGTCTATCTCTTATGGTTTACCAGTTATGCAAAAGTCGTTCACAATAAATAATGCTTTTTGAGAAATTCCCAGAAAATTCAAGATACACATTTTATTTGCCATAAAAATGTTTAAACATATGATTAATCAAAATCGTAGAGCCGTTTTTGAGAAAGTAAAAATTTTCAAAAAATGTTCCATGTAAAGGGTAATCTGGGGTGGGGGATTTTCTTGAAAACTTTTGTGTCCCATCTCTGGAAGATACTGAATCTAAATACCAAGTTTGGTGTTTTTCCGACTGTTAGTTTCTGAGTTATGTTGTTCACAGACACACATTCACACACACGGACATGTTTCCAAAAATACATTTTTTGGATTCAGGAGGCCTTAAAACATGTATTTCCGGTGCAATCTCAGTATTGAATTTTTGAGTGGAATGCAATACTTCCCCTAATTACTATACGTAGTAGAGAAAGTAATAAAAACAAGGTCGTGTAACGACATTCTGTTACTGTGTGTTCGGCGACGTTTTAGTTAGTGGGGTGGACTGGCTTATCTCTCAGGTAAAGCTGGTGTGAGGAGTACACAGTATGCTAAACTAGTGCCGCGCGTGACAATTACGGTGGAAAACAGTCAACAGTCTTTCACTATAGCGCGTCTTTAACCCTCACTTGCCTCAGACCAAGTAAACACTACCCCCTTTAGCTAGCTAAACCCCTACCTGCTTGAAAGGGCTCCCCCACCCACTAGCTAAAAGTCGCTGGGCAGACAGTATATTATCTCCATGCTCGTTCTAATACAACAAGAAATAGTAGAGCCAACCTTGCAGTAATCCAGCGTTGGTTGCATGCTGAGGCGGTGCATTCGTCGTCTCACAGTTGATGGTTGTTAATGGTACGCGGGAGGTGTAGGAGGTTACGACAGGTTCATTGGTGTGGTAGGTTTTCTGGGTTTTGCATGAGGTTCTCTTCGTTGGTCTCAGGAGTGGGTACCCTGGCTATGGTTGGCTGCTCAGTTACATGAATGCACTGTAAGTCTTTTGTATCATAAGATTTATTCTATATCTGCCGTAACACTCGCCACCGCGGGATGTGATAAAAATGGTTTGGCTATGGTGATGAGCTCCCCTGATGCAACGTCTTAGTTCGCGAAAGTATTTTAGTAGAGTCCCCTTGGTACGATGTCTTAGCTCGCGAAAGTGTTTTCGCAGGCTCGGTGCGACATCCTGGTTCGCGAAGGTACTTTGGTGGAGTGTGTTAACAAGACAAACCTGACATCGCCATTGCACGATTTTCCCCTTCTCTCGTTCCTGATTTTGGTTTCTCACGTCACGTGATGTTATTTCTGTGCATTTCGTTGGCTCTTCAAAATTATTATTTATATTTTATTTTACACACACAGATGTTTAGGTTTCCCACGCTGGTGTCGGAGATGTAAGATAAGGCACACAAGCTTCGGACCGGAGCTAAACCCTGTACTCATTGTTATGGGCACGTAGGGGTATGCTATAAAGGAGACGACCGACCAGTTAATGGAATAGGGACAGGCTACCTGCTTGTGTTTAGGAAGGACTGACCAGATGATATTTATGATATTTTAAGGTGCGGACAGAATGTACGGTTACATATATGCCCTCATGGGAAATCTATCGGCGGGTCTAAGGGGCCGACGATAAATTTCTCATGAAATCCCATCGAGTTATTCAACCTACGAATCATTTTTTTTAAATGTATCTCTTAACCTTTCGAACTTGCATACATGGTACCCTGACTTAATTCCCTCTTTTTTTTTTTTTTTTTTTTTGATCGTCGCAATTCGGGATGATTTGTGATGTTTATGACGGTGTAAGTGGCGAGTGCGTTAATACAGGTACAGTTATTACAACACATATGGGTATGATTAGCATAATAATTACCTTTTCTTTCTTTTTTTACCCTAATTAATACATAACACATAAACTTTCAAACACACAGCTTAAAATACAGCAATTCAATCATGTTATTACACTGATACTTTCTTTGAAATTGCTGTTATGCTAATTAATACATAATACATGAACTTTTATACATACAGCTTATAACACAATAATTCTGCCATATTATCACACTGATATTTTCTTTGAAACCACTGTTATGCTAATTAAGACATAATACATGAACTTTTATACATACAGCTTATGACACAATAATTCTGCCATATTATCACACTGATATTTTCTTTGAAACCACTGTTATGCTAATTAAGACATAATACATGAACTTTTATACATACAGCTTATAACACAATAATTCTGCTATATTATCACACTGATATTGTCTTTGACACCGCTGTTATGCTAATTAATACATGATACATACACTTTCATACATACAGCTTTTAATACAACCATTCTATCATGTTATTACACTGGTGTCTCTGAGTTCACTTCTATAGTTATCACGCGTCCTTTTTTTTCTAGGGGAACCCCATCTTGAATAATAATATTACTACTACGTTGTTTAGTCAGACAGGGGAGGGTTCGATGGTTAGCGGTCAAGGCGTAACATTTGTGTCGGAACTTCTAGGTCTCACTGCCTCTTTAAATGGGCGTAATAACATTATGTTGTAGTTTCCTAATATTTTCCCTGTCCTTATGTCCTGGAGCTTGTACGTTCGATCCCCGAACTGGGCCATGATTCTGAAGGGACCTTTCCACAGAAGGTTCATTCCTCTATATTCTCGTTTTACCAACGAAGACTTGTTAAAGTTCCTTACTAATACCTTCTCGTTTATCTGTGGATTCCAGGTGTGTAGATGTCTTTTCTGCTTTGCGTTCCTCTTCTCGGCTTTGTTTTTAAGTTTCAAAAACGCTCTTTGTATCCTCTCCGAGTCTGTTTCACTTATTATAGGTAACGCAGTAGGAATTCCGTCGATTATGTGGTCGTGTGGTTTTCCTGTCAACAGTTGAGTTGGGGAGTAGCCATGATTGGGATTGATGGCGTGATTCATGACCCACTGTATATAAGATAAGTATTCGGGCCATTTTGTGTGCTTTACGTGCGTAAGGATCCGGAGATATGAATTCAGGTCTCGCATAGTTCTTTCGCATGGGTTTCCCTGTGGATGGTAATTGCTAGTGTGATATAGTTTTACCCCTGCCTCTCGGAGCTTATCAACAAACTTTCGGCCGTGATGGATAGAAGCATTATCAACGAGCAGTGCTGTGATTTGGCCATATTTTGGTATATATTCTGCAACGATCTTGTTTGCACACGAGGCGCTGGTAAGCTTTTTTAAGTGGATATAGGGTTACAAATTTAGACATTACGTCAACCATTACGAAAATGTATTGTAGGCCTGTCCGTGCCCTTGGGAGAGGACCATGGCTGTCGGCTACAACCAGTTGTAAGGGCGCTTCTCTTAATATAGCCAGTGGTGGTCGATCAAAGCGAAAATGTAGGGGCTTTGCCTTCTGGCATATTTCGCATGTGGCCACGAACGTTCTCACTTTTCGTCCAAGCTTCGGGATATACAAATGTTCTGATATAACTAGGCTCGTTCTTTCTACACCTGCGTGTATGAGTGCGGTATGGTAGGCCTGAATAATCAATTCCTCGAGTGTTGCGGGTATGTATACTTTCCAGGCTGGGGCGTGCTTGCCGTCCAGTTTATACAATACGCCGTCCATTTTGCCATACTTTTCCTTATTTTCGGAGCTAATCGGCGGTGCATTTCCCAGTATTTCGGCCAATTTGGTATCTTCTCGTTGATACTTTTGCAGTTGTTTCATTTTGCTAGCCATGTGGCTGTTTAGGCTTAAATCCAATTTTAATACGCTAATTTCTCTCTGCGTGTTCCCTATCGTCTCAGGAATGTTTTCTCCTACCTTTACTCTCGATAATAGGTCACTAAAAATGTTACTGCTGCCCGGGATGTGCTTGATCTCTGCGTTATATGCCATTATTTCGTGAATGTATCTGGACAGCTTGGCACTCGTCAGCTTGCAATTTTTTATAAAGGCCAAGCTCACATGGTCAGTAAAGATTATTATTTGCTTATTGTATATAAAATGCCTGAACTTCTGTATTGCGAAGAAGATTGCTCCAATTTCCTGCTCTGTTACATTAGAGATGCGCTCCGCTTTATTAAGTGATCTTGACGCGGTCGCTATGATGCGCAGTTCGCCATCTTGGAATTTTTGCGCCAGTACGCATCCGTAGGCTACCATTGATGCGTCTGTGTAAATTAGAAATGGCAATTCCATTCTTGGACGTGTCAACAGTATGGAGTTGCTAAACAGCTGTTTTAGATGCTGGAAGGCGTGTTCCTCAACTTCCGACCATCGCCATCTTGTGTTTTTGACTAACAAAGCCCTTAGCGGTGCAGTTTCTTTAGCGTAGTTTAACAAAAAACGGCTTTGGTAACCCAGTACGCCTAAAAATTTCTTCACCTGCTTAGTATTCTTGGGACGCGGGATCCGCAGTACTGCTTCAATGCGTTCATCATCTGGTGAGATATTTTCACCTGAAATTACGTATCCTAAAAATTTGACCGAGTTTGCAAAAAATGTACATTTATCCCAGTTTAGGGTCATGCCGCATTCCCGTAATCGTCCTAAAACTGTGTCGATATGGTCTAGGTGTTCATCTACTTCAAGGTCGTGAATCAATAGATCGTCGACATATTGAGAAACGTATCCATTTGTTTGAGTGCCTAACACGGCATGCATTGCGCGTAAAAATCCACTGTTTGACACGCTGACGCCAAAGGGACAACGGCGAAAGGTATATACTTGACCCGAGTGAACAAAACCCATGTATTTGCGTAGGCGTGGGTCTAATTCCACCTGGAGGTATGAGTTTGTCAAATCTAGTGACGTGAACCATCGCTGTCTGCCAATCCCAGCGAGAATTTGTTCAATATTCTCCGTACGCATATTATCCGGAGTTATATACTGATTTAGTTTACGTGCATCAATTGTCAATCTTACGGTTCCATTTTTCTTTCGCACGATACAGAGGGGCTGAATGTAAGGGGTATCGGATGTCTCTATTATTCCGTCTGAAAGCAATTCTTGGATTTTATGGGTTACCGCATCGTTTAAGTCTAACGGTATCATACGACATTTATGACGTATTATCGGCACATCTGCTATTTGAAAGGTGTATTGGAATACATTACATCTTCCCGTTCTTCTTGTGAATACTTCCCTGTGTTTTACTAATATTTGAAACATCCTTTCCTTTTGTGCATCGCTCAGGTGCGTCAGCTGTGAGATATTTTCCCTCACCCCATTAATGAATGACCCACATTTTCCTTCAGGTAGGCTGTGGTACACCGGTTTGGCATTTTCTGTCTCTGTCTCTCTTTCTATACAAATGCCGTGGCTGGTGACAATGTTTACCTTCGTATATGCATCATCTGGCTCGTCATAGGGGTCATTGTACTCGCCTGTGCTTAGTGGGTGTTGTGACATAAGTCTAACTACTGCAGCGCAATCTTTCATATTCAAAATTTCAACAAAGAATTCCTCATCCTGTAATCTCATTTCTGCTTCTGATAGTTTTATACTCTGAGTCGGCACCACGTAATTGAAGGGAACAACTGTAATTGAACCAGATGTATTGAAGGTTACCTGTGATTTTTCATAATCAATCACTGCCCCTAGGGCGTTCAATAAGTCACTACCTATAATGAGATCTGTAACGAGATTTTTCACGACAAAACACACAAATTCCAGTTCGCAGCCATGTACATTCGCCGTAATTAATACCTGTTGAGAAATTTTCTGCTTTGTTTTCCCAATCGCGCCACTGCAGACGGCATTTCTCACGGGGAGAATCTGCAGTTGCAAGCTCATGTGTTGTAGTCTGTTCAGTAGGCTTTCGCTACAAACCGTTAGCATCGATCCGGTATCTAAAATCATATTAACGTTTTTTCTTCCAATTTTGCCAGTTATCTTAGGAGCTTCCATCATCTCCTGCGTTAACGTTCTATCGTTGAACCTGATAATATTGCTACTCGATGCCGCGCTATGTATCTGGTGGTCGTTTTCTTGTGCGTCCCCGGAGGATTGTGAGGTATGACACGCGTCTTTCCGGAAGGCATGCGGGAACGTCATCCTTCCTGGGTCTAGTTTCCCGTTCGTGGCTGTTGTGCAGTTTGGTTAACGTTGTGACCGGGGCTCTCACGTCCTTGTTCTGTATTTGTGTTATTAGGCGAAGGGGGCCGTGCGTATTCACGCGCATGTGGTATGGGACTCCTCGCTCCATTTTGTCTGTCAGACCGTTCGCTATATTGTACATTACCTCGTAAAGGGCTTCGATGTCTGTTGTCGGATCTACCCCACGAATTTTGACTATTTCTGCGCAGGTTATTTCTACCTGTGTTGCCTCGTCTGTCATAGTTCATTAGTTGTATGGGATATTCCCGATACATCCGACTAGGATTCTGAACGTTTCGTTCGTGTCTATGACCATATGTCGTTTCCGAATTTCGGTCGTATGGTCGGTTATACCTCGGTCGGCTCGCGACTCCGTGCCTGTTTTGAGGTCCTTGTGCCCTCATCCCATCATTTCTGTGTTGCGTCTGGGTATGGTTATCTGCCCTCTCCCACGCGGTTTGTTCGGCAGCTTGTGGTCCGTGACCCTGCAGGGCTGCAAGCAACTCTATTGCCTCGCTCAGGGTTTGTGGTCGAGCTACCACCAGGTGATGGCGTATTACGTCTGGGTAATGTCGTACCATTAACGCTATGAACTCCTGCTCCGGCATAGGTGGTTCCAGTAATTTGCTTAGCTGGCCTAGGCGTAAGAAATAGTCGGTCATTGACTCGCGGTTTCCCTTCTGATATCTCCCATTATTGATTTGGCTTCGGACATTGTATTGAGCGCTTCCACTCCAATACTTTTGCAGGAAGGCCGCCCGAAAATGTTCGTACTGTGCCAGGTCACCTAATGTTAGTCTGAACCAGCTTAAGGCAGAACCTACAAGACTCCTTTGAATTATGACCATTTTATAGGTGTTGGGTATTCCTCTTAAACTAAAATAAGACTCTATATCATTTATAAATTGCTTCGCATTGTCACGCTCACTGTCGAACCTTGGTATAGGGAGTTCATTCAAAAATTGTGTCGGAACTGACAATCGCGGCTGTGTCTCAGGTTCACTCAGTGAATTATAGTTTATGTGAGGAGACGACGAGGGAGCGCTCACGCGGTCACTCGCCCTTCCCTCCATGCTTACTCCACTACCTGAGGCAACGGGAAGTGTGGAAGCGTGGCCTTGTGTATTGCCTATGTGGGTGTGCTCAATCGCTTCCCGTACCTCGGCAATTGCAATCTCTCTTGCCTTTGCTTGGAGCTTGCCACTTTGGACGGCAACCACTTGTGTCAGTTCATCCCTTAATCTACTAACTTCGCATGTTTGCGAGATTCGTGCTTCCCCCATCATTTTATTTAAATTATCGAGCTTGGCGCTCGTACCTGCCTCAAATGAGCGCTGTTTTGCTTCGAGTGTGACACAAGCGGATCTCGTCTCCTCTCTTATCTTATCGGCTACATTATTTATTGTTTCAGATAATGTGCATCTTATACTACCAATTTCTTGATTGCATGCCTGCCTAATCTGCCCTACTTCTGCCTGAGTGGATCTAAGTTCATTCTGCACTGTGCGTATGTCATTTTGCAGAGCACTTTGAGTCTGCTTGACCTCGCTCATGACACTATTGAGCTGTGTTTCGAGCTGCTGGCATAACTCATACTGTTTCTCAGCAAATACTCGCTCCTGCTGGTTGAGTTGCTGGCTCAATCTCTCCTCCTGTGAGGATAATTTAGCCTCTAATTGGGTCATTACCTCAGCGACCATTGTTTCCCCTTGGTATGAGATTTTTGCTTCTAATTGTGCGGTTTGAGCCGCCATTGTTTCCCCTTGAGATAGAATCTTTGCTTCTAAGTGTGCAGTGTGAGCCGCCATTGCTTCCCCTTGAGATAGAATCTTTGCGTCTAATTGTGCGGTTATTTGAGCAGCCATGTCAACGGTTTGTTGCCGTAGCTGGGTCATCTGTCCCAATAATTGTTGCATAATGTGTGTCGCGCCCGCCAGTTCTGAGTTTTCAGTTGGAGGTGATTGCTCGGACTGCCTAATCTCACCTACTGGCAGAGATGGTTCAATGTTTTCACCCATCTCCCTATCTACATTTATATTATTTGCCATGGTTCCACTCACGCCTATTACTTTATTGTTTCTAAGTAACATTCACCGATTTGGTTTATCTCCCCCCTTTTTTTTAAGTTACTGTTTAAGGAGTCGGCAGCACCTGTCTAGTCATGCATGTTTACAATTCTATACAATAGGTTATCTACATATACATCTAAGCAGAGGTTCGGGCACTTACTCATTGCTGTGGTCCGGATTGCTGTGGTATGTTTAATCCAGGATAGGGTTTGCACTTCACTAACACAGGGGGGGGCTAATGTTGTCTTGTGGAGGTCGCGGTGGTAGTCCCCGTTGTCGTGGATCTTCGTTGGTGGTGATGATTTGGGTCGTTGCTCGGTTGCGTTGCTCGTGGTCGTATCTCATTTATGCAGTGGCATCCAGAAACTCGTCGGAGAACATACCAGTCGTCCTGCTGTGGCGTCCAGGAAGTCGTTGCTGCAACATCCGTCGGTTGTATATTTGTGATGTCCAGGAGTTGGTAGAAGTCCGTCCTTCAGGCGTTGTTGCGTGCCATTTTAAGAGGCAGCCACCAGGTATTCGTGACCAACCACGTTGGGTGCCATTTTATGAGGCGGTGCATTCGTCGTCTCACAGTTGATGGTTGTTAATGGTACGCGGGAGGTGTAGGAGGTTACGACAGGTTCATTGGTGTGGTAGGTTTTCTGGGTTTTGCATGAGGTTCTCTTCGTTGGTCTCAGGAGTGGGTACCCTGGCTATGGTTGGCTGCTCAGTTACATGAATGCACTGTAAGTCTTTTGTATCATAAGATTTATTCTATATCTGCCGTAACACTCGCCACCGCGGGATGTGATAAAAATGGTTTGGCTATGGTGATGAGCTCCCCTGATGCAACGTCTTAGTTCGCGAAAGTATTTTAGTAGAGTCCCCTTGGTACGATGTCTTAGCTCGCGAAAGTGTTTTCGCAGGCTCGGTGCGACATCCTGGTTCGCGAAGGTACTTTGGTGGAGTGTGTTAACAAGACAAACCTGACATCGCCATTGCACGATTTTCCCCTTCTCTCGTTCCTGATTTTGGTTTCTCACGTCACGTGATGTTATTTCTGTGCATTTCGTTGGCTCTTCAAAATTATTATTTATATTTTATTTTACACACACAGATGTTTAGGTTTCCCACGCTGGTGTCGGAGATGTAAGATAAGGCACACAAGCTTCGGACCGGAGCTAAACCCTGTACTCATTGTTATGGGCACGTAGGGGTATGCTATAAAGGAGACGACCGACCAGTTAATGGAATAGGGACAGGCTACCTGCTTGTGTTTAGGAAGGACTGACCAGATGATATTTATGATATTTTAAGGTGCGGACAGAATGTACGGTTACAATGCGCAATGCTGGTTGCATGAACGTTCTAAAACACTTTTTCAGCTTTAGGAGCCATTCACAATTAAACTTACTTAGACATAAGCACGTAAGCATAGAAGCGTGTTTCATGTTATCTTAATGCACGTGTCCATATTGGCCGACAATGACATGAACATGACGATAAACTTATAAAATAAACATGTAAGTTTGCAAGCTCCAAGGTTTCATGATTAGGTCTACGTCCGCAATCTCACATCAGATTTTCCGTCTCTATGTGTTGACTCACTAACTGTTTTCTGTGTAAGGCCAGAAGCCAGGAATCACTGGGATATTTATAAAACAGCAGCAAAACAAGTTGTGATAATAATAATAATCCCATGGCGGTGCAGCTTATGAAGGGCCTATACCTACTAACCCGACTGTGATCATCCAACCGATACGGGAGGTGATGTGACCAGCATGACGCATCCCCCAGCCAGAATGTTGGCCTCCGTGGCCGGGATCCCTGCCTATCGCAGCTCCTCACTTTCCTCATGATGCTGAGTAGGCACCCGTGACTTAAAATCCGCACTCCCCTGAGTGGGATCGAATCCGGGGGTATTCCGTGGCCTTGGACCCAAACACCACGCTCTAGCCAATGGTGCAGGGCAAATTGTAGGTGGTGTTTGTTTATAAGTTTAAAGTCCGCGTAAACTCTGGTTCATTTTGGCACATGTACATAACCTTCAATGTCGTGTGTATTGACGGTAATCACTTTGCAGGTTGTCATATTAGCTCAGTTAGCTTTCTTGCGATTGGCTGTTTGCTTTTGTCATTGTGAACGACAACATAATAGGGTTAAGTCTGTGCTTAAGTTTTATGTCGTTATGTTAATGCCTAATAATTTTCAATATGAATGGCCCGTTAAAGTTTGAGTGGTGGGCCTTGGAGCGTGGAAGCTAAGTAAGAATAGGAGAAGTCAAAAACATTTAGTTTTATTTATGGACGCTCTTTAACTGCTATGGTTCTTAGCGTCCCACTCTATATTGGACGTGAAAAACCGGAAATGTTGTTCAGAGACCTCTATCAGGTTTGAGGTTCTTTTACGTGCCGTAAATATACGGCAAGGGACCACCAGCTTTACTTCCCTTCCGAAGAAAGCCATGCTAAGGATATTTACTCCCGAAAAAATCCATCGCCCTTAGCCGGGTATGAACCGGTGACCTCGGGAACTAGCGGAACACATGGTACACCTAGACACGGAGGACCACATAAGAGTAGTCGGCAATATCAGAGAGACGCGCTTAGCGCAAAGCCAACCGATCGAAGCTTTAACGAATCGAAAAAAAATGTGATATACACTCACATGACTTTCTCTACTCTTTGTGGTTTATTAGTGGGTACACAAACAATTCCCACTAAAGCTTATTAATTTCTCTACCACGTACATAATAGGTAGAGAAGGTATTGCAGTCCACCCAAAAATTCCATACCGAGATTTCGTCAGAAATACATATTTGAGGCCCGCAAATAAAAAAAGCAGTTTTAGAAAAAGGTCGGTATGTGTGTCTGAATGTGTGTGTGTTTTTGTGAACAGCATAACTCAAAAATGATAAATTAGAATAAATTCCAAACTTGGTATTTAGGTTCAGTAGAACCTTTCACAGATGCGACACAAAGATTTTCAAGAAAATCTCCCACGCCAAACTACATCATATATTGAACATTTTTGAAAATGTTTTATTTTCGCAAGAATGGCTTTAACAATTTTGATTAAAATACCATATATAAAATATGTTTACATGACAAATAAACTGTATATGTCGAATTTTCTGGGAATAGCGTGGTCCTTTTCATTCGGAAGGAGTTTTATATAATCTTATATAATTGGTAAATGTTAAGTGATAGACGAAAACGTACACGTTAAGTGATAGACGAAAACATACTGCGCCAAATCTGTAGATCTATATAAATAACACATTTTATTTCCAATAACTTTTTCGTGGCATAAGCCATTTCCGATTTATCCGTTATTAATGGTTTGATTTGTTCAATGCTTTCGTCATTCCTTTTAACTCCTGTCGATATTCAGTTGTTTCTTCCATATATCTGAAAATTCAATTAGTTTTAAGAAACCTTAAAAAGAAGAAAGTTACAGGATCAGACGGAATTAGTAATGAAAACTTAATGTGTCTGGAGATTAAAATTTCCTTCATACTTTGTAATTTGTTTAACGAGTGTTTATGGCAAGGCAGATTTGCTTATTATTGGAAAGAAAGAATTGGTCTTCTTCTAAAGAAGGGTGATATCTATATCTTCGACTGTTAACGGAATTTAAAATTTGGACTAACATTCATTATGGTTATTTTTATAAATGCTTGTATTTCATACAGCATTTTATGGGTATATACTATCTGGTTTTTATGACTCACTAGATCACTAGCGGTGAATGACCTGCTCAAGGCTACGCTTTATCGGCTGTGAATGTAACTGTCAGTTGCTGCCTTCTGTTCGTGCTGAGAAGACTAGAGCTTGCTCATTGTGCATATCTAAAATGAAAGCTTATGAAAACACCTGTGTTGTATATAAATTACTTTAAAGTATTGTTATTATTGCTGATCTTATCTTTTTAGTATTCCATTAAAATTCCTACCGAAAAATTCACGCTTGAACAAAGAATTTTTATATATGATACATATGCAAAACCCGAATCATGTAGACAGGTGTAGACAATTTCAGGAGGCATTTCCTGGTATTCCAGTTCCAAATAGAGATAGTGTCAGTAAATAAGTTTAGGACAACGGATAGCTAAACATTAAACAAAAAGATTTGTTCTAACACAAGAAAAAAATTACGAAACTAGTGCATCATTAGAACCTCTCCAAAGCAGTCTCTATGACGTGTTGCACAGCAAATGGGTGTTTAAAAAACTCTGTTCACACAGTTGCTAAGCTTTTAAAATTGAAACCCTACATAGTGCCTATTGTTCATAACCTCATGACGACAGGAATGCCAGGGCAGTCTCATACAGGCAGTTTTCAACACCACTTACGAAACAAGGTTAGTATTCATTATAGTGCGTGCAGCTATTGATCACGAGTATATTGTAGCGTATGTGTGCATTGTTGCGTCAGACACATTATTGCTGTGTATAATATTGTTGAGCTAGTTGTTGTGTTTGTGTGTTAAGTTCTTGTCCGGCGCGGCAATTCCAACTTCCTAGTTGGGGGTGAAGGCAAGTCGAGGGAAGAGCCTCTTTGTGTGTGGCTTGGCTTCACTTGTAGCCAGAGTCTAATGTAGGTCTTCAAAGGGAATGGGTGCGTGTCCATGATGAATGTGCATGCGTGGGCATCTCCCCCAGTGTTCTTCTGTAACCTTTTGTGTATAGTGTAGGGCACCTTGTTATTATAATAAATCAGAGGTAAATGTAAATTTATGTATTTTTAATGTTCTAAAGATCCCATGCCCGCTTAGTTTGTGCAGCAAGTTCTTGGTATCTCTGGTGTGCCTCTGAGTTATGTTCCCCAATGTTTATGCCGGGGTAACTAAGTTTAATATTTTAGCTGAAAACCTTTTGGCCTCACCCAGGTGTATAACAACATAACGCTGAATTTTAGAATGGAACCCTCCCCCGTGTAGAGACAGCGCGCGGAGCACGCATCACGATCTGGGTCGTCATAAAACGACCGCTCTGTGTGGTATATTAATCACTTAAGTTAATTATTTTATATTCTCGGTATGAAAATACTCTAGAAAATTACAAGAGTATGTCTGAAAATTGCTCAGTCTTATTCTGACTCACTTTTAGATGAAGTTGCGAAACGGCTCCGCGTAGGTCGCGAGAGCGAATTTGTACCAATAAAACAGTACAGTCCTTATGGACGTTTAATTTTTGTGAACTCATTTCCTATTCTAAGACATGAGTTTGGCCTGAGTTCACTCTAGGTGTTAGGTACTTTAGATAGGAATGTATAGTTCTAGTAAAACGCATTTATAGCAGGTATTAAATGAACAATTTTATGCTATATTACTGAATTTCCTACTTATAAAGCATACGTTTTTGGCACAGTTACTGGAATAACGCGCCATGGTAGCCACATTTTCTATAATTACTTGCTTGGATGTCACTGATTGTTGCACAACTGCCTTCCTCATCTTAACGTACTATAAGGATCACAATAGCAGTGGGTTTTGCGAGTTGAAAATAAAGAAAGCAGGTATATTGGGCTCTGCAGCAAATGCAAACCTCAAGAAAACAGAAACAACCCAAAATCAGATCTTAAGAATAATAGTTGATACATCTTGGTTCGAAAACAACACTACTACCTAGAGAGCTTCAGGTTCCTGAGGTCGTCTATGTTCTTCAGAAGCACTACACAAGACTTCATCTGACCTTCTTTGATCATCCCAACACATTACTCAATGAAATTCCAAAAGATGCCTAGAAGATTAAAACAGAAGACACATATTGATCTCTTTGTCTAAAAGGGGATTTTTGCTACAAGATACCCTCTACACATTTTCAGGTTGTTTTTCAAAGATAAAAAACTGAAATATAACTTTGTTGCAATAAAGTTATTTAAATAAAAAATTAAACAACAGAAAGATGGAAGCAGACTGTGCAAAAATTGAATGATTATTAATTACTCGTATTGGGGTTTTGTCTTTATCCTCTGATCCCTCAGTTTCTTCTTCTCCTTCTACCTCTTCTTCTGTTTTTATACCTCTTCTCCCCTTTGTTTTCTTTTATTAAGACAAATACTCGTTCAGCACTAATGCTTTGCAGATATCAGTGAACAGAATGGAAAAACCTAGAACATAACATAGACGTTAACCTAAATGGCTCTTCGAACTAAAAAAATAAGTGAACAATGCTGTAAATATAAGGCACAGAAAACCATGTAAGATAAGAAATAGCACTGAGTATAAAACAAAATAGTGAACATGCCAATCAGTGAGTGTCTGAGGCAGAACTGGGGTCACTGAGAAGAAAATCTTGTGGTGGTCTGCGCTTCAGCCGAGTTGGCACACGAGTTCTTGCTCCGAGGTTGTATTCTACTGCTCCTGCACTCGTTGAAGATTAGCAAAGAAAGGCTTAGAGAGGAGCGGATGAACCGGTGCATAGTAGAAAGTCCCAACTCACGGTGAAGCTGTCGATTTCGGATGAACCATGGAGCTTTGGTGAGAATACCAATTGCTCTATTTTGTATGATCTGAAAGCGGTGAATATGAGTCTTGCTGGCAGCACCCCATACGGAAGCTGCATAGGTGATCAGGGGTCGCAGAAGAGATGTATATAACAGAGCATTCATGAGTCAAAGGTGACCGTCGCTGAGTAAAGTTGTGAGAGTCTGACTGAAGCTAAGGTGACCATGCATTATACATGGTAATTCCACGTAAGCCTAGTGTCAAGTAGTACACCAAGATATTTCACCAATTTTTGTAATGGTAACCAGGAGAGAGGCTCGTGGGGCAAAACGAGAGGCGAAGGGATTCCTGTAAGGACGGAGGGAGAAGATCTTGGCCTCTGTTTTGTATGCATTCAGTGAATTGTGCCATGCGGTGAGCCAAGGAGAAAGTACATCAATAGAATACTGTAAAGTGCTTATAGCTGTGCGCAGATAGGTATGAGAGTAATACAGTACGGTATCGTCCGCATACATAGCGATACGAGTAGGTAGTACATTGGTAAAATCGGACTTGCAGACATTAAAACGGAGAGTTGCGAGGATGGGTCCCTGAGCAACACCTGCCATAATGGGTCGCTGGGAAGACCGAACACCACCAATGCTGACAACAAAACACCTGTCGTTTAGGAAACTGCAAAGAATTTGAAATAATTAATCAGGAAGCCCGATTCACAACAGCTTAAGAAGTAAACCAGCATACCACACCTTATCGAATCCTTGGGTTATGTCCAAAAATACTGCCGCAGTGTACTGATGGCGTTCAAATCCCTGAAGAATGAACTGTGTGAACCGTAACAACTGGTACATCGTGGAATGCTTTGGCCAAAGCTCAAACTGGTATAGAGGTAAGAGATTAGCCTGATACACGTATGCGAAAAAAACGTCGATATATAGCTTTCTCCAAAAGCTTAGATAGAGTAGGTAATAAACGTATGGAACGGTAGCTTGAAGTGAGAATCTTAGGATTGTGAGGTTTTTGGAACACGGTGGTTTCAGCCAGCTTCCATTTCTGAGGAAAATAACCAAGCCGAAGAACAGCATTAAAGATGGAAGATAAATAAGTTAATGCTTCCTTTGGTGAGCTGTTTGAGAGTATAATTGGGAATGAGATCATGCCCAAGAGATTTATTATTGGGAATGACCCAAATAAGATGAGCCAATTCTCGTGGACTATTGAAGCGAATCCTGTCAGGGACAATGGTTTCACAAGTTGATCCTTCAGTTCGTGTTCAACAGAAGTGGTAGATGGTGGATCAGAGTTTGGGGTGAAGACGCGCTGGAAATGGGACGCTAAAGCATCACGTTTAGAAGGCGTATCGGCGATCATCTGGTCGTCAACGTGTAACAACAATAGCCTTACCCAGAATGCGCTTTCTTCTTCTTCCTCTTCTGCTTCTTCTACCTCTTCTTCTGCTTCTTTTAGCTCCCATTCTTCTTCTATCTCTTCTTCTGCTACTTCTTAGTCTGCTCTTTCTTCCTCTAGTTCTTCTACCTCTTATTCTTATTCTGCCTCTTCTTCTGCTTCCTAAAATGTCATGGCAACTATTTAAATATTTTCTAACAGTGTTTATTATACTAATACAATAAGAATTAACTAGGGACGCTAATTGATCCCGAGACAACATTTGATTATTATATTATTTGTTCATTAGAGAACTCAGTATTTATTCCTTTCATATTTCCAAAGATTATACTTGTATTGCACAGTTAACTTTTTGTTGCGGCGTGACATTCTGAAAAAGTCTACTCATTACATCAGAAACAAATTACTACTAGCGCTGCCGTTATTGGCAACACTGTTGCCATAAGAGCTGTACTGGATTTTAACTGTAAATTCTCTGTAATATACTGTAAATGAGGACATACAGTCACAAGCGTAAAGCAGTTTCCTTTTGTGTAAGTGGTCTTGCTATCAACAGAATTCCCTGAAGTGTTAAAACACACTTGCATAGTTGGTTGCGTCCGAAGTGAAGATCGTATTGACAACAGAACTCGAGCGATTTGTTTATTTTCTTGACACACTGTACACACGGAGAAGCAAGCGAATCGATGTGGCGTAGTGAAATCCACATAGTCTATCTGGCTGTTTTATCTGCTCTACTTGAAACGCCGAGGAGAATCAAAAAAGACTGACTCCCTCCACGGTTCTCGATATTCTCTCCTTTTATATACTAACTTGTGGTATTATCCACTTGCTGCGGCGAGGGAATAAGGAGCCTTGGTCGTTTAGCTTCTCCACGTGTGGGGAATCAAACTAAAGTGTAAGCGTGTGCATGCAGTTGTCTTCATTTGTTTATTTACTTCTTACTCCAAAGTGTAATTTTTAAGTTCCGGAAATCAAACTATAAAGCAAGTTCATGATTTGAGTTTTTTTATCTTCTGTGGATTAAACTTATCTTTAACGTGTGTATTTATACGTTTTGGTCTTGGATTTTGCATAAGAGGTAAGCTTTAGAATAAATATGCATAAACATAGTTGTTGACTGCCTCTGTGTGACCACCAGGTTCCAGGTTCGCTTCCCGGTTGGGGCAGAGGAATTTTTCTTTAATTGGAATCATTCCCTATTCTCCGCAGAGCCTAGTAGTATGATGTGAGCGTGTTTCTTTGTAAAAATGAGCAAAACCAACCTTTGAAAAAACTACAGTTCAAAGAGTAATAAGAGCATAGCTACTTTTCAAATCAAAGGTACCGATATGGTATAGAAGTTACAAAGAACTATACAACTGAAACAAAAAAATATGTGTTACACTCTGCGTTGACCTTTTCTAGTCAATATCGTTTATTTTTACAGCTCTTTTCTTACAAAAGTTTCTTTTTCTATATTTTGCAGATACAAGAGAGATACAGGAGGTTGAAGCGATAGTCAACTCTTTAAAGGGCGGGTCGCTGTATGCTGGTTTTGGAATGTCATACATTTTGCATGACAACACGAGGAACAAATGAATGATGCCTTAATATTTCAAAAAATGTAAATGTGTTGGAAAACCAAATAATTGAAAAAGATGGCTACTTCACGTATGAAAAGCCAATTTGAAGTAGGAGTTGTATTATAGTTCAACTGTTGGGAAGCCGAACTTGAAGTAGTTGCAACCGCACGTATGGTACCCGGTAGCTTCGTCCCAAATTTAAAAATATTAACCTTGTAATTTGACTGTTTCTTTAAATATTATATATTTAAGTTTGCCTCGGTTGCGTCAGTATTATTGTTAGAGACATGGATTTCTTTGCAGGGAGTAGTGCGGCTAAAGAATTTAGGCTTACACAGATTATAATTTTACTTCACTCCTTTTATTAATGCTTGACACTATTTAAATAACACTTCACTGAGAAAGCAGTGAGATTCTTATATTAATTACTTGCACTTTTTAACACGTAAACTATTTTTGTCTCGCACGAATACGTATTAAATTTCTCGAGGACACATCTCGCGTCCGGTTAGGAACACTGTCTAAAGCAACTGACTTGATTTCTACCGCCTAAATTTGTAAATTTCTGTATTTCAAGTCTCTGATTGGCTAATCCTAGTCCAACAGAATACCTTCATTTAACTAAAACTTTTTCTGGTTGTTGATTGGCTATTTTATAAACTGTCACAAAAATTACATTATTGTTGTTCCAAGAATGACTAGTAGCATAATGACACTTTCTTACTCATCATTGCCTCAAGGTTACCTCATTGTTAGCACATTTTAAACTATTATTCTCAAAGCTCCTACATTATTAAATTATGTAATACATTCAGATAACATTATTACATGTATACAATAATATAAACATATACAATGACTTTAATATACACTTTTTATATATTGTTACATACACATATTGGTTTAAGACGGACTGTTATTGAATTTATATATTATATAATTAGACTGAAATCATTTTAAGTGTTAAAAATACTGCCTCATAATAACAGTGAACATCTCGGAAACACAAATGATTATTTGACCTAAATCGTATGTTTTAGCGAGTTCTATATTTTTTTAAGCATAAAGCGTTTGTCTAACTCTTATGGTTTACCAGCTAGAAACAAATACACAAATTTTATTCAGAATGAAAAGGACTTTGCAGACTATTGCCATAAGACATAATAATGTATACATTATTAACTATGCAGAAATATGATGAGGCATTGTAATCACAGGCCTTGTGACATTTTAGAGAAAATCAAGCACCCAACGAAAATTAATGCATTGGAAGCGTAGTTTGGGAAAATCTTTGTTTCTTGTTCTTGGAAGATGTTGAACTTAAGACACCAGGTTTGGTATTTCTCCGACTTTTCACGTTGAATTTATCCTTTTCACACACACACACACACACGCACACACTTTTTATAAAAATGCTGGTTTTAGTTAGGGGAAGTCAAAACTTATATTTAAGTAAAATCTCGATATCAAATTGTTGGGTGGAATTCAATATCTCCTCTGTCTACTCATAGATAAGCGGTAGAGAGGAGAAAAGTACTTGTAGCTTTATTTTTCTTGATATCAAGGAGTAAATTATTACTACTAACAAATAAAACCGGGTGTATGCTATTCGACCAGGAAATCGGAATTGTGTTCACGTAGAATTAAATGTATGATTTCTATTTCGACCAGAGTAATATTTCGTTTGCTATTTACCACTTAATATGTCTTCGCTGTCTCGATACCCATATTTTGGAGGTTTGTTTTATTGTTTATTTTCTCTATAACTTACTTATGTTACCTAGAGGGATACTGTATCGGTATTCAGATTTCACGCGGGAATTAATATTTTAAAGTCCCTTGAACCCAAAGAAACATTTTTACTTTCTCTATCATGTACATAGTAGAGAGAGAAGGTATTTCAACCCACTACAAAAATCTATACCGATATTTCACCTTAAATACAAGTTTTGAGGTCCCCTGAATCCAAAATAATTAGAAAAAGGTCCGTTCGAGTGTGTCTGTGAACAGCATGATTCAAAAACTAAACGTCGGATATAATCTAACTTGGTATCTAAGTTCAGTATCTTCCAAAGACAAGAAGATTTTCAAAAAATCCCCCCATTCCAGCTACCCTTTACATGGAACATATTTCGGAATTTTTTATTTTTTCAAAAATAGCTCTATGATTTTTATTAAAATACCACATGTTAAAAAGTTTGCATGACAATTAAAATGTATACCTATATTGATTTTTTTAGGAATACCTGTGAAATCCTCTTCGTTCGGAAGGAATTTTGTATAAACTTGTATAACTGTTAAATGTTAAGCGTTAGACGAAAACGCACTACATAAAAATGTGGATCTCTTTAAAACACAATTTATTTAAGTAACCTTTTTGTGGATCAGCCATTTTCGAGGTATGCGTTATTAATGGTTTTATTTGAAGTTCTGTCGACATCCAGTTGTTTTCCGCGATTGTATGGAAAGAGTAAGGCCAGCATATAGCATCCATTTCTTAAACATTTTACTGTCACTATTCCTTTTGTATGTATAACGAAGCGTGTAATGTAGCTATTTATGCAAAAGTATTTTCTCAATTAAAATGAACTAGATAGAAAAATAAACGTTCGTATAAGTAATTTTTATAGCCTCTAATAAACGATAGAGGGTATGGAAAGTCATGTGAATATAACACATCAGATTTTTAGGAAAGGGTTCGCGCGCATGTGTGTCTGAACAGTTTAACTCACAGCTGAAAGAGACTGAATTCTAAATTTTGTATCTGTGTGTACCATCTATCAAGGAAGTATCACAAAGGATTTTCATAAAATTCTTTCATCCGAAATTGCTGTTCATATAGAAAACCTTTCGTTATTTTTTTTTGTGGAAAACTGCTCTAGTAATTTTTATTTAAATACCATGTGTTTAAGAAATTGACGTGAGGAATAAAATATATACCTTGAATTTTCTGTTAATAACCTTCAAAATCCTCATCAAAAAGTGAAAAGCCTCATAAGCAGGCATAGGAATTTCCAAGCATTAAAGACAGGACGAAAGGAAATTAGATTGAACTGTTACCAGACTTCACGCTGTGACGTCGATCAGAAACCACAACCATCCCTCGTACAGTCTGTTGGGGTGTGACCAACAACGACACTGTGTTTTATCTTCGTCAGTGACTCGTGGTTGCTGTTGTGTACGTTCAATGTAATTGATGATTGTCTGAGTGTAGCTAATTTGAAGCCAACTACTTGAGAATAGCTATGCCTGCTCATGACCTTTGTAACTGCAGCCAGACTGTTGTTCAATGACAGTTTCATTGTTTTAAGCAGTCTATTTGGAATGTTAAGCAGTCATTTTTTTGTTTCTCATGAGCTCATGCAAAGAATAAGTGATATGAAGCAATTTTCGCCTACATTCATCATGACTAAACAAAAATAAGCAGAAATAGAAGTTTTGTGTTAATAATTTGTAACAAATATATGAAAATAATATATAATATGTAGAAAACATCATTAATATACCTACCTCAGTTATTTATGTGTGTAGGGATTGTTACATTCCTTGCCTTTTATGAACATCCAAACACATACAAATTTTAATACATTTTTGTCACTTTTCAGGGATCCCCCCGTTTTGAAAGCATTCAACATGACTGACGTCATACTGAGATTACCAATGGGAAAGCGGATCCGAGACATCCGGTGGCTTTCTGTATGGTGCCGGCGGTTCACGGTGAGTTTCTTATACATCTACTAATGTTTAGATTCATGGATTTATACAAAGCTGCACAGTAAACTGTTTTTTCAGCAATTGTGTCTTTTATATAATTCCGCTCATCTGTCAAGCGTGGAAATTTGAAATTAATAAAGTTTATTTAATCCTCCAATTATTGACATGTATATTTATTGTTGCAGAATGCAATATAATCATATTTTATAGTTGAATTTTGCTATTTAAATCTTGTTGCTTTACTTCCGTTTATTTGTTAACATTTACTTGCGGTTTAACTAGTGCAGCATTCAAATGTACATATTTCGGCGCAAGCAGCCATCTCACGTCAATTGTTGACTAGCGTGGTCAACACTACCAGTCGTGACTGACTAATCGATCACCAGTTCGCAAAGTCCAGCGCAGTCGACTTTGATACTGCTTTTGAACAGCTGACAGTGTTTAATTTTATTTTCGACTTCGTTTCGTATTTTCAAATTTCTTTCTCGTTCTACAAAGATACACTTACCCCACTTGCATCGAAATATACTACCAAGCGAGATGGCTCTGCTGTAATGTGTGAGGCTCGCATTTGAGAGGTCCCGAGTTCGATTCCCGTCGACCGCCCATTCTGACCTTGGATTTTTCGTGGTTTTCTCTGGTCGGTAGGCAAATGCTGGAATGGTTTATCATCTATCACGATTTCCTTTCCATCATATCTCTTCCATTCCGTTTCTTTCTCATCTTTCAGGCATTAAGCCACTATTGGCGTGCATGCCTTAACATGCACGCAAGCCCCGAAGTCCAGTCTGGCTCAGGAATGGAAACAAGAGTACAAAAAGAACCCAAGTTCTACACTTAACATCTTTTTATCACCAATCAATATAATCCTGTAAAATAATCCACTAATGTTTCAAGGCGAGAAACACAAAACATCTCTACGGCCAGGCAATGAAAGCAAACAAAATACAAATAAATACCAGCGACTGCTGTTCACTTCAGGTAGCGCATACAGCTACGTACATGCACTTTAATGATATGAGAGGACGCTAAGTTAGCTAAGTATGCACTTAACGAACGTATGCACTATTTCTCAGGTGAGATAAATCGACCCCCTTGCAAGACGAACAGAAATTAGTAAATTATTCACTCATATGGATATGTTCTAAGCTTTTAAAAAGCCATGCATATCGACTCAGTAATTTTAATAAGCAGCATATCATGCCACTGTATAACTTGGTAGATATGGTTACATAAACCTGATACACTACTAAAGTGAACTGAATCTCCTTGAAAAGTGAACAATCGGCCTGCAGAAAAATTCCAATAATATTATACAGGGTGTATCTTTATTGGTCTCATATATTTGGGGGACATTAAAACAGTAAAAAAGTTCATATGAACATGGGTCTGAAAATCATTTATTTCAGAGTTACAGCACAAAATCGAAAGTTGCAAAAATTGCTCGAAGTGGCTTCCTCTTGCTTCGAAGCATGCAGTAAGT
The DNA here is from genome assembly GCA_030765065.1 of Deroplatys truncata. NCBI lineage: Eukaryota > Metazoa > Arthropoda > Insecta > Mantodea > Mantidae > Deroplatys > Deroplatys truncata. The sequence goes on along the minus strand of CM060986.1, from coordinate 92,313,289 downwards.
CTGCGTTCCATGCTCTGGCATACTCTGTTGAAAATTCCTGGTGTGTTTCGTATTTGGTCAAATCCAGTTTGGATACGTCCTCTCAAAATGTCAACATCAGGTACAGGAGTCGCATAAACCAAGGACTTCAAATGTCCACAGGCGAAGAAATCCATTGGATTCAAATCAGGCGATCGAGCAGGCCATGCAATGGGTTCCCCTCGATCAATTCATCTTTGTGGAAATCGATCATTCAAAAACTTACGAATTATCATACTGAAATGAGCTGGAGCACCATCGTGTAAAAACCACATTCGTTGTATGATGTCCAGAGGCACAATATCAGTTAAGTGATGCAACTCATTTATGAGAAACTTGAGATAGGTTTGTCCATTCAGACGCGAAGAGAAGAAATAGGAACCAATAAGGTTAATGATTCCAACCCAAACGTTGAGAGAAAACCTCTGTTGATGGTTGTCCTGTCGTACTTTATTAGGGTTTTCAAATGCCCAGTTATGAGTGTTATGAAAATTTAAGACGCCGTCGCGAGTAAAACCAGCCTCATCCGTGAATAAGATACAGCCTAGGAAATTGATGAACACAGCGCACTGCTGTAACATGCGTTGACAGAAACGTCTTCTTGGCTCAAAGTTCGCCTCATTTAATCCTTGCACACGTTGAAGGTAATATGGATACAGAAGATTTTCATACAGAATTCTCCAGATAGTCATATGACTCTTTCCCTTACAGCCATACGTCTTGTGCTTTGTGATGGGTTTGCATCCACAGCACGAAGAACTCGTTCTTCAAGCTCAATGCCTCTTACCGCTCTTAGTCTCCCAACATCCTTAGTATTCCTCTCAAATGCGCCATTCTCTCTCAAGCGTTGGTGAATTCGTGCGAATGTTCTTGCACACGGTAACAGTCTGTCAGGGTACCTTCCTGCATAAGGTTCACGTGCTCGTGCTGCATTGACGTCTGCACGGCCATACGTGTAGTGCATATCCGTCTGTTCACTCATGGAATACATCTTCTTCGACCTATAACAACGAAACGGTTGATTTTCAGACCCATGTACATATGGACTTTTTTTACTGTTTTGATGTCAGAAACACGTCCGCCAAATATATGACACCAATAAAGATATATTCTGTATATTTCCTATCGTGACCAAGGAATTATATTATTCACATTCATATGAAAGTGTATTAAGCTTTCAAAATGCTATGCAAACTAAGAACTCACTTTGTAACTAAGGCCACAAACACCTACTGCACTGTTAAAATAACCAGAAATTGGTGTGCGGAATAATTCCCGTGATTATCTCTGTTTCCTACCGTGAACAAGGAAATGTATTATGCACACTCATATGAAAGTATACTAAACTTTCAAAATACGATGCATACTAAGAACTCGATATTTTCATCATAGCATGCCACTATATAACTTTGTAGCTAAGGCCACACATACATACTGTACTATTAAAGTGAGCTGAAATTAACCTGTTTGCGAAATGAAGAGCAATTGGTCTGCAGAATAATTCCCGTAATTATCTCTGTTTTCTATTGTGAACAAGGAAATGTATTATTATGCGCTCCCATAAAATTAGCTGGGGCAACAAACCCTGACGCAGGGTGATATTAAAGCTCTATCGCACCCATTAAGCTGACAATAACAAAAGTATAAATCACACAGCAATGTGGCGTAACCAGGGATGCCCAACCTTTCAGAGAGAGGGGATGAAGGGAGTTTCCCTTCCCATTCATTTCCACTCGTGTTGCCAAGGACTGAAACTTGATTGGCTTAGCTTGTGAATTTCTTCAAATAAATAGGACAAACTATGGACTTTGAAACTTAACTCTTAAGAGAACAGGTAGGGCTTCACTGGGCATAACAAACGAACTGGCCGAGCACCAGTGAAAAACAATCTACCCCAAACTTTAACGCTTTAAAATAGCATGCCATAAAATTAAATAAAACGCGAAGGTAACAACCTCACAAACAATTAAGTACTCGTACCATCCCAAACCCTGGAAAAGGGAAATCAAACTCACAGCAATATTCCACGAGCACTTTCGCCCTGATAACCACATGACGTTTGCTTCATCCAATTACCCCAGTGCACTGAGAGATCGCCCCACAGGAATATCATTAGCTACCTCATATAATTGGGTCAAGGAAAGCTCACCATGATCACACAAAAACATAGATTAAGCCTGATCTCCACTTTCACCAAAGTTAAATAAGCCGCTGCACGGTGACTTACCTCAGCAAGTCTGTCACAGTCCCGCCCAATCTCAACTTGCCACACTCCCAACCCAAAACTAGCTAGCCGAGCTCCCAAGCCGGTCGCCACTCTCAGCTACAGTTAACCCAAACAAAAACCATCCCAGAGGCCTCATAGCAACCCAAAAAATAAATTATAGCAAAGATTATAGCCGCACTACTCATAAACAGCTGGCGCAGTATGTTTCTAGGTTTCGTAGCGTATGGCAGTGCCGCGAGGATGCTTGCCCAAAGGAATGAGTACTCCTCATGGACGGGTCTTCAGCCTGGAACTGTTAGGGATTTCCGCGCGTCTCTATAGCATGTCTGCCCTTGGTCTGTAGCCTCCTGTGATTCCTTCACTTCATCCCTTTCTCCTGAGGGTATTAGCCATAATAGATCTGTATAATTTGCAGTGAGCGAGGTGTCCCTGAGCGTTGTATAACATGTAACTTATGCCGTAAAATACTAGTTTTCCACAACAAAACATTCCTCACTATTTTTCAGTTTCCTTCATTATTTTTCAGTATTACAAACTGAGAATAGTGCGGAAAATAGAACTTAATACTTCAATAAGTGTTTTTACATTATGGGTTGGTTGTAGAAATAACATGTTTTAGGCTTTGGGCAGACATTTTTCCCACAGCCTACCAAACGCATGACCGACGTTCTGCGCATGCGTCACTTTATGGTGAGAGAAATACAAACATGTTGTTTACATCCCCCAAAAGGGAAAGAGTTCACCCCCGAAAGTAGTTGGATTCACAGACCAGAGGGTCTAAAGAGTGGTGAAGTAAGGAAGCGCTGAAAATGAAAGCAGTTTGTTCAGTTAGAGCAACACCAGGCAAATTTCAGGACAACAATCACTGCCGCCGCTGCGGGGTAGTGAGATAGAAACACCTGCACATGTCCTTGGGTCCTCTCCACATGGAAGCATGCTCAGAAATATAAGAGACCATCAGGTATATTCAATGACTTCCGAAGCCCTCAAACTGCAATGACACGTTCACAAGTTGTTGGCTTACTAATTATACCCAGGGACACTGCCCCATTTCTATTTGTATATTTTGCAGAAAACATAAATTAAACTATTAATTTATTAAAGCAGTGGCCCTTAGTGCTGTTAAAGGGTCACTAGCTATATTGAACAATCATTTGTATGGCACATAAGCTAATTTATTCATACATACAAATTTGTTTGTTTTAGACAAGGGCCATTTCCATATGCACTTTAATATTGTAATTATTTTCGGATAGTGTTTTATATAGTTGCAACTTAGTTAAAAGTCATTTGCATTGTTTAAATTTTCAATGCTGTGTCTATATGCTTTTTGTTTAGTATGATTTGTTTATGGCAGTCTCCAAATGGGGCAAGGTGAATTTGTTAATATATATAAGAATAACCCAAAATTAAAGCTTGTGAAAGATCACTGATAATCTGCTTCAAATTATTCTTAATACACACTGCATTATCTGAAGGGTTTATTTTAACTTTTTACTTGCTTCAAAAACATTATATCTCTATGGATCATTTGGAAATCCTGTTCGATTAAATTATTTTAATCCAATTTAAACTTCTCCAATTCTCCAAGCATGGTTCCTAAATTATTACTCTTCTTCTATTAATATGGTGGCTATCCTGTGCTTTAACAATCATTTTCAATGCCTTCAAATGCGGCGATCTGAAGGAAGTCCTTAATTTTATCTATTCTGTTGACGATTCAGTGATGGGGCAAAAAGTCTGTGGTGATAAAAGACGTTATTGTGTGCGGAATTGAGTATTGTATCGAAATACTATACCGTATTATCAGGAAACCCACTATTGTAATAACTTTTTAATGTATAGCTAAACAGATTTAATGGATCTTCTAGAAGTGGGTTTGCCCAACTCTACAATATCATATGGAGCATCGGAATAAGGAAGTAAATAGAAGATGCCTTTTTCAAACCTACTTTTCAACGTTCACGTGGTTCATTTGTCCATGATAGTTGTCCCGGCCTTGTAAACGAGAAGATAATTTTCCAGAAAGTCATTTACACTATAGTTCGTGCATTAGTGTTTATACGGATGCCAATTCCTTCTTCCTTTGACCGCATTTGCCGAATGCTTCCATTAGTTGCTCGTAAGAGGTTACAAGTGAAACTGAAGGATATCAGCTGTGACTTGTAGTAATTACAGCGTAAAGATCATTAGTGCTAAGTTGTCAAAGTTAAGTAACAGCAGAATAGCACAAAATTAACCTGGAGTACCTGGCCTCCTCCCTTCCATCTCCGAAGACCTTAAGCTGATATTTGATAGTAAGTTGGATATGGATTTCGACTGTTTAAGCAGTTTTCAACCGGTGATCACTTAGACAATATTTAAATCCATAGGGAGGCTATAAAGTCTGGAGTTAATGCAAAAAAAAGATCACACAATACCATAGCTTCTTATGACAGAACTTCTTCCATAAGTCCGCCGTCATTCTTAACACATTTTCTCAAACGTTTTACACTCCTTTCAATGGTCTTCAACAGATCCAGAGCAGATGCTGCGACTGTTGTTGTTTCCTAGGAGTGGTGCACATTCCAAATTTTGCCAACGTATATCTCAGCTTTAAAAATCCCCTGTAGGGCGAATCTCAGGTCAATGTGCTACCGGCTCCAACGTCACGGAAAAATACAGTTCATCCAGTGGTGTAACGAGGGGGACGCCGTTTTGCATAAACCACTCTGGATAATCGCAGGTCTCAACTGCACTATGGATTAGTGACCTCCCCAGTATAATGCTACTTAGCGGTCACTTCTGCATGCCATCACCCCTAACACCATAATTCATTAGTTTTAACAGTACGACGGCAGCACAACAAATAGTAATGCATGTTATTTAAAAATTAATAAAGTCAATATCTACGAGATATACGGTCTTTAATGCATCACCTCCCTGTAACACGAGCTTGAGGAACTTGCTGATAGGTAGCCTTATTTGTGTAGTCGCCTGTATGTGCCGTTTATTTTGTTGGTATTGAGTTAACTAGAAGATGTGCCGTGCACTGCTGGCTGAGCAGCTTTGAATGTATACGTATGTAGTCAATTTCTATTTGGCGCCAAGTAGAAATAGAAAGATCAGAAATGAAGTTTTTGAAATCCGTCAAAGGTTGTAGGAGATTTGATAAAATGAGAAATTAACTTCAAGAGAGGAAATAGGAATACAATCAGTTCATGAAAATAATCACATGGAAAGCACATTTTTTATCTACATATTCCTACAAAAAAGCACCCCCCCAAGTTGTAATACCAACAAACATTAGAAGACCGAGGTAAAGACGATGGAACCAGATCAGGCTTAGAGCCTTATCTGGAACTGATAAGATAAGCACAAGAAGAAGACAAGCAATAAGTGTGCGGTGGACAGATGACCTTAGTAGTATAAACACCTGCAGTGAGTGAATTATTAATAAATGGCATTAGTTGCTTTGCCGTCTTATAGGGTATATGGTAATGAGGGAGGAGGACTTCAGCACTGCGTCAAAGGCTAGGTCTATGCGCCTACTTAACCTCCAGGAGGAAAGGACGAGGTAAGGGAGCACATTAGGCAGATCTAATGGCGGCACGCACAGAGCAGCGGGGACTCTTAACTTTTCCAGATTGTGGATATTTGCAAAGATTCCCTGCGATTACACCTCTGTCCAGAGAACATGTATGCTGATGCCAGGGAAGAAACACTTCTCTCTAAAAGCACAGGGATTAGAAACGGAGGGTGATTTCAGCATTGCGTCCTACTGAGCCTACTAAACCTCGGGGAGGCTTTAGCGCTATGGGGTCCCTAATGTTTCCAGTTTCGAAATCCCTGGCCGGCCTCTCATTGCATCCCCTAGCCTCACGTATAGGTGCGAGCAAACTGTTCTATTCCAGAGAAGAAACAATTGTTTCCTTAAAGCGCATGTGCCGCACACCACCCCCTGCATCCCCGAAAGATTAAATGATAAGGGATGACATACAGAAAATTTCGTGATAATATACAGGATGGACCATGACTGTATATTATCTCCAAAATTAAGCGTTGTAGAGAGAAATGTCTTCATAAATGTAAATGCCATTAGTCGTGCTTTATTTGGAGGACGTTGTGATGGTCATTTTAGGGTGAATTTAAATTGATTCTAATTGTAGATTCCCATTTTAAAAAAATTAATTTACCCTAAAATGACTATCATAACGCGCTTCAAACAAAACACGGCTAATGGCATTTACTTTCCCCCATAATATCAAGCAGCTTTTATTAAAGACATTTCTTTCTACAACGCTTAGTTTTGGAGATATTGTACAGTCTCAACTTAAATGGTCCACCCTGTATAATTCACCTGGGAATCCGCAAAAAACAAGATCAACTGGAATCGAACCCAGAACCTCCCGAATATGATTCTCAGATGCTACCGTCTGAGCTCCCGTTCAATCTCTTGAAATCACAGCCACACACCACTGTCCACTGCACCTGGCTCTGCAACTGAAAGAGGAGTAGCGAAATGAAAAGGGAGGGCTGAAGGACAGGAAAATTCGTGTTGTGTAAGAATCTATTCCAGTATTCTCCTAGTGACAGAGAAAAACCACGAAAGAACCCTTATTGAGGATGTCTCTTGATACCGTAATTATTGTCAGGGAGATATAAATAATTAAATAAAGAAATAATAGTAAGATAGAGGTAATGTCCGTATATTAAATCAATATATAATGTAACAAATTTAAGTTGAAAGATTTGTCGGAAAGAAAGAGGTAATTAACAAGTCATGTAAGGCAGACATTAGTAACAGTCGAGGCTAGAACACATTAGCTTAAAGATTCTTGGGATGCAGTTAGGGTTTAGTTCATTAGGTTTGAGGATAGAACACATTAGCTTAAAGATTCTTGGGATGCAGTTAGGGTTTAGTTCAATAGGTTTGAACAGTCACGTAGGCAGAAATTCCGTGAAAGAGAAAGGTAAATGAAATTCTTAGATTCGGGGAGATATCGCATAGTAACAGTGTCAGAGGCACATACGTAGGATTTTTAAGATTGGGTCGCTTGAATAGGGGTATTGATATGTGGACGGAGCTTAAGTTAAGTGTGTTGCTAAAATTAGTGCCTTTCTTTGCTTTCGTACACAGCCTTAGGGACTTACAGTCTTTTACGATGATAGGCAGTTCATAACGCCTAATACTGCACTGGGTTATTAGTTACTTACCGGTAGCCGCGAGGGGTTTTGCCGGTAAGCATTTTAGCGACTCACGGCAGCTTACGCTTCTAGTTTCTTTTATTGCAGAAACAGTTATTTCAAAGCGTAAAATTGATACTGCGGAAGACAGCAGGTATAATAATTCAGTTGTTATAGTTTCGAGTGCTACGATTCATAATCACTTTCATTCTTTATCTTCAAACTGTTGGAAACTCGCTTCAGTAGCTCAGGTATTAGATCACATTAAATTTCTCAGTCAGTTTAAACTGGTGTTATCCTTTCACACTACGCTCAAGCATACCCTGAGAGAAAGATCTCATAGCTAAACACTGTAGCAGCCGGCAGCAAAATCAACAGCAGATACTGGAAACGACTTCAAAAGGTGACACTGAGCATTCGTCGTTTCTGTTTACCTTGGTTCTTGAACCCGGGACGCTGCCAAATGAGCCATCCCGCTAAATAATCAACACGGAAGTCAGTTTTGATCCATGTTTTAATGTCACACCTACTGATACGATGTGGAAGAAAGGAATGTAGTAAGGTAGGAGCTGCTACAGTCGTAAACAATTCCCCATAAAAGTTAATGTTACTGTGCTTGTTTGTTGGATCCGCAGCCTTTATAAAAGGTAACGCTTCCCTCCTCCTTCGCCGTGGCTTTATGCGAATGTTAGACAGTGTTATCGCGGTGCCCACACCCGCTCGCCTCGGCTCGGCTCGAGGTCGATTAAAGAAATGGACTTGCCACAAAGAGGGGAAGGGAAGCCAGCCGATCTTTTCCCTGCACACGATCTGAATTAGCTACCGGCTTCTAGGTTCGACTCCCCACGATATTTCTGTAATGATCACGAAACCTGCCTACAGCGTTAAGTCGCGAACTCTGCAATATGCCAGTAATAACCGGGGAAGCAACGTTTCAGTGAAGCGAGGAAGTTAAAATTGTCTACATGACATTTTTAGGTGCGTTCGCCACTACGGAACAGAGGTTTTTCCTTTTCTTTCTTCTTAGTGGTATACTATTTCGAGAACTAATGCATTTAAAATTCCAAACCTTTTACCAGAGACTACCTGTTGTTATAAGCATTACTTAGCAGTTAAAAAAATGTATTTTTAGATTTATTCAGCCGGTTTACAATCTTATTCACATCTTCTGAAGCCAAATATCAAGTCACAATCATTTGTACATTTCTGTCGCTGCAGAAAACCATTATCTTCTGTCCAACAGTTGTCTTTATCTTCATTTCCCTCTCTCCTGCGCTTCCATAATGCCATTTTTCCATCTTTTCATTGGTTTACCTCTTTTCCTTCTTCTTGCTGGAATCTTTCTTCACTCACATGTCCACATCATAACTTCTGCAATCTTATTCTTTACTTCCATCCTGCGCCTAATTACTTCATTTATTCCTTCTTTACTTGAAGCCCTTCCTGACCTACAATAATCCATTTCCACTGTCTAAAATTTATTTGTGAAAGTATTTTTGATTCACCACATTTCTGTTCTGTGCTGCTGTAATTTATTTATAAATGTTATGTTTCATTTCTTTCATAATATTTTTATCTCATAATATGACATTCAACGTTGATATTACACATTTTCCTGTTTTAACACGTTTATTAATCATTTCTTCCAACTACAATAATTATAGTTCCTAACTATATTTGTCTATATTATTTAATTAATCCTTTATTAGCAAATACCAAATCTTTCTTTCTTCTCCTATAACCACTTAATATGTTTTTGAAAATTGTATTTGAGTTTAAACTTTTGATACTCCAACGAATTTCCTGTCCATATATTCTGGATCGTCATATTCTTCAGCTAATATCATTCGGTCATCAGCATACTGCAAATACTAATAAATCTATCAACAATCTTAACACCCATTCCTCTATATTTCTTTTTCAGTGCCTCTAAATAGATTTTTTAAATAAGTAAATAGTAAATTAATAAACAAAATATTTACTTCGAAATAATTGTTCTTTCCTTAGTAATCATTTTGTGCAAAATCCTGAAACTATATAAGTATGTTAACTTTTAAAAAACTTCATAGCGAAATAACATATATAAGTACAAATTACAACTTGAGAAAAGGAGACAGGATGTAAACATCTCCATGTCCATGGAGGATAGAGCAAATGAATACTGGAGTTAATAAACAATGCATCACTGAACATGTGTGCCAAATTCAATTATTCTAGACCAAGACTTGGAGGTAAAATGTTCTCTAATAGTGCAAAACTCTAAAAAAAACATGATTTACGGGGAAATTATAAAGGAGGCGTGTATGTAAGTATTACAGACCTTCAAAAATATTAAACAAACTTTGCAGATATGTAACTTAGAATTTAAGGTGATATTTTTTCCCAAAAAGAGAATATTGACTTCAGCCAAAATTTGCCAATTTTCATCATAGCTTCCCCTTAAACCAAGAACAAATTTATTCTATGAAATTTAGAGAACAGTGGTTTCTCGGTAGCGGTAAGATTGTGTCCATGTTCTAAAGCTAATTGATCTACCGCGAAAAGTTTTTCTTGGTTTCATTAGTTCTGTAGGATAGTTTTGAGTTATGATGTTCAACACTACAATACTATTCTGGCATGTGGCCGTCTGGATTCTGCCCTGCATGGTTACCTCCATTCCTCGGCAACTATGAGTAAGGTGTGTATAATTGAATTTCAAATCTTGTGTACAGTGCGAGTTGCCTGTCTGCAAGATGAGTTGAATTTACTATATTTCTAGCGGATTCCTTTTTATGCTAAACCTCCTCTATATGTGAAACATGCATGGAAATGTTGAGTGTCATTCAGTAGCATGCATTTGTACTTGTTATTAAAGATTAACTCTCATAAAATATACAAATAAGTGGATGAAATGATCTGCATTAACAATGAATTATGTCACTATCTGCATCACAATAAAACAAGATCGTAAATGTAAGCATAGTGCAACATTTCAGGTACATTATCAATGTTTTGTGTCTTCCATTGAGATATATGGGACTATTTAAGGAACAATCCCAAATATTATAAATTTCAGGAAGCTCTGCGTATAAAATATGTTTAATTTTGATCATTTCAGTCAAATTTTAAATGTTCGGTAATTTTATTCTCGTATAAGAAGTTTCAACTTCGACGTGCTCCATCTAAACTTCACTTGAATGTTTGCTTGGTTTTTATTTGAAATTTATCGACAATTTTATTTAAAGCCTTGTTTATACCATTTCAACTTCATAGGTGCAAACTGAAGAAATTGGGAAGCCCTCTGTATAAACTGCCCTTAATTTTGTTTTTATTTTTTTTTCATTCATTCGCTGTTTAACCTCATCTTATGTAGGACTTACAAGCGGGTGCCTGGGGTCAGAGGCCCGTCAAGGAGCAAACACTCTCATGGAGCAGACAGAATGTCCAGGGTGGGAAGTAGATGAAACGAAATGACGGCGAAATGGATGATAGGAAAGGTGACGATGGAGCAGTTGTTGGAATGAATGGCGGGAAAAACCGGAGAACCCGGAGAAAACCCGCCCAGACGCCGCTTTGTCCACCACAAATCCCACATGCGGGTCCCTGGGATTGAACCCGGTCTAACCATTCGGCCACGGCGCCGCCCGACCTTAATTTTGTATAGCGGTCAAACAAACTTGTAAGTTTCGAAGATAAGCTTTATTCATATTCCTATATATAAAGTCCTACCTTCGTACTTGGACAGCGATGATAGGTGATATAAAGTAGCGAATGACCTAATGAGTGAAATAATAACACTATTTTGAACGTTTTACATGTTTTAACAGACCCTCAACTGTTTCAAGCCTGACTCAATATTCCTCAAGATGCACGACGCCCTAAGCTAACATCTGTAGTGGCCTTTTCTCAACATCGAAAGTAATTTACTTTACTGCAGTTCCTAATGGCACGATTTTTTTTTCTTTCACCCCCATTTTTTGAAAAGGCCGTAACGAGCCTTTTGTAACCCAGTTAATCTTGCAAGGTGTTCCCTAAAAAACATCCCCCCTGTGGAAGGGAGGGATGTTTTATTGCCCGTTTCCGAGACCTATTTCCTAAATCTTCTCTGCAGTATCCTTTCAAGTTCGTCACCCCCTCTCGCCTCCCCTGCCTGCATCTCTTAAATCTCGGTAACATGATACTTCCACTTTCTCCATCCCTCACCCTTTTCTTTTTTATGAGGTTTCCTTGTTTGAAAGAGATTTACAACATTGGCTATCTGAAGTCAATGTGGATGCTCACTTGTTTTTGTACATATTAAATAAGTACTTATTTAGTAACAACTACAAATGTTTAACTTCCAAAATCCGTACCGAGAGTAAGAAGTGCACACTTTGTGATTTTGCTAAAATACATTTAAGCCAGCGAGCTTATTTATTTTACCTACAAATCATTTTTGGGCTCTCAGCGCTTGGATGGAATACATGTAACAAACCTCCTGTGAGTGCACTGGATCACGGGCACAGCGGTGTACAAACTTTAAACGGAACGCGATACGTGATACATAGCTTATACCATAAGATGGATGAGTTAGCGGAAGAAACCACATACATTTTGAAGTTGTCCAGTAAAGAAATAACACAATTATGATGTGATACATTCACATGACTTTCTCAACCCTCTATATTTATTAGTGGGTATACAAACTATTGCTTAGTTTTCTATTGACTACATTTTTATCCAAATAAACCTTTGCATAAATAGCTACATTGCACATTTCATTAGGAATAAAGAGGATATCGATAGTCAAATATTTAAGAACTGGACGCTGTATGCTGGCCTTAAAATTTCTACTATGTCCATGCAATCGTGAGAAACAACTGAATGCTGAAAGGTCTTTAAAAAATTACCAAGTAATGAACAATTCGAACATTTACTAATGGATATCTCAGAAATGACTTATATCACAAAAAACTTATTTGAAACAATTGCGTGGCACCCCAAACTTAGACCTGAAACGTTTGTTTCCCAAATTTCCTTTCCCTGTTATCATTTTATTTCACGTGGCATGTTTCCACCGTCTGTGGTGCCGTATATGTTAAAACGGGAGTTAAAAACTACTGAAAAACAAAATTATTTGTAAGAAGAATTAATTTTATTAACGATCTTATTGAAAAACACACAGAGCCCAATTTGTGTAAGATACCATCAATATGATAAATAAAAAGACCTAGAACGTTTATGTTACTACATGCTGTAATTTTATTGCTTTCATATTGTACCCTTAAATCTGTAGTGTTTTTATTTTTGGAGAAAATTAATGTATTTAGCTCTTTTCCAAAAAAAGTATATGAATTTCGTTACTTCCAAACCAATTATTTAACGTTTTAAAAATATTGCTGGATAAATCTAAGAGATGACTGATTTTGTGTACAAGGAAGGTGCATTTAAACTAGTTTGTCGTATTTGTTCATAACACAGGCGTTTCAAGAGAATCATATGCGAGGCTATAAACGGAGGCGACTTGCTTGCTGGATAATTAGCCGCAAGAGGGTAGCACTTGAGTGTTGGGGGAGGTTATGTCCCTAATTGCAATATTTGCATTGCAATACCGCTTGTCACTTGCAGCCCGGAGTTACAAAACCTGTCTGCAGCCACGCACAATTAAGTAAAACAAGCACTGCATTAATTAAACAAGAGCGTTGCTTAGCCCACAGGCTTCCAAGGCGACAGTAAAAGGAAAGTAATTGAAGAACGGTTCTACAAACAGCACGGAATAATTACCACATTTTTAGCACATTTAGCTTCGTGCATCGAACTCTCGCTCTCGAAAGAAAAAGTAAATTTATACGTAAGGGAAATAAGGAAGAATATGCTCTGGTGAACTTCGATTTTTACGTTTGTAACCCATTAGTTAAAATGTTAATGTCTCGTACTTTGAATTTACAACAGTAAAACATTTTAATCCATAGCTCAAGGAGTTTAACAGTTAAGCTGAGATTGCGATTAACTTATATAACGTGGCTTGATTTGATGTCACCTAATGTGAACGTCTAATATACAGTATTAAATTGAGTTTACTTAATGTGACAATCTTAGAGAGTTTTTGAAATATAGAGTCCCGGTAATTCGAGCTAATTGGGGCTGAGGCTACCTCAAATTACAAAAATCTCGGATTATACGGAAATATAATTTAGGTCTGTATTGTCACAATTATATAGCTGATCAAATGTAAGATTTTCTTCTTGTATAATTTTTCTTAATTTCTCACAAAACTGTCTAACAGTTTGAGAATCCGCAGATAGTTTCTCACCGCAAATTTCAAATTGCCTTATGCCCTATCGTTTCTTCCACCTATCCAACCATCCTGAATTTACGCTATTCATACTTAGATTTCTTCATTGACTTCCGTTCAAATCATGAAATAGAACACTTGATGGATGAAAACTTCTGAATTTTGTCTGTCACTTCACCGACTCCACGCTCAGCAGCAGGTTTTTTTTAATGTTTCTCCTTTGTCTATAACAGTCTTTTCAAAGCCTCCAGTTTCACATACAACGGCACAAATTTTATCCTACTCCTACCACTCATTGTTATGTATGAATTAAAGCATTACATATAGTAACATACGTTACATATGTACATACGTATAACACTAAAAATTACGTGACACAGGTGGGCTCACTACAGTACAGATGTTACTACACAACCATCTTCCGGTCAGCCTATATTGTAAAATATGTATTTTTACTTAAGCGTATTTTAATGACCACTGTCGCTGAGTAGGGACAACAATAGGGGTAACAATAAGGATGGTATGCATTGTACAACTGATTATCAGGCGGTCCCAATAAGTGAAGGGTCAACAAAGAAAAGGCAAGCGCACTCCTCGAAACCTAAAGGTACCTGTCCATCTGTAATAAAAATGCATTAGCAGTCGGAGGCCAAGGTTATTTCTGTGCATTATGAATGAGAAACCTAAGTTTTACTTGTATTATACATGGAAAATTGAAAGAAAGTTCAGAATGCAACGCATTCGGAATTACGTAAAACGTGCATCCGGACGTGTAAAAACGGAATTTTACTCTAGTTTTATGTAAATTTTAATTTTCTTAAGACCAGCTCGAATTACACGGAACCTTGAAAACCGGGGTTCTTCTGTAGCGTGTTTTTTGATACGATGTAGTCTATTGTCACGTTACCCAATACCGTAAATACAGCAACCTATTTTACCACGACAGAGTTTTTAAATACGGTATGGTCAATACAATAGATGAAATGGTTGACTTCAGATCGTCGCATTTGAAGGCATTGCAAGCAATTATTAAAGGATGTAATTGTACATCATATTAATAGAAGAAGAGTAATTCCGGAACCAGTCTTGGAGACTTATACATTTGGAATGAAATAATTTAAACGATTAGGACTGTAGACTGTGCGTTTTGTAAAGATGGCCAGAGATCTGATGCTTCTGAAGTTATAGTTGCACGCACTCTGGGTTTCCATGAACTCCCTTCCATATGCTCGTAACGGTTTGCGGTAATAACCTCACGCAGTAAATTAATAACCGTTTATATTGAAACACTCTCCTTTGCGCCATGACATTTACCGTAAACCTTCATGCTAAATCAGTCAGAATGTCGTGTTACACCATTGGTGTTTTCGTTACCGTAAAGTAGCACAAAATATAGCTCACGTGGTTTTAGCGTGCAAACGTCTGTGCAAAAACTCTAATCTCGAAATATTTCCTTCCCGTTACGCTGTCGTATGACCAATTCAAGTCAATGGACATGGGGAACGACTTTTTACATTACTCTATTAAATTATTTGCAATTTTGTGCTGTTTTTGTTTTGTAAATATCTTGCAGGAAACAGAAGAGATTAAGGTTTAACGCAAAACAATAACATGTTTTAATTGAAGCTCTTAGGACCAAATAGACTATATTTATTGAACTACCACTCAGAAATAACTATATACCGTTAAGTTGCAGTAGGTTAAGTGCACCCTAAGTAGACCTTTAAGTTTAGCGACATTTCTTTAGTTCCTGTTACTTCGCGTTACGTTAAGTTCATCCTAATTCGGGCCTTATTCATTAGGTGTGTTTGCTGCAGCACACTTGCACCTATTAGCCTCCATAAAACAGTTTCGCTTTGAAAAAAAAGTTGTCCTCCGTGATGTAGGGTTTCCATGCTAGCCTCTAGTTCCCGAGGTCGCGGGTTCAAACCCGGCGGAGGGCGATGGATTTTTTTCACACGTAAAAATCCTTAACACGGCTTCCTTCGGAAGGGAAGTAAAGCCGGTGGTTCCGTATCGTAGATTTACGGCACGTAAAAGAACCTCAAGCCTGATAAAAAGGCCTCTGAGCAAAATTTCCGGTCTTTCACAGAATGGGGCGCTAAGGACCACAGCAGTTAAAGAGCGTCCATAAATAAAACTCAATTCAACTTTAGCTTGGAAAAATAAGTAAGAAAGGGGTTAACCAAATACTTTGTGTGTGAAGTGAGACATTGTGCAGTGTAGGAAGCTGCACATTATTATGAAATAAAAAGCTATATGTAAACGTATTATCAAGCACAAGGGCTTTGTAAATCCTTTTTAATATTCTAGTAATTTATTAAATGAAATTAGATAATGTTTATATCCCCATGTCCGTCAGAAGGACTTCGGATTTGATAGAAATATCAAAATCGATTTAGTGGTTTTTGAAATTTCGCTACATACACGCAAATGTCCTCTCTTTATAAATTAATCTAAATTGATCTGAAAATTTTACCCGTATTGAGTGTATTCCGTATTCAGATTAATATTGACATAACTTTTAATCAGCTTCTTTTTGGTAGAATTTAGCATCTTCAATAGAGCATGTGTTGATCAAGAGAATCCCTTGACCGAGAGAACATTTTCTCTCCTCAGTGGCGTTCAACCTGCATGATTTCCCGAAAGACAGAAGGCAGTTTGTTGGTGCACACCTGTTAGTTACTGTGTTTCAGCTCGGAGGGGGGGGCACTAACGAATAGCTTCATATCTGCTTTCTCCATGGTTGGGTTTAGGGTGAGAATCAGAGTATAAGGGTGGTCAATAGCGCGAGGAGAATGAATCAGGAAGGGAGCGTGTCACACAAGGGAGAGAGAGAGAGGATGGAAGAAAGGCTGTTACTCCACTTTATTACTATTGCAGTTTTGTAAACCCCCATCATAATGATTTGTTATCGAGAAATGAGCTAACCTGCAGCATTTGATTGCTAGGTCCCACTAGCTGGGCAGAAAAAGGGATTTATGGTTACAGAATACAAATGTCGTTACATTTTAAATATGCACCAGGTGAGTCAAATACTTCTTACTTTTTCTGTCTCTTAGATACCACTGTCACGTACATAATAGGCAGAGAAGGTATTACATTTCATCCAAAAATTCGATGTCGAGATTTCACCTGAAATGCATGTTTTGAGGTCCCTGAGTGCAAAAAAGCCTTTTTAGAAAAAGGTCCGTGTGTGTGTGCGTGCGTGCGTGTGTGTGTGTGTGTGTGTGTGTGTGTGAACAGCATAACTCAAAAACAAAATTTCCGAAAAATGCCAAACTTGTTATTTAGGTTCGTGTCTTTCAAAGATGCGACACAAAGCTTTTCAATCTCCCATCCCAAACTACCCTTTACTTGAAAGATTTTTGAAATTTTGAATTTTCCCAAAAATTGCTCTAACAATTTTTATTTGCCATATTAAGCCACTTAATATGACAAATAAAATGCATATCTTGAAATTTTCTGGGAGTAGCCTAAAAAGTCGTCTTCATTCGGAATGAACTTTGTATAATATTGTATAACTGGTAACGTTAAGCGATAGATAAAAGCATATTACACAAAAAATTTAGATCTCTTTACAACACACAGTAAGCTTTTTAGTGGCATAAGCCATTTCCGAGATATCCATTATTAATGGTTCAAATTGTTCAATACTTTATCATTCTTTTGAAATTCTGTGATATTTAATTGTTTCTCGCGATTGCCTGGAAAGAGCACGGAGTTTTAAGACCAGCATAGTGTCCAGTTCTTAAACATTTGACTATCGCTATTCCCTTTGAATCTATAATGAATTGTATAATAAGGCTATTTCTGCAAAGGTTTATCTCGATTAAAATGAAGCAAACAGAGAAATATGCTTCGTAAGAATAGTTTGTATATAGAGAGTAGAAGTCATGTGAGGTAAAACAGATTATTTTCATTTGTATAGCCGCCTTTAACTTCTATGTTCATATCGATGGCTTTGATTTTAAAAACAACTGATAGTGTTGCTCACTGAACTGTATGTTTATCGTTGCTTTTTTCATTTTTGCAGTTAAATGATTCACTCCCAAATGCATACCTTCAGACTCCGAGGAGGATAGGAAACGGTTCTAGCTAAAGCAAAATTGCCCTGTTGCAGCCGAGAACTGAACATGGGACCTCGAAATTGAGAAGCCATAACACTGACCATTCGATAAAAGAAACAATCGGAGGAATTATTGTATTCGACTCAAAAATTCGAAATCGAGACTTCCTTGGAAATATAAATTTTGAGATTCGCTGAAAAAACTGTAATAATAATAATAATAATAATAATAATAATAATAATAATAGGAGAGAATCTATGTATGAACAACGCAAATTAAACCACCGATGTGTTACATTCAGATGGCTTTCTCTACTCACTATACTTTACTGTTAATCGTTTGCAGAAAGTGTTACATTATACATTTCGTTGTAGGTAAAAGAGGGATGCAGAAGGATAGTCAATTCTTTAAAAGCGAGTCGCTATATATTGGCTTCGAAACTACATGCTGTTTGTATAACATCGCGAGAAATAAATGAATGGTGACTTAACATTTCAACAAAATATAAAAGTATTCGAAAAATCAAACCAATAGCATCGAAGGTCTCGAGAATTATTAATACCATAAAACAATTTTACAGAAATTGTGTGTTTTAACAAGATCTACCTGGTTTGCAGTAAGTTCCTATCTATCTCTTAGGGTTTACCGGTATTACAAAATTATACCAAACTCATTCAAAATGAAGAGGACTTTACAAGTTACTGGCAAAAAAATTAATAGTACATTTTGTTGTCATGTAAATATTTTTTAAAAATAGTTTTAAATAAAATCTGTTAGTGCCATTTGAGAAAATAAAAATTAGTTAAAGTCTTTCCATATTAAAGGTACTTTTGGGTGGAGAGAGTTACTTGAAAATCTTCGTGTTGCATCATCGAAAGATGTTGAACTTAAATAAACCAATGCTAATTAATTGTTCTTTCACACAAGCCATGCGTAGAACCGGTGACGGCGATTGTGTCCCGCGGTCAGTTTTATACGTCAGTTGCGTCTCTGAAAGATTTGAATTGTTAGTCCCAGTATTTTCAATTCCTGGCACAAACAACATTTCTCTTCCCATTTTGCAGACTTAGAACTGTTTATAGCATTTTTAAGTCAAACCCCACAAATGGATGAAATTTTGTTGTTTTGTTAGATTACATTGTGTTATGCATAAAAATCTAAGAATTGAACACGAGTTGACAAAAAAAGATAACAAATAATTTGTATGGTTTAAACATTACAGGTAGGTTAGAAATGTTGTTTGTGTCATTTTCACCATAAAATGTCGGCAGTGTCATTACTAAAATTCTGGCCTGAAGTTTAACTACATTTGCTTGGTTGTCTTGGTTGACTTTGTTTTATTAACTTTGTATCACTGCTCAGCAATGTCACTGAATCACTGCTTTTAAGTTCAGTATGCAGACTTTATTGGGACTCTCACTTAAATTTTTAATAGCTTTGCTTTTAAACTTATTATTTATTTTTTGTCTGTTAATTAGCACTTGGTTTGGTTTGTTGTGGTTATGTCCTTAACTGCTTTCAGCTTTTAACATTTAACTTTATGAAACACAAGATTCCATACAGCACGCGCAACACGAAATATTGTTCTGTAGATCTTGTGATGTCTAAATTTGTAGCCATGGATCACTAATAAAGGCTTTCCCTTCTCACTCGTCATCGACTCCATGAGACAACTCAGAATGATAACTATTATGTATGTGCAGTTTGACGTCTATGCTGTTTATGACGTAGCAGAAAGCGTTCAACAGTGTTTTGTTGTGTCTCTTCGCAGAACGTGTTCTATAGTGTTTGGTTCTGTCTTGTAGAAGAACCTAAACCTTCCCAAGCTACATAATCAGGTAGCTGGGGACGCAACTGACGTACTGATTTTTCGGAAACATGTTTACGCGGACACAACTGACATAGCCCCCCGTAGAACAAGGTTGGAAAGGTAGAGTCAGACTGAAAAGTTCAATGCCATAGCCGGGATTTGAATCACGGATTTTCCGGTTCCCATCCGGTTGCTCTAACAAACTGCTACCATGGCAACATGCCGGAACAATATTAAATTGCGCAATTAACTCGCATCTTTCCCGATAAACCACAAGGCGATCTCAAATTCATTTTGAGATGACATACCCCAATGACGACTAGCAGCTTCGTAAGTACTGTAAGTCCTGGCTTCATAGTGTAACCAAATTCAGTCAATGGTAAGTAATTGTTCTTTCACACAACCTGTGTAGTACAATGTTGGAAAGATAGGATCAGACTGAAACATTCAATGCTGAACTACCATGGTAACATACCGGAATGGGGATTTAATGTCATGCTGGCATGTTGCCGTGGTACCTCAGTTGGTTAGAGTAACCGGATGGAAACTGGAATATAGTGGTTCAAATCCCAACTATGGCATTGAAACCAAGTTTAGTATTTATTCGATTTTTCATTTATGAGTTATGCTGTACACAGACCCATATGCGCGCGCGCATTTTGGGGGTGGAATACACTACTTCTCTACCTGAAATAAGAAGGTGCTAGAAAAGGTAATTAGAATTTTCTCTCCTTTAATTCGGCTGCTGTAATTATTTTAGTGGAGATGAATACTTTCTAGAATCATTGTAAATGTAATGAAACATTTATGAGAAAACTATAACTTTCCTTAAATTGTTGCGTAAAAATTATTCCACGTTGTATTTTGTCTCTGAGTAGACCTCAGTTATATAAAAGTGCATGATGAAATTAAAATAAATGCTGAAAGTGAATATTCGAAGAAGAAAGAAGGGGAATCTCCCGTCAGTTTGTCGAACACACAATCCTAAATGCGTAGCGTAGATCGTTGTCATGAATTGCAAGGTGCTTGCATGAAGCAGCGATTCTTTTGTTCACGGGCGATCGCCGCTAATTCCGGTCCTACAGAGAGATGATACAAATGGGCAGTTCCCCCTTTTCACGGTCGTCGCCTGTCCCCCCAGCAACAGCACGTGCCTGTTTCCGCTACCACGGTGATAGTCCGTGATGATTCATGTTAGCAACTCTTCCTTCGTAATTATCATCCTTCCGTTTGATACAGTAGTACGTGATTTAAAAACGTTTTCCACTGCACAGAAACAATAGTGATCACGAATAATTTTAAAGCAGAACACGCAATATGAAGTAATAATGCTTATGTAATTAATTCAAAAACCTAAACTTGTCATGAAAAACAGTTCAGTCATTCTATGTAAAATCTGAGCTGTTGCAATGGATGAAGGTGGTTTTCTAACCACGCCCATTTATTTTCGTATATATTTCATAAATTATTCAAACAAAAGCTTGTGTTTACTTCCTCTGCCAATCACGTGTTAGTGAAAGTGTTGTATTCCACCCAAAAATTCGATATCAGCTGGTATCTGAGAAATTTGAAAAATCCAAAGTATGTAAGATATCTTGTTGAAATGTATGACAGTTATTGCAGACAATAACAGTAATATTTTGCCATGTTTCCTTAAATGTTAATTTTCTACTGTGAAAATTTATTGTTCTAATAAAAATGCTCCACATGATACATTTTTTAAAACTATTCACATCATAAGTTCAGATTTTACAGTAAATGTGTTTATAAAATATCTATAATATCAGTTTTTTATATTAACCCCCTATTATTGTAGAACATTTATTACTTTTATACTCTAAATTCTTGATATTTCAAAAATTAATTATTTATTTTTTCAAAATTGCAGCACTATTTTTAAAAAAAGTATAATGTCATTTCCTTTAATATACCTTTAGAGGCAGTGCAAACATTTTGAAACAGAATAGTAAACAGTTGCATCCTGTGGAGCATTTTGAGTAAGGAAGTACGCTAAAAAAAATGTTTGCAAGAAAATAAGATTTAAAGTTGAGCGTGCCTGTAAATAAGTGCGCCTGCTCATTTAAATCTTCAGTTAATTGGTATTTAAAATGCGTTAAGTGGAAAAAAACTACATTTTCTTAAAGTTTAGAACTCATAGGATTATATTCAGAAAAAATTTAATTGTTAATATTACTCAACTTTTGGTCCAATTTCACAGATTCAGCATTAAAACTAGGAAGGAAGGAAATAAGGTTGAACTGTTACTGGACTATCGCAGTAACAAACACTCCATCCCTCGTACAGTTTTTCGACATTTTCAGACAACACTCAGACCATTTTTTACCTGTCCGTCAATGACTCTTGGTATCTGTTGTTTATGCTCTTTGTGGTGATAATGATGTCAATATTTCACCAGATATATTTTGAAGTCCACTGAACCCAAAAAAAGCATTTTTATAAAATGTTTACGGTGGGTACTGATTATACATGAAATGATAATTGGGAAAGGAATTTAAGAAGGAAAATGTTACATGCCTAAATTTAGGCTACCTCGCCGGCATTTGCCAGTTATGAAGATTGAAGAAAACCTGGAAAAACCTTAGCCAGGGAGGGATTTGAACCGCGAACCCTCCACTAACGATTCCGATTCTTATCTTTTTTCTGAATTTGAATTTATTGCGAATAGCCTGTTAAGTTTTCATTCCTTATAATTTCATTTTGTATAATTTTACTGAAATAAAAAATCTTAACAGTCATCACATAGTGACCCAGTTCTTAAAAATCTGACGATCGCTTTATCTAAGTGTACTGCCTACAACGAATATGTAAACGTGTAATGAAAGTTTATCTCGATTAACAAGTAGTAGATAAAAGAACAAATTTTGCAAGAATAAATTGTAGAAGAGAGCGTAGATAAAGTCATGTGAATGCAACACATCAGATTTTTTGTATAATTTAAAAAATAATGGTGAATTTGAGTTTTTAGAGTCTTTTAAAGGAAAAAAATTCTATTATGCTACCCTACTACTTTCAAATATTTCTACTAAGCATATTTTAAACCCCTTACATACAGATCAGTATCTACTCTTTGGCTTATATAGAAAATTGTACACTTATAGTCTAGCAAACATCGAAAAGCATAGGCTATATTGCAAAAAAACAAAAAGAAAAAAAATCTAGTCATAGCGTACTTTTAACCCTTAGGCAGAACTCTGTTTAACCCCAAAAATACTGTAAAAGTACACTATGGGATTGACCAAAATCATGTATTAGCTTGCTACTTGCAAAACTACGCTAATGCTTATTTTCAGTGCTATAGTAGCCTGAGCATTTTTTAAAAAATTCCGATACTCTTATTTTCAACTCCTTCATATGAAACTGCACCACTTGGTCAATCGCGACACCAATTACATCACTTACACCAGAGGTGGCGAAAACGTGACTCGCGAGTCATTTTGACTCGCAGGCACCGTTCCCTCTCTACAACCGTCCCTTTGTTTTTCACATGCTGCTGAGTGATGCAGTGCGTGTTGCATGTTTGGTGACTCGCGGAAGGAAGTCGTTTTCGCCACCGTTGACTTACCTGTAGGAGGTTGCGAAAATTATGGGCTACCTTAAATTGCTAACGTTACTGACATGTTCAACTCCTTACATATAAATCTGCAATAGGCCAGTTGGATTGGATTGTGAAGTGAAGGGGATTCGGCACCGATTCAGTGAATCCGAATATTCTTCTGATGCCCCACGAGGGAGCGCCCCCGGGATTGAGAGATGAGGTGAAGGGAGACACCGGGCGGCTGGAACCAGAAGTGGCGGCACGGTAATGACAGGGTCCCTAAAGTTTTTAGATATAAACGCCCCAAGAGTCGGTCAGGCAGACCGGGAACCCCGCCCCACACAGGGCCCAACGCCCCGGGGGGCGGTCCTCATAGCCCGGCAATCAGCCGAAAACTGAGTGGCGGAGAAAGTGTACAGAGAGCATCCTTTTCCCTACCACGCTGCACCGAAACACCATCGCTGACACTTTCCTGAAATACATCAAACGGGGTGAAGGATGGATGAAATGATAAATGGAACGAAATGGAGGGACAGGTAATTCAGGGAATGAAATAAACACTCTAGCATTCGCCTGACGACCTGGAAAAAAACCGCCCCTGGGTCAGGACGGGCGGTCTCCAGGGATCGAACGCGGGGCACAGACTTTACCACCTGAGCCATCCCGCTCGCTAATGTGGGCCAAAACTTTAGCTCTCAGTGAATATAATAGCTTACACACGCTTTTCAAGAACTATCCTTATTTTCAAATCCTTATTTACAGAATGCAACCGTGCAAAGCCAGGTAAGACAGCTAAAATTATACATGTAAAACTCAATAAGAATGCAAAGTCTTTAATAAGCTATCCATTACAAATTCAGGATATACATTTCATATGTCATATTAATGTACCAAACTTATGATATTTTAATTCAAATAGATAGAGCCATTTGTAAAAAAGTACAATATAATGAAAATGTTTCCACGTAAAGGGTAGTTTAGGATGGGAGAATATTTCTAAAAAATTTCCCCTGGTATCCTTAAGGGTACCTGTACTAAAAATTTTAAATTATACAAAATTGAGCCATTTTAACTGAAGTTTTAATCGCAATTTATTCAATATGTAATTAAAATATAAATTAATTTTCGTTGTCCTATGTACCATAATTTTCAAATAATGAAAGCCCAGTCAGTAATGAAACGCGCCAAGTGATGAAAATTTAAAATTTTTAAATTTGCATATTATTTCTGGAATAAAATGCTTTACAATCAAATATTAAAGTTTGTAACATTAAAACGTTTAATGTAAAAAAATTATAAAATAAGTAAAACTTTTAATTTTCTAATATCAATTACATATTCAATTATTCAACACTAAATCCAAAATTATACTTGATATAAAGAAACACCTTTTAAATCTCTTCATCCACCCTTTCAATGTACGTTAACTGGAAATTTGAAATAAATGAATGAATTTAGCGCCACGAGGAATAAAAAGATAAGAAAAGATGATAAGATAATCAGGTTTTAAATTTACATGTGCTATTTGCATATACCTGAACATTTAAACGTCGCGTACATGGACCCAAGTGCAAAATCACAATTGCATCCTGAATCTGTAATGTTGAAGGGTTTTTTTTTCTACGAAAAATTGTAAAAAGTATTTTTTATGAAAAGCTAAGCATAGTATACCTTTAAAAATATCTTATTTAAATATGAAACTAGATTATCATTTTACATTCTCTATCACGTACATGGTAGGTAGATGGGTTATTGCATTCCACTCAAAAATTCGATATCAAAATTTCACCGAACATAGGCTACTTGAACCCAAATAAAACATTTTTGGAAACATGTCCGTGTCTTTTTGTGTGTCTGTGTCTATGAACAGCAAAACTCAAAAGAGAAAATTCGGATAAACACCAAACTTGTTATATAAGTTCACTATCTTCCAAGGATGCGACACAAAGTTTTTCAAGAAACCCCCCCCACTCCAACTACCTAAATTTTCTAAAAAAAAATGGCTATAACGATTTTGATTAAAATATTATATATGAAAGATATTTACATGACAAATAAAATGTATATCTTGAATTTTATGGGAATAGCCTAGGAAGTCATCTTCATTTCCAAGGAATTTTGTATAATCTTGTATAACTACTAAATGTTAAGCGATAGACGAAAACGTACCATACAAAAAATGTAGATCTCTTTAAAAGACACAATTTACTTACAATTAGCTTTTTTATGAGATAAGCCGTTTCTGAGATTAAAGTTTCGAATTGTTCAATATTTGTAAGTCTTTTAAAGTCCCATCGATGTTCAGTTTTTTCTTGCATTGCATGGAAACAGTATGGAATTTTAAGGACAGTCCTTAAAAACTGACTATCGCTGTTCACTTTGTATCTATAATGAAATGTATAATGCAGCTATTTTTGCAAAGGCTTATTTGGATTAAAATTTAGTAAACAGAAAATAAGCCTTAGCAAGAATTGCTTGTATACCCACTAATAAACATAGTGGGCAGAGAGTCATATGAATGTATCACATCAGATTTTTAAGTTTACTGTTCACACACACACACACACACACACACACACACACACACACAAAAGCGAGCGTAGAGAGCTTATACAGTTTTTTCTTTAATCAGGAGATCCAAAACGTGTATTTGCGGTGAAATTCAGGAGTTGAATGCAATATTCTTCTACTCAACATAGATAAGTGGCAGGGAAAATATTAAAACTATGTCATAAAATGTATTACAACTAGTTTTATGGTCTCCGTTTGAACACGGTCTAAAAGCAAGTTAAACGCCAACTTCTGAAGTAACTGTTTCTGGTAAGACATGACCCACGGGCATGTGGTAAGGAACCCAAGTCCGGAACCGGATCTAACACTAGGTCACAAGGTCCTCGCCTCAAGCGCTATTTTACTTATTCGAAACTTAGTTGAATGACACAACTTAACTAGAAAAATCCAGTGCCACGCCCGGGAATCGATCCACGTTCCCGCTCGGGCTCATGGCTGGAGGCTACATTATTGCTTGCATTCTGTTCATCCCTTGTTGCAGGTTAAGTATCCGCTGTAAGGGAGAGAAAATCTCATTCACAACACTGCTTTTTATCTACCGATTGCAAATTGAAATACCTTTTATAAATTATAGGTATAACACTCATATAAAATAGTGGTTTCTCTGTCCTCGTTATTCACGAAAATGTTTGCTTAGAAAGGTTTTCAAACCAAGAAACATGGGGAAACGACACTGAAATGTTCATACCAAAGTCGTAGCAACGAACTGTTGTCAGAGAATATAAAAAATGTCACATGATTTTCTCTACGCCTTGTCCTTCGTTTTTATATCTCTAACAAACTTTTCTTACAGAATATTATTTCTCTATCCACTCCATTAATCTAGATTTTACAGAAGTGTTTCAATGCACAATTCGTTGCAAGTACAAGAGGAATATGGAAGGCTGAAACGATAGTCAAATCTTTAAAAATCACATGTGTGCTATCTTTGAAAATCCATACTCTGAATAACATTACAAGAAAGAAAGGAATGCTAATTTACAGTTAAAAAAGGTATAATAAAGTGGAAAATCCAAACTAAGGTAACGAGTATCTCGAAATTGGTTAATGCCAAAAACAATTTATTTGACTCAAATTGCGTGTTTTAATGAAATCAACATTCTTTGTGGAGCAAGCTTTTGTCTATCTCTTATGGCTTACCAGTTACATAGAGAAGTGCAAAATTCATTCAAAATAAGAGGACTTAAGATGTTATTCACAGAAAACTTAAGATATACATTTTCTAATTTCTGTACTCCTTCATAAAGTGATTAAGAGAGAATATTGTTTTTCACCCAAAACTTTCATATCGAGTTGTAGCGGAAATATACGTTTTGGATGAACCCACCCAAGAAAAAACATTTTTAGAAAAACTTTAGTGTATGTGCATGTCAGTCTCTGTCTTTGTCTGCCTGTCTGTCTCTCTGAGCGTACAACAGAAAAATGAAAAGTCAGTTAAATACCACACTTGATATTTAAGTTCAACATCTTCCAAGAATGCGAACGAATATTTTTAAGAAAATTCCAATACCCTGTATAACCTTTACACACAAAAATGCTCATTGCTTTTAATTTTCTCTAAAGTAGATGTAACAATTTTATTAAAATGTCATATATTAAATATATTAACGTTAGAAATAATAAATATCCTGAATATGCCTTGAATATCCTGTTAAATTCCCTAAATTTGATTGAATTTTCTATATTTACACAAAGAGAATTTTAAAACGTCTATAGGAAAAATATAGAGCCCATTAGAATGCACAGTATGTGTTAAATTTTTCGTAGCATTAGCCATTTTGTAAGTATTCCGTATCGTAAGTTTAGACCATTCCTAAGCGTCAGCTAACGGATTCTTTCCTTTCCCACGCCACCTTTCTTTTCTTTCCATCTCAAGAGCTCTTACCACGTATGAATTGGCATATTGAAACAGTCTTCTTAATTTGAAATAATTCCTAGATAAAATATATAATATGAGTAACATAGTGAGGATAGGATCAATTTTATACAAATAATAAAAATATAATTGTATATGTGAATTTGATATTAGTAGAAAGTTGTTTGAATGCATCACATCACATTTATTATTATATCTTAAACATGTGCTGTTTTAATAAAAATCATTAAGGTTGTTTTGAGAACATATAAAATAACGACACATTTTCCATGCAAAGCGTAGTTTGAGGTGGGTGGGTTTCATTGAAAATCTTCGTGTCCTATCCTTGGAATAACTAAGTCAAAGTTAAGTGCCAAATTTGGCATTTATTCGACTTTTTGTTTTTAGGCTATTCTGTTGACATACACATGTGCTCACGGGCGCAGACCTTTTTTCTACAAATGCTTTGTTGTGTTCTAGGTATTACAAAACATGTATTGTCCATAGGTAAGTGGTACAGATAGTAAAAATGAACATTGCAAACTTTCAAGTTTGTTCCGTCAGGTGACGTGCTCATGTTTGAGAAAATGTAAATAAACAGCTTAGAATGTTTCGAAAATGGAAAACGCTACGAAAAAAGTTTAACAACTTATACATTATAACGAGCTCGATAAAATTCCATTAGAATGAAGAAGAATTAACAGGATATTTATATATTAGACTTCGTATCAGTATCTCAAACACACTTTATGGGGTGCTAATTTGATATTGAATGTTTATTGCTTATATGTTATAAATTACTAATATCCCCCTGAGATTTTAAGGATTTTTTGCGCCTTCGCGGGCATAAAAGAGTCACGACGGTAATACAACAAAATATTTTAATGCACTCCATGCCATTTTACAAAATCATTATGCTAAGACAACATTTAATTAGTCTCAAACATTAATTAACACTATCGTCCTAATTATAAATATCTTCATTATGCCC
Organism: Deroplatys truncata; assembly: GCA_030765065.1. Lineage (NCBI taxonomy): Eukaryota > Metazoa > Arthropoda > Insecta > Mantodea > Mantidae > Deroplatys > Deroplatys truncata. Next base: position 92,284,772 of record CM060986.1, on the reverse strand, counting down.
GTGACGCGTAATTATTTAGAACTGAGATAGAAAGCACAATGATTACACGAACCCCTGTAATAAATCCTGATTGATGTTCATTTACACAGAAGATGATTTCAGTATATCACTAATAGAAGTAAATGCAGAAGGAAATCCCAACTAACATTCGGGAATGCTATTTTTCGATGCATACTGTCTTATAAATATCTTTCAGCAACAGATGTACTCTACCATCCTCCATGACGCTTTAAGACTGGCATGCTTGCTCCTGGATCCGATAGCGGAGTTGCTGAAGTTCGTTGCAATACTAGATCCACGGTGACTCAGGAGAAAATGTTTTAGCCTGATCCCCGAAATAAGCCTGAAGTACTGTTTCATTAATACTACCCATCGAGAATGTCCTCCGAATCACCTTTGAAAGCCAGTATATCCCTTTTCAGACAAATGCCTGAATTTTCACTGCAGTAGCTTACGTACAGCTTTTGTTTAGATTTAATTCGAATTTCAGCAGGAATTTTACCAGATTCCTCCTTTTTTTACTTTCTCTTCTACGTATAGTAAGTAGGGGAAGTGTTGCATTCCACTCGGAAGATTTCACCGGAAATACATGGTTTGAGGCGCCCTGAATCCAAATAAAGCATATTTGGAAACATTCCCATGTTTGTCAGCATAACTCAAAAACGAAAAGTCGGATAAATACCGCACTTGTTATTTGAGTTTAGTATCTTCTAAGGATGCGACATGAAGATTTTTAGGAAAATCCCCCCCACACCAACTACCCTTTACATTGAACATTTTTCGAAAATTTTGATTTTTTTTAAAAAAGGGCTCTAACATTTTTTATTAAAATACCATATATGAAAGATATTTACATGAAAAATAACATGTATATCTTGAATTTTCTGGGAATAGCCTATGAAGTCCTCTTAATTCGGAAGGAATTTTGTATAATCTTGTATAGCTTGTAAACGTTAAGCAATAGACGAAAATACATCACACAAAAATGTTGATCTGTTTAAAACACACAATTTACTTAAGATAAGTTTTTTTTCTTTTTTGGTATAAGCTGTTTCTGAAATATCCGTCATTAAAGATTCGAATTATTCAATGCTTGTTATTCTTTTAGTCCCATCGATTTTCAGTTGTTTCTGGCGATTGCATGGAAACGTGGAATTTTAAGGCCAGTGTACAGTGCCCAGTTCTTAAACATTCTTAAACCGCTGTTCCCTTTACATCTATAACGAAATGTGTAATGTAACTATTTCTGCAAAGGTTTGTTTATATTAAAACATAGTAACTATAAAAATAAGTTTTAGTAAAAGTAGCTTGAATACTTACTAATAAACATAGAGGGTAGAGAAAGACATGTGAAAGCATCACATCATTCCAAGATGTGTAGGAATTGTGATTTTGTTTTTCTGTTAAACGTTACTAAATTCACAGTACAAACTGACACATACAGATGTTTTAAAATATATACCTATATAGTTAAAATGTAGATTTTGTGCCTACAATGATAAAATATATATCAAATTAAAGGGAAATTCCAATCAATAAGAATGCACAAAAACTAAAATTTTTTAAAAAATTGTCACCATTTAGTGAATTTCATTATTCCATTACAGTTGTTAAAAGTGTTACAATCTTGCTTATAACCATTGTTAAAATAAATCACAGAGAAGCAAAACTCTCGTACTCCAAACCCCCACCTTCCCCGCATAATGCTCGGACGTGATCCCATCGCTTAATCCCCAAAACAGTCGATCGTGCAACGATTTGCCAAGTGCTGCCTTCACCTTCCGCACTCCCCGTTTATATCTCATATTTACCTCTATACGTGTAATTCCACTCCTGATGAATCTTCTCAAACACAATTCGTTAAATTTATTGGTAAATGGATTTGTTTTCATGATATTTTGAGATGTGAAGCTTATTCTGCCGCCTTTGACTTGCAGAAACCAAGGTAGAATTTTATCTGATTGCTTAAGGAATTCTCTAACAAGCGATATGAATTGACACTCATAGTTTTTGTGATAACTTCACTCCATAAAATATAAACAACATGGTTTTAAATAAAATCAGTTGTATGAGATTCACACTGAAAATACGATTCGCCATGCATTTAGCTCATGAATTAGTAACCAATGCGGTAAAATAGTATCAGGAATTTCATGAAATCACAAGTGTCTATTGCAACAATTTTATCGTTTTCATTTTATCACTTTCGTTTTACCATACGTACTCTAATTAGTTTCTCTACCACTTACCTACAGTAAGTATTATACTCCACCCAAAATCTCGATATCAAGATTTCACCGGCAATTCACATTTTCTGAACCTCCTACCAAGAGATGCCGGCCCTCGTAGCCGTGGTCGCTGCAGTGGTCGCGGGTTCGAGTCCCGCCACGGGCATGGGTGTTTATGTGTGTGTATGTGTGTTCCGGAAATAAGCGGTATGAAAAAACAGTAAAATACAGTAACATAAACTGGGTACAACAAGGGAACTTTTTTTTTTTAAAAAAAAGTATTTTTAGAAAACGTTCGCGCGCGCCTTTGAACAGCATAACTTTGTATTTAAATTCAGAACCTTTCAAAGATACGACACGAAGATGTTCAAGAAAAGCCTTCCAACCCAAACTACCTTTTGCATTAAAAAATATACATTATATTTTATTTTCTGAAATGTATCTCTTGAATTTTCTGATGAAAGTCTCTGAAGTTCTCTTCATCTTGAATAAATTTTCATAATTTTGCATGGTTAGAAAATCTTAACACATAGACAAAACTTCCCATTAACCGAGAATGGAACCCAGGACCTTTAAATTTGGCGCCCAGTGTGTTAAGTACCAGACCACAAGTCAATCACATTCTACCATTATTGTTAGTATGCTAACTCTGTATTATTATTATTATTATTATTATTATTATTATTATTATTATTATTATTATTATTATTATTATTAATCTGTATATCCGGCCAATTCTCATTTTCTCTATTTGATTCATTAAGTGGATACACTATTAATTGTTAAAACTTCCATAATGTTTAATCTGTTCTACTGAAACTTTTAACAGCTATTAATAATGCAAAACTTTAACCAAGATTCCATTTTAAATGTTTTGAAAACCAAAAAGAAACAAGTGTTTAAACACGTTTTTGAGGTTACAAGTAACTGGCGTTTTAGATCTGTGAATATTTTGAATTTTATGTATCTTTATCTACCTATAAATTATGGAACTTTGCATTGATTTTATCAGATGCTTTTTACAGAAGAGTAATAACACTTTATTGGTAACTTTTTCAAAGTTATATGTTTTTATTGCTATCATTTCTGTTACACTTTTTAAGTCACAGACAAATTAAGACATTTACGTGCAATATACTGTATTTAATATGCGATAAAGATGTCTTAATATATTGCATGGTTTTCTATTCAAGTAATTTGTAATGCCGAAAATGCTGAAAAACACAAAAGTTAGTTTAAACTGAAGCTTGCATATTTTTCAAATATCTCGCAACTTCCTTTATATTTTATTTTTTGGGTTAGTTTCTTTTTATAGATATGCTTACTGCTTTCTTCGTTTCCTTTTTCTGTTAAGCATTAGAAGCAAACCTACCTCTAATGTAAGAGAAAACAGCTTCCTCTGAAGAGAATAGAAGCTGTATTATTTTTACTAAGCACTCTGGGCGTTTACATTCCTTGCAGCCATTTAGAAGAACTGAAATTATAAGCCTTTAGAGTAGTAATATTGCTGCGAAACTTGGCTCCCTACTTTTCATAGTCCAGGGAATATTATCCCCTTAAGGGCACCAAACTTGGTATTAAGTTCAGCATATTCCAAGAATGAGACAAGAAGGTTTTCAAGAAAATCTCCTCTACCCAAATTACCTTTTAGTTTTAAAAGTATTCGCTATTTTTTAGTTTCTTAAATTGGCGCTAATGATTTTGATTAAAATGCTGTATGTTTAGGATATTTTCATGAGAAATAAAATGTACATTTTAAATTTTCTGTGAATATCCCGTGAACTCCTCATCATTCGGGATGGATGTTGTATAATTTTGTACAACTTATATAAGCCAGTTAGGGAAGTCTGCGCGTCTCTGTTGACTTGCGCCGACCTCGCCCTGCAACCCACACGTCTCCTGCGGTTCCCTCACCTCTTCCGTTCCTTCCGGGATGTATGCATAAATGATCCATTGGGGTGAGGTGCTAGGTGTCTCCTCCGTTAACTAGTCCTACCCTAAGCCTAAGCCATAAACAAAACTTCACTCCACAAATAATCTAGATCTCGTTAAAACACCCAATTGTTGTGTGTATATTTTTGTGGCATTTGCCATTTCCAAATATTCTTAGCTATTGATTTGAGGTCTGAAATACTATTTCCCCTCTGGTAATTATACCGAGCGAGGTGGCGCCGCGGTAACGTCTGCGACTCGCATTCGGGAGGTCCCGGATTCGATCCCCGGTGGCCGCCCACTCTGACCCATGGATTTTTTGTGGTTTTCCCGGGGTTGGCAGGCGAATGCTGGGGTGGTTTCTTCTCTACCACAACTTCCTTTTCATAATTTCCCTTTCATTCCGTTTCCTTTTCATCATCAGATATGCTCCTAGGTTTCGTGGCGTATAGCAGTGCCGGACAGATGATGTGGATGCATGCTCAATGGAAAGAGTATTCCCGTGGATACCAAAGAGCTTCTTGATTGGTGAGTCGTTTTCGTCCTCAATCGGGCGACTCCTGCGAGCTCGCACATGTTAGGGACTTCCGCGCGTCTCTGTGGCCTGACTGCCTACGGCCTGTAGCCTCCTGTGGTTCCTTCAACTCATTCCTTCCGCCTGGGGGAAGGGTAGTAGCCGCAATAGATCTGTACATATCGTAGCGCGCGAGATGTCTCCCTCCGTTGAATTACCTCTACCTCTACCTGGTGATTATGCAGAGTGTAATTTCAAAGCCATTACAGAGACCGAATTTTTATAAACATTTGACTATCGCTTCAGCTTCCTGTATACTTGTTCAAGAACTTCGTTTATCCAGACTAGGTGGGGCCGGAGGTAATCCGGATTACTCGGGAAAAATATTAAATCAACACAAACTTTGATTACGATAGTGAAATTTGGATCACTGTAAAAGCAGAAGGGAACAAAATTGAAAGGCGTCCAGATGAGTCGTACGTTCGCTGTCGGGACTGTCATAAAAACTAATGAAGCAGTCTCACATGCTTTAGCTTTATTATTCTGAGACACTGACTGTGGAAACCGTGCTTATTGTTAGCTTGAAAAGTGCGAGGACGGTGACCTCTACTCTACCTGCGGTGCCAACATTACAGCATGTGTATTTATTGAAACACACACTATTTTAGTAGTGAAAAAGTAAGCAAAAATAAATCCGGATTAATTAGGACCGGATAAACGAGTTTCTTGTTTACTGGATGGCTCGAACAGATTACTGAGCATTGGTTGGGTGGCCTACTTGTGCAGGGGATGTATGTCCCACGTAGTTGCAATACATAGTTTCTTGGCGGGTATATAATGAAGCTGATAAATATGTGACTAATGCTCCGTTGTTGAGATTAGTTCTTCACTCATGTTATCTTGGAGCGGCCAGATATGGAAACTACTAATTAGTGGAACGTCGTTAGTGTTTGGAAAGTGTCGACGTAATGACAGACAAGCACGAGCTCTTTATAGTCAAAGACTTCCAGTTAAACCACTGGATTAGTTTCCATGAATTGGAAGAACAATGTGGAATCATGGTCTCAACTGCATGCATCAAGTCGGCCACTACTCGTGCGACAGAAAGACCCTGTTATAAATCCGTAATAAAAGCTGTTGGCTCAAATATACAAACCAGCTACAGAGCTATTGCACACGAGTAGGATGAACCTTATTTTGAGTGCATCACAAAAGAATCCGGGAAGTAGTCCACCCAACCTACTGCTCAGTGTCTATTCGAGCCGCCCATACCTATAACGAAGTGTGTAATAAAACTATTTATGCTCGACCATGCCAAAATGTAGTATTTATAGGGCCTCATTAAAGTACACCTGTTCATTAAAATATTGGTATTCGACCAATCAGAAGTGGCCACGTAACACTGTGAAAGCGCAAGTATCGATTATTCTGCGTAGTACGTCTCATAACGCTAGCAACTTTTTGTGACACAGATGCTACAAGGTCATTGTATTGTAACCATAGATAAAGGAATAAAGATTGTAACACATCACTCAAACCAGAAACGAATACTTATGAAACCTGTCCCTTCGCTTCGCTCGCTCGGTTAATAATAGTACTCGCGTTTTGATTACTACCATTATAGTCTCTTTGCATAATATACTATTTTGCAAACGCTTAACTCAATTAATAAGAAGTAGATAGAAGAATAAACTTTTATAAGAGTATTTGTAGAAGAATCGGTAGAGAAAGTCATGTTTTTTAAATTTTCGCCTTCTCAGTTGATGCTAATTTCTTTTTATTTGAAATTAATTAAATACAAGTTGTATGTGGCTGAAATCGGCAACATCATTTGTACTAATCCTTATATATGGGGTATAAATATATGATTTTTGTTCTGAACCGTACGCCCCCAGTTAAATAAGCTATATATTTCAGTAGCTCTATTTTCCTCAAGAAGGTAGTGTTCCCATTGCAGCATAAGTCAGCCAGATAAAGTGGAACCGAGTTTCAGATAAAGTCCTAAAACTGCCAAATATGGCTGGAAAATGTGCGATGGCCGCAATGCGGGTTGCGTTGCGTTAGGGGTCGCCTAGGGCTTGAGACTGGATTTTGGTGGAGGGGTGGTGAGGGTGTGACTTCCCCCACCCCTGTGAGGAACCACCAGGTTAAAATGAACCAGCCCGGCGAGCCTTGTTGGAAGGGGTAAAAGCCCCTGTAGTACGGGCCAACCCCTCCACTCCCCTACCCTTCCAGCTCTTGGAAACATTGACCATATCTGAAGCATGCGCAAACCTTCAAATACAGTCACTCGCAAAATGTTGTCCTTCACCCTCTTCAATATGCCAGAAATTTATAGTTTGGCCCACAGAATAACGTTCTTGCCAAATTTTTTCTTTTAAAGTTCACTGAAGAAGGCATTCCAGTACTTCTCTATATTTTGCATCTGACATGTGCTTTGTTTAACAACGCTTGAGTAAATTATCAACTACATATTCTGAGATAAATTTCATAAATATTATGCCATTATTTATAAAATGTCACATTCACATGGCTTTCTCTACTCCAAGTTGTTTATTTTATTATATCTTCTACAAACTATTCTTACAAAAGCTTATTTTTCTAATGTTAATAGAGATCAATAAAAGAGATCAGAAATAGTTCCATTACACATTTCGTTGTAGTGACAATGGCGATACAGGAGGTTAAAGCAATAGTCAGATATTTAAAAAGCAGGTAGCTATAACCTGGCTTTGAAATTTCGTACTCTTTGTATAAACATCACGAGAAACAAAAGAACGGCGACCAAGAGTTTCGAAAATGTGAAAGACTGAAAAATTCAAACCAAGAGTAACGAATGTGTCGGAAATACTTAATGTCGCGAAAAAGTTATGCTTTAACGTGGTATACAGTTTTCGTGTAATAAGCTTTGGCTATCTCTCATATATACCAGTTATACAAAATTATACAGAATTCATTCATTCAGTATGAAAAGGACTTCACAGGACATTCCAGTAAAGTTTGTCATGCAGATATCGCAAACATATGGTATTACAATCAAAATGTTAGTGCCATTTTTAATAAATCATAAATAAAGAAATCTTTTTCAGATAAAGTCTAGTTTGGGGTGGGGGGATTTTCTTGAAATCGTGTCGCATCCTTAGAAATGCTTACTTAAATACGTACCAAATTACGAATGAATCTATCATTTCATTTTTGAGTTATGTTGTTCAGAGACAGGCATATGAAAGAGCGCGTTTGAAAATGTTTTTTTTTCTTTCTTTTTTCCTTTCTCTCTCTCTCTCTCTCTCTCTCTATTTTTTTTTTTTTTTGTGTGGTGGAATACAATTCTTCCTTTACCTAGCATATTTATGTGGTTGAGTAAAAAGTTATATTAAATAATTGTTTGCTTTGTTTGTATTATTTTCATATAGCGTTGCTTTCCAGTTTCAAATTAATAATTATCGAAGTATGGTTTAAAAATGAATAAGTTCACTTTTAGTCAAATTGAGGTTGTACATAATGATTCTTACTTTCGCTACCACTTACATTTTGGTAGGTAGAGAAAGTACTGTATACCACCCAAAAATTCTATATCAAGAATTCTAAGAAGTACACATTTTACATGTCTTGAAGTCTATAAAAAGAATTTTTAGCAAAATATAATCTGTGTATATTTTTATGTGTGAACAGAATAACCTAAAAACGAAAGCTCAAACCATTACCAAACTTAAAACAAGGGAGCCTTAAATAGTGTAACAACGAATATTTCGAAAATGGCCAATGACCATAAAAAATGATTTTACATAAATTGCAATTCAATTAACTTCTCTTATGTACTGTTTCTATAAACTTACTAGGATTCTGGTAATTTAAATCACGCTGAAGGTTATTTAAAGTGAAGCAGGTATAAATATATAATGAGTAAGCAATGTTTGGAGATTCCTTTTTAATGAAATAATCGAAAACAGTGGTTTTTTAAAGATTGTATCAAAATTTCAGCTGGGGGTGAACCTTAAACAATTGATGTGTTAATTAAAATCGCAAGAGCAATGTTTTAGAAAGAAAAAGAGAAAGATAGAAATAAACAGAAAATATAAACCTTTTTTTTCATGTAAAGTGTCATTTTGGGGTTGATATATTTTCTTGAAAATCTTCGCTTGATATCCTGTATAACTCGAGTATGAAATTTGTTGAGTTGTGCTAAAAGTGCATTTTGGGAGGAATTCAGGTGACCTCAGAACGTCTATTTGAGGATACATATCGTTATCGAATTTTTTAGGTGGACTAACACTACCTACCTAAAGCAAGCGGAGAAAATTAAAATATATAGTATATAAGAAATGTTAGAAAGTCTTATCAAGCGGCAACTAGTTTTACATGCGTGCTAATCGCGCAGCCTAACCTCAAGGCGCTATGTGAGTAATGTGCTCTGAATCAGCATAAAATATATACGGTGGCTAAATTAGAAAGCGGTATGTTCTACAAATTCTGTCTTCTATATGATTTGGTGAATTAAATATTTTCGAGCAAAACAAAACGCTACTATCTGAAGATTTAATTATACAAGCTTTTGTCTTATATTTTCCTTTCTTTTCCAAACAATCCCCCAAGCTGCAATTCACTGGTTAAATTCACCTAAGAGTGAACTCTCCGATACAAAAGTACTTAAAATGTATTATATTTTAAAACATATTAACGTTGTTTCACATTACATCCCTTAATTTCGTTTTTATGCTGTAAAGAAAGGTCTAAAAAATTATTTTACCCAGTACGTTACCCTTCTCTCCTATCCTTTTTATTTTCTGTTCTGATATGTCAACTTCACAGAAATGGACTAAAGAGCAGTAAATTTTGGTATAATTTAGGATCATAAAAATTATATTTGTTTTAAAGCCTGTATTTCTTTTTCGTTGCTTGGGGCTTCAAGCTTTATTCTACGCGGGTCAAAAAACATGTATAACATCATCTAGCTTTCTACGCATACAGTCGCTTTTTAAGGATTCAACGGATTGTTCAAACAAAAATCTTTTCGCATCTTAATGTAATCCTTCAAGCTTTCGTTTCAAAATGCTTTCAGTTACCTATATAAAGGGTTGGAAAGGTAGAATCAGACGACTAAAAAATTCAATGCCATTATTCTTCGACACATGGCTTGGTGGAAGAACAATTAATTCCATTAATAGACCTAATAGTGGTTGAAACTATGAAGCCCGGGACTAAAAGTACTTACATTGTAGGTCGCCTTGGGGTATGTCATCTCAATACAATTTGAGATCTCCTTGTGGTTTACCGGGGAAAATGCAAATCAGTTGTGGAATTTAATACCGTACCGGCAAGTTGCAATGCTAGTACAGTGGTTAGAGCAACCGGACGGAGACCGGCAGATCCGTGGTTCAAATTCAGGCTATGGCATTGAAGTTTTCAGTCGTCTGATTCTAACTTTCCAACCCTGTCAAAAACACGTCTTGTGTGGAAGAACAATTAATTCTACCTATATATATATATATATATATATAATGTCGGAAAAACAGTCATATTTCCAAATACGTCAGTGTTATTTATCTATTTATCTATTTATCTATTTATCAGACGTTATTTATCTATTATTCCTCCATTTAAAACACTTAACATGCGTGTGCTCAACATAGACCATTAAGCTGTAAAAAATTGAACATTACAACAAGGAACATTTCTGTAATGATTAATAGTGTAAATATTATTTCATATATATTACACATGCTTACTGATATTTCCAGTAATACGAATAAGCATGCTATCTATCTCATATGAAGATGCCCAGAACCTCTAAAAGAGAGGTGGAAAAGGGGGTAACGCTTAGTCCTCCACATCTACGCGCAGACTATGACGTCTTTATCTAGCGTAACAAGCAACGAAGAATTATAATCTCTGTATTAAACTTCCCTCCCCGTGGTGTTCAGGAAGGGAATGGATGGTGTATTTGACCTCCGACGTAGGCATACAATTGCTTTCCAGTTCTGCATACCTATTTTATGAGTTTCTAATATAATTGTGTAGAGGGAAAGTCACTTGTTGATCGTTTTACAGGGGAAAGAGTTTTGCATTTCAGTTTATGCAAAATCTTGTCTTGAGAACCTCATACGTACCTCGTATAACAATGGTTTTATTCAAAGAAAATAACGCAAATGAAAGACAATTGAGCACAGTAACCAAACGCAAAGCGAGCATTGACTTATACCTCAAACGCTCTTAATGATTCCAATTTTACTCTTGGCAAGTGCTGCTATCATACGGCCAACATAGAAGTTTTACGTTTACTGCTTTGCCTACTATTTTACCCAGAGGTACTGAAATATAACGTAAGTCGAAAGTGGATATTTTGATGCTTAAAAAAGTTAACCTCTCAACAGCCCAGATGAATAAGCTTATTCATGTGCGTGTGAATGTGTCTATATAAAAGTGAAGGTACTTCACATATACTGTAATCATTTTACTGGTTGTGTCAGTATGTCAAAATAATTACATTTTAATCAAACATTTTACAGCTATTTTTAATGCTCTACCACTAACCTATCGTAGTTAGAGGAAGTATTGTATTTCATCCAAAAATTAGTTACAGAGATATCACATGAAATACATGTTTTGAGGTCCAATTAACTAAAAAAGCGTTTTAGAAAAGGCTCTTGTGTGTATAGACATAACTCAAAACGAAAGGTTTGTTCTTGTATCTTCTACGGTCATTTATTCGGGCTTTGACTTGAGAAATTACTTACTTAACGTGTTTTTAAACGTTCTCTGAACTGCAGAGCATTTTAATGTTGATTTTTGAATAAGTTTTACATTTAACACACATTCATTCTCAGAGTCATACTACCAGTCTACGGAGGACAGGGAATTATTCTGGATATGAAAACCTCGCCGCCCTGGCATTGAACCCGAGACTCTGGGTTGAAAAAACAAAATGCTAACCACTTGACAATAAAGGCAGACTACGAAAGGTTTTATAAATCCCAAACTTAGTATTTAATTTCATAATTTTCTAAGGATGTGACACCATGATTTTCAAGGAAATCTCTCGAATCTACCGTTTACACGGAAAAAATGCATGGTGACTATTTTGATTAAAATACCCTATGTGTGTGATATAACAGCCCATGCTTTTATTATAATTTTCTTTATAGTTATACCTATTATAATTGGTGGATTTGGTAATTGATTAATTCCTTTAATACTTGGAGCCCCAGATAATGTATATCATGAATTACGTATTAATAGCCTGTGTAGTCCCTTCACTTTGATTAAATTTTATACAGTTCTGTATTAATAAGAAATTATAATAGATAAAACCCTGCTATAGTAAAAATGTAGAACGCATTAAAATACACATTTGTGTCAATCTGTTTGGTAGCCTTAGCCTTTCCGTTTTCGAAGTATTACATGTTGCATGTTTACACTTTCCCAAGTACGACATTCCATCGCAAGAGCACGTCCCGTTCCCACAGCTAAGCATTTAAATGCTTTTTTTCGATTTGTATTTGCAACTAAGCACTTAGTACTAAATTTAAATTATTCCCAGGCATAAATGTATCTTGAAAAGCATAACGGGAATATAAAAATCATATGACTACGATAATATATATTATTTGAATTTGTCATGGACTGAAAAAGCGAGCGTTCGCATCAGGTTTTTGAGAAATGAAAAGGCAACCACGTTTCTCCCAGCAAAATATGTGTTGAAGTAAACTTTACTTCTTATGTTTTATTAGTGTTTAACACTCGTTCATGCCACATACGGCACCACAGGTGGTGGAAACCGATGATAATTGAAATGAAATGATAATTGGGAAAGAAAATGCTCCTGGCCTAAGTTTAGTATTTACTAGTTATGAGGATTGAGGAAAACTGGAGAAAAGAAAAACTCAGGGAGAAATGTGCTGGCGGGATTTGAACCTCAGACCTCACATTAACTAGCTCGTATATTAACGTCCTTGGCTATCAGTGTCGGTAACTCCCCCCTCTCTCTGAAATGCGTATTTTTTATTATTATATTTTATAAAAAACAAGTTAAAATTCAAATATCTATGTAAAGTTTGCTTGATTCCATAAACATCAAAGCAATTGTATGCATAAATTTCTACGAAAATTATGAATCATGGTTAAAATTCTAAAGTGTCACTTTTGCAGCTTTCGACGGCGAATTACTGAAACTAAGATTTCACAGAAATCTTCTTGAATACATGTAAAATATTCAAGATTTTTTTTAACCGAACGGTTACGGCGTCATTGATCCTTCCTTTATACAATTCAAAAAGGAAAAGAAGGGTAAATAAGCCTCATAGGATTCTCTTTCATCGTCTATATTGCGACCGACAAAAGCACCGTTGCTGTGAACGCAACCCCCAATACTGCATTTAAGCTTATTAGACATGCCCCGTACTCCCCGGACCTGGACCCTTAGGAGACTTTTATTTTTTTTAGAATACAAAGCGAGTACATGTTAGAGGAAAAGGGTTTTGAGAACGATAACTGGGGAAGATTTCGTTGCTGCTGATCAAAGCACAGAATTTCGCGCAAAAAGACGTAACACGGACCTGGAGTGGGGATAAGTGGCTTACAGATCAAAGGTATGTTGAAGAATAGTGTTATTTTCTAGGTTAGAGACAAAAAATACCGTGTCATATCGTGCTTCATTGGAGACAAATATCTTTAGACACTGTTTTCTCTAGAGGAGGTGATTATTTATTATAAAGTAAATAGTTATAACTGAGAGGAATGGTCTGACGTCTGACACGCATTCGGGAGGTCCTGGGTCAAACCCCTGGGGTCGGGCAATCTGACCGAAGGTTTTTTCGCGGTTTTCCTCGGTCGCTAGGCGAATGCTGGGTTGGATAATTTGATCCGCGAATTTTCCTATCATCCCTTTCATTACTACATCTCATTTCCTTCTTCACCGCCATACCAGCCACTGGGCTGATCACCCATCCTGGATATGCTATGATCCAGAGTTTGCTTGCTCCTCGTCAGGCTACTGACCCAAGGCATCGACTTGTAAGTCGTTGGGAGGGTGTAAGTCTACAAAGAGGAGGGTATCAGTCAAAGAAGAAGAAAAAGAATAAAGAATACGCACAATATTTACATATAATTAAATTATAACCCATATTTCACCCAAAAATATGATGCCGAGATTTCACCGGAAATACATGTTTTGAGGCCCCCTGAATAAACAAAAGAATTTTTAGAAAAAGTTCCGTGTATGTGTATGTGGATGTGTGTCTGTGAGCAGCATAACTCAAAAATGAAAAGTCGGATAAATATAATAAATTGGCATTCAGACTCTTTCAGTATCTATACAAAACTGTAGATCTTGTTAAAAAACACAATTTATTTCATATACTTTTTTTTGATTCAGTGAAGCATTCCGAGATATTCCTTGTTATTTGTTTGAATTTTCCAATAATACTTTTTCTCAAATGGGAATTCGTTATTCTTTATGTCCTGGACATGCAAAGAGAATGGAATGCTCCACATAGCAAGCAGCTCTTAAAAGATTTGATTATCGCTTAAAGCTTACCATATTACCCTTGTAACTACAAGAGAATTAGCAATAAGATAGTTTCTGCTAATATTTATCTCGATTAACATGAAGCATATGGATAATAAGTGTTTGCAAAAGTAGTTTGTACAAGAGTAGAGAAAGTCATGTGAGTGTAACACATCAGATTTTTTATTTTGAATAATTAACCGGTATTAACATATATAATGCGCTATGTGAAGCCAAAAATTGCATATTAAAGATATTTATGTTCTTGTAAGTGTGTTTTTTTCCTTTCAACACAGGTAGAACGGAATCCTGACGGATTTTTGTGTGTAATACAATACAATGGTTACCTAGTATGAGTAAAGTGTTAGCGAAAGTAAAAAACAGAAATATTTCACTTATTTTTTTAGCCTTTTTTTAAAATGTTATATTTCAAAATGTTGTATTCGTACTGTTTATGACAAGTTTTGTTATTTGGTAGGATGTGTATTTTTTTACCTACTAGCATTATTGGTGTTCTGGCGTCGTCAGCATTGTTGTTCGATGTTAGAAACTGCAAGGTACACGGCATCCTACAGGAGTGGAGTTACTAGATACAATACAATCGCGGTGGAGAAGTTGAATTCAAATCCTAGATGCCTAAATGAGACGCTGGACAGGAATGGCGCGTGGACTACTATTGCAGCAGTTGAATTCGAAATGTTGTGATGTCCTTTAATTGCTCTGGAAATCTATATTTTTGTATAAAGTAATCCTATATAGTTTTATTGCATCACTACTAATGTACGATTTAGTTTCCTTTATGATAGTTTAAGCAACGTTGGTTGTTATTTAACGCACATTTGAAAACTTTATAAACTCTAAAAGCAACATTTTAAAAAGAAATTTTCCTTGCTTGAAATTATTTATGTTGTCATATGTCTCAAGTAAAATTCGAAGTTATATTTGTAAAGATGTTACGTATTTACACATTTCAACGCTTCCTGAGTATTAAAAGAAGTCAAATCGTAACTCTTTGCGTAATTACGAAAGTGTAAATACGTTGCAATGTTACGTTGTATCTTTATGCAGTATACTTAGTGTCAAGTCATCTAATCCTACAGACCTTATTAAAGGAGTAGATTTGTAGTTTTTCAGCATTATTTAAACGAATTGTAGATTGAATGATAAACACATCTCCTAGGCATTTATTTCTAAATTACTTGCTCAAACGCGCTTGAGCGTAAGACACTTCAACCGACCTGTTTGCCTTCGAACCTAGGCACTAAGGATAAGTCGACCTCTTATTTTGTTTACATCGAGCCACTATCACTGACGATGATTGTACCTAACCAATTTCCATGTTTTAACATTTATTAACATCCCAGAAAAACCAGCCTTATGCTGGTTTTCAAGACATCATATGATATGTTGTTTTCACAGAGAGGAAAGAAAATGACAAGATGGTAATGGACAGGCAGAGTGGGAGAGAGCCTTAGCGAGGGAAGAGAGAAGAATTCCCACAATTAACGCAACAGCACGATTTCAATAAATAAAGCACAAGGAATTTCTAGGATATATGACAATTATTTATCGTAACGTTCCCAACCACAGAGTGCGCCTAGGTTCAAGTCCATCCGTGCGGGTGCGGGGTTTTTGGCCCATGCATGGAATTGGTGCCCACTCAGCACCGTGGTGCATTCGAGGAGCTACGATAGGTAGGAGTCTATAAGTCACGGAGGCCAGCATTCCGCCTGGGGGAAGAATGGTACCAATTACATAATCTCCCCATATCAACTGGATGATACCCACCTCTGCCTTACGAATGTGAGCGTAAGATCGGCAGCCGGGTGGTAGGCCAAGACCCACAAATGCTGTGGTGCCATGTGCTTAAAATTCACAATTGAGAAACGCGTTAAAGATCTTTCTAGTTTAATTGAAAACGTTAATGTCGTCTAATTTTCAGAAAATTAATCTAAGCATTAGTTTCATCATAAACTAATGACTTTATCATTTATCTTTCTTTGCCGCTTACAGGAAGTAATATATTAGATCGAAAAATATTTTAAATAAACATGTTTGTTCTGGTTCCTCTCTTTAAAATAAATGTAATCTTGTAAACTGGGTATTTTATGACTTGAAACTCTACGCTCTTGGCTAATTTACCATATTTCGCTAACATGAATTATTAGAAAGCTTGGTGTGGTCTTATTTACCAGAAAATGAAATATTCCACCACTGCTGGAAATAATAAATATTTGACGCTAATGCGCAGAATCTTTTGCGCACGTTAGAGCGTCTTCCCTCCGTCTGTCTACCCCAATTTATCCCTCGCTCTTTATCATGCTTTACTTGTTCCCTTCCCAGTTTTACCCTTTTCCTATTTCATGCTGCTTTGCAGTGACGTGCAACAGAGGAATCCGCGAGTAAAATAAAATTAAGATTTTGTTTCTATGTTCTTTGTACAGTCGTGACATTTCTAAACAGAAACAACCGATTATTTTATAACCTTTAATAATTTATTTATCGCTTACCTAAGGTAGGTAGAGGAAGCATTGTATTCCACCCAAATATTCTATATCGAAATTTGACCCAAAATACGCATTACTCAAGACACACACACACACACACACACCGATAAAAGCATTCTTAGACAAAGATCTGCCTGTGTACAGCATAACTCAAAATCTATACCTAAACCAGACACTATTCAAGCTTGTTAAGGGAAATTTTCAAGAAAATCCGCCCATCTCATACTATCGTAAACAAAATTCATCATTTTTAATTTTCTCAAAATGCCTCCTACGAATTTATCACCATATAATGCCTTTACGACATTAATGTAATAAATTAAATATACATGTTGAATTTTCTGTCAATAGCCTGTGAGTTCCTCCTTATGCTAAAAGAATGTTGTATAATTTTGAGGAAATCGTAGGAGTTAGACAAGAAGACTCCTGCAGAAGAGTGTAGAGCTAATGAAAATACATGATTTGCGTCAAATAATTTTTTTCATAGCGTTAGCTGTTTTCAAAATATTCTGTATTGCAAGTTTCACCCTCAAAAGTGCGTGATCTGACAATCATGTTTGGAAGTTTTCGATTCTTCTTTCCATCTCAAGAGCTCGTTATCACGACTAATATTTTAACGCTGTTTCTAAACATTGTATGTAACTAAGCATTTATTGGTTAATTTGAAATCATTCCTAGTAAAACTATATCTTGAGCAATGCCAAATAGACAGAGGAATAACTTTTTATATGAATGTTATAATTCGTATGTAACGGACATATGCCAGTTTATCTTGGATAGAGAAATTCAGACTTTTTAAAATTGCTCTCCTGCAAAGCTGTCAGAATGTAGCTTAGAGCTATCTGGTCCCAACTCTGTCATTAAATTAATGTAATCATCAGGGCCCAAGATTTTGATGACCTGAAAGTTGTTAAAATGGCCTATAATTGACTAAAATGTTTTAAAATGATAAAATAATTACAAAAATGACCTAAGACTGTTGTATATTTAATTTTTTAGAATTGATGTACAGAAAATTATAAATTATTTATATATAATTAATATATAACTTCTGTACAAATAAAACAAGTAGGTATAAAAATGATGAGATAATTTAGAAAACGATTTAAAAATATATTTGTTCCATGCTCTTGTTTAAAGAATCTTGAAAGAAAATTAAGAAAATTGCTTTTAAAGCAGGTTTTACAAAATTGTAGCATTAACTCTTTTGAATTCTCAGACTATACAAAATACATTGGGAATGAAGAAGACTTTACAGCCTTATGACACGACACAAGGATAGGACAATAGCAACCTGACAGTACGCACTCATTAACACAAGAAAGGGAAAACTGACCTGTCTCATCCCTAGTTTTGGACATGAATTTATAGCTGATGATACCTGATCCCCTAATAATAGCTACCTCTCCACTCACCTTTCCAGGCTAACCATTAAATAGGAGTAATGTTTTTCTCCAAGAATCCGAGTAAAGGATGTAATTCTTATTTCAGTTGAAAAGTGAGTGAAATTGCTGATGTTTGAAAAATTGTTCTAATGTAAAATGTCAGTAATATAAAAAATTTGTGTACTCAATGTAAATTCAAGAAAGGGACTAAACAAAGAAGCGAAGTGCAAAAAAAAAAAATTACAAAAGAATGACGTAACATCGAAAAGATGCCCATGGTATAGCATGACTACAAATGGCCAAATAAATATGCATTTTCATAATTTGGGATCCATGATAAGGGTTTTTAGACAGCTTGGCGTAAAAGTAGAACTTCTAACACAGTGCACGCGAGCTAAAAGCTTTAGATTATCGTACTAGTGAAACCATTTCTGTTGCCAATAATTTTCTTTTTAACTGATAGTTTAGAGTCCATACTTCGAAGCCATTCTTCTAACTATTGTTTAAAAATTGTAGAGTTAGTTTCTTTTGAGACCTGTTTATCCCATAATAAGAGTTAACCTTTACGTTATATTGGCTGCCTTCTGCTCATCTAAAACGTTATTCTTTTATCTATCTAACCTACATAAAGATTAAATGGCGGAAATTATGAATTCAGAAGAAACTGAAATGGAAGAGCCAGGTGAAATTACAGAAGCAGCAGAAAGAATAACACCAGCAGTGCTTACGACCCAAAAAATCCAAAAAGCAATATAATAAGTATTTAATCGCGGGTTCAAACCCGGCGGAGGTACGATGGATTTTTTCGGGCGTAAAAATCCTTAGCATGGCTTCCTTCGAAAGGGAAGTAAAGCCGGTGGTCCCGTGTCGTATATTTACGGCACGTAAAAGAACCTCAAGCCTAATAAAGAGGCCTCTGAGCAAAATATACGGTCTTTTACGCCCAACGTAGAATGGGACGCTAAGGACCGCAGCAGTTAAAGAGCGTCCGTAAATAAAACACAATTTAATTTAGCTTCGTTGCCTGGTGTAAGGCAAAACTTGGTGAAAACAGTTCCACTGAAAATGACTGCTAACGAATGGACAAAACATCAAAATACCTGACATCCCGCTTTTTAACGTCTTTTCTCTTGTTTCAAGAACCGCGTTCTAAACGTAATTTCTGTTAGTTTCAGGAATCAATATAATATTATTGATATTTTACAAATTTGAGCACTGCCTAAAAAATAGCATATGCTACACGTGTTAAAAGTGGTTTTATTTTGCCAGTAGGATTGCGAAATGAAACCCTGCTTTCACCCCTTGTATCATATCTACTATTATGTACACGTTTGCAATGCCTATGATGCCACAATTAAAATATGACTTGTCAACAGAAGCGGGCTCTGGTAATCACCTACCAGCTAGGAACACATCACACAGAAGGAGAAGCTTCCGATTGGTAGGCCTGCATCACCAAGCGTTTATATTCACTTTGTACTGTCATATCGCAAACTTTATTGAATTTGCTTGTGGACGTGCTACCATCACTTGTACAACGGGAAGTTTTATTTCGGCACATAGCGTAAGTGGTGTTTTTCTTATCAATGGATTGAATCCACTCCAACGTTTGTGGTAAGAAATCTCAGTCAAAGCTTGGAAAGTGACGACAAAGGCAACCAAATCTCATTTTCGCTGCTATTTCCCAACATAGAAACCCATGCCACACGCCTATCTTCCTTGACCAGCAATGTTTGAACATCCCAGTCCATTTATAGAATCCCACTGCTCTTTGTGTGTCGGAAACTTCAATACAGCTGATATTTCACTGCACTAAAAGCAACTGAAGACCTCCCTCGAATAGGTAAAGTTACCAAGCTTCACTTATAAAATGTTAAAAAGAAAAGCACGAAACTGCAATAAAATTCAATATAAGGTACATGGACGCCTAAGCTTTGTTTGGTGACATCATAGTTGTTTCCCAGAAGTTTGAGAACTTGTAAGATCGATTCTCCTCCGCTTTTCATTGTGTTAAAAGCATTTGTCAAGAACAGGAGTAGATAATTGCGTATTTAATTCAGTTTCATTTATTGCTATAAAAATGCTGCTTAAAGCATAAACAATAATGGCTGGACTACCTCTGTGGTCGAGTGCGCAACTTTAACAAAACCTACAATTCAATTAGCTTCCGTGGTATGCGGGTAGCGTGTCTGCCTCGCATTCAAGAGGTTCTGAGTTCGAATCTCGGTTAGGTTGAGTTACCTAGAAAGGGTTTTTCTAGGGTTTTCCCTTATCGGGTAGCTAAGTTCTAGGGACCCCGGACTCATTTGAGCATCATTTCAACCATTTTGGTCATTCACCGTCCGATATAACCTATCCGTTAAAGGACGTAAAACTTAAAGAAAGAAAAAAAGGGAAAAAATCTCATGTGACAGATTCACATGACTTTCGCTACCCTCTATTGCTTATTGGCGGATATACAAACTGTTCTTAATAAACCTTACTTTTCTATCTACTAGAGTTTAATCCAAATAAACCTTTGCGGAAATAACCACATTCACATTTCTTTAGGATATAAAGAGAACGCGATAGTCAAATGTTTAAGAACTGGACGCTATATGCTGACCTTAAAATTGCATCTGTTTTAATGGAGTCGCGAGAAACAACTGAAAATTGATGACACTTTGAAAGAATTGTACAAATCGAACTATTAATAACGGATATCTCGGAAATGGCTGATGCCACACAAAAAATGTTATTTAAAGTAAATTGTGTGTTTGAAAGAGATCTACATTTCTTGTGTAGTACATTTTCGTCTATCGCTTAACGTTTACCTGTTATGCAACATTATACAACATTCCTTCCGAATGAAGGGGACTTCAAAGGCTATTCCCAGAAAATTTAAGATAAACTTTATTTTTCATGTAAACATCTTTAATGTATGGTATTTTAATCAAAATTGTTGGAACCATTTATTAGAAAATCAATAATTTCGAAAAATGTTCCATGTAAAGGATAGATTGGGATAGGGGGATTTTCTTGAGAATCTTCGAGTCACATCTTTGGAAGATACTCAACCTACATACCAACTTTCGTATTTAACCGACTTTTCGTTTTTGAGTTATGCTATTCAGAGACACACACACAGGACCATTTTTCTAAAACTGATTTTTTGGATTCAGTGTGCCTTAAAACGTACATTTCCGGAGAATTTTCGGTATCGAATTTTTGGGTGGAATGCAATACCTTTTTACCTACTATGTATGAAGTTACGTGGTAGAGAAATTAATAACATCAGGTAGTAAAGCCCCCTATATGACCGTGGAAGTTAAAGGGGGCTATACAAATGAAATAGTTATTAAAAATGGCTAATTTCTAGCACCACTTCTAAATGAGAACATGCCTTGTTCTGGATGTACAAAGCATATAAATATATTAAAAAGGTAGAGTTATTAAACAATAATTAACGTAATTATGATGATAAAAGGAATAACACATAACATTAATTTTAAGTCATTAAAGCTAATTTTATTATACAAATTCTTTAGTAGCTAACACTCAAGAGTATTATTCTAAGGTAATATTTATAATAAACAAATAATTAATACAATTAATCTAAATTATACCCATACAGAAATAATTTTCCCTATGAAAATTATTTCCTGATAATTTTAATTTAATCTTTATATGTTTGTTATCATTATCTTGTATAATTTGACACCAAGATTGTCACTGCGGTTGAAGGCTGCATTTGTTGAATATTTAAACACAGACAAGCACACAGAATCATATCTTTTAGCCTTATATTTAGGTCACACAACGGGAGTTTATTCCGATTTTTTGTGTATGTAATTTAGTAAATCATTGTAATAAATTTAACGATTTTGAGAATGTTGAATTCAGAGAACAGAATTTTTGTTCGATAGTCGATAAGTTTTTTCAGGCATATTTTAATTTCTGTTTTGTAATAGTATCAAAAGCATAATGGTAGATTTGCAAGAAAATCCGCCACCTCAAATTACAATTTACATGGAAATTTTTCGCAAATGTTAAGTTTCTCAAAAAATGCCTCTTGCGATTTTGATTAAAACGCCATATATTTAAGATATTTTCATGACAATTAAAATGTATATCTTCAATTTTCTGGGAATGGACTCTAAACTTCTCTTCATTATGAATGACTTTTGTATAATTGGTAAACCGTAAGAAATAGAAAAAATCTTACTACACAAAAAAAATGCAGATCTCGTTAAAGCAAGCATTTATAGCAAATAAATAAATTGTAGCTTTAACCATTTCCGATATATTCTTTGTTATTGGTTTTCATTCTCAAAAACATATACTGTTTTCATCACATACGAAACACTCTTTAAAAATCCGACTATCGCTTTGCCTGCTGTATCGTAAAACGAAATATGGAAATGTGAATTAAACGTTTTTTGGTTGGATTAATAAGAAGTAGATATAAGAATAAAATCTTTTAAGAATAGTTTGTAGAAGAGTGAGCAGAGAATGTAATGCGAGGCATTGCATAAGATTTTTAATGCATAGTCCTCAAAACGCGTATTTCCCGTGAATCCACTATAGCTAGTGATAGAGAAAGTAAAAATACTTTGTTATGTTGATAAATAATATTGAAAATGTTAACAAAATGCAGACTTCCGAACGTACCATCTACCAGAATGATCGATAATTTAGGAAGTGGCAGAAAGGTAGCAAACCCGTGATGTTAAGGTCCCTGAGTGTACAATGCGTTACATTTCTCGGAGAACCAGAGTTTGTTACGCCACTGCACCGAAGGCTTCTTCCCCTCTGCAGGATTCGCGACATTTACGAGTTCTCATCTCTGGACCAATGGCAGCGCGAGTCCATGTTATTATTTCTGGAGCAAGTTGGCGGTGGTGGTTTCTTGCATATTTAAATGGGAATTACTTTATCTTTTGAAGCCAAGACTGCTGTCTGTGTACACATACAGAAGATGTATACCGAGGTAGTATCTAATGAAAAGATCAAGGCTGACCTAAATATGAAGACAAGCAATGTTTGTGAAATGAAGCGGGCGCTAAGACGCTGTAAAGACATCTTATAATTTATATCCTCAGCAACCACATCGAGCATCCATTTCATGCTTTCTGTTGTGCTTCACATGATGAAATAGTACATACTTTTCATCTTTATTGTCAGCTGTTTATTTGATATACCACCTCCATTGCCCGCCCTTGCACAGGTACATTTTTACTTTCTCTACCACATACGAGGGCTGTCCCAGAAGTACCCGACCTAACAAAGAAAACACAAAATTTTTGGGAAGAAAATCTTTATTTCTCTACATAGTCTCCTTTCAGCTCGATGTTCAATAGCTTCGATACCCTGTTTATAGTGAGAACCGTCGAGTTCTGCAAAATAGCCATCAACTGCAGACTCCACCCCTTCATTGTTGGCAAATCTTTTACCACCAAGCCATTTCTTCAACTTTGGAAATAGAAAATGATCACAGGGGGCTAAGTCTGAATAATAGGGTGCATGAGGAAGCCATTGATTTTGGCCATGGCGATATTGGATGGGTGAACTGGTGCATTGTCTTGATGAAACAGACGTTTCTTTTCCACTAAATGCGGCCGTTTTTGCTTGATTCATCATTCAAATGTCGCAATAAGTTTGCATAATACTCGCCATTGATTGTTTTTTCTTTTTGAAGATAATCAATGAAAATTATTCCATACACATTCCAAAAAACTGACGCCATGACCTTGCCTACAAATGGAACTGTCTCTCCTTCTTTGGAGGCAATTCTCCCCTTCAATCCACTGTTTTGACTGTTCCTTCGTCTCAGGTGTGAAATGATGGATCCATGTTTCATCCATAGTTATAAATCGACACACAAACTCGGCTTTATTGCAGCAAAACGTATCCAAACACTCGACTGAAATATCTTCACAATGCTGCTTTTGTTCCATTGTGAATAAACGCGGTACCCATCTTGCGCACATCTTTCTCATGTCTAAACTTTCAGTTAGTGTGCGATGTACAGCACTTTTTGAAATGCCTACGATGTCTGCTAGCTCGCGCACTCAGACGACGGCCATCCAATACCATCTTGTGGATTTTCCTCACAATTTTGGTCGACCACTGCGATGTTCGTCTTGGCAGCTCGTACGGCCTTGCTTAAACTCTGCCACCCAATATTTTACTGTTGTAAACGAATGAGCAGACCCACTCAGAGTAGAATCTAGCTCAGCTTTAATATTAGTTGGAACTAAGACCTTTCAAATGAAAGTATTGAATCACATCACGATGACCAGTTTTATCCATGTTTACAAATTTTCTGAGAGCGTTCCCCATTGATGGTTGCCAAACAATTGCTAAACGACGTAGCATCATCAAACTTCAGACTTAAGCTTTATAAGGTTGGCACTTTCTACCACAGTCATTTGTTTGAAACAACAACCACTATCTATACATCAGGCCAGGTACTTCTGGTACTACCCTCGTACATAGTAAGTAGAGAAGGCATTGTGTTCCACCCAAAATTCGATACCGAGATTTCACCGGAAATACATGTTTTGAGGTAACCTAAATATTTTGTGTTTGTGTGTCTGTGAACAGCATGACTCAAAAACGAAAAGTCGGATAAACCCCAAAATGGTATTTAGCTTCCGCACCTTCTGAAGATGCGACACGAAGAATTTTCAAGAAAATCCCCATCCCAAGCTACCCTTTACATTGAACATTTTTCGAAATTTTTTATTTTCCAAAAAGATTGACGTAATAAATTCGATTAAAATACCATATAGTAATGATATTTACATGACAAAATGTATATCTTGAATTTTCTTGAAATAGTTTGTGAATTCCTGTTCATTTGGAAGGAATTTTGTATAATCTTGTATAACTAGAAAACGTTAAGCGATAGAAGAAAACATACTGATTAAAAAATGTAGATCTCTTTAAAACATACAATTTTTTCCAAGTAACTTTTTACATGGCATCAGCCTTTTCCGAGATATCCGTTATTAGTGGTTCGAATTGTTCATTACCGGGTCATTCTTTAAAGTCCTTTCAACATCCAATTTCTCTGATTGCATGGAAACAGTATAGAATTTTAAGGCAGCATATGTATAGCTTCCAATTCTTAAATATTTGACTATCTCTGTTCCCTTTGTATCTATAACGAAATGTGTAATGTAACTATTTCTGCAAAGATTTATTTGGATTAAAATGAAGTAGATAGAAAAATAAGTTTTAGTACGAATAGCTTATATACCCACTAATAAGCGATAGAGGGTAGAGAAAATCATGTGAATGTATATTTTATCGGTATTTTAAACGGATTCTCGTGCAGTTAATTGAAGTATGGCTGTTAACTGTTGAACATTGGTCACAAATGAAAACACCTTGATTAGAATTTTCTGTGCGAACTAATACAAGATCATAGAATTTCGGAACGATGTTGGTACAGGCCGCTAAGACCAAAGCGTTGTCTTTACTATACCAAAACTAATTTTCTAGAAAGGAACAAGGAGGAGAGCGTGTTGTACGTGACTAGAAACACTGATAGCATTACTCTGCTCTCCAAACAATGCAACCAGGCGAATCGCGGATCAATCACAGTCCCAGTTTGCTCTCATTTCATTGTACAGTATGTATATTATTCCAACCATATTGTAACGTGTGTTCACATTAACGTTAGCCTTTTATATGCTGATAGTACCAATCTTAAGGTAGACAAATGTTTACATTGCAGCAATTTCACATTTTTACTTTCTCTACTGTGTAGTGTTACAGTAAATAGAGAAAGTATTGTATTCCACCAAAAAATTCGACAACGAAATTTCACCGGAAATACATTTTTTTTAAGAATCCAAAAAAGCATTTTTATAAAAAGGTCTGTATGTATGTGTGAACAGCATAACTCAAAAACGAATTGGTATTTAGGTTCATTACCTTCCAAAGATGTAACACGAAGTTTTTCAAGAAAATGCCTCCACCTTAGTTCCCTTTACATGGAACATTTTTCGAAAATTTTGATTTTTTAAAAGAAATGACTAACGATTTTGATTAAAATATCATATATTAAAGATATTTACATGACAAATAAGATGTATAACTTCAATTTTCTGGGAATAGTCTGTGAAGTCCTTTTCATTCGGAAGGAATTTTGTATATTTTTTATATCTGGGAAAACGTTAAGCGATAGACAAAAACGTACAATGCAAAAAATACCTATAGATCTCTTTAAAACATACAATTTACTTAAAATAAGTTTTTCTGTGTCATAAACCGTTTCTGAGATATCCGTTAAAGGTTCGAACTGTTCAATACTTGTCATTCTTTTAAACTCTCATCGATTTTCAGTTGCTTCTCGCAATTGCATGGTAACAGTATGGAATTTAAGGCCGGCATATAGTTCTTAAACATTTGGCTATCGCTATTCTCTTTGTATCTATAACGAAATGTGTAATGTAGCTAAGGTTTATTTGGATTAAAATGTAGTGGATAGAAAAATAAGCTTTAGCAAGAATACTTTGTATGCCCACTAATAAAAGATAGACGATAGCCATGCGAATGTATCACGTCACATTTTTAGAAAAAGCTCTGTGTGTGTCTATGTCTGTGTGTGTGTGTGTGTGTGTGTGTGTGTGTGTGTATTTTTCTGTAAACAACATAACTCGAAAAGGAAGAGTCCGATAAGTACCAAACTTGGTATTAGAGATGCGACACGATGCGGCTTTCAAGATGCTACACAAAATTTTCAAGAAAATACCTCTACCCCAAAGTATCCTTTACATGCATAATTTTTCAAAAATTTTGTTTTCTCAAAAATGGCTGTAATCCTTTTGTTTAAAATGTTATATGTTTAAGATATTTTCATGACAAATAAAATGTATATCTTGAATTTTCGGGGATTAGCTTCTGAAGTCCCTTCATCCTGAATGACTTTTGCGTAACTAGTAAGCTGTAACAGATAGACAAAATCTTACCACACAAAAAATTAAGCTCTCGTTAAAGCGCACTTTTTTTTATTAGTTAACCAGTTCAGAGATATACCTTCCTCTGGATTTGGATTTTCAAATACTTATATTTTTCTCAAATGAGAAGCCTTTTTTTCTCCTCGTGGTTCATACAAAGAGAACGAAACTTCAAAGCGACCAGCTCTTAAAAGATGTTACTATCGCATTTTCCTATTCCCCTTGTAGCTATAGGTAAGGAAATATGTAATAAAATAATTATGCAAATGGAAAGGTAGAATCAGATGGCTGAAAAATTCAATGCCATAGCCGGGATTTGCACCACGGATCTCCCGGTCTCCGTCCGGTTGCTCTAACCACTGAGCTACCATGGAAACATGCCGACACGACATTAAATTCTCCAGCTGATTCGCATTTTTCCCGGTAAACCATAAGGTGATCTCAAATTGTATTGAGATGTCATACCCCAATGGCGACTTACATTCTTTGTAAGTACTTAAGTTCCGGGCTTTTAGTACTCCTCAAAGACGAATGTCGGACCTCGGACTTATTTGAGCATCGTTTCACCCATTCTATTAATTCACATCCGATATGACCCATCCGGATAAAGAACCTTAAATTCACAAGCATGTGTATAAATCTTGAATATTCTGTAAGTATTATTGCTCAATAAAATATCTTATGTGATACATTCACATGACTTTCTCTACCTAGATATAGGCATGGGTTATAGGAGGGGGTCTCCTACCACCCCCAGGGTGAAGGGACGAGGTGAAGGAACCATAGGGGACTACCGGCCATAGGAAGAAAGCCACAGAGACGCACGGAAGTCTTTAACATTTCCAAGCTCACAGACCCGTCCACTGCTGGAGCCGCATCATCTTTCTGGCACCGCCTTACACCACAAAACTAGAAGCACACCTGAAAGATGAGAAGGAAACGGAATGAAAAGTAAATGCTGGAAGGGGATCGTAGTAGAGAAGAAACCGCCCCAGCATTCGCCTGCCGATCCCGGGAAAACCACGAAAAACCCAGCATGGGCGGTCACCCAAATACAAACGTTACCGCGGCGCCACCTCGCTCGGTTTCTCCACCTATTATCGTTTACTTTTATAAACCTTCTAAAAACTATTCTTGCAAAAGCTTCTTTCTTCTATCTTTTTAAAGTTAATTGCTATAAACGTTTGCATAAATAGGTTCATTACACTATTCATTATATGTACAAAGGGAATAATTTAAATACTGGTCGCTATATACTGGCCTTAAAATGTCATCTCTTTTCTTGACATCGGAAATAGCTGACGCCACAAAAAACAACAAAAAAGCATTATTTTGAATAAATTGTGTTGTTTTAAAGAGATTTAGAGTTTTTGTATAGAACGTTTTTGCCTATCTCTTATGGTTTATCAGTTAAACAATATTAAACAAAATTCCTTCCGAATGTGTTTTATCCGTCGTATACATGTCTTAAAATATAATGCATTTTAATAAAAATCGTTATAGCCATTTTGAGAAAATAAAAAAATCAGAAAATGTTTCTATTTAAAGACTAGTTTGGAATGGAGGTTTTCTTTAAAATCTTCATGTCACTTCTTTGGACGATGCTGAACTTAAATGCCAAGTTTGGTACTTATCCGACACTTCGTTTTTGAGTTATACTGTTCACAAAGACACATGCACGAACCTTTTTCTAAAAACTTTTTATTTTTATTTATTTTTTTTTTTTTTTTGTTATTTTATTCAAGAGACCTCAAAGCATGTATTTCCGGTGAAATCTCGACATCGAATTTTTGGGTCGAATACTTCCTCCTATCTACTATAGTAGATCGCAAAGAAAGTAAAAATGTATCTAATGCTACATTCACATGACTTTCTGTATCCACTATTGTTTGTTTTTATAAGTTTTCTGCAAACTATTCTTGAAAAACCATACTTTTCGCTCTACTTCGTATTAATCAAGATAAATGTTTGCAGCAATGGTTTCATTATGCATTCGTTGTAGGTACAAGGGGTATACAAGAGGCTAAAAGATAATCAAACCTTTATAACGCGGCGCTGTATGCTGATTTTGAAATTTCAAGCTCTTTGCATGACATCACGAGAAACAAAATAAGATGACTTAGTATTTCAAAAAAATGTATAAATTATTAGAAAGTTCAAACAAATGATATCTGGAAAATGGTTAATGTTACAAAAGTTAACATAAATTGTGCGTTTTAACGAGATCTGCAGTAAATTTTTATCTATTTCTTATAGTTTGCCGGTTGTACACAATTGATTCAGAATAAAGAGGACTTTACAGGCTATTCGCAGAAAAATAAAGATATAGTGACTTTTATTAGTCATACAAACATCTCATAAACTGGTATTTTAATCAAAATCGTTACAAATTTTTGAGAAAATCAAAAATAAGCAACGTTTTGCATGTAAAGGGTAGTTTGGTGTGGAAGTATTTTCTTGAAAGTCTTCGTGTCGCATCCTTGTAAGATTCTAAACTTAAATACCAAGTCCGGCTTATCGTTTTTGAATTATGCTATTAGACAGACACATTGAAGCGAGAAACATTTTTAAAAAATATTTTTTTTATTCAGGAATCTGAAAACACATATTTCCGGTGAAATCTCGATATGGAAATGTTGGGTGGAATGCAATAATTACTTCCTCTCTCTACTATAAGTAGGTGCTAGAGAAAGTAATAGAACGTTTGTCAAATACCATTTTTCGTAGCATTAACCATACATTCGCTGCTGAATTTTAGTTACGTCATCTGTATATTATTTTCTAGAAATGTGCAATTCACATGATCTCATAAGTAACAAATGTGGACTTTTGATATAAAAATCAGCTGTTGTCTCAGTATCATACACAAAAACAAGTCTGTATATCCCTATTAAATATATCTAAGCAAATATTTATAGTGATTAACGCAAAGTAAGAGCAGAACAAATTTTATATCGACACTATATTAAACAAGCAATAGCTATGAGTTGATAATGGTTAGATTATCTCAACATTTTGCTACAAAATGCTCGGACAAGCTATTAAATAATATTTAAATTAGAAAATACAATTTACTATGCTAAAGCATTCAAAAACTTCATACTGCATTTATTTTCTTCTAGTAAATAGTGGCGTAACATTAAGGGGGACTTCTTTCTAATATTTTAGAGCATTATCAGATAGTTTATAACGGCTGTTCTACTTTT
Source organism: Deroplatys truncata (assembly GCA_030765065.1). Classification (NCBI taxonomy): domain Eukaryota; kingdom Metazoa; phylum Arthropoda; class Insecta; order Mantodea; family Mantidae; genus Deroplatys; species Deroplatys truncata. The sequence continues at coordinate 92,254,550 of CM060986.1, read as the reverse complement.
ATTAGATTGACAACCAATAAAATGGAAATTTTTAATTTCAACGCATAATGACTGTCACTACCAATTTATTATCCACTTCCCCAAGCTTTTTGTATGAAATTAATATTCAAAGATATAGCCACTAAAGGACATTAGTACATAGCAATACAACCTGCTTTAACAACAGCGATGAATCAGTAAAGCTATCACAACCTTCTCCAAAACTTTCCCTTGTTTTATAAGTATTTTCAAGAGATAGCTTTTGATCATAGCAACTGGTCATAGCCCTGCTTGGAGGTTATATTTCAATTATCTTGGTTATAATGCTGTAAGAATATGTTTCTTCTGATCTTTATGCAGTTTGTTTTAAGTATGAAATGGCCTAATTTAATTCCACTCGAGTTTTGATTTTCTTTACGATAAAATCAAAACTTAGAAATTCTCGTCTTTTTTTCTATGAGACAAAGTATCCAATAGCAAAATTTAATAAAGTTATTATACTTTATTTTCTTAATCACACTTTGCAAATTCTAAACCTATATTCAGAAAATTAAGTTTCTTTCTCTTGAAAATAATGCAACAGCCATTTGTGTTTATAACCACGTTATTATATTTAAATTACTTTGTTCTTTCAGAACCTTAAAGAGTTTCAAATATTCATTGTTTCTTGTAGTTACTCAGAACAAACAAACCAATAGAAAAACCATTTATTATTAATAGCATTGAGCATCGGACTCAGGCCGCCAGGATTTTGTCACCCTATATAAGCAGGAGTTTTAGCTATTGCCATTATAAGTTGTTTGTTAGTGTGCATATTCTTCTGTTTATGTTGATTTCTGTACTATTAAGCACCAGTGTGGAAGCAAATAGAGAACTGGCTGTAATTAACAATGCTTGCATTATAATATGATTTGTAATTTTTTGTGTTGACAGGTTAATTTCGGAGAGGTGTTTATTCCCCCTAATCTGGAGGTTCCAAAACCACGAGTTTTACCAGAGTTCAAAAGACTTGCACATGGCCTGCGCTCAGGGAACATTAGCGTGCTCGACGCCAAGACTTTCTACATCCCCAACCTTCACTACGATGGAGCAGGTCCTGATGCTTATTTCTGGGTTGGCAACGGAACAGAACCCAGTCCTCTTGGGATCAAGGTGCCCAATGAAATGGGCAGGTAAGTCACATACTTTAGCAATACAAACGCTGCATTTTTTAACCTTGCAGTTAAGGATCACAAAAGTAATGACAGAATTGGCACAGTCTTGATAAACTAACATTGATCAAAAGTGCTTTAAGTGAATCATGCACCACAATCATTCAATCATTTCATTCCAAAACTGCAAACCAAACAAACAAAAACAGACATAAAAATTAGTCCAAAAATCAGTAGTATTCCAAATTCAAGCAGCTATCTTCACTATAAGTACAAGGTTTGCAAGGAAGTACTAATAAGGAAGGAAGACGAGCAACGCTTAAGCATCTATTTCACGTACACTGCCGACCAAAATGAGTAAACATCGGACCCCAACTCCTGCAGAGGGATAGCCTTGGAAAAGGGTATATTGAAAATATTCACAAGATTGATCACCATACGAATATCTGAGGAAGTTGAAGACAAGGTCCTGGTCGAGCAATTTGGGTTCCGAAGAGGAAGGAATACTCTACAGATCATCTGAAACCTAGTAGACGATGTAGAGAACACGCTACGAGTCCCCGAGAAAAATTTCATGCAGCCTTCATAGATTATACGAAGACTTTCGTTACACTTGACAGAGTCATACTCCTCTCAAAGTTGAAATCCATAACGGGAGAAAGAAACAAACTCACAACGCTCATACATAACATGCTGAGAGTGAACTAAAATTCAGATCGCAGACGGCATCACCACCTCCAAAAAAAAATAATACAAACCAATGGCGTACTTCAAGGAAACCCCTTAAGTCCCTTGTTATTCAACGTGGCCACATACGACGTAGTACATACGATCAAGCAAGAGGCAGAGGATGTGAAAATATACATTTATGCTGACGATATGGTAATCGGGTCTCACTCCAAAGAGGAACTTCAAAGGCAACCAACCAACTGGACAAGTGGGCAAAAGAAAACAAACTAGAAGTCAACACGAATAAAACTGTCAAGATTACTTTCCGCAATAGGGGCTGAGAAACAGCGAATATACCTAGGAACAGAACCCCTCAAGACCGTCAACGCCTTCAAATACCTGGGTCTGACACTAAAAAATGAGTAAACAAATGGGGACACAATAAAACAAACTCAGGTCGGAAAATAATTACCTCATAATACTTTATGTACATACATTAAAAAGGAAAAAAGAAGAAACCTAAGATAATTAAAGAAAGTTGTAAATATGTGTGATCCCTTACTATCTCTCTTGTATGCAGTTCATTGTTACAACAAAATGTTATATAACATAGGAAGAACTTTTAAACTTTTACATCTCATGTTAAATTATTAATAAAAATACCAACAAATCCATGGTGTTAGATTGCACAAGCATAATTAACCATGAAAGACTTGTGTGAAGTCATATTCTGCCCTATGTTCAAGAAATGTATATTTCTCTACCTACAAGATGGACTCTCTTATATAAACCTTTTGGAATTTAATAATTGTGATGCTTGTATATTCAGTTGAATGTATAATATGCTAATATGAACTACTATGAATCGGTAATGGCAAATAAATTAATATAGCACACGATGGATTTGGATGATGATTGTTATGTAGTACTTACTTTTTGAGGAAATGCTGCTCCATTTCTGCACCTCCAATGTGCACATAGTAAAGGTGCACTTCACACTTCATTGTTGGTGAGTGGACCGACACCTACTGAATAAGAAGCAAGGAGTCAAGTGCGCAAAACACTTGGGGTATTTAGTAAAAGAGGCATCTGATATAGCGGCAACTGTTTTGCCTTTGATGAATGGAGGGTGGTGCTTTCACTTTATGGAGTTGTCATTTGTTTCAGACTTGTTTGTTTATGCATACGCATTCTCTCCCCGATTCTGTCATAGTTTTTTATGAATCTCTAAACATCACCTGAGAGCTTAGATGATCGAAAGATTGGAATGGGAGGTAACACTCTGCAGGACTCTCAAGTTTTCTTAATCATGGCATGCTTATTTCACCTGCACTTATGTCATCAATAAAACTTATAGTTTGATCACTGAACAAATGTGAATTGTTTTATAGGGAATCAAAAATTCTGTTATTGACCATGTTAAATTATAAAATTTATCAATTTTAAGATACAGATTCGTCCAATAAGTAAGTTTCCCTATTTTATAAAACACACAATTGATCATGTTGAATTAATTTTATTTATATTGTACAATGCTTTTGTTACTTTTCTACATACTTAACATGTTTTTTCAAGCATTTTGGGGGACGTGACACAAGTTTTTCCACGCCAGTGTTGCACCAGGCCGGGTCCTGTGCTCGCAACCAGCTGTTCACTTCTGATTGATCTTCGTCACGGTGTTAAAATGCTTACCTCCATGATGACCTTTGAGTCAGAGGAACATGTAAAAATCACTTGGAAAAAGATCTGGTGAATATGAGGATGCGAGAAAACTTCCCAGTTAAATCTTCTGAGCTCTGCCTGGGTCAAGATTCAACTTGGAAGTTTTCTCGTATCCTCCGTATTCACCGGATCTTGCCCCAAGTAATTTTCACATGTTCCTCCAACTCAAAGGTAAGCACTTTTAACACAGATGATGAAGTCAAATCAGTGAACAGCTGGTTGCGAGCACTGGACCCGATCTGGTACAACATTGGCTTGGAAAAACTTGTGTCACGTCCCCAAAAATTCTTGGAAAAACATGTCGACTATGTAGAAAAGTAACAGAAGGATTGTACAATATAAATAAAATTAATTCAACATGATCAATTGTGTTTTTTATAAAATAGGGAAACTTAGGTATTGGACGACCCTCATAGTATCTTAAGAATGTTAACAGATGTTAACTGCAATTTTAACAGTACATTAGCTACACATCTTTTGACCTAGTAAAATATTTTCTTTCCAGCATATAGTATGACAATGGGAAATAAAATTGGACTTTAAATTTTATTTTTGCACCTATCCATTTAAATATTCTAAATTAATTTACTATCAGATGCATAATGTTATATGGTGCACACTTCTTAAAAGTTTTAGTTTTCTACCTTAAATAGAGCCTGAGAAAATGGGCCCAAATAGTAAAAACATGTAATTTTATCACAAATTTCATTCACAAGAGTTTTTCATTATATATACATATAATGTACTAATTTTTTTTTCTCAGGATGAATTAATTAAAAATTGTTGAAATTTGGTGATAGCCTAAATCAAGTTTCTTCTTCATGCCCTTATGTTTACATGAAGTCTCCATAAACTTGTGCTACCTTATGTCAGCAAAATACGTAAGTGCATGTATTCCTTGCCAGAACAAACTCTTGTCCTGCTCACATGGCCAGTTATTCACTCCATCAACCACATTGTTGTTACTCAAAATTAGTTTTACACAAAGCATCTTTCAGACATCTAAAGAGGTAGAATCTGAAAGTGCCAGATCTGGGCTGTAGGATGGGTGAGGCAGCACTGTAGCTCAGCTTGGTGATGTGCTTCTGGGTTCCAACTTAGCTGCCTAACATCAAGACTCTGAAGAAATATTTCTGGCAAGTTTGGTCTGACAAAAATCCAGAAAAAATATTGCTACAGCATGACAGTGACATCTTCAAACAAGTGTAAGGAAATATAGAGTGGAGAAGAAACATTTACTCATACTGTTATCAAATTTCATAAATTTTTAATGAAATTATTGTGAGGTAAAATAGGAGGTGGGGCATTTTATAATGAATATATAATGAATAGCCTATATGAATAGTATGATATACTAATTAATTTTATAGTGAAAAACTATTATAAATTATTCATGTAATTCTTCTTCATAAAGTAAATTAAATTTTATGAGGTATAAATCACAATTTTGATATTTTGGCTTCTCACCTAGTAGTTGTCACCCCTTAAGGAACCTGCCTGGGTTATTAAAAACTTTCAGCCTTGCTGCAGCTACTCAGATTTACAGTGTTAACTTATAAAAAAAAGTGTGGATTGTGAAGTACATCTAGTACAAAAGAAAACTAAAGTATAACTGCTGCTTATACTCCAAATATATCATTCATCTTTGGCTTTTGATAATTTTAATACCTTATAGGCTTATAGGGATTTTTTAACATTCCAGTTTGGACCCACTGAGAGGATACCAAGGAGAAGATATTGAGATACAACTACCTGGAAATCTAACTGTATATGATATTGACTGGCTAGCTGTCTGGTGTGTTCAGTATCGGCACAACTTTGGACATGTAATGATACCAAAAGACTTAGATGTACCACCAGCACTAGGGCAGACAAAGATCACTGTAAGTAAATAAGAGGTTTCTATGAGATACCTTGTGAAAAGCAGAAATGCCTTATGATTAAACCTATACAAAGCTATAGAGTAATTTCTAAGGTGAGCTCTGACCACACTTTTTGTAATCAATAGATTTGCTTGCAAAGACGTGATTTTTATTGTGCATTTTCTACAAACCTGGGGAATTCTGAATTTTGGAATTTTGCCTTCAGTTTACCCAGTTTTAAATTTATATTCATACAGAAGAGGTTTATATCATGGGAAGTGCAAATTACATAACATTTTATGAGAGTGCCCCTAGCAGAATGAGACATAAATGACTGGTGGGAGCTTCAAGCTGCAGTATGGCAAACACTGGCATTGTTGTAATTTAGATGATGTGAAAAATCAGTCAATGAGAGGAATTTTAATGTAATTGTCTACATAATTAAACTATCTGTATTATCCAACGTTGCATGGGTGACTTTTTAAAACTCAAGTGATGACTAAATCAATTTAATTTGCTTCTCCCACTGTATTCTTTATGAAATTATTTAAAATGATCCAGAATATCTTTCTGGTGAATCTTCCTCTTTATCCCTCATAATTGCAATTTTGTAAAGCAATCTCTAATAATGGAAGAAGTATCCTGTGATATTAACCAAAAATGCAAATGAAACATTCATGAATAGTATATTTCTGATTTCCTTAAACTTTAGATGATTTTGTCTTGTAATACTCATCATTATACTGTGGTGTCTGGAGTGATGGGAAGTAAGAATAACACTAAGGGGTTCTTAATAATGCTTGTCTATCTAATCTAGGCTGGCTTGGTGATCCCATTCTCCACACTTCTCAAAAAGTTTGGCTTGGGTTTTCTATTTTACATCCTTTGTGTCAGTCTGTCTGTTCCTTGTTTAGATTTAACATTAACATTTAAATATCATTCTTAACATAAATTCCAGTATTATTAATGTCCATTTCAACCTCCCTGATAATCTTCCAAATTCTAAAAATACTATATAGCCTGAAAGCAAATGTATTTTAGCAGTGAAAGAATGAATGATATGATTGATTAATATATATATATATATATATATATATATATGTCTGCAGAATTAGAATAAAATTTAATCATATGTTTTAATACTTTATACTGCACACATCTGTAGTAAATACCTGAATAAAATATCAATTAAAGAAATAAGTATTGCATACATATATAGTGTCATTATAAGCAGAATCTTATTGTCTTTTGTTTTTGTGTGTCATCTATTTTCCCAATTGCTAAATCATGACCGTCTATGTACACTGCCTGAAATGAATATTCAACAACATTTGTCTTACTTTTACACATATTTTCTGTGGAGTAAGCATAGCTATTTTCTACTTCATGGCATTCTCAATTAAAACTCAAAGTATGTTTCTTTGTGAATGAATGTTTGTATTCTGGTATCCAACTTTTAAAGCCTTTTTAGTCATCTAAGACTTAATATTAGAAGGTGTATTACAACCTATGTCTGCCAAGAAGAACAGTGCTTTTCAATGGAGAAAGAATTATATTAGTTGAGTGGTTTTCCAAGATTACCCTATACACACACACACACATACCAGTCTTCTCTCTTTATAATATTAAATACAACAACAACAATATTAGAATAGATAATGACAAATGGCTGCTATAATTGGCACAGGTTTTGAAAAAATTCCACAGGACTGCAAATGTTTGAGGTTTCTGCTTTAATTTAAGGAAACAACAATGCAATAGCAGGCTCATCCTTCAAGTAAAAGAGGAGCTGTCTTCTGAGAAAACCTTAAGAGACAAATATTAGTCAACTCCCATATAAAGTGCACTTTAAGGAATAAATAATAGTTAATTTCGGGTTTCTTTAAAATTTAGTTTCTGGTAGGCTGTGGTCATAAGTGTAACTGAAGCCAAACATTGAATAGTTTGCATAAAATTTAATATCTTACCACTCGACAAGATATAAGATTCATTGTGTAGTTTTGTTTTCTTTAAAGCATCATGAAACATTCACTATAGCACATCCCCTAATGAGACACCCTCCTTCCAAGGTAATTAAGTTAATCTTGCGCAGTTCCCATTCAATGCAATGCCTTTTGTTTGCAATCTCTGTTGACTGAAATAGAAAATGTCTGATGTATTACATTCACTTGATTTTCTCCACCCAGTATTGTATATTTTTATATAGCTTCTACAAACTATTTTTATGAGAGCTCATTTTTCTATCTACTTCATGTTAATCAATATAAACTTTTGCAAAAATATTTCATTACACATTTCCTTTTGGGTACAAGTGGAAAAGAGGAAACAAAATTTATAGCCACATGTTTAAAAGCTAGTCACTTTATGCTGGACATGCAATTTGACACTCTTTCCATGACAATGGGAACAGCATTTAAAAGAATACAAAACAATAAAAAATTCAAACCAATAATAATGGATATCTCAGAAATGACTTATGACACAGAAAAAGTTATTGAAATAGATTATGTGTTTTAAAGAGATCTGCATGTTTTGTATAGTGTATAGTATGTTCTAGCCTATCTCTTAAAGTCTATCAATTATACAACATTATAAAAAAATTTTCCGAACAAAGACAACTTCACAAGCTTATACCTAAAATTGAAGATATATGTTTTATTTGTTATGTAAATAACTTAAATATATGGTATTTTAACAGAAATTGTCACAACCAGTTTTTGATAAAATAAAAAATGTTTAAAAATGGTCCATATGATGGGTAGTTTGGGAAGGAGAGATTTTCTTGAAAATCCTCATCTCACATCTTTGTCAGATCCTGAACTTAAATACAAATACAAATTTGGTATTTATCCTAGTTTTTATTTTTGAGTTATGCTGTCCACATACACACTGAACGTTTTCTAAAAATGCCTTTCTGAATTTAGGGGGCCTCAAAAATGTATTTCTGGTGAAACCTCAGTATGAAATTTTTGGGTGGAATTTAATATTTTCTCTATGTACTAGGTACATGGTAGAGAAAATAAAAAGAGGTACAATGTTGCTTAGGGCATCAGCACCATGTATATTGTAATAAAAACTTCTTTTTGGCTTTCTCTACTACAAAAAGTTAATCACTTTTAGACATTTGATTATTGCTTCACCCTCCCCCTTATATCTACAAATAAATGTGTAATGAAAGATTTCCGCAAAGGCTTAATTTGATTAACATGAATCAAAGAATAAAATAAGGGTTTGTAAGAAGAGCTTATACAAGAAATATAAAATAAATGACAGTGGATGAGAAGGTCATGTGAATGTAACACATCAGATTCTTTTTATATGGATCTGACAATATCGCCAACATATGATTTAAATTCATAGAGAAATAAATTTGTGAAGTTAAAAATTGAGACCTCAATGAGGACGTACAATAAAAATATTGATAATTCCTGACTTTGATAATTCCTGACTTTGGGTACTGTCAGCAGATCAAAACCCATTTTCATTGTAATTTCAGGTATTGTATCAAAAGGTTTGGTCTACTTAATGCATTTAAAATAATTTTTTAAACACCACACATTAAATAATTGGAAAAGTGATACATTTTAAAACTAATATAAAACTAATAAAATGCAAAGACTTGACATATGTCAGAATGAGTAAACTGAAATAGGTATGATTTGTTCTTTCTGTATATAAAACATCAGAAGTTCCTCTCTGTTAATTTGGATGCCAGAATTTTTTAAAGAGAAGCTACCTTCTTTCTGGAATCATTATATACCGAATGAGTCTTCTCATCCTGCGGATTGGTAACTCAGTCCTACATTTTACAGACAATGCAAAATGCAGGTGCTGACACCACATTTACCAACCTGCTGAGTAGGGCTATGGTGGTGCTTTTTGTTAACGTGCTCTAGTAGCTTAATGGTCAACATGATGGAAAATTGGGGTAAAGGCTGGAAGTTCAAATCACACCTACGAATAAATGAGTTTTTTATTCATAACTTGTATTTATTTATGATGATTATTAAAGCATATTCTAACAAGTAACAATTTGTGTTTTAATCAAATGCACATAATTAAACTAATTAAGTGAAAAGACACTTCCATGCCAAACTATCAGTTCTTGTTAAATTTACTAAACATAAAAAGTACCTTCAAATGGCAGTATTTGAACCTGGAACCTTCACCACTAAAGGCCAATGCGCACACTGTTACATTACGAGTGCAACTCACTGCACGCACAACAGTGCAAAGCTGTCATTTGGCCGAAATTGATACGACATGGTGCAGTGGACAGTGTTTACGGCATAGCCTGTACAACACCGGGACTGCACAACTTCTCAATCCGCAGGCTGAGAAGACTCACCCAGTATATTCACCAGAGGATGGAAGATGAATAAGTTGTTCTGCAGTGGCCACATTGCCCATTATCCAATAATATTTTTCAAATGTCCCCACATAATATAAAATGAAGTAAACATGCACCATTTACTGTAATGCACATTGCAGCAGAATAATACAAAGGTGCATGATACTTGTACTGTCTCAGAAATATTTGCTGCAACTACTGGAAGGAAGAGGTACGTGGCTGGACTTTACCTCCCACCCTCTGGCCTAGTACCCTGAAGGTATTGCCTTTGATATTGCATGTTAATGAGCAATCTGCATTGGCTTTACACATAACAGCAGATCCCTAAGGAATGGAGATATTGAAGATCATAAATTCTTAGATCTGAATAGGAAGCTACATGATTGATTAGACCATTTTTAAAATACATACTGATAATCAGGGCCCAGATTCTGATGATATGTCATCTTTTAATTGTTGCATCATAGGCATTGCTAACATGTACACAAATCCCTATCATGGATCCCAGATTATGAAAATGCATATTTATTAGGTAATTTTTGGTCATTTTATGCCATGTTTTACTTTTAAAAATTTGATATTCTTTCTTTTTCAATTTTACATCATTATTTTATCATTTTCTTGCACTTTACATTTTTTTTTTAGTCATTTTCTTGCATATACTTTGGGTATCTAAAGATTTTAATATTGTTGACATTTTTTAAAAGGGTAACTTTTCAAACATCAGAACTGAGAAAATAAAAGTACTTACAGCCCCAGCTCACATTCTTAAAAGAAAAAAAAATCATTCTTATTTAATGGCTAGCCTGGAAAGGGTTGCTTGTGGGCAGAGGGATGGGTACTGTCAGGGGAGCAAGTATCATTACAGTTATGAATTTAAACTAGGGATGAAACAGGTCAGTTTTCACATTTTTGCATTAATGAGTGCATGCTGCCAGGTTGCTATTGCCCTTATCCTTGTGTCATGTCATAGGTGTGAGGTCCTCTTTTTTAACAAAATATTTTATATAATGAGTTTATATTAAGAGTTAATGCTACAGCTTTATAAGATTTGCTTCAAAAACAATTTTTTTTAATTTTATTTTGAGACTCTTCAAACAAGAACATGCAAAAAATATATTCTTAATGAATTTTCTAAATTTTCTCATCATTATTTTTATATGTACTTTTTCTGCTTGTATAGCAGTTATATCCATTTATAAATTAATTTATAACTTTCTGTACACTAAGTTTAATAAATTACACAAATTGCAGTTTTATTCCTTTTTTGCAATCATTGTCATTTTTTTTTAAATGTTAGTCATTTTATAGGCCAGTTTTCAAACATTTTTAGTTCACAAAAACCTGGGCCCTGGTGAAGTAATTTTACACAGGGAAAAGATTTTCAGAAAGAAGTTGAAAAAAATATATGGCAGACTTTGCAAACAAATTTGATGTTTGTAACTATGGCTCAATAAAACTACACAGGCTTCATCTGAGTAATTCACTCCTAAATGCATATAACATTAACTTAAGAGAAGGGGAACTGAAGTTATTCATTTCATTTCTAAAGCTTATCCTAACCTTTCTTTTCCTTTAAATAATATACGTAGAATCAAGCACTTATCTTCCATTAATGATTTTTGCAGACCTTTAAAGGTATATAATAACATGACATAGCTGCTTTGGCATCAGTCCCATCCATTAGTGAACTTGGTTGAGATTGATGTAGATTTGATCATATTTTGTGTACTTGCTTGGGAAATAACAGACTGTAGAGTGTAAGTTAGAAATCCTACCAATAGCTGGTATAAAGGATGTCTTTTAGAAAGACTGATGGATGTGCAGAACGAAAAAGATAGCATTGCTCCCCCCTTCTTCTCAACTTCCACACCAACATTTAAACATGCCTATGAAAATTCTTAACATAGTCTTTAGAAAAATGTACATCTAAATGCCTACTTATTACTTAGTTAACTATTCTTATAAGTCTCATCCAGCTATGATTAACTTATTCTTTAATGAAATGTAGGACATTACAGAAAAATTTTAAGTGTAGGAAAATTAAATTCCAAACCTGAATAACTACTCAAATATGTGTACATAGGTTTTATAGTGTCTCAAATATTTGTTGTATAATTCATATAAAGCTATAATAAAAATAATAACAGCAGCTGTCAAAGAACCTTAACAATTATGCTTGTGAGAAGGACATATACAAAACATCTGCTTTAGTATATAATCATGGCATTCTACACAACTTAAATGTTTAAAGTTATACTTCACTAGAACAACACCTTCAACTGAGTCAATCAATAGCCTGTTTCTTCCATGTGTCTACTGACTACTGATATCAGTGAAAAAAAAAACCCTCTCAACATTGGCATTGTACAGGAACAGAAAGTAATTCCACAACTTTCAACAAATATTTGTCTTATCCTTCTCGGGTTGCTTGTCAATTTGAAAATAAATAATTTTTACATTCTTCAAAATGTAGGACAATCCAAATTTCTTAGAAATTCCTTCCTGATGCTGGACAGAAGATAAAAATGTAGTGCATATCCGGATTTTCCAGATGTCTGGTAATCTTACATCCATTATCATCATTGTGGTATAACAGTTAACAACTGTTAGCATAACAACTGTAGTATAACAGTTAACAAAAACTGTTGGAACCTTAACTATAACCGCAAAAATAGCACTTTACAACACATAAGATAGAGGAAACTGTATTGCACAAGTTCAACAGTAATTTAATTGGCTGGAGGATTTTTAGTGGGCATTACAGTTGTCATTACACATCCAAAGCCATCAGTCTTCATAACTGACAGCTACTTTAGTGCTCTGGGCTTTTTACCTCAGCTGCAGGCTGTTGGTGATGCCTAGTGCCAGCTTTGAATAACTTACCTATGGAAATTACACTTTTTATAACATTGGAGGGATATAATTGCATATATTGTGTAATGTACCAATAAACAGTGAATACAGCACAATATGCTATTTATGTTTTTGTATTGTTACATTTCATAAGCGATAACAGCTATAAGTAGTTCACACATTTCAGGACCTAGTGTGTTATAACTAAGGTATTAAAATAATTCCAGGTAAAATACATTAAACATCATATGTTTGAGATATTGGTATGATAAATAATACGTAATCAATTTTTGATAAATAGGCCTCTTAAATCATCTTCATTCTTATTGCATTTCACATAACTAGGAAATCATAATGCAGTAGGTACAGGAAAATGATAAAGCTCATTAAAGTACACAGTTTTGTTAAGTAAAAATATTTATTAGCTTTACAAATAAATCTTTCAAGGATTTGTTAGGTATTTATCCATTATTTACATAGGTTGAGGGTAGTATTAGTGTTGTATTTGTGTATTTGTAGCACCACGTTGTGGAAGCCAATATGATGGGAGAATGTTATGTTGATTTCTGCGTTGCCATCTTGTGTGACGTCACTCGTTGGTTTGGTCTGGTCCGTAGATCCCTCTGACGTAGCAATTTATATCAGTTTTAAATGTCCACCGGCTAGCTGTTTGTGGTCGAATATGTTTCTCTTGCAGGGTGTGAAGCGGAAAAGGAATCTTTTATCCAAAAATTACTAGTGAAGAAATGTATTTTATAATGTTTTATTATCTCACACGTGCACTAACACTTTCACAGATTTATCTAGATAATCGCCATATTGAAACTGTTTATAATAACGTCTTATCACTTTTAACTCACGTACTTCAACTTTGTATATTTAACTTTAGAATATTTTATAAGATTTCTCGTACTTCTGCTGCGTGTAACTTATGACGAAAATGAAGGACTGATTGGCGACATCTTGTTGAACTGCGGAATCGACGTATAACTGCGGGGCGATGTATAATGTTTTGAGAATCTTGCCGAACTGGGGGACCCGCTACCTCAACCTGGCTATTTATAGGCTTACCTCAAGATACACCTAAAGATCATAAATGAACTGCTATTGGCTAATAAAACGCGCCAACATTAGCGTCGATTTTACTATCCAATGAAAACCACTAATACATATTATTTTTAGAGAATGTTCTAGAAGTTTTTTTACCGAAAAGGCGCGAAACATTACGTAACTTCCTGGTTCCCGGTAACGATAAACAACTCATTCCTTTGCTAAAGTATTGTGTTATTGTTAACAGTTTCAATAGAGCTGTATATTATTATTTACCAATAATAATTACAATTATTAAACCTCTGAAATCAATGTTACATAAAAATACATATTCATATTAAAATAATTATTTACATTAAAGTAATTTTTGATACAAATTACCGTCTCATATGCCCCACTAGAAACATAATTATAAACATTTATAACCTGTTTGGAAATTTTATAATTTTGTTTTTAGTCTCCTAAATCTTGTAACACACGCTATCACTTTAACTTTACACTTCACACGTATTTAACACACGACATATGTTTTATCTCCCCACTACTTACTGGCTCTGGTTTAATTAATTTAGATATTAATCTGACATTACAAACTTTTTTATAGCAAATACTTTACCCTAAATTATTTAATCACTGCTACCAAATTATTTACTTTAAGCTGTTGACAAAAATTTATACATTTAAGATTTTTGTAATTATTATACATATGTACCAAAATATTCACCCTCAACACAAATATTTACATCTCTTAAATCTAGATACTGTTTCACATTTTCTGTTTGCTACATAAGTATTTGTTTCAATTATTTTTAATTATATTTACCAATTTTTTTGTTATTTTGTACTTTGCAAATATATTTACATCTCTTAAATCTTGACAATGTTTCACCTTTTCTGTTTGCTACATAAGTATTTGTTTTGAATTATTTTTACCAATTTTTGTTATTCTGAATTTTATTTTAACAATACTCTTGTAATTGTATTTATGTACCTTTACTTTAATATCATATTAAATTTCAATCATTGCATTCTTAATTTTTTTTAAATCTCTTGGAATTATATTTACGTACTTTTAATTTCATATCATATTAAGTTTTAATCTTTGCATTCTTAATTTTCAAATCATATTAAGTTTTAATCTTTGCATTCTTAATTTTCAAATGTTGTTACAGTCACTAAAAATTTTATTTATTTATTTATTTATTTTTTTTTTTTTTATAATTTATTTCTCTTTGCAAATGACACATAAATAATTAACCCTCTTACGTTCCAATACATTTCTCTGCAAGTCATCTTTAACTATCCAGCATTTACTTTACATCACATTGCTATTTACCCTCCTGGATCAAATTGTGTGTGGCTAAACATTACTCGTAGCCGTATCCTAACCTTCAAATTTTTGTTCATGAATAACCTCTTGTATTCATATGACATTTCGTTCCCTGATAACATTTGAAAACAATCTACAGTTTCTTGAACAACACATCTTTTGACAACTTTCATTTTCAATTCATCTACTATCTTTTTACTTTGAAAGTACTCTGACAAATCTGTACTAAACTGTACTGGACTGGAGTTTTCAATTTGAACATCTTGGTACAATTTATTTCTTTGCATTTCTGACTCTCTCTGGATTTCTGATATTTCCCCACTGAAATTAACTTGCGCCTGATTTACATCTACATTCCTAACCTCATTTATCTCTCTTGGCTCACTTGAAATACTACTCATTTGACTTCCTAACTCTGTGCCTTCTACATTAACCTCACTTTTAGTATTAACCTCACTTTCTTTGTTATCTCTTTCCCTACTCATGTCTAGCATTTTCTTTGAATTTTCTCCTATCTCACTTCCTATTACTTCCTCATTTTCATCTTTCATTTCTGGCCTACTACTATCTAGCTTCATAACTTTCTTTTCAATTTCTTTACTGCTTTGATCTACTTCTTGCTCTAATACCTCATTACTCCCACCAATATCTTTTCTGTTTTGTTCAAAGCTCCTACGAATATCTTCCCTCAATTTCTCATTATTCTGAGTTAGTTTTTGTTCTAAACTCCTATCAATATCTTCTCTCAATTCCCTATTATTCTTTTGCATATCTTCCCTGTTTTGATCTATTTTCTTACTAAGATCTTCCCTGTTTTGATCTATTTTCTTACTAAGATCTTCCCTTAATTCACTCTTATTCTGATCTAGTTTTTCACCAAAATTTCTAAACATTTCCATAATCATACCAGCATCAAAATTAACAATTCCTGCTATTCTATTCTCCCTTTCTGCACTAACATTTTCATCTTCAAACCCCAAAAAATCTGGGCTATTTCCTGTACTTTGTATTGGATCACAGCTAACTGTTACACTATCTCCCTCCATAATTATTTCTTCTGTATTGCTAGCAGCCATTGTTTTTATTTTCCTACCGCTCCTAAGTCTCATTTAATTACCTTTTTGATGCTGTCTGATGCTGCAGCTTTGATGTCCAGCGTTCTGCCCCTTTCTCCTAGATTTGTATGTCGCTTCTGCGTTGTTTTATGATGAATCTACGTTGTCTCGATGTTTTTGCGTCCACTTATCCACGTCGTTTGTCGCTCCTCTTGTTTCTGGAATCTGCGTCTTGTAGATCATTTTACTGCTACTTTCGTTCCACGTCCTGATTATGCTGATCCTTTCCTGGTCACTTCGCCCCACGTTGGTGGCGCCAATTTGAGGGTAGTATTAGTGTTGTATTTGTGTATTTGTAGCACCACGTTGTGGAAGCCAATATGATGGGAGAATGTTATGTTGATTTCTGCGTTGCCATCTTGTGTGACGTCACTCGTTGGTTTGGTCTGGTCCGTAGATCCCTCTGACGTAGCAATTTATATCAGTTTTAAATGTCCACCGGCTAGCTGTTTGTGGTCGAATATGTTTCTCTTGCAGGGTGTGAAGCGGAAAAGGAATCTTTTATCCAAAAATTACTAGTGAAGAAATGTATTTTATAATGTTTTATTATCTCACACGTGCACTAACACTTTCACAGATTTATCTAGATAATCGCCATATTGAAACTGTTTATAATAACGTCTTATCACTTTTAACTCACGTACTTCAACTTTGTATATTTAACTTTAGAATATTTTATAAGATTTCTCGTACTTCTGCTGCGTGTAACTTATGACGAAAATGAAGGACTGATTGGCGACATCTTGTTGAACTGCGGAATCGACGTATAACTGCGGGGCGATGTATAATGTTTTGAGAATCTTGCCGAACTGGGGGACCCGCTACCTCAACCTGGCTATTTATAGGCTTACCTCAAGATACACCTAAAGATCATAAATGAACTGCTATTGGCTAATAAAACGCGCCAACATTAGCGTCGATTTTACTATCCAATGAAAACCACTAATACATATTATTTTTAGAGAATGTTCTAGAAGTTTTTTTACCGAAAAGGCGCGAAACATTACGTAACTTCCTGGTTCCCGGTAACGATAAACAACTCATTCCTTTGCTAAAGTATTGTGTTATTGTTAACAGTTTCAATAGAGCTGTATATTATTATTTACCAATAATAATTACAATTATTAAACCTCTGAAATCAATGTTACATAAAAATACATATTCATATTAAAATAATTATTTACATTAAAGTAATTTTTGATACAAATTACCGTCTCAAGGTAAGATATTGTTTGAAGTAGCACAGTAGTTAGTTACTCATAGTCCAATAATACAATTTTCATGCCATTTATTGACATGTCATTTTCATGAATGTAATTGAAAACTGAAGGACTGTTTCAATGACAACTAAAACAAATGTGGTTATATTACCATGTAAGATAAGCTCTTATGTGAAATTTCCTAATTGTAGCAAACAAAACTACCTACATAGTTTAAAGGTTACACTAGAATAAATTATCAAGGAAAAGAAAGTAATAGAAACAAATGCAATCATGAAGTGACTATTGTTTACTGAGTTATCTGATAGTTATATCTGAATGGAAGGCTACCTCTTTTACATTACAAAAGCCTATGAGAGCAGTAATATAAAGGAAAAGGTCTTGGCTTTTATGACCATATTGGCAAGAACTTTTACAGATATGAACCATATGTAGAAAATGTTAAGTAGGGGACGAGTTCCATATAATGTAACAATATAGATATTTCCAAAATTAGGAACAGAAAATAAAATTGTATATTTCAAATATAGACGTGCTAAAAGATTCAGAAACCAAAACCGTTTTCAACAGCCTTTACTACTTTTAGAATGTATAATAGCCACTTTGTTTCATTTTATGCCATTATATTAAAAAGGATGCATACACACTAGTCTAAGGGAAAAGCTTTTTAGAATATTTCATGTTATAAAGCTTTAGTGATTTTAAATCCCTTATTTTCTAGGCTTATTAATAGTAGCCCTTAAATTTCTTTCAATAGATGAGAACCCCAGACTACGAGTCAGACTGGTTCTTCGGAATACAATTCTGAGAGGCTCTTGCTGGGTGAAGGTACTGAAAAGTTAACAACGGTGATAGAAATTCAAAAGCACCATCTTGACAACCCAGGACACTGACGACTTTTGTTTTTATAGAGACTGTGAAGACTTGTGTAATGTTTTTCATTTGACATTTGCTTATGGACTGTTGTTTTGTTTTAGCAGCTTTCATAATTACCTATTTTTCCATTTGTCTTTTATTAAAACTAGTTATGGAAGTGATAATTAGATATAATTCATTTTAGAAGATTGAAATGTTCCTATTTTATTCTGTGACTGCATCCATTGTTTGCCATTATAATATAAATATTATATTATATTTTTGTACTGTTAACTAATTATAAGGTGTTCTATTGTACCATATGATTTAAATAATAAAAGAACTAAAAAACTGATTACAATAAGTCATGCATTTTTACTTTCTCTACCACTTACCTATGGTAGGTTCAGATGTTTAATTAGAGGACATCATAACAGAATGTCTGAAGTATCAAAGAGATGGAGTGAGAAGTAAGAGTTGGTTTGGGAAGATGGGAAAGCTGCTAGAGGATATTGGAATAGGGGATGTTTGGTGACAAGGGGAAAGTAATGTCAGTAGATTTTAGAAAGAAGTAATTCTGAGTGGAAGATATAAAGAAGCATGATATTTGGTCAAGCTGTATAGCAAAACTTCTTTAAATTTGTATAAAATAGTAAAAACAAATTGGGGACCGGAGAAATATATAGATAACTGTGATCAATTTTTACTTTTTTATTTTTTTTTTTTTTTTTTTTTTTATTTGCTAAGCTGTATACAAGTTAGTATGACTGGTGTTCCGCCCTGGCTCTTTGCCAATCATACTCATATTTTACAGTAATTTCTTATTTCTAATTTATTACATCATTTATAAATTGTTGTTTAACTCTATTTACTGTCCATACTTTTTAACTTTATATAAAAATTGCCCAATCTTCGTACTATCTTTTTGAAACATTTCCACTACCGCAATACTTCTATCTTTCTTGAACCGTTTCTTATTTTATTTATTTATTTGTTTAGTTATTTATTTATTTATTTATTTATTTATTTATTTATTTATTGTGCTAAGACATTTACAATTTGATGGTCTACTGAACTTTGACCCTAGCCACTCATTCTGTAGACAATTACTACAGTTTATGTACATTTTACAATTTCCTATCAATAAATTATCTTGCTTCAGTTTTTCACGTCCCATTTCCACTTGTTTTTCATATGTCACTTATTGATTACTTTACCATCACACATTCACTATAGTTTTCCATTCAAAGTAAGATACACTACCTCTTACTTTTCTCTATCCACTGTCCAAAGCCATTTATTTTTGACTTTACACAAAAACTGTCCAATGCTCCTAGCGTCCTTGCACTTCATTTTGATTATAAGTGTATTTCTATCCCCTTTCAACCACTTCTTTTTAATAAATTCTCTTCTCCAATTTTCTGTTCCTTGGCACTTAAATACTATGTGTTCAATGTCTTCATTATCACCACATATTGGACTTTGGTTTTGAATCAATTTGGAAGAAGAGGTCTTGCATGGATGCATACTGGGGCACTATTCCTAAAAGGATTAGGGAAAACCTTTGCAGAAAAATGACTTTTTGTAGGAAATAAGATGACATTTATCATTATCATCTTCAGAGTGTGAAATGGTAAAAATGTGAGAAATAGTGTCTGGAATGAAAAGTGGAATAAATTACCACAAGATGCAGTTGCAGTTAAAATATTGGCAGACATGAGAGTAGGGAACATTAAAAAGATGGGGGATTTTCTAAGAAATGTAAGGGATAATGGATGAGAAGGTTAAATAAGCATGAGGGCATACATAGTTGTGATAACCATGATGTATTGTAGGAACTCTTTACCATACATACAACGTATGGGTTAAAGTAAGGGACAGTTCTGGTACAGAAACCTAGATTTTTTTTTAAATATATGGTTTGTTTGTTATATTGTTTGTACTTTGTTGGAGTTATAAATATAATATTCATTCATTTATATCTGTGGTAGGTAGAGGAAGTATAGCATTTCGTCCAAAAGATTTGATATCAATATTTCACCAGAAATATAGTTTTGAGATCCCTGAATCTAAAAACAATAGTTTTAGATACATTCTGTGTGTGCATGCATGTGTGCGTGCTTTTTGCTAAATACCTAATGTGGTATTTAAAGTTCAGCATCTTCCGAGGATGTGACCTAAATATTTAAAGATATTTGATGTACTCTTTACAAGAAAACTTTTTGTTGTTTTTGATTCTCTCAGTGATTTTCGTTGAAATACCATATGTATAATTTTGTATAATACATTGATCTTGCTAAACCACACAATTTATGTCAAATAAATTTTGTTTGTGGCATTAGCCATATCTGAGATATTCATTGTTATTGGTTTGAATTTTCACATATTTATGCTTTTTTCAAGTGGGAAGTCACTATTCATTTTTTTCTAATGGTCATGCAATGAGCATGAATTTCAAAGTCATTGTATAACCCAGCTGTTTGCTTTTTAAAAATTTTACTATTGCATTAGCCTACTGTGCCCTTCTTATACCTAAAACAAAATGTGTAATGAAAGTTTATCTCCATTAACAAGAAGTAGATAAAAGAATAAGCTTTTATAAGAGTATTTTCTAGAAGAGTGAGTAGAGAAAGTCATGTGAATTAAGATTTTTACACCTGTTATCCTGTTTCTTCATCTGAAATTATTTGTCTAAAATTCCTCTATTAATAGCTAAAATATTTAGCAACAAGCCAGGAGTTGATATGGCAGGAATTTGAACATCTTTAGTTGCATTTGCTACTGCAGAGTTTAAATGCTGAAAATGTGATTGATGTTGTTATAAAATTAAGGGTATTTTATATGGAGGGCCTCCTAAAATTATATATTTTTTAAGTTTAATTCCCCAAAAAACTTGAGATTTGGATATGAAATAGATTGTTAAATAATTACATAGTTATATAAGACTCATTCTTGGTTTCAAGGGAAAATAGAAGCACTTCTGTTCTGAAGTTTTACCTATTTATTTCTTCTCTTCATAAGTGACATATGAAGTTAATGTAATGTGATAAAATGTTATACATTTTTTCCATGCCTTTCAATGACACACTGGTAGCCTCCTTGGTGGTATAACCCTGTAAGTATTTGATTAAATTGATTGCTTGCAGTGCATGAGCATTGTGACATAATTATACAGCTGTAGTACTGATTCAATGCATGGCTCTGCCATTAACTATTGTAAGTATTTGTTTCTAAAACAGTGCATCTGTGGTCAGTTTTCTTTTCTCTCTCTCTCTCTCTCTCTCTCTCTCTCTCTCTCTCTCTCTCTACTTCATGCATCCATTGATTGAATGCTGTATGTCCTGCTATTATCTTCATAATAATGGGCTAATTGCATGGTTTTGTTTGAATTCTTGCAATCATTAGGCATACAGAAAGATTTTAGAGAAATATGCACAAAAAAAAATAAAAAAAAAATAAATAAAGAACACTCTATGTAACATTTTAAGACAAGGAAAGTGAGGTCTACAAAGCCATATGAAGGAAAGTTACATCACACTTGAAAAATCCAATGCCATGGCTGGGACTCAAACCACAGATCTTTGGCTTTCCATACCAACTTAATGACTACTCATTGTTATTGTAGAAGAACAATTATGAAAACACAATTAACCCTGATAGTGCTTAACTATAAAGCCTGGAGATTTAAAAAGCACCTAAAACACCATTAGCAGCCTTTGAGGTATAATATCTCAATATTACTAGAATTTACGAGAATATTACTTGAAACAGGTTAGCTTAGCATGTTAACTCAAGCAGCAAGAGCAACAGCATGGATAGCCAAGGAGCTATGGTTCAAGTCCCAGTCATGGTACTGGATTTTTCTAGTCTGATTAAGTGTCCCAAATTAATACTTACACAAACATATTTAACATTTTTGAAGGGGGGGAAGGAGGTTTATTTAATGTTGCTTCAACATTTGGGTCATATCGCAACAGTTACTTATAGGTTAATTGATACACATGATACAGGATGCAACACAGAGATGGCCTTAACTATATAGTTGTACCATCTGCTTGAGTAACTTGTTAACAGATGGCCTAAGTTGCATAGTTACCTTCCTGTGCAATCTAGATTTTTCATATTGATTTAATCAGAAAACAATTATGGGGTTGCTATTCTGCATGTATGTGTACTCCATATGATGGCAGATAAACTATTATTATCTCAGTTGCACATTCATCTTCTTGTACCATCTGCTTGAGTAACTTTTGATAAATGATAGTTTTGATAATTATATATGCAGGCTTTAGTTGCATATTCACCTTCCTATAACATCTACAATTTTATTTCTTTCACTCTGTGGGTGAAATTTTAGGTTGTGGTATTGAATATCCAACCTAATATTTACCTGCCAACTCAGAGAACCCACCTCCCAAAAAAAAAGTCACCTTCAAAATACAAGCCACTGATTCTATTACCTGAAATTACCGTGCTAGCCTCCAGTTCTCAAGGTCACAGGTTCAAACCCAGCGGAAGGCGATGGATTTTTTTGGGTGTAAAAACTCTTAGCATGGCTTCAATTGGAAGAGAAGTAAAGCCAGTGGTCACATGTCATAGATTTATGGCACTAAAAGAACCTTAAGCCTGATAAAGAGGCCTCTGAGCAAATTACTGCTCTTTCATGCCCAATATAGAATGGGACACTAAGGACCACAGTAGTTAAAGAGCGTTCATAGATAAAACTCAATTCCCCCTCCCCCACCTGAATGATTTTGCTCTGTATGAAGGTGGTGAAAACTTTATAACTTGTACACTATTATTGTTCACTGTTATCCAACTGAAAATAAGGCATGCAAGACAGCATCATGCTGCTAAGTCTCTGCTTTCTTGGTTACAATGAACCACACTCCTATAAATATTTCCCTATAATATAACCATAATTATTTCTATTGAACCCAATAAGTCTTTGAGTAGCAGGAAGATTTCTGAATTCTCTAAACAAAGCAAAGGTCTCCTATTCTGTAAATCTCTGTTGATATTTCTCCATCATACTCCACATGTTTTGGCCATTAAAAGTACATGGTGGATACAAACTCTACCAACAAACTTTCCAAGGTTGATGGAAGTTTCCTGAATGTTTTGGTATATGGAATCCAAAGTTTCCAGTGGCTCTTTATCAAGTTTTTATTTGCCAATGCCTCTTAAGGCTGCAACAGATGATTTTTGACATTTCAAATAAATTAATCAACTATTCCTTACCATTAACATTAAATTTTGTAAATTATTAAATTTTGTAAATTATGAAATTATCAAAAGTTACAAAACAGGTGTAGTAGTAATAATGCAACAATCCTCAGACAAATTATGTACACTTTTGTTACATTATAGTTTAACATAAATTCTGCTAGTTTATAGAACTGATTTTTAAAAGCACTTAAGTATTTAAGTTAACTTATTTAAGTATTCAAAACATGCTTTAAATATAAGTCATTATAAAGCCATTAAATCTATTGGTATATGCTAAACTAGTTTATGAAACATAAAAGTATGAAACAACTAAGCATTAATAATGTATTGCACTCACATTTCAATGGAAACCTTACTTTTTTTTCATCATCAGTGTTGTCACTTACATTATTTATATTTATCTCTATAGAAAGGACCACCTTGTTTAGAATTACTTTTTACTATCAGGATTGTCACTTATATTATTTGTTTCATTCAAATCAAAATTACCTGTTTCTTTAGAATTCGAGTAAGTCTGTCACTTCTTATCTCAGTACCAGAAACAGGTGCAACAACTGCACAGTAATTTGATTTCTGAAAGTTGTACATAAATGTTTTCAGCAGTTTAGTCTGGGTCAGTAAAATGAAACCTTTCAGAACAGCATACTTGCAGGAGTAATGCCTCCATGAACAAAAACTGAGAGAGTGCAAATCATAGAAAAATAATATTTCCTGCTGATTATAGAAACTACAGACTGTGCATGATGAGAGTCTGTTAATCTGAACCTTGAAGACCTCAGCTCATTCTATTGACGTTTTTTAATATAGCATTGCTTCTCTAAAAAGTATTTTATCATAAATTAGATATTTTAAATTCCCTAAACGTATACACTTAACTGAGATTTCACAGGCCCATTAATGATACGGACCTACCCACAGCACAGACTCTATAAGACTACATTATGCCTCTGCCACCCATGTTCAAGAAACAAAGTGCAATTACTCACTCATATGCCAAAAGTTTGATGGTAGGTTTCATTTATAAACCCTATATACAATTTTTATAGCTTAAAGAAAATTTAGAATTAAAGCAGATTCAGTACCAACCAATTATTGTGGTATTTAAACCTGTAGGCAGCCAATTAATGGAAGATATAAGTAAAAATGTAATTCTGGAATAACCTCAGCTTTCTCTGAGCAATTATTCAAGTGAGTAGAATAGAACAGAATAGAATTTATTCACCAAATAATATACATACTAATAAATGGCTTCATCATTGATTTTACATATTATTTACAAGAATATACATAATCTTTACCATTTGGCTTACAATTTGAGTCTGAGAAAATCATTTTCACTATAAAATTTGTATTTTAATAACAGTTCTTTTACCTTCCATTTCAATACCTTGAAAGAACTGGGTATTTTGTTGTACAAAATACTCCTTGGAGATATGCTGTTAATTGTTTTAACAAGACTATATGATATAGATGAATTGATTCAGTAGCACATGTATTATGAGTGTGATAGTCTATTTTTATGAAAATAATGCAAATTATTATGAATAAAGGATACTGTTTCTAGAATATATATATATATATATATATATATATATATATATATATATATATACATACATGACAGTGGCAGTATGTTAAGTTCAGAAAATTTATTTACTTGGTGTAGAGGGAGGTACTTGTTTTATTGTCCTTAGAACTCTTTTTTGTAATTTAAATACCACTGCAGACTGATTAGTTGCCCCAGAATGTATTCCATATCAAGAAGAGAGTAAACATTACTTAATATAAGGGTTGTTCAGAAAGTTCTTGACTTGACACAGAAATGGTCATTGCAGTATCAAATAGCAAAGATAGTTCTTAAGTACAATTCTTTAGACCAACAGTTCTCAAGCTGGGGGGCATGCACCTCTGGGGAGGCATTGGAGAATTTCAGGGGAGATGTGGTAAGCAATGAAAAGTATACGTGAATTTTCCAAAAAGAAAAAAATGTTGCTACAAACAGAATTCCCTCATGTAGAACTCAGAAAAGAATCTAGTTAAAATTATTATCTTTGTCATCACTAGATCTAACCACATTTAGACACTGCTCTATAACAAAGTGGTTTGTCACATTAACACTAGATCCCTCTACATCTCTGCTGGAAGCAGACAAGAAGTGTTCCTATGGAGAACTTTTACCATGGCTAAAGTAATTTTACTACTGGTTGACGGCTACTTTTTACCTGTACAGAACAGATGGTACAGTGATGGATATATAAGAGTTGCCTTTTACATACATTGAAAAGATGATTTTCATTTGCTCAGTTTGTTATTTGTCACAATGTTCTGAGTAATAATGCAATGAGATCAGGACATTTGAAACACCATTTGACTACCAATCATCCTGGCTTGAAAAACAAACGTGCAAGTTTTTTTATGAAAAGAAAAATTCACCCAGACAAATGAAACTTGATTCAACTGGAAGTTTTCAAGTGGAGGATGAAAAGGACATTGAAGCAACTTACGACTTGCTTATAACAAAAGACAAGAAACCACATACCTTTGGTGAGTCAGTTATAAAACCACGTTTACTAACTGCATGTAATACTTTACTTGGAGAGGAAAGTTGCCAAAGAATTGCAGAAATACTGCTCTCAAATGACTCAGTAAAATGCAGAATTGAAGAAAGGCACAAGACTTAAAAAAAAATAGTAATAGAAAAGTTAAAGAAATCTCTGTTCTTTTCTCAGCAAGTGATGAGACATCTGACATTTCAAAGTACTCTCACTTGCTGTTTCATTGTAGATATATTCATGGAAAATGCTTCATAGAGGAAATATTATTTTCCCAATCTCTTCAGAAACCACAAAATTTGAGGATGTTTCTCTGCTCTATATAACTTTTTTGTCAGCTAACAATCTTCCTTGGAAGAATGTTGTTGGAATATATACTGATGACACACAAACCATAACAACTTACTGTTCTGGATTTGTTTAGTAAAAAAAATAAACAAATAAAAAGCAGAACCCTAACATCATTGGTTCTCATTGTATCATATACAGACAAACTTTGGCTTGTAAGACTCTGCCTGAAACACTTAAAACTATTTTGCAGTTTGTAATCAAAGTAGTAAGCTATGTCAAATCTAGGGCTGTGAATACTAGACGTTTTGAAGTTTTATGTCAAGAGTTAAGTAGTGACCAACAAACTCTTCTGTACCATAATGAAGTACGTTGGCTCTCAAAAGGTAACATGCTCACTCCGCTATTCAATCTAAAATCTGAAGTTGAAATATTTTTTATGAGTTCAAACAAAAAAAGAGATCTGTACAAGCAATTTACAGATGATAAAAGTATCCACCACTCAGTATATTTATCAGACTTCTTTGAATCACTCAACCTTTTTAATTTGAAATTACAAAGACAATGCAATGTTTTCTGGGGGAAAAAAAAGCATTTTTGGCAATCTCACTTCAGAGTTCAGAATCCACTTCATGTCTTTCCCACAGCTTAACAAGCTTCTTGATGACACACAAAATCTTCCATTTAATTTGAAAAGTGGATTGAAGAACTTGATTTCAGAACATTTGTCATCCTTGAAAACCAAAATTGGACACTCCTTTCCAAATATTTCTTCATATAGCTGGCAATTTCAGTTGACATGAGATCCATTCAACTGACCTTGCTTCCTGATTCCCTTTAGGAGCGGGCAATCAACCTAAATATAATTCTGAAGCAAAAGCGGAGTTTCTATCCCTGACTGTTGAAGAATTTTGGTTAAGCTATTTTCTTGTATACTCACAAGTTGCTATGGAAGGTGCAAGGTTGTTGGTGCAGTTTCCATCAATATATCCATGTGAATCTGGGTTTTCTATGCTGGCTTACATCAAATAAAAATACAGAGCACGGCTAGATGTGAAAGAGATCTGAGGTGTGCACTATCACATTTGGAACCAAACATTCAAACACATGTGAAAGAAAAATAGTGCCAGACCTCTCATTAATCATTAATTGTGTTCTTACAAAATAAAATCATATGATGAAGTTTGAAATATTAATTGCACTGAAGGCAAAATGATTTGTAATATAGGCCTAATAAGCAGTATTAATTAATTTAAATGTTCTATCAACAAAACAAGTATTAGTATCCTATTTATTAATTTTAAATTCAAATGTTTACCATCTTCCATTACTTGTTTGTTTTGCATTGCTTCTTATGCCTGTTTTTATTATTGGTTACCTTTAATTTGTTTTATTTTCTTATTGTATTGTATTGTATTGTATTGTATTATTTGTGTTATTCATATCTTTCTATATAAAGTGATTACATTTTTAACTGTTACTTTGTAATATATAACACATATTATTAATTAAGCACTCTTATTATGTGCTGTCCCTGTTTATGAGTTTATCCTCTTTAGGTTGTATGTATTTAATAAATAAGTAAATAAATATTTTAATATCAGTAATAATAAAATTATTATAAAATATTCTTTGAGTTATTAACCCTAACTGCAAAGTAGAACTTTTATAAATCAATAATTCATTGGGGGGTCAACTAATTTAAGGCTGCAAAGAGGGCGCAGGCCCAAAAAGGTTGAGAACCAACACTTTAGATGACACAGCAAGCAATTTCATTCATGTGTTTTCATTTGTTTGGCACTGATGCAAAGTAAAATAGTTGAGGTTTAAAATACCAATAATATAAAGAAAAACATAGTGAAGCAGTATAATTGCAAGAATTAATTGCACACACACTCTAATAACTTCACTTTTTTTTCTTTCTTTCTTTTCAGATTTACCTCAAAAGCGTTTTGGAGACATCTTGTCTCAATCATCAGCTAAGAGCCACTGATATGTTTTCTGGTTTCCCTGTAGGTGTCACTTGTGGCTTGATGTATTTAGTAATGAGATCCTTGTTGGAAAAATAAAATTCATAAGATGATCCTTGTTCTTTTGTATGCAGGGTTTTTCTCATATGGTTAAATTTATTAGCTTTTGGTCCACCTGGGAGATAAATCTAAAAAAATAGTGAAGTTATTAGAGTGCGTGTGCCACATTGAATTAATTCTTGCAAGCTGAGGTCTCATCTGAATGTCACTAGTGATAATCTGCTACATATTAAAAGGTTTAACACCAACTTTAATGCCAAGCATCCACATTTGATAAAGCAAAAGTTCTTTTTCTCCAAGACAATGCACCAGCACACACTTCTTCAATTGTGATTGCAAAGTTGTATGACTTGCACTTTGAACTGTTACCACATGCAGTATATTCATCAGACTTGGCTCCAGTAACATTTTCCTCCTTCCAAATCTGAAGAAATAGCTGGCTGGAAGAGATTTATCTCAGATGCAGAAACCTAAATTCACACTAACTCTTATTTTACAAAGTTTGGACAAAGTTAGACAGAGTTGGTCCATTTGTGTACATAGGTATATACAAATTGTCAACTGTAAGAATTTTAGTTGTTATTCCAAATTCTCTCATGATTCATCTCTCACTACAATTATTCAGGTAAGCAAGGAAGTGAATAGAAAAGTGGCTTAAGAATAAGAAAAGTTTAATCAAGAACATTTACTATAATGGAGTTTAATTACATATAAGGTCGAGCAGTTAGTTCTGATAAGTTTGGCAGAGCTGTAAACTGAAATGAGAGTAGCAGTAATGAAATGTTGTGTAGGCAACATGAACTTCCAACTATATAGTTTTATTAATCAGGATGATTGATCAGTTAATGTATATATATTTGTAATAACAGTATACCATGAAACTCATACCTTGTTGAAACATAATGTGTTGCCATGGGTTTAATGCTCAGGAATGCAGTAGGAATCCTTTGAAAATCACAATAGTGTTAATATTACAAAGAGTTTAAATCCTTCATTCCATAGTAGTGGCCATTATGTTTATGTTCCAGAAAAATATCCATAGAGTGAGATTGTCTGTGTAACAAATTCCAACAAATTGGTGTCTAATTTTTTGGAGATGAAAATACAGAGTGTGTTAAACAGTGAAGCATATTAAAAAATGCATTAAATAGAGATGGCACTTGGTTTTAATAAAATGGGACTATGGCCCATACTGTCAGAGACACATTGCAATTATTTACAAATTTCTTTTAAAGATGGATTAATTGGTTTGGGGATAACAATTGGGCAACTTGATCCACATACCTAGCAGTTGCTGATTTCTTTTTGTGGGGATATCTCAAAGCAAGGTACCTTAAAACAATTTTCTTGCAAGATTACAACAAAGCATAATATGTTGATGAGATCTCTTGAAAGGTGTAATTTTTCAAAAAATAAATGAAATTGTTCAAGCTACACAACTTTTCATTTTCATATTTTTAAACCTTACTAATCTGTTTACAAGAGCATATTAAAACTCATCAGAACCAACTACTGAACCCTGTGCTTGCATATTTAGCTCAGTATGGATATCCTATAGAGTTTTATTTTCATTCAGAGCATGATAGAAATTGTATAAGTATATACGTTAAATGAGACATTATTTGATGAAATCTATGTCTCCTCTTCAGACAAGTAGTACAACTTCAGATCCGAGAGAAGAGAAATCCAGCAATTGTCGTCAGTTGCTCAATGAAAGACTTCAAGTACAATGGGAGCTTCAAGGAGACATGGTTCAGATCCAACTGGCTGCAAGGATGAGAGAAGACCAGTACATGGCATTTGGTGTGAGTGGTGAGCAAGGACGGTCGTATATGATTGGTGGAGATGTGGTTGTTGCATTCTATGACAGTGAAAGAGGAACATTCAGAGCTGAGGATTACTACATGTCTGCCACTGCTCAGGTATGCTTGATTCTCTTACTAATTTAGACTAACTCATAACTGTAGGAGTGAGTCTGATATTTATTAGGTTCATTTACTTTTGTATATGAGAGAACTAGTTTTAGGAACATTCACCCCCATCCTCAGTAGGAGACTGACTGCTGGCTGGAACTATTGCATCACAGTAGTTTATTGGTTATATTTGGTAGGGATGGTCTGCTGGAGGAAATATCAAACTTCATTAGGTGACCTTGATTCTTGAAAATGTAAATTTCCTCCCATACTGTCAATTCCAATGGCCTGTTTTAATAACGAGCTTCCAGTTCAGTTTCATGGTCATTGTTCTAAAAGTGAGTTCAACTGCCCATTTATCCATTTCTTTGAATTTAATATTCCTGAAATGTTCTTTAGTCTTGTTTCCAAATTTATTTTAGTTTTTTCCAAGAAAACCTGGTCACAGTTTGTACAGTGGAGGAAATTTAGGAGAATATTTAAGCAGTACAATATCAGCTTGACACTCCATAGCAAGTACCAACTCCCTGTTTCATACTATCTGGAATTCATGTTTTTCCTTCTCCAAATCAGTATGTCAAATTGAATTTTTCCATTCAGTTATTTTCCATACTACAACATTAACATCCCTTCAACTGTTTAAATAATAACTTAGCTGTTGGCCCTGCAATGAGCTTATGAAATATATGACTACATCGATGTCCAATATAATGGGTATGCAGTACAATATTTAACCAAAAGCTAAAGCATTTTGAGATAGTATGAAACAAAATGTCCATAACTGCAGGAAAATGTTTTTTTCAGGATTAATTTCGATATTCCAGACTAGCTTTGCTTCGGCCATAAACATCTTACTCATCATGAAAAAACCCACTTTCCTATACAGTTATGTAAATAACTATAATTGACTGAGTTACTGTAAGAACCAAATGCCGTCTTTTAGATTTCTTAGCCTGAACACTTCCTGTGGCCTGAAATTTACTGTAAAGTTTATGGATTGTTGTATGGTCTGGAACTTTTACACCTGGAAATCTTTCTACAAATCGTACTTTCACTTGGTGAGCTGACCGAGTTAACACATACGAATCATAAATAAATATATGTTGTGCAGTAGAAAACATATACTGAGCCATAATATACTTTGTGACTAAGTACAGGACAAAATAATAAATAACTCATAATAACTGAACTACATCACTTCACCGTCAACTCAAAACTGCACTTCACACCGCACAGCAAAACCACAACAGCATGACTTTGTTTATAGCAGCAGTGCGTATTCATGTTTTTATCATATTTCCACACACCCAGTGGAAAAACACCGTGCAGCCGGTAATATTGTTCATAAAATACCCTTCCGAGGTAACTTAAAATATAAAGTGTATAAGACAAACCCACACACCCTGGAAGAATTAAAACAAAATATTCGCCAGGAAATTTCTCAATGTGAACTACGGCGATGATGGATAGTTTCCTAAAGAGGTGCCAAAAATGTACAGACAATGACGGTGGCCAGTTTCAGCATCTCCTTTTTAAAGTTGGTAAGTAAAGCCTTTAAAAGTAGTTTTAAAAAATGTTGTATGGTTTCATCCATGCCTTTCCATGATAGCGGCAGACGGCAGCGAGCACCGAGGATACGGATAGGAAAAACACCGCGCAGGCGGTTCAGAGTCTTTTGGCTCACTCTTTATATAAGGGTGCCCTTTAACTACTATGGTTCTTAACGCTCTATTCTATACCGGGTGTGAAAGAGTGGAAATTTTGATCAGAGCCCTCTTTATCAGGCTTGACTTCTTTTACATGCCATAAATCCACAACACACGACCCCTGCTTTACTTCCCTTCTGAAGCAAGCCATGCTAAGGATTCATACACCCAAAAAAAAAATCCATCACCCTCCACCTGATTCGAACCTGCAACCTTAGGAACTAGAGGCTAGCATGGAATACTCCTAAACCACAGAGGATGACTGGTCAGCTGAGCTGACTTAGTACTGCATTTGTTTCACATAATTTAGATTGGACATGTTTCACAGGCACTTGCTCACATTCTCATCTCCTTGTCGACTGTCTGAAATTCTGGGGGTAATCCCTAATGATGGTTTGAAGGAATATGGCAGGATTATTATGAATTTAAATAGAATGTTTTCTGCATTTGGTATATCAAGTTCATTAATTTTTTCCTCATATGTATCATGAATTTTTTTTTTCTCTCCAGTGAATAGAACGGCAGAATTAAGTACCCAAGGAAAAGGAAATATTATCACACTAAATTCAATTTTTTAATAATTCCTGTAAGAATGTTTTATTCTGTTTTGTTTGTTTTTCTTTTCTTTTCCAAAGTTATAATTACTCCACTTCATTATTTGAATGATTATGAAAATTTTAACAGTGGTTTTTTAAATATCTCTTCTGAAAATAGTATAATTAGCTTTGTTATAGCAAACTTCAAAGTTAAAAGGATGTAACATTTTAAAATTAACTAACTTGCCGTGATCATGAGTTTTAAAGCAGCAAGTAAAAAAACCCTATAAATTCTTTGCATTAGTGTGTATAATAGTTGTGCCAGTTTTCTTAAAAACATGAAGAAAACTGCCTTGTCATTGACATTTGTAGGTGGAAAAATGTAGTTTGGAGAAAATTTAGATTTTATTTTTTAACAAATATGTAAGTGAAATTATAGCTGAGATTTAAGTTAAGAAATTCATCATTAAAACTATGTGTATTTACAAAACTATGTTTGTGTACTTGAGCATACATAATAAGGAGATATTATTCACAAATGTTGAAAAATCAATAATGTTTGTAATTTGGGATGAAACTTAGGTCCTGGACACCCTTAAATTGGCAAACCTATTTAATGGACAAAGTCTCTTCTCTTAGACGTCAATGATGTATCTAAAAGAATTATGAAATAAACACAGGATGACTATGTTCCTGTAGGCTACTTCGCCCAGTTTTATTTAAATTTCCCACCTACTTGTAAAGAAATCAGAAACTTACAGCAGCTCTGAGAATTACTTAAACCTGCATTTGTATTCAGTGCTTTTTTCATCAAGCTTATAAGAGTATTTTGCTAAAATTGTATTAATCATTTACAGTGTGATGGAAAAAGTGGAGTTTGTCCAGATGAGCGCATTGGAGGTCGCAATGATGCAGTCTTAGTGTCCGGTGAAAGGAAGAATGGAGTAACAACGATTGTATACCGTCGACCACTACAGACCAATGAACCAATTAATGACCGAGCAATACCAAGTGATGGAGAGGTTAGCGTGATAGCAGCTATTGGTCCTCTCAACAGTAGAAAAGAAGCCAATGCACATGCCATTCCAGATAAAACTACTGGTTTGTAATATAGTCATATGTTTATAATATTGTCTGATATGCTAGATAAGAGGTTAAATCATTCTGAACTTTCAGATAGACCAAACTTTCTGATAGTTTTGCTTCTTATTTGTTCCATTATAGCTGATCATAAGCCTTTAGAAGTTGGATTAGACTTTAATAACACTGATCCTAAGACCAAACTGCAAGCTGATTGGCCCCATAATACAGTCAATAGTAAATCCACAAAAGGGTACTGAGTTCAACGCCTAGCTGGGCTCAAGTAATTTTCCTTTCACTAAGAAAATTTCTCAGTTTGCCTTGAGTCTGTGTGTAAATATGAATTTGCCAGAATGAATGTAATCAGCTATTTATTATTGACAATGCCAGATACCCTTGTATAGAGTCTATTGACTGCAATAAAGATTTATTAACACATTCACGTATATAACAACTCTTCAAGATTGCCAACGAACAGATATCTGACTCAAAATATGAAAACTAATCTGGAATTAGCACAGCTATATGGTACTGCAGAGCTAATTCTGCTAAACAAGAATGTGCTAATTCTTCTTAATAAGAATAAAAAAAAGAAGACACACACATACACATGCAAATCAGCAGCATGCAGCAACATTTGGTTCTGGGAGGGGTTTAACATCTATAATTACATTTGCTACTGCAGAGTGCCTGTTAAGTCCCTTCTCCATCTGAAGCACAAAACAGCTCATGAAACTCTGTATCTATAAGTCAAAATTATAAGAATAAAATTTATTGAGGCCTTCAAAAATTTATTTAAAATCAATATAGAATTAACAATGGTTTGTGTGGAGATCATTCTAAACTTTTAAAACATTTAGGCAATCTGCTGCAAGAGTAGAGTTTAAATTTTATAAGAGCTTAAAAAACAGTTCTCAACTCATTTGAAATTTGGTTTAAGTTGGTTCCTACAAAATTAAGGGTCGTTTATATGGGGAATGTCCTAAAAATTATTATTTTGGGTTCAAAAACATCATAGCAATAAACACTACATTCCTGCTGCATTAATTCTGCCACCAAGTGAATGTACCTGAAGTTTAATGTTAGGCATATATTTATGAGGGATGTTATAAATATTCTCAGCCTGACACAGATATGTCATGAAAATGGCCAAATTACTGTGATAGTTGTTTAGATAGTGCACTGTAGAGCTTCAGACACTTTACAGTTCACCACACTACGTTTCAGATGTGTAGGTGTAGTTACTTGTTTGTGAGGATCATGTAAACAAACTAGTGTTAACATTTTCTACAAAATGGATAAAAATCAAATAGAAACTGCAACGAAGGGTTTAACCCCAACAAAATTTAAAATGAATTAGATTCAATATTAAAAGATTCATCCCCTTGTTTTTGTGGTTAAAAAGTGAGCTGCAGAGTTTAAGTGTGGTCATACATTCATTCAAGATGATGAATACCCAAAGTGTTCCAAAACTGCTACAACAATGAGATGTGAGAAAAATTCAAAATAACATACTCAGTGATCACCCATTGAAGATACACAAGTTGGTTGACATTGCAAAGACCTTGATAGGCCATGTAACTACATTGTACACAAAGTTTTGTGTATGAGAAAGCTTTTCACTTGATGGGTGCTACATTTTTTTTAACAATGGGTCAGAAACACATTTGAATGAGTATTACTCAAGAGTGTTTTGACTTGTCTGAATATAATTACAGTGAGTTTCTCTAATGTTTCATAACAGTAGATGAAACATGGAGTCACTACTAAACACCAGGGATAAAAGAGCAGTCCAAACAGTGGCCGATAGCAGGTGAAAGTACACCAAAGAAAGCAAAAACGGTTCCATCTGCTGGAAAGTTATAGTTATTAATCAGTGATTCTCATTGTGTGGTACTCAGAAGTGCAGTAACCTTCAGAAGGGCAGAACCATCACTGGAGAGTATCACATTTCACTGCTGGACCAGTTGAAGGGCGCCATTAATCTTAAACATTCATGCAAAAAATAAAGTTCTCTTTCATCACAATAATGTGCCTCCACACATATCATCATCCTCCATGGTGTAGTGGTTACCATGCTAGCCTCTAGTTCCCGAGGTCGCAGGTTCAAACCTGGCAGAGGATGATGGATTTTTTCGGGCGTAAAAATCTTAGTATGGCTTTTTTCAGAAGAGAAGTAAAGCCCATGGTCCTGTGCCATAGATTCACAGCATGTAAAAGAATCTCAAGCCTGATAAAGAAGCCTCTGAGCAAAATTACCGGTCTTTCACGCCCAGTATAGAATAGGATGCTAAGGACCACAGCAGTTAAAGAGCGTCCATAAATAAAACTCAATTTAATTTAATTTCCATGCATATCTGGGATTGTTGCTGCAAAACTATATGATCTTCACTTCCAAGTGCTTCCACATCCACCACATTCACCAGATTTGGCTTCCAGCAATCAGCTTTTATTCCCAAACTTGAAGAAATGGCAATGTGGATGATTAGGTTGAAGCTGATAAGCCTATTTTGCATAGTTGGATAAATATTGTTTTACTGCTGGGTAAAGTTATCATTGGACTAAATGTATTGATTTACAAGCTGACTGCGTTGGGGGTAAAAAAAAATGGTGATTTAATTAAAACTTGTGTTTTCTTAGACAGGCTGAGAACTTTCAGTATCCCTTTGTATGATCTCGTTTAAAACCTGTTACAATTATATCCTTCAAGTTGATTTCCTTTTAAGTGAAGTAGGTGTGTTATTATGCAAACTTTTATATTTCTCCTAACACCATTAACGTAAATTTGAATTCGCAACAGATGATATCCGAATTGACTTCAGCAGTAGAAGTGATCACGCCTGCACAACATCCCTCTTTGATCTGCCAGAGGAAGATGGAGTAAAGCCCTGGCCACCAGCAGAGATATCTAGAGAAACTGTATTTTCTGTAAGAATAGGACCAACAGGAGGCAAAAGAGGCTACACACCCATAACAGGTATTAATTGCTTATAGGAAACTCAAATTTTGCAATTTGCGAAAATCATGAAAATTTAGGAGACATAATTTAAGTCAGTCATAACACTTATTTTACACACCAGTTATTAGCAAATTTTTTAAATTCTATCTCTACAAATGAATTTCCACTTTTATTTGAAAAAGATTTACATTATCTAACAAAACAAAGTTGAAAATTAAAGCTACTAGTTTGGCAGGAGTTAAGCCATATGGCCTTCTCTTCCAGTCTACCAGATGAAAACACTCGACAGGATACATAACACTATTGAGTTAAAATAAAAGATAACAGGTGGCTAGAGAAAACAAAAGTAACAACAAATCCTGGTTTTGATGATGGCAAATAGGTAATATTTAATTAATAGTCCATAGAAAGAAGAGAAAACAAAAAAAAATTACAGCATTTAATTATCATTTCTTCCTAATATTTTATTTTTGTTTAAATTATATTACAGTCTGACAATCTCTAATTTGCATAGGGGGAGAATTCCAAATTTGGAGAAGCAATATTTGGAACAAATTGAAAAAATATAACAAAAGAAGTATGTTCAGTGGCAAGGGATAGGAAATAGAGAGTATACTATACTTGGAAGTTGTGTACAGTGAATTAGGTATTATAAATGCATAGAAATCGAGTCAGATTAGATACACAGTGCATCACTTAATACCTCTTTAGTGGGGATATATTTTGAAAGTGTGTGCTTCCATCATCAACCGGATGCTGACTGCTGAGGATGGGAACATGGAGTGCAACTGTTCTCTGGTGATGTTCCAAGGAATCCTCTCATGAGGTGGTCACTAATAGGTATCTCAAAGTTGAACAAATAATGTTGATGTTTAAGGATCAATTGTTTTCCCATGTTGAGAATTTCCTATTATCTGTGATACATTTTAGCAGTTCTCAGTTATTTAATGATTTTCAAGCCAAAATCTGCCATTACTGCTTATTTTTCTTTTTGTCTGTATTTTGTTCCTGGGATATGCTTTAACCCATTTTCCATGTTACCTTTTGTTTTACCAATATAAAATTTGTCACACTGTTTGCAGTTAAGTTTGTGTGTGCCTGATTTTTCTTTTTGGGTATGGTGCCCTTTAATTGTGAATTTGGGAGGTTTTTAATAGAGTAACTGTTCTTTGGTGCTAATTTTATGTTGTTCTCCTTTAAAATTTTCTTAAATTTGCCATGAGCTGCTGGATGGTATGTGAATATTTTATATGTGACTTTTTTTCTTTGTGTCAAGAGGGTGCTGTTTTCTTTTCTCTGTTTCTGCTTCTTAGCTTTCGTATTTTCTAAATTATAGTTGTAATGATGTAGTTGATTGCTGCAACTTTCATGATTTTGTTTTTCTTTGTTGAATACTGAGTATTTGTGTTGTTTTGGGATGAAGCTATTGCAGTAGTTTGTTAGAGTCTTCCAGTGTTTTTGGAATACACTTTCAAGAGCCATTCTTTTGATTCCTCTCAGCTCTTGCAAATAGGTATACATAAAACAGCTACTGTGATCCTAGCAGTAGCGTAGCAGACTATTCTGTTCAATAAGACAATTCAGATGAGTGTAACAAAGCAATTTCCTTCCATAAGAAAACACATGAAAACTTATAAGTTTGTGGTTCAGATGGTAGCACAAAGCAAAGTGTTAGAAACTACCAATATGTGTCAAAAAATATGCAATCGCCTAATGAAGATACACAGAGTGTTACAAAATTACTGGGTTAAGCATTTACTTCACTTCAACAGTTTATAAATTGCTTTAAAAAAGTAAAACAAGATTCAGAAGAAATGGCAAATACATGGGGGATCAAATGTCATTTTGCAAGAAAATGCACAATAAAAACAAAGAAACATTTCAGCAAATTATTGAGGATGGAAGGCTGAGTGATCCCGAACAGTATTTCAAAGTTAATGTGTTCTGTGTTTATTTGGGTATTGTGTTAGGTCAATTACAACTTATGTTTAAAAGCATGATGGACATCATGAAAAATTCAAGTGTTTTTAGTTCAATATACTCATGGATAGTAGTGACAGTGAAGTTCATTTAATTGCAAAAAAGCTTATAGTAAGTTATCTAAATTATATTTCACCAGAATTTCCTCACCAACTACTCATGGTCCGTAATGTACTTCAGAGTGATATCAAAGGTATGAAAAGTGGATCAGTGAAGGAGTTAACAGATCTAATCCTTGTAATAAAATAATATCATTATTTCTAGTGCTCCTGAAGTCTCAGTGGTATTTCTAACTCATTTCTAACCTTTCCTGTGACAGTGACTTCAGCAGGAAGTACTTTCGCAAAATTAAAATTAATTAAGAACCATGCACGCAGTTTGATGATACAGGAGCATATGTCTTCCCTTTGTTTGATAAGCATTGAAGTGGAAAGAGCATGCATTTTAAATCTTGATGTGCCGGATAACTTTGCTAGGAAGAATCCTGCAAGAAAATAGTCATTCAACATTTAAGATTGACTCTGAGAAGTGCATTTGTTTTATTGAACAGAATAGTCTGCTACATCACTGCTAGGATCACAGTAACAGTTTTATGTACACCTTTTTGCAAGAGTTGAGAAGAAGCAAAATAATGATACTTGAAAGTGTATTCCAAAAACACTGGAAGACTCCAACAAACAACTGCTAATTTTTTGGAAGTAGCTAAAGCTATGAAGAAATTTACTTTACATAAATTGTATATTTCAATGAGCTTTACATTTTTCTTGAAGTAAGTTTAGCCTACCTCTTAGGGTTTCCCAGTTATAGAATATTCAATGAGAAAGAGAGGGCTTTATGCACTATTCATAGAAAATTCAGGATACATGTTTCATTTTTGTCATTTTAATATCACAAACATATGATATTTTAATAAAAATTGTTGGAGCCATGTTTGATGAAATAAAAATAAATGGAAAAGTTTTTCCATGTTGGAAGTGTGTGGAGTTGGAGAATTTTCTTGCAGTCTTTGTCTGGCATCCTTAAACAGTGTCCTATCAAGTATGAAATTAGATATTTATTTGACCTTTTGTTTTTGAGTTATCCTATTCACTCTCTCTCTCTCTCTCTCCCTCTCTCTCTCTCTCTCTCTCTCTCTCTCTCTCTCTCTCACACACACACACACACACACACACACACACACACATGTGAGCACAGATCTGTGGCAATTAATGCATTAAGCTTTCAGATTATTCTTGTAATGTTCCCTATTTAATTCTTTGTCTACAGGTCTGCCATCTTGGGGAATTGCTTGGTACATCAATGATCTGCTCATCCCAGAAATTTATGTGGAAAGAGGACAAACCTACACCTTTATTGTTGAAGGTGGAAATGACCGCACTAATCCTGCACGCTATCATCCATTTTACATCACAGACAGCCGTGAAGGTGGATTTGGCCAGAAGTCTGAAGCAGAACAAAAGAAACAACGAGTATTTGCAGGGGTTGGCTATGATGCTGAAGGATACCCATATCCCACTGCTGGTAATCAGTTAATGTTTTAATACTTTGTAATCATGAAGATTTAAAAGAACTGGAATGTGACAACATCTCATTTTTCTCTGAAGAAAGGACTTTTAAATATGATTATTTTTCATTGGCTTTCAATGTTTGGATACTTATGAAAATAAATGAGCATTTAAAAGTTCTATTTTCTGTTGCAGTGAACCAAATACATTCAGAATTCTAAGCAACTATATGTTGGTATAAAGTATCTTACAAAATAATCACAAAAAGACATATCAACCTTTTTTTCATCACTTAGACACACCTTTTGCCTATAATTTTTGACTCCAGATTCCCCGCTTCTGAAAATAAATAAATGGATTTGTTTCTTATAATTATATGAACAAACTCTGCAGTGTTTCAAATTAGGGAAAAAACTACATTAAATTTAATGAAGCTATGATTTATTAAATTAAAATATGTAATGTAAATTAGGAGAAAAATCACACCTTTTTATAATACTGATGTATTACATATACACAAAAGTGTTCAGGGGGGATGCAATGGGATTCCCTAACTTAACAATTTTAAATACTGTAACTTCAATTAAACCAATCAATTTAGAATTCAAAATGCAAGCTCTACTAACTTATGGGGGAAAAAAAAGTATGTAGTGACCTATGGATCAGAAAACTGATTCCTAAGACCAGACTGAAAACACAAACAGGATATATCCAAGAGGTTATTAAAATAAAAGAGAGTCTGGACATCCCAACACATAAGGAAAAGCTGCTCCTTTACAATAATCCAATGCATCAAGTATAATCTAAATTTAAATACCTATGTTAGCAAGAAGCATACGCATCACTCTGAAGCAAATGCCCTTGCTATAGAAACAATCCGAACACAATATCCTCCAAAAGACTGAACAAACATATACAGAGATGGTTCCTCCATAGATGAGATAGTAGGGTCTGGAGCAAGTGGAACTTGCCAATTCTTCTCCTTTTATCGTAAAGTAGGTAAAAATATCACAAACTTTGATGGGAAATCAAAGCAAAATATGTCTCTATCCAACATATCTTTACATGTTACAACAGTGCAAGAATATTGTCATATTATCTGATTTCAAGGCTACAGTTCAAGCAATATCATCTATAACAAATCCTAAAATGTAAAAAAATCAAGGAAATTCACAATATGATAAAAGAAATCCAAGCCCAAGAAAAGACATAGTTTTATAATGAATCCCAGCACACTATGACATAAAAGGAAATGAAAAGGCTGACATGTTAGCTAAAAATGGAGCTAAAAATCAACCATCCAAAACCTCAGAAACTTCCCTTTGAACCTATAAAGAGAATAATCAAAAGGAAAATCTCCAATAATTTTAATTCCAATTTAACCAATAGAAATGATAGCTCTTGTTGGAGAACAATTCTGCAAGATCCAAAACAGATACTGGAAACTACTCGAAAATCTTTAATCGTTGCCATGTTCCGGATTATTACTGAACATGATTGTCTCAGTAAGCATCTTCATAGGATTAGAAAACCAACTCACCAAACTGTCTACTGTGTCACCAAGAGATGGAAATGAATATACACCATATCAAAATATGCAAAGCCCTCCGGATGCACCAAGATCTAATTTAAAAATATTGGGAACCAAGGAAGAGAATAGCTTTATTGTTAAATCAAGAGCATTAGAGACACACGCACACACAAATGCACGTGCTCGCAGGCGCACGCACATGTATGTGTATGCACACACAAATTGTGCTATATACACAGAACCTTGTCTCAGAAACCATACAAGCTAGATGCTTTAGAATTTTGCTTGTTACGATTCATTGCTAGCTTCGTATAAAAGCTGAAAAGTTTATTACTGGAAATATAAATTTTTGTTGAGTATGCAATATGTGTTTGAAATTTTCTGCAGTGTTTCTTAACATAATGCTTCCTCTCTTTTCCTCAAAGTTTCAATTTATGCAAAACATTTAACTTAGTAAACCTGGAAGTTTCAGCTCTTAATTATTACATGCTGAAAAAGTGGGTCTTATGTAGTGAAAAAAAGAATATATGGAAATGAGCTCCAATGTTGAAATATAGTGATTTAAAAAGCATATGGGCATTTAATTGAAAACAAAAATAATATATTT
Source organism: Deroplatys truncata (assembly GCA_030765065.1). NCBI lineage: Eukaryota > Metazoa > Arthropoda > Insecta > Mantodea > Mantidae > Deroplatys > Deroplatys truncata. The sequence goes on along the minus strand of CM060986.1, from coordinate 92,212,474 downwards.
CCGTTGAAATAAAAATGCAATTCAAACAGCACAACTTGAGAAAACTTGGGATTATCAGATAAAAATATTAAATAAAAATCCATCTTTTGGTCTTAAAATTTTCTCCATTTTCCCTGACTGTAAATTTAGTGTGTTAAGTGTACCTGAAGTAGAAACAATTGAGGTTGTAGAAAAAAGCAAATAAACTAAATATATTGCTCACTCTCTCACTTTAAAAGTTATCTGCAATATACTCATTTTGGGATGCTTAAATTTTCAGAATTACGAGGGCGACATTGAAAAATATTAGAAAATCAAACAAGGATTAATTTTTAAAAAAAAATTGAAATGATGTTACTGGTTTTCAAATATTCCCCTTTAACATCAATATATTTTAGCATTCAGTGAAACGAATCCTTAAAGAAATGATGCTACTCTTCATAAGGAACTTCAAAAATAAGTTTCACTGCTTCATCCATTGGCAAAAAGGTGATACCAAGCATTTTAACTTTAATTTTTGGAAACAAAAAGAAATCAAAAGGTGCTAGGTTAGGACTGTATGATGGAGGCTCCTGGTGCTGACCTTGAGGGTATCCAGATACACAGTTGTTAGTTTTGCTGTATGCAATGATGCATTGTTATGATATAACATTTCCCCCCCCCCCCCCTCTTTCAGGCATTTTCCACAAGCTTTTTCAAAAATTTGCAATAAACAGACATTTATGTACCAACGGCAGTAATGTGTACATCTACCTTCTAATGGTAACAATGTGGCACGTTTTAGAAAAAAAGCCAGCAGCCATCTTCTTATCAGCACTCTAAATTCATCAGACTTTTGTAGGCTTAGGTTCTGTTTGAAAGACCCATTGAGCCAATTGACTTTTCTTTTTAAAATCATAACAATAAATCCAAGATTCACCACCAATAATGATATTCCAAACTAAATGTGAAGTGCTGACATGGAATTTTTCCTGGGTTTTTCTGTACCAATCAATGCATTGTAGTTTTTCATAGGGAGTCAGTTTATGTGGAATCCATCGACAACAAAGCTTTCTTATGTCTAACTGTTGATGTAAAATGTTTTGGATCTGACTCATACTAATGCCAAACGTCACCCAAATAAATTCATAAGATATCCATCAATCTTCTTCAAGCATTGCTCAAACAGCAGCAATATTTTCATCAGTAAGAGCAGTTCTTGGACATCCTTTATGAAATTCGTCACTAAGAAAAAAACGATCTCTTTTAAATTCACTGTACCAATTATAAATTGTTGCCATAGATAGGGCTTCTTTGCCAATGCATTTCTATGCCAATTTTCACATTGTTTAGGCATTAATGATGATTTAAAATCATAAAAAATCATACCCCTGAAATGTTCTCTAGTCAAATTCATTTTTGGGTGAACACAAAATCTTTAAATGATGATAATTAACAAACTACATGTTAATCAACTCACAAAACATTAGAAAGTAGCTGTCAAATAAAAGCCAAGTTCATTTGTTTTTAGAAACATTGCATTCTAAAAATTTTCAGTATTGTCCTCATAGTTAAGTATCATCAGAAGAGCTTGAACTGCAGAACTCAAAACTATTGAAAAAAGTCTTAGGATTTTAATGATTTTTCACATCCCCTTACACTAGAGTGCCTGAATTTCTAGCAATTAAAAGAAAATATAGTGACCAGTATACTGTGTTGTTACAAGCCTCTTTTTCTATGCATTCTGACTAAATGCATGTTTTATTTTTCTCTCAGCTGGAAGATATTGTGAGTGGACGCACAAGACTATAGATAAGTCTGCAGAGACTGAATCATTTGAAGAATATGTAAATACCTTGCGGTTAGTGTGCGATGATGGAGAACCTGCCTACCTCAACTGGACAGTAGCTCTAGAAACTCCAAATGAACTGTATTATCAGGTAACAATTACTCAATATTGTAACTTCAGAATGTTGTACTTTTTAAGTTTAACAAATATGTACATCAAAAGAAGTACATGGCTAGTGGCCAATGACCATAAATGTCAGAACCTAATAACTTTAATAATTTAATCTTTCATCATACACATACAACTCTCTCTCCCCTTTCCTTTTTCTTCCTCTCCCTCTCATTCTCCATTCTCTTTTGCATATTCACTCTCAGCCCCTCCCTTTCCTTCTCTCTGTACAATTTACTGCCATAATGTTTTGACATCAGTAATAAACCTGCTTTTTCTGGGGTGATAAAATAGGAAGGAGAATAAGAACAAGAAGAACTTTTTTAACCTCTTTCTGTTTTATTCTGCTTTTACATCATTGAGATGGATATGAATACCTTTATAAACAAGTTGTTTATTTCAGAAGCCTGCTATTCTTTGAGATAACAAAGAAAAATATTTTATCTTTGAAACAAATGAAGATTTTGTTTTGAAAAGATTCAATAAGATAGAGGCATATTTAAATCAACGTCAGTTAACCTAACATTTATTTCATTTCTTTTACATTTACAATGACATCAATTCCACAAAAAACTGATTTTTACAAAAAGATGTCGGTTAGCAAGTTTTTGAAATAAATTATTGAAATGTCTTTTGACTTTTCTTTTGATAAATTCCACCTAAATTCCTCCTTTGATGAAGTACATTATATAGTTTAACATTTAAAAAACTAAAATAAAGAGAAATGTATAATAGAGAGACAGGGAGAGAGAGTGAGCAAAAAAAGAAGAATGTTGTGTACTGATGGATGGATGGATGGATGGATGGATGGATGGATGGATATTTTATTCATCCTGTAAATCATACATAGGTACCATCATATAGGACAAGTCAGCAAAATTATTTACAAAATTTTTAGTTGTATTTACAAAGATTTACATTAAAAGGCACAATTATAAAACAATTGAAATAGGTATATAAATGAGCTAGTAAGAGTTATATCTCTTATTGACAACTGCATTATGATATTGTACTTAGAAATATAGCAAAGTATAAAAAGTATGAAAATTATATACAGAATTTAATAATAAAGTTTGTCAACAAGTTCCCAGGAATTCATTAATTGAGTAGAAGCAATGGTGAAGCAAGTACCTATGCTAATACTGCCCTTTTTAAATACTGACATTTTGCATATGGTTTTGTTAGGTAGTGGCAGTTTATTGAAAAATGTTATTCCTAATTTTATAACTCTGTTTTTATGAGCACTGATATTGCTTCTCTGTACATGAATGTCTGTTTTCTCTCTCTCACGTTGTGATCATGAATTACATTGTTAAAAATATAGTAGTCACTTCCATCGTTTAGGTTTAATTTTGTAAATAATAGAATTTCAAAAATAAAAATGCATGGTAGAGGTAAGATTTTAAATGTTTTAAACAGTGATCTGTATGAGGATCTTAAATTGGCTCCTCCCATTATCCTTAGAAATCGTTTTTGCATTATAAACAGTGAGCTGCAGTGTGGCGAGTTAATGAACACATGCAAAATAGACATTCCAATGACACAAAGGATTCAACTTAATAAAATATTTTATTAAAAAATTCTAATATCTAGATATAGGTCTATGATCACCAAATGTATGAATATTAAATTTATTTATTTATTTATTATTAGTCTTATATTAGCAATGTTTCAGCACCATAGAGACTTGTTATTGCTTGGTATTTTGTTTGTAAACTGTCTATTTTGTTTAGCTTTTATCTTATTGAGATAGATATAGATGGCATTGCTTTTGCTCATTCTTAATGAAAAAAATTGAATGTGTTACATTCACATTACTTTCTCTAACCACTATCATTTATTTCTTTATAACTTCTACAAACTATACATGCAAAAGCTTACTTTTCTATCTACTTCTTGTTCCTCGAGATAAATGTTGCAGAAAAGAAATGGGCTCATTACACATTTTGTTGTACAAGAGGAATATACAATATGCTGAAGCAATAGTCAAATCTTTAAAAAGTGGATTGCTATATGAGCTTTGAAATTCTGTACCCTTTTCATGTTATTGCAAGAAACAACCAATGGAAACAACACTTCATTACACTCTATGACTTTCTCCACCCACTGTAGTTTATTTTTATATAGCTTCTACAACTACTCTCTCAAACGCATATTTTTCTATCTGCTTCATGTTAATTAAGATAAACTATACAGAAATAATTTCATTATACAAAGTTTGTTATATGTATGCACAAAAGGAATACAGAAGACCAAAATTATAGTCAAATGTTTAAAAGTGGATTGCTATGTGCTGGTCTTGTAGTTCCATACTCTTTACATGGTATTGCAAGAAACAAATGAATGGTAGCATTTTAAAAAATGACAAAGTAGTGAAAAATTCAAACCAATAACAAATGGCTGATGTCCCAAAAATGTTATTTGAAAGAATTGTATGTTTTAAAGAGATCTACATATTTTTGTGTAGTAAGCTTTTCTCTACCTCTTATGATTTATCAGTTATACCAAATTATAAGAATTCCTTCCAAATGAACAGGATTCTGAAGGCTATCCCCAGAATATTCAAGAGTTACATTTTACTTGCTGTGTAAATATTTTAAATATATGGTATTTTAGTCAAAACAGTGGAGCAATTTTTAAAAAAATGGCAGTCTGGAGTAAGGAGATTTTCTTGAAAAACCCCGTGTTGCATCCTTGGAAGATGCTAAACTTTAAAACCTTTTGATATTTATCTCACATTTTGCTTTTGTGTAATGGTGTTCACAAACACACACACACATGGACCTTTTTCTAAAAATGCTTGCTTTTCTATTGAGGTAAGCTAAAAACATACATTTACAGTAAATCTCAATATTGTTTTCTTGGATGGAACACAATGCTTCCTCTACCTACTACGTACATGGTAGGCAAAGTAAAAATATACATATACAGAGAGAGAGGAAGAAAAATGTTAGAGGGCATAATATCAAATTCAAAGTCATTTTACTTTGTGTCAAATGTTACCTGCCCAAAATTTAGTTGCAATTGGTGCAACAGAGTGGATCAGTACAAACAAGTGAATAAACTTTGAGTTTTATATGACAAATTTTTGGCTCTATACTCAGCAGTATTTGGTAACACAAGCAAGAATTAAGCACAGAGATTTGGACATTCAAAATTCAAAATATTCTACAGAAAATTGGTATGGGATCAACTTGGCTAGATAGGGAAAATATGGAAGAAGGATATTGGAAAGAGATAAAAACGAGAATAGAGGACATTGAGAAACAGGAATTATGGGATAATCTTAATAACATAGGTCTCTAAAACTATATAGAACATTGAAAAATGATTGGGAATGATTGGGGGGAAAAAATAAAAATTTGTGACAAAGTAGGAAGAGGAGGGATTGACATGGTTTAGAACAGGAGTTATGTACTTAAGTGAGATAAGGAATGAACATATTAAGGGAAAATGTCCAATTTGCAAAGAAGCGAATAGCATTGGTATTGCATCCTAGAATGTAAGCAAACAAAATTTTGGAGGGATGAATTCCTTCCACAAAAGTGGAAAAACTTTTGAAATAAGAGGTGGAAGAATTTGAATTTAAGTTCAGAAAAACATTTTAAAAAATGGGCAAGTTTATCAGTAGGATAAGGTAAAAATGTCTATGGAAGGTAGACAACATCAAAGATAATGACAATATTGGTAATAATGTATGAAATTAGTATGAGATATACAAGGATATCCAACCTTTAGATTTTTGGATTCAATATAATTATAGCCCCATTATATACACAATCTGGTGTTAAATATAATGTGGTATGAAAGAAACATAACTCTTTAAATTAAGGGGGATAAGCTGGGAAAATAGAGACTATTATTAATAATAAGTTAACATATATTTTGTAATCAAATGGATATATGGAAAAGTTGGAAACTAAACTAACTACACTCTTAACACAACATCCATAAAGGATTTATAAGCCTCTTAAAAACAACTGCTCTCTTGATCTACTAACCATTTTGGTTACTCTTTCGTTTGATGAGCATTTCTTCTCTCTTAAAAGTGTTTTTAGCTTTGAAGATGGATAATAGTCAAAAGAGGCTAATTAATCTGGTGAATGGGAAGGATGGTCATTAAATTCAAGGGCAACTTCATTAATTTTTTTTTATTGCAATGCAGGTCTTGTGAGCAAGTGCATTTTTGCAAAAAAGTTTAACTTTGGAATATTTTTCTGCCATATCTCTGAAATCTATTTCTGAAACTTTATCAAAGTGCATAATAATACAAATTCTACCCCCATCATTAATTTTACCATTTTCTAAGTAATCTACCATTTTATTCCTTCCTTAAACAAAAAAAAAATTTTTTTTGCTGTTGCCTTTTGGACACAAAGCTTCTGTACATGGGGCAAACCATCATGCTCCCATTTCATTTTTCTTTTGGTTCTTGATGATAGTAATGGAGCCATGTTACATTCATAGTTACAATTGTAACGGTATTAATGTTTCTTACGTAGTATGTTTTTGTGTAAGTTATTAGAACTTGTAGATCATGTTGTGCTGCTTACTTCACGCGTTGCCATCTTGTGACGTCATTCATTTGTTTGGTTCGTAGCTCCATCTGGCGTTAGCAATTTGCATCAGTTTTTGAAATAATTTTAAGTTTTGTATATTGTCCTCCGGCTAGCTATCATCTTATCTTGGTAGAACATGTATCTCTGTGCAGGTTGTGAAATGGAAAGGAATCCTTTATCCAGAAATTATACTGATGAAGAAAATTTGTTTTATAATTTTTTTTATTGCCGAACACGTTCACTATTTTACATATTGGTTTAGATACTCACCAAACTAAAACTGTTTGTAATAACTTCTTACTTATCACTTTTAACTCACGTACTTCAACTTTGTATATATTTAACTGTATAATATTTTAGATCTTTAATAATTTTTTGCTGCACGTAACTTGACAAACTGAAGGACTGACTGACGACGTGTAGTGTACACGAAATTTTGATGAACTGAAGGCGACCGACGTGTAAGGTATTGAGAATTTTGTTGAACTGGGGGCGATCTACCACGGACTCGACTTTATATACTCCCACTCCTCGACATGCCTAAAGATTATAAATGAACTTCTATTGGCTAATAAAACGCGCCAACATTAGCGTCTATTTTAATATCCAATGAAAACCACGAATACATATGCTTTAGGAACTATTCTAGAAGGTTCTACCGAAAACGCGCGAAACATTACGTAACTTCCTTGTTCCCAGTAATGATAAACAGCTCACCCCCTCGCTGCATTATTGCATTATTATTGACAGTTTCAGTACAACCGTATAAACTTATTTCCCAATAATAATTACAATTAATAAACATCGGAAATCAATGTCACATAAAAATACATATTCATATTACAATCATTATTTACATTTAAATAATTTGTGATACAAAGTACCGTATCACAATATGGTCCAAGTTTGAAGACTCCTCTTCAAAATGATGACAAATTGACAATTGAGTCTTTTATCAATGTTCGTATATTTTGTGATCCATTGAGCAACGATTTTTCTCATATAAAATCATGATATATATTTTTAAGATGCATTCACAGGAGATATTTAAAGTTTCTGCAGTGCATTATAGCCCACTTCAATCCTCCAAAATTATAGAATGCCCACAGAAATATGTCCAGGAATGGATGTAGAAATTTTGTCCTTCAACACAGTGTCCATCTTTGACAACAGTATTTCATCCAAAAATGCATTATCAAGATTTCACTGGAAATAAACATTTTTGGATCCCCTGAGCCCAAAAAAAATGGCAGTTATAAATAACTTCACAGACAGATAGACACACACACACAAATTTATTCAAAAACAAACTTTTATGTAAATATCACAATTTAAATTCAGCATCTTCCCAAAATGTGATAAAAAATTTGCAAGAAAATCCCCCATCCCAGACTGCCCTTTACATTGAAAATGTTTCATTATCTTTTATATACTCAAAATGCTTCTAGTGATTTTAAGATATTTTAATGACTATTAAATTATATATCTTGAATTTTCTGCAAATAGTTTGCGAAGTACCCTTCATTTAATTTTTTGTTGAACTGGTAAACCATAATAGATAGACAAAAACTTACTGGGGGAAAAATTTAGAGTAGAATGGAACATACAATTTGTATAAAATATATTTTCTCATTGCATTAGCCATTTGAAAGTTTACAATTCTTTTCTTTCTTTCCATTGCAAGAATTTGTTACTGTGAATAAACATTTGATTGCTGTTTCTGTATGTTGTAACTGAGTACTTCTTGCTTAATTTGAATTCATTCCTGAGCAGAAATATATCATGAGTAACAATGTGGATATAAAAATAACTGTATGTGAATACTTTATATATATAACAGACATATGTGATTTGTCATTGATACAGAAAATTATATGATGGTATCACATGAAATAACTTTTTGGGGGAGAGATAAAAGCTATTTCAAGCTATTATATGATTCCATGAATGAATATTTAATGCAAGTAATTTAAATGACTAATATGTATATTGTTGATGTTCTAGTGTTATACACACAATAACCTAGGATGGAAGATACATGTGGTAGATGCGGGTTACAAATCCAGACGGAATGGTATCAGCGCAGCTAGTACTACTGGCTTGTTTCTCACCAGCTCAACTCTCAGCATCATCACAGTATTAGTAGCCCTGGTCAGATGAAATGGGTTCTCCTGTCGAGTGTGTGCTACAGTGCAAACAAATCAAAGTGCTCTTTGTTGAAAATACTAGCCAAGTAGCATGTGGGTTACAACGGTATCATTTGGCCATGGACAAGAAATCTGATGATGGAGTAATACAAGCAAAGGAACACCATAACATATCTTTGCATCATCACCAGATTTTTTGTCTTTGTTTCTTAATGATAAGTCAATTGAAGTTTTAAAAACATGTCCATTTCTTCTCATTCCCGAAGGACAATAACTTCGACAATAATATAAACTCATTTGATAAATTGGAACGAGAATGATGTTATTGTTGTTAGAAGTTTTATGTGTGAGATTTTGTCATGATGGAAAATGTTACATGTTTTATTCACTGAGAGTGCCACTGCGCATGTGGCATTTAGTGGCACATAACTTTAGATGAAAACAATGCTTTAATCTTTTAAGACTGTATGCCGCACTTAAAAGACCTTTCAAAAATTATGGGGAAGGGTTAAATGAGAGTTAATTTAAATTACTACGAAAATCAATGATTCTATAACAAGTTGAGGTTTTAAAGTTCCACTGGGCAAAAAGTTTAGGTTCCAGATAAGAATGTGTTCAACTTAATGCAGAAGTTTGTAAAATTTTTGCATCACTTTTATAGAAAAGACAGCACATAACTTATTTATACTGTTACTGTAGCAGCCTCTACATTTTAAATACACATTTTATTAAAATTATTTTTAATATATCTGGGAACACACAAAGATGATGATCTTTTAAATTTAAGTAAAGAGAAAACATTATTAGTTGGTGAGGGTACTTTTTAATTGCATAGTTTTACAGATGCATGTTACATTTAATAGTATATTTATATTCTTAATAAGTATTTAACTATTTTAAGATACATTCCAAGGTACACTGTTTATACCTATAGCTTACACCATCATATATTTAAATTTTTCTTATTGTTTATTTTTAAAAATATATTTTTTTTTACATTGCAATTTGGTTTCATGGCATAATTTAGTTTTTTAGTTTGTTAGTTTTATTTTTATTATACTTGTGTAGTTAAATAAATTTATATTTCTGTTATTTTGTTTTAAATTAAAACATTATTTTTCATAGTTTACTGTTTTATTTTCTTTGAATATTTTCCTTGTCCTACAAAACACATATCACATGTAGCATATTATAGATATTGCAGACGCATAAGTTGGAATAAATCAATACAACTGAAATACGAGTCTGTTAAAGTGGCATAAGCTTATAAGTTAAAATGAACGGCCTACAAGTGGATATCACAGGTACTGAGTTATAAGTTTTACTCAGATATTGGGAGGTAATCAAAGCCAAAAATAAGCAGATACATGTCCAATGGTTTTTGCCATTGGCTTTTATTCAAAGAAAAACTAGTGTTTTAAAGTTAAAGACCAGCTAAAATTTTTTTCAGCCAGATGCCAAGATTATGTCAGCCAGTTGAAGTGATGGGAATTATATTCAGATTCAAGCCATATCCATGGCATTGAAGCTTTGCTTCTTGTATTTCTCCTAATGACTTATAAAATGTGCTAGTCAAATATGTTGACAACAATGTTGTAGGATAACCATAATCATCAGTATCATCTTAATTATTTACTATTATAATTTTGGAATAAATAATTTAAATGAATCTTTACTAGATTAGCCAAACCTCATAAACCTCAATCACTGAAATTATTATAAATAATAATTCAATATATTTGCATTTCTATAATTTTTATAATAAATTAGTATTTTATTTCATAAAAAATAAATAGGTAAACACTCACAACTTTACTAATTTACAAAATAAAAACTTACAATTTCCAGGACATGTTTCTAAGGCAACTTGCCTTCATCCTCAACTGTAATTCAGTTCATCCTCTTCCTGTAGGAGTCATTTTTATGTATTTGATAATGAGATCTGGTTCACTGGGTATATCAAACTTAATAACTGAATCTTGATTCTTCACAATAAAAATTTCTCCCAAATGGTTAATTCTATACAATTTTGGATGACTTTTAAAAATTATTTTCCTGCTTGAACTCCCAGGTTTCTTGTCAAAAATGAAAGGCTACTGGACCTTTTTATTTGTCTTTTTGTTAGTTTGTTTAACACCGCTTTAGCTCTTGGTCATACTGTGATGGTTACTGTAGTTCGTTGGCTCATCTGAGTTAGGGCGGGATTGAGTATTTTGCTAATAGATACTTTTAGTTCTGTAGTTGCCTCCCTGTACCATCTATTTTGTTGCTATTGAGTTTTGGCAGAATTGGATTTTTGAGATCATGGAACTGCTGGCTGTTCTTTAAGTATACTTCTAGTAATTGTGACGTTGGATGGATGGCCTTAGTTGTGCAGTCACCTTTCTGCACCATCTGCTTAGGTAACTTGATAGATGACTTTGCTTGCATAGGTGCCTTCCTGCACCATCTATTTATTTCTATTTCTTTTGTTCTGTGGGTAGAATTTTGGGTTGGGGTACTGAATATCCAATCTGATATTTACCTGGCAACTGAGGGCAACCACCAGTCAGATTGGCTCGTATGTAGGATTGCAACCTCTTAAATGTAATCCATACATGCTGCCACCTGAACCATCTCCAAGATTTTCAATTTGTTGGTATTTAATATATCTCCCATGATCTATGAAGTTATTTATAATTACCATAAACCAGGGTAACTTTGGGAAAATGCTAAGTTTTAGCTTTTGTGTTTCCTTATGAAAGCTAAAAATTATGCATTGTGCCAAAGTTACATCCCATCCCATAATCACCCTGAACTAGTTACCCTAATTTACATTATTTCATTTCATATTTGTGAATCATTATGAGAGCAAAACGTTTCAATGGTAAAGATGTGTCTCCAACCCAGGATGCCTGGACAGATGGATTGCTGTTCTCTGGGTTTAATCAATAACTGATGTCACATTAGATCACAATCAACAGCAGGAATCCCATAGGTATTAGGATATTAAATAATGGTGTGTAAAACCTGACCATTCTAAGTTTGAACATAAGCATTATAGCCCACCTGTATGGTGTAGGGGTAACATGTCTGCCTAGCATTCAAAAGATCCTGAGTTCAAATCTTGGTGCAGCTGGGTTACCCAGATATCAACATAATTGAAATGGTCAGGTCATCATCAAAATAATATACTAGGGCTGTCAAATTACAAAAAAACAAATGTTGTAGCTATTATGTTTATTGTTTATTGTTTACTGTGCTAAGAGTTTTACAAATTTGACAAATTTGATTGTCTACTGCACTTTGACCCTGGTCACTCATTCAGTAGACAATCACTACAGTTTATTTACATTTTACAATTTCTTGTCAATAAATTATCTTTCTCTTTTTTTTTTTTTTCATGTCCCATTTCCACTTGTTTTTCACCTTTTATTTATTGATTACTTAACCATCACACATTCACTATAGTTTTCCATTCAAAGTAAGATGCGCTACCTCTTACTTTTCTCTTTCCACTGTCCAAAGCCATTTATTTTTTACTTTACACAAAAACTGTCCAATGCTTCTAGCATCCTTACATATATTTCAATCATAAGTGTATTTCTATCCCCCTTCAACCACTTCTTATTAAAAAAAATTTTTCTCCAATTTTCTGTTCCTTGGCACTTAAATACTATGTGTTCAATGTCTTCATTACCACCACATATCGGACATTGGTTCTGAGGAATACCCTGTCTTAGCCCTTTTAGCCTCCATGCTCCGGTTCTTACCCATGCAATAGATGCTCTCTCTTCTTTATTTTCTATGTCTATATATTTTTCCCTACCCCATGTATTTTTCATTGGCCTATAATAAACTAATGAGCTCTTTTTGGCAATCTCACTGAACATGATTTGTATTTCTATATCTTCCAGTCTTTTCAATAATAGGGAATTTCTTCAAATACCCTTAAAAAGTCAAAATATTTTCTCTCTGGTGAAAAACAATTATAGGTGCCATGATTTATCTATTATTGCAGACAATTGCTGAACCATATTGATATTCTGGAAGCTTTCACTCCCTTCTTCAAGTTCATAAAAATACTAAGAGGTATCTCCAACTGTAATAGGAATTATTTGGTAGTCTGACATCAATGAGTAGCTGATGATGTAGGCATGTGCATGTAAGTCATGTCCTAGAAAGATTGACAAGTGTAGTAAGAATGAGAAAATAAGCCAACTCCTTACATAAGCTTTAGTGAGTAATTTATGAATATATTGCAATATTCTTTTTAAACAATTTAAATCATTCTCCAAAAGTGCTCTACATAATATAATGGTTTGATATATTTTAGAATTTTTCCTAACTTATGAATATTATTTAATATAATCTTTGATCTAGAGTGAATTGTGCTATATACTACAATACTAATGCCATGGGTGGGAATGGGTCACATCTTAAAAAAGACAATAAATATGGATCCAAGTGGATTTATCTAATGACAATAATTTTCATATTGAGAATGAAACTTGGTAGCATTTTTGACTAAAATGCTGCATTATATTTGTAAATACCTTGAAAAAGATTATTTTAAACCAGCCATAAGTGTTAATAGAACCACTTAGAGCTTTATGCAGTACAATATACTAATGGAGCACAATTTTATATAAAAGAAAAACATATGAAGAGCTGTCTTATTCAATTATCAATTTATGACAATAATAAACTGATAGTCTCCTGTACCAATATATATTCTGCTCAGCAATGCATATGTAGAGTTAGCAGTGCTAGCAAGACTACCCTAGTTATTTCATATAATAATTCTAGTTATACCAGTGACCTAAGACAATAGATGAATATCTTCGAAAATTTCAAAGCATACTACAGTGTAAAATTTCAATAGAATGAATAATTGTGTGCCAGTATCATTAATATTTCTATTGCATGAAAGAAACAAACTGAGAACAGAAAAGCACCTAACAAGCTTCTTTCTGTTGCTTAAGAAACTGAAATATTTTAAATATGTTTTATTAAATCACCAAAGAACTGTCAGCTACAATCCACATTGCAACCCTTAAGACAAAATTTGACATAAAAGTATCATAAATTAATAGTTTTGATGTATGAAATATAAGTGCTATTATTTTTAAAACTATCTATTTCATTAATTTGTTCTCTGGTTATTCATTCCATGAGGCACTGCTGTTTATTAAACATTTTTCATAATCTGGGATAAGTTTCTGTAGACCTTATTCATGAATAACAGAAAATTAATAGAATATGAAACATGTTTGTGCAAAGGAATTGATATTAGTACCTCCTTGGACAAAACAAAAGTAGTCAGGTATCTGCAAATTCTATGAGTCAATCACAGAACTTCATGTGTGCTCATAATAGCTGTGTTCACATAAGGTACAGCAACTCCAATATGCCTGTATCTGCATGAGCAAAAAAGCCTGTTACATTCACTAGTGCAAGGAGAAATTTCATGTGTCACCATCATCCATGTTTCTGGCATAAGCTTTCCTTTATCTACACTTATAATAAAACTGAAACTGAAAAATTTCTGGTAATTTTAAGTATTGAATAAATAATTGATGTTAATGTGTATAACATCAGCCTCCATGATGTAATGGATACCATTCAAGCGTCGAATGATGGATTTTTTTTTTTAGGTGTAAAAAACTTTACATGGCTTCCTTCAGATGGAAGTAAAAATCACTGGCCCTATGTTATATTTATTCACATATAAAAGAATCCCATAACCTGAGAAAAGATATAAGGTGTTACATTCACATGACTTTCTCAACCTACTATAATTTATTTTTATATTTAACTTCCTCAAACCATTCTTACAGAAGCTTATTTTTCTATCTAATTCATGTTAATCAAGGTAAAGCTTTGTATAAATAGTTTCATTATATATTTAGTTATCCTTACAATCCTTCAAAGTATTCTCCATCTTTCTCCATAGACAGTTGTAAATGGTGTAACCATTGTCAAAAGCCTATGTTACATACACTGAGGTATTGTCAACAGGGCTGAATTTATAGCTTGAACAGGATCCTGCACTAGTTTAAAAGGTTTTCCAGCAATGCAAGATTTCACTCAAGGAAACAACCAGAAGTCACATGGTACAATATCAGGACTGTAAGGTGGATGGTCAAGCAACTGGGCTTTAGCAACATCCAATTTCCTCAAATTTGTAGCTGTTCTGTGAGGAGATGTATTGTTGCATAAAAGCAATTGCCTTGAAGTTCCTGTCTTTGGACACTGCCACCTCAACTCTTCAAATAAAGAATTCAAAACATAAGTGCCATAGTATTCTCCATTCATTGTAATTTCTTCTGGCATGCAGTGAATCACTAATGGTCTTTTAGTTTAAGAGCACAGTGAACATTTGCTTCCAAGAATGAAAATCATGTCGAAGAACAACTTGTTGGATCATTCTCATTCGTTTACGCACATGCAATTCTCAGCTTTATTTGGTGTGGTATAATAATAAAACCAACTTTCATCACCAGTTTATACATCTGTTAAATGTTTAGGGTCATTCAGTGGAAACATGCTCAGCAGTTCCCTTGCACACTCCTTTTTTCTCTTCATTGTTTAGATAATATGGAAACCATTTTGCACAGATTTTTGCAGCTGAAGTATACAGTCAATGCTGCCAACACTAATATTGAATTTCATATTTAGCATTTCAAAAGTAATATGTCAATTTTCCTCCACCATGTTTCTCACTCTTTGAATTGTTCTCCCATTCACAGCTTCTCGATGCCAGTCAGAGTGAGGGTTGTCTTTCAAAGTCTCTTGCCCTTCTTCAAACAATTGAGCCCAACTTGTGATGGTATCAAATGCACACACATGATCACCATGAGCAGCTAAAAGGTCCTCATGGATTATTTTTGCTCTTTCATGTTGTTTGTGGTGTTTGAAAATGTAGAATATAATATTTTCTTTAGAAATATCCATGACTTTCACCAGCTGTTGACACAGGACTGAACTCAACAGACTATACAACTATGAATATTAAAGTTTAAACTCACACTTATGTATATTTTAGTAGCTTAAGGTCTATTGTTGCCAGTTATGTTACTTACATTTTTGTACCCATTATCGTCCAGTGATGGATAGACTGGTTGCAAAACTTTTTAAATGCCCCTCATATATATTGCCCTAGAAATTTCATACTCTTTCCACATCACAAGAAACAACCAAATAGCAACAGCACTTTAAAAAAGATGTCAAAAGCATTCAAATATTCAGTCCAATAAGAAAGTATATCTCGGTAACAGCTAACACTATAAAAAAGTTATTGGAAGCAAATTGTATGTTTTAAAGAGATCTACATTTTTTTGTGTGATATGTTTTTGTCTGTTTCTTATGGTTTACTAGATGTACAAAATTATACAAAACTTCCTCCAGGTGAAGAGGACTTCACAGATTTTTCCCAGAAAATTCAAGATATATGTTTTATTTGTCAAGTAAATATCTAAAGTATGTGTTATTTTAATCAAAATCGTTACAGCAATTTTTGAGAAAATAGAAAATTTAGAAAAATCTTCCATGTAAAAGGTAGATTTGGGTGGGAGGTATTTTCTTAAAAATCTTTGAAAGATGCTGCACCTAAATACCAAGTTTGGTATACCTATATCAGACATTTTGTTTTTGAATTATGCTGTTCACAGACAGACACACACATGAACCTTTTTCTAAACTTTTTTGGATTCCGGTGCTTCCAAACATGTATTTATGATACATTTTGACATCAAAATGTTTGGATGGAATACAATACTTCCTCTAATTAATGTAAGTATGTAGTAGAGAAAGTAAAACATATCTCTGAACAAAACATTGAACACCCATTATGTACATGCATCTCCTTAGTGCCAACTTGCAGTCATTGAGCTAAGCATTCATCACAATGGGCTCTTGTAGCAGGCAGAAAAGATGCTACTAAAAGTTAACTGGTTGCAAAAAACTTCCTAGCGACCTAAGTTGGGATGACAGGATTGATGGTGAAAGTTTATAATGGACCATTCAAAAATCACATTCTTTTAAATTCCTGTCTGTGTGTATGTTATCTCTTTACTCAAGAATGGTAAAATTGATTGGTGTGAAATTTGGTATGTAAATTATTTTAGATCATCCTAAAATACTATATTATCCCAACATTGGTAAACTAGCATAACTGTAAAATGTACTTTTGTACAAAAATTTCAAGTTTGCTTCCTTATGAACATAAAATATGATGTGGTTTATTTCATGCAGCTGTAGACATGTATCACACACTAGCCTTTAGATATCCTACTTTACCATAGTGATCATATATAACTTGCAAGATTAGTTTTCTCTTTGTTGATTCATCATTTTTCACTTTCACTAGTTTGCCAGAGGAGATATAACATCCTAATTACTTTCCCTTAATTAAGAGGGGGGGAGCTCTAATTGGGTATGAAGTCAAAGTTTTGATTGAATTTTGTGAAGAGGAAGAAAAGAAAAGCTAAACTTTTTCCACTTAAAGGGTAGTTTGGAGTGAAGCTTGAAAAGCTTTGCCTTGCACCCTTGAACAGTGTCATTAAAGTATGAAATGTGGTACTTTTCAAACTTTTTGGTTTTGAAGTGCACGCATGTGCGCGCGCACACACACACACACACACACACACACACACACACACACATACTGGGGATGAAAAATCTTCATATTCACTCAGTTTTGCCCATATTTCATTGACTATTGATGTCAGGGGTTCTGTATTATATAATAACTGTTGAGCATTTATGCAGTCAAATAACTATGGGACCAAAGAGAAGATAAAATCTGATGTGTTATATTCATTTTAATTTCTCTACCCTCCTTTCTACAAACCATTCTTACAAATGCCTACTCTTCAATCTACTTCTTGTTGTAGAGATAAACGTTTGCAAAAATGGTATCATTTTTTAAGGGATAGCAGTGACATATATGAGGGGAATGTCCAGGGGGTCTGTACACCCCTCAAAATATAAAAAATGAAACAATAAAAATGCAAACAAAAATCAAAATTGCAAATAGGAGTAAAGCAATAATGGGAGCCTACTAAATTAAAATTAAATATATATATACCTTGATGTGTATAGCCATAAAAGCCCAAGGCTGGGAAACAACAAATGCAGATCTAGAATGATCACCATAAACAGTTGACATACATAATAAAAATGCCAACCAGCTGATGTAACAATTTTTTGCCAAAGGCAATATGACCAACAGTTGTGGGTATGGATGTACAGCTGGGTGGAAAGCCTGGGCAAACTGAATTGCTTGTAGTGCATGCACTGATAGAAATCTTGCACTCTAATCACTCAATAATTTTAATGAGTTGTATTTAAAATAAATAAATATATGTCGGTAATAGGACAACTGGAGATAATGCCATTGGTTACTGCAATTTACACTGTCAAATTTCTCTCTCTAATATATATAAAATATTGAAATCACACTTTAAGAAATGAAAGGTCTTACACAGTGTCTTGAGCACTTCAGGAAAGTACAGTAAAACCTGCCTATATACTGAAAACCTGAACAAATTGAATATAAATCTCAGAATGGAGCTTTTTCTTATGTTAAATAAACCGGAAAACTGTCTAACGCAGAAATGAATAATTTTCTGGAAGTGCTTGCATAAATAACCTGACTAAATTAGATTATTATAGGTGTAATACATAGCTATGTGCTACATTTTTAAAGTGATAGCCATTAATTTTGAGCATCTCTGTACTTGCATGAAAGGTTTAAGAATTATGTATGTCAGATTTCACCTGGCACAAGTTATGTGGGGGCAGAGAAGCTCTAATTGTTATATGTAAGTTGAAAATGTAGCAAAACATACATTTGAACCCATATATTTTTTTATTCACAGACTTTTGTTTTAAACTACTCATTCAAATTCTGTGAGATCATTCTTTTTTTACTTTATTTTATTAAAATAGAACCCTCTGTAAGACGGAAACCTGTGAAAATGGAAAAAAAGATACCAGAACACTCACATTCCATTTTGGGCAGGTTTTGCTGTAGTACTAATTCATGAGATCAGACCAGACACCCCCAAAAAAAATTTACCTAGATCACTAAGGTATAAGAGAAATGCAAGAGACCAAAGTAATACATTTACAGTAGCAGTAGCAGAGGCAATTTTTCTCCACTTTATTGCATATATACTAGCTTAGGCTCTCATTCTGCTGCTCAGATTACTACTTTTTTAAGAAATTAATTTGAGGGATGATGTAGCTAAAACATGTTTATAAAGTAGTTCACTATGTAATGGCTTTGAAATTCTACTCAGCATGACAAGGAAAAAAATGAAGAGTAACTTAGCACTTTGAAAAAAGTATAAGTATTGTAAAATTCAAAATAATAACAAAGAATATCTCGGAAATAGTTAATACCACAAAGTAAATTATTTGACATAAATTGTGCACTTTAACTAAAAAAATCTACATTTTGTGTAATAAGTTTTGTCTCTCTTACAGTCTCTCTTGTATAATTTTGTCTAATCATACAAAATTCATTCCAAATGAGTAGGACTTTAAAGGCTGTTCACATAAAATTCAAGCTATAACTTGTATTTTCATAAAAATGTTTAAACATGTGGATTTTTGATGAAAATGAAGAGTCATTTTTGAGAAAATCAAAAATAACATGTTTTCCATGTTTTAGGTACTATGGATCAGGGGTGATTTTCTTGAAAACATTTGTCTTGCATCCTAGGAAGTTGAACTTAAATACCAAGTTTGAAATTTAACTGACTTTTGGTTTGTGGATTATGCTGTTCATAGACACACAAACACTTTTTTTCTAAAAAAAATCTTTTTTTTATTCAGGTTATCTCAAAACTTATATTTATGGTGAAAACTTTATATCAGATTTATGGATAGAGATGCTTCCTCTTACCTTCTATAGCTAAGGGGAAGATAGGTGGTAGAGAAAGTAAAAAGAAGGGGCCTTAAACTGAACTGTTCATGGATTCCTGTCTTGGCCATACATACTTTGTAGCAAGCAGGAGATCAATACCAGTGAGACCTTGCACCTCGCAGACCTTCCCCTTCCACACTATTGCTGCACCTTATGCTGAACACTTCCAGAAGGATCAGTCTATATACAAGGTGTAACAAAAATGTACGGCACCAATTGCAGGACACATTCCTCACACGTAGATGAAGAAATTATGTTATACATGCATCAACCCGCCGTTGTAGTGAATCCCGGATGCGCTGATGTATCCCTGGAGTATTGCATATGGTTTTGCAGCCTTCCATAATATGGGCACGGAGACTCTGGACATCTGGTACTGGGGTTCGATACACAAGAGCTTTCAAATGCCCCCACAAATGAAGTCCAGTGGGTTTAGGTCTGAGGAGCGTGGAGGCCAGGCAATTGGTCCACCTCTGCCTATTCATCTGTCACCAAATCTGTTGTTTAGAAGCCGACAGAAATTAACACTAAAATGAGGAGGTGCTCCATCGTGCATGAAGTACATGTTTTGTAGTACAGCTAGAGCCACATCTGCTAACAGATCAGGTAGAACACTCTCTACAAAATTATGGTAACTTTGTCTGTTGAGCCTGAGTGGAAGAATGTGAGGCCCTACCAAACATCACCAGCAATGCCGGCCTAAACACTGACAGAAAATCTTTGTTGATGATTTGTTTCAACAGTTGCGTGAGGATTGACGTCAGCCCATACATGCCAATTGTGATAAGTTACAATCTGATCTCTTTCAAACGATGCCTCATCTGTGAACAGCACCATTGCACTAAAATTAGGGTTGACACTTTGTTGCATAAACCATTTGCAGAAGTGTACCATGCAGGAAAATCAGCTGCTGATAGTGCCTGCACATGCTGTAAATGGTATGGATACAGTCGGATCTTGTGTAACACTCGCCAGACAGTCATCTGGTCAACATTCACTGTTGCAGCCACTTGTCTTATACTGATGCTAGGGTTGTTGTCAACTGCCTGAAGAATTGCCACCTCCCGTTGCAGTGTCCTTGTCCTTCTAGGCCTACTCCGGTCATGAGTATCAGGCTGAAATGCACCATGTTCCCTAAGCTGACAAACAATGGCTTCAAACGTTTTCCTGTTGGGGCACCTTCATCCTAAAAATCTCTCCTGGTACAAATGTTGAGCACAAGCGCCATTGTTATCTGCTAATCCATACTTCAAATGGGCATCTGCTATCTCTGCATTTGTGTACACTACCATTGCACGAGCCAAGTCTGTGATCAACTCTACTAATACGTAGTAACCTGTGTGCTTGCCAAGATCATACTGATCACTGGAACAGTTGATGTTACCTGTAAACAAGCAATAAATGCAAGTCGCATGACAACAGGGACATGTAAGACAAAACACTGACGGTGCACCTACGATAATGACAACGTAACCAGACATAACCAAGAGTGCATGTTCCCCATGATTGTAATGTTCTGTTTGTGTGTGTTTCCCATGATTAATGAGTTGTAACATGGAAACAAAGCGTTTCCAGACCCATGTTCATATAACAAAAATTTCTTCATCTACATCTGAGGGATGTGTCCTGCAATTTGTGCCGTATATTTCTGTTACATCCTGTATAAATTAAATACTCCAAAATCTCAGAGCAGCATTCACTTCTTTAAGGATGATCACTACAATTTGGATGAAACATCAGCTTGTAAAATGAAAACCAATTGTCCATCCCATTGAAACCCAGAAGATGAATATATTAACACAGACTCCAACCATGAAGGCCTACACTAGGATCTTGAATTACTGAATGACCTGGTACATTGAACATTAGACAAATACTTTATCAAATTTGTTAATTTCTTACAAAACTTGTGCATAATATAAATCTGTGACATTCTCAAAAATATTGCAGGGGTAAGATCTTGAAAGTTTATTTTGGGTATTACCAAAATTGTGCTATCTGCTTGTGCCCACTGTTTTGTAAAGGCTATCAACCTTTGGATTTTATTTGATAGGAAGAAACAGAATTTCTGTTTAAATGAATTCTTGTATTAGTATTCAATGAACCCAAACTACCCTTTACATGATACATGTATTTTTTATTTTCTTAAAAATGGTCCTAATAGTTTTAATTAAAATATCATATCTTTAAGATATTGGGATTACAAATAAAATGTATATTTTGAATTTTCTGCTAATAGCTTGTGAAATCCTCAGAATGAATTTTCTACAATTTTATATAACTTGTAAAGCATAAGAAATACGCAAGATATTACTACATAAAATGTGGAGTTAATTTCAATATATAATTTATGTCAATTCATTTTTTGTAGCATACCAGCCATTTTTAAATATTCATTACTTCATCTTTAAATTTCCCCTGTTCATGTGCATTGGTCAATTTGCCATTTCCTGCTTTGGTTCTTTAGCAACAGAAACTGATTTAATTTATGTTGTTTTTTTCCCCATCTCATATATGCAAACCAAGTGCATATTGCTTACTTCAAGATTATTTGTTGTCATAAATTGATCATAAACTAAAATGAATAAAAAAATCACTATTTATGTGAATAATGCAACGGTATTAATGTTGTTTTTACTTCATGCGTTGCCATCTTGTGACGTCATTCATTTGTCTGGTTTGTAGCTCCATCTGGCGTAGCAATTTGCATTAGTTTTAAAATAATTCACTTTAAATGTCCTCCAGCTAGCTATTTGGGTCGAACATGTATCTCTTTTGCAGGTTGTGAAGCGGAAAGGAATCTTTTATCCAGAAATTATACTGATGAAGAAAATTAGTTTTATAATTTTTATTGCCGAACACGTTCACTGACACTTTTACATATCGATTTAGATACTCGCCAAACTGAAACTGTTTGTAATAACTTCTTACTTATCACTTTTAACTCACGTACTTCAACTTTGTGTATATTTAACTGTATAATACTTTAGATTCTCGTAATTCTGCTTCGCGTAACTTATGACGCACTGAAGATAGCGTGCTAGAAATTTTTTTATGAACTGGGCGACCGACGTGTAAGGTATTGAGAATTTTGTTGAACTGCGGGGCGATCTACCTCGGGTTCGGTTTTATATACTCCCACTCCTCGACATGCCTAAAGATTATAAATGAACTGCTATTGGCTAATAAAACGCGCCAACATTAGCGTCTATTTTAATATCCAATGAAAACCACGAATACATATGCTTTAGGAAATATTCTAGAAATTTCTACCGAAAGCGCGCGAACATTACGTAACTTCCTTGTTCCCGGTAATGATAAACAGCTCACCCCCTCGCTGCATTATTGCGTTATTATTGACAGTTTCAGTAAAGCCGTATATTAATAATTACAATTAATAAACATCTGAAATCAATGTCACATAAAAATACATATTCATATTACAATCATTATTTACATTTAGGTAATTTATGATACAAATTACCGTATCAATAAAGAGATTATGTGAAGTTATAACAGGAAGAGAAAGCCATGTGATTGTGGCACATCGGATATTTTTTTAAACACTGTCCTGAGTACTATTGCATTTTAATTTCAAGGCAATTACGACCATTGCCTGACCCAGCATATTTTAAAGCTTTTCACACAAACATACATTCAGTAATTGATGAAGTAACATAGTGTTACAAAATCAACTCCACAAAATATACAACTACTTTCAGTATATTGTTATTTACTTCATACTTGTTGGCATGAGCCAGAAAGCTTATCACTGACGGTAAGAATGTTTTTCCCTAACTTTAAGCTGTAAGTGTTTAATTTATGTGTTGTGGAATGACAAGATCTAAATGCCTTGCATTAAAACAAAAAAGCAAGCAAGTCTACAACAAACAGGGATATTCTAAATCTGGACATGCCTCAAAGCATGCCAATGCTTATTTAAAAATGTCATGGTTATCTTTTTACTATAATTTTGCATTTACTGAGAAATTTATTTGAAATATACCTTGTCATTATAATCTGCAAAAATAAAATCCATGTACTTTCACTCACAGTCATGTAACTCAACAAACTGTCAAATATTTCTTGTTGTAAAATGGAACAAAATACAGAGATAAAGAATTTTGACAAGTTTCATCATAAGGTTTAGTTTAAATCTTCAATGTTTTATGATTCATTGTAAAGAATAATCAAAACACATAATGGCTGCCCAGCTTACCTTGACATGAGGGTAGCACATATGCCTTACATTTAAGGGGCCCTAAATTTGAAATTCAGTTGGGGTGTGTTACCTGATAAGATTTTTCCAAGGGTTTTTCTGAACCTCAAAAGATGAATGTAAGGTAATTCTAAGCTCTATGAACCTTGGGCTCATTCGAGCATAACCAATTTTCTCCTTTGCCATGGTCATGAGTTGGAGCATGATGCTCCCATTCCCAGCCAGAGAATGCATATGATTTCATGCCCACCCATGTGGATGCAAAATTTTCAACCCATGTACAGAACAGCTGCCTATTTAGTATTATGATCATTTGAGCAGCTACAATAGGCAGTGGTCCTCAGGTTGTGAAAGCTAACATTCAAGTTGGGGGAAACATCATGCTGACCACATCATCTCCCTGTATTGGCTGAATGATCTTCCCCCTCTGCCTTGTGCATGTAAGCATGAAGTCAAGAGCCAAACTGGTAGGCCAAGACCCACTAGGGCTTTACTGTCACAGATTTAACTTTATCTACGTCCTACCTGATTAAAGGATTTAAACTATTAAAAGAAAGAAAAACAAGAAAGATGTTAGTCCATAAAAACCCAAATGTTAGGATCTATGAATCTCAGGAGATTCTGTATAAAGATGACAAAGTTTCCCATATATTTATTTTACAAATCTGGGATCTCTGTTTAATCATCAACTTTTTACTATTGAAAAATAAAACATAAAATAGTTAAAACTTCAAAGTTTACCACTGCAATCATTAATGCATAGTGACACTCTCTTTCTTTCGTTCCTCTCCGCACACTAAAGATACAGGTGAAATGTCAGTGCAACCAAGGGATTAGAGAGAGAGAGAGAGTAGAGTCAGTTATGAATACTTGTGGAACACTCCATGTTGACTAAACAAACAAAGAATGTTTGTGTAAAAGACTGTAATGGTGAAATAAAGGTCAATAAACCTAAAATTGTTATTTGTTACAATGCAAATAACAAAAACTTCAGAAATGTATAATAGAAAATAAAGAAAAAGAATTTGCATTTGAAAAACTAAATGTAATACAACTGAGAGCATCCCATTTCTCAGGAATGACCCATTTGCTCTGTTAAAAGCAACACTATAGTACTATATCAACATATCTAACGTGGAATTGTTCACTTAAATCTGGCATATGCCATAGAAAAGTTATCGTTGGGTGTTGAATTTTACTTTTTGAATTCTAGGATTTTTCTTTGATTTTTTCCCCCTCTCATACATAATTTATTAATTTAAATTAACTATCAGTTACAACACAACTAACATTTTCCATTACGAAAAAGAACATGTAAAACTTTTTATTACATAGTGAAAATTTGAAAATCATAAATCGAAATGAAACATTTGCACTTCAAAAAATGCATCATAAATATACCTATACATATATTGTGGATAAGTAAGGCTGCCAAATTTGACAATAATTTTAAAGTAGTTGTTAAGAATGTAAACCAACCAAATATGAATGAATGTATGGGTGCTATTTACAAAATGTATTTAAATTTATCATTATGTAAGGTATAAAAATAATGCTGTTCCCATCCATTAAATGATTTTGTTAAAGAATGCTTGTTACTATAAATGTAAGAAACATAGTTTATAATTTCATATCTATTAATCTGTCACTATTCAGGTGCTCAAAATGTTAGATATAGTACTCTATGTTATATACTTTATAGTTATTTATTTCTAGCAAACGATTGTATAATCCGTTATGCATTTAAAATCAGATTTGCTGTTCATTTGTTACATATAATTAATTATTTTATCTAGATCTAATTGCTGACATATAGTAGGTGTAAAATAATTTATTTTTATGTTTACAAAGGCATGAGTCAGTTTCAAATAAACACTATAGAGTAATACCTTAACCCTAACACACACATACGTACATACATACATACATAAACACAAACACAGAAAGTTAAATATAACATTTATAAAAACTGAAGAAACATAACACCACACTGATACCAGTTCCTCAATATCACTAAAGAAGTATTTTGAAATTGACTGGATGTTGAAACTAGTATACTTTTTAATTTCTGTAAAATAATTATCATCAAATGAGGCAACTTGTAATATAGATGTTTAGAAAAGTGATAAGGTATTTTTAAAGCTATAGTGTGATGTTAATAATATTCACATTGCATATAACATGTAAAAGTTACACAACTCAAAATTCTAGGGAGAGGAATGCTATGAAGGTATAATAGAAAAAATTGAAAGTAGCAAGTAAGCAGAGTGACATTGCAGATCTCATTGGTGCCCATAGACTTTTATACCCCAGTGTTTGTTAGTAATTTCTTAATCAAGCTGAGAAATAATGTGAGAAGATTGTGTTTTTCATTTTTCTAAAAAAAATTAAGAGTTTTTGAGCTGGGTCACTCTTTTATGTTATATGTAAATTTATTATCTACCTAGAAGGACCAACCTATCATCTTAATGGGTGCGGTTTTTATTTGTTTTATTCCCAAATACTAAGCAATATATATATACTTTTAGTTTATACAATTTCTATATACCTTTGACAACCATATAGGCTTTAACTATACAATGTACCCACTAGTATTCTGGGTTTGTTTATAACTTCCAACTATCTCTTTATAGAATAAGGGGAAGAGAAAAGCTTTATTAATTTACTAAGGAAACCAAAATATTTTTGACATAAACTACCAATTAGAACAAAATAAAATACCAAACATTTACTAATCTGTTTTTGCTGATTCATAGCTAACTTCTGCATTAATTCGTGCTTGTATAGTTTGTGTTGTCTATATAGAATTTACACTTAGGAAAACAGTACAAGTCTTGTGGCAACAATGAACAATGTTGCCAAATAACAGTGAACATAGCTGTAGTAATCATTTGTTTATGACATCATGAGTACATCTGATTCAGAATTTTATGCCGTAACAAATGCATGATTTTGAAATAGTTATCAAAGCAATACAATCCTATTATCTTTGGGATTATGGCAGGCACAAACCAGCAGATAGTATAATAACCAAGTTTACTCTGCAGTAATCTTAATGTTATAAACATAATTAATACATAGATAATAATGATCAGAAATTATAATTGATCACCACAATTAATTGTCATTTTTATGGCTAACTTATATTCTTATTAATTATTGCCACTAGCTAACCCTAATGTTATAAATGCTTAAGTGTCATCATAACACATGCTAGGGTTGCCAAAAGTCAGTTTATAAAGTGCTGTCTAAAGAAGGAGAAGGAAAGAAGATGAAGAAGAAGAAGAAGAAGAAGAAGAAGAAGAAGAAGAAGAAGAAGAAGAAGAAGAAGAAGAAGAAGGGGAGGAGGAGGATGATGATAATAATGATGATGATGATGATGATGAAACTTCAATTTGAATCATTAATTCTTATTCACTTTTAACCCATTTACCCATTTAGTGCTCTCTGCTATTTATAATCTGCCCCAGTTTTCTTTTCTTCAGTTTTATAACAACTGACAAAAATGGACATTATACGACAACTAGCTTCTTTAGTACACAAAGTGATGCAACAGTCAGTGACATGATTAGTTATGACATAATTGTACAACATTGAAGTGAAGATGTGACAATGTTCTATTTACTGTGTCAAAACTCTAATGCATTTTAAGTAGCAGAAGTAACAATGTAGAAGAAAATTGTTGGTTTTTTTAAACGTTTTGTTACATATGCAAAGGTTGTTCACGAATTCATGCACTAACTCTCCAATATAGATTAAACTGAAATTGATCCTATTCCACAGACAAACTGGGGATAAAAAGTTCATGCAGTGCTTGTTCTAAGTAATAGTGTGTAAGAAGTTTCGTTTCATTTCATTTCATTTCTTTATTCATCCCAATTGATCATAATACATGATTTGGGCAACATCATAAGTATATGAGTACAGTAGTATCTTAATGTTTAAGCTTAACATAATTACAGTATATACAATCATATTGAACCAAATAAATAATAAGATCTATTCATTCAAAAATTCATCTAGAGTATTTCTTAAGTTCTCTTTTGAACTTGTTTGTTTCTTGAATATTTTTAATTTCCACAGGTAATTTATTGTAAAGATAGCATGCTGCAAAATTAGAGTTAGTTTTATACAATTCAATCCTATGTGTCTGCGCATGGAAATTTTTGCTTATTCGGTCATCCTGTATATTTCTATGAGCAAATTTAGGAAAATATGGTGATATGTATAGAAAAAGTAAAAGCCCATAAGACCTGTAGTGATTTCTTAACTGTAAATTCACTATAAACTTGATCAGCAAACACAATTGGATCACTTTACACATACATCGTAGTTCCTATTTTTCCTCTCCGCATCCTTCAGCATGGCAAATCTTTTAAATGTTTTTGTATTTGGTAGTCTGCAAGGAAACACTAATTGTGTCCTCCTGTACCTTTATGCTGCAGCTTATAATATACCTATGAATCAGCAGCACTTCTTTCTCCATCGCAAAAATAAGCTACCTACAAGAAAGCTTCACTTACCACTTCTGTTGATGAAAAAGGATCAAGAATATAGTCATAAACTATCAAGAAGGCAAGCATAAAATAGCTATAAACAGTTCATTATTACAGGTACCAATGCTTCTAGTGGAAATTGGTTTTACCTTTTTTCATAAAGGTTCTGGATAGCTAATTTTTTGTGAGTTCATACTTCATAAATGTTTAGTTAACTCACAGAACATGATTAATGAGAAATTCGTGGCAAGGTAATTGTCAAAATAATGGTTGCAGTCCTTCTAGTGTTAACAGTGTGGTATTTAAAAATATCTTGCCACCTTGATTCCAAGTTTGCTCCATTGATGGTGTTCCTTAAATATGAAATAAAACATTGAACCAAAATGGTTTCCCACAATTATATCCTGAAGCAGCCCTCATTTATATTCTGGTTTCTGAAGCATCATTGCATACAGAAGAAATTGCATGGGAAGTAAACTTGTGTTATTTTAATGGTTAGCATGAAGTTTTGGGCTTTGTATTTCACAACATACTTTCAATTTTCCAGTTTCCAAAACAATTAATCATGTTATACCTAAAAATTGTGGCACATTAAAGGAAACAATAAAATGACCCAAAAAAATACAATAGACATTCGAAGATTACCAGGATATCTTCCTTACATCCATCCTACTTATGTACAAATCTCATTTTGTAGCCAAGAATATCAACATGAATGTATGTATAGAGGCATATCACATCCTATTTGCAGTGAATATAATGTAATTTATATCTGAGTGTGGTTACATTTCCCTACATACATTATTCATGTAAAAAGACAGATGTATTGGTATATTGTGTTAGTTAGCATTCTAAGGTCTCTTTTATGAGCAGCTTTAATGTTATGAGGAGTACAATAATAATCACTTTTCTTTGTGAACAGTTTATTTTATGGTATTACTTAGTTTGCAATGGATATGTTACTGAAATGGAAATCCAAAGTGTCAAATTCTAACTTTGGAGTAAGAGGAATTTGATTCAGTTTTATACTCCATAATTTAATCTGCTCTCATCAGTGTTCTGGTTTTGATTTTCAAACATAATTTTTATCTATATTAGGTCCCCTGAACCTAGGAAAAGAAAACAAATTTTTATAAAAAGGGATGTGTGCATGCTTATATGTGTGTTAATGTGAGAGAAACAGATAATACTATAACTAAGACTAAGAAATGAAAAGTTATTTCATCATTTTTAAGCATGCAGGGAAAATATTTTCAAGGAATTCTCATCTTAAATTACCCTTTGCATAAAAAATTATTTGTAGTTTTTTATTTACATGGCTCTAAAGTTTTGGTTTAAACATCAAATTTTTTATGTTGGCATGGCAAATGAAATACATATACTTATTTTTTGTAAATAGTTTCTGAAGTCTTTATTCTTAATGAATGCTATATAATCATGAAGTTATGACAGTTAGGTGAAACTTACTGCAGTAAAAATTTAGACCTTATGAAAGTACATCATTTACATCATATAACATAGGCTTTTCCATTTTCAGTGTACTGTAGTATGCCATCTATGTAAAGTGTTTTAAAATGTGTGTTTGCCTATTTTTTGCTCCTCCTTTCTCCATTACATGGATTAGGCTTGCTTACTTATGCCAGCTTCACACTTTCCCAAGCATTTCCGCATGGTCAGTCATGGCGACGGCAAATTATATAAGGAAAGGAAAACCACAAAAATAAATCCCAGCCTTAGGGTGATAACTTGAGCAGGAGCTGGTAATTCCTCCAACATAAAAATAAAAATTACTGAGAGACTTCATATAATTTAATTACAGATAAAAATTGTTTTGTTGTTTGAAAAGTTGAGAATTAAACATTTCTTAATGTTTGCAATAGTTTTAATGCTCTATTTATTTATTTATCTGCTAATATTAAGTAGAAATTCCTATACTTCGAACATATCAATAGAGTCCACTTAGAATAATGGGAAACTGCTGAGAGGAACCTATAAGAATAGTCAATTTTAAGCAAAAACTTTACCTTTTTTTCTGGGTTACTATATTGAGTGGCATCTTGTGAATAATTTTATGAAGTTTCAATGTCATTGTCTTTAAAACAGCTCATTGGCAGCCCATTAAAAATGGCCATATGCTCATCATGCACAGTTTCTATAATCTTACAAAAGTTATCTATTGTTTCCCAAAAATTGAAAAAAAATCTTTGCATCTTGTTAGAACTAAAATTTATTACTCTATACATATGTTTCAAGCATATGGATAAACGGCTTTTGAGAGAACATTTCCATAAATGCATTAGTTTTTCAGGAGAAAATAATTATTTTAATTCAATCAATTTTTTTCAAAGAATTTAAAAAGGATTACTAAATTTGAATTTTGACTGGTGATATAGAAAGAAAGAACATGAAACAACTGCAGATTAACTTATAAGCCTTCTTTTAAGACTTCATTTAACAAATTTTACTTATTAGTGTAGAAGCTATTGGTTGTTTTTAAATTTAGAAATGCATTTTCCATCTATAAGTGTAGTAAAAAACACTTTCCCTCAATGAAACTAGAAAATAGATTTATAATAGGTTCTTTTGCTTAATAAATGACTGCCATAAAGTGGAATTAGATCAAGAAGTGGCTTCAATCTCTCAGTGTCAGGATGAATAATCTTGTTGCAAATCAAATTACCTAGATGGTTATAACATTTTGAGAGAATGTGCTCTTTTTTTCCTTCAGAGTAAGCCTATGTTTATGAATTGTTCATACAAAAGTTACTTTAATTCCTATCTTGTTCCCTTAGGGTAATTTCCATAGATTACACACCATTTGTCTATGCACAAGCACCTTCTAGAGCCTCTCAGATACAATGTTTGCAACATTCTTTGAAAACAAACCACATATATGCTGAATCCAGAAAGGAATGCAACAGAATTGGAAGAAATTTCCTTCTGCCTCATAAAGTTTCTTTTGTAATAAATTATGCAACAACATTACTAAACTTAAAGAATGAATCAAAAAAACTCACAAGAGAAACAGGCTATAGAAAGATAAAGGCCATGAAAAATGAGAAGAAAATTAATTTTGGCATCTTTGCAGAAACATGTTGATGCAACCGCAGAAAATACAGACATCTGCATGCACGCATGTGTGCATATGTGTGTGTGTGTGTGTGTGTGTGTGAGAGAGAGAGAGAGAGAGAGAGAGAGAGAGAGAGAGAGAGAGAGAGAGAGAGAGAGAGAGAGAGAGAGAAGTGTATAACTCAAAAACAAAAAGTAAAAGTTGGATTACTGGTGTTGTAGTTCAACACCTTCCAAGGATGTGGCATGATGATTTTCAGAAAATCTCCCCATCCCAAACTACCCTTTCCTTTTTATTTTATTAAAAATGGCTCTAATGACTTTTATTCAAATATGGTATATTTAATGTATTAGGATAACTCTTTGTAGTCCTCTTTGTAGTGATGACTGTTATAATTTTGATTAACAGGGGAAATCAAAAGATGAGTGGAAACTTACTACAGGCAATTTGTAGAATTCATTAAACTACAAAATTTGTGTCCCTTTTTTTCCTTTTCTGTATCATTAGCCTTTTTAAAAATATTGCATATTGTGTAATTATAGCTTGCCAAGTACATCATCTGATGGACTTGTTTGAATGTTTGCTTTCTTTTTTCTTTCCATCACAAGGACTATGTGTTACCGTCACTAAACATTTGAATGCTGCTTCTGTAATAACTGAGCCCTTACTGCTTAATTTGAAGCCAAAAGTGTATCATGAGTGACTTAATGGTTAGAAGTTTTACATTAACATAGTAGATATACATGAATTAGTCATGAATAGAGAAACTCATGTGAATGTTTCAAATCAGATTTTATCCATTTAGATTGGTTGTACTACTTCTGATTTTCTGTTGTTGAAATATTCTGCCATAATCCTGTTATTTTGTTTTATATGAGGGACATCCAGAAAGCAAAGAATGGCTTGCCATAACTAAATAATAACAAAAGATACCAACACAAAACTTTATTTGCAAAGATACAGTACCTTACTCTATTTCTCAATGGAACTGTCATTGCTGTCAAGGCATTTATTGTAAATTGGTACTAGTTTTTCAATGCTGATGCTATACTCTTCTACTGTCGCTGCCTCTTTGAGGTCTTCATCGGTTGGCAGCTCTTTTCCACCCAAAAAGTCCTTTAGTTTCAGAAACAAGTGAAAATCCTGAATTGTTTCCTCAACATTTGCTTTCAACTTATCTTTAATGAGTGATGGCCTCCCACATCGGTCTTCATCATGCACATCGGTTCTTCTTCGGTTAAGCATTATGCACCATTTCCTCAATGAAGACTCATTCATTGCATTATCACCATACACTAGCATTATTTGCCTATAAATTTCTATTGGCCAAACATTTTGTGCATTCAAAAAATGAATCATACTATGCACTTCACATTTGGCGGGAGTTTTAATTGGCGCTGCCATTTGGATATGTTGTAGAACAGACAGGCATGACCTCACAGCAACAAAATTTGACTCACAATAAGGTGAAGTAAGGAACTAACTAGTGTGCATGCAATTGTGGTGGTGGGGGACCGGCACCGAGCATGATGTGCAATTGTTCTTTACTTTCTGGTCAATCCTTGTAGTTTTCAATTTTATTTTATATCACAAGAATGTTGCACAGTTTGAGGTTTCAACAGGGTTTACAGTATGTAATATAAGTAGAAAAGAATATGGATATATGAGACATTAAAAGAAGTACAATGAAAGTATGGAATTTATTATAAATCAAAAAGAAATAAAATAAGACTTAAATATTGTTGACAGATATATATTTGTCACAAGCAGTACAATAATAGCAAAGAGAGATAGGCAATCTATGGTTTGTTTTAAAAATTGTGGATTTAGTTTTCAAAAGCATTATTACATATGTAAAGTAAATTTAATGTAAAAATCTTTAGGTTTTTAAAAGCTTGTCTGCAGGAATCCTTTTGCTTTAATCCTTAGCTTATTCTAATTGCCCCTTTCTGTAGAATAAAGACTTTGGTTATGCATTTAGCTGTTCCCTATCCCCATATCATTATACCATATGATAGGCAAGGGTGTATTGAACCATGATAGACAATCTTTAAATTGTTTATATTTATCAATTTAGCCAATCGTTTTAAAATGTATAAGCCGGAGCCAATTTTATTCAACATTTTTTTCAATGTGTATACACCAGATTAAGTTTTTATCAAGCATTATTTTCAAAACATTTGCAGTATTTATCTCATTTATAATTTTGGCTCCACAGTTACTCTTATATTTGTGACATTCCTATTTTGTTGAGTTTGAATAACTATGAAATTTGCTTTTTTCTGCATTTATAAACAGGTAGTTTGAGCTCAGACACTGTGCAACTTGGTTTGCTGTAAAAACATACCTATGCAGAACAGTTATTCGGAGCATTGATGTAAGATGCATTGCTTTATCTCTGCACTCCCACCAGAAGAATAAAAAATATAACAAATACTATCCACAAAATCAATTACAATGCCTGTAGGAAAATAAACAATAAGTAAAGTATAATGATGAATTTAATGCATTCATGTTGTACCACCAAACTCATGTCATACGTTATAGGTTTGCCATCCCTGCCCTAGGCATTCCTACATATATTTGAATAGGATGTGACTGAATAGCTTGTCTGGTTTGAAACTGTGCATATAATTATATTACTGAGCAATAATCCTCCAAGTTTTCCATTTCAGTAATGTCATCCAGCATGACAATAATTTTAATGATGGTGATAGTGGTGATGGTGAAGATGGTAAAGATGATGATCGCAACAATGACATGTAGCATACACAGCTGCTGAATTTAATAGTTTGCAATTTTACAAAAGAATGATATGACATATAGCTAGTTGATTACTTGGTAAGATATGGAGATATAAATTCAGGAACTAGTAACTGTGGAAATCTTGAAATTCAGCTCATTCTGATGAAGCTGGGCTGCATTACTTGAGCTGTAAACAGTGCCAACAGTAATTTGGTAGTGAGAGAATTTTTATACTAAAAATTCCTTAATATTTGTATTATGAAATGAATGGTTTTATATAGCATTGCTACCTGAATGTGCAAGAATATAATATTAGTAAACTAGAAAAATAAAAGTTTCCCTACCAATTCCTTACAATTAAGTTGGGTAACTGAGTAGATATCACTTCTTACGTGTTTGCAAAAATTAATGGGTAAACTTATAAAAGTTGCATAGGAATATGCTTATACTTTATTAAATAACTATATGAAATTTTAAATGCACACAGAGTTATTTATTAATCTAAAAAATGAAAGTTACTGGCCAAGTCATAATGGTTTAAATCAGGGCTGATAAGATGGTTCACTAACAAACAGGAATGGCACCAATAGGTAGGTGCCATAATTTGAGTCCAACCTTAAGCTCCCGGGATGAAAATGGATATCAAGTGAATTATTTTGTATGATATTGTAACTAAAGTTCCAGGCTTTGTGGTCATGGTCCATTTAACATGCATTTTTTATTCCTAATGTTTTGTCATTACTGTGACAAAGCTTACATAGAGACTAAAATTAAGTATAAGCACCCAAATTTCAGAACATAAAAAAAGAAGTTGTTGCCTCAGGAAATTTAAAAAATCTGCCGTAGTTAGGTGCGTGATAAGCTTAGATTATGTTATATGAAAAACAGAAGTCCTAGTTATTATCAAACACTATTATGTAGACTATACTGGGTGATCAGCATAGAGTAGAACAGGTTTTGCAGCTCTTAGCTAGCCGGTGGTGCTGCTTGCCATGCACACTAAGCAGATGATGCACATCTGAAATAAATATACTACAGTTTGTCGAGTAAGTTTTTCTAACAAATAAATAAAAAGTAAACACTTAAAAATAAAAGCACTCAAGTATATCATGCCAGGAGATGTTGGAAGTGCCTCCCCTCATTGTTCAAACATTTCTGGCACCTGCTTAGGAAATTGGCTATTATACGCTGCAGTTCCCTTTGAGAAATGGCAGAAATTTCTTGACAAATGTTATTTATAAGTTCCTCTAAAGTGTGTGGATTTGTTCTGTAAACTTTCTCTTTTAATCCCCCAGAGATAAAAATCACAAGGATTAAAGTGAGGGAATGCAGGGCCCTTATGCTGTTAGTAATAACTGTAACTTCAAACACTTCATGGATTTCCTGTAAGGAGAAGTTGACTGTATGTGTCATCACAAAGCCCTGCTGGAAAGTCGCTTAAGTTTTTCCCTCTCAGTTAATTTGCTGACAAATGGCCACAAAAATGTTTTGCACATACCTCTCACTATTAATTGTTTCTGCAAAAAAAAAAAAAAAAAAAAAAAAAAAAAAAAAAAAAAAAAAAATAGGGCCTATTATTCTCTCTGCGCTAATAGCACACTACACTCCTATTTTATTATCATGCAATGGTTCCTGGTGAAGATAGTTAAGCTTCTCAGCACTCCAATAGTGATTGTTATGTGTATTAATATACCACTTAGGTGGAACCACAATTCATCTGAAAAGAAGAGTTTAGAGTTCATTTGACCACCGTGTACCTGATTCAAAACCCATTCACAAAATCACATCCTTAATGCGGGGTCACCCGGTTTAAGCTCTTACACTACAGTAATTTTATAGGGCTTTAACCTGAGTAACTTTGTAATCATTTGAACAGAGCCATAGGAAATTTTCATTTGCTGGTAAAGAAGACGTTGAAGTGATTTTCTAGAAGATCTTTTCAGAGCATATCCAATGTTATCTATAGTTTCTAGTTTCTTCTGTGAGTAATTTACATGATTTCTTATGTTGCTTATCAAGAAGACTTCCCATTTCATGTAATTTATTTACTAATCTATGAATTGTAGTTCAATCTGGAACTTGAACATTAAGAAATCTCTCCTGAAGTAATCTCCTTATGGCACTCGCAGATTCTGTATGGTGTATGAATCATAAATGAATACTTTTTGAGAAACAGAATACCGGTTGCTGAATAGGAGTAGTTCTACATCAAACCAAACATACATAAAACATCACTTTCTCTGAATTTTCTGAATTTTAGTTTACATGTTCCACACAAAAAATAAATGGACACATATTTTATATTTTGCGGAAAATCAAATTATTTTAGGATTTACAGTGTACTTAACATTTTTCTTATATGCACACAATGTTACATAAAAGCAATTTATTCTCAGAATATAGAATGGTTGTGGATGAGAACAATACACTGTTTTGTGGATAAAAAGATTGCAGTTTTCTTCATTTAAAATACTATTTATTTGGAATAAAAAAAACAATCACTTTTTAAAATATGAACATTTTAAACTACAATATCACATTTAACCCCATAATATTAAAATCTGGAAAAAAAATACAGAAGAAATCTGTGATATATTTTGTTTTAAACCTGTTAATGTCAGTATGGGATCTCCCTTATAAGTATGCTTTTAAATAGTTTATTTGTAGTTTTACAACATAGACTGCTGACTGAAAGCTTCACATCGCAGCAGCATGCCGGCCAATGCATTATGCAGTATGAACGTGATATGCTATCAGTTCCAGAGTTTGGTGTAACTTAGCAACTGGTATCTGATATTCTATGTAGCCTGTCTCCGCTGTTTCATTTTAAATGTTACTTTGTGTTCAGCCTTTTGCATTAAAAGTTCATTTTTAGCTCTGTGGTTTCTGAAAGTGCATAATGAGTGAACTAAAGAAACAGAGCTATGATTATTGCTTCAATCCATTTAATGTTTCCAAGCATTACACAAGACAAAAATCATTAAGCTTAGTTACCCACAATATGCTTATAAAATTAAAAATGCAGAACTTGACTTTGTCATGAGACCTATGATGCCTGTCAAAAAAAACAATTCCCAAATTACCACCACTGCTAACAGTGATTGTGTGATACAAAGTACCAATACTGTGAATAATCCAGGAGTGGTTTTGAACACAGTGACCATTTTGAGTCAAGATACAGCAATGAGAAAGCAACCCCTGTATCTTAGAGCTAAATTCATTTATTCCATCGACCAATAATGCAATAATAACCAGATGGTATTCATGTGAGCCTGAAGGGAAAAGAGTGTGTATTTAAATTGTAGCTAAGTTGCTTCCCATAGGATAAGATTGAAAGTTCGAATGTTTCTCAACTGTATGCCAAATTTAACAGTTACATGTAAACAAACTAGTGCAGCTACTGTGAACAGGAAGGCATCCAATGACAGATTGCTGCTCTCCAGTCGTGTCATGCTGGAATCCCACTACATTCTACTTTCTAAGTTATTTTATTTAAAATTAATTATACAGGATCCTATCTTTGTTTTGTGCAAATATGTACAAAAATCTACGGTAAATTTATTTATTATTTTATACAAATTTAAACCTGCAGGTTAATAGGGATATATAGTTTTAAATGTTTGGATTTCTAAAACTGATGTAAATAATTAATTATATCAATTATAATAAATATTAAGTAAAATATTACATATTAAGCTTTGCATTGCACTTTATAACATAATTTTATCACTATTGCCTGTGAGATATTCGAATTTAAAGGTAGGGAAGTGTGCCCCTTTTCACAAGTTGGATTGCACTATATTTTTTTAAGATATTGCAATGTAAAAAAATAAGAATTTAAAACATAATTCACTTTGTTTTTGTAATCCACAGACAAAATTTGAAGTGAATCGCAGACATGATGGTCAAATTTTGTGAAAATTTGTGTGACTTGATGTGGAATGACTCACAGAGCCATTTCACTTAATACGTGCATCAACTAATAAACATGTGCCAATTTGCAAGAGTTCAACTCACACTGAAGCTTTGCACTTCACCGCCAGCCGGCCGGCCGGCTAAGAGCCGTGAAACCTGTTCTGCTCTATGCTGATCACCCTGTACATGTGTTCATTTTTATCCATGATTTTCCTTGTACCAATAGAGCAAGAATGATGTCATAGTTGACTGATGAGGCTATCATGAAACCATAGTGCTCTCCAATTTGAGAGAGCTCTGACAGTTTACAGAAGAAAAAAACAATCCTGGGGCCCTCTACTTTGAAAGAGCAGTGATGGTTTGCGGAAAAGAAATTGAGTCATGGCAATCTGGATGTGGTTGACCTGCTAACTAATGCAACCAGCTCCCGTCTTCCCTCCCATTTGCAGTTATGAATAACATTCATTCAAGTATGAATTTGTGCTGCTAGAGGGGCAGTATTAAACTCATCTCATCATCAATGGCATTACTTCAAGTATGAACTACTGCCACTAGACATTATTAAACTTGTCTCATCATCAATGGAATTAATGTAGTTTCTTACATAAGAAATCACAGTTGAAAATGAACACCATGCATAGGGAGGCCATTGAAATACACAAACACCCACCTAATATAAATGAAAAAGATAAAGGAATCAAAATAAATACGTGGTAGCCAATTACAATCTTTTATAAACAAGTCCATGTTTGTACCATATCCTTTTCTCTTTCACAGGTAACAAGTAAATCAAACACATACTCTTCCCACCCCACTCCCACTGACAGCCTGCAAAATGAACCTTCTTTGTTTAGATGAATCAGTCGAGGAGAGGACATGAATAAGAAAACGCTTCCTAAGATGGCATCTGCTACATTGCATGATGAAATGCTAGGATTAAAAATGTGCTTGTTAAATGGACCCCTGTCGCAAAGCCCACCTGAAACTTCATACTTTTAATATGATACATTCCAACCATAAGATCCTTCACAATTATTTGTGTATTATTCAAAAAAGTATAACAAAATAATTGCTTGAAATATGTATAATAATGACATGATATTGTAATGGATTTTCCAAAAGAAAATTTCTCTTGACTGTTAAATCCTATAGAAAGAATATTATAATTTCTGTCAGTTCACTTAGTTAGAAAAATAATGAAAAGGTATGGGGAAGATGAAAGGGCCCAATAAAAAGCATTTTCTGTTTCTTGAGAAGTTTCATTTCACATTTCACAAACTGTTTAAAATTGCAGCAATAGCTGTAATAATTCTGTAATAAGCAAAGAGACTGAAAGAAGATTTTCAGTTATAAGGGGGGGTTAAAAACACACCTGAAAAATGAAAGTGGTGATGATCACCTCAGTGATCTTGTTATTATTGCAGTGGAAAGACCAAAAATTAAAAATATGTATAGATGCTGCAGCAATCATAGATATCTTTGCCCCTACAATGAATGGCTTAAGTTTCGCTAGGAAATGTTTTTCTTGTATTGTATCATTCTAGTACAGTTTGATCAACTAGGCAACGTAATATTATTTCATATTTCCACTACAATACACTGAGAAACATATAAATGCACCAGTGTACATTCATTTGATCCAAAGCCCACAGTGCTATAAAACCAACCATAATATATGCAATACTATGATGTGGTTGCTTGGATGTGCAGTATAAAATTACTGAGGGTAGTGCAGCTTTGCAAAAGTTGGTATTGTAGATACAATTTACCTCTGCTATTATCACTCCCCAGTGGTTCCCAGGTTGGAAGTTCTGGCACTGACACTGCTAATGAGCTTGTCCTTGACCACAGGCATGGAGGGAACTCACAAACAATATGCACCATGTAAACATCAAGGAATCAAATAAAAGGCATGACTATTACAATATGTTTATCTGTTAACACATTTTGTTAATGTTATCCTGAATCTTGGTTTACAATATAACAAAGCAGGTGTTCCCTTCTTAAGTTATTATCATGCAGAAAAATTAAATTCACTAGCACTAGTTTGCTACTCAAAGATACATTCTGTCTCATAATAAAATTTACCTATTAAGGGCTTCAGTGAATATAAAATATGCTTTATATACACTTTCTGGATGACATAAAATATATTTTTACATCCTAAAATGTTTTGATAATGCTCCATTGAGCAGCACAACAAGTTGGTTCAGAACGCCTGGTTTATACCGAGAGCCGCTGATATAAATCCTGGGCTCCTTGACAAGTCATAGAGGTGGACTCTTCATTTGTTACAAAGTGCCAGGTTGACTCCCCTTTCATTAAAAAGGTTCTACATAGTTTTCTCACTAATGGGAAGATGGTGATATATGGGTAGGGAGAAAAGCTTAAAATAGTACATTATGCTCAAATGGCAAATCTGATATTTTGTTGCCTGGTCCTTCCAGGACACCTACAATTCCAAAATGCTTGTCATGTGTTCACACTGTCTGCTTATGAGACACCCTGTTTAACTCTTATAATAATCATATAATGCCTTTCAAACTTTAAAGTTTTATGAATATTACAATATATAAGATTAGAAAATAACAAAAACATCACTATGTTGGGCAAATAACAGGGCTTGGTAGTTATAAAACACTGAAAATATGTCTGCCATTGTCTTATTCAACATACACCTTTCTTTCTATGACACCATGCAACATTTTGCAGATTATATCTTGGAATATTGGTAATTTCTTGCAAGATAGCATCTTTCGTTGCAGTAGGGTTGTTGGATGTGTCAGGCAAACTCTTTCTTTAAGGTAGCCTCAAAAACAAAAATTGGCTGGGTTGAGATCTGGAGATTGCAAAGTTCATACTCTTTGAAAGTGCCTAATGATGATATAACCTTAAAATGTCTGTTTCTAAAACTTCCTAATTAAATATCTGTAGGTGTGAATTGAACATTAGCCTGCTTATAAATTGATAATTTCTAAATTTTCTAAGACTTGAGAAAGACTTTTATTGCTTTCATAATAGCATTGCACTTACTGTATTTGAACATTCAGTGATAGAGCCTGAGCTTGCAACTTGCAAATAATTCATATTTTGTTCAACAAAATGATAATTAAAGTAACTATGGAATGCAAAAGGAAACAAATTGAAACAATGCCCTATGCCATATACCGTGATATTTTTAATTTTTCTTAGCTCAAATATTATACTATTTAAAATGCTTTAAGGTTTGAAAGATGCTATGCATTGTACCATCTCTGTATTGCACATACACTTTAGAACTATCAGTGATATTATTTAAAAAATTGTAAGTTAGATATATACAAAATCTTGGCCAGAATAATTAAGTCCATGGTGTTTTACACAGTGCTAATTAATAGAAGGATATAAACCATCACAGCAATTAAAACTCTTCAAAAGCATTTTCTTATTTATGAAAAATGGCTCAAAATCATAAAAAAACAGATACTTAGATCAAAATTTCTCCTCAGCTTTAACAGTATGTGGAAACTATGAAATATATTTTTGAAAAATATTTAATTTAATACATAAGTCATTCATAAGAGACAAAATTGAAAAAAAAAAATTCAGCATTTTGGAGTATATAACTACAGTAAAATACAGAAATGCTCTTGTGTTACAATCCCTGTGTATGTTACATGCCTAACGAGGGTTAAAACAAAATATTAGGAATCAAATTTGTATTTTAATGAATTAAATGTGAAAACCAAAATATAAAGCAAA
Source organism: Deroplatys truncata (assembly GCA_030765065.1). Lineage (NCBI taxonomy): Eukaryota > Metazoa > Arthropoda > Insecta > Mantodea > Mantidae > Deroplatys > Deroplatys truncata. Next base: position 92,170,752 of record CM060986.1, on the reverse strand, counting down.
AAGCAATATTAACTTTAAAAATGATACTAGCTATTTTCACAAATGAGAGATTTAAATTAGGACTTTGCAAGTGCAGGTAATGCTTATTACAAAAAAAGCTATGTATGCTTAATATTTATGGCTATTTAAATATTTTCAACCACAAATGGTTGCAATAATTCCAAAATTATTTGAATAGGAATGAGAAAGAAAGTAGAATGTATCTACTGTTAGGAGTTTCTTGAAAGTACATACTTATTTTTTTATAATTTTAAGTTAAAAATTGACTTGAAAGTACTGAGTGCCTTTCAGATTAATATCTTGTAAATGTATGACAATAATCAGTCTGTGAAAATGTTAAATGGAAAACTTGCGATTATATTTACTGTATTCATATTGTTGTGCAACTATAAAGGTTTTTAATATCAATGATTTAATGATATTTACCCTCATTATACCTATAAATGGTGCATGATAGAAGTCAGGCATCTTTAAGTGTCATAATAATTATGCATGGAATTTTAGCATACTTTACTGATGCACAATTTCTAAATTCTCTATCTGGATGGAACAGTAAAATACTTTTTGAGCTTTAGATGTGAAATAGAATGAATAGTTCCCTTTTTAGACAATTAATAACATATATGTACATATTTATCTTGTGTTTACATGTCTCTTTGTTGATGTTATTACTAAAACTATGCTTAACCCTCAAGTAGACATGTATATTTTTGTTACACAAAAAGGCATGTGGATTACAACTGTAATCCATTTTTAAATAGGTGTAACTTTTATAACTATGTAGGTATGCCACTAGCTAAAAGAAAATCACATATTTACTTACTTTCAGTAATAAATAGTCGTTAGAATTATTCAAAATATAAGAGTCAACATTGCAAAATTGTGTTTTTATTTACGAAATAACAATTTGAAGCAGTTAAAATGTACATTATTATATGAAGAATGAAGAATATGCATATTATTTAATAATTAATGCATTACAGGAAAATCAATCAAGCTTCTTCTTACTTACTTTCCTCCTAATTTAATAAATTTAAGCAATCTTACCATGGAACAGTTCTCTAGAGAATAGTAAAAGGTCTATGTGACTGAAAATACACAAAACTAAACCAATTTGCGTTATCTTTTCCTCATTGTTGATTTTGCTCAATTTTAAATGCATTGTGACATTCAAAATTGTATTATCAACTCTATTAAAACATATAGAATGTACTAGGTATGTTAAGAGTTTTATTAAAATAAATTCAACACATACAAGAGGCATGGCATGCAGCTGCAACTCAAGTGACTTCATTGTTGCACAATGCGTGAAACCAGCATGGTACAAAATAAAGCATACACCAAGAAAGCATTAAACTGAACAGCTATTGAATTATACTTATATGTAATCCATGTGCCTTCTGAGGGTTAAATAAAGTTGTTTGATTTTATAGGAAAAGGTTCATTGTTTTAATTTTCTTTATTTGTACAGTCTTTTAGAGTTTGTTGTTGTGTAATCCAAGCAAAATGGGCTTCTTTAATTGTAGAGGTGGGTAGTGACTGTGATATGGGGAACAAGATAAGAACCATGTTTAAGTGTGAAATTTTATTATGTGTGAATAGTTCTAGTTATAAGGTAGCGTAATGTCTATTGTTTCCCTTGCACATTTTTAAGAATGAATGTTGCAGTTTTGTTGAAAACAATTAATTATATGACAAAAATTAATATAATATTGTATAACAGTTTTAAGCTGACTGTGCTTGGTAAGCACCAAGCAGTACTACAGAGTTGCAACAGAGAGTTCAGAGAAAGAGTTTATCCTGTTTGATTGTAATCTATGACAATAAGTTAACTTCTGACAATAAAATAAGGGACTGGTGTAAACATAGAATTTCAAACTTAAACTGTAACATGACAATAATAAGAGGATGCTTCTTTATAAGGATTTATTGCACTTGTGCATATAGGACAGAAAACAAGTTGGAGGCTACAGAAATGTTTTTGTTATCAGATGAGTGCAATGGAATGAAAAATTGTGCATATGAATGAGTGAGCATCTCTGCTAAGTCAGTGATGATGATTTTTTTAGTGTAACTTATGGCATGTCCATGTAAAATGACTTGTAATTTTTTTAATATTTTTATTGTGATAGAGTGCAACATACACAATTCCTGTTTGAATGCCTCAAGACAGTTTTGTTGCTAAGGACTTACGTACAGTAAGAAGCCATTGCAGACAGTAGACTCCAAAACAAAACACTAGAGCGTTTAATGCAATGGAGAAAGGGAACCTCACCATGTGTGATTCTTTCAGTTGTCTAAGGAACTACAGAGCAAAGTATGTATGTAAATACTTATGTACATATGTAAGTCAAAAGCTGAAATTTATTGTTGTGCTAATGAAATCATTGCAGTAAATATCTCTGTGTAACATTAAATATAATTATTGATACTTGACTTACCCTTTAAATGAAAATCCTTTAAACTTATTGTTACAGAATTGGTTTAAAAACATATATTTTGTTTGTTTGATGCTGTCAATTGCCAGGATCATATCAGCACCACGTGCCAGAATTTCACCCTGCAGGCATTTTATAGTAAATCTACTGACATGAGGCTGTCAGATTTAAGTACACTTAAAAAACTATTCGTCTGGAATTTGAATCCATGACCTTGGAATCAGAAGACCACCACCTAACCAACTAAGCCATCCAGACCGATGGCTGGATTGCAGGTGGAGTAGCACAGTAAAGGAGAGTTTTAAGAATTGAACCACATCAAACTCCCCACCCCCAAAGTTAAGATTTGTGAGGCAAAATTAGTATAAGTTTGACCAAGCACATCACCCATACCATATTGTGCATAGCAACATTTCCAAGCAATAGAATAGCTACCGTTTAATTATTGAGCTCTCCCTTCTACAAATATTTTCTTTGCGTCAGCAACCCTTTTGGTCTTCTCCCATCATATAGATGAAATGTGAAACTCAACCATGAAGTAATCAATTTTTGACTTCTACTACCAGCACTACCAGCCTCAGAGACATTGGTAATTGTTGTTGTAATATTGTTCTACGTTTTGTTATTGACACAGTGAACCAGTAGGCCTCCAGATTTCTACCTTGTTATTATAAATAGGTGCCTATATACTTAAATAGTTATACACCCAGAACAAAAAGTATTAGTATACTCCTCTAAAACCTTCTAGTAGCAAAATTAATGAAGAATAAATCCCTCTTCTCTGTATACAAATGTAACGGAATGTTACACTTTTTAACAACCTCACAATTTTTTCAACCTTTTCTCTGTGTTATTTTCAAAATCAACTTATATGCATTTAATAGAGCAGACACTTTTGGGAAATACCTAAAAATATCATTGAAATATAGTTTGATGTAACTGAGAAAAATATCAGTGAAAACCAGCAAATGCAGCAAAAACCTCAATTGGCGGTGTTTCCCATTTTATCATATGCTCTATTTAGGAAGGATATCACATACCAGAAATCTCTATGCATGAAAAAAGGAAAAGATACTGCAGGAATGAAATAAGGAGACTATGATTATGGAATAGTATTCTGAATAATGAAAGAAAAATCAAGAGTGTTTAATATTAAATAATAATACTAATATATATGCTATAAAATATAATTCTTAGCATTGGCACCAGTTGTACACAAATATAACAGTGAAGACTCTGTTTCCTTATGAGCAATAAATCTCTGTCTTGAGTTGTGTGCTCAGATCCTAGCACTTAGCACTGTGAATAATGATAATAATAAATCATAAATGGTTTTTACATCCCATTTTTACATATTATTTCATTTTTATGCATGCTTTTAACTATTCTGAAATCCACAGCTTTTTCTTTGTAAATAACTAATTATCTAATATTAAGTCATTGGGCTTTTATCTTAGGGTTTTATACTCTATTTCTTTGAAACATACGTCATTCTATTCAAATTCACACTTTCTACAAATTGAACCCAGGACCTCTGCATCAACAAGCCAGCTAACTGCTCTATCACCGAGGCAATCTACATCACTTTTGTTTTATTAATAATCATTCTTAAGTATTTGAGTATGAGTATAATAATTATAAGTAACAATGAAAACAAAAATATGTTTTCAATTTCCAATTGACAATACAGGTTATAAGTATACGAATAGCATATGACTTGTAAAATGAGGAAACTGCATTATTTTTAAGACACAAGTTGTGTACATTTTCCGAGAAGTCTATATTTTTTGATGATGTCAATGAATTTTTAAGGTTTTCAATTTATAACATCCAATTAAGAATACATGCATTTGCAAACTTATTCCACTATATGGTACTTTTGCGATGGATTCCTCTAGAAATGGAATTATGCCACATTTCTTGATACTTGATAGCAATACAATTTTTTTTAGCACCAATACTCAATTTCACTTTATAAAATAGTCTAAATGCATAAATGCAATAGCAATGAATTATTATGACATTGTGCTTAATTTTCAGTCTACCTATATTCAAACCATATTTGTTTTGTACGTTAGTTCTGTAACTGTAAGACACTTTTCAATTGGCAGTTTTTTCTCTTTTTTTTAAAGCTGCAGATTGTATATATCCCTTATTTTCAAAGCTAATAACAATGATGATGATATGATATTCCATTAATAAAAATTTAGTGGCAACACACTCTAACTTCAATCTTTCAAGATAATTACCTTGTACGCATTTCGAAGACACTTGTCTTTATCATCAGCTAAGAGCCACTTTATTTATTTATTTGTTTATTTATTTGTTTGTTTATTTGTTTGTTTGTTTGTTTGTTTGTTTCTTTGTTTCTTTTTTTCTTTGTTTCTTTGTTTCTTTGTTTCTTTGTTTCTTTCGTTTCGTTCGTTTCGTTCGTTTCGTTCGTTTCGTTCGTTTTGTTCGTTTTGTTCGTTTTGTTCGTTTCGTTCGTTCGTTTGTTCGTTCGTTCGTTCGTTCGTTCGTTCATTCATTCATTCATTCATTCATTCATTCATTCATTCATTGTGCTATGAGACTTACAATTTCATTGTCTACTGAACTTTGACTCTGGCCACTCATTCTGAGGACAATCACTACAGTTTATTTACATTTTACATTTTCAATTATCTTGTTTCAGTTTCTCATGTCCCATTTCCACTTGTTTTTCATTATTGATTAATTTACCATCACACATTCACCATAATTTTCCATTCAAAGTAAGATACGCTACCTCTTACATTTCTCTATCCACTGTCCAAAACCATTTATTTTTGACTACACAAAAACTGTCCAATGCTCCTAGCGTCCTTGCACATCATTTCGATTATAAGTGTATTTCTATCCCCCTTCAACCACTTCTTTTTAATAAATCCTCTTCTCCAATTTTCTGTTCCTTGGCACTTAAATACTATGTGTTCAATGTCTTCATTACCACCACATATCGGACATTGATTTAACCCTCTTAGACACCATGCTCCAGTTCTTACCCATGCAATAGATTCTCTCTCTTCTTTATTTACTATGTCTATATATTTTTCCCTATCCCATGTATTTTTCATTGGCCTATAACAAACTAATGAGCTCTTTTCAGCAATCTCACTGAACATGATTTGTATTTCTATATCTTACAGTCTTTTCCTCGCCTATTTCCAAAACATTTTCACGTTATTTTCTCCCCTTCTCCACATGTCTTCTAACCCATTTTTCTCCAAAATGTTCCGTAAATTACTTACCCATCCATCATTCATTAAACTATTCTCTTGGTATTCTATACGTTGTCTTAACACATTACTTTTTCCTAGATTTAAAGTTCTGAACCAAAATTTCAAAGCTCTTTCCATTATCTTCCCCTTAGTTGCCACCCTGCCCATCTCTAATTGTGCTACCTGTCTTACAATTGCCTTCAGTAACCCTAGTATTTCTCTACAAAACATCCTGTACACCTCATCTATACTTTCCCATTCTCTATCTGATCCCCATATTTCTATACCATACATCATTTTTGTCTCCACAACCATTTCATAAACTTCTTCCAGCCATTTAACATTTATATTAGGTACTCTATATTTGCAGCTTCTAATTGCTGCCATCACCCCTTTACCTTTTGCCAATGCAAACTTCTTTTGTTTCTCCCATTTATTACCTCCATCTATTTTTACTCCTAAATAAATACAGTCATGCACCACCCTGTAATCTTTATTCTCTCCCTTCCACTCTTCATATTTGCTTAATTTCCCCCCCTTTTTGAATACCACAATCTATGTTTTCTCTTGATTCACTTTTAACCTCCATTGTTTACAATATACATCAATTGCTTGTAATGATTGTTTTAAACCACTTACTGTAATAGATCCTACCACTAGGTCATCTGCAAAAAGAAGTCCTGGGATTTGGATGTTGTTAATTACTGGTGCACAGTTATTATTCCTTCCAATTTCTAGTAAGACATCATCTATGTATAAATTAAATAAAACTGGACTTAACTTACATCCTTGCCGAAGGCCTTTCTTTTGTGGAATTTCGTTTGTTACACAGCCTGTCTCCACCCTTACACAGAAGGTGTTCTCAAAATACAGTGCTTTAAGAATATTCACCAATTGCTGACTTACTCCCTTACACACTAATTTATGCCACAGAAGTTGTAGCTCAATTCGGTCATAAGCCTTCTCTAAGTCTACAAAAGCCATATACAACTTACCCCTTTTTTATTTTAAATATTTGTCTGCCAATGTCTTTATAATAAATAAATTATCAGTAGTTCTCCTTCCCTTGTGAAAGCCCATCTGGAATTCCAAAAGGATATTATATTCTTCAACCCAAATTTGTAGTTTAGGTGCCAAAATGCCCGCAAAAAGTTTTCCTATATTAGATAGTAATGCAATACCTTTGTAGTTATTAGGTTTACTGACATTACCAGTGATGAAGACAAGGTGTCTTCGAAATGCGTACAAGGTAATTATCTTGAAAGAGTGAAGTTAGAGTGTGTTGCCCCTAGATTTTTATTAATATTTTATCTACTTCACTGTGTTTCCCATTAAGTGTTATATTAAAATATGATATTCTATCTACCTATTTATGTAATTATACTCTGGGCTGAATGTGAATACCTTTCAGTAGTTTACCCAACATGGTTGATGTTGAAGCTACAGGACTACATAGACAAACTATTGCATTAGTCCTAATTTTCAAATGTTCATGGCATTGGGTTTTCATAGTGGCAGGAAACTTGCATATTGCTTTTTCAATGGAAGCTCTATAAACTTCACTCGGTGTAAAGATATAACATGCTTCTTTCATTTTGATGTATTGATTAACTTGCCACCATGCAAAAATGTTTTTTGGTATGTTTTACACATTGTTCTGTTATTAGTTGTGTTCACTTCAAAATGTTCCACACTCCATTCATATTTTATTTGATATCAAGCTCAATGAATAAAACAAACTAGTCATATGATACACAGTGTGGTCTGCACTTACATATGGAATATGACCTGAGTGTGATTGCATAGCCATAAACCTAGACAGTGAAGCAAAGACAGTATTTCCAAATGTTGAATTATTTTGCATCAGAAGCTTTTATTTGTTTCTGCTGGATTCACAAATTTTGAATCCTGGAATAAGTAGATGTAAATAATAAAAACATTAGAAGCTGAATGCAGGAAAACTAACTTTCTAGGCTTATCATGATGAATGGTAGGTTCATGAAAAAAATAAGGTCACTCAAAAATGTATTTCACACACTTACTCTCGAATACTTAGAGTACTGATGTATCGACAGTATTAGATTCCATCACAGGTTTCCACTACTATCTTTGTAAACTACATAGAGAGCCAAAAAACTACAAACTGGCTGCGCAGTGTTTTTCCTGTCCACGTCCTCAGTGCTCATTGCCATCCGCTGCTATCAGAGAAAGGCGCAGATGAAACCATACAACATTTTTAAAACTACTTTTAAAGGCTTTACTTACCAACTTTATGAAAGGAGATGCTGAAACTGGCCACCGTCGTTGTCTATACATTTTAGGCACCTCTTTAGGAAACTATCCATCACTTGCCGTAGTTCACATTGAGAAATGCTGGCAATTTCCTGGCGGATATTTTGTTTTAATTCTTCAAGGGTGTGTAGGTTTGTCTTCTACACTTTATGTTTTAAGTTACCACAGAGATAGGAATCACAGGAAGTGAAGTCGGGGGACTGAGGAGGCCACAAATCTCTACTAATAATTCTGTTCTCAAATGCACTTTCAATGTTCTCATCGAAATATTAGCCATATGAGCTGTTGCAGAGTCTTGTTGAAAAAAGGCAAAATCATGCTCCCTGGCTGTTAATTCTCTAAAAAAAGGGGACAAAATTGTATTCACATAAGTACGGCATCAACTGTTGACACCCAAAAGATTGTCTCCTTTGGTGCCAAAAATGTATGGACAACAACGGTGACCAGTTTCAACATCTTCTTTCATAAAGTTGGGAAAGTAAAGCCTTTAAAAGTAGTTTTAAAAATGCTGTATGGTTTCATCCACACCTTGTTATTTCCTATACACCGCATACAGTTTAGGAACCTCCAGGGATACCTCAATCGGCCAAGTAATGACTGGAGGCACCCTGCAGGCAGAGTCCATGGCAGAATGACAATATGTAACAAGCTTATAATAAATAGGTTCTTTGTAAATGATAGTGTACTTTTAACTGTCTCCTCAAACCTTTCGTCTTGTCCTTAAGCTACACTTGGTTCCCTCTGAAGGTCAAAAGCTGGGTTCAATACTGGTAAAATTAATAAAATACATACCTCTACTTTAATGAGCCACAAGATGAGATTTGTTTTCTTAAAGATTGTTATTATATTTTGCACATATTAGCAGATGTTTTTTTTCATAAGTGTAGAATATGACCATGCTGCGCTTATGATTAACATCTTTGGTGTAATCTGGCTGTTCTAAAATAAAATGTTCTGAAATTTCACTGTAAATGTAGTTTTAGGCATAGCAGTATTGCACCTCAAACAACCAAAAACATATTTTTCACCACTCATAGCACAGCTGAATACACAAAGCATAAGTAAATTACAGCTAGCTCATAATACATGTGTATGCTACATCACAAATGTACGTCGTTATGATCATAAAACCCCTGCAATTTCTATCTCTGCAGTAACTTAAAACATTAAATGTAGAACACAACCCTCACACCCTGGAAGAATTCAAACAAAATATCTGCCAGGAAATTGCCAGCATTTCGCAATGTGAACTACGGTGAGTGATGGTTAGTTTCCTAAAGAGGTGCCAAAATTGTATGGACAACAACGGTGGCCAGTTTCAGCATCTCCTTTCATAAAGTTGGGTAAGTAAAGCCTTTAAAAGTAGTTTTAAAAATGCTGTATGGCTTCATCTGCGCCTTTCTATGATAGCGGCAGACAGCAACGAGTGCCAAGGATGCGGACAGGAAAATCACAGCGCAGTTGGTTCGTAGCTTTTTGGCTCTCCCTGTATTTCATTGTGTTCAACTGATAATGAAGTTGAGATCAAAGATTCCAGTAATCTGGGTAACAAATGTTCCAAAGAATAGCTATTGTCATGACCACAATGTACACAGCAATACTGATCCACCATAGCTTCTTCTCCCAGGGTTTCACTCTGATATTCCTCAGCACATTTATTCCCAACAAGAGACCTGCTACAGCTCCTGACAAATGTGCCACATACCCCACCTGTTGACAACAATTATTAGCATTATTAAATGTTTCCTATTGTGTATTTATTTGTACATTTCAATAATTAATAGGCAGAACATCATAACCATCACTTTTTAACAAATGTACTTTTAACATAAATAGAAAGCCATCACTAAGTATTACATTCCAGGAATACTTAATAAACAAATTCCTTTTCCAGCAGCAGCAAAAGATCAAGGTGCTTTATCTTAAGAATCAAATTTATTTTAACACCAAACCAAATAACTTAGCAGGTACATAGTTTCCACACATTTACTTTCCCTACCACCCAAAAATTACACATAAAAATTTTACAAGAAATACATGTTTTGAGATCCCATGAACCCAAAAAATATTTTTATATAAAAAGCTATTTGATTTGATATAGAGGATTTTTAAACTCATGTGTGCATGTTTTTCACAAAAATTGGATAAGAAACATATACATATATATGTTTCGTTATCCATATTTATCCATATATATTTCGTTATATATAATATTTATTCCAAGGATGTGATATGAAGATTTTGTATAGAATCCCGAAATACCCTCTGCATAGAAAATGTTTTATGAGTTTTTATTTTCTCAAAAATGGCTTTAATGATTTTGATTAAAATAGTATACCTTCAGACATTTGCATGACTCTTTTCTTTCAGAATGAAATTAACATAATTTTTTGCAATTGAAGAACCATAAGAGATATACGAAAGCTTACTAAATGAAAAATGTACCATTAATCATTTCTAGAAATTGGTTGTTCTTGGTTTAATTTTCCAATACCTTATCATACAGTTTTTGAAGTGCTAAGTTGCCAATCTTTTGTTTCTTGATGTGTCAGGCAAAGAGCATAGAATTTCAAACTCAACCTATAGCAACCTGCTTTCTGGCCCTCTGTCAGGCGCAATGTATCTGAGAGATACCTTTCCTGCATTTTTCAACATGCAGACACAACCATTTATATGAAGCGTCTGCTACTCATTATAGCTTCCTAAAACACATTGTAGCATTTCCAGGTTCATTACCGGCCAGTTGTCTTTTTTTTTTTTTTTTTTTTCATTATCAAGCAAACGTGTCTGTGAGATGAGACATTGCACCCGCTAATGCATTTTGTTGTTTTTGTAGCCTTCTTTTCTATTGGTCATATTTTTATGTACGTAATGTCAAAGAAACAAGAAGTATTCAATGTTTGTAAGCCTATACACATAATGTCAAAGAAACAAGAAGTATTCAATTTTTGTAAGCCTATACACATAATGTCAAAGAAACAAGAAGTATTCAATTTTTGTAAGCCTATACACATAATGTCAAAGAAACAAGAAGTATTCAATGTTTGTAAGCCTATACACATAATGTCAAAGAAACAAGAAGTATTCAATGTTTGTAAGCCTATATACATAATGTCAAAGAAACAAGAAGTATTCAATGTTTGTAACCCTAACAACTTACAGAAAACCCTGGCAATACTGTGGGATGAAAATGACAATAATGAAGATTTTCATGATGATGAGAGTGACACAGATTGTGGAGCTATGACAGAAGCCCGTGAAGGGGATTCTCATTCCTCTCAAAACAACACAGATGAAGACAGACACCACAGATGTTAATCCTCAGATGTTTCCTTAGTTTACTGGAAAATATGAGGTCACTTAATGGAAAAAAAATGAGGCCTCTGCAGTAGAGAAGAACTATATCACAGAATTTGCTTTCTCATCTGCCTGGAGTTACGGGTCTAGCTAGAATTGCTAGTAAGGCTATAGATTGTTGGAGTTGTCTTATTGCAGATGACATACTAGACATAATCATGACATATACTAAACAGTATATTGACTTTATATAAAATAATCATCTGTGAAAGGGATGCTAATTTGACAACAAAAGAAGAGATGAAAGCATTCATAGGTCTTCTATATTTGGCAGGAGTCCTACGCAGTAGCAGACTATCTTTAGAGGAGCTGTGGGGCACTTGGAGATGCTTAGAGATATTTCAATTCATAATAAATTTGAAGTTTTTCAAGTTTCTTTTTTGCTGCCTTAGATTTGATGACAGGTCTTCTCGCAAGAAAGAAAGAAATTAGATCATCTTGCTGGAGTGAGAGATATTTTTACAACATTCGTCGGTAACTGCCAGAAATGCTACTCACTGGGAAAAAATGCCACAATCAATGAGATTCAGTTTGAGACAGTATATTCCATCTAAGACTAATGAATATGGAATTAAAATCTATGTTTTGGTTGAAGCCAAAATATTCTACTCACAGTCTTGAAACTCAAGCCAGGAAACAGCCTGATGGATCATTCTGCACTAGCAACAAGCCCTCAGATGTTGTGAAACAATTGGCATAACTGATTTACAGAAGTGGAAGAAACATCAATGCAGATAATTGGTTCAGTGACTATAATTTGGTGAAAGTTCTGAAAATAGAAACATTGTCCTTTGTCGGAACTGAAGAAAAATAAGGCACAGCTTCCAGCAGAGTTTGTCAATATAAAAGGCAGATTTCAGCATTCCAGTACATTTGCATTCAAAGAAGAGGTTACCCTTGTTTCCCACATTTCTAAGAAAGTAAAGAATATCCTTGTGATATCCAGTCAACATTTTGATGATGACATTGATCAAAACTCCAGTGAAAAGCGGAAGCTAGGGATCATAATGTTTTATAACAAAACAAAATCTGGAGTGGATGTGGTAGACGAAATATGTGCCAATATGATGTTGCTAGAAATTGTCACAGATGGCCTTTAGTGGTATTTTTGCTATGCTGAACATCTCTGCACTAAATGCTAAATTCTCCTCCTGGGCAATGGAAATGAAATAAAGAGCAGGAGGCTATTCTTGAAAAAGTTATCCTGAGAGCTATATTTTGATCAGCTGTCTAAAAGGAGTATGCCTACAAGGGGAATAACCAGTATACTTCAAAAAGGATTTAAAAAATTTCAGCCCACAGAAATTGGAAAGTTTTCTTCTGGTCCTTCTACAGAAAATAAATGCAAACTGTGTAAGAATTGTTCCCTAGAATTAAAAAAGAAGCAACTTTCAAGATATTGCTGCAAGAAATGTGAAATATACTATTGCTTGGAGCATGCAGAGCAGATTTGCAAGAAGTGTGCCGATAATTTGCAGTGAAAACTCTCAAGTAGATATATACTAAAATTTAGTTAAAATATCTTGTTAATTGTAATGATGTTCATGAATTTCATAAGAGTTGATGAGGTTGATTGTTTACCCTTATATTTGCAATATAACATTATTACAGTTTCCCATTTTGTATGTTGGCAGTATTAGTTTATTTTCTGCAACTTATGCTTTTTGAAACATACTGTGATGTGCTGTATTGCTTTGAAAAATAAGATATGGAATATTAAAACAATATACATAAAACATAATAAAATACAGAAATGCACATTTAAGAGGAATTTCAGATACCATAGAGCCAGACATATAAACAGTATCTCTCAGATATATTGCGCTTGATCATAAAATAATAGGTATTGTACTTATGGAGGGTTAAAGATTTGATTTGCCTCAGCCTCATGTAACCCCTTTGAATGAAAGGGCATCTCCTTACAATGAAATATGTAATGAAACCATTTCTGGAAACATTTACCTGGATTAACATGAAGTAGTTAAAAAACAAGATTTTGTAAGAATGGTTTTTAGAAGAGATATAAAAATAGATTGTGATGGTTAAAGAAAATCATATGAATATAACACAACAGATGTTTTTCCAACACTGTCCCAATGTGGTGCATCAAAGGAATTAATGAGCAAAATATGTTTTCTTAGTAATGCATTCAAAGGGGAAATATTTCATTTTTTATATGCAGTTATTTGTTTATGTAACACTGTTTCAAAACTAATGACATTATGCAGGGGAGGGGGTATGGAAATAAAATAATCGCATGCTTTTAAGCATATTAATAGAAAGTAACTTTCAATCTGGAGTAAGTGTACTACAGCCAAACATTTACAGAAAGGATTTTCTTATTAATGATAGATTTTTTATCTATCTTGTATGGTTTTAGGTTATATTGAATTAAAAAAAAGATTGAGGATCTCATTGGCTATGTACAGATTTACATTTCATTTGTCACACCTGTGTTTTAAACATACTAACCTATATTTTAATCAAAATTATTAGTGATATTCTTTGAAAATACAAAATTAAAATAAATTTTTCCGTATACAGGTTTTTTGTTTCGCTTTGCTTTCTTAAAAGATATGTGATTTACATAAAAATGAGGTTTTAATATTACTTTTTAATTTTTAAGTTTCAAACTGTACACACACTCTCTCTCTCTCTCTCTCTCTCTCTCTCTCTCTCTGTCTTCACACACACATTCAGAAACACTATGAATTAAGATGAAAAATTTCATTTTCACCTACTGAAAAAGACTTTAAAGAGAACAATTTAAAACTGCTTTCAGTAGGCAGGTGCCATATTTTTTAAAAAAATGATATCAAACTTGAAAATCAAACATGCTTCCTCATCTTGATCTCTAACTCTCACCCATCAGTTTAATAAAAATCTGAGCTTTAATTGTGTACAAGGAAATACTCTGAGGTTGTGAGTAAACTTTCTGTATAAAAGGGATTGGTTATTTTGGTTGAAATATTCATTAAAGAGAATTGTTATGACATGGGTTTTTTTTTTCAAAGAATTTGAAAGCAATGAAGGGGTTGCAGTTAATGAACATATTACAAATGTGATTAAAGATCTAAAAATGCACCTGTGCAACCTGCATAAGTAGTTAACATTGTATTTTTGCACTTACATATTTAATGTTTTATTGAAAACTTCAACAGCTAAAATTTCCATACCTTTGTTGTTACTTCAGTGAAATATCTATTATAGACGGCAGTTCCAACATCTATTAAAATCAGTAACACAAACACTCCCATTTGAAGTGCAGGTAGAAACATTTCAGACCAATTCTGTAAGTGAAAGCAGAATTTATAGGCTATCTCTTGGAATTAGAACATTTCCCATAGTTATTGAAAAGCTTCAAAGGTTCATAATATAATTTTTTGCTTTATCAGTATATCCTATATCTTTAATTACTTTTGTAAACAAATTTCAATACATAATAGACTTTTGGTAGCCAAATACAACTTGTTAAGGTAACCCAGTGAAATGTAATAGTACTAGAGGGCAACAATGAAAGGGTCTTTACACTTCTGTACTGAATTACCTTTAAAATATTTTTGAAGTTTTTCCTTTGATAATCGTTGTATTAGAATGGATAAAATACAAGCTGGAAATTTTTGTTAATAATTGATGATTGATTGGCTGGTGTGTAATGCAATGCATGGTGTTTAATAATGAAGTCATTCACTCCCTTGCACCTCACTGTTTAGAAGGAAGGCTGCTGGTAAGTTGGCAGTGAAGAAAATGGTCTTCCCCAAGTTTACAGAAAGTGAGGAGACACTGCTATGCCAATCTTATGCACATATTTGTTTGTGATGCAATCATGGTCTGTTTGAACTCTAAAACTTGCCACTGAGGATTTTCTTGACTGTGCATTAATTGTCACATAAATTTTGCCATAATTTTCCTGTTGTTTTCAATACAAATTTTTAAGTTTATTATTGCATAGGTACTGATACCTATTCCTTCTATAGAGTGTACGTCAGAGGACTGGAGATGTTGAGATAATTTTGCTATGTTTCCTGGTCAGATCAACTATTTCATTACCTTCTAATCAGCATTATGCAGGGATCCAGTAAAACACCACTCTTTTATTTAATTTGAGTGATTATTTTATAGTTTTGCAACATTCGTGGTGTTAAGACTTTTGACTGTTGTATCGATAGCTGATTTTGAATCAGATAGTAGTACAGTTTTCTCTAGTGTTAATCAGTTAAGTAACCTGTTAATGCAAGGTAAAACATCAATGTTTTTTATTTGATATAGAGGATTTTAAGACTGGAAAGGATTGCTGAAACTTTCACCATCAAGGTTTGTGGAATTTGAACCTAATCCTCTATGAAAGGAAAGGGGTGAGCATACTGCACCAGTATCATAGTGCCACATTTATTCAGTAAGCTGGATCCATCAGTAAAATAATGCAATCATCCTTTAGTAAAATATCTTATCTTAAATTTATTGTTTCTAGTGACAACTATTTTAAAATGCATGGAAGGTTTCAGGTTTTTTTAAATTCTTCTGTTAACTCTATATAGTGTTCAATGATATTAATATTAAAAGCTTACTGGGGCAATATAAAACATACAGCAAAACTATATTACTTTTCTGCATAGTCCCTTGATTTTGAACTATGATTTCCCAATAAAATGTCAGTTTTTAATGCCTTTCTTGAAGAAAGAAGAGAGCTATGTTTGCAACCAGTTGCACATAATTCTTTTTTTTTTTTTTTTTTTTTTTTTTTTTTGTGGTGTGTTGTAATGACTACATATACATGATAGTTGCAGGAGGACTGTAAGGAATGTATGCTAATACCATCCAGTGAAGTTCCTCCAGCTTTTAACATGTTAGCCCTGCAGTATGTGGTTCTGGCTTTCACAGAGAATTACATCTTGTTTTGGTTGTTCACAATGATTGTTTGCTCATCTAGAAGCCAACAGTAATATACAGCAGTCCCCCCACCCTTAACTTCTTTGGTCATATCAGGAGCTTTGGCTTGAGAAACATTTGACAGTGTTATTGCTCACTGAACTGCAGGGTTTCATAATGTTGATTTTTTATCACTTTTTACTTGCTCTACTACGTATAGTAAGTAGGGGAAGTATTGTATTCCATCCAAAAATTCGATACTGAGATTTCACTGGAAATATATGTTTGAGGCCCCCTGAATCCAAAAAAAAGCATTTTTGAAAATATGTCCGTGTGTGTGTCTATGTGTCTGTCTGTCTGTCTGTGTGTCTGTGAACAGCATAACTCAGAAATGAACAGTCAAATAAATAATAAACTTGGTATTTACGTTCAGTATCTTCCAGAGATGTAACACAAAGGTTTTCAAGGAAATCCCCCCACCCCAGATTATCCTTTACATGGAACATTTTTCGAAAATTTTAATTTTCTCAAAAATGGCTCTAATGATTTTGAATAAAATACCATAAGTTTAAGACATTTTTATGGCAAATGAATTGTATATCTCGAATTTTCTGGGAAAGTCCCCAAAAGTATTCTTCATTGTGAATGACTTTTGCATAACTGGTAAACCATAAGAGATAGACAAAATTTTACTACACAAAAAATATAGATCGCATTAAAATACACAATTTATGTCATATACATTTTTTTTGTTTTTTTGTTGAGTGAACCATTTTCGAGATATTGCTTGTTCATTTCATTCATTCATTATCTGTTTACCCTCCTCTTATGTAGGACTTACACCCCCCAGGACTTACAAGCGGGTGCCTGGGGTCAGAGGCCCATCGAGGAGCAGACACTCATGGATCAGACAGAGCATCCAGGATGGGTGATCAGCCCAATGCCTGGTATGGGATGAAGGAAGTAAATGAAACGAAATGTTGGTGAAATGGATGAAAGGAAAGGTGATGATGGAGCAGTTGGTAGAATGAATGGCGGGGGAAACTGGAGAACCCGGAGAAAACCCGCCCAGACGCCGCTTCGTCCACCACAAATCCCACATGCAGGTCCCTGGGATTAAACCCGGGCCGCCTCGGTGGAAGGCGAGCGGTCTAACCACTCGGCCACGGCGCCGCCCGATATTGCTTGTTCTTCGCTTAAATTTTCCAATACTTATACTTTTTCTCAAATGGGGATTCGTTATTCATTTTTTTTTTGTCCTGGTAATGCAAAGAGAATGGAATACTCCATGTAGCAACCTGCTCTTAAAATATTTGACTATCCCTTAAAGCCTACCATTTCCCCTTGCATCTACAAGAAAATTAGCAATAAGATTAACATCTTGATATCTCGATTAACATGAAGCATATGGAGAATAAGCGTTTGTAAAAATAGTTTGTACAAGAGTAGAGAATGTCATGTGAGTGTAACACATCAGATTTTTAATATTAAATACACTCACATTCACTCCCATATTCATACTTTCAGACTCTGGGGTGTATAGGGAAAGATTCATATTAGTTATTGTTCTTCACTCATGAAGAAATCCATGGAATGTCCTTTAAGTAATAAAAAGCAATGTGTATTTTGAGAGCTGGGGTTTGACATTAGTGCTGCAGTCAGAAAAACAAGTGAGCATGAGAAGCCTGCTGCTATGATACTACGACTGTGTTGCCAGCATTACCAATCTTATTATCATTCATTGATTGCATTCATTGTTTTATATTTGTTGTTTACTGTTATTTCCTCTTGTGTTCTTATGTTCTAAAGTGTTCTTGTTATTATTTATTTCTTATTTGCTGCATTATTATTTCAGTTGTAAAAATATCTTCTTGTACATACATTTCAGATGTCCATTAGCAACAATAAACTGTAATTTTGGAAATTGGTCACTAACATGTCGTACGCCAACTCTTGAAATTAGCATGCATTTTAGCCTACTATAATATTGCCAACACAGAAACATGAGTTAAATTTTTCTCAATGGTAGATCTGTAGTGCAACTTGATGCATCATAGCACCTAATAGGCATTACCTGATGCATTCATTGATAAAAGCATGATTCAATAGCACTAGCTTTTACACACTAGTATATGTAACAGCTATACTTAAGTTCATAACTCACTTTATTGTGCTCTTGATGGTTATAAATAGCAAGAAGTAATGTAAATGAAAATTAAAAACCTAATTTAGTTTATTGCTATACCCTTGATTATTTCATCTTATTAAAAAGTATTTTATGTTGTTCATGTACTTGGGCTTTAGAAAGTATTTATTTCTTAAATTGCATCTGAAGCCTTCTCAAAGTGTGGGATGGTTTTGTCTTCTTTGATGAACAAATGTATTGTGCAACAGACATGTATACTTCTTGCTTACACATTGTGTGTCTCTGACAAGAGATGACAAGTTTCTGTATGGGATACCAGAAGAGGAATAGACTTCAGAAAACTACTACTTGCCATTCAAGACCACAAATTGGTTTGCTCATTGTTAATACCACTAGAGGAAAATTTGGTTTATATCTATCCATCCTCAAAACATGTATTTAAATTTAATGCTATGTTGAGTATTACATTAACTACATTGTAAAGAATTAAAAGATGCCATAAACAATTCAGTTTAGTGTCTAGAAATGTAAACACAATAATATTTGCATTTTATAATAACTTAATTTGAAGTAGCACCATGATATACAAACCATGATGATAGTACCAATGTGTGCCAGGAGTATTGCATAAACACCACCAGAAGCTCCTGCTAATAGCACCCTTGGGTCAGCAATGGAGGTACCTAGGGAACCAGCCACAACGCCAGCAAAATACACGATGAGCACCCGCCACCAGCCATGCACCATCTCTAGGGGAAGCCCCAACACCAGTTGTACTAACAGGTTCACCACTAGATGAACAATACTGAAAAATAGTAAATTCTGGTTCTTAAGAGCTTAAAATATCTTATGTATTACAATGTGTTCACATGACTTTTTCTATCCATTATCTTTATTTCAATATCTTCATTTCTTTTAATAGTTTCATTACACATTTCATTGTGGGTACAAGGGGGACACAGGAGGCTGAAGCAATACTCAATCTATAAAATGCAGACTGCTATATGCTGGATTTTAAATTACTTCTTTGTATCTCATCACCAAAACAAAACAAAAAAACTCAAAAGAGTAGCGGATTAGAACTTCAAAAATTATATGATAAAGTATGAGAAAATTCAAACCAATAGCAATGAATACTTCACAAATGGTTAATGACACAAAAATTTCTTTCACATAAATTGCGTGTTTTAACAAAATGTACATTTTCCTGTTTAGCAAGTTCTTTACTATCTCTTATGTGTAAATTCATTCTCAATGATGAGGACTTCAGAGGGCTGCATTTTACATGTCATGCAAATATATTAAACAGAAATACTTTAATCAGAACCATTAAGGCTGGAAAGGAAAGGTTAAGGAAAATCAACAACAATAAAAAATATTCCATGTAGGGAGTGGAGGAGAGGATTTTCTTTAAAATGCTTATGTAAGCGCCCTTAGAAGATGTTGGGCTTAAAATGCTAAGTGTGGTATTTATCTGGCATTTCATTTTTGAGTTATGCATGCGCACACACACACACACAGAACTACCTTTTTTTTTTCTCAGAGGATCTCAAAGCTTCTGGTTAAATCTTGATTTCAGATTTCTGGGTGGAATACAATACTTTCTCTGCTTATTATAGTTAAGTGGTAGGAAACTAAAAGAGGGAAAACAGAACCTACTGCAAACCTATGTTTCATTCTGTTAAAGCAGCTGCAAAACAGGAACAAATCCTCTCAAGGGAAACAACTTTTTAATTTAAGATTACTTTTATTTAACACTTAACTATTATGGACCATTTTTAAGACTGCTCTGTCTTTTCTGTAAGGGAAGATACAATGGATATTTCAGCAATGTAAATGTTCCAGGTTCATAAGCCATTTTCTATAAAACTTAGCCAGATATGACAATGAAATTGTCATTGGACATATGTAAGAGTATCTGAAGTCAGCTTTTAATCTTCTACAGTTAATGAATATGCAAGTTAATTGAAACAGATACAAGTGGTACCACACAGCAGATACTATAAGTAATTTAAAAACTCAAATAAGCTTCAGAATATATATTAATAACTTGAAATACAAGAATATAATTACAACAAATATAATAGCAACAGTGTAATGAGTGCAATAGAATATATTGATATAAAATATTGCAATGACCTGATATATACAGTACACAAGCAAAACAATATACCAGATAAAATGAGAGCTATAGCAATAGCTACGGAAAATGAAAGATACCCAGAAAAAGAATGGCTCCAAATATATACAGATGGATCCCTCATCAATAAAAAAATTGCCAGTGCAGGAGTATACTGTAAACATTTTGCACAGTATCTAACATTAAATGAAATGTCAAACCACTATGATGGAGAATTAACAGCTATAAAAGCAGCATTACAGAACATTTTATATAGACCATACATAAAACAAAAAATAGTCATCTTATCAGACTCAAAATCAGCCATAGATGGGATAGTAAATTACAATAATAAAACAACAAGAAATATTAAAGAAATAAGAAGCCTAATTAAAGCAGTTGAAACTAGAAATCATATCACTCTACAATGGATCCCAGCTCATGTCGGACTTTTGGACAATGAACATGCGGATCAATTAGCAAAGAAAGGTGCAATACAACAAATAAAACCTGTAGGACAAATAGAAATAAATAAACAATTAAATAACATTAAACAACATTTTAAAAGACAGCAGAGACTTGATGAAGAAGATAAATTAAAAGAATATCAAAGATAGAGTTGATATACAAAAAATGCCAAGGAAAGCTGCAGTGGCCTTATTTAGGATGGCAACTGGCCACGATTGCCTCGCAGAACACCTCTACAAGATACGATGCCTACCTACACCCAAGTGCACTCTCTGTGAAGATGTCATCCTGAACAAATAGCATCTCGCCAAATGCAAAGGCCTTAAAAGTAATAACTTACAGACTTTATATTGGGAAGCCAGAGGGAAAATGATGCAGATCAGTTAATCCCCAATACCATTGGTGAAAAACAACAACAACATTTAATGAATCCTTTCACTATTTAAAATATCAATTAATACACTCTGTTTTTATACCTTCTCCATTCTCTGTTTAAAATATTATTAATAATATGGTAGTATACTGGTTAATTCACAACAATTTTAAAAATATATGTTAGAGCTACACATGCTTAGAAACTGATAAAAAGTATGAGTCAGGCTTACCCAATGTGCACAAACATATAAGTCAGGAATCTCCAGGCTTCTTCTCTCTTATAGGGTGTATACAAAAGAGCACTTGCAAGAGTACCATCTCCCATGTCTTTGTCTTCACCCACTAGATCCCACAGAAAAGTGAAAATCTAAACAGATATAACAATTTCTTATATAAGTGTATTAGAATGTTAAGACCTAATTGTGAAGGATATGCACAATGAAAAATCAGTAAAGAAAAAGCTAGTATAGAAATATGGAAAGGCAAGATAAGTTTAAATAACATCTCATGTATTACATTCACATGTCTTTCTTTACCCACTATAACGAACAAGATAGCTCTGCGCAGTGGCAAAGCGTGCATGGAAGCGGTGGAAGCGCCGCTTCCCCAAGAATTTAAAAAGAAGAAGAAAGCAAATAAAATTCATGCAAACACTTTATTTGTTCTGGATACATTTTTAAAATTTAAATCTATTTTTAGTTCCATTTTTACCGAGATTAAGAAAAAATATAGATACAACATTCATGGTTCTCTCCTATTTTAATGAAAATTATTACTTGGAGTTTCCCTCACTTTGAAAGTCACGCTTCGCCACTGGCTCTGCGGTAACGTGTCAGACTTGCATGAGGTAGGTCCACAGTTCAAATCCTACCCAACTGAGATGCCAGAGTGGTACTCTAATCTTAGGCCTGGAATGTTTCATTCCCAAATATCATTTCATTGCATATACCATCAGTGTCCACTGCCTGTGGTGCTGTATGTAGTAAGAACAGGAGTTAAAACACTATTAAAAAGTATATTTATCCATTATGAGTTATTTTTATATTTTTCCTACAATTTATTCTTGCAAAAGCTTACTTTTCTATCTAAATCATATTAATTGAGGTACATCTTTGCAGAGATGGTTTCATTACACATTTCATTGTATGCCAATACACAGAAATATTGTTTTTTTTGGGGGGGTTCCATAACTAGATTTAAACTTAACAGTATCTTACACAGTTATCATGTATCTACTCTGTCATATATAGATGTTATGTGGACAAGAAGATTGCTTGGAGACAATATATAAACAGGAAACAACTCACCAAAATGACGATAATTCATCTTACAGCGAAAAATGCTGAGACTCCTTTGAAAACTGGGACATTAGGTCACCTTAACCTTGTAAGGCAACAATATTAAGTTTCCATTTTCCTTGTAAATGTGCTACTAGCAGTAAATATACTGTTATCTAATAGAACTTTCCCAGATTTTTTTGATATGAATTTAGGTAAATAAAACTATCAGGAGTTTTGGGGGGGGTTTGAACCCCTTAAAAAAAACTCTATACACGGCCCTGTTTCATTGTAGGTGCAAGATGGATACAGGAGACTGAAGCGATAGAACAGTCATGAAAAAAAAAAAAAATAGAATCGTGACCTAGCACTTCAAAAAATGTAGGATAAAGTAATAGAAAATTATACATGTAAAACATAGTAGAAAGCTGCTATGTCATATTGCCTTCTAACTCACATCACATTGTAGCAGTTGGTGTTTAGTATTCTTGGAACATTTTCAGAATGTGCATCCATTCCATCTTCAGCTGTAAGTCGACTGCCACTTCAACTTGTAGCTGAGGCAGCCGAATTACAGCTGAGGATGGAATGGATGCACATTCCGAAAATGCTCCAAGAATGCCAACACAAACTGGTACAATGTGATGCGAGTTAGAAGACATAGCAACTTTCTACAATGAATCTGGCTGACTTTTAATAGCTACCGTTTCTTGGGATTATAAATGTAAAGCATAGTTTGGGATGAGGCAATTTTTATTCTTCTATATTATTTATTTTATTGTGATTAGATGGCAAAATACTCCAGCATTGTTATGTGTCATGTTATGGTTGGAATAATTAAACTGCTAGCACAGAAGAAAGGGTGAAATGTAATAATTCTCTTTCCTGTCCCATACACGGGACTGAAAAGACAATGCATATTGCCAGTTTATTGCAAAGTTTAAGTTAATCTTGTGTACTGCAGCTTAATTGTTTACTAAACTACACTTGTTTAGGAAACTACACTTTAACCAGCACACAAAGTAAAAGAAATGTCTTATGCAATTAATCCATACATATTTTAATTAAATTTCTGAATTAAAACCTGAGATACTACTTTTAACTGTACAGGGGGAAAACAAGAATGTTTCAAAGTGGTAAAACTAAAATCAGTAATTAATTTCATAGAATAAAGTCATAGAACACAATAATTTTATAACCATGTTTACTAGGCAGCTTTCTTCATTTGAAACCACAATTTTTTTCAAAAATTTTGTTATATTCTGAAATAAAGTGTATGTAAATGTTGTGTCCTTCACAAATGTGTTGTCCTGGGTACATGTACTCACACTTGCGCTTGTCTAAAATGAAGATAAAGGATACTCATTATAAACTGTTATTTCCGATACACCTCATACAGTCTACGGACCTTCAGGGATACCTCAATCTGCCAAGTAATGACTGGAGGCACCCTGCAGGCAGAGTCCATTACCTCTGATGGTAGAATGACAATATGTAACAAACTTATAACAAATAGGTTCTTTGTAAATGATAGTGCACTTTTAACTGTCTCCTCAA
Organism: Deroplatys truncata; assembly: GCA_030765065.1. NCBI lineage: Eukaryota > Metazoa > Arthropoda > Insecta > Mantodea > Mantidae > Deroplatys > Deroplatys truncata. The sequence goes on along the minus strand of CM060986.1, from coordinate 92,146,615 downwards.
ATCTTTCAGTCTTGTCCTTAAGCTATACTGGGTTCCCTATGAAGGTCAAAAGCTGGGTTCAACATTTGTAAAATTAATAAAATACATACCTCTATTTTAATCAGCCACAAGATGAGATTTGTTTTTTTAAAGATTGTTATATTTTACACATTTAGCAAATTTTTTTTTTTTCATAAGTGTAGAATATGACCATGCTGCACTTATGATTAACGTCTTTGGTGAAATCTAGTTAACTGTTCTAAAATAAAATGTTTTGAAATTTCATTGTAAATGTAGTTTTAGGCATAGCAGTAATGCACCTCAAACAACCAAAAACATATTTTTCAGCACTCATAGCACAGCTGAATACACACAGAGTATAAGTAAATTACAGCTAGCTCATAATACATGTGTATGCTGCATCTGCGATGTATGTCGTTATGATCATATAACACAATCTCTCCATGAGTTGCCATGGTTCCATCTAATTGACCGTAGAAACATTCATTGTCTTTTACATCTCTTTAAACGTATTCACACTTCTTCTCCTATATACCTAGCTTCTCACTTTAAAAGTTTGTCCTCATCTCACAACTTTTATACACTCTTCGAAAATTGTCACATACTTTCAATACCACTTCACTGAACATCTCTATACTCATCATCTTTTACTGTAAAGGTTCTTAGGCTCTGGAATTCACTTCTACAAGATGACAGGGGCTGTCATATTTTATATGCTTCTTGTCACAGGTTGCAGATTTTAGTTAAAAGCAATTGTTAACTTAGAAGAAATATTGTAGCGGACCAGGTTGAGCACCGAGTATTACAGCATATTTCATAAACCAGCGCAAAGTGTGGAAACCAGGTTACCATAACACGACCACGCTAAAGAACGCCGAGTCAGCTCTTCTGTACGTATTTATACTACAGGATTTTGACTCGGTCGTGAGCAGTTATCAAAGAGTAGTCGATTGTCAGTTGTCAGTGAGCAGTTATCCGATGGCAATCGAGAGAGTTATTAAAAGGCAATCAGGGGCAGTTATCAAAGAGTAGCTGTCAGGTCAGTTGTTGAATCCGTCGCCGTGACCCCGTACACGAGTCGCCAACACAACACCCGGGTGAACAGGTAAGAATGTATCTCTACTATGTTCTGCTTACTTGTCGGGCTTCAGCCCATTCTGAGTAGCCAATGTACTCACTTAAAGTAATAATATAATTTATTGGGTCAATGCATCCCCTGTGCATCATTTAAATACCCCCATCCTGGAACGCCACCCTGGCCTACCTACCACCCCAGTACCGACGCATCCCCCCTACCTCTGAGTTATCACCCGCCCTAGTGTAATCACCTACTGCGGGGGTAACCACCCCCGAGGGGTGTTACAATATCATGTTCATTGTATACATAGTGTATGCACATATTTTTAAGATATTCATTACTGTTAACTTACTTTCTCTATATTTTCAATTAACTTAAGTTTACTGTTCCCCTAATATTTGTGTTGTTTCTGTTTTGTGTTCCTTTGGATATTGTTTACGTGTACCATCAATGTGTTTAAAATATTGTATTCAGGATTTTTCTGTGTTTGAGCAGAAGAGAAGGCCAAATGGCCTTAGCTCTGCCACAGTAAATAAATAAATAAATATAAGTGAATATATGAAATAAATAGATATTCAAGAAGTTACCTCCACAATGCTAATGATGAACATGCCAAGGGCAGGTGGCCAACAACTGTATTGCTCCTCATATTCTCCATCAGGAACTGACACTTCCTCATCAAATCGCCGCGGTCTTGGAGGTACAACGCGACGGACATACATGCTCAGGGCATGGTGGAGTGTGTCTGGCCAATCACGGCTGGTCAACTGAAACACAAGCAACATTGACAAAACAAATGTTGATGTCATCTATTATCATGGACTAAATAAAGCATACTCGGATAAGAACCAAACATATCAGGATTTCCTATGACTTCGCTTACCTCTGTACCAAGTTATAATCCAGTACACAGCATTTGCTTACATATGAGCATTCTTACCCCTTCCCTTCTCGCAGTTTTAAGTCTTCATTTGAAATATGCCTTCCCCATCTAGCAGAGATGAAACAGTTGCCGCTCTATTAGATGCTACTTTTTCTTATACAGCTGGCTGCCTCAGAGGTGGTTCCCTAACAGAATAGGTGATATTTCGAAAAGGCATCGTTTGTGGGCCAATGTTTACGGCAGTGTTTGTTTTATTTCGTACCTTTCATCTGCAATTTATTAACCATAGGTTTCAGCAGCTTTGGCTCAAGGTTATTGGGAAGTTGGCGCCGGGCAGTCGGAGATAAACAAAATAAGCGACTTGCCAGAGTAAACACTCGAAGCACTATCGGCAAATAACCAGACTTTTCTGAAAGTTCCCCCCCCTCCTCCTGAATGTGTGTCGAGATAGTTCTAGAATGTTCTGTGGAAGATTCCATTGTCTATATAAGCGAGCGTTCTCGCGAGAATCAGTCAGCTAATGAGCGTGATAGCGAGTGCTTTTCTGGTGCGACGAAAAGTACTATTCTCTGAGCGAGTTTGTGACGACTGCTGTAACGGGCAGCGAGTGCTACTGCGGAGCGAGAGATTGAGGAAAGCTTGTGCTCCACTCCCATGGAGTGAATCGTCCGGAAAAAAGAGGTACTTCACGGAGTAGGTGAAGTGACGGGGAAATTGAACTAGTTCGCATTAGTGAAGTCACTGTGTCAACTAAGTGAAGTCCCAGCGAAATTTGAACCAGATCAAAACAGTGACATTGAGAACTGAGAGACGTGACAGCTGAAAAATTGGACAAAGTCATAACATGTGTACAATATTCATTTTTACTGTGTCACATGAAGCGTTGTATTCCACCCAAAAATTACATATTGAGGTTTCACCAGAAGAGGTGCACGTTTTGGGAACCTTGAATACATAAAAACATTTTTAGGAAAAAGTTCACGCGCGCGTCTGTCTATCCTTCTGTCTGTGTATCTACGAACAGCATAACTCAAAAATGAGAATTTAGTAAAATACCAAACTTAGTATTTAATTACAGCACCTTCCAAAAATGTGATACGAAGATTTCAAAAAACTAACTCACCCCAAACTACCAAACTACTCTTTATATGAAAATTATATTTTTGATTACTCAAAAATGACTAACGATTTTGATTCAGATAGCATACATTTACGATATTTTCCTAACTAATAAAGTACACATTTGGAATTTTTTGCGTGTAGTCTATAAAGCCCTCTTCATTATGCATGAATTGTGTATAACCGTAAACCATAGGCAAACGCTTACTACACACAAAATGTAGTTAGTTCTCTTTTAAACACAATTTATTTCAAATAACTTTTTTGTAGCACCAACCATTTCCGACATACTCGTTGGTACTGATTTGACTTTTTTATTTTTACTTTCTCTGCCACTTGCATTTATGCCGTATGACAAGAAACGGTGAGGGATTTAGCACTTCGACCTAAGGAGATACTTTGTGCCTAGGCCTCTAACGGGTGCCCTCGGGAGGGAGGAGTGAGGTGAGAGGAGGCGGAGGGTGGCCAGATCAGGAGGCACAACAGAGCAGAGGACAGGGTTCCTAGAGTTTCCATGTTGAAATTCTCCAGCGGCAGCTGGTACAACCGACTCCCCTCCCCCCTCAGGCTTGTACATCCCACTGGGAGGCCCGGGACTCAGACCGCTTCCACTCCGGGGACGAAGTGGTACAGAGAGCATCCTTTTTCCCCGTCATGCACGTCGAGACTCCTGCCGACACTTGCAACCCTGAAACAATCCAGCAGATGAAAGGTGAAGTGAAACCAGAACGGGGTGTAATGGAGGGACGGAAATTCGGAGGGTGTAATTCGCCTAGCGAAACTGGGAAACCCCCGAAAAAACCCAGGGGTCAGGAAGGCCGAACTGGGAAATCGAAGCCACGAACTCCAGAATGCGAGTCACACGGTACCGCCAGCGCCACCTCGCTTGGTTACATGTAAATAGTAAAGGGAATACCTACTGCATTCCATCCAAAAATTCGATATTGACATTTCAGCGGAAATAGATATTTTGAGATCCCTGAATCCAACTATATCATTTTTAGAAAATAGTCCGGTGTGTGTGTCGTCAGTCTGCCCGTCCTTCCGTCCATGTGAGAAACGAAACGTCGGTAGAATACCAAACTTGGTATTTAATTGCAGTATGTTCCAAAGATGCAACATTACCCAATCCACACTACCCTTTTTCATGGATTTTTTTTAATTACTCTAAAAGGGCTCTAATGAATTTCACTAGAATACCACATGTTTACAATATTTGCCTAATAAAATATACCTATATGAAATGCTTTCTTGTATAAAGCGGAAAGAATTTTGTATAAATTTGTATACCTAACTGGTAAACCGTAAAAAATAAGACAAGAACTTTCTCCACACAAAATGTAGATCTCGTTAAAACACATATTTTATGTCAAATAAACATTTATGGTATTAACCATTTCCGAGTTATTATTTGTTATTGGTTTTAATTTTCAAATGCTTTTACTTGTTTCAAACGTTAAGTAGATGTTTGTTTTTTCTTTCTTTTCTCTCGTGCTCATTCAGATAGTGGAATTTCAAAGGGTTCAGCTTTCTAAAGAAACTGAAGATCGCTTTAGCCCCTCTTGCTCTTGTATCACAATGAAATGTGTAAGAATCCATTTTTACGTTTATCTCGATTAACATGAAGTAGATTAGCAGAATAAGCTTTTATAAGAATAGATTGTAGAGCAGATATAAAAATTAACCTAAGTGGGTAGATAAATTCATCAGATTTCTTAATTTTTATATTTCATAACTCACTGACTTTCCTCTTGGGACTCTGGAAGAGGTAAAAACCACGAACATTTTATTTTGTATGTTTTTTTTTATATTCTATGAAATACCTTTTACCTGCTATGTAATTTACGTACATTTTCAACTTAAGGGACACTGGGACTGAGCTTTTACGTGAAAATTGCCAAATGTTCGGATTTTTTAATCCTATAGACACCTGTGAATCATTTCGGCTAAACATTTTTCACGGTCCGCCATTTTTTTAAATACCAGTGTCATGTTTAAATCACCCGTGCGCTCTCTTTTAACCCCTCTGGGCCCTTTCTGTGTGTTTTTCTCTCAGTTTTGCAATTTTGCGCATGGAATTTATTTCTTACTCTGATTATTTCTTTGCTCTGATTTGTATGCAAATTAGCATACATAATCTAAAATGTGCTATCTAAAGATTCAAACATACATTTTATAATTTGTTTGTTCATGGGCTCACAAAGAAATAATTTATGAAAAACAAGAGCAATTTTAACACCAACGTCTTCATAAAAACAAACATTTATTTTCCTACAAATAATGTCAACTTCAATCAAATCCTGAAATTTATTTTCACTGTACTAAAGTGTCAGAAAATATCACTATCATACTTCTTTGACAAATGTGAATTCACAGTTTTAGAAAATTAGCATATTTTTCGCTAATTAAAAATATTTAATTGTATTATCTGAGAAAATATTTGAGCTAAATCGTTGAGCTTTGGCACAGTCGATTCTTTGTTTATACATATTAAGTGTGCCAATTCTCAAGCGAATAGCTTTAAAATTTCAACAGTTAGAAAAGCAATGTTTGTTACAGTTTATATGCAGGGGTACGAAAGGCAAGTAGAAACTTTATCGCCTCATTCCCAAACATTTTAGGTGCGTTTGTTACATGAACCGCTTCTTCTATGCAGCCATGTGTGTTTTATAAGCATTTTTTTTTTTTACTTTGAATGTTTCTGAGGTACTTGCATAAGCAAGAGTTGTGTGATACTGACCAGTTTCTCGAACTCCTCGTAGTCCAGGTAGCCGTTCTGGTCGACGTCAGCTCTTTGCATCAGCTGACGTAGAGCCCTGTCAGGCGGGCGCAGATCCCCAGAGCTCAACGCAGCTCGTAATTCTGACAAAGTAATTCTTCCATTTCTATCCACGTCCACGGCATCAAACACGTCCTTATAGTAGCTCTGTTTACATAAAAACCACAAGTAAATACATAAAGACAATATTTTGAAGCAGTGAATACAAACCTAAGCAAGGTCATAAATACACGCATAAATATTGTCAGGTGTGTTCGTTTACTGGCACAAGTAATGCATATTTTAGGAAATAAACGTAAAAGTCGCACATTTTACGCGGACCAATCTGTGAAATTTGGAGGTTCTATGCTATATCTTAAGCAATTATTTGATTTTTTACCAGATATTTGTGATATATTCTATAAGAAATTACCAAAATTTCAGGTAATTTCTTTCTGTAATTCACGAGAAAAAAAATGTTTTCCTTTGTTAATGGTCTACAGGATAATCTCCTTGCAGTGCAATTTTTCAAAATTTTGGAACTAAATGCCTTACAAGCTTGTCAAATGATTTGTAAATAAAACATGAATTACTTTAGATAGTAAATCCGAAAGTACATAGTACTTCTTGTTTTTTGCGCCTTTAGTAATAAAAGTTATGTTTAAAGGCATGTAATTCTTCATATTTATTTACCCTTTAATTTCCAGTGATAACAATTTAGTTCTTCGTGAAATTGGTAAACGTTTGCACCGCAAGGAGCAATTTGAATGATGAGTACTGAAAAAAATGAAGAAAACAGATTGCTTTTAAGGGTAGAGAGGTGATTTAGGTCTTCAAAACTGTATCTATTCTTATTTTGGCTGGCACTTTAAGGATTTCTTTGGTCGACCACTCTATAACACGTTGACTACTTGTGACGAAAGTGAACTGTTATGGCATACGTAATACTTCAGCGACTCATTATGATCATACTCGGCGGTGCGCGCAACTCTCCTATTACCTACCCATACCTTTTAACACCTTCAAAGCAAAAGTCCCAACTTCAAGCATTCCACTGGAATCCATTCCCGAGATAAATAATGAAGTATGTGTATTTAATATAAATTCTGTTCACTGTAATTGTAATATTCTAATAAATTTAGTTAATTTCCTTTGCTTCATTATGTGTTGCTTTCACGTTGCCTGCAAACAATCAATAAATACGGCATGGACTCAACATCTGTTTCACTACTCGCAAACACATTAAAGGTGCTGCCATCCGATCAGCATTTAATTACATAAATTAACAAGGTACATACTTTTTTCAACTCAAAGTTTTGCAATTTTAGTTTGGTAGACCAAAAATAGCCGAATGCAACTTGACTGTGATGGTAATTAAGACGCTCGTATGAAAATTATGAAACTCGCTACCGTTCTTTCGTCTTAATTACTACCATTGTAGTCTTATTACAGAATGTACTATAGTATTTGTGCCATTATATACCCATGCATCTTAAAAGCAATAATTTACTAATGAACAAAATCTACATTTTTCAGAACTTTCGACTTTTTTCACAGCTGGGTCACCTTAAGAAGGTTTCCACAATACATCTGATTTTATACCTGCTTCAAACGAATTTGAAATGTGCTAACAGATATTCTTAGAACTCTAACGTATAAAATGTCAACTCTGTACATTAAGTTGTTGGTTAGTCGTTTCATACCTATAGAAAGACAGACAGTAGACAGTCGTCCTCCGTGGTATAGTGGTTACCATGCTAACCTCTAGGTCCCGAGGTCGCGGGTTGAAACGCGGCGGATATTTTCGGGCGTAAAATTCCTTAGTATGGCTTCCCTCGGAAGGGAAGTAAAGCCGGTGGTCCGTGTCGTAGATTTACGGTACGTAAAAGAACCTCAAGCCTGATAAAGAGGCCTCTGAGCAAAATTACCAGTCTTTCACTCCCAATATAGAATGGAACGCTAAGGACCACAGCAGTTAAAAAGCGTCCATAAATAAAAACCTGTCTTTCTTTTCTCTCGTGGTCATTCAGATAGTGGAATTTAATGTGTATAACATGTTTGATACCCAAGGACAGGTTTTCAGAGCCCCGTGTACACATAGGAACAGTATTTTGGACCCTACATATCCACTAAATGGACTATTTTTCTGGACTAAAAGAGAAAAAGACATAAATATATTTTAGCTCATATTAATAGTTAAATAGAAAAGAAAAAATAATCCATTGACATTAAAGTAAGACAATGCAAATGAAACCTACTCATAAAAGATTAATTATTCTTATCAAAGGGACATAACTATATTTACTTAAAATATCGTTTAGTGAGACACCTTCCATTGTTTGTTTTTCACTAAGCTTTCTACGTTTGGTTTCTTCTGTGATGTAGCAATTCTCAGCGAGTTCATAAATGGTTGTTGGTCATTCAGGTTCTAGTTTTACATATAACTGTCTTCATTTTTTAAAACAATTTGCTCACATACATAGGTATTTCTAAGAAGGGATGTCTTAAGTTCATGAGAGTAAATGCATGGAAAATAGGGCCTATCCAAGTATCTGAAATGGAAAGCGATGAGCTCAGTACACGAGTTTCTTCTGCTTCTTCTTCTTTTAGCAGACATTACACTGCAGACATCATCATTTGCATTTCACCGAGTGCATTATTGATAGTAGAGAACATATTAATTTATTTTTCAACTGATCTAAAATATGACAATTGTGGCAGTATTTTATATCACAACAATATAAATGCCAGAGTGATTATAGTGTAAATAAGCATTATTGTATGACAATGATTTGAGATGTTTGTTAATTATAAGCATTGTTAGGAAATAAGTTTACACGGCCTCATTGAAACTGACAATAAGAGCGGGCAACAATGAACGAGGGGGTGAGTTGTTTATTAATTAGATGAGGCAAACAAATGACGTCAGATTAGCGCGCTTTTCTGTAGAAATGGAGGGAATATTTTCCCTAGAGCATATGTGTTCGTAATTTTGATTGGATATAAAAATAGACGCTAATGTTGGCGCGTTTTATTAACCAATAGCAGCTCGGTTATAATCTTTAGGCATATCGGGTGAGGGAGTATAAATATATGAAGCCAGAGACGGGTAACACGCAGTTTGACAGAATAATTCACAAGGCAAACGTCGTTCAGTCCAACAGAAGCATTCGCGGGTAATACGTCGTGCAGTCCAACAGACTCATACAAAGGTTATACGTCGCACAGTTCAACAGAAGTATTCACGCGTTATACGTCGCGCAATTCTACAAAATCTCTCGCGCTGTAAAGTTAGTTATAAATGTGAAATACGCGAATTAATAATATGCAGCAAATAAGTGATTATAGTGATATTAGAAAATATAACAGTTTCAGTCTGGCGTGTATCAAGAATAATTATGTGAAATGAATAAAGTGTGACGGCAATAAAAGTGTAAAAACAAATTCTTTTATCAGTGTTATCTTTCAGTAAAAACTCCTTTCCGTTTACACACGCTGTTTAAGAGATATGCTCGACTGAGAAATAATAGCTAGCCGGAGGACAAAGAACCCAAAACTCAAAGTAGTAAAACAATAAAAGGCGCTCAGAAATAGTTAACACGAGTTACCGCGACACAATCTTACTAGTGAATCATTTCTTAGTTTAACATTTTTTGAAGTATTAAGACTAACGCTAACCATCCATTACCTGTTAGACTTGGTTGTTCGTTCGCTGCGAAATCTTGATTCTTGCGGTATGTGCTGTTGTTTCACAGTTTATGTCAAAAATTTAATACTAATGTAGTTTTAAAAAATCTTAGAGTGCCAAACTAGTTATTTTGGTGGGCCGCTGGTCGAATACCCATGATGTATAATTTACATTTTCCAGTTCCTAAAAACGTGCATCGAAGTTTCTATGCATTACTCAGATATTACTTTTTACAAATACATAATTCCTTCACAACCATACACTATCTGTACTGAAAATCCGTTCTTACTATCGGCAAATTACACTTTTCGTATTGAAACATTAACTACAGAGCCTTCGTCTGGACGCGTGGCCGGTCTAACGGGAATTTTCTTGGCACCGAGAAGCATGTTGTTTACCGGCGGAGTCTGATGTCCATAGCCCCTTACATTCTAGCGTATGGGTTTATCACGTAAATTATAACTACAATAACTATATGCCTTCGTCATAGAAGACATAGATAATGATGTTCTTGTGTCGTCACACATAGGTCGACGTATTTAGTACCCCCTCCGCATTGAATCCTAATCCTAGGTCACCACACATCTCCTACACCTTTCAAGAAAATTTGCATTAACGCTCATTAACTCTTCATGGAGTTAATGCTTCGTTTGTAAAAATAATAATAATAATAATAATAATAATTAAACGAGGATCAATAGAGGGATCATTAACATTAGACCATTGTCCAATTGCAGAAATAACTCTACTCACATTATCACGTGGTTGCAATTCCTAAACTAGTTACCTTATAACGTTTTAATTTTAAAAGTTTGGTGGCATTCCAAGCCGAGGTTGGTGAAATTCCTGATTCCTGTGCAAGCTTTCTCAGAGATTTCTTTGCACTTTATTCTAAATTTTCTCCAATGTCATCGAGTTCTTCCTGTGTAAGAATACGGCTATTTACTTTTGCTTTCTTATCAAGAATAGATATCGTTTCCCTAAGTTTATTCACAAGATTATGAATCGTTTCTCTGTGAGGCGCACGAACAGCACGGAATATGTTTATAAATCGCCGTCTCACTTCTCTACAAGAGCTTGTTCTCACGTAGGAACCATACATGAAGCTTCTGTGTGCTAAAGTATACAAACCTTTTGCCATTATAACAGCACTAACACACTATAACACTGAAATGTGGTAACGTATCTACATCTGCACAGCACCAACTTTGCGTCAAATGATTAGTTGGAGCACAGAGAGAAGGGAAAGTGGAGGCAGAATGGAGCCGATTAAAGGCAGCGCAGTGCAGGGCAAACTATTCCCCGTAATACCTACACGCGTCCAAAAGAGGGCTCTGTATAAGCATTTATTTCTTCACAATCAGCACAAATCTCAAACACTGAGCACCCCTAAGAAGTACTTAGAGAAGAAATATGAAAGTATACGTTTTTAGGTGAGAACGACCCGGGGATAGGACTGGAAGAAACAAGTTTCTCTGAATAAGTGTGTAGGTCTCTCACTTACGCAAAAGTATTAACTTCTATTCCAGTAGTGGAATCACGTAACTGCTTCCATGTTTTATATATATACATATATATAAAACATGATATATACATATATCCTAGGGTAAGGCCACAAGGTTTACAGCTAGAAATTAAATTTTAGTTACCCCAGCATGCACATTGGGAGGCATAGCTGCAGAGGCAGCAAGAGGACCAGATTCTTAAACTACACATTGAAGAGCAGACGTGGGATAATTATAACCAAATACACAGATTTTCACATTAATCACATTACCTGTGGTTTATTCAGTATAAGCACGGTACCCCTACATCACACACAAAGGATAAAGGAAGAAATTGAGGGGAGATGCTACACACACGAGATTACATTCACACAACTTCATATACAACCTTTCAGACTCAACACTCGACCAAAAGTGACGCTCAACACACAACACACAAAGAAGTAACGCTCACTTCCCCCACTCTCTCCATCTCTGGCTAGGATCACCAGCCAGAAGGTGGCGAGTCGCCACGCCAGACGAACTTCAAACCCAAAGCCGAAAGAGTTACCCCAACAACACTGTCGCCAACGACATAATAATGTTTCTGGCGTGACGATACATACACATACACGCCACAACTATATATATATATATATATATATATATATATATATATATCATAGGCACTAGCAGAACCCACAGCTCCGCTTGCGATGTCTGAGTTAACGTAGTGATGGAAAGAAATATCAATATCTGTGATATTCACATTTATTCTGTAACATCCGGTTAAATTTTAACAACTTGCTAAAGCCGCTAACCATTTGCTATGTGATATTTGGTATTCCGTAACATCGTAAGAACATCTTGTTGATATGAAGAAAATTATGGTTAGGTTAATGATACCCAGAGCCAAGATCGTGTTGTTAGCGCTAGCAATACTGGCTGAAAGTGAATGCAATTTTGGTGCTTCTTGATTTTAAGGAGTAACGGTAACAATCTTCATAACCAGAGTTACAGAATAGCCCTGATTATCATTGTGGTCGAAAAATCACGATCACTCCCGTGATCGAACAACTTTCAAGGCAGTGATTGGAGACGATGTAAGTGATTTCACTGTGATATCACTTCGAAATTCTTCAGCCCATTCGTTATTGATTATCCATGCTGTCTATCACCTCGAATCAGTATTTTGTGTTCCAAGCGATTAGATCACGGAAATGAACTAAGAAAAAGTTGGGAATGATATCATGCTTCACACTATTACTTGTAATTACTCCCTATCACAGTATCACTCCCACACTTGACCTGTGTCACATATAAATGAACTGCGCGTTGTAATCACTTCCAATAGGTGATCAGTGACCACTGTGTTTATAAACGGGGCTGTTTATCTCATCACGGGGATTTTTCTCTCTCCCTCTATCTAACCCTCTCTCATTCTCCTTCGTTTTCACTAGTAATATACCGATTTGATATGTAATATATCTGATTTGTCTGTTTTATACGCTGATAACACCACTCTGAGAATTAGGCATTGGGACGGTGACCTATTGGGCTTGTTAACCTAGGGAGAATTCATATTGTCAAACATTGGTTTTCTGTTAAGGAATTTTGGCTTAATGATACTAAAACCAAAAGTATGAATTTGGTTTAAGAAAAATTACTAATGACTCCTCATCTGTCAGATTACTTCACTCGCTGTAGATAAAAAAGTGTCATGAAAGTCACACATTGAATCTGTATCTACCAAAATTTCTAGGGTTACATTTCTTATTCGTAAACTAAGAAGCTGCGTTCCACCTTCTACTTTTAGAAATGTTTATTTTGCATTATTACATACTCATGTACATTATGGTATTCTTTACAGAGTCCCCCTTCTGGTTGCATTGATATACTAAAATTACCAAAAAAAAGGGGGCTATAACAATTATGCTTAGTAAGAAATTTAGTGAACCTTGCAGGCCTTTATTTATGCAACTGAAAATAATAACTGTTTATAATATTTTCATTTATATCAGTTTGGTTAATATACCAGGTGGCCCAAACAAGCCGTCCTTTGCAGTTTTTGTTTCCCGCATACATAGGTTCAAAATAAGTTCTCGCATCACTGACGTTCAAAGGGGCAGTGCAGCTACAAGGCGAAAGGTCACTGAGGTAGTGCTGCTATCTGCAACTACTTGTTAGTTTCATGCTGATAAGCGTCGCGTGGTCGCCTGTACCAGCCAGGCTATTCAGACAAAAAGGTAAAGTTCACCTAACGAACACAGGAATATGGTTACGATGTGTGTGGAGATGCATCACAATACAGCGAGGCTCAAAGGCTGTGTTCTGAACATTTTTAGACGCGGCATCTGTCTTATGCGTACTTTTTATTTTTATTTATTTATTTACGTACAGAGATGATAGTAAGGAATGATGGATCATTCCAGGTAGATCGTGAACCTGAAAGGCCCTTAGATCAATTCGTCCACCAAGGCGGGAATGTGTTTGCACATGCTTATTATGAATAATGCAATAATAGAAAACAATTTAATTCTAACGCATCTTTGAGGGTACATAACTATAATAAAAATAGAATTTCGTTTAATCTTATTAACTTTTGTGCACAAATTGGTGCCATATAGTTATACTGAGAGTAGATTAACTGCCATAGGATTAAATGACTTAACACGTGTGCTCAGGTTGTTAAGCGGCAATCCTGAATTCTTGTTAATGGGCGAATTGGTTATTAAATAACCCATAACACCCCCCTCCCACACACACACACACACATACACATATATAAGTACTCTCACATTCAAGTACCACACCCTGGGCATGCCTTTCTGGAGTCCAGCCGGGAATCGAACCCGTAACACCTCATTTAGCAGGCAGTTTCTCTACGAAGGAGCTCTGGGACCAGTAATAGCAGTTAAAGTGTTCGTTTTCAAGCATTACTCTTTCATTTAGGGTCTCCTCTCTGTCGGTATGCGTCGTCCTCCGTGGTGTAGTGGTTACTATGCTAGCCTCTAGTTCCCGAGGTCGCGGGTTCACACCCGGCGGAGGGCGATGAATTTTTTCGGGCGTAAAAATCCTTAGCATGGTTTCCTTTCGGAGGGAAGTAAAGCCGGTGGTTCCTCGTCGTAGATTTACGGCACGTAAAAGAACTTCAAGCCTGATAGAGAAGCCTCTGAGCAAAATTACCGGTCTTTCACGTCCAATTTAGAATAGGACGCTAAGGACCACAGCAGTTAAAGAGCGTCCATAAATAAAACTCAATTTAATTTAATTTTCTGTCGGTATGGAGTCCCCTTTGCAGTTCTGCTTAGGCAAACATTTTGACATCCGCATTATGCGATATAACCTAACTTCAACTAAGGAGGCCACTATGTGAGCCATTTGTGCATAAGACTGTTAATAGCTATGGGGTGAAACCAGATACGAGTGCCTATACATAACATAAACACATGAAATACTCTTAAATTGGATCTTCCAGATGTGTGCTACAGATGACCAAAGATACTACCTTTTATAAAACGCTTTCTGCTTCAGCCAGAACTGCTCCTATTGATACTTTTAAAAGAAAATTGTATAATTGGTTCTTACTGAAACCATTTTATTCCGTTGACGAGTTTCGTATTACAACTAATGTAAATATAGAATTTTAATTTAATTCTGTTAATGTTTTTGTATCGTGTAATTCTGGCTACAGTTCGTGTAGTATTGGTAAATTCCTATTTCAAGTGTAATTTTGACTTGGACAAATAAAGAATTATTATTTTATTTATTTATTATTATTTCCCCCTCTCTCCCATACATTTTTCCTCTCTGCAGGATGTATGTATGTACATCTCGTTTGATGTTTTGAAAACCAGTAAAAATCTGGGGAAGCTTAAAACATAAAGTGTACAAGACAAACCCACACACCCTGGAAGAATTAAAACAAAATATCTGCCAGGAAATTGCCAGCATTTCTCAACGTGAACTACGGCGAATGATGGATAGTTTCCTAAAGAGCTGCCAAAAATGTATGGACAAAAACGCTGGCCAGTTTCAGCATCTCCTTTCATAAAGTTGGTAATTAAAGCTTTTAAAAGTAGTTTTAAAAGTGTTGTATGGTTTCTTACGCGCCTTTCTATTATAGCGGCAAACGACAACGAGCGCCGAGGACGCACAGGAAAAACACTGCGCAGCCGGTTCTTAGATTTTTGGCTCTCTCTTGATGCAGTAATTTGTATCATAAATTATTTAAATGTAAAGAGTGATTATAGCATGAATATGCATTTTTATGTGACATTGATTTGAGATATTTGTTGATTGTAATTATTGTCGAGAAGTGGGTTTATACGGCCTTACTGAAACTGACAATAATAGCGTGCAATAATGCAGCGAGGGGGTGAGCTGTTTATCATTATTAGAGACGAGGAAGTTACGTAATATTGGCGCGTTTTTCTTTAGAATTTGCTGGAACATTTTCCCTAGAGCATATGTGTTCATAATTTTCATTGGATATAAAAATAGACGCTAATGTTGGCGCGTTTTATTAGCCAATAGCAACTCAGTTATAATCTTTAGGCATATCGGGGTGTAGGAGTATAAAAAGGGCTAGGTTAGAGGTAGACCCCCAGCGCCATCTCACCAGCCAGCACAGCCAGCCACACACCGCTGACCAGCGTGCCTGCACGCTTCTCCGCTGTTGTCCGGGGAGTGCACCGTCACCTTCCGGACAGTTTATTGCTCACCGCTGCCCAGCGCTTCTGGCCGTCTGCGGCCAAGGCGACTAGGATTAAGAACGACAGAGGTCCCACACCGCTGGTCCGTCTAACCTTCATGGAGGAGGAAGACTACTCGGCAGCCCTGCACGCAGGAATGCCCTTATTAGGGCAAACCCTGGTGATTGAGGCCAGCCGCAGTGTTCGACCGACTCCATGCCGCCGCTGCTGCCTGTACGGGCACACAGACGCGTCATGTGACGCCGCTCCCCGCTGCCACTACTGTGGTAGCGGTAACTTCACCGCTGACTGCAGGGCACACGACCTGACACACCGCCGCCGCTTCTGCGCCTCCTGTGGGGGCAAGGGGCACTACACTGGCCAGGCCGTCTGCCCACTCTATCCTCGTAGAGCTACGCCGCACTTCTCAGTGACACCGCAGAACCTCACACCAACGACACAGAACATCACTCCAACATCCGACTCATCACAGGCACCGACAGCAGCTTCGAACCAGCCCATCATGGATGCCATCCAGGACCTGCATGCGGAGGTGCTAAACCTAGCTGGCAGGCTCAGAGCACTGGAGGAGCAACTCAGCGAGCAGATCTCTGGAGTCACCGAAACCATCGACAAATCACACGACGTGACCAAGAAACACATCCTCAGCAACATCAGCAGTCACTTCACCGACCGCCAAGAATGCTTGGACCAAATAGCCAACAATGACACAACAATCCTGGACCATATGAGCCGTTACTTCAAACAGCTCCACGAAACTATGGACGAACACTTCCACGAAGTACTAACACGCTTCCTTGAAATGTACCAGCCACCTCGCCCAGCACATCGTCATCAGAGAGCCAACTCCCGGAGGTAACAGGCCCGGGATTGGAGCATGCATCTACTGTTAATACAGCTAAGACACCACAGTTCACAGGTCCCTGCCAGGGCTTCGGCCATGGGAGATACCTGATCACCACAGCGGAGCTTTCCGCACACTTCATTGATCACCCACAAGCAGCCGGTTTGCTCAGGCGGTACCGGCAAACATGAACACCAAAATGCCCCTAATAAATTGCGCCATCACAGAATCAAATCCTTCTGTCTCTCCTCCTTTTTCCTTTCTATACCTATACACATACTCTGTTTTTCCTTCAGAACTTTATTCCTGTTTCACCCACCCCCCCCCAAAAAAAAGTAGACCCCGTCAGTTCACCGAAAATATTTGTACGCTACACGTTGCCGTCAGTTCGTCGAAAATATTTGTACGTTACACGTCGCCTTCAGTCCGTCAGTTCGTCGAAAACATTTGTGCGAGTTATACTTTGCATTAAGTTTTCGTCTCTGCCGTATGAGAGCATTTGAAAGTGCGTCGATTGCCAGAAACGTTTTTACTTTTTCTATCACGTACCTAGTAGGTAGAGACGTATTGCATTCCACCAAAAAATTCTATACCGAAATTTCACCGGAAATATATGTTTTGGGGGTCCCCTGAATCCAAAAGAAGCATTTTTAGAAAAGGTCCGTATGTGTGTCTGTGAACAGCATAACTCAAAAACAAAATCTCGGATGAATACCGAACTTGGTATTTAAGTTCAGTAGCTTCCAAAGATGCGACACAAAGCCTTTGAAGAAAATCTCCCACCCCAAACTATACATTACATGGATAATTTTTCGAAATTTTGATTTTCTCAAAAATTGCTCTATATATTTTGGTTAAAATGCCATATAGTGCACAACCATAGGAGATGCGACTGGGAGGAATAGCTGATTGGAGTACTGATAGGGTAGAGACAACCCAAGCTTGGCTTGAACGATCCTGTAATATCTCTGATAGTAGTAGAACTCCAATTAATTCAATGTTGGGTTTACAATATGGCACTGAATCAGTTATTTAGTTCAACTTATATGGTTTAGTATCTCTTGCCCTATGGGGCTTACCTTCGAGGGTAAGGAGTGCTGAGGAGTGTCACTGTTTAGTAATGAATGCCATAGCGGGCGTCTAGACGTGCCAGTCGAGGCGACTAGCACCAGTGTTACCAATTAACTTTTTATGGCCAAGTCTAGCATTTTTAAAGTAGCGTTTAGCCATATAAAATCGTAAAATGCTTATAGCCTGAAAGCTAGCCTATTTAACAAAACTCTTAGCCAAAATCTATTCTAAATAGCATAATTTAATCTGCTCTTTAGCTGTGCAAAAGGAATAAAAGGTTAGCGTGAATCCCTGTGTAGGTCCTATCATGAGTGTGATATGTCATCAAAATGTGTACTAATCATGAGGTCGACTTTCTGGAGTATGTGCTCAAAATGTATGATTTTTGACATACAGAATTGGTCAGCTTTTACATATTCTACCTAAAGAATTTCAGTAAATTTCATTATCAGATATATTTAACGTACGGTGTTGGTACTTAGCAAAAATATACCTTATTCCATTACACTTTTATGGTAAATAAATTATTTGTTTACAATATTTAAATATTATGGAATTATCTGATCAGTTATGATATTTAGAATATCTTAATGGGGTTTAACTTCTACAAACAAAATATGGGTAGTTTTAGACGCCAATTATATCTAATCTTTATTTTGTTAAATAATGCCTTTTTTCAAGATACTATCTAGATATTATTTGCGAGGAAGTGTTGGCAACACTGACTAGCACGACAGTCAGCCATAGTATGACGGACAGGCAGACGAGCAGACGTGGACAGTAGCAGACAGCTCAGTCAAAGTCCCCCGAGCAAGACCTGAGTTTGGTTGAAATCAGTACTAAATTAAGGGCAGTTTAGATGGAGAACTTGTTACACATTTTAAATTTTGAGGCAAACCATTGCACTTATGGAGTTGAAATTTTATACGCAAGAGTTTGAACAAAATTTGTAAACACATTTCAAATTTGGTTGAAATCGGTATAAAATTAAGGGTAGTTAAGTTAAGTAAGTCTTGGAATCAAGCTTGCAGCTGAACACTCCCGAACCGAGGTATATGGTTTTGAACCCTTGCTAGCTAAAAGCAATGCTGCAGTGAAATATATACGTAATTGAAATCCAACCGGCGAGAGGAAATAAACACAGTTTTTTATTTAATTTGTATTACCAGTAGAAGTGGAATACAACCATAATTCAATGCAGGGCAGTGGCCGATATGCTGTTAATGATTCCGATTCTAAATAGTTTCTGTGTGGTGCTGGATTGTGCTCGTGTTTATCACGCACGACACCGGGTAATGATTTCACATGGATATTAAATGTTGATTTGCCTTATTAAGCCTTACATGGGTTAAACGTATTTTCAATTATCTGCAACAGACTGCAGGATATAACTGCGCTTTTGGTTTTAAATTTATTGTCATCTCAGATCCACCAGCATTCGCCCGGATATGCCAGTTATCGAAAGTTATCGTTAAAAGTAAATCAAACTTCGGTAACATCACAGATTCACAAAACACCCTATCACATAATGTAATGATAAAACGCTACTCATGTAGGTAGGCTTGCAAAGTGTAAACTGCACATTGATGTATGTAATGAAACGACATTATATCGGTTATGTTGGTACTATTTAAGTTACGAGAGAACACGTGGAAGTGTTAAATAAAGAATTTTTACAGGCGTTAGGCAATATTCATCAATGTAATTTGACTGAAATCAATATAAATTTTAAAATAGTTTATATGTGGAGGCTGTTAAAATTATACGATTTCCAGAATTGTTTCCTAAAATGTCCACTAAATACCAGAAACCAAGGCACAACATGTTGGGAAGGCACCTGAAATGTTATGCTGTATGTAAGTTTATGATCTTGTTACACACTGATCACTCTGAAGGGAGAAATTATTTTTACTATCGAAAAGCCAAAAAAGGGTAAATAATAAATTAAAGTTTTTTGAGGTTTTATAGACTCATCTGTTTTCACTGCGTATATCCATGAATTTTATATTTATGTATTAAATGCAAGTATCTCATATATTTTAATTGTATTGTGTTATTTTAGTTTATTATACATATAGCTTATTGCTCATTTTATGAGTGCTTTTGTTTCACCACGTCCTTCTGCTAGCGAGAATTCGCTACCGGTCACAACTTACCTTTCTCG
This sequence comes from Deroplatys truncata, assembly GCA_030765065.1. NCBI lineage: Eukaryota > Metazoa > Arthropoda > Insecta > Mantodea > Mantidae > Deroplatys > Deroplatys truncata. The sequence goes on along the minus strand of CM060986.1, from coordinate 92,126,811 downwards.
TTGATCTCTGCTTGGAAGAGACATTTCTCAATGGAATGTTCACCTGGTACTCTGCTGTCGTTATGTTGTCCTCTGAACTCATTTTACTGCACTGACAATTCACAAAAGTGACTTACTTCGTGTTATCTCCTCTCAGAGGAGATAAGTGGGTGGTGATTATCAGACATTTCCTGGTATCGGGTCTGTATTTGAACCGCGCCCAACAGCACTAGTTCGGTTGCCAAAACGTTTACCGGCAAATTTAAAGTACATAAGATCCCCAAATGAAAGACTGAAGCAAATCTCTGACGTAATCCTCTGCGCAGACGAAACACGCATGCTAATTGTATTATGAGGGGCATGCGGAAGGTTTTAACAATGCTTGGTACCTTTCAGAGGTACTGAAGCGATGCGACAGCAAGCATTCCCTATACATGATGGCGCCTTGAAGCAATTCAACTACCTTCGGATAATATTTGGGGCGAATCCCTGAAACTCGACAGTATTAATAGACTCTTTCTTAAATGAGGGCATTGGCACAGAAACCAGCTTTCATATTCCGTTAGGGCACTAAAATTCTAATTTAAGAATAAATGGCTCGTTATTAGGGCTCTTGCTCTTATAAGAATAGTTGCAGAAGAAGCATTAAAAGATATATCTTATGTAATGTATTCACACTACTTTCTCTATCAAGGATAATGCACATGCATTAGTTGTATGTTATGATATGCATATAAAAAGCGATCCTTCTATCCATGTTACGTTAATATATATATAATTATATTATACAGAGAGAGCCAAGAGACTATGAACCGGCTGCGCGGTGTTTTTCCTGTCCTCGTCCTCGGCGCTCGTTGCCGTCTACCGCTATCATAGAAAGGCGCGGATGAAACCATACAACATTTTTAAAACTACTTTTAAAGGTTTACTTACCAACTTTATTGTTGGTTAAATAGAAAAAAATTGGCTTTTTTCGAGTTAATAGTTGAAGCCCGTGCATATGTGAATACAATTTTGCTCCCTGTTTTTAGAGAATTAACAGAGAGCACGTGATTTTGCCTTTTTTCAACAAGACTGCAACAGCTTATACGGCCAATATTTCGATGAGAACAATTTGAAAATGTGTTTGAGGACAGAATTATTAGTAGAGATTTGTGGCCCCCTCGGTCCCCCGACCTAACCCCCTGCGATTTCTATCTCTGGGGTAACTTAAAACATAAAGTGTACAAGACAAACCCCACACACCCTGGAAGAATTAAAACAAAATATCCACGAGAAAATTGCCAGCATTTCTCAATGTAAACTACGCCGAGTGATGGATAGTTTCCTAAAGGTAGTTTCCACTTTTATTTCCCTATATTTCAAAGTCAAAGGTTATATTTCAATGTTGAATACTGATGTTTTATAATATATAAAATCATTTTAGTATTTGTAGTACACATATATTAATAATATATATGTATAATCGTACTACAAAGGCTAAAATGCTTTTATAGTTGGCCCAGGTGGCCCAAACAAGCCGTCCTTTGCAGTTTTATGTTTCCCGCATACATAGGCACAAAAGAAGTTCCCGCATCACTGATGTTCAAAGGGGCAGTGCAGGTACAAAGCGAAAGGTCACTGAGGTGCTGCTATCTGGGTGTGTTTACTTGATAGTTTCGTACTGATGAGCGTCGCGTGGTCGATGCTTGCAGTTCGAGCCAGGTAATTCAGACAAAAAGGTAACGTTCACCAATTACGAACACGTGGATATGGTTACGATGTGTGCGGAGACGCATCAAAATGTTGCTGAGACTCGAAGGCTGTGTTCTGAACATTTTTAGACGTGGCATCTATCTTCTGCGTACTTTTTATTTTTATTTATTTACTTTTTTATACGTGCAGAGATGATATTAAGAAATGATGGATCAGTACAGGTAGAACGTGGGCCACAGCGGCCCTTACATCAATTCGTCCACCAAGGGGCGGGCATGTTTTTGCACATACTTACTATGAATAATGCACTAATAGAAAATAATTTAATTCTAACGCACATTTAAAGGTACATAAATGTAATAAAAATAGAATTTCGTTTAACCTTGTTAACTTTGTGGACCAATTGGTACCATATAAGTGTATACTGAGGTAGATTAACTGTCATAGAACTAAGCGACTTAACATGTGTGCTCAGGTTTGCATCAAGCGATAATCCTGAATTCTTGTTTGTGGGCGAATTGGTTATTAAATAACCGATAACACCCCCACACATACACATAGGTACTCTCACACTCAAACATCACATCCTGGGCATACCGTGAAATGTTTTTGTTTAAAGACAACCTTGTGGATCCCAGCCGGGAATCGAACGTAGAACACCTCATATAGCAGGCAATTTCTCTACCGAAGGCGCTCTGGGACTAGCAATAGCAATTAAATTGCTCATTTTCAAGTATTGGTCTTTCATTTAGCGGTCTCCTCTGTCGGTATGGAGTCCCCTTTGCAGTTCTGCTTAGGCAAACCTTTTGGCATCCGCGCTATCCGGTATAAACTAACTTCAACTAAGGACGGCTTGTGGGACCACACGGTATATATAGCTTCATGGTACAATGCACTAAAAAGCCTTCACCGATTAGGGACCATTCCTTTTAATATTTCATTACATGATGTTCAATGAGTGTAAATTCATAAATGGTTAATAAGTGAGCACATTTTTAGGAACATTCGATCAGGAAGAAATTATTTATTGCAAATTTACACACAACTTCATCAAATCAAAATACTTGGCGTACTCGAGTATGATCTTGCACACTTCATTACTCATGAGTACTGTAACCAGCTGCGTAGTGGAGCTTAATGATAGTTAAATTATCTGTTAGTACTTGTTATACATCGTATTCTTTTGGCGTTGTTTTACTATTTATATTACCTTGCCGATTGTGATCATAGTATTTTACTAATTATTAAATATATTGAGTATGGCAATCTCCCATCTTGGAGTTATTATAATGCTGAACATTGGATCACAACTGAGCGAATCTTAACATAGTACGTTTATAAGCTTACAAATCCGGATCCAAGTCTTAAGTATGTGTGTTATTTGCATTATCCTAATCCGTTTTATTAAATATATTCTTGATCTTCCAGATACTACTTTATATAAGTATTTCACGTAACATCTGTGATCTCAAATACTGCTGCGATTTTTGTAAATGTGTTTGATGAACAGTTCAAACACGAACACTACAAGTGACATAAGAATCCCTGCAGCCACAATTCCAAACAGAAATGCCACATCTGATAGGGTAAATGGATCTGGTAATACTTCTTCTGCCTTCAACTGCACGTCCAGAGTTCGGTGCCGAATCCTCTGCAAAACGCCAGCACTTTGCATTCGTTGTATCCTACGAAATAGAAGCGAAAGAATATTTGGTCGATCTCAGGATAAACGTGAATAATTTCTTGAACATAGGGCATACGTACTGTCTGTCCATCAGCTTTAAGGTATCTTGGGAATGAAGGGGAAAGGGAGGAACTCCATGTTTATCTTATGCAAGAGATTATAAACATCTCTGTCATCGTTGTTATGCTGCTGTTGTTTAATGTTGCCCAAATTGATATTAATATTATTTACGTTAGAATTGCTTATATCTAATATCTCTGTTTCATTTGCAGCTTTTTTGTAGGGCATTTAGCAACATGAACTTAGAATATGAACTAAGGAGAGATCGTTTACAAGGATGGAACAACTAAACTGTTATAGACAAATGAAACACGTGAACTTTGAAAAATGGATTTGAAGAAAATTAGCTCCTAACTTGCAACATTCTTCTGTTGTAGTCAGATAATGATTCTCATCAGAGACCCCCTTTTAGGAGTTCCGCGAAATCTGCTGTGATATCATGGTTGTAAAATAATGAGGCTCGTGCGACATACATAAATCTCAATCCTTAGAACCATCTTGGGCCAAGGTGGAACGAATGAGTGAAAGAAAAATAACAGGTGACTTAATACTGTATAAATTGAGCCTGGGGGTATGTCGGTTGCGACCGAAACAGACTGGCAGGGTTTTTCTGCAAACACGCAAAGCTGATCGAACATAACTACTGGGAGAAGGATGGCATGATGGAAAACAGCATCGGCAGTACTGTCGTTTTGTTGGGAGATGACATCAGCGATTCTTTATTTTCTTCTTCCTCCTTCAGTGAAAATGAGTACAGCTCCGAAGAGCCACATCACTTGCTTGAGATGCGTGTTTGTTGTTTATAAGCTAATTGTACATAAAAATGAAACCTTTAAGTTTCTTGACTATTTAGGGACTTCTCTTTAATCTAGCGAGAATGTATGCCCCAAAATTGGCATTACCTTCATAAGCTTAGCTAGAAAAGAGTTCAACGTCGGTTATCGCGGTTTAGAGAAAATTGCTTATTGAATCGGTTACATTCCTGCCAGAGACCATGAGCTGTTGGACAAACAGTAGCTTAAGACCCCCAAAACTTGTTTGCTAAAGATAGATAATATACAAATCATATAACTTTAGCAAACTATCACATTGCGTATGTAGAGTTGACAGAAATTCATGCTCAGAACATTTATAATTATTTATTTTGATACAGTTATCTTTATTTACTTGCTGTCATTAAAACTGATATATGTGACTTGTTCACTTTTACCTTGGTTTCATCCGTTTAAACTAGGATTACGACGATCTTAACGTAATGTGACTTAACGTAACAAGTAACATGAAGTAAAGAAATGTCGCTATACTTGAGATTCTTTTATGATGCTTTAGCGTTATATAATTAATCCTAATTCTAATAATTCTTGACCCTGACAGCTTCAATTGAAAAACTATCGTCCATTTTATTGCTTTAGATTAAAGCTGAATCTCATCTGCTTTCTGCGCAATTTTTAGGAAACAAAACAGAAGAAAAGCAGCATTAAATTGCAATAATTTAATAGAGTAATACAAAAGACTGATCCGCGCCGAGTGGTTCGAATTAGACATGTGATAATGGAACTTAAACAAATTTTTGTAACAGCCTGTTTTCTGATACGATAGAGTCTTTCGTCGTGATACCCGATACCGTAAATATAACGTATTTTACACTTAAGAGTATGTTTAATACAGTACCGACAACGTAATAGATGACTTACTTCAGATCACCGGATGTGAAGATATTGAAAATTGATGAAGAAAATGATTATCCGCATATTAATATAAGAAGAGTAGTCCAGAAACCAGCTTGAAGAATTCTAGATTGGATATAAATAATTTAAGCCACCAGGACTGTGAGCTGTAGCAGAATTAGATCATTGTTTTTTAAATGAAGTACATGTTTCTTGCGCCATTACTCATATCTACCTTAAACTTTCATAGTCAGCTAGAATATCGTATTACGTTATTGGTGTTTTCGTTACTGTAAAATTGACGCATGAGTAGAACATAGGTCACGTGTTTTAATGTTTACAGCTACTCAGTAGGCTGTACAAAAACTCTCCCTTGACAAAATCTTAAGTCACGTTAGCTCTACTTAATACCACATGTTAGACCTTTACGTTACGTCGTGTAAAGTAAATCACTGTTACGCTAATTTGATCGTAATCCCGAATTAAACAAATCACTCTAAACTAAAGAACAATTTAGGATGTAGCGTCAATTAGAAAAAAAATCTGTCGTGTTACAATCACACGACCTTCTTTATCCGTATCAAATTCGGATGTATTGGTCATAAATTTTGCCTCATACTAACTGGAATTTCATGTTTTTTCCGTCTCCAAACCAGTATGTCAAATTGAACCTTTCCGCTCAGTTATTTCCGTGCTCCAGCACGAACATTCCTTCAAGAGTTTAATCAGTAACTTAGCTGTTGGCCCTGTAATGAGCATATGAAACATACGACTGCGTCCACGTCCAGCATAAAAATGCAGTACAATATTTTACCAATATTTAAAGTATTTCCACATGATATGAAGCATAATATTGTACGTTACTACAGGAAAGCTTTTTAACAGGATTCGTTTCCATATTCCTCAGCTTCGCTTCGGTGTAAACATCTTACTCGTCCTGAAAAAACTCACTTGTCTATACAATTACGTAAATAACTAATATGATACAATTGAAAAGTGCATCTTCCATCCCTTGCGCTACTCACAATAAATGTTTTCTTAGAAATTATTTCAAATTAAGCAATGTAACTTGTAGAAAACAACATTCAACTGTATTTTTGTTGGTAACGGATTCAGGGCACTCATAAGGAAGTAAAAGAAAGAAAACTCTGATGTGGTACAGTCACACAACTTTCTCTACCAATTACGAAAGCACATAGATAACTTATATATAGAGTGAGCCAAAAGACTACGAACAGACTGCGCGGTGTTTTTCCTGTCTGCGTCCTCGGCGCTCGTTGTCGTTGCCGCTATCATAGAAAGACGCGGATGAAACCATACAACATTTTTAAAACTACTTTTAAAGGTTTTGCTTACCAACTTTATGAAAGTGTGTTTGAAGACAGAATTATTAGTAGAGATTTGTGACCCCCTCGGTCCCCCGACCTAACCCCCTGCGATTTCTATCTCTTGGGTAACTTAAAACAAAACGTACAAGACAAACCCACACACCCTGGAAGAATTAAAACAAAACATCCGCCAGAAAATTGTCGGCATTTCTCAACGTGAACTACGGCGAGTGATGGAATAGTTTCCTAAAGAGGTGCCAAAAATGTATGGACAACGACGGTGGCCAGTTTCAGCATCTCCTTTCGTAAAGTTGGTACGTAAAGCCTTTAAAAGTAGCTTTAAAAATGTTATATGGTTTCATCCGCGCCTTTCTATGATAGCGGCAGACGGCAACGAGCGCCGAGAACGCGGACAGGAAAAACACCGCGCAGCCTGTTCGTAGTCTTTTAGCTCTCTCTGTATTGTAGATTTCCATAAAAAGGTATTCTTATACCCACACTTTGTTATTCACGATACATTGTGACTATAAATTGTTTGAAATTAAGCAGTAAGCAGTTAGTTGCATATAACATGCAGAAACAATTATATGTTTATCGGAAGCATGGAGGAATATATCAAAATTAGTAAATATTGAGGAATGGACAGGGAAAAATCATACGAGTGTACTGTATCAGATCTTTGGGGTGATGATTCAAAAAATCAAAGTTGTTCTCCCTCTGTCACTATTAAGGTCAAAATTATAACATTGTCAAATGCTTTTGGAACATGCAGTAGATTCAACAGTTTAGACCACCACTCTCCCTTGCACATTCAATTTTCGTTCATTGCCCGATAACACTGTTGAATATACAAAATAACACAAAAAGCACTTCTTTAATGACACACTAATAGTTCAGAAACTTTTATAAAAGACCTGGGAGACCATAATTTACTTTCTCTGCTATCATGGAGGAATGTATTCCATCCAAAAATTCGATAGGGAGTTTTCACTGGAAATACTTGTTTTGAGGTTCCCGAAAACAAAAATGTATTTTTAAAAAAAAGGTGTATGCGTGTGTTTGCGGGCTTGTTTGCATGTGTGCCTGTGAACAGCATAACTCAAAGTGGGATAAACCCAAATTTGGTAATTAGGTTTAGCATCTTTCAAGGATGCAACACGATTTTTCAAGACAGTATCCCCCACCCCAAACTACTCTTCAGATAGAAAATTCGCCATTTTTTATTTTCTTAAAAATATCTCTTTACATTTTAATTAAAATACCACGCTGGAAAGGAGAATCAGACGACTGAAGAATTCAATGCCATCGCCGGGAATTGCACTACGTATCTCCCGATTTCCGTCCGGTTGCTCTAACCACTGAGCTACCATGGCAATATGCCGACATGACATTACCTTCCCCAACTGAATTTTTCCCGGTAAACCACAAGGAGATCTCAAATTTATTGAGATGACATACCCCAATGGCGACTTACAATGCTGTAAGCATATCTTAAATTTTCCGCGAATAGTCTGTGAAATCCTCTTCATTCTGAGTGAGTTTTAAATAACTTTTTATAACTGGTAAACCATAAGATACATACGAAATCTCACCTCATAAAACACTAAATTTAATTTTATGTTAATAATATTTAGTGGCATTACCTGTTTTTCAGATAATTTTATTATTGTTTGTATTCTCTATTACTTCATACATTTTTAAGTGCTTTCAACATTGCTTTGTTTCTCACGGAAAGAGCATGGGATTTCAAAAGCAGCATATAGCGATCCTGTTTTTAAACATTTGTTAATCGCTTCAGTCTCCTGTATCTCCCTTGTACCTGCAACGAAATGTGAAATGAAACCATTTCTGCTAACGTTTATCTAGATTAACATTAAATACAGTGCGGTTTGTGAAAATTGCAACACCAAGAAGGGAACGCATGAATTCAATGCATTTAATACCACAGGTTAGGTACATGACAAGTAACAAATGATAAAATTTTCAAATCTATACATGACCTTTGAGCTCTAATATTCGGTATTTGGTGTGGGCTCCATGCGCTGCAATTAGAACTGCTATACACCGTGGCATTTAACCAAAAAGGTTCTGAATAAGTTCCTGAGGGATTTCCCTCCACGCAGTTTGTATTCGAGCCCACAAATCCGTGACACTGGTTACTGAAGGACCATGACGCACCAGCTGCCGACCAACCATATCCCAGACATGTTCGATGGGCGACATGTCAGGCGAACGTGCAGGCCTGGGAAGCAATGGTACCCATCGCTCTTCGAAGAAGGCTTGTACATTCCTCGCAATATGTGGCCGGGCATTGTCCTGTTGAAATGTGGCCTGTGGAGATGCCTGAAGCAGGGGGAGTACCTCAGGCTTTACAACCACCGTTAGGTACCGATTGCTGTTCAAAGTGCCCTCAATTCGTAGGAGGTGAGATCGATTGTTGTAACCAATGGCGCCCCAAACCATCACACCTGGTGTTTGTCCGCTATGCCGCTCAACAATGCAGCCCTCCAGGTTGCGCTCACCATGGTACCGCCGGACATGTATGCAACCATCACTGTAGGACACGTAGAAGCGCGACTAGTCCGAAGACTACATTTTGCCACTCAGCACCCAAGTGACGGTGTTCACGTGCCCATTGGTCGGAGGAGTTTGTGGTTTCTGGACAATGGAAGCCGACGTAATGGCATGCATGCAACGAACCATCGAAACAGACAGTTGCAGTGCTCCAGCGTCGAGGCAACACTGTGGATGAAGCTGTACGATCCGTTATGTCCCTGCTGTGGTCATGTTCTGTGGTCCAGTACCCGCTCTTCGCTGCGTACGACCTTCACCTATCCGCTGCTTCCACACACACTCATCACTGTCGTAGCAGCATGCCCTGTACGAGCCGAAATGTCACGGTATGACAAACCCGCTTCCCAGATACCGATCATTCTGTCCCGTTCAAACTCACTCACATGCCGATATGGCTCCCTTTGACGTCGACGAGGCATACTGGCACTACTTTATTGTTTCCACCTTGTTTGACAGCTCTGCACTGACTACACTGGGCGCAACACTGACCTTGTCGGATCGACACGAGAGGGCTCTGCTCGGCCTACATGCATCCCATCTCTCTGCAAACCTAGTCAATTATTGCTTGCACACTCTTCTACACTTCCACCAACTTTGGAGTTATTCGGGAAATTCTTTTTTGGTGCTGCAATTTTCACAAACGGCAGTGTAGATAGACTAATAAGGTTTGGTAACAATAGCTTCGGCGCCGTGACCGAGTGGTTAGACCGCTCACTTCACAGCAAGGCGTTTCGATCCCAGGGAACCGTATACAGGATTTGTGGTGAACAAAGCGGCGTCTGGGCAGGTTTTCTCCGGATTTTCCGGTTTCCTCCGCCATTCATTTCAACATCCACTCCAACATTACCATCCTTTCATTCATTTCACCGTTATTTTATACCATCTCCCTCCTCGCTCTCATACCAGGCTTCGGGCTGATCACTCATTCGCTGTTCTATCCGATCCAAATAGTCTGTCTGCTTCCCGACAGGCGTTTGACCGCAGGCATCCGCTTGTAAGTCATGGGGATGTAGGAGAAAGAAGAATAAGTAAGAATAGCGCATAGAAAGATATAAAAATACAGATAATGGTAGGGAAAGTCTTGTGAATTTAACACATTAGGTTTTTTAATACAACCCTCTACTCATACACTAAGCCTCTACAGGATATATCAGGATATAAACTACTTCTACTTACATGACACACAAACTCTTCCTATATGGATTTCCTTTGTGTATGGCCATTCCCACTACTTGAGGAATGAAGGCTGAAGGTATAGGAACAACCATACACGGCTTCAATCTGGCTGCTATGAAATCTGGGGTCATGAAGGCATATCGTCTCCGTTCACATACCCTTGTCAATCCCTCTAAGAAATCGTGAGGCAGCTTTTCGTCTCTTGGGTGGATCAAATTCTTGAATATTTCATGCATCAGAGGATTTCGGGACTCCTGTATTCAAACGCAAACAGAACAAGAGAACATATGTTACATTAAAGCCTGTGTTAACATTTACTTCCTGTAATTAAATTGAGACCTCCGTCTAGAGGTTCTTTTACATGTCCTAAATCTACAACAAGGGATCACCGGCTTTACTTTCCATTCGAAGGAAGCCATGCTAAGGGTTTTTACGCCCGAAAACATCCATCGCTCTCCGCAGGTGTTGAATCAGTGATATCAGGAACTAGAGGCTAGCATAGTACCCCTAGACCACGGAGAACGTCGTGGTTGGGGGTGGAGGATTATCTTGAAAGTCTTCGTGTCGCATCATTGGAACATACTGAACTTAAATACCGAATGTGGTGCTTACCCGACTTTTAATTTTTTACTTATGCTGTTCACAGACACACAAGCGGACCTTATCTTTAGCATGGCTTCCTTCGGAAAGGAAGTAAACCCGGTGTGGTCCCGTGTCGTAGATTTACGTCTTGTAAAAGAACCTCAAGCCTGATAAAGAGACCTCTGAGAAAAATTACCGGTGTTTCACGGTAAGAACCACAGGACCTTGCAATTAAGGTAAGGACCACAACAGTTAAAGAGCGACCATAAATAAAAAACAAACAAACAAGCGGACCTTTTTCTAACACTTTTTAAGGGACCTGAAAACATGCATTTCCGCTGAAATCTCGGTATCGAATTTTTGGGTGAAACGCAATACCTTCTCTACCTACTATGTATGTGATAGAGAAAGTTAAACGATGGCACAGGAAGGCGACTACGCAACTAAGGTCATCCGTATAACCTCTGATTCAGGTAAACCAATGAAGCTATAGCAACCGTCACGACGTGACTTAGAAGTTAAAAAGACGTTAAATAACCTCAAACATTAAAATTCTATAATCGTTGAACTCAAAGTTGAATTACAACTTTGAAAATATAGTTTTGTTCTTTATGGAAAATTAGAACATCGCTGCAAAAACAAAACAACATCATAAGTTACTGTGTCATTTTAATGACTTTTATACACAATATTACTAAACTTTTTATGGATCAAGATATAAATATTTATTCAAATTTGTAGAAAAAATGTTCAAATGTCCTATTTAAAACTATTCCCATGTTATGTATCTTTGCTTCAGTTCAAAGTAAAAGAAATAAAATCAGATAAACACCTTGAAATAAGAGAAGTGGGCGGACCTTGCAGTGACACCCAGAGAATATGTCCTATCCTCCAGCATTTCGGCGAATGTTGTGAAAGGTAAGGCGATTTTCCTGGAGGTGAGATATGACGTCAAGGCTCCACAGTAGACAGACATCACCGCCACAGACTGCAAGTAACAAAATAACCATGCAACACGGCATGGTATCGTTCGGGGATGTAACTCACTTCCTGAAATGCAAATTAGTACAGCAAGCATAAATAATGAATTGGAATTTCCTAAATTTACATAACATATTGAGCAGCTATGAAAGAGTTAACTGAAGAGAAAACAAAACGAATTATTTTAGAAAAACAATATGAATAGATGATAATCGTTTACGTTTAGAACATTTTAAGAATTGTGCGGCTTGCTAATTGAAGGGATTGGAGATGCTCTCCTATGGAGTTAATTCATTTATATGCAGATATTAATGGAACATTAGTTTTTAATCTTAGTTTAATTGTACATACTAATTGTATTCGAACAACGTTAAAACATGCATAAATCATACAGACAAATATTTAGATTAGAAAGTTCACATTACATATATCTTACCAAAACTTAGTTCTGCCTGTTATGCTATCCGAGCACTGGTAAATGTCAGTTCTATGGATACACTTAAATTAGTATACTATGCATATTTTAACTCTATCATTGAATATGGAATATTATTTCGGGGAAACTCGGTAGAAAGTAAACGAATATTCCTCATGCAAAAGAAGGTTATAAGAATCATTTCCAGCACCCATAGCAGACACTCTTGCAAACATCTTTTTAGAAGACTGAAGATATTAACCCTACCTTGCATGTACATACTCGTATTTTCAATCTTAAAATTCTATGTGTGCAATCGAACCACATTTATTAACAGGGAAATTCATGAGATAAACACTAGACAAAAGGGTAACATCCATCATCCGAGTGCAAAGCTTTCTTGATTTCAGAAAGGTGTATATTATGAGACCATAAAAATATTTAATACTCTCCCTAATGATCTTAAGAGAAAAGTTGACAATTTCAACGTATTTAAAACTGCTGTTAAAGAGTACCTATGCTCAAAAGCATATTATTCTGTAAAAGATTATCTGAATGACAAATTATCCTGAAGATAATACTATATAGCTCTCTAAGTAGTTTTAGTAAATATTAATGACAATTGCCAGTTACATTTGATGCCTGCTCTAGAATTAATGAAGCTATTTAAATGTATGTATATAAAGAACTGACAGTAAATGCTATGCATTACAAATCAAATAGAACAAAATGATGAGACGAACAAAGGTAAAAGCCTAGTGAAAGTTAAAATAACTGCTCTTGTCTATAAATATAATGTTAACCATATAACGGTAGGGAGGTATTCGATTTTGTACAAAATTACACCTGATTTGTTTCATTTTGTATATAATGTCTTTATTTTATTTTAAATGTTCTGTATTCTATGTAATATTTATGTATATATGTAACTATATTGTACATTTCCTTGACACGCATATAGTATGTCTCATTTTATTTCAAATGTTCTATATTCTGTGTAATATTTATGTTTATATGTAATTTTTGCACATTTCCTTGACATGTTCTATGTTCACAAGCCTTTATGGCTGCTAGTGAACTCACAGAACGCAATCAAATCTAATTTAATCTATAGGAGCCAATATTCTATACCAGCTTCCCCTTACTTTATAAGGATAGGGTACACAACTGAGGGGAAAACCACGCGCACTACGAACTACATGAAATTTACAAGGTGGGCACCAGAAGTAACGCATGAAATTTTACTAGCGACTGTACATGTTGGGTAGCGCATTGTGGTAATGGAGGATGCAAGGTCAGATCTTCTGCTAGCAGCAGATATGCCAATCAATCCGTTTCTGTGAATGGATGAAGGTATAGTAAACGTTTGTTTGAGTGGTGTTTTCTATACTGATAATTATGGAGTTTTCGCGAGAGGAACAGCGTGCAGTCGTAAAAGTTTTGTGTGCAAAAGGTGAAAACTGCTTTAAAATTTATCGTGAACTTATCTCGGTGTGTGGGGATAGAATTATGCACTATACCAACCTGATAGGTGGATGGAAATGTTTAAATAGGGGGGAGTGTCCACAGTTATCTGCCACGAGAAGGGATGCCGTCTTCTGCCCGCACGATCATAACAAGGAACATGTTGAAAAACTCATGGACTTGTGATTGTTGAGCAAATTTGGCTTCAGGCAGGCTTAAGCAATGGAACAGCGATGAGAACTATTAAAGAGGACTTGAAAACGGCGAAAGTGAATGCACTTGTGTGCCAAGGATGCTGGACGATTAAAAACAAACAAAAGTGAATGACTTGCTGTGAAGAGATCACGCAGATACGATGAGACATGGATCCCTCTGTTCAATCCCGAAACGAAACGACGGTCAAGCCAGTAGAAACACGCAGACTCATCGACTCCCAAAAAATCAAAATTGACGCCTCAGCTGAGAAAAGCATTTACTCAGTCTTTTGGGACAAAAAAGGGTTATCCTTTCCCTCCTCTTCCGTAGGGCATGACAATCACTGGTGAACGGTTACAAAGACATCCTGAAAAACAAACTCTTGCCTGCAATTGCAGAAGAGCGACCTGAATTGATGGGAAATTTCATTTTGGATCAAGACAACGCACCACGTTGTCACAGAATTTCTCCTTGAGCATGGTATTGCGACATTAAGACACCCTCCTTATTCAACTGATCTTGCTCCCTGTGACTTTTTATTGTTTGACACACTGAAACTTGGTCTTCGTGCGAGGCAATTCATCGAGGGCAAGTCTGGGTTCTGCAGTTTACCAGTCTCTATCGAAGAATGCTACAAAAAGTGTTATCACCAGTGGGCTGAACGCTGACAATTTTGCTTAGACAAAGAAGCAGAGTGTGTAGAGAAGTAACATGTGTATGTCAGACATCTACGTGCAAATAAATAATTTTGAGAATTTTTTATGCGTTACTTTTGGAATGCACATTGCGGCTACACCCCAGCAGGAAGGGATGAAGTGAGGACCACAGTAGGCTACAGGCCGCAGACAGACAGGTCACAGAGATGCGTGAAGTACTTAACATTGGTAGCTCGAAGACCTGTTCCACTACTGGAACTGTCTAAACAGGGCGATAGACGACCCACCAACGAACAAACCCTCTAGTATCTACGGAGAATACTCTTTCCTTTAAGCAAGTATCCGCGCCGTCTATTCGGCACCACCCTATGACACAAAACCTAGAAGCACACCCGAAACATAAGGAGGAAACGGAATGAAAGGAATGAGGGAAAATAAATCGTAGTAGATGATATCACGCTGCCTTCCTCCTTGGTGTAGTGGTTACCATGCTAGCCTCTAGTTCCCGAGGTCGCGCGTTCAAACCCGGCGGAGGGCGATGGAGTTTTTCGAGCGTAAAAATCCTTAGCATGGCTTCCTTCGGAAGGGAAGTAAAGCCGGCGGTTCCTAGATTTATGGCAAGTAAAAGAACCTCAAGCGTGATAAATGGGCCCTTGAGCAAAATTGCCGGTCTTTCACGTCCAATATAGAATGGGACGCTAAGGACCACAGCAGTTAAAGAGCGTCCATAAATAAAACTCAATTTTAAGATCACGCCTACCGACCAGGGAAAACTACGAAAAACCCAAGGTCAGAGTGAGCGGCAGACGAGAATCGAACCTGGGACCTGCGAATGCGAATCTCGAACGTTACTGCGAAGCCATCTCGCTCGGTTTCTCTTTCTTCCGCATGTCAACAATAGCTTCTTTTATTGGCCGCTGGACGCACAAGATGTATGTAATATAAATAATTTTGTTTTTAAAACAGTAATTTGCCTTCATGCATTTAAAAAATATAAATAAAATTACATTTTTCGCAAACATATGTAAGAAATAAGTACATGGTTGTATTGACTCATTTGCATATTAGCGCCGCGGGTTTGAAAAACGTTGGAATTACCTCTCATATTTAAACTTTACTCATCATGGTGATGGCACGTGAGGTTGATTAATGCATTATGTATCGCTTGGAGCTCAGTCACGCACACATATGCATTGTAGTAAGGGAAATGTTGTTCAAAGTTGGTTAACCGTGAAATGGGTATGAGTTTTTCGTACATCGCTGCATACGACAGAATAGAGGTTGAGGTTAGTCAGAGCAGGCAGACCCCTCGCCAGTGCAACCAACTAGATCTATGTGACACCTCTCAGGAGGCAGGGATGAAGTGAAGGAGTCGCAGGAGGTCGCAGGTCCTCAGAGACGCACAGAAGTCCTTATCATTTTCAGTTTAAACATCGGCCTTCCAGAGGCGAAGAATCCCGCGAGAGGGCGACGAAGCCACCCTACCAGACAGACCAATGCACCCTGGCGTTTTATGGGGAGAAAGTTCTTTTTACGAAACGCAGCAACCGTGCCATCTGCCCCACAGCAGTCGCACTACGAAACCCTGAGACACTTACTCAAACATGAAAGTAGAGAGATGAAATGGCAGGAAATATCGTGGTAGAATACACCACCCCTAGGTGACCAGAGCAGAACCACGAAAAACCCCATGGTCAGAGAGGGCGGCCACCGGGAATCGAGCCCGGGACCTCCCGAATGCGAACCATATACGTTGCCACCTGAGCCATCCCGCTCAGTTAATGACAAATTAGAGGAACTTCTTCGTAATAGAGGCAGCTTACTGCTGGTAATAGGTAACTACAAACTAAGCCGGTATTAACGTCTTTCATATGGTACACAATGCAGTGTAACTGCCCCCTCAGGGACCCTCCTTGGTGAATGCAGGAGTGGCGACTCCGAGGTACCTGAGTCACCCAGTGTCTGGGGGAATAACCAGTCCGTCCTCTCTCCTGGGTTTAGAAATAAGGAGGCCTGGTCCTCTAGGTTGGGGATTAACCATGGACTCACAACCCCATCTTGTAATAAACTTTGTTACAAGAAGGATGATTTGTTGTTGTCAACTTGGAATCTACTCAGACGTGCCAACTGAAATCTTAAGGTGTAGACTGGATATAGTAGTGCTACAAGAAATAAGATGGAGTGGGAAAGGAAAAGTAAATAGACATTATTGCACATTATTTTATTGTGAATCGACTGCACCTGACTACACGAGAGAGGATTTATTATTGCAAAGACAATAAATAGAGTTTGACTCAGTTAATGAGGGAGTTAGTAAGATGCGATTAAGGTCAAATTTAGAATGTAACTATAACTTTTCTTTTCGCATCCGTGGATGAAAGGAGGGAGTTGGACAGGGAAGAGTTTTTGGGAGATTTTGGAAGGAGAGTGCGGTGAAGAGGAGTTTAATGATACGTTGATGGTCCTGGGAAAGTTTGCTGCTGGAGTGAGAAAGGGTTTACTTGACCTGAGTGGTGGGGAGGCAAGGTTTCATGAACTAGGTCATGAGGATGGCACATAGGTACCTTACTTGTACAGTTTGTGACTGGAACTATTATGTGTACAAAACGAGAAGGAATCTGAGGCGGCGCTAGAAAACGCTGGTGAAAGTCGCTCACCAATAGCGCTAGTGCGAGGTTGCGTAGTTCAAGTGCCGCGCGGTTTCGCTGTAGGCTACGGTTTCTACTTTTCAATTGCGCCGTTAAAAGTTGTTAAGTACTTGTCATTTATAGTATCATAGCTGAGTAGGGCTAACAATTTTGAATCAGACTGTCCAAAAACCGTGTCTCTACGATGTTTGGTTCTTTAGTTATGTGTCAAAGCAAATACTTATGAGGGTTGCTGAAAGACCTTGGTCATTGTATACCATCAGCAGTAATTGTATTTACGTTCGGTCTGTTTGCAAGAGCTTAGAGCAGTTGAGTTCCGAGATTAGCGAAGTGAAGACATGTCAACCTCAGTCCTTAATTTGTTGCTTGTAATTTGCCTTTTAGACAGGGCATTTACACGCGAAAGTATTCCTGATATAAGCTTAAAGCTTCAAAGTTAGTGTTATAAGTGTAGTGGTTTTAATTGCTTAACAATTATGAAAGCATGCCCACTGGACTCCGCGTCCAGTGATCGGGGTGAATTGTATGCTACAATGGCCGTATCTTGCTTCACACTGTGAGTCTCGTCTCTCTTTGTCACACTCACAATCTGCCAACGCAGCGCTCCTGCTGGCGCTCCATTGGCTTGCTTCAGATTCCTTCTCGTTTTGTACGGATTATAATATGGTTATTAGAAAGGAAGTTTCTCGTGTGTTATTGCCTTCTTTTTAAATGTGTCAGAATTGTATTGTACGTTTATGTTTATTAGGGGTTAGTTTTTGTTTACCATAATCTGTGAAATTTCTATTGCTTGCTTTTTTATTTTTTCATTATAACATATTTATAGTTTCAAAAAAAAATTAACTTTTGAAATTGCTCGTATGATGCTATGATATTGAATTTTGCTTTAACTGTGCCAGAACTGTAATGTGGTTTATTTTTTATTTTGTTTGCCATAATTTGAAATATTTCTATTCCTTAATTTTTGTATTTTTTGTTTACTGATTCTGCTTCTGTAATCCCAGTACATATATCTTTCTGTAATTGTTTTGATTGTACTGCTTTTGTATCAGACAGTGCATAAATATATAGTCATATATATGACCTTAGCAGTCTTGTGCCATTTAACTCGAAATAAATAAAAGTGTAACTGCGAACGTGATAACCATTAAGCTGCTAATGGCGTAGTCGTTAGTTATAATCGTTGCACAAAATTAACTGTGTGTCACATCCCTAATCCATAATAAATAGTTTAGTTTATATCCTTTGAAGCCTAAGGGCATAATAAATTTAATACTTAATATATTTTTATTCCTTTTCTATAATTATTTCGGGTTACGAATACATCCCAAACCTACATACGTAAAACTAGCCTTACATACAATGCCAATCTTCCCTGTTATAATGCTTACCTTGGTTGCAATGCACGCCGAAGACATCAAACATCCCAGGATAAATTCCATCTTTAGACTCCAGGAGACGGTGCAAAATTTGCAGGCAGCTGACTATGGTGATCACAGAGAATATTAGAGATATCCACAACCATTTTGAGAAAGGTAAACCATATTTGGTCCAGTCAGTATCCATTAGAGATCTTCCAGCAATGTAGACGTAGGTCCTAAAGTGACAACTCGTGTTAAAATGTTTGCCTTGAAACCTGCATGTGATTTATTGTACTCCGGTGACAATAAGAACCACACTAAATGTAAACATTTGCACTGTATTGGTGTGTGTTGACTGGTTGTTTATTCGCTCCACAAAGACTTGAACCCCGCTTATTTTCGAAGCACACAACTCGTTAAAAGCTGCAATTTGCAGCTTTTTCCTGCTCAAATTATTAACACATCTATTTTGAAGGAACTACTTTGTTTGATACGCTATCAAGCAACAGCACTGCTTCGGTACCAAATCAACCAACACAAACCGAGACACGTACGAATGTTGACGTCTAGTACGGTTTTTAGGGTGACGGAAGAGTAAGTCTTAATTTTCTTATAAAAATAGATAAGATCGTAATCTATACACAGCATTGAGCTTCACGTGTGTCTTTGTGGACATAATGTGGTATGACTGCTAAAATTTGTTAGTTTGAATATTATTGAAAACTATAAAGAACATTTTTGTTTCTATGAAGTTCCTCATATAAGTTACGCTTAATTTTGTACAGAGTTCAAGCAAACTTAATAGCTAT
Source organism: Deroplatys truncata (assembly GCA_030765065.1). Lineage (NCBI taxonomy): Eukaryota > Metazoa > Arthropoda > Insecta > Mantodea > Mantidae > Deroplatys > Deroplatys truncata. The sequence goes on along the minus strand of CM060986.1, from coordinate 92,107,537 downwards.
GTGCTAGCAAACGTTTTCTAAATTCAAATATATAACAGTTTAAACCCGTACGTGCAGCGGTCGTAAATTTTAAGGTTTCTTACATATCAGCTACTCTTATTTTTGTATCAATTTATACCAAATCTGAATATTTTCAAATGAGCTTCAAATTTTAAATATATGAATGTCTAACAAAATACCGAAATAAGTATAAAAGCTTTGCAGTAATTATAATGATAAGTTAAGCTTTAGTAGTATATTGATGTAATAATGTTAGTAGCCCGGTGTTTTGTGTGAAAGACAAGAATGAAGGACGGCCTGAATATCTTCGTTAGATCCAATCAGGTAAACCTTGATGGATTCATGCTGAAATCTTTTGAACACAAAAATCCTGGGGTCAACTTCTATGATTTTCCGTAATTTTGTATTGCCCGAATTTAAAATTCCAACAACTAGACTTAATTGGCACTTAAGTATCTAACTTCTCTTTATCACAGGAAATCTGAGATTTCGATTTGACATCACCCAGCGGTTCCCACATAAACTTAGAAAATGATATACGATATGACTAGAATTTACTTTGACATTATACGCTGTATTCATCGAGCGAGTTGGCTCCGTAGTAAGCGTGAGGCCCACATTCGGGAGGTCCTGGGTTCAATTCCTAACTCCCACTCTGACCTTGGGTTTTTCGTGGTTTTCCTTGATCGAGAGGCGAATGCTGAGGTGGTCTTTCTTCTTTCACGATTCATTCCGTTTCCTGCTCCTATTTCAGGTGTGCTTCAAGTTTTCGTGGCATAAGGCGGTGTCGGAAGATGGCGCGGATGCCTGCTCAAATGAAAGAGTATTCTCCGTGGGCACCAGAGGACTACCTGGTTAAATGGCTCATTCATCGTCCTCTCTGGAGCGCTCCAGCAGTGGGTCGGATATTTTTCTTCTTCTTTAACGGATTGCCTTCCTTTTTGTAGGACTTACAAGCCAATGCCTTGGGTCAGTAACATGTTGAGGAGCAAGAAAATTCTGAATATAATATAACAGGCTAGGTGATGGCTCCAATGGTTTTGCCGGCCCTCGTAGTCGTGGTCGCTGGAGTGTATAGCTCCGGCACTCCGCCAAGCTGAGGGTCGCGGGTTCGAGTCCCGCCATGGGCATGGGTGTTTGTATGTTTGTGTATGTGTTGGTGTAATTGCGGTTATAAGCGGTAACGAAAACAGTAAAAACACAGTGTCATAAACTAGATAAAACAAGGGAACTTTTATTTTTTTAAAAAAAATGGCTGGTATCGCAGTGAAGAAGAGGGAATGAAAGTAGTGATAAAGGGACGATAGAACAATTCGCGGATCAAATTATCCAATCCAGAATTTGCATAGTGACCGAGAAAAGAAACCTTCGGTCAGATTGGTCGGCCCCGGGGGTTTGAACCCGGGACCTTCCGATTGGGAGTCACACACGTTATCGTGACGCCACCTCGCTCGATTGGGCGGGTCTTGAGGTACGTCATATTAGGGCCTTTCGCGCGCCTCTGTGGCCTGGCGGCCTGTTGCCTCCTGTGATTTCTTCACTTCATCCATTCCTCCTAGTGCGGTAGCCGCAATAGATCTATGTAAGTCGCCGTGCGCGAAATGTCCTCTCTCCTGTTTGTATACCCTATACGCTGTATGCACATATACCAAATTGTTTGATCATGCTGGATATAATGCCTGTATTTATTTTTATAGGCCTGGTATTAGTTACCGTTGCTCCAGAAGCGGTGTAAGGAAGCTGACAGCTGAAACTCTCTGGGAGTTCATTACCAGATCGGCAGCGATGACATCTACTTCCTTTCCAAGTAACATTCCCATCAATCCGTTGAAGGATCCGTTCTCCGTACGTACTCCATAAGCGTCATCTGGAGGTACAAGGAACATCGTCCTGCACCATAGAGGACCATACAAATAGTAATGTTGCCACTTCGTTATTATTGCTAATTAATGTTGATTGGTACCTTACCGAAAATCCAAATATGTTTCCAGAGCGTTCCATACTTGTCCAAAATATCCATCCACTTCAACTGGAGTGTTGTTTACTACACTTTTGAAGGTAATTGCAACAGTCTGAAACAAAGTTTAAAAAATAAATCAGTTGCTGTGAAGTGGTCTATATTTACCTTAATGATGAAAGTATGAGCGCTAGAGCCCACCGAAAGATTTTACTATCAGCTACAGAACATGCGGCTCCGATCACGCTATTCCGTTAAATGGGGAATAATGTAATTAAATTGAGAACTTTATGTATGGACGCTCTTTAACTATTATGGCACTTAGCATCCCATTCTATATTGCGCTTGAAAGACCGGAAATTTTGCTCAGAGGCCTCTTTATCAGGCTTGAGGTTCTTTTACGTGGCGTAAATCTAGGACACGGGACCACCGGCTTTACTTCCCTTCCGGAGGAACCCATGCTAAGGATTTTTACGTCCGAAAATATCCATCGCCCTCCGCCGGGTTTGAACCCGTGACCTTGGGAACTAAAATGGGGAGGTTCTTCTCCTTCTTATTTCTTCTTCTCTCTCACTTTGTCTGTCTGTCCCTCTCTCTTTCTCTCATTTTTCCAACTCTCTCATTGTTTCCCTCTCTTTTCTCCTCTCGCCTCCTACCTCTCTCTCTCTCTCTCTCTCTGTTCAACTCGCATGTCATGTGATATTTTGAAACGCGCGATAAAAAACTTTTTTTTTTTTTTAGTTTTAATAAAAACTAAAACTTAACACACGCATATATAAATATCGCATACATATCCCATCATTATTAGCAAATCCGTCCAATGTCCACTGATTTCCCATTTATTAAATCGTGACATCTATGTATAATGCTTTTCCTTCACACTGTGGCCACCGCACGGCTGTTCGCGCGCCAGCCACCGCAGTTCGAACTTGCGCCGAAACAGTTATATTCCTGCAACCGTCTCACGTTCTCATATTTACAGTTACAATCACAACGGCAATAAGCACATAATTTATCATAAGAGATGTTGGAAATGTTGTCCTTTTCTACCCGCATATTTCTGGCAACTTCTTAGGAAACTTTCATTTACACTCGAGAGTTCAGTATCCGAACATTGAGTGAATTTCGCGCCTGATGTTTTCTTTTAGTTCTCACAATGTATAGTTCGTGTGATCATCAGAGTCGGGTACATTTCTGTAATTGGATTTTGCGAAATTATATGATTTTGCTTATTCTTCTCTACGAAGCATGGTTCCATTTTGTGGCTATGTTTCGCCACAAAATAACAGATATCGGAGTACAGAGAAACCCGATTTTACAAACAAGATTCCCTTGCATGACGCTAAAATTTGTGTGCAGTAAATGCATATAGAATAATGGGACCTATATTTACTTTCTCTACTACGTATCGTAAGTAGGGGAAGTATTGTATTCCACCCAAAAATTCGATACCGAGATTTCACCAGAAATATATGTTTTGAGACTCCCTGCATCCAAAAAAAAGCATTTTTGGAAACATGTCCGTGTGTGTCTGTGTGTGTGTGGGTGGGTGTATGTGTGTGTGTGTCTGTGAACAGCATAACTCAGAAACGAACAGTCGGATAAACACCAAACTTGGTATTTAGGTTCAGTATCTTCCAGAGATGCGACATGAAGCTTTTCAAGAAAATCCCCCCACCCCAGATTACCCTTTACATGGAACATTTTTCGAAAATTTTAATTTTATCAAAAATGGCTCTAATGATCTTGATTAAAATATTATATGTTTAAGATATTTTCATGACAAATGAAATGTATATCTCGAATTTTCTGGGAATGTCTCCAAAAGTATTCTTCATTGTGAACGATTTTTGCATAACTGGTAAACCATAAGAGTTAGACAACATTTTACTACACAAAAACTGTAGATCGCGTTAAAATCACAATTTATGTCATGCATTTTTTTGTTGAGTGAACCATTTTCGAGATATTGCTTGTTATTCCCTTAAATTTTTCAATACTTATTTTCTAAAATGGGAATTCGTTATTCATTTTTTTTATGTCCTGGACATGCAACGTGAATGGAATACTGCACATAGCAACCAGCTCTTAAGATATTTGACTGTCGCTTAAAGTCTACCAATTCCCCTTGCATCTAAAAGAAAATTAGCAAAAGGTTTAAAATCTCGATTAACATGAAGCATATTTTTGAAGATAGATTAATTGGAACGAATTATGGCCATCACGATTACCTGATTTAACTATAAGTTATTTTTATCTATGGGGGAGCTTGAAAAATAAGGCCTGTGCAACAAACCTCATACATTAACTAAAGGAAGACATCCAGGGAGAAATTCCGCACTTTCGGATATTGAACTTTCCAATGTGAATGAAAGGTTCCTGGGAAGATGCCAGAAATACGTAGATAAAAAGGACAATACTTCCAACATCTCTTATGATAAGGTATGTGCTCATTATCATTGTAATTGTAACTGTAACTATGAGTAAGTGAGGCTGTTGCAGAGATATTACAATTTATAACTGTTTCGGCAAGAGACCTAGCTGCGGTGGCCTGTGTGAAAGAAAAGTACTATATATAGCTTGGAATGAAATATCCACGGCTTGCTTCCACTTTCACACACCTTTTCTGTGGAGTGACAACTGTAGTCCTCTAAAAAATTCGATGTCGATATTTCACCGGAAATCTGTTTTAGAGTCCTGAATCCATAAAAAACTGTTTTAGAAAAATGTCGCCTGACACTTGTTTGTGTGTGTAGGTAGTGTCCGCCTCTATCTGTAACCAACACCAGACTAACCTTTACTTGGGCAGTTCTTCTTTATCTTTGATTTTATAAAAAATAACTCCAACTATGTTGATTAAAATCATATGTTTCAGATATTTGCACGACTTATAAAATGTATAGGTATCTTCAGCTTTTTGTGAATAGTCTGTAAAGTCCCCATTGTTTATCTAAATATTTTTAACTATGAAACCATTAAATTAAAAATATTACTACTGAAAAAAACCAAATTTCATTAAAATACACAATTGCTGACAAATAATTTTTCTATGTTAGCCATTTTCGAAATATTCTATTTTGCAAGTTTAACTTTTGCGAACTGTGAATGCGCCACATAAAAGAATTGCTTTAAAGCTTGGGGTTATTTTTATGTTGGTGACTGCGCACTTCTTTCTCAATTTGAATTCATTCCTAAGCAAGAATACATCTTGAGTAGCGTAATGTGGATAGAAGAATCACTTTTGTATATGAATAGTATAATTATAATAAATATATGTGAGCCTATCAGCGACAGAGAAAGTCGTGTGAATGTATCACATCATATTTTTAGCATTTTAGTCATTCAGTATCGATATTAGAAGGTGTCATATAGCCTATGTCCATCGGTAAGGAAAGTTATTCTCAATGGCATAAGAATTATCAAAATCAGTTTAACGATTTCCGAGATTACCCCCACATGCCCACATACATTTTATTTCTTTATAATAGTATAGATCAGGAATGCCAACATCCGTATATGTGATCTAACTACCGAAATATATAGCATATGAAATTTTCAGCATTAAAGATTTCCTGTATGAGGGCGATATCGAAAATCTTTAGAAAATCAAACAAGGATTAGTTTTTAAAAATTTAATTCTTGTTTTTCAAAATACTCCCCTTTAACATAAATATATTTTTGCATTCGATGAAGCAAGTCCTTAAAGCATGATGCCATTCTTCCTGAGTCATTTCAGAAACCAGGTTTTTACTTTCTCTACTACGTATAGTAAATAGGGGAAGTATTGTATTCCACCCAAAAATTCGATACCGAGATTTCACCGGAAATATATGTTTTGAGACCCCCTGAATCCAAAAAGAGCATTTTTGGAAACATGTCCGTGTGTGTGTCTGTCTGTGAGTCTGTGTGTGTGTCTGTGTGTCTGTGTGTCTGTGAACAGCATAACTCAGAAACGAACAGTGGGATAAACACCAAACTTGGTATTTAGGTTCAGTATCTTCCAGAGATGCGACACGAAGGTTTTCAAGAAAATCCCCCCACCCCAGACTACCCTTTACATGGAACATCTTTCGAAAATTTTAATTTTCTCAAAAACGGCTCTAACGATTTTGATTAAACTATCATATGTTTAAGATATTGTCATGACAAATAAAATGTATATCTAGAATTTTCTGGCAATGTCTCCAAAAGTGTTCTTCATTATGAACGACTTTTTCATAACTGGTAAACCATAAGAGATAGACAAAAGTTTACTACACGAAAAATGTAGATCGCGTTAAAATACACAATTTATGTCATATACATTTCTTTTGTTGAGTGAACCGTTTGCGAGATATTGATTGTTATTACCTTAAATTTTCCAATACTTATACTTTATCTCAAATTCGTTATTCATTTTTACTTTCTCTACTACGTATAGTAAGTAGGGGAAGTATTGCATTCCACCCAAAAATTCGATACCGAGATTTCACTGGAAATACATGTTTTGAGACCTCCTGAATCCAAAAATAGCATTTTTGGAAACATGTCCGTGTGTGTGTCTGTGTGTGTGTGTGTGTGTGTGTGTGTCTGTGTGTGTGTCTGTGAACAGCATAACTCAAAAACGAACAGTCGGATAAACACCAAACTTGGTATTTACGTTCAGTATCTTCCAGAGATGCGACACGAAGGTTTTCAAGAAAATCCCCCCACCCCAGACTACCCTTTACATGGAACATTTTTCGAAAATTTTAATTTTCTCAAAAATGGCTCTAACGATTTCGATGAAAATATCATATGTTTAAGATAAAGTCATGAGAAATGAAATGTATATCTCGAATTTTCGGGGAATGTCTCCAAAAGTATTCTTCATTGTGAACGACTTTTGCATAACTGGTAAACCATAAGAGATAGACAAAATTTTACTACACAAAAAATGTAGATCGCGTTGAAATACACGACTTATGTCATATACATTTCTTTTGTTGAGTGAACCGTTTTCCAGATATTGCTTGTTATTTCCTTAAATTTTCCAATACTTATACTTTTTCTCAAATTCGTTATTCATTTTTTTATGTCCTAGACATGCAAAGAGAATGGAATTCGCCGCATAGCAACCAGCGCTAAAATATTTGACTATCGCTTAAAAGCTACCATATTCCCCTCGCATCTACAAGAAAATTACCAATAAGATTGACATCTCGATTTCTCGATTAACATGAAGCATTTGGAGAAAAGGCGTTTGTAAAAATAGATTGTACAAGAGTAGAGAAAGTCATGTGAGTGTAACACATCAGATTTTTTTATGTCCCGGACATGCAAAGAGAATGGAATGCGCCACATAGCAACCAGCGTTAAAATATTTGACTATCGCTTAAAACTTACCATATTCCCCTTGCATCTACAAGAAAAGTATCAATAAGATCGACATCTCGATATCTCGATTGACATGAAGCATATGGAGATTAAGCGTTTGTAAAAATAGTTTGTACAAGAGTAGAGAAAGTAATGTGAGTGTAACACATCAGATTTTTACTTTCCCTACTACTTCGATACCGAGATTTCACCGGAAATACATGTTTTGAGAATCACTGAATCCAAAAAAAGCATTTTTGGAAACATGTCCGTGTGTGTGTCTGTGTGTCTGTGTGTCTGTGAACAGCATAACTCAAAAACGAACAGTCGGATAAACACCAAACTTGGTATTTAGGTTCATTATCTTCCAGAGATGAGACACGAAGGTTTTCAAGAAAATCCCCCCACCCCAGACTACCCTTTACATGGAACATTTTTTGAAAATTTTAATTTTCTCAAAAACGGCTCTAACGATTTTGATTAAAATATCATATGTTTAAGATATTGTCATGACAAATAAAATGTATATCTCGAATTTTCTGGGAATGTCTCCAAAAATATTCTTCATTGTGAACGACTTTTGCATAACTGGTAAACCATAAGAGATAGACAAAATTTTACTACACAAAAAATGTAGATCGCGTTAAAATACACAACTTATGTCATATACGTTTCTTTTGTTGAGTGAACCGTTTTCGAGATATTGCTTGTTATTTCCTTAAATTTTCCAATACTTATACTTTTTCTCAAATTCGTTATTAATTTTTACTTTCTCTACTACGTATAGTAAGTAGGGGAAGTATTGCATTCCACCCAAAAATTCGATACCGAGATTTCCCGGAAATACATGTTTTGAGACCCACTGAATCCAAAAAAAGCATTTTTGGAAACATGTCCGTGTGCGTGTCTGTGTGTGTGTGTGTGTGTGTGTGTGTGTGTGTGTCTGTGTGTGTGTGTGACTGTGAACAGCATAACTCAAAAACGAACAGTCGTATAAACACCAAACTTGCTATTTAGGTTCAGTATCTTCCAGAGATGCGACACGAAGGTTTTCAAGAAAATCCCCCCACCCCAGACTACCCTTTACATGGAAGATTTTTCGAAAATTTTAATTTTCACAAAATGGCTCTAACGATTTTCATTAAAAATCATATGTTTAAGATAATGTCATGAGAAATGAAATGTATATCTCGAATTTTCTGGGAATGTCTCCAAAAGTATTCTTCATTGTGAACGACTTTTGCATAACTGGTAAACCGTAAGAGATAGACAGAATTTTACTACACAAACAATGTAGATCGCGTTAAAATACACAACTTATGTCATATACATTTCTTTTGTTGAGTGAACCGTTTTCGAGATATTGCTTGTTATTTCCTTAAATTTTTCAATACTTATACTTTTTCTCAAATTCGTTATTCATCTTTTTTATGTCCTGGACATGCAAAGAGCATGAAATGCGCCACATAGCAACCAGCGTTAAAATATATGACTATCGCTTATAACCTACCATATTCCCCTTGCATCTACAAGAAAATTACCAATAAAATTGACATCTCGATATCTCGATTAACATGAAGCATATGGAGAATAGGCGTTTGTAAAAATAGATTGTACAAGAGTAGAGAAAGTCATGTGAGTGTAACACATCAGATTTTTTTACTTTCTCTACTACGTATAGTAAGTAGGGGAAGTATTGCATTCCACCCAAAAATTCGATACCGAGATTTCACCGGAAATACATGTTTTGAGACTCACTGTATCCAAAAAAAGCATTTTTGGAAACATGTCCGTGTGTGTGTCTGTCTGTGTGTCTGTGTGTCTGTGTGTCTGTCTGTGTGTCTGTCTGTGTGTCTGTCTGTGTGTCTGTCTGTGTGTCTGTGAACAGCATAACTCAGAAACGAACAGTCGGATAAACACCAAACTTGGTATTTAGGTTCAGTATCTTCCAGAGATGCGACACGAAGGTTTTCAAGAAAATCCCCCCACCCCAGACTACCCTTTACATGGAACATTTTTCGAAAATTTTAATTTTCTCAAAAATGGCTCTAACGATTTTGATGAAAATATCATATGTTTAAGATAAAGTCATGAGAAATGAAATGTATATCTCGAATTTTCGGGGAATGTCTCCAAAAGTATTCTTCATTGTGAACGACTTTTGCATAACTGGTAAACCATAAGAGATAGACAAAATTTTACTACACAACAAATGTAGATCGCGTTAAAATACACAACTTATGTCATATACATTTCTTTTGTTGAGTGAACCGTTTTCGAGATATTGCTTGTTATTTCCTTAAATTTTCCAATACTTATACTTTTTCTCAAATTCGTTATTCATTTTTTTTATGTCCTGGACATGCAAAGAGAATGGAATGCGCCACATAGCAACCAGCGCTAAAATATTTGACTATCGCTTAAAAGCTACCCTATTTCCCTTGCATCTACAAGAAAATTAGCAATAAGATTGACATCTCGATATCTCGATTAACATGAAGCATATGGAGAATAGGCGTTTGTAAAATTAGATTGTAGAAGAGTAGAGAAAGTCATGTGAGTGTAACACATCAGATTTTTTATGTCCTGAACATGCAAAGAGAATGGAATTCGCCACATAGCAACCAGCGTTAAAATATTTGACTATCGCTTAAAAGCTACCATATTCCCCTTGCATCTACAAGAAAATTACCAATAAGATTGACATCTGGATATCTCGATTAACATGAAGCATATGGAGAATAGGCGTTTGTAAAAATAGATTGTACAAGAGTAGAGAAAGTCATGTGAGTGTAACACATCAGATTTTTTTTTATGTCCTGGACATGCAAAGAGAATGGAAAGCGCCACATAGCAACCAGCGCTTAAATATTTGACTATTGCTTTAAACCTACCATATTCCCCTTGCATCTACAAGAAAATTAGCAATAAGATTGACATCTCGATATCTCGATTAACATGAAGCATATGGAGAATAAGCGTTTGTAAAAATAGTTTGTACAAGAGTAGAGAAAGTCATGTGAGTGTAACACATCAGATTTTTTTATAGTGTTCCACTGCTTTATCTGAGGACGAGAAATGATTCCACGGATTTTATCTTTAATTTTTGGAAACAAAAAGAAATCACAAGGCGCTAGGTCAGGGCTAAATGGTGGAGGGTCCATGGTGCTGAACTTTAGGGTATCCAGACACTCAGGTGTTAGGTTTGCTGTATGCGACGATACGTTGTCGTGATGTAACATTATTTTTCTTTTTGGGTGTTTTTCAGAGTAATTTCTTTCAGTAAACAGACATTTGTGTACCAATTGGCAGTAACGGTACGTCTGGCTTCTAATGCTCTAATATGGCTCGTTTTAGGGAAAAAATCTAGCAACCATTTTCTTACCAGCACTGCGAATTCTCGGGCTTTTGTAGGCTTAGATAATGTTCGAAAGACCCATTGAGCCAATTGCCTTTTCTTTTCAGGGTCACAATAATAAATCCAAGAATTATCAGCAGTAACCAAATTTGAAGTGTTGTCTTGGAATTTTTCCATAGTTTTTCTGCCAATCAATGCGTTGTTTTTGATCGGGCGTCAGTTTATGTAGAATCCATCAACAACAAAGTTTTCTCACGTCTAACTGTTGATGTAAAATGTTTTGGATGTGACTCGAACAGTGGCAATATTTTCTTGGGCTTCCTTTACAAAATTCATCACTAAGAAAAAGTCGATCTCTTTTGAATACGCTGTACCAATTATAAATTGTTGCTTCTTCGCCAAATGAACTTCTAAGCCAATCTTCACATTGTTTAGGGTTAATGACGATTTAAAACAGTAAACTATAATCGTAAAAAATCATAACCCGGAAATGTTCTCTAGTCAAATTCATTTCTGGGTGAACACAAAATCTTTAAGTGGCGATAATTAACAAACTATTAGAACAAATCGAACAAACTATAGGGTAATCAACTCGCAAAGCTTAGAAAGTAGCTGTCAAATATAAACAAATTTCAATTTTTTTTAAAAAAACATGGCATTCTAAGAATTTTCACTATCGCCCTTGTAGCCGTATTTTGTATTAAAAAAACTGACTTGTAGTGAATACCCGTTATGGTGGTCATGAGAGCTATAATAGTTAAACTTAACTTATACCCTCGCCGCTATAACGATGCACTTGACAGTTCGTGTGGCTTCGCGTAAGGTTGGCTACATCGTGGTTGCGACGTTGCCAGAGTGGCTAGTAAACAACAACAGCTGATTGTTCTCATTTCTATCGTGTCTAAGCCGCATACAAAAAGTGTACGTAAGTAGCGAACGTCACTGAATAATAACTATTTCGTATTATTATTGTTAATTGAAAATAAGCGATATAAGCAGCTTTGGTATGGTCGGATACTCCTTTCTATGATAATAGGCATAAATGTGTCTACGTATGGCGTCTAATTGGAAAGCATCAATATTTGTGACTGGACGAGGCTTCTTTTTTTTCTTCCCTGGAGTTGATAGAAATACCTGTTGTGTTCCAGATGGTTCAGGAATTTTGTCCTCTTTCTCTTGTAGTTTCACTCCTTTGTGAACAACAGTTCTCGTGCTTAAACCAAGAGCTGCTGCAGTTCGTTGTACGGCTTTATCAGCAGGAATAGAGAGATTTCCGTGAAGCTTCACGTACTCCTTTTCCTGTTCAAAGAACTCCCGGGTTCTCCTTAATAGTTCCAATGCCTGACTATTAAGTGGCACACCTCGGCGCAAATGATTTTCACTTCGTGAATCATCACTCGGCGATCGGCGTCGTTTTTCCGACATTGTCGCACTTAAGTTTTGTTTAAATAAATAATATGAATGAAATATATATAAAATAGATAAATATAAATAAATAAATGTATAAACGAACAATAACAAAACTATCAAACAATAACCACAAATCTAAATAACAAATAACAATGAACAATATGTAGCTTGCAAAGAACAACTCGACGCTCTGCTAGAGATTCACAAACTGAAGCACGTGGTTGGGAATAGTTACATCCGGCAACAGAGTCGATTCTAGATCCGGTTCCGCTTTGTCATCGACCATCCGGAATGCTGCCTTGTGATTGGCTTAGGAAGTCAAACGGTTGAAGCTTTTCATCTGCTTTTTTGCAAGTGTACCAACTTAAACGCTAGCTGTCAAGTGCAACGTTATAGCGGCGGGGGTATAGTTAGTTAGTCTGCTGTTCAAAGATTTACAGAGAAATACTTGCATTGAGAACTGCTGTTCGAAGAACTCTACCACCAAAGGTGTTCCTATGTATTACAGAATGGTTGTTATGGTAGACAAAGGCGTTGACTGTTGTCTCCCAGACGGCCACAGGAATGACTCGCGGAACTGGAACTTGGTCTGAGTTATAGACTTGACTGAGTGTGACTCGTCCAGATGATTTATGTGCCACCATCATCTCGCAGTCGTAGGGCAAGTCTGTTCCAGATAGAGCTTCCTCCACAGGGAGCTGTCCTTCGTCCAGCATCAACAGTAGCCAGCGCTTCGATTTCAGAATATCACTCAGTGACTATGAAAATTAAAGAAGTCTTTCCTGATATAATGTAATTAAAGCATTACTGTATTTCACAGCATAGAGCATTTGTTTCACTGCGCCTTTTCTTATATTTTAACTCTATCATGGAATATGGATTATTTTCTGATGTAATTGAGTAGAAACTAAAGGTATACTATTTCTATAGTAAAAGAAGATTACAAGAATAATTTCTAATACCCACAGCAGATATTCGTGCAAATATAAATTGTCGCAATAATATGTTCATGTTATCTTTTTATACTTGGCGCCGTTTATTGTTTTGCTATTTTGAATTTTGGGTTCTTTGTCATCCGGCTAGCTATTATTACTCAGTCGAGCAAATATCTATAAGCAGGGCGTGTAAACGGAAAGGAGTTGTTACTAAAAGATAACACTGATAAAAGAATTTGTTTTTACACTTTTATTGCCGTCACACTTAATTAATAGTTCACATCTGTAATCTTTATACACGCCTGACTGAAACTGTTATATTTCCGAATATAATTACTGTCGTACGCGTACTTCACATTTTGTAACTAACTTTACGACGCGAGAGATTCATCCAAACTGTATTACATTCACCTCATGAGAGATTCCTCAAGACTGCGCGACATGTATCTCGTGAATGATTCTGTAGAACTGCGCGATACTTGCTTTTGGCTCAAGAATTTATACTCCCTCAGCCCGATATGCCTAAACATTATAATAGAGCTGCTATTGGTTACCAAATCGCGCCAACATTAGCGTCTATTTTGTCAGCCAATCATAATTAGAAGCACATATGCTCTAGGAAAGATATTCCCTCCATTTCTAAAGAAAGGCACGCTACCCTGACGTCATTTGCTTGTCTCTTCTAAGTGATAAACAACTCACCCCATAGCTTCATTGTTACCCACTCCTATTGTCAGTTTCAGTGAGGCCGTGTAAACTTATTTCCTAACAATACTTATGGCTAACAAACATCTAAAATCATTGTCATACAATAATGTTAATTTACACTACAATCACTCTGGCAGTCACAGTGTTGTGATATACTGCCTCAAAATAAATATTATATCTGTTTAGCATATATAAGATAGTAACTTTATCGTGCATGTATATATTTTCCATCTTAAACTCCTATGAATGTAATCGAACTATGTTCATAACAAACAGAAATTCGTGACATAAACACTAGACATGTGAAATATCCATCGTTCCAATATAAAGTTTCCTTGCTTCTAGAAAGGTATTATAAAACCATTAAAATATATAGTGCTCCTTCTATAAATCTTAAGAGGGAGAAATTGAAATTTCAATGCTTTCAAAACTGCTGCTAATGAGTACCTTTGTAGCAATTCATTTAATGTTATAGAAAAGTATTTGGATGACAAATTATTCTTATAATAACCCTAAAATAGCTCTGTAAAGATATAGTAGAGCGGATAGATGGCGCCGTGTCAGTTATTCTCTCGTCTCAGCAAGAGGCAGTTGTGTAGTGACGGTGTAAGCAGAGCTACGGGCTCTGTTGTGAAGACGATTTGAATATGCGCGTTGGAACTCAAAAGGTCCCTGTTTGAGCAACGAGTAAACTTCAAATTCTGCCCCCTCCCCCAAAAAAGATAAATCCGCTAGCTGAAGGTTTCAGATGATGAAGCAAGTTTACGTGCCGGCCACAGTGTTGTGTTTAAGTGGCATCAACGCTTAAAGGGTGATGAGTGTCGCGGTCATGAACGATCCGAACTGAGCGCAAGATAGAAGACGTTGCAATGTATTACTCGCGCAAAAATTCTGGAATCGTGACCTTGATTGCTACCCCAGCTGCCGAGCCTAGGAATGGTTTATGTTTAGCTTAATCAACGAAAGCGATATAATACCTTTGCTTACTCACAGTGCGTAACACATACAGTCTGCATAGAAAGTGTCTGCATCTGGTTGTAATTTTAAAGAGAGCAGTATCTAAACAGTACTTACTTTATATTTGTTATATTTATAACCATGGCTCCTATGTTTTCAAAGTTAAGTGGTAAGGTGTTACGTAGTCAAAATAGGGAAATAATTGCAAATGTCCTCGACTTCATGAAGCAAGAAGCAGAGATGAAGGAAGAAAATATATGTTCATCCGAGTTCCACAAAAGCCTTAAGAGAGTGAAGGAAAGAGTAGTCAAAGCAACTGGTATTTCACCGAGTTCCGATTCCAGAGTTCTCAAAGATAAGAGAAAAAAACATATGGATGAAAGAGTACCATTTGACACACCTGGGAAGAAACATAAGGTCCCTAAACGTATTACAGAAATAGACGATTTCGAATGCGTCATTCGGCGCACGATTCACAATTCCTATGTGGAAGAAAAAAGTGTGCTAACAATAAGCAGATTGCTCATCAAGCTGAAAGACAGCAGAAACTTTCAAGGTGGTGCTACAAAACTCAGAAAAATTATTAAAGATTTAGGGTTCAAGTGAAAGAAACCGAAATCAAATAGAAGAGCTCTAACAGAAAAGCAAAACAAATAAATAAATAAAATAAAAAAATAATCAAATAAAAAAATAAAAATAAAAAGTAAATGTTGCCATGATAGCTTAGTCGGTTAGAGCAACGGCACGGAAAGCCTAAGATCCGTGGTTTAAATCCCGGCTATGGCATTGAATTTTTCAGTCTGATTCTACCTTTCCAAATGAGTATAATTTTATATGTACTTATATCAGCATCAATTTTAAAGGTGGTGCTACAAATTTCAGAAAATACTATAGTGTATGAAGATGAGTCATACATACACAGCAGTCGTACAACATCTAAAAGTTGGAGTGACGATAGCGAATTAGGTTGCAGGTTCCTGTTGCTAAAGGGCAAATACTTATTATCGTTCATGCTGTTGGAAAGATCGGCTTCGTTCCAAATGCCCTTCTTTTACAAGTTGCAAAAACAACAGGAGATTTTCATCAAGAAATGAATACAGAAAAGTACATGAAGTGAATCAACGGCATGTTGATACCTAATATGTCTGCTGGGTCTGTTCTGGTCATCGACAATGCTTCACAATGCGTCAACACTCAATTGACAAACAACCTACCTCAAATTCCTTGAAAGAAGAAATGAGAGCTTGATTACTTAGACATAATATAGCTTTAGATGAAAGCATGAGTAAAACAAAGCTATATAACTTAATTAAAGCCAACAAACAGCTTCAGACGTCATACATACGTGGCCAGATAGTAATACAACATCGCCATAATGTACTTAAGACTGCCATCGCATCGCCCAGATCTAAACCCAATCGAATTAATCTGGGCTGATATCAAAAAATGGGTGGCAACAGAAATATCACTTTTAAATTAAAATATGTGGAGCAGTTATAACGCCAGCAATTTGCTGAAACTGGAAGGCCAGAATGGGAAAATGTATGTCGATATGTTGAATAAATAAGAATCATTATTTTGAAAAATACGGAATTGCAGAAAATCAAATAGAAAGAATTCTCATCCAACATAATGGTGCAGAAAGTAGTGACAGCAGCGATGACGGCAATAATGTGAGTGATTCCGCAGAAGAGGAAGGGTTATTAGGTGTGGAAGAATTGGAGGCAATGATTGACATTGTTTTTATATTAAGCGCTTTTTACAGCGTGGATTTTAATATACTGTATATAACTAAGTTTATCAGCGCAGCGCATAACGGGTGTGCGGACATTTGACAATGACTGTCCCACGCACTCCTGCAGCATGCAGACGACCGGTCACCTCCTGATCCGGTAAGCAACTCGCTTCAAAGCTCTCATTAAGATTTTCACATGTCTAGAACTGTTGCGCCGATTATAAGTGCGTGTCAAACGCTTCCTTTCGGTAGACGATCTACTATCCATTCCAAACCAGAGTGCCTCTCACTGTAAACAAACTCTATGTATTATCCGCGCGAAAGTAGTTCGCAATCCCCGCCCCTAATGGCTGCTTGTTCCTCTCTCACGTGCTTGCTGCATATCACTTAAAGTTGAACATTGTTTCAATCTGTAAAAAGGGCCCTGCGTGAGAATCATAGTTCAAAATGTAACCTGAAGTAACAATCGATTTTATAAGCATGCGCTTACTCGAAGTTGACGTTATCGATATGATAAATTAATGTATTTAGCATGAAAAAGATTTTTACATATATCTTTAAATTTTTTTATTTCGTTAACCGCAATCCCCAGGCAAAGGTGCAATACTTTAATCTGAATCCTCCGAAGATGAATCAGCTGCCATACTGGAATCAAAGTGTTCTCCAAGTTAATGGCAAGCTTATCCACAGCACTGTCACACACAAAACAAGTTCCCACATTTGACTCTCCTGACTCCTCTTCTATGATGTTCTATTATGTCTGTTTATATTCCCTGCGCGCTTTGATTACACTTCTCACTGAAACGCTTGTAAAATCGGATGTTAGTTTCGTAATATCCACTAATACAAGTGTCGGGTATTTTTCTAATAGTGAGTTAAATACATTAAGTATTGTTTTTGTGACGTGACACAAGTTTTTCCAACCCAGGGTTATACCAGGTCGGGTCCTGTGCTCGCAACCAGCTGTTCACTTATTTGACTTCATCATCGGTATTAAAAGCGCTTACCTTTGAGTTGGAGGAACATGTGAAAATCACTTGGGGCAAGCTCCGGTGGATATGGAGGATACGAGAAAACTTCCAAGTTAAATCTTGACCCAGGCGGAGCTCAGAAGATTCAACTGGAAAGTTTTCTCGCATCCTCCATATTCTCCAGATCTTTTCCCAAGTGATTTTCACATGTTCCCCTGACTCAAAGGTCATCATGGAGGTAAGCACTTTAACACGTGACGAAGATAATCAGAAGTGAACCGGAAGTCGGGTCCTGTGCTCGTAACCAGCTGTTAACATGCGAAAAACTCAGTCACATGTTCCTCCAACTCAATGGTAAGCACTTTTAACACCGATGAAGTCAAATCATTGAACAGCTGATTGCGAGCACAGGACCCGATCTGGTACAACACTCGCTTGGAAAATCTTGTGTCACGTCCCCAAAAATGCTTGGAAAAACATGTTGACTACGTAGAAAAGTAACAGAAGGATTGTACAATATAAATAAAATTAATTCAACATGATCAATTGTGTGTAATGTTTTTTATAAAATAGAGAAACTTACTTATTGGACGCCCCTCGTATGTACCTATCCATGAACTGTTCTATGTTGTCTTGGCTCATTGACCACCACTCATAGAACGGAATCTGATCTATTCTAATTTGGTGTTTATAAGGCATTTCGTTTTCAGTTACGCTCCTCACACATATTTTCAATTTTTTTTTATTCAGGGGTTACCAAAAGTTGCACCTCCTGTGAAATCTCAATACAGAATTTTGGGGGGAATATGATATTTCCTTTACTTACAATAATCTAAGAAAAATACGAGTGTTTTGAATAGATTTATGACATTATATACCAACTATCTTTCGAATCTACATTTAAAACATCCAAGACGTTTTAAATACATATTCTTTATATAAAAAAGCATTCTCATATACCTGGTTAATAGGCAATGAAGAAAGCAAGATATGCAACTCCTTCCTGCATGTGGAATGTACCCGCTTCAGATCCTCACTGAAATGCAGGCTTGCCACTTGCAAATCAACTTTCGCAGATAATACTTTTTCTAGCTGCACAGTCATGCGTTTGACTGCTAAAAACAAAACAAAAACAATAGTTCCTGTTGATAACACAATAACAACAATTTTGCAACGTATGGTACAAAATTAAAGAAATGTAAATAAACAAAAAACATACTTCATCACATACGCTTATTTTACTTATAGTTCCAAACTGTCTGGAGCATTTTGGAGTCCTGTTTCCTATTTTGCCATGGGAGTAATGAATAGTTTAAACAAAGCATACATATGTGCATATTTTCAATAAGTTGACCCTTCAAAGTTTCGAAACAAAAGTTCTGATTTATGTTTGAGCTAGATATTAGGTTCAGTATTTTCCAAAGATGTGACACGAAGATTTTAAAGAAAATACCCATCACTTCACAAATTATCCTTTAAATGGAAAAGCTTTCATTATTTTTATTTTCTCAAAAAAGGTTCTAATAATTTTGATTAAAATGTCATATGTTTACGATATTTACTTGAAGATTAAAATGTATATCTTGAATTTTCTGACAAAAGCCTTTGAAATTCTCTTCAGCCGGAATTAATTTTGTATAATTTTGTTTAACTGGCAATATATAAGAGATGGACAAAGGTTGTTTCCTTGAAAAATGTAGATTTAGTTAAAATACATTATTTATGTCAAATATGGATTATTATGCAAATGATTAACATTAAGTAAATAGAAAAATAAATGTTTTAACAATGGTTTGTAGAAGAGATATAAAAACATCTTTGTTACATTCACATAGCTTTCTCTACCTTCTATCGCTTATTAGTGGGTATACAAATTACTCTTACTAAAGTTTAATTTTCTATCTACTTCGTTTTAATCGAGATAAACTTTAGTAGAAATAGGTACATTACACATTTCGATAGGGTACAATAAGAACAGCGACAAACAAAAGTTTAAGAACTGGATGTTATATGCTGTCCTTAACATTCCTTGCTGTTCCCGCGAGAAACAACTGAAAATCGTCGGGACTTGAAAAAGAACGACAAAGTATTGAACAAATCGAACCATTAAAATGGATATCTTGGAAATGGCTGATGCCACAAAAAGTAATTTGAGATAAACTGTGTGTTTTAAATAGATCTACATTCTTTTGTAAGTACGTTTTCATCTATCGATAACGTTTACAGTTATGCAAGATTATACAAAATTCCTTCCTAATGAAGAGGAATTCACAGACTATTCTCAGAAAATTCAACATATATATTTTATGTCATGTAAATATGTTTAATATGTGGTATTTTAATCAAAATCGTTTGAGGCATTTCATGTAAAGGGTAGTTTGGGATGGAGTATTTTCTTGAAAATCTTCATGTCGCATCTTTTGAAGGTACTGAACCTAAGTACCATGTTTTGCATTTATCTGACTTTTCGTTTTTTGAGCTATGCTGCTCACAGATACACACGCGGAAATGTTTTCTTAAAATATTTTTTTTTTGATTCAAGGTGTCTCAAAACATGTAATTCCAGTGAAATCTTGGTATCGAATTTTTGGCTGAAATGCAATACATTCTCTACCTATTATGTACATGGAAGAGAAGGTAAAAATGATAGTGGGTCAAGAAAATCATAAATGTGACCCATCAGATCTTTCTTTCTAATTTGTATAAGCCTCTTCAACTTCTACGACCATATTGATGTGTTTGACTTACATAATTCCAGACTCGGTTAAAAAAAAAAAAACTTCCCTGGCCCAGCCGGAAAGCGAATACAGGACCTGTGTTAAGAGTCCAAACGCTGACCACTCGACAACGAAAGCACCCTAACTAGTTTTTTCCTGTGTAACGTTCGTTTACATTATGTTAGAAAAATACATCTAGTCGAAATTGAACAGGTTTGAGAAGAAAATACTACTACTGCTAATAATGATGATGATGATGATAATAATAATAATAATAATAATAATATACCTCGGATACTTGGGTACAATACCAGAAACACGCAGTCTATGTGAAGCATTTGCTGTACAGACGTAATAATACTCGACATCTCATTAAGATCTTGGGCCACTATGAAGTATACTGCAGCCAGGTCACATAAAATCCAAAAGTTATCCAACCTGGAAAAACAATTACTTGTTCACAGTAAAGAATTTGCAGCTAATTTACAGTCCTGTCTATAAGATATTTCAAAACTAGTGACAGTTTAAAGCACGAGCTGAAAATCCAGTGTTGCTAAGTCAGAATGCCATTGGGCATTTAACCTTTCGGTATATAAATTCGTATTCTTAAAATATCAGAATGATTGTAATTAGGCAACTAGGAAATATGACGTATTATAGCTTCATTTACACAAACAAATTGGTAGAACTGGTTGGCAAATCGTCTGAAAAACCAAAGAGATGGGAAACTGCCACTGGCATGTAAATATAAGTGATGAACCAGGGTTAGGATTTTTAGGTGCGCACCTTTTTTCTTAGGGTAAGTTAAAGCTGCGCGGAAAGATATCACAGTGTGAAAGTTTGTTTCTAGTTGCGAAAAGAGGCATTTTTTCTCGCACCTTTTTGCCTTTTTGGGACCTTTACCCCTTTTTGGCATCTTTATCCCATTTTCCCCCAACCATGCCCATAATCCCCTTTTTACCCCTTTTTTTCTTCTTTTAAGTTTCATTCCAATTTATTCTTTAACTTTCAATTAACGTCTCCTCAGCTTGCTGTGTACGCGCGAATAGTAAGCCTACCTCTTTCGGTAAACGTCGCGGGGGAATTGAAAGCACACCCGCAACAATGGAAAATAATTGTGTGTTCGACGGAAACCTCTTTCTCTCGCTTTACCGCTATAAAGTAGCCCGTAATAATAAATTGACAATGAGTGATTCTATCCCACCAGAATCAGTAGCTTACTGTTCGTGAATGTAAGTTTGTTACTGTGAGAGACGTCATCTGTTTGCGTGGAGGCGAAGGCTGGGCACGCAGATACGGCACTAACCTCACCCGCGCAGTTCCGAGAATTATTAAGACTTGGTTCTGCTCGAAACTACTAGAAATCGCTGATACTGAAGTTCCAGCATGAATGAGAACATTCTGGTAATTGTCGTGGTGTTATAAGAGAATGTGGACAGCGAATGGGCGCAAGAGTGAGTTGTGTGACAGTCGCATTGTATTAGCAAGTGAACTAGTGTTAGCTCTACGTCACATTACCAAACGAGTGTACTAGTACTAGATTTTTACCATGCCAAAGGTGTCCAGTGCTCGATTTATTGTTCTGGCTGAGGAATTCAAACAAGATTTCATAGACACTGATGGAACTGTTATGCGATGTACTATTTGTAATTCAGGAATTTTGTTAGATGATAAACACCAGCGAGATCGTATCAAACAACACATTTCCAGCTCTAAGCATCAAATGAACAAGACTCTTCAGGCAAACAAATCACGGCAACCTCTATTACGAAATTCGTTTCAACAAGTTCTTCAAAAAGCCAAAATTTGAAGGAATTAAACATTGATTTGTGTGCACAAGCAGGAATTCCACTCAATGAGGTGAACCATCCAGCCTTCATGGGATTTCTTGAAAAATACACAAAGATTTCAATGCCCGATGAGAGTACTTTAAGAAAAAACTACATGGAGCTTGCTTACCAAGAAACCTAGAAAAAAATCAAGGAGAAAGTGTCTGATTGCGATGTGGGAATCATTGTGGATGAAACCATAGACTCAATGGAACGATATATTTTTAACATTTTAGGTTTTCCCTTAGCAGGGGAGAAAGTTAAGCCCATGTTGTTAAAAATGTACGAGCTGCAGAAAGCCAATGCCAGTACAGTAATGCAATCCATTATGGACTTCTCCCAAAAACTCTGGCCTACTGGTATCGAGTTTGAAAAACTTCTTGTGGTTACGGACCAGGCTCTATACATGGTTTCAGCTTTAACCAATTGAAACCTTTATTTCCTAACTTGAACCATGTGACATGCTTGGCTCATGCCCTTCACAGAGTTTATGAATCCATAAGGAACGAATACGACATCGCAAATCAATTCCTCTGCCTTGAAGAAGATTCTGCTGAAAGCTCCGAGCCGAGTTGTTTACTACAGGGAAATCACTGGCCTATCCCTTCCAAATTCCCCGGTCATTACTCGCTGGGGATCTTGAATTGAGTGTGCTGCTATGTTGTGTGAGAATTTTGACAAAATTAAAGAGTTTGTGCTTTCTTTGGATCCATCCGACGCAGGTGCAATTTCCAAGGCACAGCAACTTCTGTTACCAGAGAAAATACATAATTTGCAGACAGAATTATATTGTGTCCATAGTTACAAGTACCTGCCTGCAGCTATTAAACGATTGGAAGAACAAGGTCTGGAAAAGGAAAAACAATGGGATATTTTTACTTCCGTGAGGGAGCAGTTAGATGGCTTTGCCAAAGACAAACTTGAATCTAGTCTTCAGAAGAATCCAGACATTGAAGAATTCGCCACATCTGTAGAGTTGCCATTCCGAGTGAATACAAGGTTTGCCCCACTGATTTCTGTGGATGTTGAAAGAAGCTTTAGCATCTACAAAGACATTCTATCTCCTAATAGAAACAGACTTACTTTTAAAAATGTGGAGATGCTTAATGTCTTGAAGTACAACAGCTTCATGTGTTTTCCTTCCTTTGATGAGTGATAATTTGATGTACTTGTTTGTAGTTCAATAAATTAGAATAGAGGAAAGAGAAATCGTTGAATTAGTTAAGGCAATGCACAACTAAAATTAACCCAAAATCTCAAAAAATCTAAAAAAAAAATTATCTTCCCAAAAAATTCTCCTTGCTTGTAGTTTTAAAATCCACTTTTATTTTTGACCTAGCTAACGCTTCAGGATCGTTACGAGACTTTTTAAATACCCTTGCGCCTTTGGTTGCTAGCTGTTTATATTTTTAAAACTTCATTTTAAGGCGTTTCTTATTTTCAGCATTTCTGCATATTCAAAATGTCCCACACGATATAGTTTTCATCCATTCATATTGACATTTTTATGCTTATTTCAAAAACCCAAATAAATAAAACTGTCATATAATTTTTTCTGTGTGATGAATAGTTTTTGCGCTACTAATGTTTGAAGATAACAATGTATACAAAAAAAACGAAATAAATGCAAATACAAAACTGCAAAAAAAAATTCTCTTAAACTAAGAATGGTAGGGAAAAAAATTATATGACATATTTGTAATTCCTTGGATTGAAATTCACAAAACAATCATATCTAAAGAAGACTGACATGTGGTTAAAATATCAGCCCAATTGAATAGATAGTTTAGAAAATACCAATTTCAGTTGTGCATCCCCTTAAATAAACCGGCATCTTATTGTCCCTTTTTTCACCTTATTTGAACACCTTTTCCCTTCCTTTTTTCATCTGAAATTTGCACCTAAAAATCCTAACCCTGGTGATGACACTGTATGCAGAAAAATATTATATGCTTTAGAGTCTGTATTATGCAAAAAAAAGGTTCTGAATAAAGTAAAATATATTTTAAAAATTTTATGTTACATTCACATAACTTTCAATACCCTCACCTCTACAAACTATCTCATAAAACCTTTTTTTATGTCTTTAATGTTAACCGAGATAAACGTCTGGATGAGAAATTCTTACATTATACATTTTGTTGTAGGCACAAAGGGAGATACAGAAGATCAAAGTGATAGTCAAATCTTTAAAAAGCATACCACTACATGCTGGCTTTGAAATTCCATATCTTTGCATGGTCACGAGAAAGAGCACTTTAAAAATTATTACGTATTTTAAAATTCAAAATAATAATAAACGGATATCTTGGAAATAATTAATGTCAGAAAATACTTGTTTCACATAAATGGTGTGTTTTAGCGAGATCTACATTTTTGTGTTGCAAGTTTTTATCTATCTCTTGTGGTTTACCAGTTATACCAAAGTATGCAAAATTCATTCAGAGTTTTGGGGACAAGATCCACATTTTATTTGGCTCTGGACTTAAATACCAAGTTTTATACTTATATAGCTGTTCACAATGGCACAGTATGCGCGCAGTTTTTAAAAAAAATGCTTTTGGGGGCAGGGGATTTTAAAATGGGTTTCCGGCTAAATCTTGATAACACATTTTTGGATGGAACACAATACTTCCTCTACTTACATTAGGTAAGTAACTATAGTAAAGAAAAAGCAAAAATATAAACAAATCAGATATGTTAAAATCAGAAGACTTTCTGTACCGATTGTCATTTATTTTCATATCTATTCCATGAGTTATAAATACAGTAACTAATTACCTTAACTGTTAGCAGATGTGGTTTCAATACACAAGCATACAAGTGTTTAAGATGACAGTAAACTCTGTAAAATCAGGTTGATATGATTAAGTTGACTCTTTGCAAGAACGCGAGAAACAAAAGAACGCCCAATTAAGACTTAGGTTTATTACTTAAATTATTGAAAAAAATTAAAAAAAAATATCGAATGCTTTAATGACATAAAATGTTCATTTGACCTAAATTGCACATTTTAAAGAACTTTACACTTTGTTCGCAGTAAGATTTTTGTCTGTAAAAAAAATTAAATTGTGTTTTATTTATGGACGCTCTTTAACTGCTGTGGTCCTTAGCTCGCATTCTATATTGGGCGTGAAAGACCATTCATTTTGCTCAGAGGCCTCTATATCAGGCTTGAGGTTCTTTTATGTGCCGTAAATCTATGACACAGGACCACCGGCTTTACTTCCCTTCCGAAGGAAGCCATGCTAAGGATTTTTACGCCCGAAAAAATCTATCACCCTCCGCTGGGTTTGAACCCGTGACCTCGGTAACTAGAGGCTAGCATCTCTGTGTCTTGTGGTTTCACAGTTATAGAAAATTTAAGAAAAGTAAAGATTTCGCAAGTTATTTACATCAAATAAAGATATACAATTTGCTAATCATTCCATTATGTCAAACACATGATTTTAACCAAAATCATTAGAGCCATTTTTGGGAAAGTACAATAAATGAGGAATATTTTTCCTCGTAAAGGATTATTTGAAGAGGAGGAGTTTCCTCAGAATCGTTGCCTTAAATGCTTAGAGGGTATCTGAAATTTGGCACGACTTTTCAGTTGAGTTATGCGCACAGAGACCTCAAAATATACATTTCTAGTGAAATCTATATATTGAATTTTTGCGGTGGAATGCAGCACTTTATCTTAGATACTTAAGAGATTGAAAAAGTAAACTTTTACGGTATATATGTCTATGTCATACTTTATGTTTATAAAATAATGCGTTGTTTAGAGTCGCTTTGACTGCCAGGTATTATCGCGACTTAAATGTTACATTGGCATGTGATACAGCAAATCATTATAATGTTTACATTATACAATAAGAAAATCGAATATTAGACATTTATAGAAAATAATAACAGTTAATACAACTTGAATGTGTGTTTACATTCATCAAAGTTATGTACCGAAGTTGAATACAATTCCATTCTTCTGTAGTAAAATGTTGACATAATGTTGAGATAAGTTATCTTGGTTAGGAAATATAATTATTCACTTTTATAATTGTTTCAATACAGACTATTTTACTTTCTCTACTACGTATAGTAAGTAGGGGAAGTATTGTATTCCACCCAAAAATTCGATACCGAGATTTCACCGGAAATACATATTTTGAGATCCCCTGAATCCAAAAAAGCGTTTTTGGAAACATGTCTGTGTGTGTGTGTGAGAGAGAGAGAGAGAGAGAGAGAGAGAGAGAGTGTGTGTCTGTCTGTGAACAGCATAACTCAGAAACGAACAGTCGGATAAACACCAAACTTGGTATTTAGGTTCAGTATCTTCCAGAGATGCGACACAAAGCTTTTCAAGAAAATCCCCTCACCCCATAATACCCTTTACATGGAACATTTTTCGAAACTTATAATTTTCTCAAAAATGGCTCTAACGATTTTGATTAAAATATCATATGTTTAAGATACTTTTATGACAAATGAAATGTATATCTCGAATTTTCTGGGAATGTCACCAAAAGTATTCTTCATTGTGAACGACTTTTGCATAACTGGTAAACCATAAGAGATAGACAAAATTTTACTACACAAAAAATGTAGATCTCGTTAAAATACACAATTTATGCTACATACATTTTTTTTTTTTTTGTTTGTTGAGTGAACCATTTTCGAGATATTGCTTATTATTCCCTTAAATTTTCCAATACTAATACTTTTTCTCAAATTCGTTATTCATTTTTACTTTCTCTACTACGTACAGTAAGTAGGGGAAGTATTGTATTCCATCCAAAAATTCGATACCGAGATTTCACCGGAAATACATGTTTTGAGACCCCCTGAATCCAAAAAAAGCATTTTTGGAAACATGTCCGTGTGTGTGTCTGTGTGTCTGTCTGTGTGTCTGTGTGTGTCTGTCTGTGTCTGTGTGTGTGTGTGTGTGTCTGTGAACAGCATAACTCAGAAACCAACAGTTGGATAAATACCAAACTTAGTATTTAGGTTCAGTATCTTCCAAGGATGCGACACGAAGGTTTTCAAGAAAATCCCCCCACCCCAGATTACCCTTTACATGGAAGATTTTTCGAAAATTTTAATTTTATCAAAAATGGCTCTAACGATTTTGATTAAAATATCATATGTTTAAGATATTTTTATGACAAATAAAATGTATATCTTGAATTTCCTGGGAATGTCTCCAAAAGTATTCTTCATTGTGAACGACTTTTGCATAATTGGTAAACCCTAAGAGATAGACAAAATTTTACTACACAAGAAATTTAGATAGCGTTAAAATACACAATTTATGTCATACACATTTTTTTTGTTGAGTGAACCATTTTCGAGATATTACTTGTTATTCCCTTAAATTTTTCAATACTTATTTTCTCAAATGGGAATTCGTTATTTATTTTTTTGTCTTGAATATGCAAAGAGTATTAATCTGTGGGAAAGGGAATGGTGCTGCACCTACCTAACCAGCTATACGTGCTTAAAGGCTACTGTATATCTATATTGCCCTTGTAAATATATATTTCCTTACATCTACAAGAAAATTAGCAATAAGATAGAGCCTGCAAATGTTTATCTCGATTAACATGAAGTAGATGGAGAATAAGCGTTTGTAAAAATAGTTGGTACAAGAGTAGAGAAAGCCATGTTAGTGTAACACATCAGATTTTTTTCTACAAATTGCACTATATTTCTTACACTAGTTCCACCATTGGGGACTTTTAAAAGTACTGTTTGGATTTATAGACCTTTCTCCAGTTACCATATTTTGGGCATTCAATCATGATGTGGTTGATGTTAGGTCGGTATTACAGCTATCGCATTTTGGTGCAGGTTTCTTGGAGAGTAGGAAAGAATGAGTAATTCTGCTGTGTCCAATTCTCAATCTGGCTGGGTAACTTGGGGATGATGTTTGAGGTTTGTGTATGAATATGTTGTCACTGAGTTCGCCGTACTTGGTGTAGTTTGGTATTTTGGTTCGTAAGACATCGCATCTTCCATGTGTATTTAACTTTCTGTTTGATGTTTTGAATTACATCTTGATAAGGACTAGTTATTGTGGAATTGCTGGATGGGTGTCTTGACGCTTCTTTAGGCTGCAATATCAGCCTTCTCGTTCCCAGTAATTCTCTTATGTGATGGTATACATGTGAGTAGTACTGTTCAGACTGATTGTGTATTTCCTGAACTAGGCAGTTCTGTGTCACCTGTCTTGAATTGCTGTAGCAGAACTTAGTGAATCAGTGAAAATTAAATAGGTGTACTCGGTTTGTGATATTGTTACGAGAGCTTCTTTGATTGCAAATAATACACAATAAAATATTGTGAAATTTTGTGATAGTTTGTAGAGCATTGTATGATCCGGATATATTACTGCACAACCATTTCCTTGAAGATGAACCGTCTGTAAAAATTGAAATATATTTGGGATATATGTCTAGGAATTCACTAAACATTTTGTGGTAAATTATTTTGTCATTTCCATTCTTGTTATGAAGATGTAATTGAGTATTAACTGTCGGAATTAGCATCTTCCAGAGTTCAACAATGTAATTGTTGATTCTTGTAGTGATGGGTTGTAGGTTGAAGTTCGTATCCTCGCTATGCTGTTACATTCGAGTGCTAAAAGCCAGTGATTTAGATTTATTATGGTGCTTTTTCTTCTCCGAATTATCATGGATGTAGGAATATATTGTTGGTCCTGGGATAGATGATGCTTTAGTTTCATAGGTTAGATTTAATTGTATCCTTCGAAGTTCCAGAGGTGGTTCATCTGCTTCCATTTGTAGACTATTGATGGGGCTTGTATAAAATACTTCAAGGGCAATTCTGAGGACAATCGTTTGTACTGGGTTAAGTAACTTTAGAGTTGTTAATGATACTGAGTTATATACTACGCAGCCATAGTCTAATTTGGATCTAATCTTCCTCTGTGGGTATTTATTACAACACTAGCCAGCTCCCCAGTTTTAGCGGCTAAAAATTTCAGAATGTTGATTCTTCTTAAGCATCTGTTTCTTAATTCTTTAATATGTGGAAGAAATGTTAATCTCTTATCAAATAAGACACCCAGTATGTTTATGGCTTTGGCATTTTCTACTTTACACGTATTAATGTATAGTCGATAGGTGAAGTACGTCTGGAGTATGTAATGCATTTGGTTTTTTGGCTGGAAAATCTCAATCAATTCATTTTTGACCATTATTCAAGACCATTAAGCGTTTTTTGCAGAATTTGTTGGGTGGTGCATGTATTTTTTCCTTTGTAGAAAATAGATAAATCGTCTGTAAAAAGACAGACTTTAACAGGTGTATTGATGTAGGAGGTTACGTTATTTATTGCAATTGGAAATAGCGTTACACTCATTGCTTATCCTTGTGGAACGCCATTTTCAATTGTTATCTCTTTCGTCAACATTCCATTAGCTCTAACACGTATCTTTCTGTTTTATAGAAAATTGTAAATAAATGAAATATTTCCTTTTATACGATTTTCAATAAGTATTTCCAAGAGATGTTTTCTACAGATCCTATCGTAAGCCTTTTCTATATCTAGGCTAATTATCGTGATAAGTTGGTAGTTCTCAAAAGCTTTCCTATTTCGGTTTCCAATATCACAAGACTGTCTGTAGCAGAGTGGTGTTGGCGAAGTCCATTCTGTCCAGCAATGAAAAACGTTTCCTTTTCCAGTGTCCAACTAATCGTTTATTTATATTTTCCATAATTTTCCATAGTGTGCATGTTAAAGCAATTAGACAATAATGCTCTTCTCTAGTGTGGTTCTTGTTAGGTTTATGTACAGGTATGATTGTGGCTCTATGCCATTGGTCAGGGAATACTTTCTTGGTCCATATATAATTGAGATATTCTTTAGATAATTTAAGGCAATAGGTGGAAGTTGTTGGATCATTTCATATAAAATATTATCTGGGCCAGGGCTTGAAGATTTGCAGGTATGGAGTGCTGTTGTTAACTCAGACATGGATATTTTCTCATTATGAGTACATATCATTAGATCTTCAAAAGTATAGTGGGAGAGAGATTGTCAGTCTTTCCTTTGCTTACCAGGAATTGTTTGTCAAAATGTATGTCACTAGAAAAAGCCGAAAAGTTATCAGCCAGAGTATCAGCTATTGTTCGGGATTCCGTTATAATTGTACCTGCTCGTTTATAAGACAATTAATTTGAAATCCCCGATTGTTTTCACAATTTTTCTTTATTTTGTTCCACACTAGTGGTTATGGTGTTTAATGATTCAAGGAGGAATTTCAACCATGAATTTCTTTTACTACTCTTTATTTCTCTTCTTGCTTTGGATGGCAATTTTTTTTAAAAAAAAATCACTTTATTTTCCATTGAAGGATTTCTTGTGTGTGCGTGTGTGTGTAATAATCTTTATTTTTATTAATAATGGCCGTTTTATAATCTTCATTCCACCATGGAACTTTTCTTTTACTGTATAGGTTTGTCTGTTTAGGAATACTGAGCTCAGCAGATTGGATTAATAAATTTGAGGGTCTTAACTATTTTATTTATGTGAAGGTTTGGCCATTGGTTTTGCTGTGGAAGTTGCGTGACATTTTTACTTATTAAGGACTTAAATTTTTCCAAATTAGCTTTATCTGTATTCCATTTAGATGCTCGACAGTATGCTGACTTTTTGTTATTCATATTAATTAAAATATCAAAATGGCACTATTGAATGATGTAGAGTACCTATACTGGCCATGTCAATGAATGTGCTATATCAGGAGTAAAATTTGTTAGATCAGTACTACCTACTGATAGAATTTTTTGCTATAGGATAGTGTGTTGGTCTACTATTGTTAAGCAGTATTAATTCTAAATTAAAAATCTGATGTGTTACACTCACATGACTTTCTCTACTCTTGTACAAACTATTTTTACAAACGCCTACTCTCCATCTACTTCATGTTAATCGAGATAAACATTTGTAGACCCTATCTTATTGCTAATTTTCTTGTAGATGTAAGGGCAATATATATTTACAAGGGCAATATAAAAATACAGTAGCCTTTAAGCATAAACATTACTCTTAATAGGTGGTTGCTATGTGCAGCAACATTTCTTTGCCACAGATTAATACTCTTTGCATATCCAAGACAAAAAAAATGAATGACGAATTCCCATTTGAGAAAATTATTGAAAAATTTAAGGGAATAACAAGCAATATCTCGAAAATGGTTCACTCAAAAAAACAAATGTATATGACATAAATTGTGTATTTTAACGCGATCTACATTTTTGTATAGTAAAATTTTGTCTATCTCTTATGGTTTAACCAGTTATTCAAAAGTCGTTCACAATGAAGAATACTTTTGGAGACATTCCCAGAAAATTCAAGATATACATTTCATTTGTCATGAAAATATCTTAAACATGTGATATTTTAATCAAAATCGTTAGAGCCATTTTTGAAAAAATTAAAATTTTCGAAAAGTGTTCCATGTGAAGGGTAATCTGGGGTGGGGGTATTTTCTTGAAAACTTTCGTGTCGCATCTCTGGAGGATACTGAACCTAAATACCAAGTTTGGTGTTTATCCGACTGTTCGTTCCTGAGTTATGCTGTTTACAGACACACACACAGACAGACAGACACACACACATACACACACACACACAGAGAGAGACAGACACACACGGACATGTTTCCAAAAATGCTTTTTTTGGATTCAGGGGGTCTCAAAATATATATTTCCGGTGAAATCTCGGTGTCGAATTTTTGGGTGGAATACAGTACTTCCCTACTTACTACACATAGTAGAGAAAGTAAAAAGTAGTGATCCATTAGAATCTCTCTTAAATTGATATTATTATTTCCCCAAAGGCTGCTATGGACGTTGAAGTCACCCGGTAATTGCTTTATTAGCAATTTTAGCTTTAGAGTAGAAAAATTAATTTCATTGCTATTTGGTAAGTATACAGAATGGACCATTCAAGTTGAGGCTGTACAATATCTCCAAAACTAAGCATTGTAGAAAGAAATGTCTTTAATAAAACTTGATTGATGTTATGGGGGGGAAGTAAATGCCATTAGCCGTGTTTTGTTTGGAGGACTATATGATGGTCATTTTAGGGTCAATTTAATTTTTTTAAATGGGACCTACAAGTGGGGTAATTTTAATTGACCCTAAAATGACCATCACAACGTCCTCCAAATAAAACACGACTAATAAATAGCATTTACTTTCCCGCATACTATCAAGCATTTTTTATTCAAGAGATTTCCTTCTACAACGCTTATTTGGAGATATTGTACAGTCTCAACTTAAATGGTCCACCCTGTATATTGCATATGCAAATGTAAACGTTTAGAGTAACTGGAACTGCGTCGTATTTGATGTTCACTGGAACGCTTTTCTGTGGTTCCTCGCTTTTAACAAATGTTGCTACTCCTCCACTAGCACGAGCTGCAATAGTGCGGTTTGTATAGTAGGCATTGTAACCATTAAGCTTTGCTTCATAGTTGTTTTTAAAGGTCTTATTTCCTGTATACATACCATTTGAGGATTATGCTTTTTAACACAATATTTAGGTACTCACATTTAGGCCAAAACCATTTAGATTCCACTGTAAAATAGCTGAATCCATATTTCCATTATTGAGGATTAATTTAATCACTCTGTGTGGTATCTACTTCCTCTAGCTTTCGTTTTTCGATCAATTGGGTAATTTTTTCTCTATGAGATAACTCTGAAGAAGTATTATTTCTGCCGTTGTTATCCCCACGCATGGGAACCAACTTGAAGTAGACATTGTCTTTAGGAGTTTGTTTATTTTAGCTCCACATATGGACGTCAATTTTAAAGAAGATTGTTTGTTACGTAATATGCTGTTACCTATGAGAAACCGATTTGAAGATGTTGTGTTTTTGTTGTTACACTCCAAGTTTAAAATATTATATTAACGTTGTTATTAAGCTGCTTCTATAGATAGTATTTATGTTTGTTTTTGCCTCGGCTGCGTCAGTATTACTTTAGAGAGACGTTTCTCTTAATCAGGGTGTGGTGAGACAAGAATGTAAGCTTACACAGATTTTAAGTTTAAATTCACTTCTTTTTATTAATCCTTGACACAAATGAAATAGCACTACACTGATATCAAGAGCTGTGATATTCTTTAATTTAATACTTGCACTTTGTTAACGCGTATACATAATTTTCGTTTCACACGAATACGTAATATTCCTTTAGAGAACACATCTTTCATCCGGTCACTATCAAGGTCTGCAGGCAACTGAACATATTTCAACCGTCCAAACCCGTAAACTTCTGTATTTCAAGTCTCTGATTGGCTATTCCTAGTCCAATAGAATACCTGCATTTAATTAAAGCTTTTTCTGGCTTTTGACTGGCTATTTTGAAACTGTCATAAAAAGTTACATTATCATTGCTCTAATAATGACTAGTAGCATTCAAACTCTCAAACTCATTATTGCCTCAAGGTTACCTCATTGTTACCTCATTGTTAGCAACTTTAAACTTATTATTCTCACAGCTCTTATATTATTAAATTACGTAATGCGTTCACATAACATTATTGAACATGTTTACAATAATATAAGCATATGCAATGACTGTTACATACATTTTTATAAATTATTACATACATATTGCTTCAAGGCGGCTGTTA
This sequence comes from Deroplatys truncata, assembly GCA_030765065.1. Taxonomy (NCBI): domain Eukaryota; kingdom Metazoa; phylum Arthropoda; class Insecta; order Mantodea; family Mantidae; genus Deroplatys; species Deroplatys truncata. The sequence goes on along the minus strand of CM060986.1, from coordinate 92,073,971 downwards.
TTGAATTTACATATTATATAATTTAATTGAAATTTTTCAAGTGTTAAAAATACTGCCTCAACTCCTGTTTATACATACCTCATTTGTTTTCTTGCTTTTCACTTGCTATTCAACAGAGCCACAGAACATGACAGTTAAGCTATAAAATAATTTTCCCTTGGAACGCTAACTTAGTAGGTTCAGTGCTGCACTTTGTTAAACCAAATGATAGATAGTGTATATGCTCCCTTTCCACCCTAGCGTTTCAATATCGCAGTAAAAGCACAATATAAGGTGAAAAAACAATTGATTAACAAGTGATTGCGTTTCGTCACGGATGTCGTGTTTGTATAACGTTATAATGGATTCGTCTTAACATAACATGAAAGAGTCATTTGTACATTCTATTTATATCATAAATGACAACTAATGTGTTTATCACTGACATAAGATAAGCAGAACAAACGTGAATGACACGTAACACCTTATTTCAATACTAGAATGCTATCTTTGAAACATGCAATTGATGTAGTCTAATGAAAGCTACCAGCGCCGAAAATCATTAAACTGGTGTAGTTTAAAATAAGTTACACTCTCAGTGGCACAGCGAAGTAGGGGATTTTGGTGCTTAAATCCCCCTCCCAAAAAAATTGAAAGCATGCAAAAGAAAAAAAAAGTGCAAACCCTACTTCTCATAGAATAAAAAAGACCTTCACTGCATTAAAGTTTGGAAACCCTCTGCTTGAAGTGATAGATGCGAGAGAATGACTAATGTTGCCCAAATACCAGTTTCAGTTATCCAGCTCCATTGATTATATTTTCCTTTCCTGGCAGTAATGAAAAACAGCCATGGAGGATTCAAATTTTTAACTGCCACTGTCATAGCTGCCAGCCTATCAGACTTTGGTTATTGTGCTAATATTGCTATATTTTACGTGTTATGATAGAATGGATGAGAGTTTTTTTTAACCTTGTCCCTGTTTTGTGAATACATAACTAAGTTATATACATAGCCGCTAAATTTCAGGTGTGTTCATTTTGTGGCGGAAATGATGTGTCAGTATTGTAATGCTTATTATGTTGAATGTTTTGAAAAAAATCCTAAAAATCATACAATTTTAGGAGGATCTCAATATAAACTAATTTGTACCGGTTTAAAGCAAGTTTGAAATGAGTCAATTGCTATTCAAGATACTACAGGGAGAGCCAAACGACTACGAACCGGCTGCGCGGTGTTTTTCCTGTCCGCATCCTCGGCGCTCGTTGCCGTCTGCCGCTATCATAGAAAGGCGCGGATGAAACCACAAACTTTTAAAACTACTTTTAAAGGCTTTACTTGACAACTTAATGAAAGTGTGTTTGAGGACAGAAATATTAGTAAAGATTTGTGGCCCCCTCGGTCCCCCGGCCTAACCCCCTGCGATTTCTATCTCTGGGGTAAATTAAAACGAAGTGTACAAGACAAACCCACACACCCTGGAAGAATTAAAACAAAATATCCGCCAGGAAACTGCCAGCATTTCTCAACGCCAAAATGTTGCCGGTTAGGTGGCGAACAAAGTCGTCGATTTCTTTTTAAGTTTCACAACATATCTACAATTGGTTATTAAACACTCACTTTGACAATTTCATAATACACAGCAATAGGAACTTTCCCGACTTAGGGTGAGATCGAACGATCATTGCGGCAGTAAGTGCAAACACACCCAGGGACTTGATAAGGAACGAGAATACGCCAGTTCGTATAATATCTAGTAAGCATTGATTTGGAAACTTTGAACTCTCAAAATTGGATTTAATGTCTCGGGGTAGGAAAGGATAGGAGTAGAAACCGTGGGGGACTTAACACCTCGACCTAGGCAGATCTTTTGTGCCTATGCCCCTGACGGGGCACCCCCGGGAGGAAGGGATGAGGTGAGAAGAGTCAGAGAGCGGCCGGACCAGAAGGCACGATAGGCATAGGGCAGGGTCCCTACCGTTTACAAGGTACTGGCTAGTGCAGCCAGCCTCCTTCCCCTCTGTGGGCTTACATATACCCTGGGGAGCCGGAACCCGGAGACCGCTCGCAGTCATTTTCCCCTGCAATGCACACACCGAGACCTCTCGCCGACACTTGCAACCCTGAAATAAACCAAGCAGTTGAAGGGTAAAGTGACATGAGAATGGAGATGAAATGGAGGGACACGTCTGGGGGTAAATTTGTCCCCGCTTTCAATAAGAAATACATACACACTGAAATGCTATTAACATTCAAATTAAACAATATTTAGTGAGTGATACGTTCTTAAAGCTGTCGTTAGTGAATGCTTAATAAAGACACAGAACAAGAGCTCTCTAGCTCTCTAGCCAAGAAATTTGAGTCTGAAAAGGTGAAAACATCAGATTAGAACAGTACTGTAGCACTGCGTCATGTTTTCTAGCGAGGCGTTGAAAGTGGAATTTCCATTAATTGAACAAGTAAATTTAGAGGATGCAACGCTAGTTTCTACCTTCTCACCCGTACACAGTAGGTGGAGAAGCTATATTGCATTCCATTCAAAAATTCGATACCGAGATTTCACCGGAAATACATGTTTTGAGAACCCGGAATATAAAAGAAACATTTTTAGAAAAACGTGCGTGTGTGTGTGTGTGATCAGAGTAACTCAGAAACGAAAAGGGAATAAATACCAAACTTGGTATTTAAGTAGATATCTTCCAAAGATGCAACACGAAGATTTTTAACAAAATGACCAACCCGAAACTACTCTTTACATGAAGTATTTTTCGAAACTTGTTTTCTCAAAAAATGCTTCTAACGATTTTGTTTAAAATATCGTGTGTTAAAGATATTTGACAAATAAAATGTACGCATTGAATTTTCTGGGAATGGAGTCCTCTGCGTTCAGAAGGTATCTTATATAATCTTGTAAAACTTGAAGAAGATATTTAATTACGTTGTTGTAGGAGTTTGCACCACGCTTTGGGCGTCAATTTGAAGAAGTTGTTTTGTTGGAGTTGTTTGCACGTATGAAAAACCGATTTAAAGTAGGTTGTATTGAAGGACTTGTATCGTATTTCAACTGTTGGGGAGCCGATCTTGTAGTAGTTACAACAGCATGTATAGTAAACAGTTTCCGGTAGCCTTCGCCCCAAATGTATTTTTAGGTGGCCTTTGCCCCAAGTTTAAAAAATATTAACTTTGTAATTAAACTGTTTCTTTAAGTATTAAACAATTATGTTTGCCTCGGCTGTGTCAGTATTAGATATTTTTAGAGACATGGAAGTCTTGGCAGGGCGTGATGCGACAAGAATGTAGGCTTACACAGATTTTAAGTTTTAATTCGCTTGTTTTTATTAATCCTTGACACAAATTAAATACCACTTCACTGATATCGAGAGCTGTGAGATTGCTTTATTCAATACTTGCAGTTTTTAATACATATACTATTTTCGTCTCATACGAATACGTATTTAATTTCTCGGGGACGCATCATGCATCTGGTTACTATCACTGTCTGCAGGCAACTGACTAGATTTCAACCGTCTAAACTTGTAAATTTCTGTATTTCAAGTCTCTGATTGGCTATTTTTACTCCAATAGAATACCTGCATTTAACTAAAGCTTTTTCTGGTTGTTGATTGTCTATTTTTTATAAACCGTCACTAAAATTACGTTAATGCTTCCAAGAATCACAAATAACATTTAAGCTGTCAAACTCATTATTGCCTCATTGTTACCTCATTGTTTAACTTATTATTCTCACAGCTCCTACATGATTAAATTACGTAATATATTCACATAACATTATCGAACATGTTTACAATAATATAAGCATATGCAATGACTGTTACATACATTTTATAAATTATTACATACACATATTGCTTCAAGGCGGGCTGTTATTGAATTTACATATTACATAATTTGACTGAAATCATTTAAATGTTAAAATACTGCCTCAAACTAGAAACATTCTGCGATGAACGAAAACGCACCACACAAAAAAGGTAGATCTCTCTAGTTATAATGTATATATGTGTGTGTTTTCCCTTGTTTGTCCCGGTTTATTATTACTGTGTTTTCTCCGGTTTATTTTACCGCGATATACCGCAATTACTGTTACACATACCTACACATGAACGAAACACCCATACCCCTGGCGGGACTTGAACCCGCGATTCTTAACTTGGCGGAGCGCTAAAGCTATACGCTCCACGGCTACATGGGCTGGCCTTTAAAGTACACAATTTATTTCCAATAACTTTCTTGTGGCATCAGCCACTTCCGAGATATCCTTTACCAATGATTCGATTTGTTCAATACTTTGTCATTCTTTTTAAGTCTTGTCGATTTACTTTGTAACTCTTTAAATCCTGTCGATTTTCAGTTATTTCTTGCGATTGCATGGAAAGAGTAAGACCAACATATAGCGTCCAGTGCTTAAACATTTGACTGTCACCATTTCTTTTTACTTTCTCTACTACGTATAGTAAGTAGGGGAAGTATTGCATTCCACCCAAAAATTCGATACCGAGATTTCACCGGAAATACATGTTTTGAGACCTCCTGAATCCAAAAAAAGCATTTTTGGGAACATGTCCGTGTTTGTGTCTGTCTGTGTGTCTGTGTGTCTGTGTGTGTGTCTGTGTGTGTGTGTGTCTGTGAACAGCATAACTCAAAAACGAACAGTCGGATAAACACCAAACTTGGTATTTAGGTTCAGTATCTTCCGGAGATGCGACGCGAAGGTTTTCAAGAAAATCCCCCCACCCCAGACTACCCTTTACATGGAACATTTTTCGAAAATTTTAATTTTCTCAAAAATGGCTCTAACGATTTTGATTAAAATATCATATGTTTAAGATAATGTCATGAGAAATGAAATGTATATCTCGAATTTTCTGGGAATGTCTCCAAAAGTTTTCTTCATTGTGAACGACTTTTGCATAACTGGTAAACCATAAGAGATAGACAAAATTTTACTACACAACAAATGTAGATCGCGTTAAAATACACAACTTATGTCATATACATTTCTTTTGTTGGGTGAACCGTTTTCGAGATATTGCTTGTTATTTCCTTAAATTTTCCAATACTTATACTTTTTCTCAAATTCGTTATTCATTTTTTTATGTCCTGGACATGCAAAGAGAATGGAATGCGCCACATAGCAACCAGCGTTAAAATATTTGACCATCGCTTAAAAGCTACCATTATCCCCTTGCATCTACAAGAAAATTAGCAATAAGATTAACATCTTGATATCGCGATTAACATGAAGCATATGGAGAATAAGCGTTTATAAAAATAGATTGTACAAGAGTAGAGAAAGTCATGTGAGTGTGACACATCAGATTTTTTTATGTATAATGAAGCGTGTAATGTAACTATTTCTGCAAAGGTTTTTCTTAACACATCAGATTTTTACTTTCTCTACTACGTATAGTAAGTAGGGGAAGTATTGTATTCCACCCAAAAATTCGATACCGAGATTTCACCGGAAATACATGTTTTCAGACCCCCTGAATCCAAAAAAAGCATTTTTGGAAACATGTCCGTGTGTGTCTGTGTGTCTGTCTGTGTGTGTGTGTCTGTGAACAGCATAACTCAGAAACGAACAGTCGGATAATCACCAAACTTGGTATTTAGGTTCAGTATCTTTCAGGGATGCGACACGAAGGTTTTCAAGAAAATCCTCCCACCCCAGATTACCCTTTACATGGAAGATTTTTCGAAAATTTTAATTTTCTCAAAAATGGCTCTAACGATTTTGATTAAAATATCATATGTTTAAGATATTTTCATGACAAACAAAATGTATATCTTGAATTTTCTGGGAATTTCTCCAAAAGTATTCTTTATTGTGAACGACTTTTGCATAACTGGTAAACCATAAGAGATAGACAAAATTTTACTATACAAAAAAGTAGATCGCGTTAAAATACACAATTTATATCATATACATTTTTTTTGTTGAGTGAACCATTTTCGAGATATTGCTTGTTATTCCCTTAAATTTTTCAATATTTTCTCAAATGTGAAATCGTTATTCATTTTTTGTCTTGTATATGCAAAGAGTATTAATCTGTGCCAAAGGGAATGGTGCTGCACCTAGCAACCAGCTATTAAGAGATATGTATGTGCTTAAAGGCTACTGTATTTCTATATTGCCCTTGTTTTGTCCTGGAAATGCAAAAAGAATGGAATACTCCACATAGCTACCAGCTCTTAAAATACTTGACTATCGCTTAAAGCCTACCAATTCCCCTTGCATCTACAAGAAAATTATCGATAAGATTAACATCTCGATTTCTCGATTAACATGAAGCATATGGAGAATAAGCGTTTGTAAAAATAGCTTGTATAAGAGTAGAGAAAGTCATGTGAGTGTAACACATCAGATTTTTTCTCTTGGCCATGTCAGAGAGAATCGAATTTCAAAGTTATGATATAGCGACCCCCTCTTAAAAGATTTGACTGTTGGTTAAAGCCCATTGTATCGTCCTAATCCCCTTGTACCTACAAGGAAGTATACAGTTAAACAATTTCTGCAAATTTTATACGATTAACATGAAATAGACAGAACACTAAGAATGGGTAAGAAAGTCGTGTGAATGTAACATGTCAGAATTTTAGTAGTGTTTAACGCCTACGCTACGGGCACCACAGGCGGTAGATTGTCAGGAGCGTACCAGAATGTGCATTTGGGGGGGGGGAGCTGAAAAAAATCAGGGATAGCTGAAACGCGACATCAGTCAACCCTCATTCATTAGTCACTTTTAGAGATTTATTCGAGTTGGGTATATTAACTAAATAAAGGATTTGTTGGGTTAGCGTGATCAATAACCAGCCTTCTAAGTACTTTTAGGACCAAAGGCAAACAGGAGTACATAAAGCCCAAACTCATGCCCAGTCAAATGTGTTAACCACTAGATTACAGGGAGACCAACCTACTTTGAAATAGATGGTCCGGGAAGACGTCTATGAAACTAAAGTATAACAAAAACACCATAGAAATACTGCCATGATATCACCTAAAAATTAAAGCGTCTTAAATAAACACAACTATAGGAGATGCTCTGTAATCATCTAGTACTATAATACTGCATCTTACGCCTCCTATAGCTTGTCTCAAACTTAAAAGGCAGTACGGAGGTAAATGGGATATCTCTATCTAATGCATACAAATGTCATTAGATTCGTCTTTTTCTACTCATGCGCTGTCGCCAAGTTGCTTATAACGTGGTGTAAATATTCAATTGTTATAAATTTCAGCTTTGAATATACGTTATCCTATGCACAATATTTTTCTCTATCAGATTATATAACTTTTAGAACCTTTATAGATTTCTGTGGGCACAAATTTCTAAATAAAACGAGTTTTTCAGTGAAAGTCCAATATTAGCTGTTTCTATGCTTATCACGCAGTAACTAATAAACTAAAGGTTAGAACGCAACAGTATTTCGAGTAAACTAGAGTGCCGATACCTGTCCACAGCGTTGCAACTTTTCAAATTAAACATTTTAGGCAAATATCTGCCTATGCAGTAGGAAAGTCAGCCAGTGAGAAACTTTTTTGTTATTGGGTTTGCAACGGGGACCAAGTGAGAGAAAATGTTCAGATGGGTTGGAGACAGTTTTTAAAAGCAGTCGCAAACCAGTAACTTCTTGCATTCATTGTGTATGACAAACAAAAGTCATCCATCTATTCAGATAACAGGTGCCAGGCGCATGGCAAAAGGAGATAGATTAACATCAGTTGTAAGGAAGTGTGTACGTTTACAGCGTACGGAACTCTGTGAAGTGTTATGTAGGTTATTTATTTTACATAAATATTTATGGTTATGGAGGGAGAAGCTAGGAAGAGACGAAATGTTGGTAAACTAAGGAGAAACGCGAATTAATAATGAATGTGTTAGCTTATTTTTAAAGAAAAATGAGTGTTAGTAAGGCAGTAAAAGAAGCAGCTAAGGCTACCGGGTGTTCAGAACCAGTAGTGTATAGGATAAAAAAGGAACGAATGAGAGGACCTCTAAGCGCCCATAAAAAAGAAAGCAAAAACGGATGGGACAAACAAAAAGCCGCTAGGTTAAAACAATATGATGGAATAGCGCAAAACAAGTGTGGCGCATCATCCATTCTTTGATATTTGAAAACATTTCATCCAAGTTGAATGCGATTTTGTAAGGGTAAACAGTGACGATACCCTACCAAATTATAGACGTTATCATTTTATGTCTCCATATTTATTTGATAATACATATTTTTATGTCTGTAAAATCTTACTTCGTAGTACTAAAAAAAAAAGAGGAAACGTAAAGTGCAGGTGAAAGTTAAATGTTTTACAACCGCCTTAAATAGCAGTACGGATATTTCACTATTTGGTGATGTATCATTTCACAAGATGACATTAAATTAGTAGAGAGATCGTAGCTGGGCGCCAAATTTGCGAGCGTACGTATAGTACATGTGGCAACAGTGCGCTCCATTTAACTCTTTTTTAAACGTGAGACGCGATATAATACCGTGTGTCGTATAATGCCTGTGACTAACGTGCACGGATAGTAAAATAAGTGGAGCAAACCGTTTATTAAATGTTGCCGGCCACCGTATGGAAAGATAATTTTCCACAAGAACGAATGAAATTCTTGTCATCTAATATTTATTTGTTTTAAGGTATATGGTATATAGCATTTTATTTACCTGTTTGTTAATAGGTACATCGCCCTCCGCTGGGTTTGAACTCGCGATCTGGGAAACTACAGGCTAGCATGGTACCTCTAGACCACGGAGGGTGACTTCAAATATTGATGGCACAACTTTAGAAAGTAGGCACTTTGTAGATGTGCTGATGCTGTACCTAATCTGTTTGAAATGCCTACTACAGACCACGGACTTTGGACCTGGTGTCCAAAGAGAGCCCGGTTTGACGAAAAATTACTATGCACCATTTTATTTTTAGTTCATTTTCTTTTGGAATGTACGAGGGCAGTCCCAGAAGTACCCGACCTGACGTATCATAGGGGTTGTTTCAAACAAATGACTATGGTAGAAAGCACCACCCTTATAAAGCTTAAGTTTGAAGTTTGACCATGCTGCATTGTTTAGCAATTGTTTGACGGCAATTAATAGTGAACTCTCTCAGGGAATTTGTAAACATAAATAAAACTGGCTATCGTTATGTGATACAATACTTACATTTGAAAGGTCTTAGTCCAACTAATATTAAAACTGAGTTAGATTCTACTCTGGAGGAGTCTGCTCCTCCATTTACAGCAGTAAAATATTGGATGGCAGAGTTCAAGCGAGGCCGTGTAGCTGCCAAAACGAACATCGCAGTGGTCGACCAAATGAGGTAACCACGCCAGAATTTGTTAAGAAAATCCACAAAATGGTATTGGATGACTGTCGACTGAAAGTGCGCGAGCAAGCAGACATCGTAGGCATTTCAAAAAGTGCTGTACATAGCATACTAACTGCAATTTAGACATGAGAAAGCTGTACACAAGATAGGTGCCGCGTTTACTTGCAATGGAACAAAAGCAGCGTCGTGAGGATATTTCAGTCGAGTGTTTGGCGATGTTTCGCTGCAATAAAGCCGAGTTTTTGCGTCGATTCATAACAATGGATGAAACATGGGTCCATCACTTTACACCGGAGACGAAGGAACAGTCAAAACAGTGGATTGAAAGGGGAGAATCGGCTCCAAAGAAGGCAAAGACAGTTCCGTCTGCAGGCAAGGTCATGGCGTCAGTTTTTGGGATGCGCGTGGGATAAGTTTCATTATCTTAAAAAAGGAAAAGCAATCAATGGCGAGTATTATGCAAACTTGTTGGAGCGTTTGAATGATTAAATCAAGCAAAAACTGCCGCTTTAGCGAAAAAGAAAGTTGTTTCATCAAGACAATGCACCAGTTCACACATCCATTATCGCCATGGCCAAAATCAATGAGTTAAGTTCGAATTGCTGCCTCATGCACCTTATTTGCCAGATTTAGCCCCCTCTGATTATTTTCTATTTCCAAAGTTGAAATGGCTTGGTGGTAAAAGATTTGCCAACAATGAAGAGGTGGAATTTGCAGTTGATGGCTATATTGCATAATTCGACGGTTCTCACTATAAACAGGGTATCGAAGCTATTGAACATCTCTGAGAAAAGTGGATCGAGCTGAAAGGAGACTATGTAGAGAAATAAAAACATTTTTTCCCAAAAGTTTTGTGTTTTCTTTGTTAGGTCAGGTACTTCTGGGACATCCCTCGTATGTAATGACAAGCCACATTATTTTTCATACTTACAGTAAGGTAAACAATATTGACCATTTTTATTCAATTATCGACTAAATGCAAATATTACTCATTTTAGTTTATAGAGCTTAACACACATACATAAGACACACAGACATGCAAGCTGCAAATGCTATTACTTAACTGAAAGGTGTTGCATGTAATGAAATGTATGCTTATTGGAAAACTCAAAACAATGCACTTATTTCCCGCAGGATCAGTGATTTGGATCGGTATAACAGGAAGAAAGCGAAAGTTAGTTACTTGGTTGGATCTTCCTGTGTATATTTAAATCATATTTTATAACAATGGAAGTGTCAACCATTTATTGTTATGTAATTCGAACCTACAATCAATATGTGTTATATAGCATCATGAATATTACATACATAAACATTATTTGAAATAAGTCCCCAAGACCACATTGTCACTATAGTTTTCTGCTAAGTAATGGTGCACACACAAAATACCAAACTATGATGCACATACTCAATGACTGATAAAGCCGTTGAGACCCTTTGTACCAGCGCCGCATTTAGAGGGAAGGTTTCAGGGTTCAAACATCCCCGAAACTTCTGACAGTTTTATTTATTTAAATTCATATCAAACCAATAAGGGAAAATATCGTTAGATAACAGTAGGTCTACTGCTTGTAGCATATTTACAAGGAAAAGGGAAACTTAATATTGTCGCCTTACATAGGTTAAGGTGACCATATGTCCCAATTTTCGAAGCAGTCTCAGCGTTTTGTGCTGTAAGGTGCAATATCTTCATTCTGATACTTTTGAACCTGAAAAAGAACTGTCATACTTAAAAGCGGGCACAGAATCAAGCGCAGGACTATTAAAAGAGCTTTTCAGGCACTGAAAAAGGTGACAAATCCAACAAATCAAATAATCTTGGAATCGTGGGCAAAGCACCTCAACAAAATGCTGAACAAAGGGAAAAGAACAGCAGCTCTAGACAATCAAGAAGGCAGCTCAGGGAATATTCAAGAAATAATAATACAGGGTGATATATGAAGAACTGACACATTTATTTCTTTAATTGTTTTAAAACGAGTTATACTAGCGACAACTTATTATACCTGAAATGCAGAGGAATTTTGGGAGATTATTTATCTCTTTAGCAAATGTTGAAAATGCCCTCCATCCTGCATAAGGCACAGCTCAACACGTCGTTCCTGTTACTGGCCACTCGTTGGAGGACTCTGTTGTCAATAGTTTGTATCTCCTATGTGTTGTTGTGCTTCAGATCGTCCAAAGTCTGGGGACGTGTGGCATAAACCCTGTCTTTTAAGTGACCCCATAGAAAGAAATCCGGCGATGTCAAATCCGGAGATCTCGGTGGCCCCAGGTTCTTGGAAATTATCCGGTCGTCAAAGAAACTTGCAATTAGTGCCATGGATTCATTTTATGTATGGTATGTAGCGCCGTCCTGCTGAAAATATCCTTGACTCAGCTCTACATCGTCTAGTTGCTCAGCAAACTCCATGAAAATCCGTCGGTACTCTGCAGTTTCGCATTGTGTCCAAAAGAAATGGTCCCACTGTTCTCTGCGGATATTGCGCACCAAACTCCGATTTTAACCGGGTACACAGGTTCTTCATGAATAACATGTGGATTTTCGCTAGCCCAATAGCGTGAGTTATTTGAGTTCACATAGGTGAATAAATGGAACCATGTTTCATCTGTGAACCATTTGGTGGACAATATGGCAGGACTTTGCACAATGAACGCCTGAAACCAACGACAATAATTCATTCGTCTAACCAACGACAATAATTCAGTCGTACATCCTTATCTGGTTTCTGTAACTCATGGACAACCGTAATCCTACACGGTTTTAGGCCTGCACTTTTCACAGCTCTCTGACACATTGAGTAGCAGTACCATGTCCCCTGCGATAAACGTCTTAATGATTTTTTGGGTAACTGATCCAGTCGTGCTCATACGTCAACAAGCGTGGGAAACCTAGATGAACGAGTTTTGCCTTTTTCATTCACCAGAAATCCAGTTGTTTCCAATTTGTTTACCGGTCCCAGTGTTATGTTTCTTTGGGGAGGATTCCGAACATCAAATTCTATTTGGTGTGCCCTTTGAGTAGCTGTAATTGAATTCGTGTTGCTTTATAAGGAAGAGTCGTTCATTCAATGTATACTGCATTTTCACGTTGACTAGAACAAATCTCAAAAACAGTTGCGGACAATAAAACTAACAATTACGAATAAAACATGGACATCTGCGCATCTAGTGACAGATAATCAAAACTCCAGAACATTCTGCTTAATTTTGGTGCTAAAATTGGGGCATTGAGTGAATTCCAAATAGTACACTTAAAGAAAGAAATGTGTCATTTCTTCATAAATCACCCTGTAGAAGAAGTCACGAGAACAATCCAGGACAAAAAAGTAAAGTAAGGCAGCGGGCCCATATGGGATCTACAATGAGAACCTGAAAGACAACTTGGAAACTCTAGCATCATACTGGGTCTGTTTCCAGACATTTGTTAATCTCTGGAAACAAGTAAAATCCCAGAGAGCTGGAAGATGCCACACATAATAGTACTATACAAAGGGCAAAGGAGAGATCGACGATAAGAACTCATATAGGGGCACAACGTCACGAAAATGCATACAAAAATCCAAACAGAAGGGCTTACAAAAATCACAGAAGACCAATTCCCAGAGGAACAATTTGTTTTCAGAAAAGGTAGGGGTACACTACACACAATCTTAAACCTCTTGAACGATATACACGAAGCCCTCCGGCACCAAAAAGGCAAATTTTAGGCGTCTTTGTTGACAATTGTAAAGTTTTTGACCTACTAAACAGGAAGATGTTAATGGAAAAACTTAACAATATGACAGAAAATGCAAACCCAATGACAGCAGCAATTAATAACAGCTCTGTCTTCACAACTTCACGACTGAGTGTCATTCTCCACACCCATTACCCAGACTAACAGAGTACTACAGGGTGATCCTTTAAGCCCCACACTTTTTAACATAGCTACAACAGATTTTACCATAATAACAAGACATCTGCCAGTTATAATGTATGCATACGCAGATGACGTGGTAAGAGGAACACGAAATAGAGAAAACCTCCAAATACCGGGGAATAATCTAAAGGAATGGGCTGAAAGTAATGATCTATAAGTCAATAAGAACAAAACTGTTTATATGGCATTTAGTAAAGGAGGAAGAGTAGCAGCCAATGATAAAATCTCGTATGCAGGAGCAGACTTGACCTTGGTGAACAAGTTCAGATACCTAAGCATCACCCTTCAGGCATCAAGGACATATTTCAAGGTGCTTGTAAGGGAAAGAGAAACAGCGGCCATAAGAGGAATATATGATATACAAGACCCGACAAGAATCTCAGTGGGCACCGCAATGAAACCCTTTCGTGCGAACATTGTACCTATCTTGATTTATGGTATAGAGTCCATCTGGGACATGCTCACATCAGGCCTCTTGAATTAGTGAAGGTCAGATTCCTAAAGAGGGTTTTGGGCATATCAAAGACAGCACCATCCAGATTGACATATGAGTTGGCTCAAGAAACCTTCCTTATCGAGGATCTAGGATACCACACTCTGCCAACTATTCCACAAGCCACAGAGCACTTCAAGAGAACAAATAGAAGAATTAATAATGAGCGGAGTTTTATACAACAGACGCTAAGATATACAGGGATTGGATGTGCCCAAACCAGAGCATTCGCAGTGCCGTCAACAGACTCGCAGTTCATGGTTTCACCACAAGCTTTGCAGAAAGAAAATATATCAGTATTTGTGTAAACTGTGTTAAAGAAAGTGCGAACGTTACCACTTCTCCATACGTGAAAAAAAGAATAATGACTACACGGATACAGTCAGGAGTAAACGTGATACTATGCACATTCGTCCGCTCTTCTTCCTTTATTTATAGCTTCATTCTGGTGAGTTTTTCCTCTCTGTATAATGTGTCCAAGCAATTTTCTTGTCCACATAACGCATATATATTACAGAGTAGGTACATGGTAACTATGTGGGGTACTGTTAAGTTTAGATCTAGTTATAGAAACCTCCCTCTCAAAAAAATTTTCTGGGTACTGCCATGCTTTGTACCTACGATTACAATGAGGTAATTCAGTTAATTGGAACACTTGCAGCATATTCACAGTGTATTCAACGAATTTAAGGGTATGTGTTTTCGACGCCAATTTGAAAATTGAACATTTGTCGGATTTTGTTTTTGTGTTTAAAGGAGTGCGGACAATTTGTAGTTGTTATTATTGTTAAAGGATTGTTTATAGACGCTACTGTCCCACCACGAAGGTTGGCAACTGCATCTCGAAAAGAAGGTCTCTAGCACTGGTGCTGGTCGCAGTGCAAAGCTAAGCTGAAAGGTGGGGGAAACAGTCGTCTATAGTTACATTTCCGTCCGTGTGATAAATCGAAATAAAGCCTGAAAAGGGAAGGAGGAGCGATGGTAGATGATAAGGGCCCATGATGTTCAAATTGTGTAAGTCGTATAATAAATTATTCCTAGCGACCTAGTAATGGGGTCATGCGAAAAACAGGTGGTTACTATCACCCCGATGTCCGCAGGCGCATTGATCCGTTTCTTGATACCCGATACGAAGAGAACATAGGGTGTAAATGCCACATTTAACAAAATGCGAAAATAGTAGGAAAAGGCCCGGTTAGGTAATCGTCGAAAGAAAAATAACAAAGTCGTTAAGTGGTCCGCAGGCAGTCGGGTGTGGTTTCCTGTGTCGGTCATATCTCGTAAGGTATGCAAAGCAATGTCAGACGGCGGTATTCGGATATGTGTACATATCGTTGTTTCCATCGTAGCGGCCCGTGTCGCTGTGTCTACTCTTTCATTGCCCGGGATCCCCATGTGACTGGGTATCCAGGTCAAGAAAATGCGTGCATTCGACGAAACTATGTAGGAGGTTGCGAATGAGAATTTCTAAATTGGGACAGTGGGCCATCGTACCGGATATTGGAGAACAGTTAAAATACTACGGCAATCTGTGAATATAATGCAGTTAGCTACCAGATGGAATTGCAAGTATTTTAGGGCTCTATAAATCACAATGGTTTCCCCGAGTAAATGGATATTCCGTCGTATAGTCTCCAAGTAAAAGTCTCCGAAGTAGCGTCGACATAAATTGTAGCACTGGTCCCACCGGGGTTTTTGAAGCAGTCTGTAGAAATTAATAATTTAGTCGTTCTTCCAGTTTGACTTAAGATCATCCAGGTATGTGTTCCAGAGTTGCTTGTAATTAATACTCTGGATATGAAATATCGCTATGTCAATATGTACATTAGCGGGAAGGGCGCGGGCCATAAAATCTAGCATAAACGCAGGGCATACCGGAGTACGGAAAAGGTCGTAGTGCCGATAAAAATCATTAAACCGCGCAAATTGGAAAAAGGTAATTGTGCAACCCTTCCGGGTCTACCACATAGTATCTCATATAAGCGAGTAAGTTTGGATAATAACGGATTATAACAATGTGTCAGATCAGCCAGAAATCGTACGCCGAGAGTAAACATTCGATTGTCCTTGATACTCGGGAAGTATCGTTGTGATAAGCATTTGGCCGGCTTACCTGGAATATGAAAGAATATTGTAAAGTTGGTAAAAATATGTGCCCAAACAAACAATTTTGTTATTCTCATTTAGTGAAAAAAACTATACCAGCGTCTTTTCTGAGCTCCCGAAAGAACCGATTATTAGTTGGCTCCCCGGACGCCACTGTTGGTAGCATTGGACCCGAGTGTCGTTTTCTTTTGTGGCAGAAGCGCGAAAAAGGTTTTGGGTAATATTCGAGGTTATGTCATTACTGACTTTTTAAAATTGCTTTGAGATTATAAGATGTTGATGTTTATAACAATCATTAGGTGCATGTGTGTTAAGTGAGCGTCGAGAATAACAGCTTCATTACATAACATACACCTGTTCATAGTAGGTGTGTATTTTGTTTGGTTTTTTTAATTTATTTATAGTCGCTAGACTGTAAGTGCCGGGTTTCCTCCAAACCGTATGCATATTTGTATGCAGACCCATATTTTCCAATATGAATTTATTTAATCAATTATAGTATTCTGGGTAATGTTGCTGTAGGAAAATCGAACTTCTAATGGTTTACATATTATCCAGAAGAGGAGTGGAGCGACTGCGACGACAGGGCGTAGCCGTAGAATCTGCGCGTCTAAACTCGAATGAGAACCCAGAATACTACACATCAACTGCGCGTATTAGAAAATCCCGATTCCGTAAGTTTCTTAACATTTCATACCTCCTACGCGCATACGGAATAATGTCCTCAGAGGCACTCCATGCATAATTAAAATGCGATAGTAATTATTTCACTATCCAAAATATCTAGTGCTGATTTAGAACTGAAAATTTCCCTTGTATGTTAAAGATTTCTTAAAATAAATATGAATCTATTAGTGTAGTGTTAATTTTTTATAGTTTATATTTACTAGTAGGTATTAATTTTTCTCTAGGAGAATTATGGAAGGGAGCAAGCTCAATGTGCCAACAGGGTATAATGATCTGCATAGGCTGTTTCTGCAGCATTTTATGAAGAAACGAATGCTGACACTGCAAGAAGCTTTTCAGGTCTATTCTGCAGCATATAATAGGATACACAGTGAGTTTCATATTCAAAGTTTAGTTCTGTTTTTAGCTGAATAACTTAGAGCAGTCCTTGGGGTGTTAATGAAACATAAATCAAAACAATTAAATGGATATAAATATCAGGCAGGTTTCTCATTTATTAACTAAGGACAAATGCTTGTGACATCACTGCATCAATCTGGTAACTGCATTGGTCTTGTGCTTAAGTAAATGTGAACAAAATATCATACTTGGCTTTAACAGCGTGAAACTGGATTTTACCAAAGTTAAAACTATAAAATAACACGTGTTTATTTGTTTAGAGGAACCACATTTCCAGCTACGTTGCAGACTAGAGAGAAATGTGCATAATAAAGCATTTGAATGAAAATTTCAAAATTGTGAATAGTTTTGACAATAACTTTTGAGGAAACTTGCGGAATGTATTGCATATGATATGCGAGCTTCCAATCAAGTTTTGATGTGTACAAAGTCTGTCACCTACTCATGTCATTTGGTAACATAAAAAGTGCAAACGAATCATTGGGTGTATCAAATACTGTTTCAGCCAGGGATAAAATAAAGCCCTTGAGGTATAATGTAAGATGAACACTAAATGTTGTCAAAGACCAGGGCACTATAGACCCCCAAAACATCATAAATAATATAGGAAACAATACTCGGTAATGTTGCTGCCAGCTCTCCCTGTCTTGCATCACTGTATGCTGCCAACATGTTAAATTAAAACATCACTAGAAATACGCGAGTGGCAGTAACATATTATGAGGATGATGTTGGCATTATGTATAAATGCAACGAGATGGAGAAGACTGCGGGAAAGTCGTTCAAAATGCATTATTTGCTTTCATTTATCTCAGCATTTTAATTGGCTGCTTAATCAAGTGAAGATCTGGTTGGACTCACAATTATTCATAAAGTTACGATTATTATTTACTTTAATTATGTCTTTTACTGTCATATGTATTAACTGTTAGCAACACATCAGCTTTATTTCATAGTGGCATGTTGAGTATGCATTATATTACTTAATTCAACCCAAAATATAAGATTGAGCAGTACAATTTCAGAATAAATGAGGGCGTCTTCATATTGTTGGTGAAATAAACTTTGGCTAAGCTATATACCACATAACCTCAAAAAAATTATTAAATCATAACCTCGAGCAATTCCCCAATAGGTAAATAACCTTAAAATGCAACATATCGTAATATTCGCTTATTTAACCGACACGCAGTTCCAGTACTAGTGTGACTGACAAACGCTATACTTTAAATATCCCGTAGCACCAAATACCATTCATTTTAGTAAATTTATGAGGATTTGCGTAAAAACCCTGTCGCAGCCCCCCTTTTTCCTGATCATGATTATTGGCTTTTCCTGCGATCCGTTCCTGCATGTAACTCGCATTCATTCTCCACGCTGCCAACATACACATCATTCTAGTGTTCTTAATTGCTACAACGTTGGTATGATTTAGAAAGGTGACGTAGGACAGGGAGAGGCTGGCAGCAACATTACCCAATACTCTTATGTTGTAATTTTTCCCAAATGGCAAATGGAGCAAGTATCATTCCCCTGGGAAACACTTCTATATGCAGGAATATGAGCTCAGACTAACTCTCATATCACAAACTTCCAAATCCTTTTCCATCACTCCTAGTACTGCATACAGAGGTTTCTTAGAATATTGTTCAGCATTAAACACAGAGTAGTCAAATAGCACCTCTTGTAAACCAGTGCTTGCTTGACTATGCAGTGTAATTCATGTGTTTACATTACTTCACAATTCAAGATAGACAGCTACATTCTCATAATTTAACATCAGTTTATACTCTGACAGTGTACAGACAACTTGAACACTTGGAGTACTTACAGTACAGTTGAACACAGTGTCATGCACTTAATATTGCAAGGAAATAGTTCTCCGTGGCATCACCGCCCTGTTCTACAGATTTTTTAACAATTCTATTTAGCTCATGGGTATAATCTCCATAACCAATTGTACTACCATAACAATTCCAGTATCGGATTTCATTGCTATAGTTTTCCTCTATCAGGTCTTGGTCTTCAAAAATGGCATTTAGAATTCATCTGTATGTGATACACCAAGACTGAAGGAGTCACTGGGCAAAGGGATTGAGAAGTTGCCCTTTGGCCATTTAAACTTTCCATGGTCCCTTGTAAACAAAAGAGCACATTTAAATTTCTGCTTTGTAGAAGACCATGTATGTACCTTCCTTGTTTTTTTAATATATTTGAATGAAATTATAACTGAATTAATGAACATTGACTGCATTCCCTCTGTAATTACAAATGTTCTAAAACATTTTAAGTATTAATGTGCACTAGAGACTTATAACTTTCTTACTTATAACTTGTTGATGATGGTTCCACATCTGTCAATTAAATATAATGTTCTGCCAAGCATTTGGTTGATTGTCCATAAATCATCAATTGGTATGTATTCATTTCTCTACATTTACCTATGGAAACTACAGTAAACTGGTATGGGTAGCTAAGGTCGTGAATGGGAGGTCTGCAGTTCAAATCCCACTAGGACTGTCTTCCGTGATGGATTTTCTTTTCAGTTTTTTCTCAGTGCTTGTAACTTGCAAATGCCAGGGAGGCATCCTAAATATAGCCCTGGAATGTTTCCTTCCCAAATATCATTTCATTTCATGTACTATCAGTATCCACCACCTGTGGTGTCAGATGTAGTAAGAGAAGGCATTAAACATTGTTTTAAAGAAAGAGGCTAGAGGAAGTAGGTACTCCACCCAAAAAAGGCACTTTTAGAAAAGAGTATGTGCAGATGTATGTCTGAAACAAATCCCAAACGTGGTATAAAGTCCAGCATCTTTCTATGATGCAAGGGAAAAATATTACAAAATTCCTTCTAGCACAAGCAGCACCTTATACATATTTTTTTAAAAAAAAGATTTTTTTTGTTATTAATTTGTTTTCTGAGAAATTATTTTGAATAAACTTACATATAAGTACTGACACAATTTTATTAAAAACACATGAACTCCACATACATCAAGTAGTTAAAAACGCATTTCGAGAAGCATGCTCCTTATCAATTTATTGATTGGAGCTTGCAGCTGAAAAATCCTCGGTTAAGCCATTGTGCCTGTGCTGCCCTCTATGTCGTCATATGGCTACTTGGACGAGGGTATCAAAATTCATAAGACAAGGCTCATTCTTGGTGATTAAATTTTTTTCCCATGTATCAAGTGCTAAGGGTGTCTTGATGTGTTACAGCAATGTGATTTCCCGTTTTATTTCATGGTTCCAAAAATGGAATGAAACTGCATACTTGTCCACTTGTTTAAATTTTATGTTCCTCAGCCAAGGGTTTTCCAGCTGCAAGCTCCACTCGACAAACTGGTGATGAGCGTGCTTCTCGAAATGTGTTTTTAATAAATTGTGGTAATACTTGTCATATAACTCCACTGTTAATAATGACTTCATTTTAATTTCATAAAATGACATGTTTGAGATATTGATATGATAAATAAAATTAAAGATTTACATTTTATTGGTTATAACACTATCTCTGACATGACATTTTAATGAAAATAGTTGGAGCGGTTTTCGAAAAAATAAAACATAAAGAAAAATTTTTTCATGTAAAAGGGTTCTTGTGTTGGAGGAATTTCATGAAAATCTTTGGATTTTGCTGTTCATGTACACATGCAGGTAATTTTCTAAAAAATTGTTTCTTTGCCTCAGGGATCATAACAATGAACATTTCTGCAGAAATCTTGATATCAGATTCTTGGGTGGAATCAATACATTCTATAATAGGGTAAGCAGTAGAGAAAGTAACAAACTATATATATATACCAATTCTGGGGTCCAGGTTATATAACTAAAATAGAAAATAAGGTTCCTTATTTGTTATCTTATCATCATAAGGGTTTTGGATTAGTGGGGATATGATTCCCTTAGGTTTATTTCTAGGGACAAGAGCAGGTGCATAGTTTAGTACGTTACAAACATTGCAGTAATTTCTTTTTTACTTTTTCATGTACACAGGTGGTGCTCCAGCGCAACAAGGAATGGAGCAGGCAGTTCTGTTGATAAACAGAGCTATAAAAGGACTGCAAATGGAAATAAGAATGGTTACAGATGAGGTAACCGAAGAGAAATATTATGCACTTATCCCAGCTATGAGTTCCTCAACTGGAAGGTAGGCAGTGTGTTAATTTATTACTAGGGATAGGATTTTAACGCAATTGCATATTTCTTCTTTATTGTCAAAGTGTGCTCACTTGGTATGTGAGTTAATAACTAAATTTCCAACAATTTAAACAATATTTTTTGTTGCATAGTTTGCCTGTTTTAGCAGTTTGCAAATTATGCTGCATGTTTGCTTGTTTTAAATATATATATTTTATAAATACAGAGTGGAAGTGAAATAGTCCTGCAGACTGGGGGAGATGGAAGAGTTGATGTAGATGAACAAAAACCTCCAACATTTTTTGTAATTAAATGCACTGTTAACTAGATAATCGCATTTAAAATAGGAGTATTTGGCGCAACTTGTTGATTAAGTAGTCTGCTTCTGCTGGCACCACTTTGAACTATTCCAACACACTATAAAACCATTTAAGTAACGTTGGCCATGTATCTCATTCAGATTTTTTGTAGCTGGCGCGCGAGACACCACAAAAATTCTGGGAAAAGGTCAGGTTATTGTTCACTGCACCATATGTAAGCATTACCTTGAATTCTACACTCCCACGTAATTACAAATATTTTATTTGATATGTTTAAAGACCTGAATATCTGGCCTATTCTGTTTGAGAAGCTTTTGCCATGGTGAGGTAACAAACTCGCGTTGAATTGTTACTGATATTAAACAGTTTTAAGAATGTGTACACATAATACCTATGCATGTAGTTTAGAAGGTATATTTTAATTATTGCGCAATGGCATGCTGCAGTGATATTTATGTAACAATGCTATACTTTACTTGAAATGAAAATAAGTATTCCAAAGGTTGTGACACTCTTATTGAAATGCCACTTACATTATTAACACTGTTATTCTGTGTTGAATTTAACAATGAGGTACTAATAATTGCTAAACGTTTAAGAAATCATAATTTATAATGTGAATTTACACTCCACTGCAATATGCTTATAAGAAATTTATGTGCAATTGTTTATACTTTGGTCCAAACAGGAACTGTATGCTTCTATTTAATTTTTAATATACCCATTTTAAAAAGGGACTAATGTGCTTCATGCCAGCACATAATGCATCTAATTACCGTCCAAAAAAACGGATCTGTATAACATGATGTAGAAGTTTTTAGAAGCAATTTCGCCAACAGTTACTCCAATATGATTTAACAAAGCTTATGAGCACAAAAAAGCTTGAGTTTGTGAAATTTGCAACACTAATGTTACTGATAAGATTTATGTGCGTGAGTACGTGTGACAGATATCAAAATATTTCAAAATGCATAGGTAAACAAAATTGACACTGCTCTTCGTGCCTAATGAATTCCATATGACTACCATTATTTACTTGGTAGCTTGAGAAATAAAAAATGACCATAACCTCAATCACTAACATTTATCAGCATTTACAAGTATGCGAAAACATTGGAATTAACTTAAAATATCAGAACTTGCCTCCAGGATGTAAATTTGAAATAAGAGTTTAGAGGAAGTGTTCCATATGCCCTGGATTACAACTCAAAATTACAGTACCTGCATACGGACCTGCAAACGGCAACAAATGTGTCTGCACTTGGCACAATCCTGTTAGGAAATCTTTCAGCATAGAGTCGTCAAGCAGATTGAGAACTGCACTGCATTTCTCCATAAATTAAGACCATATCCAGATATTCGGATGTTGAAAATAGCAGTATTGTGTATGTTGTTCTGTAACAAGAGTTTGTCTTTTTTTGATATATATATATATCCATATGCCTCCTTTAACTCCTCTGATCTTAACTTGTAGCTTTGACAAAAAGATAATTGCATGCGATTAAGTAAACATTCCCCGTGATCTATACTGATATCAGAAGAAAGTAAATGAAGCTGATGCGATAGTTCTAACAGAACTATGGATACAACAAACTATGGACTTTTTAAATTTAATTTACACAAAAACCATTCATTCTATTGAAATACCCAAAGAAAAAAAGCTGTCATTTATTCAATTTTCTATGAATATAGTCATAAATTAAGAACCTTTATTCAACAGTAATCCAGCAAAGTGATGATAAATTTTTTGGATAAAAGCATTTTTTTTGTTTCGAAAACAGTGCATTTAATTACAAAGAAGTAACTCCCCCAGTTCGCAGGACTTACCTCACTTCCACCCTGTGTATTTATATTTCTTTTATTTTATCTTCATATTTTAATTTATAAATACAATATTTCAACAACAAAAAATGAGCCATTGAGTCAGTCTTGAAACTTGGCAACCCTGATGATACCTCACGTGCATCATGGTGAATAGGTCATAACATGTCGGTGAATCCCCACCTCATCTGGTCTTAGCATTTAAGCATTGAAAACTATCATTATATGCACATAAATATACCCATATAAAAGTATTAAGGCATCATATTGACACAAAATAAAATTTTAAGGCAATTTTATGTAATCTCTTCATGAATAAAACTATTGTGGAAGTCATATAATTATTTAACTCGTCAAAATTTATCTTTAATATTGAAGAGTTAGGATATATCCCTGTAACATTCTATGAAAGCAAGGCCTTCAGCTTACACAAGCACTATCCACTGAATTGAATGATCTGAAGTTTCAACTGAAGAACTATTGCAAACCGGCAGGAATATTTTCAGAATTTAATTTTTAACCCTATTAATGGTTGAATATTTTGAAATGCTTATCTTCGTGTAAATTAGTAAGATACATTTTTATAAATCTTAAGAGTGATTAAAAAGTAAATTTTAAACTAAATTTAATATTACACATAAGTGTAGCCACCACACTTTAACTCAATTTTGAGAACTCTTTGACAAGTCGAGTTGCATCCTATTGCTGTTTCTTTCTGACATATCTCTTTCCTTATATGTCGTGGAAGGTGTAAGGAACGTTTTTGCTGAAGCAGTTTGCATTCCAGGTAGATAAGTCAAATTTTTCTTTTTTGCACATAAAAATTGTTACAATTCTCTTATATCAGCATATATGATTTTACAAAATCACAGAATAATCTCAGAATGCCCAATCAATTCTCAGCAATAAAATGACAACAGTATACATGTGTGGTCCTTGAGGCTCCTCAAGTGTTTGCCATTAGGTGACCCGAAGTTCTATTTTTAAATATACAGAGCTATTCTGTAACATTTTGTTAAGGTTTAAGAAACTGTTAAAACCATTAACCAATTGATCAGCATTCTGTAACTTCGTAACAAAACAAAATTTTGTTAAGAATAAAGATTTGTTTGTTAATGCAACAAAGAGACAAATTTTAATAGAAAATAAATGTTGTGTAATCTTGTATCCTAATAACTAACAGTTATTGATTTAAGAATTTTAAATCTTGTGTTTATTTGCATGCTTCACAAATTGATTTGCCTCATTTTTAGGTTAAGGTTAGAAACTGAACACTTTTGAGAGCTATAGGATAGTACAGCAATACGTCTTCATTCCCAGAATTAATTTAACATAATTTCCAATCTGCTAAACAAATTGACTAACAGAAAGCTATTTACCAGTTTCTGTAACCATAGAAATTGAACTTTCATGATGCTGCTGGAAGAGGAAGAACTTAACAGTCAATTGGGTTATAAAATAATTAATACGTAGCAAATTTGCACATGAAAAATAATTAAAAATAAAATACTTATAGCTGTAACATTCCCCCAGATAACTTTAGTGAAACTAACCTTTGTTTTCACCACAACCTTCCACTTAACGAAAACCTACCTAAAATAATATGCATATTCATTCAAAGATTAAGATGCAAAAACATGTCCACAGAACTGAGCTAAAGCTGAACATTGTAAATCATTAATAAAATAATAAATAAGTACCTATTGATGCTTGATGGTATACATTAAAATTTCAGAAAAATCTGCATGACCACTGGTATCTTTAAAACTTATAATTAAAAGCCAAAAACAAACAAAAGAAAATTAAGCAATAATTGCAGGTTGATTTGAATTAGTGAAACTTGCCTCAAAACAATATGAAACTTTGTTGCTAATTCGTTTGTCTGTCATTCCTAACCGAAATTTAAACTCATTTTACAGGGCCATAGCTACAGTTCAAAGCTTGGCATGTTATCCCCATAAAAAATATAATTATTTGGGATCACAAGAAAATGTAAGTCATGCTATTTCTAAGCAATGGGCGCAAGTTTAAAAAATCCACATATATTACTGGCGCAAAACTTCTGGAATCGTGACCTTGATTGCCTCCCCAGCTGCCGAGCCTAGGAATGGTTTATGTTTAGCTTAATCAACGAAAGCGATATGATACCTTTGCTTACTCACAGTGCGTAACACATACAGTCTGCATAGAAAGTGTCCGCATCTTGTAATTTCAAAGAGATCAGTACGTAAATAGTGCTTATTTTATATTTGTGATATTTATAACCATGGCTCCTACGTTTTCAAAGTTAAATGGAAGGTATTACGTATTCAAAGCAGGGAAATAATTGCAAATGTCCTCGACTTCATGAAGCAAGAAGCAGAGATGAAGGAAGAAAATATTACATTAGTCAAACCAGCCAAATTTGCAGCCGAATTAGATGCATGGGAGAAGATCACCATTCTAAAACACAACACAAATCTAATGAATTTTGATTTGCCGCCACCAAATCCTCTCTGGAAGTACATTTCTCCACCACAAGATGCCACCACAGGATCCAGTCCAAAAAACGGAAACACCAACAACACGGGCCAGTCGAATTAACCTTCTGAGGATGGGAACAACTGTTTCCCGAAACATGTTAAGTGAGTAAACTTAAGTGATGTTAGTGTGACAATTCCGACTCACCTTTAAATAAAAGAAAATATATGTTTACCCGAGTTCCACAAAATCCTTAAGAGAGTGAAAGAAAGAGTAGCCAAAGCAACTGTTGTTTCACTGAGTTCCGTTTCCAGATTTCTCAGAGACAAGAAAAATGGTACTCTTTCATCCATATGGATGAAAGAGTACCATTTGACACACCTGTGAAGAAACATAAGGTCCCTAAACGTATTACAGAAATAGACGATTTGGACAAATGCGTCATTCAGTGCACGATTCACAATTTCTATGTAGAAGAAAAAACTGTGCCAACAATAAGCAGATTGCTCATCAATCTGAAAGATGTCATAAATGTTCAAGGTGGTACTACAAGTCTCAAATCCGGCTATGGCACTGAATTTTGCAGTCTGATACTAACTTTCCAAATGACTATAATTTTATATGTACTTATATCAGCATAAATTTTCAAGATGCTGCTACAAATCTCAGAAAAATTATAAAAGATTTAGGGTTTAAGTGGAAGAAAACGAAACCAAATAGAGTTCTAATAGAAATGCACGACATACGATCTCAGCTGGAAGAGTATCTTACTCAGAGGTACAAATTAGAGGGTCAAACTATAGTGTATGAAGATGAGTCGTACATACACAGCAGTCATTCATCTAAAAGTTGAAGTGACGATAGCGAATTAGGTTTTCAGGCACCTGTTGCCAAAGGGCAAATACTTATTATCGTTCATGCTGTTCGTTCCAAATGCCCTTCTTTTACAAGTCGCAACAAAAAACAGGAGATTTTCATCAAGAAATAAATACAGAAAATTACATGAAGTGGATCAACATGTTGATACCTAATATGCCTGCTGGGTCTATTCTGGTTATCGACAATGCTTCACAATGTGGTAAAACTCAAATTGACAAACAACCTACCTCAAATTCCTTGAAAGAGGAAATAAAAACGTGGTTGCTTAGGCATAATATAGCTTTTGATGAAAGCATGAGTAAAACAAATATAACTTAGTTAAAGCCAAGAAATCCCTCCAGAAGTCATAACTCATAATACTTGGCCAGATATTAATACAACATCGCCATAATGTACTTAGACTGCCACCGTATCACCCAGATCTAAACCCAATTGAATTAATCTGGGCTGATGCCAAAAACTGGGTGGCCTGCAGAAATATCACTTTTAAACTAAAAGATGTGGAGCAGTTATGTCGCCAGCGATTTGCAGAAATTGGAAGGCCAGAATGGGAAAATGTATATCGACATGCTGAATAAATTGAGAATCATTATTTCAAAAAATACGGAATTGCAGAAAATCAATTAGAAAAAATTCTCATCCAGGATAATGGTGCAGAAAGTAGCGACAGCGGCAATGATGTGAGTGATTCCGCAGAAGAGGAAGGGCTGTCAGGTGTGGAAGAACTGGAGGCAGATGGTTGACAGTGTTTTTATATTAAGGGTATTTTACAGTGGTGGATTTAAATATACTGTATATAACCGTAAGTTTATCATGTAGTGCAGTGCATAACCGGTGTGCGAATATTTGACAATGACTGTCCCACGTACTCCTGCAGCATGCAGATGACCGGTCACCTCTTGATCTGGTATGTAACTCGCTTCATAGCTGTCATTAAGATTTTCACATGTCTAGAACTGTTGCGCCAGTTATATTTTATATTTTTTGTGTGATGTTTTCGCACGCTTTGTCTCCATCTTGGCAAGGAAAAATAACAAAAGCACTTGGTAGTCTGTATTACAGCACTGACAGCAGCGTGAAAACAAAACATTGCCACAGAACGCACAAATTTTTTATTAGTCACTCTAATGAGCTAACAGACTGCGACAAAACAAATATTGCAATAATAAACAAGTTACAGAATGTCAAATAACAGTACATTTGTTAAGAGCGGTTCTTTAAGCGTAACAAATTATTGTGGTCACCTTCTTAACAACAAACTTACAGAATAGCTCTGATAGTGTAGCTTACCAAATGATACCCATCAAGCTTAGAGGTAGTGAGAAAATGGTTATCTGGAAATGACTTTTGAGATTATCTATTAAAGCATAACTCTTTTTCTAGGTCTCGGAGATTACTACAGGTTAAGGTTATTTTGAATAAAATTGTTTCGAGCTTGAAACAGAACAATCTCAATTCCATCAAAATAATACTTTAGCCTCTCTACTGGCTAATTTTATTAGTCATTAATCCAAATTACTGTAAATAGCCACATCATTATTGCATTTAAAAATGTTTCCAGTTTGTTCAGTTTTCCCTAAACTTTTATGTTTATAGGACATTCAGGAACACCACATTTAAACATCGCTATTTACTCTTGATCATCAGCTACAAAAGCATTCTTTGTATCTTAATTACATCCTTTTCATCTCCTACAGGTTGTTTGTGAGATACACGCCAACAGAAATAGAATTCTTCAAAAAGGTAATAG
Organism: Deroplatys truncata; assembly: GCA_030765065.1. Taxonomy (NCBI): domain Eukaryota; kingdom Metazoa; phylum Arthropoda; class Insecta; order Mantodea; family Mantidae; genus Deroplatys; species Deroplatys truncata. The sequence goes on along the minus strand of CM060986.1, from coordinate 92,045,665 downwards.
CAGAAATACTTAATGCAGAAGATAGTGCTGTCTCTTCAACATTTTGCCTTAATCTAAGTTCTTCCCTCCCAGGCACTGTAAGCAAAAGTAATCTGGAAAAGCTTATAAAGGAAATGTGTGATGATCTGTGGTTGATCCATAGGGTATGTATTGTTTCTTATACACTGTACAACACTTACTGTTTTGCTGACATACATTGATTTGTAACAGAACTGAAGATAAAAGCATTAAATCTATAGGTCCAATTAAGTGTGTTAATAAATTAGCTCCCTGGTTGATTTCATAATTAATTGATCAAAAATCAATACATATACTCTCATAGGAATTTCTGTACACAGTGCCATTTCAGAGATATTCAGTATGTAATATACTCAACATTCAAACAGTAATTCTTTATCCACTTTACAAGATCATTTGACATAAATGGTGCCATTTATAGCTCAACCATACACTTTGTTATATTACTTTTGCTTAAACATTACATAAACACATGCTTCATTTACTGTTGTATTACACAGGACATGTTTCAGAAGCCTGTTTTTCCACCTTCAGCTGTAGATTGACTGGTGGCCTTGTGTCACCCTTGTTCTGACATCTCGTAACTATGTAATAAATCTGGTGTAGATGTCTGGAGGCAAAATTTTAGAGTTAAAAACACATGTTAGTGTTCATGGATAAAAGTTGTTTCCCATATGGCGAGTTCTGAAAGGCAGTTCATCTTTTTAACAATTCAGTGTTTATATACATTTCATCCATAAACATAAACCCATGTTATGAACTTTAAAATCCTGCCTCCAAACATCTACACCACATTCAACACTGCCTACCAGATGCAAGAACTAGGACATCAGCACTGTCAGTCGATCTGCAGCTGAAGATGGAAGTGAAGTCTTCTGAAACATGTCCTGGGTAATATAAGAGTAAGTGAAGCAAGTGTGTCCCAAATTCTACTCCAAATGTTTAAGTAATTAACCTCAGCTTCACTTTCAAAAGTTTCTAAATAAATTAATGTTGTTTATAAGTTGTTATAATTTCAGTCATAGAATATTCAACTTAACGAAGAGGACTTCAAAGGTTATTTACAGAAAATTTAATATATAAGGTTATAACCCAAAAGTACAAGATTGTACTCAAAATCATTAGAGCCAGTTTTAAAGAAAACGGAAGGTAACAAAATTTTTTCTAAGGTGTTGTTTTAGGGTAGGAAATTTCATGAAAATCTTTGTCTGGTATACAGTACTTAATTTGCTTGCCATGTGTAAATTTTAGAAAAAGTAAAATTATGTGCTAAAGCTGGCTTATCACTGCTTATATTTGATACTCTAAGATGGTCTTTAACACTTGGTTTCCGAATAAATTATTGGGTCGGTGCATATGTCGGTGCGTTCTTCATTGGGTTGGCAACACTACATTGTGAAGCCTTTGTTTTTTGTTATTCAACTATTTTTCCTCGGTTTGGAGTTTGATTGTTGTGAACAGGAGCTTGTATGTTGTTAACAGTTCATCTTGGCCATTTTCAAGGCTAATCAATATAGAGTGTCAAGGCGGGAAAAATGAACATTTCCAACACATTTTACCCTTCAAGTTTAATCAAGGATCTAGTCCTGCAGAAGCCACAAGAACAATTTATGGTGTGTATGGGAGAGAAGTACTTGCTGAGAGGATAGCGTGGAAATGGTTTTCTCTTTCCAAGAAGGAAACTTTGACTTGTGTGATGAACCACTTTCTGGAAGACCACCTCTTTGTGATGAAAACCACCTAAATCAGTTGGTTCACATAATTCTCACCAAGCAATGTGGGAATTGGCACAAATTATTTAACAATCACACAACCATTGTGTGCCATTTACATTCATCGAGTAAGGTGCAAAAATTGGGTACATGTGTACTACTTGTTAAGCAACCGACAAAAATCGGTGAATCACCATATGTTTGTCTTTGCTGGTCCATTACTGTTTGGCTTGAACACCCCGTGCAAAGGATGGTGCACACCTTAAAAAATCATGTGTGTTTGACAGAGCTAAACTGGCATTTTTCACCATGTATTGCTACCAAAAAATCAAACGATAAGTACTGCTGTGTATACTGAACAGCTAAGATGACTGGCTGCTGCTATTGAAAACAAAAACCTGGTAAACCTGTGTTGTAACTGCATGATAATGTACTCCTGCATACTGCCAGAATCAGAATTGCTGAACTTGGTTGGGAACCACTTCCTCACCCTCCATATTCACCAGACGTAGGCCCTTCTGATTATCATCTTTTCCGGTCGCTCTCTAACAACATTCAGGGACAAGTGTTTCATGATGAAGTTTCTCTTAGCAACTGGCTAACAGATTCCTTCAACTCAAAACCACAACAGTTCTACAGGAGAAGCATTGGACTCCTACTGAATACTGGCAGGTGCTCATTGACAAAGATGGTGGTTACATCACTGAATGAATGATTATTTATCTGAAGTACTGTATTAATGCCTTCTTATTATGTATTGTATTTTTATACTAATAAAATTATGGCATTGTAAAAACAGTACAACCTTATGCACTCACCCAATGTATTTAGTTCTAATGTAATTTGATCATAATCCTTTTTTATTTTAAGGAATTCCTTTATTTTTGAGGAACTGATGTTATGCCATACTCTTTAATAAATTCATTGAATTATTTTTCCAAGAATAAGCAGATATTTAAATTTCTTTTATTTGTTATATCACTTTTACAGCCAGATATAATATGCTCATATTCTTCATCAGTTTCATCCTAACTTAGAGATATGTGTATGAGCTTATAAATTCAAATGTTAAATAACAAATATATATATATATATATATATATATATATATATATATATATATATATATATGAATTGGGTTTAAAGCTTTCGCTTTTATATGATATTTAAGTTGATTTATTAGTACTTGCTTCTCTCATGGTACCTTTCATTTTTGTAGGAGGGCAAGATTCGTTTAAGTCCTCTGGCAATTGCAGAATTGGATCCCATGCTCAAAGAAACTTACAAGGATCAAATCACTATGTGTACCCTCTGCAACCACATAGTACTGCAAGTAAGTAACCACCAAATTGAAAAGGCTTCATTTGTAGTTTTTCAGTATTTGGCCAGTATTGCAAACTAATACATGAAGTCTTATGTGGATAGTTATGCAAATTTATATTGGTATTAAATAGATAATTTTAATTTCAGGGCTCTCAGTGTGAAAACTGCAACTCGCTCTTTCATTCCTATTGCATCAGTCGCTACATCAGAACATTTAATAATGAGGACTATCCCTGCCCATTTTGTAATGAACAAATGACTAACAAGGAAAATCTTTTGGATATTGATGATTGAAAAACTTACTGCTACTTTTGTGTCAGATGCATTTGTAATGAGTGCCCTAGAAAATGTTAAGTAAGTTTGTAATTTCCATTGTAAATACAAAGAATAGCAGGTAGAATTCATAAGTAACCACCTCAAGCCTAAGTGATTTGTAAACAACCTTGAGTGACAAACAAGGCATCATTGATTTGTAAACACAGATTCATTGTAATAGTATGTTTTGTTTGGTTAACTGTAATGTGTGTTGGTTACTGTAAAAGATCTCATTGATTAATGTATCTCTTTTTGTATAAATAAATGTCTAATTATATGACGTTATGTAAAAATCGGCTCTTAAGAATAATTGTCATTATTATGCACAGTTTTGCTTAATTAGCTCCAAGTATTATGCAATATAAGCCTCAATATATGTACCTCATTCCAAATTGCTCTCCTGAAAAAGTCAATAAAGGTCATTTAGAACTCTTTGATTCTCACCTCACAGTTTGTAAATGCCTCTTGTGTTTTCACAGGTGTCAGTTTCTTGTAAATAACAGAATTATATATGCTCCTCTCATCACAACACCCTCCATACTTAAAAAAAAAACAACTTGCCACAAAGTATAAGTAACAAGAAGTTGTATATGATCTTGAATTAAGAAACTGGAGGAGTTTTCTAATGACAGACTGTATTATATCAAGTGTAAGGAGCAAATCCATAGTCCTTACTTGAGGGACAATCATACACAACTCTTTGTCGCTCACTCAAGTATGAGTGCTGATTCTTCCTGACTTTGGTAGCCAGAGACATCTACTTGTGTGAGTATGATATTAGTGTGAGCTGACTCACTGCAAGACCATTATATAACCTTGGACAGAAATTGGGTTTTTATTTATGATTGCTCTTTAATTGCTGTGGTTCTTAGCGTCCCATTCTATATTGGGCGTCAAAGACCAGACAGTTTGCTCAGACACCTCTTTATCAGGTTGAGGTTCTCTTACATGCCATAAATCTACAACTCTAGACCACCAGCTTTACCTCCCTTCTGAAGGAAGCCATACTAAGGATTTTTAGTCAAAAAAAAATCCATCACTTTCTGCCAGGTTTGAACCCATGACCTCAGGAACTAGAGGCTAGCATGGTACCCCTAGACCACACAGGACGACACCTTGGACAGACTTCAATAAGTCAATAAATCTTGTATTTTCTGGAACAAGTATTAACTCTAAATGCTAGAGAGGCCTATGAATTATGTGGTTATTCACTGGATTCACAGTCTTCCACATGGGCTGTATTGTTCCATGGCTTTTAATTGTGGATTAAAATGCCGGACAGTTGTAAGGTTTTCTTCGTAGAAATGAGTGTGTGCTTAATATAACTAGAAAAGCACATTGATGTTTTAGAAAATAAGAAGTAGGAATATATCAGTGTTTCAAAAGCGAAATCCACTTATCAAATATTGGCAAAATAATTCAGTTTGCATGAATTTAAAATCTGGGAATGTGTATGTACTTACTATTAATTACAAAGAGAAATCACTGAAAGGTGCTTTACTGCATTCTCCATTTCTTAATATTTTTACCTACTTGCATAACAACGTACATTTAGACTGAAATTCAACACGTCAAAGAGAAACGTAAATATGTATTCATTATCAATGTTTTGTGAGAACAATAATCTGTATTTGTATAAATTTAAAAATTTTATCAGGTTATTTTTATGTAAAAATGAGTAAATCAGCATAAATTATGATAAATGACGGTGGAAAGTAGACTGATAACTACGACTGCACATGAAGAAAACATATTAATATGAATGCAATCATAGCTCTTTTTGTGACAAATTAGATAAATATACTACAAGGATATTGTGACGCAGTGACTGTGGCTCAAGATCGTTGGAAGGTCGGCACCAAGCAGTTGGAGTAAGCAAGAAAATGGCCGCTCACCAGTGTAAACTTGGGTGCATTATTGGGAGATGACTAGAAGCTTCTTCCCCTCCTCCAGGAAGTGTGTTGAAATAGTTCTGGAATGTTGGAGAAACCTGCAAAAAGATTCGGCTATATAAGCGAGCGTTCTTGAGGGCAGTAAGTTAGTTGCAAATTAAGTGCAAGTGAGTTAGCAACTGTGTTTCTGGTGTGACATCAAGAGCAATTCTCCAAGTGAGTAGTGATGACTGTTGTGACATGCAGCAAGTGCTACTGCGGAGCAACAGGTCATGGAGGTCCTGTGTTTAATTCCCGAGTGAAGTGAACCATTCTTCCTGAAGAGGCTACGTCATGAAGGAAGTGAAGATGCAGAGAAGTGAACTCTCAATGAAATTGAACTTCATAAAAACAAACCAGTGACAAATAAAAATGAAAAGTGACAGTTGAAAAACAACCAAGTCACACTGGTGTCGGGTGGGTTTAAGATGCCAAAATGGAGGAAATAGAAAATTATTGGCTAGTATGGAGGAGAAAATTGTGAGTGGAATGAAGAAAATGGAGAATGAAATAAAGAATTTAAATTCTGAAATGGAGAAGATGGAGACAAAAATGCAATCTGGAATGGATAAGATAAGAGTGGAAATGAACAGTGTTAAAGAAGGAATGAAGAAAATGAGATCCGAACTCAGCCTTGACATTGACTCTGTAAATTGTGAGGTAAATACAGCAGTAAAGGTTTTGAAAGGTGACATCACTAAGGAGTTAAAAGAAATCAAATCTGACATAGAAGATGACTTTAATGTGGTGGAGATGCATCTAGATCAGCAAGGGAGATGGCTAGTTGGGCAGACGAAAGAAAACAAGAGGACGATAGAGGCTGCAATGAATGAATGCCTGGACCAGCAGATGACGGAAAGTGCTACAGTTGGTTGGAATTCTGAGACATTGAAGAGAAAGCAGCTAGAGGATCGAGTCATAGGGCCGATCCTGAAGTACAAAGAATCTGCCGTACAACCCATGTAGGCAGATGCTTCTCCCATAGGCCCAAGTTATGAGAACTGTTGGACATGGTGGGACTCCCTAGTGGTCAGGAACGGTGTACCGAAGAGTCGAAATCAGCAGCAGACTGACAACTCAACCTGTGCCAACTGGGTATATTTCCATTACATCCGTGCCTATTGTATAGATGGGTGGGAGTTCATAGCCGAAGGACTAGGTGGAACAGTTAGTGCTCCCAAAGAAGATGTTGAAGGAGGTCCTCAAGGAAACCCATGCCAGCACTACTGGGTTCATGGGGAGGCAAATAAAACCTCAATGAAGTCGCCAATTTTATTGGTTGCATCTTCAAATTGACGTGGAGAGGTGGTGACACTTTCATGCGACATCCATTCTGGGCCCCCGTCACCATTCAGTGTCAACCCCGAGGGAAGCTGATGGTGGTTCGTTGTTGTCCTGCTGTGACAAACAGCTCTGAGGAGGGAACTGTATGATGCAGTAGCTATGGCCCAAGGTTATCGGAGGTGATGCTGAGTGGTCAGAGTAAACAAGATAACTGCTGCTTGCTAGCGTATACACCAGGCACATTATTGGAAGATCATTAAAAGCTTCTCCTCCCTCCTCCAGGAAGTGTGTCAAAATAGTTCTGGAACATTTGAGAACCTTGTAGAAAGATTCCACCGACTATATAAGCAAGCACTCTCACGGGCAGTACATCAGTTGTGAACAGGAAGTGAAGTGATGGAGTATTGAACTAGTTTACTGTAATGAAGTGAACTCTCAGTGAAATTGAACAACATATAAGCGAAACAGTGATAAATAAAAATGAAAAGTGACAGCTGAAAAACTGGACAAAGTTACAATACAGTGGCAAAAGTAAACTGTTGGAACATGCTACCGACCTTCCGGCTTGAGAATAGGCCCTAACATAAACAATGTATGCAGTGTCACTTCATACTTTGACCTTCGTGAACGCATGATAAAGCTTCCTCTCTTGCCCCTTGCCCCCAATAGCTGCTCAGCTGTTTACTTTCAGGAGCTAAGAAAGTTGCCACGGCTACTCCCAATGTTATCTTAACCACATTTTATTTTTCACTGCACCGGCACCGAGTGTTAAAGAAATGCATACCCCTATACTTGTTAAACTAAATGTACCAATTGAAGAATGGATGAAACATGTTATGAAATATCTTTTATTAAATAAAGACCTATATGTTAATAAGAGTCCTAGGTTAGTAGCGCAAGACACAGCTTGGAATCAGAAGTGGTGATATTGCTCGAGCTGTCTTCCAAGTTTATAATCAGCCTGTCTACAGCTTGATCTCACAGACACACCAGTTGCTTCTGATGTTAATTTAATGACATCTTTAACAATCATGCTCAAACAAAATCCTGAATGCATATTGTTTTTGTTTTTTTATTCCACCACTTTTAAGGGCTTTGCCTTTTCTATATTTAATTACACTGCTGTGACCTATTACATACTCAGCCAAGATTGCAAATAAACAATACTGCATTAGCTCAACCGTTGCTTCTCTCCAGTAAACAACACAGGAATACAGATGTCTGCATGACCATGGTAATAAATAGAAGCTAGTTATTTAAGTTATCTTTAAATGAAACGATTATTAAAATATGATCATTATTCACTGTCTTTATTCTTTGAAATACAAAATGGGTGATAATACATGCATTGCAGTAACATACTATTTTCATTTGTAAGGTGTACTGTGGCGATGGCATGTGCATTTGTTTACACCAGGACCCTTTCTTGGGCTGGATGCAGTATAGAAGACATGTCATGTCGCTCTTGGTTAATTTAAAAAATGCTACATTTTTTTAAACAATAAGCCGAATTCTTATCGTTAGGTTTTAAAATATATGTTAAGTAGATGCCAACAAGACATCCACATTGCTCACTTATACATAATTTTTAAAGCTTAGGTAGCTTCAGGTTATATTATTCAAAGTCTGACCTTCATGAACACATTATTAAAGAGCAAATTTAAATTAAAATCAAGTAAATACATTAAGTAACTCACCAAATTGATAGTACAACTTTCGAAAGCCTTTCTGTTTTAGTGCAATGGATTTGCTCGCTAGACTTAAATTTGTGGCATGTTTTGTTTTCTTGCTCACAACAGCTGAAGCACTTGACCTTGCCTTCTGTCATTGTGCTCCTTAGAAGGCTTTTATTAATTTGAGATTTGAAAATTACTTTCAGTTGATGTCAATGGTAACTTTAAATAACTGAATCATGGAACAGATATCAGGTAAGCTGCTTGCTAAGCAGCTGTTATCAACAAATATAAATTAGAATGTTACATAAGAACACATTCTCAGTGCACCTCACACTTCTGTGATTGCAATACTGAGTGCAACAATTAGAAATGTTGAATCTGAGTATTGACTTGAGAGCATTATTATTTATTGATAGAGTTCTCTGTTTTTCCAGTAAAACAATGTCGTTTTGGAAATCATTCAACTGTGTTTGCGTCGTATCCAGACAAGACTTAAAAAGAATGACTATTGAACAATTCAAACCATTAATAATGGATATCTCAGAAATGGATGATGCCACAATAAAAAGGTTATTTGAAGTAATTTATCTGTTTTAAAGAAAAAACTAAATTGAGTTTTATTTGTGGATGTTCTTTAACTGTTGTGGTCCTTAGCGTCCCAGTCTACATTGGGCGTGAAAGACCAATGATTTTGCTCAGAAGCCTCTTTATCCGGCTTGAGGTTCTTTTACATGCCGTAAATCTATGACATAGGACCACTGGCTTTACTTCCCTTCCAAAGGAAGCCATGCTATGGATTTTTACACCCCAAAAAAAATCCATCACCCTCCACCAGGTTCGAACCTGCAACCTCGGGAACCAGGGGCTAGCATGGTAATGTGTTTTAAAGATATCTACATTTTTTTTGTAGTATGTTTTCGTTTATATCTTAACGTATACCAGTTTGCAAGATTATTCAAAATTTCTTCTGAATGAAGAGGACTATTCCCAAAAAATTCAAGGTATACATTTTGTCATATAAATATCTTTAATATATGGTGTTTTAATCAAAATCATTAGAGCCCTTTTGTAGAAAATAAAACATTTCGAAAAATATTCCATGTAAAGGGCAGTTTGGGGTAGGGGGGTTTCTTGGAAATCTTTTTGTGGCATCTTTGGAAGATAAATACCAAATTTGGTATTTATGTGACTGTCATTTTTGAGTTACGCTATTTGTAGACACACACACATGGACCTTTTTCTAAAAATGCATTATTTGGATTCAGGGGGCTTCAAAACATATTTCTGGTGAAATCTCGGTTCAAAGTTTTGGGTGGAATGCAATACCTTTTCTATCTACTGTGTGCATGGAGGAGAAATAGAAATACTTTTTTTTTCAGGGGCCTCAAAACATGTATTTCTAGTGAAATCCTGATATCAAAAGTTTGGGTGAAATGGAATAGTTCCTCTACTGTAAACAGATGGTAGAGAAAGTAATACAAAATTATTACAAACAAACAGAAATAAAACCAAATTACCAAAGTCAGGTAGGACAGATTAAGCTTTCTAAAATGATGAGGTACTTATATCCAATGTTGAAAAGTATAACACAATACACACACTTTAGCAAAAAGGAGCTGATGTTAAGCATAGCAGAAGAAAATGGAAAAATTATCTCGAAGCACTTGCTGAAAAGCTAGCTAGTATCATTTCTAATGAAGCAAAAGTTTTCCTTTTAGAGCCATCAGCTAGTGATATTAAATCAATGAAAACAAGTACAGGATCACAGGAGGTATGTCATTGTCATTCAGTTACTTTTAGAAAATAGTCACTAAGAAGAAAACTTGGCCATACTGTGTGCTAGTACCAATATTTAGTGCAAATTCATCATGTTTATTTGTACTAAGCTCTTTACAATGCTTAGGTGCTTTGGAGCTAACCCAAATTCCATCCTGGACCATACAAAATAATAAATACTACTACTTTCTACAACTATTGTTGATAGCTCATACAATGCTGTTACCAAACTATGATTATACTTTATAATTTTACAATCTAGCTAATGCTACATACTTAAATTTACCGATCAGATTATTTCCCTCTTAATTCTAAATAACTCTCCTAAATTGATAATCAGCGCTGCCGGAATTTTTTCCCGCAGGAATTCTTTTATATGCCACTAAATCTACTAACAGGGCTGTTGTTTTTAAGCACACTTAAGAACCATCAGTCTGGGTTCAACATTCTCCTTTCAATTCAGTACACGTCCAACGTTTCTCCAATTTTTTTTAACCCTTCCGAGTCTGTAAAATATGAGGTGGTTTCTGCCATGATGTGTTCAATGGACATGAATTTCTTCCCAGCGAGCCAATTTTCAGAAAAAAGTCACTCAGAGCCAAATCTGGAGAATATGGTGAATGAGGTAGTAGTTCGTAGCCCAATTCCACAAATTTTGCAATGGCAATGGCTGACTTGTGTGCAGGTGCACTATCCTGGTGAAAGAGAACCATTTTCTTCACCAAATGGGATCATTTCTTTAACATTTCCTTGTGAAACTGATCCAGCATTGCGACATAATATGAAGCTGTGATCGTTTTACCCTTTTCCAGGTAGTGGATGTCTATCACCCCTTGTGAATCCCAAGAGACTGCTGCCATGATTTTTCCTGCCGACGGAATGGTTTTCGCTTTCTTTGGAGCAGGTTCGCCGAAGGAAATCCACTGCTTTGATTGTTGTTTGGTTTCAGGTTGATAGTAATGGATCCAAGTTTCATCAACCATGATATAACACCACAAAAACTCATTTAGGTTGCACTGGAACATATTCAAACATTCCTGTGAAATGGTCACACGATTCCGCTTGTTCTCAACTGTGAGCAGTCGCGGCACCCATCTTGCTGACAGCTTTCTCATACCGAAAAATTCGTGCAGAATGTTATACACCCATTCACTCGAGATGTTTATGGTCTTAGCTATCTCGCGGATTTTCACTCGGTGGTCTTCCAACACAATATCGTGAACTTTGTTCACCATTTCGTCTATTGTGACATCAAACGGCCATCCTATCTTGTGCTCGAACAGCCACATCAAAAGTCTTTGAACCACTTGTGAACCATGCCATGTGATGGAGGAGAGTCCTTATAATACTTGTTCAGCTTTTCTTCCACTTCCTTCACCGTCTTACCACGCAAAAAGTAATGCTTTATCACAAAATTTACTTTTCTCCATTTTCTACGAAAAAACACATCTGCTTATTTTAGACACTCTTAACAATGTTCTAAAAACAAATGACGATTATACCCAGAATAGATATAAGACTTGGGTGCAAACAAGAAACCTGTTGTAATTAGAATGTTATCTCTCGTCACAGTCATGGAACTTACCAATCCGCCCTCATACATTGATGGACCTACCATTGGGCAGCAAATTGCTTAATTTTGCAAAGCCCTCTTTTCTTTCAGCTTCTCACAGCCACTATCTAAATAATTAATGGTATGACTAGGAAAAGAGGATATGTTGACAGAATTCTAGCAATTAGATGCCAGTTGGAAGATATGGACAAAGAATTTATGGGCAATATTGGGGGAAAAAAAAGTTATACAAAATTCTATATGGATATCAGAAGTAGTTAAGGGAAAAGGATGCATATCAAGAAATGTAATAGGAACCAATGTATTGCATTGTTTAAACTGGAGTTGGAGATTAAAAGGTTACAGCTGGACGGAAGGAATCTGTCCTATATGTTAGGATAAAGAAGATGCAATTGGAATGCAAAGGCATGGATATATATGGAGGAAAGAGTTTGTTCAAAGTAAATGGTTGAAGATTGCAAAAATAGTAGTTATTCAACAAATTTTTTGTTAACAATCTCAGATCTGATATTTATTTCTACACCCAATTTTCTCCCCCCCCCCCCCCCTCTGCTGTTTCAAGTTTCTTCCTGCCAACGAGCAATCCAATTTCTTTTCCTGATGAATTCTAACATTGTTCTTCCTTCACCAGTTCATTAGCTTCATTACTTTGTTCATTCCCATGTTCCATATTCACATTTCAGGTGTCTTTCTTCACTTTGTCGCAGATGCAGGTTTCAATACTATACATTGCTATGCTCCATGTACTCTTTTTCGATTAAACACTTCCTTTGTCATTCTTATCCTTCAACTTCTTGACAGTAGATCATGTTACATCTTAAATATCTAAAGCTATTCACTACCTTGTCTTTTCTTCCAGTAACACAACCTTTTTGTTGTTGTTTGTTTTTTTTTTAATCCATTCTTGGTGCTCACTGTTGTTATTTCTCTCTATTAGCATCTTTCTTAGTATCATATTTTTATACTGGCAGCGCCATAATCATCACCAGCAAACGTTAAGGCAGATTATCTTCCTCCTATTTACACTCCTCTATTATTTTGGAAACAATTCTTCACAAATTTTCCAAAAGGAAGTTGAACACGGTCATTGATCAGGGATATTTCTGCTGTATTCCTCACCCTATTCTACTTCCCTCTGATAAAGTTTTTCTTATCTGAACTTTAGTTTCTTCATACAGAGATTATTTAGGAGCCTTGTCTCTTTATAATCTGTAACATTTTCCCCAGAATCTGCACGTTTCTTCCAATTTACGCTGTAAAATACATTTTCCAAATCCATAAATTCCACATATATTTCATTTATCACTCTCTTTCATTGACTGTTCATTGAAGCCCAATAGGAACTTTTGTCTTCCTGAAACAGAAAACTGTTTTAATTTGTCTTGAACATACACTACGTGATCAAAAGTATCCAAACACCTGGCTGAAAATGATGTACAAGTTCATGGTGCCCTCCATCGGTAATGCTGGAAGTCCTTAGCCTTGATGACAGCGTTCACTCTCGCAGGCATACCTTCAATCAAGTGCTGGAAGGTTTCTGGAGGAATGGCAGCCCATTCTTCACGGAGTGCGGAACTGAGGAGAGGTATCGATGTAGGTCGGTGAGACCTGGCACGAAGTTGGCGTTCCAAAACATTCCAAAGGTGTTCTATAGGATTCAAGTCAGGACTCTGTGCAGGCCAGTCCATTACAGGGATGTTATTGTCGTGTAACCACTACGCCACAACCTGTGCAGGTGCTCGATCGTGTTGAAAGATGCAGTCGCCATCCCTGAACTGCTCTTCAACAGTGGGAAGCAAGAAGGTGCTTAAAATATCAATGTAGGTCTGCGCTGTGATCATGTCACGCAAAACAACAAGGGGTGAAAGCTCCCTCCAGGAAAAACACGACCACACCATAACACCACCACCTCCAAATTTCACTGTTGGCACCACACACGCTGGCAGATGACGTTCACCTGCATTCGCCATACTCACACCCTGCCATCGGATCGCCACATTGTGTACCGTGATTCGTCACTCCACACACTGTTTTGCCACTGTTCAATCGTGTAATGTTGACGCTCCTTACACCAAGCGAGGCGTTGTTTGGCATTTTCCTGCGTAATATGTGGCTTATGAGCAGCCGCTCAACCATAGAATCCAAGGTTTCTACCTCACGCCTAACTGTCATAGTATTTGGAGTGGATCCTGATGCAGTTGGGAATTCCCGTGTAATGGCCTGGATAGATGTCTGCCTATTACTCTTTACGACCCTCTTCAAATGTCAGCGGTCTCTGTCAGTCAACAGACGAGGTCGGCCTGTACGCTTTTGTGCTGTACACTTCCCCTCACATTTCCACTTCACTATCACATCAGAAACAGTGGACCTAGGAGTGGAGTGTGGAAATCTCGCGTACAGCCTTCTGACACAAGTGACACCCAATCACCTGACCACGTTTGAAGTCCGTGAGTTCCACGGAGCATCCCATTCTGCTGTTTCACGATGTCTAATGACTAGAGCGGTCACGGATAATGAGTGCCAGGCAGTAGGTGGCAGCACAATGCACCTAAGATGAAAAACATATGTTTGTGGGGGTGTCCGGATACTTTTGATCACATAGTGTAGGTGTTAAATGAGTGATCTTAGAATCTACGATTAAGATACCAGGCAAACCATGAAAATATTCTTGCTTTGTGGTATAACTACAGAAATGTTTGTCATTGTTCAAGGTAAATTCATACTGAAAATCTTATAATCAAATCAAAAGGTTCTGTTAATAATTCCTGCTCTTTATTACCTTTGAAACTATAAGAAAAAAAATATGCTGAGTATACATTTAACAAAACCTTATACTGAAATAAAGGTAGTGTGTTGCAAGATTGTATTACTTCACGTCAGCTGGAGGTAAGCCTTTTACGCCTGCTTGAAGCGTTCCATGCAGTCCATTTATTGCTTTTAGCTAGCCTCTGTAGACATTTGTAGCATCAGTTGTAATTAGCATGGTTTTATACAATAATTTCATAGTTCTGTACGCTACGTTTATATGTAAGTATATTTATCAATTAGTACTTGTAGTGGCACTAGTACTTAAAGCCAACTGGCAACATTAACGGCCTAGCAACACATATTTCCATCATAAAATTCAATATCACACAAGTTTTGTGACCTAGTGACTGTCTTTGTGGTACCAGCATTTTGGTTTCTTGTCCCGGGTTTAATTCTAGACTGGGATGGGGAAATTTTCTTCAACTGCCCTCCACATGCCTGAAATAATGCTTGTGGGAATGTGTCTCATATAAAACAATTTTTTTTAATCTATTTTACATTCACATGACACTCTACCCATTCAACAAACTATTTTTATGTCTGTCTGGGTGGCTAGTTGGTTAGGTGCTGGCCTGATCCCAAGGTTGTGGGCTAAAACCCAACCCAGACTGATGGTTTTTAAATGTACTTAAAAGCAGTACCCCCATGTCAGTAGATTTACTGGCATGTAAAAGAACTCCTGCAGGGCAAAATTCCAGTACACCAGCAGCGCTGATATGATCCTGGCAATTGGCAGCGTTGTTAATAAATAAAATAATCTCCTTCATGTTAATTGAGATAAATATTTGTAGAAATGATTTGATTACATATTTACTAGTTGATACAAGGGGACTAAGGAAATACAGTAGGCTTAAGCAGTAATCAAATCTTTTAAGAATGGAGTGCTATGTGATGGCTTTGAAATTCATTCTCTTTTTAGCATCACAAGACAAAAGGAATAGCAATTTTGCAATTGAAAAAGTATTCAGTGTGTGATAATTCAAACATATAATAAAGAATATCTCGCAAAAGGTTAATGCCACAAAAAAGTTTATTTGACATAAATTATTTGATTTAACAATCCACATTTTTGTGTTGTAAGTTTCAGCCTAACTCTTACAGTTTACAAGTTACATTAAAAAAAATAGAATGAAGATGACTTTATGGGCTATTCCCAAAAATTCAAGACACATTTTATTTGCTCTGCAAATATCTTAAACATATGGTGTATTTTAATCAAAATTGTTAGTCATTTTGGGGAAAATAAAAAAACAATGAAACCTTCTCCTTGTAAAGGGTAATTGGAGTGGGAGGATTTTCTTGAAAATCATGGAGAATGCCGAACTTAAATACCAAGTGTGGTATTTAACCGACTTATCACTTATGAGCCCTGCGGAGGACGATAGTATTTTTTTTCCGGGCGTAAAAATAATCCTTAACATTGCTTTCCTCGATAGGGAAGTAAATCCGGTTGTACCGTGTCGTAGATTTACGCACGTAAAAGAACCCCAAGGCCTCTGAGCAAAATTTCCTGTCTTTCACACTCGCGATAGATTTTTTTTAGTAATGTATGCTGTTCACAGTACGCTTATCTTTTTCTAAAAATGCTCTTGGAGGGGGGGGGGAATTCCGTGACCTCAAAATGCATTTTCCGTTGACTTTTCGGTATTGAATTTATTGGATGGAAGCAATACTTCCTCCGCTTGTCATAGGTAAGCAGTAGAGAAAGTAAAAAATGGGGGGAGGGTTCAGGGAGTCTCAGAACATGTATTTCCGGTGAAATCTCTGTATAGAATTTTTCGGTGGAATACTTCTTCCTCTACCTGTTAGGTACGTACTAAAGATAGTAAAAACCAACATTCAAGGAACCATATCAAGTCCGCGATATGACCACAAAAGTTAAATGAAACAATTCAAAGAAAAGAATATCGTACCATGGATTGGCGATTACATGATAAATGGATGCAAATGACAACTGCTTTCAGATCTAATCCTAATGCAACATTTCAGGAAACGAATTTTAGACACCACTAAGTACCTAAAATGGTGTTTATTTCGTTCCGGAACTAATTTTACATAACATTGGAAGTGTCCATTCTTAGTCTGTGGTCAGTGCCTTCCCGATCCCTAATTATTTTTGCCTATGATCGCGAAAACCATGCTGGATCATGGATGCAGGACTTACATGGTTGTTCTGTTCCGTGGCAGTTGTACACGAAAAATTGACAAATCATGATTGAGAGATAATAAGTAATAAAGTACTGTTTAGAAATGGAACTGAATTTTTCAGAGATATGCCGGTTATGCTTACGGACAGCAGGAGTCATGATTCCTCTGTTTGGTCCAGATTCGGACTTCTTGAGGAAAATAATCGTCGTTGCACCATGCATGGAGGTTAGTTTATTTGTGCTGTGAATTTTGCTTATTCGCTTATCTTAATAAGCTAGTCGCGATTTCTTGCGAATGTGTGGTTTTGTTGTAAAATGGAATGCGTAGGGATGACAGACGTCGCGCATTGACATTGGCTCCTTTTTCTTTTAAGACAAGGAATTATGTCCTTGGAAAATTCGTATTTTAAGGTCTTAGTAAACGAGGAAAATAAATAACGAATTGAAATTTCAGAATCATTAGTAACATCTCGTGAAAAAAATATCTTAATTCCTAATTCATTGAACTAGTAGAGGATAAATAAAATCCTATATATTTCCACGGTTTCAAACTAGGTGACATCCAGGAGCATGCATGCTGGTCCATGTTGTAAAGGTAACAGAGCATACTCCTCAGACCCCAATGTCTTCAGAAAAATTGACCTGCCTTAAAGTCGAAAGTCTAGAGTGTATGCAATGCCAACAAATATTTATTTCTTATCTTTAGTAATTATTTTAAGTGGTGCAGGGAAGTATAAATTATTTATATGACAAAATTGTGCGTGTACGACTTTTAGACTGTGCATGGAAAACTGCTTATGTCATAAGTTTTCTTTTTCTCTTTGTGAAAGTTTATCTGCCTTGTATACATAGCATGATGAACATGAATAAGTATGCAGCAGCAGTAAGAGATCTTTAATTTGTACCTGCTCATTTATGTTTATATAATAATAATGTTCAATACTGCACATTTCACAGGGTTAAATAGGGCCAATAACACTTAAGAAATATGTTGTATAATATTAAACGTACATTTAATGTTATTCAAAATATATTTAACAGTTTACAATTCCCATCCTACACAATCTTGCTATATACATTTATTTAACTCTTTAGTTGTTTTTAAGATTGTAATAATATTAATTTCTGCATAACCAATAACTTTTAATGTTGTAGATGTGTGAAGATGATGGATTGCCAACACAAGTGTGTCAATATTGTGTTCAGCAGACTGACATTTGCTATAGCTTCAGGCTGCAGTGTGAAAAGTCTGATGCCACTCTGAGACAATATCTCTCTTCCAAGGTAAATAGAAGGTGATATGTGTAAGGTGAAACTTTATCTGACAACTTAAATGTCATTACTTCTGCATAGTGTTGTAGCCTATTTAGCGTTACCCAGGGGACACCACAGGGAGACAGGCTACTTTATCCCCTAAAGTAGAATGCCCAGAAATGAGGAAAGCTGTACCAAATGGGAAGATACACAATTTATATTGCCTAGCTAGGGAAAAATTGATGGATCAAAATGCTGCACATTAGATCAACAACAAATGTTATTACAGATAGCAACTTGAAAATACTAAGAGTGACTTCAGTTTCTGATGCAGGACCTTAGTCCAGTTTCCCACTCGTATTTGCTTGTCATTGGGTTTCTTGTAAACTTTGGGTTTTACTCATTAGATCACAGGCATTCACACTCTCATTCATACTTCCATAGGATAGGAAACAATCTTGGCTAGAGAAAAATTCCCACCCCAGCTGGGAATTGAACCCAGGCAGTTGCTCTGCCATCTGAGCTATGGGATCAGTCCTCTGCCTAACTGTTTTGTCTGCCCTTGTCTAATTTTATGGATCTCAAAATAAGGAAATTCTCACTTCTGCAGTACTATTAATAGACCATTAAAAATGTATAACAATGCTCACCTTCTAGCAAAACTTCTAGTTTTAATTCTAGAACTTTTGAGTATATACAGAGAATTGAAAGCAATGTGGAGCAGAAAAGTTTATATTCAACAAAGTGACAAAGCAGCAAGAAAAGGTTCTGCATGGGCTAAAACAGGAGTTACAAAATTCAAAGGACTAAGAGTAAGAGGGATTTTAAAAAAATAAACATTTTGCAGCCAAAAAGCAATAATTGGCATATATTGTTAGAATATGAAGAAATAAAAATTCTTAGACAGAAACTGGTTATGAAAAAGTGGTGCAATTTATCAAACAAAATTATGGGCAAAGAGCTGAGTATAAAATAAAAAAAAAAAAAAAGAACTTAAAGGAAATAGGAAATTATTTGGGTAAAGTAAGAATGGCTTAGGAAAATTAGTAAGCAAAACAACAAACAAAGTAATAGAGACTATTGAATACTAGATTCAAAGAGAAAGAAGGGCCTACTACTATACAACCACTGTTTTGAGACAATTGGACCTTCATGGGAACTCAGCAACTTAGCACATATAGTGATTTGTGATTTCACCAAATAAATAGATTATTATAAAATGATTTTAAATTTGTTGGTTAACATTGTAGCTAATTTGATATATGTAAATATTAGTAGTGAAAGATTCCAAATATTTCTACTTCTTTCACTCACTATTTCAAAGTCTATGAAGTTCTTTGTACAGATTAAAGACTTTTAAGTTTTGTTTGTTTTTCTGTTACAGAATAAACACAAAGGTGTAGAGTCACAAGAAAGCGAGATAGAAGTTCCTGAAAGTCAGAATGAGGTTACAAGCAATTCTACAGAATTGCATACTTGTAAGAGTTGTGGCAAGACTTTTGAATTATCTAGTGACTTAAACTGTCATATGAAAGTACATAACCGGAAAACTCGAAGTGCCAACATTTGTGATATATGTCACAAACAGTTCTCAACTTCATATATTTTAAAGCGTCACGTACTCACACATTGTAAGGATGGGCCATTTGAGTGCAGCTTGTGTGGGAAATCATTTGACAGATCCATTAGTTTTAAAGCGCATGTATCTGTGCATTCAGAAGACAAACGTGCACAATGTGAAATTTGTGGTAAAAGTTTCCCTCGAAGGGAAAATTTAAAAGTTCATCTTCTCTTACATACTGGGGAGAAACCATATGAGTGTCATGTTTGTAAAGAGAGATTCCGACATCCAACAACTCTTAAGAACCATGTTCGGTTGCACACAGGTGAGCGACCATTTTGTTGTGAGGTCTGTGGAAAGACATTTATAACAACAACAGATTTAAAGCTGCATTTAAGAACACACACTGGTGCCAAGCCTTACAAGTGCAAAGTGTGCCTCAGATCTTTCAGTCACCATACATCTCTGAAGAATCATTCACTGCTGCACACCGGCCAGCGTTCATTTTCTTGTGACCAATGTGAGAAAACCTTTGTCACACAGTCAAATTTAAAAAAGCACATGAGAGTGCACACAGGAGCTATGCCATATAAGTGTTCTTTATGTGATAAGGGTTATCGTGTGTCATCAGATCTCAAAAAACACCACCTCCAACACACAGGCGCTAAACCCCATGTATGTACAAGCTGTGGGAAAGGTTTCCGTGGGTCTACATCTCTAAAATATCACATGCTGTCCCACACAGGAGTTAAACCCTTTCAGTGCAATGACTGTGGAAAAGGTTTTATGAAAGCTTGGTCACTGAAAACACATGTCCTCACACACAGTGTTCTTCAAGATGTTAATTGATTATAAGTTGAATTTATTATTGCACATACAGTTGGGACAGGTTCCTTTTTTTTTATTGTTATTATTATTATTCTTATATGATGCTTTTGCGGTGAACATTGTCGAGACACTTTTCTTCAGGGTCGTGTTAACAGGTAAATCTCTGAGAGTCTGCTACTGTTACGATATAATTGAAATAATAAATTCCAACTTTTGCATAGAAGCTTGTTGAATTGATTTATTTGCTGGTTTACAAACTCATTCCCTCACACTTCCAATCAATTATAGGTATACACAGCACATAATATTCATAAATAAAACAGAACTTTTACATCAGTCATTAATGACTGCACCAGCCACTTACTGTGACTTGGCGTCACTCTCCTACACTCTCACACAGACAACTGCCAACAAAGCTTGGCTTCACTTTTCAAACTTAGCTTCTTTTTTATTGCTTACCACCCTACTCTCCATTCCAAACCAGAGTGCCTTTCACTGAAAACAAACTCTTTGTATTATCCGCGCGAAAGTAGTTCGCAATCCCCGCCCATAATGTCTGCTTGTTCCCCTCCCACGTGCTTGTTGAACACTATTTAATCTATAAAAAGGCACCCTGCATGAGAATCATAGTTCAAAATGCAACCTGAGGTAACAATCGATTTTATAAGTATGCGGCAATGAACATTTTACTTACGTTAATCACAATCCTCGGGCAAAAGTGCAACACCCAAATCCAAATCCTCCGAAGATGACTCAGCTGCCATATCAGAATCAGAACTACTCTCCAAAATAATGACAAGCTTATCCACAATTCCACAGCACTGTCGCACTTAAAACAAGTTCCCACATTTTATTCTCAACTGTTTCCCACTTCTGTGTTTGAACAGTTTATTCCCACTACACGCACCTTCCTCTGCCATGTGAGCTCAAATACCAACTGACTAAATCACAAAATTTGACTTGAGCTGAGCATATGTGTGTTAGTGTATTATGAATGACTGTTTGCTTAACATATATCCTGTGTTATGCAAAGTGTTTATTTGGTACTCAGTTAGCACCTCTGGGAATTCATTGCTGCATTTCTTGTGTATGTAAGAGAGTGGCAGTCGTGCATGTCGGTTGGTATTAACAAGCAAGATGCTCTCTGCGTTAGCACAATAGCAGGCGAAAATAATATTTTGTAATCTCTTAACAGCTAGTATATATCCATTACCTTTAACGATGAGTTCTTATAATAACAGCAATAAAATGTGCAGTTGTATACCTTTCCTGCTCTAATATTTCATAATACAATACATGTATTAAGGAACTACTTACGTTGGCGTAAGAGTATATTCTTGGGTTCGTGACAAGCTGAAGCACATGCTTCTGTTTACATCAGAGGGAACTCTGGTTTGGAATGGACAATAGGCAGTAATTGCTCTGTTTGCCTAAATTTTCCATAGATTCCCATAGTAACCTCCTTTCCACTCACATATTTGCTCTCTTAAGATCAACAAAGATCACTTCCATGGCCTTATATAACTCCTATGTTTTTATTATTTAATTTACTCTTTTCCTTTCATGTTCCAAATTTACAGTAATTAATTTAATTCTCCCCATTACAATTTTATTATGTTACTATGAAGTTAATTCCACAACATACATATTCCAACAATAATATCAATCACATGAAATTAAAATAAACATTAAAGCAATAACAATAAATATGAACACATTTTATGATTCCAATTAACATATAAATATTTGCATGTTCATAAGTAAGCCTGTGAGGTTATGTAGCTTTGAATTCCGCTTCACAGTTCAGTATATGAAAATCAAATACAGTATATAACTCATTAATGCTACTACACTGGTCATTTTTAAGGCATAACAGATTTGGTATATTTTTAAAGCTAAAATATGTACAAACAGAAACAAAAAAAGAGCTTGGAAAGTAGTCTAAAATGCCAGATGCTGTTTGGCACATCAATGAAGTGAATGCAATAGGTCTAAAGGCAAGCATAAGATTATTTCATGTTTATAAAGATTCTTTCATTTTTGTAATTGAGGTGCTCCATACCAGCATGGGCTCTTTTTGTAGAGATTGCATTTTCTAGTTTATAGATACAGTAGTGCACATGCAGAACATCATTTTTATATACAGTAGAACCCTGATTAAATGTTATAATGCGGTCGGGGGGGGGGGGGGGGGGGTTGATGGTTAAACAAAAACAACCAATAGTCCATTTTACTTAATATAAATAGGTTTAATAAGCAATTACACAAAAACAATCAATAAACACACGTGAGTCCTATGAATAAAAATGATTTGTTTTCCACGGGGCAGGGCTGATGGTAAAGACTGGTTCACAGCCCAAGAGTGGTAACTAAATCAGAACAGGACGCAAAGCAGCATGCAGATTATGGTTCACAACAGCCCTGTAATGACAACGGGAATGCATTTAGCAGATCATATCAATCACAGAGTGGAAGGACGATTCATATCCATTACGTTTCCAATTCCTCTGATCGTACCAAACTTTCATTCCTTTATTTAATAGCATACATTAAAGTTGTCTATTGTCCTTTGTTAATTACTACCAGATTTTGTTGTTCTTTGTAGCTTTTGTCATTATTTTTGAGGCAATAGCTAGTTTTGATTTCAATATAAACAAACTACAGATGTCCCTTTCACTAGAAGAACCAACACTCAATGGATCTGATTGTTTTTACTAATTTTTCCAGTTTCACATTTCCAGCTTGTAACTATAGAGAGCACTCGCAGCTGTTTCATATCACAGCCACCTAGAATAACTTCTACAGTGAAGAGTCTAATATGCATGATATGGATCTAATATACCTTGCCTGAGAATGAGAAACTTGAGACTTGGCCAAGTCTTCTTTCCCATTCTTGGGGCTCAGGAAAGCTTCTCATCGATTGTGGACGCTCCCATTAGAATACATGTATTTAAAATTTGTCGTTCTCATTCTGGTTATCATTCTTGGTTGTTGTGAACCAGCCTTAAGGGGTAACAATTTTTTGTTCTGTAAAGCCAATACAAGTATGTACACTTATTCATTTGCATCATTTTTTCATCAGTTTTTTAGGTACACTGCTAGGCGACTACAGTACATTAGTATACTACTGTGGTCTAATTGCATGTTATTTTAAACTAACTTAAGTAATACACAGGTGAAGGCATCAGAACACCTCTTTGACTAGAGTAAATGTTCATTCTGTAGTCAGTTCACAACCGAGCAATGTAACATAGACTTTTGTTCCTTTATTTTTAAAATGCACCTCACCACAGAATTTTCGGAATACTGAAGTCAACTGTTGATAGGCCACATTCATTTCCTAAACAAATTAATTTTTGCGTGTACAGGGAATTTTCATTCCAGAACACAAAATAATAAAAATGTTGATGGTGACTGTTAATGAGCCGAATGGTTAACCCAATGACAGATAATCAAAGTTGTACTATATCCATTTGCAGTCATTTTGAAAACAGCTGCTAATGGATTGGCAAGCCATTACTTCTGTTTCCAGAATGTATGTAAAGTGTGATTGAACTCTCAAAATCTAGCCTACACAAAACCAACATGAAAGAGCAGCTATCAGAGCAAACACAACTTGGTTTCTGCTACCGTTTTGATAAAATATACATGAAATAGTATTTTTGTATAGTACTTCAAAGGTAAGCTATAAATACGATGGTATGCAAAGTGAAAATCAATAAGTTTTATTTCTCAAAACATGGTTTTCTATTATAGATCCCTATTACAAGTATAAATAAGGAAATAAGATCAAATTATTTAAAAAGTGAAATAAGGGCCACCAAAGATTAGCCTAAGGATATAATTGTTATAGATATGGAATAAACAAAAAGCAACATTTTCATATGCTTAATATGTCTTTATTGATATATGAGATGCCTAAATTTGAAAGAAAAGTAAAGCTTTCTTCTGTGCAGTTTTGCATGACAGATTCACTGCTGATAATACTTTTCTTCAAATTAGGTTAAATTCCATTTGGTATCAATAATAGTTTCGGCTGCTAGATCCATTTTAACAAGCCATTATAAGGATTACATCACTGTCATCCCTCTCTATTCTGCTTTCTATAAATTTAACCTTGAATACTGTAACATGTATAAAAGAATCATTTTTAAGTATGAATTAAACAGGGTAGGGGAGATAAGGATCATTTGTTACCCAGGACTGGTTGTTACAGTTCAACTTTAAACTCCCTGCCAGATTTACTGTATTTATTTTTTTGCCAGTTAGTACATCTGACCATTCCAGCTCACTGGCATTTCTGCCAGTGCATTGCAGACATACCAGAATAGCAAATGTGTTTTTATTCAAAAGTAATTTTTTTTTCCTCCAAAAATACATCATTTTAACAACTTTGAAACTGTTGGTTATATGTACATGAGATTTATATGCTGGATAGATCATCTCTTAAGTAAGTAATCACTTCATAAGCTTTTTATACAATGAAGCGTTAATTATGTTATGCATTGTAGCATAAGGTGGGGTTAGTTGTGACAGTATAACAATGTACTCCCTGTTGTTTGTTTTTCCTATATCTTGATTATAAGGTGTGGCTGTGAATCAGGCAATTTTAAAAACATTATTATGGGTGTATGACTAGATTTATTCAGCTTTATCACAGAGGAACAGAAAGCTCAAGCATTTGTTTTACAAGCAATTTAACTCGTACATTATATTTTTTAAAAGTAAAGTCCTTTAAATGACATCAATCTTGTTTACACACTTGGTAGGTCTTCTGATAATAGCACCCATTGCTTTTTACAGCATTTCCACAGGAATTCATTAAATTTCTTCCCAAATTCAGTTTTTCAACTTCTAAATTGTGTGGTGCCACAAGCTGAAAGGCTGGGGAACCTGGTCAGTCATCTGATATTCCCTTCTCTGGAGAGAACATGGTTGGGAAACAAATTCCACGTAGCTGCCATAACCCCACTTTGTTGGAAGAACATGTCCTTGTTCACAGAAAGTCAAGTGAGGAGCTAAAGTTCTTCAACATGTGAATGTAGCATTGTGCTGTCACAGTTAGAGCTCTTTCCTTCTCATCCTTAAAGAAATATGGACAATTAATTCCTAAAAGCAGATGTTGCACACCATAGTTTCACTTTCAGACTGTGGAGTGGTTTCTCCTAAACTTTTTGGGGTTTGTGGCAGCCAATAATGAAAGTTTTGTTTATTAACAAACCCTGATAGATGGAAATGAGATTCATTGCTCATCAGAAAGTTTTTGACGAGATTCTGGTTTCCATTAATCAACTTAACCAAAGTGTGGCAGAATTGAAGTCTGTTTTTATGGCCCTGTTCCCATAGTGCATGCATAATTTGAATCTTACACAGACGGAAATGAAGATCTTAGCATAAAATCCATCAGCTAGGGCCAGAAAGCCCAAGTGACAGAATGATGATGCACAGACCAGTATGGACTGTTCAATGACCTCTCTTACTGCTGCAATGTTCTCAGGTGTACATACAGTTTTAACACTTAATTATGTTGTGTAGAACTAGTGGCCTCAAGAGTTTTGAAATCAGGTCTTGATGCAATGAGCTGATGGAAAACAATGATTGTGATGAATCTCAAACTCTCTCTCCAAAATTCAAATTGGGTGAACACGTAACTGTCCCCATTTTAAAATGGTTTTATAGCATAAGCACATTGTGCTTCATTCCACATCTCCATTGTATCTAAAAACACTTTGAAACTCTTAACAAGACAGCAGCAGGTGCATTCCTTCCAATCAAGTCAATTCCAAATAAGCATTGTTGAAAATTGCCTGATTCAGTGCTGCAACCTGTAGTAGTAATTTTTTTTTTTTGTTGGTAGATTGAGTCATACTTTCTTTTTTACACTCACCTTCACTAATTAAATGTTGTATAAAACAGAAGCGTTTTCAAGGGCATTCGTCATCGTCAGCAACTGGGTGACTAAGGGCCTCTTTCTCCAGTATACTCTTCTTCCTCTTCCTGCAGATTCTGATCCTATTGCCATCTGTTGTTAAGGGCACAAAGTTTTAACATATTGTTCACAGGCGGGATTTCAAAATTCATGTTCAAAATTAATTCTGTTTTATACAACATTTAATTAGTGAAGGTGAGTGTCAAAAAAAAAAGTGTGACTCGATCTACCATCATGAAGAATACTTCACGGTTAATAGTGCTTCTGTTATTAATCTATAGTAGTTTGTTTATAAATTTACAGAAGACATGAATTATAAAAGGAATATGGACAGAGGCACAGTATTGCAAGGAACATACTCAGAAGCTGCAAAGAAGTGCTAGCAGTGTCTTTGGTACAGAAGGTTGCAAATCAATATGAAATAAATTTATGTCACTACAGAGATTTTTTACCAAGATGAAAAAAAGGCTGGTAAATAATATACCTAATATACTTAAATCCAAAAAAATGATTACAATAATAGTAATGATAGTAACGATAATTTCACTAACTTGTTTTTCCTTATTTTTATTATTTTCAGAACAAACAAACAAATAAATAAATAAAACTCTGCCTAGCATTGGGTACCAAAAATCTTGCCAAATCTTCTCTGAATCTCAGGAAACAGAACTACAAATTTATATTCAGCTTACCTCAGAGATGTTCTATGGTTTATAATATGGACGAAACATTGCTTGTCCAAAAAGCCATAGTAAGAAAAGGAACAAAAGCAATTTGGAGCAATGACCTCTGCAGAAACAGGCACCTTGCGAACAATAGTCTTGGCCATTTGTGCCAAAGGTAACTCAATCCCCCCTTTCTATGTGTTTTCAAGAAAAAAACTTTAAGGAATCATTTTCGTTTTAATGTGCCACAAGAATGTGTAGGGTCTGCTAACAAGTCAGGATGGATGACCAAGGAAGATTTTTTTTATATGTTTATGAGGCATTTTATACTTTCACCAGTTACCAAAGATCAACTATTTTGCTAATACTGGGTAATGGTGATTCTCATCTTGAAGCATTAGATCTTGCTAAAGATAATAGAACTGTGATGCTCTCATTTCCACCCCATACATCTTATAAATTACACCCCTTAACAGGTCTGTGTTTGGAACCTTCAAAAAACTTGTTAACAGTGCTTCTGACTCATGGATAAGAAGTAATCCAGAGAAAACAATGTCAATTTACAACATCCTGTGTATAATGAACCAGGCTGTTCCAAATGCAATAACATCAGTGAATATCAAATCTGAATTTATGAATACTGGAGTGTGCGTATTTAATAGAGGCATTTTTAAAGATAAGGATTACTTGCCATCTGTGGTGACTGATCATGAGCATTTTTAAAAGTTTTCCATTGCATCTGAAGAGCAAATATGATTAGAACCACACACAATGCCAGAACCTCAACTAATATAAACTCAACATGATCTCAGCGAATATAAACACAAACAGCAGCAGAGAAGCTTGCTGTCGAATGTCAGCTATATCAGATTCCATGCCAGGAACTTCTATAAGAAACTTAAGTGAGATTCTTGTCAGTCCAGATCAAGTTCATCCATTTCCAAAAACTGGTCATCATACAGTGAAGTAAAAGTGAAAACCATTAATAGAGCAATTTTAACTGACACAGGAGTAAAAAATTATTAGAAGCTGAAGCTAAGAAACATGCTAAAGCACTGAAGAGGCAACTTTCATTCAAAAACACAGAAAGCTATAAAAGGGGCCAAACAAATTAGGAAAATCAAGAAGAGTGCACTAAATGAAGTCTCAGAAGAAGGAAGTTTGCATTGAGGGAACTGAAACATATGACACTGAGGATTGAAATGCGTACACTTTGCAATATACATAACTTAATTTAGATTAATGGAATCAATTGTTCTTCCACACAAGCCGTGTGTTGGACAGGATTGGAAAGATAGAATCAGGCAACTGAAAAATTCAATGACATAGCCAAACAATACAATTTGAGATCTCATAATGGTTTACCAGAAAAAATGCGAATCAGCTGGAGAATTTAGTGTCATGCCGGCATGTTGCCATGGTAGCTCAGTGGTTAGAGCAACCAAACGGAGACCGGGAGATCCGTGGTTCAAATCCCAGCTATGACATTGAATTTTTCACTCGCCTGATTCTACCTTAATTTAGATTGTTAAATATAGTTTCAACCATGCTGATTCTTTAGTTTATTGTATGCTTCATCTTTAATCTGCATTGGAGTAAGTTGTTACAATTTAAATAAAAATTAAATATTTAGCAAAAAATAAACTGAATTCATTCTCTAAGGAATGCCTTCTAAATCAACAGATTTTATGGTGAAATACAAGTATTGTGGCATAAGTCATGGAAACTTTTTTGTTTTCCTTTCTATTTTGGGAGAATATCAGTATTTGTGGAAAATGTGAAATGTACACAGAACTGGACAAGGTATGAACAATGTGTATTGACATGAACAACATGTTAATATAGAACTTCACATATTTATTAAGGTAGTTGACATAGTACTGATTTCATGTTTCACACATTGCAGCACACACACCCGTTATAAATACCCTCAAAGTAGTCCCCTGTAACGTTCACAACATGTCAAGGATGTAAGAGGAGCTGAATACCATCTGCGTCACTATTTTGTTCACCATGTAGGAATCTGGTCATCTACTGCTGCATAGTATTTGCAATATCTTCACGTGTCGCAAACTAACTACCACGTAATGGTTCCTTCATATTGTGTATGAGGTCGAAGTCACATGGAAACGATCAGGAGAATACGGTGGATGCTCCAATTCTTCTCATCGCTAGCGCTGTGTTGGACGTCCGGCACGCTCTGCTTTATGTGGTCTTAGTTGTCGAGAACGATTGCACTGCCCATCATTACGTTTCTCCCTAACGCCACTTGGAGAACTCTGCTGGGACATGTGGAACGAAGTGGCACACAATGACATCATATACGACGATCATCAATTTCAAGGAGGAAGGATTCTGGCGGGACTTCTGCCTGCTGGGTGATCCGGAATACCGATCAGGCTTGAACATTTGAGTTACAGTTCGTATGCCCTGGCCCAAAATTTATCGATTGCAATTATTCGTGCAATCCATCCTTTTGCCATCGTGCTGAGTGGTCGGAGCATGTTGCATATCATATCCACCTTTAAACCTCCGTTAGTGCATGTGGTACCTACTTCGATGCAATTTTGCACAGGTGCAGATCTTGACGCAAAGTCCTGTGGATGCGTTTTTTATTCTGCTTGCGCTCTCTAACTCCAGTAGCGCCCATTGCCTGTCGTCCTCCGGGAGGTGATCGATTACTGCACGTGCCACAGTAGTCTACACAGTTGTTGCACCTTCTCGCTGAAACACTTCTACACACCTCGCGACTGTACTGTATGGCAGCAGCTTCCATCAATTCCCTTTGACATCCTGTGGTAGTTCTGATATACCAGCGCCGTTCAACATGGGTGTAACCTTCTAGTTATCATGTAACTCACAACTCAATACTTTTCACTTCGGAGCTTCTTAACTGAATTCCCTCACAGAGCAGAACATCCCCTTATATAGGCCCCTCATACAAAGCGGAAAGTTCTCGAAAGAGGTTACTAGAACCTGCCGCAAGGAATCTTCTGCAGCAATAATTACCCAAACTTCAGGACAATGGCACATATTTAACTGTTCCGGGCTATTGTCTGATAGGCCGGTCAGAGGCACCGCCGGGCCTGGTTGCGCTTACCGGCGGTCACAGTATTTATACAAGATATCATACTGCACTCCCTGCAACAGAAGGATGCTGACAGGATGAGTGGTGAAAATGTATCTTAAAAAAAACTCGTACAAACACATACCACATTCTCTACCCATGATGAATTTGCATATAACTGTTATTCATTAAAAGTGATTCTTTAGTTCATTATATATATTTTGTATAGGAATGATTTCGGATTAAGCAATAAGTTTTGAGTCGCGTGAAAATGCAAAAGCAGCATTCACATGTTTAGGTGTGATAACACGTGGGCTCTTGTGATGGCAAAAGAAGAAGAATCAAACTTTCAAAACATGATCATTAGATGACGTAGGTACTTTAGAAAATGTAAACATGCAACATTGAATATGTTTAAAACATGTCTAAAACTAGGAACACGAATTGTGGATTTTAATTAGTTTTACATTTTCGTGCAATACGTTTTTGCCCATATTTCATATTTCTCGTTATACAAAGTTCATAAAAGCTATTTGCAGAAAATTCAAGATTATACATTTTATTCTAATGATGCAGATATCTTAAATATACGGTAACCATTTTGAGAAAATGAAAAGTAACAAAATATTTTCCATGTAAAGGTTAGTTGGGTTGGGAAGTTGGAAGATGCTGAACTTGAATGCTACATTTGGTGTTCAACTTCTCGGTTTTTTTTTAATTTTTTTTTTTTAGTGAAGTTCAGACCACATAGATCTTTTTCTGAAACTGCTTTTATTAGGTTCAGCTGACATTTAATGTACAATATACCTGGAGAAATCTGGATATCAAAGTTTTGAGCGGAATACATTATTCTTATCCCTAATGTAAAGAATACGAAACGGTTCCTTATTACAAACACACAAAATTACAAAAATGATTTATTAGTTATTGCATAGTTATCGCCATAGTGCTTGGTGGTGGTGCTGTCTTTAGCGTTCCATCCTTAGGAGCTGTATAGGGACTTCTGTCACTTTTGAAAGCCCATTAGGGGACGAATGCAGGGCCATGAGCGCTCTGAAGGCCAATTGGATAAGCTACTGGATGGAAAAGTAATGGCTCCCAGGCTGAAGATCTACTCGTAAGCACCCAGGATAAATGGCTTTTCTATCCAAACCATCCTCACTACTCCACTCTGTCCATCATGCGTGGATGGAGGGATACGCAGTGTTGCACCAGGATTTACATTTTAGTTATTCATTTTCAGTAAATATGTTGTTTTTGCATACAAATTCAGTTAATTGAACATCCACAAAAACAACAATATGGGTGGAATAAAATAATTTACTTAAAAAAGAAGAGGTAAAGAGTTAACAATTTATCGTTGAAATCATGCACACAGAACTTAATATAACAGATGTGAATAGCAATATAAAAAACAATTTCTGGGGCTGTACTTGGGCCTGATTGACAAGGCATGTCCAATGAAAGGTCAGTTACTGATGTTCAAGAATGATGTACAGGACTATTGATAAAATTATAAGAAAGAAATTTAGGATTCTCAGGTCTCTTGTGTCTTAAGTTTGTGCTTCTTTGTTCATGTCATTCTATATAAAATTAACTGCTTTATTTAAAGATAGATTTTAGTATTGTTTTATTTTCTACACGAGTTGGTTAGTTTCTTTCCCTAATGTCTTTTATCTGAAATTATTCATTTTTCCTTCAAAATTGAGTATAGTTATTTTAGTTCCAAAAAAATCACCTTTAAAGGTTTCCCGTTTCCATTATATCAGTTAAATGAGAAAGAATGCTTGTGCCAGTAATCGTGGCATAGGGTAGTATTCACAGATTAGTAGGTAGTGTCTGTAATAGATTTGTTATGCAGTTCAGCTTCGTCTGTCAAACCAGCAATGTTGCACATAGTTGGCGTTGCTACAATTATAATATGGCTCGTGATGCGGGATGCACATTTTTGTGCCTCCCTGCATTCACAAAAGCCAATCAATAGGAGTTGTGTCGACAGACGCCACATGCTTATTGATAAATGTAAACAAGGCAATAATTCGAATTATGGCGAACAAGATCGCGCCTAGTCAGCAACATGCTTCAGCCGTTTGTTGACAGGAGCAGTAGCTTCTGCTCGTTATAAATAATGGTTAGGGTAAGAAATTAAATTGTTAAAATTGGCTCGTTGAGTGAAATGCAACGATTATTTATTCCGTTCGCTGGAATCGAAGAAATATCTACGTCTTAACCTACGAGACGAAAATAGATGCCAACATACTTATACGGAGTTCGATCGTGGTTTGAAGTTGGATGATTTTTAGTAGGATACAAAATCTAATATTAGAGCAGAGTAATAAAATACCTGCAAAACTCAGAGGAGGAAATCCTTGTTGCACTGTTAGATATGGGAGATTTTTCATGGTAAGTAAACTCGGATTAGGTAACCGAGGGAGTTTTTGGCAAATAAACATTATATATAATTTATATTTGTTGCACTGTTAGATATGGGAGGTTTTTCATGTAAGTAGACTCGCAATTAGGCGAAGGAGTTGTTGGAAAATAAACAGATTATATGAATAGTATCAGTGCGATGCTAAACGGATCACATTCTGAGAAACTGAAGCTGTTATAGGCTACATTGAATAGGAAGAAGAGTCTACGCTGCTTGATATACTATCCTTACAACGTTGGTGTTATATCAAAGCGTCCAAGAGAGGCAAAAGGTTAGCTCAAAAAAACCATGGAAATTTTTTTCAAGAAGTAAACTTGTGAAATATTGCAATCTGATTACAGTTTATTTAAACTGATAAAAGTATTTTAAGGAATTAGATACGTTAAGATAAACAACTGGAATTTTAAGGGGTTTTTGCCTTACTTTTCGTCATTTGCGACCTATTATCCGAGGTAGTCGGTTCCAATTAGCTCGGATAATTGCGAGTCTGCTGTATTTAACAGGAGTTTTGGTGGAATTTAACATCACAGAAGTTGGTAGTCTTGAATCAGCTGTTAAAAAGTTGACTGTAAAGATGTCTCCAAATGTTTGCCAAAAAGAGAAATTAGAGAATGAAGTAAAGAAACTAATACAGCAGAAAGGGCTTTGGAATGAGGATTTAATGCTCGAAATCCCAAAACGTTGGGAGAAATACGGAAACATGGTGATCTTCAATTCTAACAAGTACTTCATTTCGCCGGTTTGGGAAAACGCAGGTTGGTTTGTTTCCATAGACTTTCCTATACAGCAGTGCAATTGGCGAAATTAACTTACTATAGTCAAAAATTGCCCTACTTATTATTTATAGATGCAAAATGAATACGCGCTAGCATATATTTTGTTTATAGTGAACACTAGACTAGTAGTTGCTACCAACTTTGGTACCAAAACTCACTAGGTTTCAGAAATATTTTGTTTGGTCAATCCATTTTCGGCTTCTTTAGACCTCTTTCGTTCTTCTAGAAGTCAGCTGAGCCCAAAATTAGTATCACTATGCAGCTAAGGGCTTTTAAGATAAACATCCATAATTCTGAATGGGGTTATTGGTCGGTAAAGGAAATATTGCATGCCATCCAAAAAATCGAGGGAAATGCATAGACTTACACAAGTTTCAGACATTGTTAAGGAATCTACATTTAGAGTTTTCACCTATGTATAGTACATAGTATGTTTTGCATGTTTTGAAGTGCCCTAAAATTCAGTAGCGGCTCGTGATTTGCAAGTTTGGGAGAGTACCAGGTGATCTTTTTGCATTAATCACCTTTACACAATAGGCTTTATTCTACAATTTACTAAAAAGTATATGTAAACAAAACAGCCTTATAAACCAAAATATTCTGCATATAATTTCTCGTTCAGATTATTGCACCAATTTTTCAGCATGTACCAAATTCTATGCATTAGTTCAATAGAAATAAAACGTGCAATACAACGCATCTATCAAAGCGAGCATAAATTAAATTATATTAACAATTATAGTATTATTCCCTTCAGTAACAGAAACCCTCTGTCATTTATATTATATGATGCACCCATGCATTAACGAATATCTGTTAAAATTTCAGTGAAGAACACATGGTTTTATAATAAATGGCTATTCAGTGCTTTGTTTTCACAAAATAAGTTATTTACAAATCTTAATCACACATACTTACACATCGATAAGTCTGTGTTTCATGAACACATTTCTTCTAAGTTCTTAAGTACCTTTTATAATAATATTTACTCAGACGTCAGAGTAAGAACATAAATTCTTAAGGGGGAATACATGGAGTTTGTTTGCTAGTTGCCCAACTTTATCTCATATCTAAACATGTATGTGATGCAAGCAATCAACAACATGCATTGGAAAAATGTTCAGGAGTATAAAATGAACAGTAAGAAATTTATTATGCATATTGCATCTACTTGCCTTCAAATAAAATAAAATAAACCTTGACTGTAACTAAACTGACCTGGTTAATAATCTTGTAAATGAAATCTATTCTCCTTACCTTTTGTTCAGCAAAATGATTGAAATCAGGGCCTTCTCAATATAACATGTGGCTATAGCAGTAAGTCTGACTTTTTGCTATTTACACTGTTCATTACAATTTCTTAACTGATTAATTTAACTTCAGTGCCTGAATTAACAGGTTAAGTTAGATATTTTACACAACACATGCTTCCGAACCCTGTTCACAACTAACCTGTACATGTGTGAATCACAGCACTGCGTGAGGGTGCATGCATTGTGATTATGTGACATGCAAACAAAAGCCACCAACATAGATTGTAGTGGGGAATTATTTATGCTCTGCTCTAAATTGTTTTTACTGTACAGTGCTATACTTTAAATTGCAGCATAACTTAAGAATTTAACTAAATTTTAAATCAATTCATATAACAGAATTAAATTATAGACAGGACTGAGTACATTGTTTGTTTCATATGGTGGCGGCAGTGAAATTGAATGAGACTACATGTAAAAGACTGCATGGAGAAAGAACCAATAGCAAAGCGTCTCAGACTTCACCAAGCTGTTACTACCTCTCTGCACCCTTCGCCCTCATTCCAAGCATTCCCTTCCGCACATCTCACCTTTAGCAGTATTTACAGATGCAAGGTTTCCTGGATGAACTTGGCGTAGTCCGAAATACACTCTGTAATGAAAACATTCATGCTGCTCTCTGTATAAGCGTTGCAAAAACATTTCAAACAAAACCTATAAAACTAAATCGGGGAGTGCAGAAATGAATACTACAATGATATCTCATGTTATCCTTCCTTTCGTGTTTTTATTTTTTATATATGGGGGTATTTGTTTATGGGGAGGGTGTCGCCCTAGAGTCCTCCAGCACCAGCTACCGTAGTCTAAAGAAGCAAAGCGAACAGCATAACTTAAAAATGAAAAGTCGGATAAATACCAAACTTTATATATTTTAAGTTCAGCACTTCCAAGGATGTGGCACAAAGATTTTCAAGAAAATCCTTCACCTTAAACTATCCTTTACATGGAACATTTTTCATAATTTTTTCTTCTTTCAAAAATAGCTCTTACAATTTTCATTAAAATATCAAATGTTTTTACACATTTGCATGACTAATAAAATGTATCTACTATATATCATCTTGAATTTTCTGGGAATAACCCTGGAAGTCCTCTTAATTTGAAATGAATTTTCTATAACCAATAAACCATAGACATTAACAAAAGTTACTATATAAAAAGTGTAGATCTCTTTGAAACATGCAATTTTTTTCAAATAACATTTTCCTGGCATCCGAAATACTTTCTGTTATTGATTTGAATTTTTCAATACTTCATTTTTTTGAGGTGCTATCACTATTCAGTTGTTTGGTGCAATGTAATGAAAGAGTATGGAATTTTAAAGCCAACATATGGTGGCCCACAGATTTTACTCACTTCAGCTTCCCATACCCCTCTTGAACCTACGAGTATAACAAAATGTGTAATCAAACTATTTCTACAGAATTTTATCTCAGCATGAAGTAGAAAAATGAGCTTTTGCAAGAATTATTTTAAGATCTATAAAAAATAAACAGTAGTAGATATAAAAAAGCATGTGAATGTAACACATCAGATTTTTTTGACATTACATGTATTGTCTTATCATTTTTGTTAACAGATTAAGCTTATGCTGTATTACTGACCTCACTGCCTCTGTATTCCCAAGGCTGTGATAATCCTTAAGGGAATGAAAATGCTTGCATTTAGCCCTCTACTCGGATTTAGGTTACCAGCAGACATTGGAAAAATTGCAACTTGGAGAATCCTTTACAAATTAGCTGTTGCGATAACGTGGATGGCCTATTATTAGAAAATATGTTTACTTTCTCTGCTGCTTGTGAAAGACAGAGGTAATATTGGATTTAATACTCAAATAGGTTACTGCAGTTTCACATAAATACTTTTCACGTAAATACACTTTTGAGTTCCTCCTTTAATATAACAGTTTTACACAGAGTACTGTGTTGTATATGTGCACAACATAAATCAGAATCATAAATTTTGTACGTAGGTTCAATATCTTTTAAGGATGCAAGGTGAAGATGTTTATGAAATACTCCTCTCCCAAATAACCCTTTACATAGAATTTTTTTTTCTCCCTTAAAAGTTGCTTTAACAGTTATAAAATGGCACATTTTTTTTAGATTTTAGCACAATGTTTAAGATGTAAACCTTGAATTATCTGCAAATAACCAGTGAAACAACATACAAAATCTGTCTTTATGTCAAATATTTTTATAGCATCAGACAATTCCAAAATTTCACTGAATGTTTGAAACATACAATGTTAAAGTCTATTTTAACGTGCTGTGTAACAGATTTGAAATAGTGTAGTTCTTTCTTTTTGCACTAGCTTGCCATTAATAAAAACAGGCATGAAATTATTTATAGTCAAACATTTATCACAAATATTGTAAAGTGGATAGGAAAATCACTTTTTATTTGAATATCATGATATAGAAACACACATGAACTAATAATGGGTAGGGAAAGCATTGTAAGTGTTACAATTTTTTTTTCCCCCGCTGATGCATTATAGCTGGCTTATGTAGAGAAGTGGAAACTTACATCTAAACTGTTATTGAGGTTATACTTAGTGGTTGTTTAAAGCCACATAGTTGTCACCAATCT
The DNA here is from genome assembly GCA_030765065.1 of Deroplatys truncata. NCBI lineage: Eukaryota > Metazoa > Arthropoda > Insecta > Mantodea > Mantidae > Deroplatys > Deroplatys truncata. Next base: position 92,008,683 of record CM060986.1, on the reverse strand, counting down.
CAGCTGCAGAGATTCCTCTTAAAATATTATTTATTTAATAAGTTTCACTGCTTGTTTCTATGAAAGTATATGTTACAGCTGTTTAAATTGCAGGCAACGACCTCTGGCTGTGTGTTTGTCAAGCACTAAAGTGCAGTCGAATTGCTTTTAAGAGTCATATACATTCTGATGGATTTCGTTCACCCAAAGCAAAGCTAGTCTATGGTGATTCTCCATGGGTTGACTGCACTGACAATAGGATAAGGTATTGTAACTAATATCAATTTTCTTTTGTGTAATCTGAGTACATAGGCTAGCAAATTATTGTGTACTAGGGTCATCCAGTAAGCAGGTTTCCCTGTTGTGGGAATAATATTACATTAATCTTTTTTATTTCAGAAATTCAGTAGTTCTTTCCAAATTCTAAACTATTTTTCTGCATAATTGCCATCTCTTCCCAAGTATTTTTGGTATTGTGACACCAGTTTTTCAATACCTTGTCTGTACCACGCCATGTCCTGTTTATACAACCATCTATTTATTTTGGTGTTTTCCACTGGAATTTTGTAAGGATGTCCTGGCTCTTTAGATGAATGTGAGCAAGCATTGCTATGCAGTAGTAGAACTTTATAGGTCAAAAGTGAGGAGTGCTTTTGTTGGAGTCCATCTCTAAGTTGCATCATGATATCACAATATTTGTTAGGATTAATTGTGCTTCTGTGAGGCAAGTAGTGCAGCAGCTAAAAGCCCCAAAATACTGTTTCCATAACTGCTGAATGCATAACTTTGGCTTTTTTGGGAGCACCTCTTCCTTCCTAAACATACTGTGCTTTTTTGACTCAAGAATTGAGTGATGCACTCTCATCATAGGTAACAATGCATTCTATCAGTAGAACCTCTGGTGCATATAAAAAAATATACAAACAGAGTTCATACACTATTGCTTTGAGCATCACGAAGCAGTTGTGGCACCCATCTTAGTAATATTCCAGTTGCTCAGAGAGGATTTTTTCCAATAGATGAACATCCAGCTCCAGCATCAGTCTCAGGAAGCAGATGCAACAAGATTTAATGAACTGTAGAATGACAATCCTGATCAACAATGTTGCAAATTGCAAACAGCAACATGTTGTCAGTTGCAGCCATCAGTCTTCTGCTGAGAAGCTCGTCATGCACATTTTCACATCTGTCCAGAACCATGCACACCAACATTGAGCTATCTGAATTCTCATACATCTTGCTCCATAACAGAGGTTAGCTCACAATGGACATTCAAAGCAGTTCCATTTTCTGTTGTGAAAGTATGTATGACTGCTCGCAATTCACAATTGGATACATTTTGTAGTGCCACTTCTGTGGTGTCTGATTAACCATCATCAAAGTAACGTGTGTCATTTAATGAAACTGATTCAGGACTGCCAGCTTTCTCATTTCCAGAAACTCATCGTTGCTGTTTGTTTTCTGGAGATAAAAAACAGGAAAACATTTATTGGATGACTCTCTTTAAGTAATGCAGAGTTTGAGCCTTAAAGTGTCATTATTTATTTTGTTAACATAGCAGTAATATCTGTAGCATAAATTAGGAATGTTAACATGCAATTAACAACCATATCAATTTATTAAAGGTGAGTCGGAATTGTTACACTAACATCACTTAAGTTCAATTAACTTAACAATTCCGACTCACCTTTATTAAATTCAATACACATCACTGTTTCTAGCTTCTTTTCATTACAATATCACGTAACCATATCAATGTTTATAACATTAATTCATTTAAGGAATAAAATCAGTTACTAAAAGTTAGCATTTAATTTTCATTCTCAATAATGTCCAAACAATTACAGCAATATAATAAAGCGTTTTGCCTATTGCAGAATGTGAATTGATAGAAAAAAGTTTCTTACTATGGCTCTGTACAGTAATGAAGATACTCTTTTACTCTGACTTACATGGCACAAAATCTAATTTTGTTCAACCCTTAACAAATGTATATGATTTTTGATGATGACTGATTTTTGTGACACTAACTTCAATTACTTGTTCAACAATTAGAACATGTTTCAAAGGCAATAGCAGCTCTCATCATCAGCTGCACACCAAATAGCAAATGTAGTTAGGTAAATCGGCAATTACCACACATTTTTGGACATATAACCACAAAAGGAAAGAGATGCAAGATTATTGAAAGCCCTCCAAAATGCAGTAGAACTTTCAGGGCCAGCTCCAGCAGTTGTGTTGCCACGTGCAATAATTGCAAGTGCTACCCTTCCCCCTTAAGCTTTCAGACATAACCTAAATTTTATCCGCAATGTCAGTCCTCCATTACTTTTATGCTCACCCAATACATATACATATCCATGGTTGACCAATAAATAAAACTGAAGAAGAGATATATGTGGTGAAAGAACAAGATTTTTCTTAATGAAAAATAAAAGATGCAACGTCACACAATGAAAATGTTCAATATTTTGGATTTATCCCTTCATCAGGAAATTAAAAGGTTAAAAACACACATAAAACAAAATACTCTTAAAGGTCAACTGCACTGATTAATAATCATTTCTATTAGTACTCCTCCACTTTTCTGGTGTAACTTCATTTACTGCTTCCGTAATGAGAGGTTTCACTTCCATCAAAGTAAATGTTTGTTGTGTCTTGTGACAGCCCTTTACTTCTGCCCAGATTACTTCTATGGAGCAATTGGATGTTTGATACCATGTTATTTAGCTAGTTCATCCACAACATATTTTGGCCTGGGCTTGTTTTCATTTATGAGTAACAGAAGTTAAAAGGTTTCCCTTTTTTCATTATAATGTTACATACCACATTATGGCGAGTGAGCCACTTTACTATTGTACTTTAGTGTTACTGTGCTCATCTATTTGGACAGTGTGATGTGGGGCATTGTCCATAACAGGAACACAGGATGTTAAGGAGTACCCAATCCTTAAACCACCTATAGAAATGGTAATCGTTAATGTCTTAATGGTAATCCTCAGATCTCAACCTGAAGAACAGTAGGTGGCCATAAAAATATGAGATGTTCCAGTATGGACAATAATAAAGTCTTACAGGTGACTTCATTGAACTGTCAATTCTGTCACCAGTCAGACCTTTAATAAACTATGTTTCAGCTAATGGTACTATTTCCCCCAAATTTTTATTTTGTATTTATCTTAAAAATAATTCTCTTAGTGCTACAATATCAGATCTTTCAAGTATTATTTTTCTGTTATTCGTTGTCTTGAACTCAAATTCAAGATTATGGAGGACCTTATTCAAATAGCTAAGGCTTCCCTGAAATAGCTCTGCTTCTTTAAGTGAAGAAATAAGTTTGTAGTGGTAGGATGCTCATTTCAGGTGTAGTAGTCGTAGATGTATCTTGTTATTACTTTTAATTCACAGTTGTCCAATGGAGCTTCTCTGTAGTTAAAAGCAGTAGTTACTAATAAAGTAGGCTAACAACACCAGAAGCAGCTGAATGCTCAAACGAGCAGGACTTCAAGGATACCACTAGGGCAATAACTGACTTGAGAGGTTCATGAGTCACCAATGTAAGCAAATAAGCTAAAGCTAGTGACTTGAAACACTCCTATTTATAAACGTGATGCTTATTGTTGAATACTTGTTGCACACAGGATGTTTTTATGATAATCTTCAATGAGGGTTGCATCCAAAGTGACCAACTCTGGTACTTCATTTGTCACCAGTTTCATAATAAAAACATCTCAAGAAAGCCATTAGATTTTATGCATAATTGATAACTCCATCATATTTTCACATATTTGATGCATGTTTTAAAATTTTGCCATCCTGGGCAGTGGCGCAGCTCAACCCCTCCCCTGAGTCAGCCCTGAATCCAAGTAACAATTTATATTATAAAACAGAGAAAGAGTTATGAATTTCAATATTCCAGCAATGAGCAACCTCTGCAGATTCATCACACTATTCATCATACCACCAGATATCTCCGAACATAAGCAGGAAGTGGCTGAAGTAGTTCCTGCCAGTGATTCTACAGCTTATGAGGACAGTAGCCCTCAAAATATCTGTAATCATTGAACAAATGAAGTTTGTATCATAAAAATCAAGTTTATATAAATTAATCTGCTCCTTCACTGTTACTAGCTTCAAAATCAATAATTCATCATGTTCAACTCTTGTTAAGTACATTCATCCCTTCATCATTCTTGGAATAAGAAATGCAAAAAGTCTGTTAGGTTGCTTGTGTGGACAATAGTCTTTGTTGCCCCTGAACTTAATGAAACCATGCCTCATTTGTTGATAGGAAATCTGAAACTAGCAGTAACCTCTTGGACTTAATGTTTTTGTTATATAAAGAAGAATAGAATATGGCATGAATTTGATATATAGCTTCTATGTTTCTAGATATAGTTGGGATGTCACAAGATGCATGTTTGCAGCTGGAAATGCTCCTGAACGCCATCGCATTGCAAATTTTGATTGCAGTAATGAAACTGTTGTTGATATGTATGCAGGCATTGGTTACTTCACATTGCCATACCTTATGCATGCTGAAGCAAAAATGGTTTATGCCTGTGAATGGAATCCAGATGCATTAGAAGCACTTAGGTAAAAACCTTATCAGAATGTTTTAAATCACATAGAATCAAATTTTTTTCTGAAGACATTAAGCAATGTTGCATACATAGATAATTATTCAAAGAGAGATTAAAAAAAAGTGAAGAACTATTGTTCATTACGTACTTTACATTTACTTTGCTTTTTTTAATTTTAGGTTAAATTTGCAGAAGAATGGTGTAGCAGATAGATGCATTGTAGTAGAGGGAGACAACATAAAGGTAATATAAACTTTCAGAGTATCTCAGCAAAATTTCCCTACTCATCATCACCACCAACAACCCAAGTAGCTTGACCACGTTTTACAGTACCTATTACTTTCTCCACCACGTACATAGTAGGTAGAGAAGATATTGCATTCCACCCATAAATGCGATACAGATATTTCACCAGAAATACATGTTTTGAGGCCCCTTGAATTAAAAAGAAAAGCCTTTTTAGAAAAAGGTCCATACGTGTGTTTGTGCATGTGTAAACAGCATAACTTGAAAATGAAAAGACAGCATAACTTGAAAATGAAAAGTTGGATAAGTCCCAAACTTGGTATTTAAGTACAGTATCTTCCAAGGATGCAACATGAAGATTTTCATTAAAATCGCCTTACCCCAAATTACCCTTTACATGGAACATTTTTTATGAAATTTTTTATTTTCTAAAAAATGACTAACAATTTTGACTAAGATACCATATATTAAAGATATTTAAGGCTGGTTCACAACCAATGAGAATGAGAAAGTTGAAATGCATATATTCAAATGGGAGCATTCATAATCAACGGAAAGCCTTCTCGGACCCTGGGAATGGGAAAGAAGACTTGCCCAAGTTTTAACTTTCACGTTCTCATTCTCGGGCTTGGCATATTGGATCCATATTGTGCATATTAGACCTTCGCTGTAGAGGTTAATCTAGGCAGCCGTGACATGAAACAGCTGCTAGTGCTCTCTATACTCACAAGCTGGAAACAGGAAACTGGAAGAAATTAGTAGCATATGTACCTACTTTGGTGTTCTGTGATATGTGCATCCTAACCTAAAATCCTGATACCGCAGATCCATTGAGCATTGGTTCTTATAGTGAAAGGGTCATCTATAGTTTGTTTACATGTAACTCAAAACTGGCTATTGCCTAAAAAAAATCTGATGTGTTACACTCACATGACTTTCTCTACTCTTGTACAAACTATGTTTACAAACGCTTATTCTCCATCTACTTCATGTTAATCGAGATAAACATTTGCAGAGTCTATCTTATTGCAAATTTTCTTGTAGATGTAAGGGGATAATATATTTACAAGGGCAATTTGGAAATACAGTAGCCTTTAAGCACATACATATCTCTTAATAGCTGGTTGCTAGGTGCAGCACCATTCCCCCTTTGCCACAGATTAATACTCTTTGCATATTCAAGAAAAAAAATGAATAACGAATTCCCATTTGAGAAAATAAGTATTGAAAGATTTAAGGGAATAGCAAGCAATATCTCGAAAATGGTTCACTCAACAAATAAAGTGTATATGACATAAATTGTGTATTTTAACGCAATCTACATTTTTTGTGTAGTAAAATTTTGTCTATCTCTTATGGTTTACCAGTTATGCAAAAGTCGTTCACAATGAAGAATACTTTTGGAGACATTCCCAGAAAATTCAAGATATACATTTTATTTGTCATAAAAATATCTTAAACATATGATATTTTAATCAAAATCGTTAGAGCCGTTTTTGAGAAAATTAAAATTTTCGAAAAATGTTCCATGTAAAGGGTAATCTGGGGTGGGGGGATTTTCTTGAAAACCTTCGTGTCGCATCCTTGGAAGATACTGAACCTAAATACCAAGTTTGGTGTTTATCCGACTGTTCGTTTCTGAGTTATGCTGTTCACAGACAGACACACACACTGACATGTTTCCAAAAATGCTTTTTTTGGATTCAGGGTGTCTCAAAACATGTATTTCCGGTGAAATCTCGGTATCGAATTTTTGAGTGGAATACAATACTTCCCCTACTTACTGTACGTAGTAGAGAAAGTAACAATGACAAAAGCTGCAAAGGACAGAAAAAACCGGTAGAAATTAACAAAGAACAATAAACAAGTTTAATGTATGCCATTGTATAAATGAAAGCTTGTTACAACTAGAGGAATCAGAAATGTAACGGATGCGCATTTAGATAAAGTTTACTATATTAAATTTTGACATTCGCTAACCCATATTATGTTGTCTAAATTGGAAGTAGGTGAAAAAATACTAGTCAGATAAAAACAAATGAAATCCCAAAGCGCAAAATCGACTTTCACTTTGTGATCGAGATGATCATCAATATGTATTCCTTTCTCATTGCCGGGCTGTTGTGAACCAAAATCTTTTATGCTGCATTGCTTTCCGCTCCCATTTCTGTTCTCGTTACCGTTCTCAGGCGGTTGTGAACCAGCCTTCACATGACAAATAAGATGTATATCTTGAATTTTCTGAGAATAGCCTGTTAAGTCCTCTTCATTAGAAAGGAATTTTATATAATCTTGTATAACTGGTAAACATTAGGCTATAGACGAAAATGTACTACACAAAAAATATATTTGAAATTTATTTGAAATAACCTTTTTTGTGGCATCAGGCATTTCCAAAATATCTGTTATTAATGGTTCGATCTTTTCAATACTTTGTCATTCTTTTAAATCCCATCAGTTTTCAGTTGTTTCTTGTGATATCATGAAAAGAGTATGAAATTTTAAAGCCAGCATATTGTGTCCAGTTAAACGTTTCACTATCGCTGTTCCCTTTGTACACTAACGAAAGGTGTAATATAGCTATTTCTGCAAAGTTTATCTCTATTAAAATGAACTAGAAAAATAAACTTTCATAAGAATAATTTGTATACCCAATAATAAACATTAATGAGTAGAGAAAGCTTGTGAATGTAACACATCAGATTTCTTTTACTTCCAATTTCCTCAAAAAATGTTTCTTGTAAACAACTAGTACACAGTTTTGTTAAGTGTTTTATGCTGATTTATACCCTATAAATTATAATTAATTATCCCTTTAGTGTGAAACTATGTAAAAAACTAAAAAGGATCCATCTTGATTCAACTGTCATATTAGAAACAGCTGTAACTTGAGTTGCTGATTTTGGAGACTATATCAGCCATCTGTAATGATTTAGTGTGTTTTTACTGCTCAGAAGTTTTGAGACTGTGGAGCTTTTGTTTTTTGTTTTATTTATAATGAAAATGAAATAAATGTATTAGGTACACTTACTTCCATTTATGCCATCACCACAGCTTCAGGCTGCATTCTACTGGCCTTCACAGGTGGTGTATCTGTTTACCTTTTCATGTATGCAATTGTGTCCTGTTTTATGTGCACAATTCTAGATTATTCACATATGTATATATAGCTTTGAGCAATAGCTTTACTCATCATCTCATCACTTATAATAACCATATTTTAATACATAATTAAACAAAACCCGGTTTTTCATAATATCTCCACAACAAAATATTTTTAATGGCAGCATAATGGAAAGCTGAAATAAATTATACTTTTTAATCTCAAAGAGGACATATTTAGTAGATATCATTGGAATCATCTGACCAATCCAAATATATAACTAAATAAAACACTGTTTTGCACAATTTCTGCATAAAAAAATATTTTTAATGAGAATATAATGTAAAACTGAAGTAAATTATACTTTTTACTCTCAAGGAGGACACATTTACTAGACATGATTTTAATAATCTGTCCAGTACCATTCTTGTCCAATACCTAATTTAGGCATGAAGCACTGGCTCTGGAAGAACTCTGGCTCTAAACATAAATGTTCCCAAATTTCATGACAGTGTTCCTAGAGGGTGATGAGTGATCAGAGGCAGCTAAATCAGATATTGGACAAGAATGAAGATTGGGCAGATTATTAAAATAATGTCTAGTAAGTGTGTCCTCTTTGGGGCTAAAAAGTATAATTTACTTTAGTTTTACATTATGTTGTCATTAAAAATACCTTTTCATGGAGAAATTATGCAAAACAGTGTTTTATTTAGTTGTATATTTAGATTGGACAGATAATTCCAATAATGTCTAATAAATGTCTTTGAGAGAAAAACATGTGATATATTTCAGTTTTATATTATGTTGCCATTAAGAATATTTTTTGTGGAGATATTGTGCAAAACAGGGCTTTATTTAGTTATATATTTAAACATGGTTATTATAAGTGATCAGTAAAGCTAATGCTTAGCTATATATTCATATGTGAATTATTTAGAATTGTGCACGTAAAACAGGATAGCACTGCAAGAGCAAAAAGGTAAATAGATACACACACCTCCTCTTTGCTATACGTACACCACCTGTGAAGACCAGTAGAATGTTTCCCAAAGCTGTGGTGGTGACATAAATGGAAGCGAGTGCACAAATAAGAACAGTAACATACATGACAAACAGAAAAACAAATTAAATTACATGACTAAAATGTTTATACAAATGTATCTCCCAATCATAAAGCATCTTAAGATGGTCATTAGAAAAATGTTTTAACTGGTGGATGTTAAAATGTTTTTAATGTCTCAGTGTGAAAAAGTATGGAAAAACACATTGTATTGTTGCACAGTTGTTTGATTCAACGCCCAAATTAAATATAATTTTGAAATTAATGTGCAAATAAATACTAAATATCTAACGCAGTATTCCAAAAGAAAAGAAAATTTGTGATGTCAAATATAAAACATGCATTAAAAAAAAAAACACAAACACACACACACACACACACACACACACACACACACACACACATGCATGCACACACAGATTTTTTTTTAAGATTCTTGTGGTTGATAATATTTCCACTGGTACAGCAACAATCAAAGTGACAGAACAAAATTAGCATGTGCAATATAATACATATTCAAGGTTACCACTGCCAAGACTCAGACTTAATAAATGTAGGCTTCAAACTGTCACCTGTAAAAGCGGTCGACTTAAAACACCCTAGTTGACTCTAGGCAGGTTGATGATGGTATTATCATCACCATTATCATCACCAACTGAGCCCACCTTCATGATCCATGTATAACTTCATTTTTCTTTAGCAGCCTCTACCATAGGTTTCTTAACCTGCCGTTACTCTGGGGTAGACCCCAATAGCAGAATTTTCTCTTGACTTATCTTCCCAAAGCCAAAGAAACTTCAATTGCAGGTTCCTGCACTTTCCTTGACAAAAGTTCTCTTGGAATTCCCAGAAGAGCTCTCCAGAATGAATACACAAGATTGCTTTATTGGTCCCACAAATAGTAAGGAAAATTGTTGATCCACATAGGCACAGCCCTACATTCCTATGTAAGGGTAAATACAACTAAAAAGTCACCCTGTCTCTCACAGGCTCTGTAGCAACATATCTCCCATGTGCTATGCACTCCTTTGGCACAGATTAAAACTTATGTCACACATAACACCTTGTGTTTGGGGAGTTGGCCCATGGGCCCTTTTCAATATATTCAGACACATACCCACCAATAAGAAACTAGTGGGCCCCCAGCTGTCTGCCATCTGACAATGCATCCAATACACAACCAAGGATTCAAGAGAAAAATATGTTGCAAACATTTATTGTTAACCTTTACAACTTAGGAATTGTTATAATTGATGCACTATCTTTTTGGCATAATTAGCATTGACATTACAACAAATACTGATGAAGTGTTGGTTTAACATCCCTCAAGCTACATTTGTCAATGATCAGTAAAATCAAGCATTAAGTTTCTAACACGGAGTAACAAACTATCTCTCTGCCACATTGCACAGGTCATTGTACATAATTCCTAATGGTGCAACGCTGATGGAAACCTTCCTGGCTTTTCAGATGCAATGTTGAGCGCCAAATGCACCAAATAGTTCATTCCTTTAGATGGTCAAGGTAGCTGATCATTCTACACCTCCCACTTAATGCATTCCAATGCAAAAAAGTTGAGAGGTATAAGATCCATAGAAAATGAAGCCCAAATGCATCGTAATTCCTTACCAGTCTGCTTAAATGTAAATGTGATACCCAAATACTTGTGAAAAATATGTATGAAATGAGGGGGAACTCCTTGAAAAGCAACCATTTCCAAATACCATCTTGCTGAGGGAACATCTCCTTATCGATACTGTCTGTCACTATTGGTTCTGCAAGGAAGCTCAACTCCACTGGCCACATAAGGAGAACTCTGAGAACTGTAATGGGTTATGCTGCTCTGTGTTAAGGGCTTTATTTAGTCTATTGGTTTGTATCTAATACGTATTTATTCTTAAAAATGTATTGAAACTTTATAAAACTTCTGTATATAGCATTTGTTCTTGATTTGCCTTGGAGGCCTTGTCAGATAGTATAAGAATCAAACAAGGGAGCTTGTGTATCACCAATAGTATTTAAACTTTAGGTTCTAAAGGCAATGGAAAATTAGAAAGAAAGCTGCAGCAGTAAGGTTATGATACAGGAAAAAATCTGTGTGTACATTATTGTTTGCAGATGATCCATTAGTAATAGCAGAGGATTATTATGATTTAAACGATATGTTTAGAAAATTTAAAGAAGAGTACATTGGGAACTAAAAATAAATTTGGATAAGACTACATGATAATTGGTAATGAAGTAAATAATTTAATTTTTGAAGAAACAGGAGAATTGTTCAAAGGTTGTGAAGAATATAAATACATAGGTTTTAAAATTACAAAAGATGGTCGACATAAAGCAGAAGTATAGCAAAGAATTGCAAAAGAACAACAATAAAAAGATTAAATGGAATATTATAGGATAAACACTTTTTTAAAACAACATATATAAATTTATATAAAACACTAAAGGAATGTGATCACTTACGTAACAGAATTTTTTGTTATTAGTTTCAAAAGTATAAAAATAGATTTCTCAGCACATCTGCTCAATGTTCAAAATTAGAAATTATGAGACAGATGGAGTACCAAAATTCAATAATTACTTTTATCCATTGTCAGTAGCTAACTTGGTATGGACAAGTTTGATGGATGAAGGATGAAAAACTCCTGTGACAGATTTTGGAATGGATACCAGCAAGAAGAAGAAAGAGGAGAAGACCAAGGGTTACATGGATGAAAGAAGTTATCAAAGAAATGCATCAGAAAGGATTAGACATCAGAGATTGGGAAGATAGGGAAACATGGAGAAGATAATTTAGGCAAAGGAAGATGTATCAACATTGTTAATATTGAGATAGATGTGTTGTTTACGTAATTTATTAAGCTTCATGCATTGGAAGCCTAACTTGAAGAAGTATTGTTCTTGGAGTTTATTTTGTTTAAGAAGTTTGCAACATGCTTTGGGCGTCGGTTTGAATTTGTTGATTACGTAATAGTTAATGCTGTTACACAATATGCTGCTACGTACAAGAAGCTGATTTTAAGATGTAATTTTGTTGTTACACTCCAAGTTTTACACTATAATATTTAACTTTGTTATTAAAACTGCTTCTATATATTATTTATGTTTGAATTTTTCTCGGCTGTGTCAGTAATGTTGGTAGAGTCATGTATTTCTTAGGCAGGGCGTGGTGCAACAAGAATGTAGACTTACACAGATTTTTAAGTTTTTAAAACTCACTTCTTTTATTATCCTTTGCACAATTTAATAAAGCACTATACTTTTTAAGAGCTGTGAGATTCTTTAATACTTTCACTTAGCGCATATACATATTTTACGATTCACACGTAATATTTCTGTAGAGAACACATCTTCCATCTGGCCACTACCAAGGTTTGCCAGCAACTGAACATTATTTCAACCGTTAAACCCATAAGCTTCGGTATTTCAAGTCTCTGATTGGCTAATTCTAGTCCAATAGAATAACTGCATTTTACTTAAAGCTTTTTCTTTGCTGTTGATTGGCTAATTTTAAACTGTTACAGAAATTACATTATCGTTGCTATAATCATGACTAGTAACTTTCAAACTCTCAAACTCATTATTGCTACAAGGTTACCTCATTATTACCTCATTGTTAGCAACTTAAAACTTATTATTCTCACAGCTCTTGCATTATTAAAGTATGTAATGTATTTACATAACATTATTAAAACATGTTTACAATAAATATAGGCATTTGCAATGACTGTTACATACAATTTAAATAATTATTACATACATATTGTTTCAAGGCGGGCTGTTATTGAATTTACTTATTATAAAAATACAATTGAAATTATTCAGGTATTAAAATACTGGCTCAATATCAAAATTGTTGTTGGAATCAAACAGTGAAGCAGTTTGTAAAAAACACTCAATAGAAAACTGGAGTCAACTTAAACACTCTTATTAGCTTTACTCACGTATATATTTTGCAGAACATGTATCATGAGCATGAGCTCACATCACCGACTGCCGTACAATGCGAGCACATTGCTGACAATACCTGTTCTGCAAAATAAATAGGTGAGTGAAGCTATTAAGAGCATTTATTGATTGTTTTCAATATGTTTATAATAAAAACAAGGGAAGTTTATTGCTCAGTTGGTTATCCAGCTCATGTGGAAAGAGATTGACATGGAGAGCCAAAGGTGGCATTACTTTTAGATTTGATTCGTCTTTCTATCTTTAACCCATATGCAATTAGTATGAAGAGGAACAAGTTTCTTCATGTAAACAATGTTATTTTAAATATCTGCCCCAGTTTTGCATTAACTTTTTATTGCTCTTTCTTGTAGGGTGTCTTCTGGTATTTGAATGCGTACAACTTTTGTCACTAAGATACAGTATCTGTTTGCAGTTGTGTCCAGTTAATGTGGCTGATAGAGTGAACCTTGGTTTACTGCCTTCAAGCCAGCAAGGCTGGAGAGCAGCTTGTCTCGCATTACGTACCTCAACTGGTGGAGTTCTTCACATTCATGAGAACGTCACTTCAGGAACTGATAGACTGTTGCCAAGTGTTGATTCTAGCCAGCAGTATTTCCTTCAGTACATCAATAAATATTTAGATTCCTGCAAGACATGCTCCGAATTGGTTTTAGCCAGTCACTTAGAAGGAAATACAAGCATATTAAATGTAAACTTGTTTCAATGTTTTCCTCATAAGCAAACACATATTTCTGCCAAACTTGATGGAAGGACAATTTCTTGGAAGAAACCAGAATGGAAACTGTGGGCTTTTCACGTATGTCACATAATTTGGAGTATTCTGCAGGAGATATCAGAAACCAGCCATATTAATGCCATATGGAAAATCACTGTAACGAATCTTCATTATGTCAAATCTTATGCTCCGCATGTTGACCATCTTGTGTTGGACCTGAAATGTGTCCCATACAAGTCAGAACTTGCTGAAAATGTTAATGTATGTTAAATAAAAACTATGTCATTGGATATACATATGCAGAAACTTAATAAAGTGAAGTGATGAGTAATAATAATAATACACCAAGTCAGGTTTAAATACACAAACTTCACTAAGCTACACATCTACTTTGTGTAAGTATGGAAACATGTTTTTAGGATAGTTATCTCATCCTCAGTTAGGCTCTGACTGCTGCATCATCCTCTCCTGTTGCTGGTGATGGTTAGAGAAAGCAAGTAATTAGATCCCTCCCCTTAGGAATTTCAAAGCTCATTTCCCTAGCAATTTTTTCACAATGAAAAATTTTTTTCCAGGTGGTTAATTCATGGGATTAGTCTATGGCTTTGAGCAAAGTGATATTACTTTTTAATGTTGTAGCCAGTGTTCCAAAAATGTGATACTATTGCAGATTTGTCTACTTGTTTGTATTTGCACCATTTCTTTGCTACACAGTTAAAGTGATGAAGTCTTGTGGTCATCATCGTCTTCTCCTTCAGAGTATCATTGGTTATTCAGTGGTTAATGAGTTTTGAAGTAATTAATTGAATGGTATATTATTGGGTTCCCTGGCTACTCATTAAAGGTTGTGGTTGAGCATGGATATGGAGTTTCAGGTTGTGCTTATAACTTGGTTATGTGGTTTTTGTAGTAGTTGTTGTTGTTATTGTTGTTATTATTATTATTATTATTATTATTATTATTATTATTATTATTATTATTATTATTATTATTATTAATCATTGTGCTAACTAGTGCAGCATGTTTAGTGTAAATTTTGAGATAATTCTGGCTGCCTCCTAAATTTTTCCAGTTTTTATACTCCCACTGCTCCAGAATATTCCATAATTTCTTGTCATTTCGTTGGTTGAACTTAAGCACAATTCCTACACTCAGATTTGATATCCTACACTACTGTTTTCCTATGGGCTAGAATCAAATCATGTGATCTCTAACTTGAATACATATTTGAATGTAACATTGACTCAACTGTTTTTCCCCTGATTATGCAATCTTTGATTCTTCCCTTAAACAGATGTTGCTAATATGTGACTGAACAATAGCCTCTGCTACTTAACTTTCTCTTTTCTTAACAAACTCTGCAAATGCAACTGATTTAGCTCTGAAAGTTTCCCATTTAAAAACTCGCATCTCCATAATGTAAAGAAATTACAAATATATGAGGGTTAGCCAGAAAGTAATGCCTCCTATTTTTTCTCTCTTGTAATTATGAACAAAATTAAATGAAAATTACATAGCATGATAGCCATAACATACAGGGTCAATTTGTCACTTTTCGGTGTATTCTCTGTCTTTTTCCACTGTTTTGGTCCATATGGAAACAAGGGCATGTATTCTAGTGCGGTAAAAATCAGTCTTTCTTCCTTAGCCATTGGCGCACAGACTTGTATTATTATTATTATTATTATTATTATTATTATTATTATTATTATTATTATTATTATTATTATTATTATTATTATTATTATTATTCACTTTATTCAAAGTGAATCCACAATGAACTTCCTTTAGTGGCCCGAATAGATGGAAAGCTGATGGAGGTAAGTCAGGGCTGTATGGTGGATGGGGCAAGACTTCCCATCCAATTTGCGCAATCTGTTGAGTGGTGCAAAGATTGGTATGTGGTTTTGCATTGTGCAAAAGAAGAACATCTGCCATAGCTATTGATGGGTGACCTCATTGAAGGCATGCTTTAAGCTTCTTGAGGGTGCTGATGTACTGGATAGAATTTACTGTGCACCCCTGAAGCAAAAATTTAACCAGAATGACACCCTGCTCATCCCAAAACACTGTCACCATAACTTTCCTTAGCAGTCGCACAGTTTTGAATTTTTTCTTCCCCAACGAGAATGTGTGATGCCATTCCACTGACTGCCTTTTCAGTTCAGGTTCAAAAAAATGAACCCAAGTCTCGTCTCGAGGCACAATTTTTGCCAAGAATGCCTCTCCCTCCACATTGAAGCACTGCAAGAGATTAGAGCTATTGTTATTCTTGTCTCTTTATTGTGGTCGGTTAACATTCTTGGTAAGCATTGTGCACAAACTTTTGAGTACCTCAGTTTTCCAATACTCTCCATCTCACTTGCCTTTACCAATGGAGAGCATAAGAAACAATTCATCTATTGTTACCCCACAGTCTTCACGAATAATCTCAACTCACTGAATTTTGTTTGTGGTCACTGAGTTGCTGACTTCTGCCTCGTTTCATCAACCAATGATGTTTGCCCTTCAGCTTCTCTGTGCCGTCATCACCCATCGTCTAACAGTACTATCATCTACTGTTGCATCCTTATAAACATTTTTCACTTTTCATGAATGCAAATGGGTGTTTCACCTTCTGCATTCAAGAATTCTATCACAGAACACTGCCTGATATGTACATCAATGTCCGCCGTTTATAACAGACCGCAGTGCTTCCACCTGTTATCTTGGGAAGCTGTTATTGCAGTGGATTGTAGAAGAAGGTTTGAGAAATCACACCAAACTCAAAGTTTTTTACATAACTAATGTATTTAAGGATAAAAAAAGATAGAAGGCATTACTTTCTGACTAACCCTTGTATATTTACATGTTTCTCCTATACCACTAGACATTCATTAATATAAAATATGGCAATAAGTACATAATTTTATCATTGGTTAGCATACTCATGCTATAGGTTTTATATTTAAATTAACTATAATTTATTATTAATGATGATTGGTAATTTGGTTTGATTACCACTAATTATCAGGATAAAGTTTCGGCTTCATATTTGTTATTTCTGAGGTGCTCTTTTTTAGATTCTGATGTTTTTCCTGTGTGAACTTAACTGCAATCTACACAATCAGTAAAGTTTACATAGGAAAAACAAAATGGAATCTAAAAACCAGGCACTAAAAAGAGCACCTCAGAAATATCAAATACAAACAAGTGAACAAATCTGCAATATCATCACATCCTTGGAACAATGGCTACAACTTTCAAAGTAGTATAACTTTGCTCAAAGCTGTAGACCGTGAATTAACTGTATGGGAGAAGATTTTCACTTTAAAAAGCAGACACCTGGTAATGAACTTTCAAATCCCTCCCTAAGGAGAGGCACCTAATTAGTTGCTTCTTTCAACCATCACTAGAGAATAGACCAGTAACAGGAGAGGATGATGCGGCATCAGGGTGAAGTAATTACTCCAAAAACTGTTTCTATACTTACACAAGGTAAATGTGGAGTTGTGGTGAAGTTTGTGTAATACACTCACTCATGTATTATTATTATTATTATTATTATTATTATTATTATTATTATTATTATTATTATTATTATTATTATTATTATTATTATTATTATAATTATTGTGCTGCTGCCACTGCAAAAAGCTTTTTTTTTTATTCAGGGGATCTCAAAACATGTATTTCCGGTGAAATCTCGGTATCAAATTTTTGGGTGGAATACAATACTTCCCCTACTTACTATACGTAGTAGAGAAAGTAAAAAGCATTTTTGGAAACATGTCCGTGTGTGTATCTGTGAACAGCATAACTCAGAAACGAACAGTCGGATAAACACCAAACGTGGTATTTAGGTTCAGTATCTTCCAGAGATGCGACACGAAGGTTTTCAAGAAAATCCCCCCACCCCAGACTACCCTTTACATGGAACATTTTTCGAAAATTTTAAATTTCACAAAAATGGCTCTAATGATTTTGATTAAAATATCATATGTTTAAGATATTTTCATGACAAATGAAATGTATATCTCGAATTTTCTGGGAATGTCTCCAAAAGTATTCTTCATTGTGAACGACTTTTGCATAACTGGTAAACCATAAGAGATAGACAAAATTTTACTACACAAAAAATGTAGATCACGTTAAAATACACAATTTATGTCATATACATTTGTTTTGTTGAGTGAACCGTTTTCGAGATATTGCTTGTTATTCCCTTGAATTTTCCAATACTTATATTTTTTCTCAAATTCGTTATTCATGTTTTTTACGTCCTGGACATGCAAAGAGAATGGAATGTGCCACATAGCAACCAGCGCTTAAAATATTTGACTATCGCTTAAAACCTACCATATTCCCCTTGCATCTGCAAGAAAATTAGCAATAAGGTTGACATCTCGATAAACATGAAGCATATGGAGAATAAACGTGTGTAAAAATAGTTTGTACAAGAGTAGAGAAAGTCATGTGAGTGTAACACATCAGATTTTTTTAAGGAGTATTAAATGCCTGTTCTTACTGCATATGACACCACAAGTAGTGGATAATGATATGATACATGAAATGATAATTGGGAAGGAAATCTTACATGCCCGAGTTTAAAGTTCCTCCCTAGACTTGCCAGATATGACAGCTGAAGAAAACATAGAAAAAGCCTCAGTCAGGGAGGACATTCCTGGGGGATTTGAACTGCAGACTCCTGTTCGAGGCCGTGCCTTAATAACCATGGCTACTTGTGTTGGTATACCTTGTAGGTGAAATGCAAAACAGTGTACATCAAATCTTCTGATGGACTTGCAGCAAGTAGCACTTGTCAAAGAGCAAAATCGGAATCATTAAGTTAAACTCTCAACACATCATATGTTGAATCTTAAGTGCGAGCAAAAGCATATGAAATAGTTTCTCATCTAAAACACCTGATGTGATACGTTCACATGACTTGCTCTACCAATGACAAATTCAAATACATTCATTAGGTATATATTATACTATTTATATAAAAGCGATTTTTCTATAATCCATGTTATGTTACAATATATTTTTGTAGCGAGTGCTTTCTTACAATATGTGCAAGCCGTATTTAAATTTAAAATTATGACACATCACTGTTACTAGCTTTTAAATCTTCAAAATTAGTCAGTATTTAAATGTTTATTCTTGGTAACAAGCTCTTGTGATGTAAAGAAAAGAAAGGTAAAATTTCAAGCATATCCATTGCAACATGGAATACTTGAAAATGGCTAGCACTACGAAAAAATGTACTAGACATAAATTGTATATTTTGATGAGCTCTGCATTTTTCCTGCAGTAAGGTTTTGTCTATATTTCAAGGTTTCCTAGTTATACAAAATTCATCAAATAAAGGGAACTTCTAGGTTATTCAGAAAATTAAAAATATCCTTTTATTTCTCATGTTGATATATCAAACACATATTAATCAAAATTGTGAGCCATTTTTGAGAAAATAAAAAATAACAAAATATTTTTCATGTAAAGTATATTTTGGTTTGTGGGGATTTTCTTGAAAATGTCACATCCTTGAAGGTTTGGTATTTTTTTAACTTTTTATTTTTTACTTATGCTGTTCACAAACACACACACACGACCTTTTTATAAAAACACATTATTTCCTTTTTGAGATATGTGTGTAAAGGGGACTTCTAAAACATGTATCTTGGATAAAATCTTGACATCAAATTTTTGTAGGGAAGACAATACTTCCTCTGCCAAAACCAGAGCATGGAAAATGTGATGGGACTTATTAAAGAATGTCACCTTTCAACCTAATCTGTGTCTATAAACATAAATTGATTGGGAAGTTAAAACAATTACCAGCCACAGCAGGTTGTAGAATTAGCTTTCTTTTACAGCTGGATTAGCAGTGAGCAGAGTTAAAGTGCTTGGTGCTAATGTCTGGCTTGTTCTCCCATTCACTATCTTGTTTGTGTATGTTTAACTACACTGCCACTTGCTGCACAGTTAGCCATGATCGCAACATAAACAATACTGCATTGGTATGACTGTTGCTTTGCTCCAGTAAACAACTCAGAAGTATGGATCACTGCTGGCCATGATAAGAAATAGAAGCTAATTATTTAAATTTGTTTAAATGGTACTATTACTAAAATACTGTGCTTATTCACCATCTTTATTATTTGACGCACACAAATGGTGATACTACATCTATAGTGCAGTAACTGTTTTATTTGCTTGAAGGATGTGCTGCAGCAAAAGCACATGCATTTATTTACACCAGAATCCTTTCTTGGGTAGGTTGAGTGTAGTATTGAGATAGGTCCACAATATGTAGTGGTGTATTGTAATAAATATTCCCATCTGTTGTAAAATCTTGCTTGTTGCAAGAGAGAGATAATTTTGTGAAGAAATTAAAATTAAATTGAGTTTTATTAATGGATTGTTTAACTGCTGTGGTCCTTAGCGTCCCATTCTATATTGGGCGTGAAAGACCCAAAGTTTTGCTCAGAGACCTCTTTTATCTGGCTTGAGGCTCTTTTACGTGCCGTAAATCTAGGACACGGAACCACCGGCTTTACTTACCTTCCGAAGGAAGCCATGCTAAGGATTTTTACACCTGAAAAATCCATTGCCCTCTGCTGGGTTTGAACCTTGGGAACTAGAGGCTAGCATGGTAGCCCTAGACCATGGAGGACGACATTCATATGGTGAAGTTCATATGACCAGTCTCATAAAAAGTTCCAAGTTTTAGGCTAGTGGTTGCAGATATGAAGCTGAAATGTTGTATATAAGATTGATTTATATTGTACAGGGGTTAGGTAAAATAAATTGTTTCTTCAGTTTCTTAAACTGAAAAAAACATTTTATTAATGCGGGGTGGACCACCACCCTTTGCTTTCAGAACAGCTTCAATCCCTATTGTAATCGATCCATATAATGTATGAATTCTTTCTAAGTGCATTTTATACCACTCATCCCACAAGGGCTTAATGATGTGAAGATTCAGCTGGCCATGGAAGATGTTTAGCTTCTTATGCTCTTCAAACAACTTGCTACACATCCAACAGTATGAACAAGGGCATTGTCATCTTGAAATAATGCGTTGCCTAAAGGAAACAATATTTGCACCAAAGTGTACATGGTCCCCAAGAATATCACTGTAGACATTAGCATCACTTTACCAGTCAATGTGATGTTAGGACCTACAGAAAACCAAGATATTGCAGCCCAAGCATGACTGGTCCTCCACTATGCCTAACAACAGGCGTTAAAGAGTCAGGATCATAAGCTTCTTTAGGCTGTCTCCAAACATATAATTTGCTAGTGACAGGGAAAAGTGAAAGATTATCCATCAGACCATATCACATTTTTCCATTCATCAGCTGACCAGATTGATAACACCACTGCTTTCTCTTTATTGCATTAGTCTGTGAGATTAGTGGTTTGGCAATTGCTGCTCTGCAATGTATTCCTAACTTGTAAAACTCTTTCGTCACAGTTCTGGTAGAAACAGGTTGCCTGATTACATGTGTTCAGTTCTGCAGTCACTCTAGCTGCAGTAGTTTTAAGTGGTCTTGATGAAGTCCTCTTTAAGGCTCTTTCGTTTAGCTTCTGTTTGCGACTACTGCTTCTTTTTGCAGATGATATTTTACCTTCTGACAAGTGTGCTGACAGAAACTTGGAAACTGTATTTCTTGAAATCTTTAATAGATGTGCAGTTTCATCACTGTAGATCCCGCTAACCTGCACCAACAATTTGACCCCTTTGAAAGTCTGAAAGATCTTTCATTGTCCTGTTGTTCATACTTTCAGCACAACTAAAAAACTTGTCTTGTTCTGTCTGGCTATTGCAAACCATGAAAGTTGGCTATGTGATAGTTACGGAAGCGAGAGATCACTTGTAAAAATAGAGGAGATAAAACAACTCAGTTTCATTTGGATGTGTGTTGCAAAACGAAATAACACCTTACAAATTGTAACTGATAAAGGGAACGGTGACAATGGAAACTGGCGGAGGCCAGTAGGGTAAACCATATGTAGAGTAGACAAAAATACGGTTGTGGCTACGGAATGTAAAGGACATGCAAAAAAAAAAAAAAAAAAAAAGCTATTTAAGATCCCCATATTGACTACATTCACACGCATTGGAAGCTCGCAGGTGAATACGGTGTAGGTAGGCAAGTTTCAAAGCCACATTTAAGAGAGTGCGGAAATAATAGTACGCAATTTTAGGAAGTGAGGTATGCGTGAAAAAAAGTGTAAAGTGCAACGAACTACTGCTGGCAGCATATTCTGTGTGATTGCGTGTAGTAATATCTCCAAAGAATTGAGTTTTATTTATGGATGATACCATAGGTCTTAGTGTACCATTCTATATTGGGCGTGAAAAACCGAAAATTTTGCTCAGAGGCCTCTTTATCATGCTTGAGGTTCTTTACGTGCCGTAAATCTAGGACACAGGACCACCGGCTTTAGTTCCCTTCAGAAGGAAGCCATGCTAAGGATTTTTTACGCCCGAAAACATCCATCGCCCTCCGCTGGGTTTGAACTCGCGACCTCGGGAACTGGAGGCTAGTATGGTACCCCTAGATCGCGGAGGACGGCGTAATATCTTCGAGGTCATGTCGCAGGGAGCTGTCAAGAGGTCAGGTGTGGTAGGAGAAAAAGTCGCCATTCCAGCGGCATTATCGACTATCTCATTTCTTGGTGTCTGCGTATCCAAACTGAATAGAAAGGGAACGGGATAATAGATTAAGAATTTCATCGATTTGACGTTTAATATGGCGATGCGTACGATTGAAGGCAAACAAAAGGCTAATACATTCCGAAAAAATTAAAAACCCGGGACGGAGGTTGCCGTTTATGAGTTTATGTGTGTTATAAAGAGTTATCGCCTCAGCGGTGTAAATAGATATATAATCAAATAAGCGCCACGTGTGTGTTGTCCTCCGTGGACTAGTGGTACCGTGCTAGCCTCTAGTTCCCAAGGGTTCAAATCCGGCGGAGGGCGATGGATTTTTTCGGGCGTAAAAATCGTTAGCACGGCTTCCTTCGGAAGGGAAGTAAAGCCGGTGGTCCCGTGTCGTAGATTTACGGCACGTAAAAGAACCTCAAGCCTGATAGAGAGGCCTCTGAGCAAAATTGCCGGTGTTTCACGCCCAATATAGAATGGGACGCTAAGAACCATAGTAGTTAAAGAGCGTCAATAAATAAAACTCAATTTACGTGTGTTTTCCGTGGGTAGTCCAGATATAAACGCCCGAACTAACTCCTGAAGAGTTTGGATCACTTCCGCCAACATATGAAAAAAAAAAAAAAAAAAGTAGTCAGTCCTGTCTAATATTTAATTCTGTTATATGAATTTGTTTAAAAAACTAAGTTCTACTGCGATTTAAAGTATTGCACTGTAGAGTTAAAACGATTCAGAGCAGAAAATAAGTAATCCTCCTTACACTACAATCTATGTTGGTGGCTTTTGTTCGCGCGTCACATAATCACAGTGCACGTGATATACTTTGGTGTTCTGTGCCTTAGTGCTCATGAGCGTAGAAGCAGTATTGCCAGCACTTCCTCGCAAATAATGGCTAGATGGTATCTTTAAAAATGCATTATTTAACAAACAAGAAAAAGCTAGATATAATTGGCGTCTAAAACTGCCTATATTTTGTTTGCAGAAGTTAAACCCCAATAAGGCATTCTAAATGTCATAACTGATTAGGTAATTCCATAATATTTCAATATTGTAAAAGAATAATTTGTTTAATATAAAATTTTAATGGAATAAGGTATATTACTTTCTCTACTACGTATAGTAAGTAGGGGAAGTATTGCATTCCACCCAAAAATTCGATACCGAGATTTCACCGGAAATACACGTTTTGAGACCTCCTGAATCCAAAAAAATCTGATGTGTTACACTCACATGACTTTCTCTACTCTTGTACAATCTATTTTTGCAAACGCCTATTCTCCAAATGCTTCATGTTAATCGAGATATCGAGATGTCAATCTTATTGGTAATTTTCTTGTAGATGCGAGGGGAATATGGTAGCTTTTAAGCGATAGTCAAATATTTTAACGCTGGTTGCTATGCGGCGCATTCCATTCTCTTTGCATGTCTAGGACATAAAAAAATGAATAACGAATTTGAGAAAAAGTATAAGTATTGGAAAATTTAAGGAAATAACAAGCAATATCTCGAAAACGGTTCACTCAACAAAAGAAATGTATATGACATAAGTTGTGTATTTCAACGCGATCTACATTTTTTGTGTAGTAAAATTTTGTCTATCTCTTATGGTTTACCAGTTATGCAAAAGTCGTTCACAATGAAGAATACTTTTGGAGACATTCCCAGAAAATTCGAGATATACATTTCATTTCTCATGACTTTATCTTAAACATATGATATTTTCATCAAAATCGTTAGAGCCATTTTTGAGAAAATTAAAATTTTCGAAAAATGTTCCATGTAAAGGGTAGTCTGGGGTGGGGGGATTTTCTTGAAAACCTTCGTGTCGCATCTCTGGAAGATACTGAACCTAAATACCAAGTTTGGTGTTTATCCGACTGTTCGTTTTTGAGATATGCTGTTCACAGACACACAGACACACACACACACACAGACACACACACGGACATGTTTCTAAAAATGCTTTTTTTGGATTCAGGAGGTCTCAAAACATGTATTTCCAGTGAAATCTCGGTATCGAATTTTTGGGTGGAATGCAATACTTCCCCTACTTACTGTACGTAGTAGAGAAAGTAAAAAGCATTTTTGGAAACATGTCCGTGTGTGTGTCTGTGTGTGTGTGTGTCTGTGTGTGTGTCTGTGAACAGCATAACTCAAAAACGAACAGTCGGATAAACACCAAACTTGGTATTTAGGTTCAGTATCTTCCAGAGATGCGACACGAAGGTTTTCAAGAAAATCCCCCCACCCCAGACTACCCTTTACATAGAACATTTTTCGAAAATTTTAATTTTCTCAAAAATGGCTCTAACGATTTTGATTAAAATATCATATGTTTAAGATATTTTCATGACAAATGAAATGTATATCTCGAATTTTCTGGGAATGTCTCCAAAAGTGTTCTTCATTGTGAACGACTTTTGCATAACTGGTAAACCATAAGAGAGAGACAAAATTTTACTACACAAAAAATGTAGATCGCGTTAAAATATACAATATATGTCATATACATTTTTTTTGTTGAGTGAACGGTTTTCGAGATATTGCTTGTTATTCCCTTAAATTTTCCAATACTTATACTTTTTCTCATATTCGTTATTCATTTTTTTTATGTCCTGGATGTGCAAAGAGAATGGAATGCGCCACATAGCAACCAGCACTTAAAATATTTGACTATCGCTTAAAAGCTACCATATTCCCCTTGCATCTACAAGAAAATTACCAATAAGATTGACATCTCGATATCTCGATTAACATGAAGCATATGGAGAATAAGCGTTTGTAAAAATAGTTTGTACAAGAGTAGAGAAAGTCATGTGAGTGTAACACATCAGATTTTTTTTGTTAAGCACTGACACCGTACGTTAAGTATATCTGATATTGAAATATGAAATTTACTGAAATTCTTTAACGTAAAAACTGATCAATTCTGTGTGTCAAAAATTATACATTTTGAACGCATACTCCAGAAAGTCGACCTTATGATTAGTACACATTTTGATGACATGCCATGACTCGATAAGAACATAATACAGCTACACAGGTAGTGGGGATTCAGCCCAACCATTTATTCCTTTTGCATAGCAAAAGCGCAGATGAAATTATACTATTTAGGCTAGATTTTGGCTAAGGAGTTTGTTAAATAGGCTAGATTTCAGCCTATAAGCATTTTACGGTTTTATATGGCTAAGCACTACTGTAAAAATGCTAGATTTAGCCATAAAATAGCTAAGTTAGCAACACTGCGTAGAAGGTGCAAATCTGGAATTGGCTGCAAGCTTCAGAAAACTACCAGCAGAGAACGCACCGCTTAACGCGCCTGTTTAAATGGGAGAATGCTACTCGGAAACAATATTTTATGTGCAATTCCTATAATTTATTTTACTTTCTTTTCGTAATGGTGGTGCCACGGTACAGCTGCACTACCCCAGAAGCCGCCCCTGCTTGTCCTACCCCTAGACCACGCCATTGATCGTATCAGTTTGTTTGAAATGGCTATTACAAACCACAGACTTTGGTTCTGGTGTCCAAAGAGAACCCTGCTTGTCTCCTTGGCAAGTGATCACTATGCACAATCTACTTTTTAGTTCATTCTCTTTTGGTAATGCATGGAATGACAAGCCACATTTCTTTTTCTTGCCTTTACTTTCAATAAGGTACACAGCAATAAACCATTTTTATTCAATTATTGACTAAATTCAAATATTATTTCAGGTTAAACAGGTTAACACATACATAACACAGACATGCACACTACAAAAACTATTACTTAACCAAAAGGTGTTGCATGTAATGGAATGTATGCTCGCTGGAAAACACAATAGTGCACTCATTTCACCGGCTCAGTCATTTGCGATATGCTTGGATCGGTATAACAGGAGAAAGGAAACGTTACTGGGATGAGTGGATCTCCGTATGTATATTTTGTCACAGTTTCTCAATGACTTGTGCTATCTTATTTGTCGGGCGCCTCTTGTTTTATTATTTTTAAATTTGGGTGCTTTGTCCTCCGGCTATCTATTGTAACTCAGTCGAGCATGTATCTCTAAGCAGGGTGTGTAAACGGAAAGGAGTTATTGCTATAAGATAACACTGATGAAGAATGTCTGAATCTAGACTTTTATTGCCGTCACGCTTAATTAATAATTGAACCTATTTAATTTTTATACATGACTGACTGAAACTGTGATATTTCTGAATGTAACTACGTCGTTTTAGTTGCCGTGCACCAATTACTTCGCGTACTTTACATTTTGTAACTAACTCTGCGACGTACACCTCGTGAGAGATTCTTCAGAACTGAGCGACACCGACACTTCTTTATGGCTCGAGAATATATACTCCTTCACCTCGGATTGCCTAAACATTCTAATATAGCTCCTATTGGTTACCACAAATTGCGCCAACTTTAGCGTCTCTTTTGTTCAGCCAATCACTACTGCTGATATATCTCCTCTAGGGAAGAAATTCCCTCCATTTCTGAAAAAGACACGCTACCCTGTGAGCTCAATTCCGGCTTTCTCTTCTTAGTGACAAACAACTCACCCCATCGGTTTATCGTTACCCGCTTCTATTGTCAATTTCAGTTAGACAGTCCTAACAAGACCTTATGGTTAACAAACATCTAAAAGCATGTATATACAATAATATTCATATACACTATAATCACTCTGGTATTCACAGCATGTTGTGATATAAAATATTGCCTCAATTTAGTCATATTTTATAACAACGGAGGTGTCATCCATTTATTATTGTATAATTCGAAGCTAAAACCAAGGTGCACCTAAATGATATATAGCATAATGAGCATCACAATCAGCAGTATTTGAAATAAGTCGCAAAGTCGTCATTAGCAATACGAGTAGCTAGCTGCTAGAGGTTTAGGGAGTACTTGAGCGTCTCTATCGGCAAAAATTGGCGTTGCGCAGGAACCTATTTTATTGTCAATTCTCACGCCGATGCGTCAGCTTATATATGTAGTAAGCAATGGTTAATACAGAACAATGAAACCGACTTCCTGCCGGAAACAAGCGCTGTTGTTTGTGTTTATTGCAAGAATTAATTAGTGGCAGGTAGTGATTATGGAAATGGACGATAATAAATAGTAGAAAATTTTGAAGTTTTTATTCCATAGTTGAAATATGAGCAATCTCTTGTGGGTCTCTTATAGTCCTCGTTCTAGTTAACTATTAATTAATAAAATCAGCGGTAGTTAGCAGGAATAATCAACGTTGAGTTTTTAAGGTTAGTGTTAATTATTATAGAGTATGTTGAGTTGAATTTTAGTTCAAGAAAATATCCACTAACCCTGTGGTTATCGTAAAAACTGGGCTCTGAAATGTGTATAGGAAGCCTTCTAAAGATCAAGTGTAACAAAGGTCAATATAATGCATATTGGGGTTAGAGTAGGTCTATTAGGTCAAGCTCAATTCAGTATACAGCATGTAAATCACATGGTAAACATATATCTAGCAGCGACCCTTGTAACCTATATTTTTTAGAATCTCAATGTAACTTTTTGTACTTCATTTGAACCATATTCTTCTATAAAATGGACAATACAGCAACTATAGAATAAGTAATGATAGGTTAACTTAGATTTTATGTTAGTTTAATGAATGTCTCTTAAATCGTTTTAGTAACATTATTTACTATGCTTAAAGACTTATTTTAAACTTTAAACTAGTAGGAGGCAAGAATAGGACACAAGGCCATTGAAAACAGTGCTTCTTTAGGAACTGGTGTCGGGTAAGTTGTTTTTAGGTGGTCTTCAACAGCGATGGAGGTGATGTCTTATATGTCCTACAGATGTCACTCTAGGTCATTCTCTAGCTCTAACGCAATGCTGGCAACATATGAATAACTAATGCCGCCAAAGCCAGTAAGATACTCAGCCTCAAGGCGTAGCCAAGGGATCGAGGGCCCTCAGCCACAAAGCATAGCCGAGGGATGTTTTTTAGAAGGAGAGGGGTGTAGCATCCTAAGGTAATTTACTCCATTTCTTCACCTTTTTTTCAGCATTTTCAATGAAGACCACCTAAAAGCAAAATAGCTCTGGTGTCAATTATAGTTTGGAATACAGACAGCTTCTGTTCCTGTCGCAGTATTCTAGACTAGTTCTTTTTCCTAAAAGTTGGCAAATGCATACGATGACTACACCATACATTTTCAAGCTGTATGTTTTGTTAAGTCTGTTGTTTGATGTCTGTAGTGTAAAGATTGGCAAAATGTGGCTCATAAGACAGTTTCTGATGCAGAAGCTTTAACATCCTCTTAATACACGCAAGGTGGGTTGTATGACTTGTCACATCTTCAGTTGTTGATCGCTACTGTAATGTTTTTATCTCCATACATTTTTTGGCAATAAGTATTTTGTAACAAAATGCAGTGTAATGTTGTATGTTATGTTAATTATACATTGTATTATTTTAGACATCGAGCTCATTGATAATGGCCATAACTTAAGTGGTAATTGATTTGGAGTTCTTGGTTGCTAGTAGCAAGAGACTCTTGCATTTGTAATTAGCTTCTAAGCTTCACATGTTGGGAGCAGGATTGAATATTTTGAAATAAAATAAGAGAAAAATGCACTATAATCCGTATGAAATGAGAAGGAATCCGAAGCAAGCCAGTGGAGCGCTGCATTGGCAGATGGTTTGTGAGTGTGGCGGGGAGAGACAAGACAGCGTGAAACAAGGTACGGCCAGTGTAGCATGCACATACACCCCAGTAATTTGGCGAGGAATGCAGTGGGCATGCTTTCATCATTGTTAAACTCTTAATTAAAACCACTACAGTTATAACACTAGCTTTGAAACTTTAAGCTTATATAAAGAATATTTTCGCATATAAATACACCGTCTGAAGGGTAAATTACAAGCAACAAATTAAGAACTGAGGTTGACACGCCTTCACTTCGCTAATCTTGGAACTCAACTGCTCTAAGCTCTTGCAAACAGACCGAATGTAAACACAACACTGCTGATGGTGGTGTACAATAGTCAAGGTTCTTTCAGCAACCCTGAAAAATATCTGCTTATACACATAACTAAAAAACTAAACATCGCAGACACGTGGTTTTTGGACAGTCTGATTCAAAATCTTTAGACCTGCTCAGCTATAATACTATAAATGATGAGTGCTTAACAGCGCAATTGAAAAGTAGAAAACGTAGCCTACAGCGAGACCATACAGCACATGAACTAGACATCCTCGCTCTAGCGCTATTGGCAGAGCGACTTTCACCAGCGTTAGCTCCACCTCAGATTCCTTCTCATTTTGTACAGATAATACATAGAATGTCTTACTGTATGTTTGATTCAAAATGTTTTATTAACCTTCATGTTAGAAAGTTTTTCCTTATTTCCTTTGTATAATCAAGTTCATTAGTAGGATATGCTAAATAATGTATAAATAGAGAAAATTGTGACTAGCTATGTTTTGCAACATTGCAAGTATCCTTTAATTTTTGGTGGTCTTAATACCCAACTTTCAAATCCTTCAGTGATTCAACCCTGCAACTTTAGTCTACAGGCAGTTGGTAAGAAAGAGCAATTACCAAGACACTGACCATAATAGGTGAAATATGTATATGTATGACGTTAAAATTGGAACTTGACGTAACTTAAATTATTCATTTCTGTGTATAAAACATTTCAAAGTGATTAAGTAAGACAGGCAAACATTTGCCCAATTGTACACTCCACTTTCAACACCCTCCAGAAATGAGTATATTTTTAAAACTTATTGTTTTAATTCCAAAATATTTTATAAATTTCCCAAACTTTAAAACCTCATTTTCCACATCTGCACTAAATATTTATCCCTTGAATATTTTAACACGTAACCTAATAGAAAAATTTACATTCATTGCTGTAAAAGTCTATTTAAAGTAAAGCCTGTTCCCCTACTAAGCATTAGTTTTACTGAGTAATTAATATAACCATTTTTCAAGTGTATCATAGCAAATGTAAATGTTAATTAATACAACTTAACTTCTTGTTTCATAGCTGTAAAGTAAAATGAGTTTCGACACAGACTGGGATGTGGAGCAGTATAAAACTGAGCATGAAAGTGAAGAACATTGGGAGCTGCGAAAAAGTTTTATGCTGGCACACAAGGATAAGTTTCCAGAAGAACGTTTGGTCTGCCTTGCTCAGGTCTTCTTCAATGTGGAATTCTTGGGTTGCAGGTAAATCGGATACTTCCAAATATGTGACCAACATGCGAACAATTAACCGTCAATGGGAAAGGGATTAGCATCACCCCCAAGCATGTTAACCATATCCTGATTAATTAAATTTGCATTAAACCTTGCGTGTGTAAATATTTGATTACAGCACAATCAGAGGTGCAGCGAAAGTTGAGATTACAAGTTAAGCATTTGTTTTTCATATATATTAGCCCTTGTGCTTGATATAACCATATTAAGAGTGCAGTAAACTGAATTAAGGATTTAAGTTTGGCACTAATATAAGTATGTAAAAGTCTAATGTTGTTGGGTTTTTCTATCTTAACTTTACAGCATTTATTGGTGCCATATGATTATTATATAAGTACAGTGCAATCGTTTTATGGTGAGGCCACAGATCACACGTATGCGTGCTTTGCACATTGTCTATTACACTAGGGGGGTTTTTGTTCTATAACTCCCACATTACTTACTCACAAGTGTTACTAACATGCACAATGAGTATTAACCTTGTTATAAGTTGTTTTGGAAATGGTGCCCATCTGCATGAAGGCGTTCCTGGTATCTTTGGATGAAATTTTCATTCACACATAAGTTCTTCTTGGACAAGTTCATTATTTCGATTTTTATATTGTCCTTAAGTTTGTATGGTGTGGGGATTGTTCTTATAAACTTTATGTTTTAGGATTCCCCAAAAATAGATGACCATTTTGTACAATTTTTTCCTCTGTTAGAGCATCTCATTTTTGTTTCTTAGGTTTAGTGATCCGGTTGTCATAAACTTATTAACCAGGCATCTAACAGTTTCTCTACCTGGAACTGGAATACCAGAAAATTTCTCCTGAAATTGTCTACATGATTCGGTTTTTGCATAGGTGTCATACATAAAAATATGTTGGCAGGCTTTGCAGTGAAGTAATAACAAGACATTAACACTCTTAAGCAAACCACACACAATACAGATGTCTTGAATAAACTTTGCCTTTGAGACGCAAAATGCTCAACTTTCTTTACAATACGGACACAAAGCAGCGACTAAAGCAAGCACAGCATATAAAGATAGCCTTGAACATGTCATGCACTGCCAGGTGTGCATGGAAAAAGTAGAGAGGTCACTGCAGTACAACATGCTATGCATACAGCCAGTCTGTGACCTCACCTTAAAAGATTTTGACTTGTTACATGTTCTCAGGTTTATACCCAGCGGCAACGCTGAAATATTTATAATGGGAAATTGGTTATTAAATAACCAATTATACACTCATATACCGGACTCTGGGTATATAGAGATTTTCCTTCTTGTTTAAAGAAATATTTCTGGATTCCAGCCGGGAATTAAACCTGGGAACCCTTACATTTTAAGCAGGTGCTCTACCGACTGAGCTATAGGACCAGACTAAAAGTCTAATTTTAGTGAATTATATACTTATCAATGGATGTGTCAGGACATCCAACTAGATGTAATAATGTGTTAAGTATACATCTCAATGATGAAAGTATTAGTTCATTGTAAAGCATTTTCTGATGCTCGCAGCACTATAACTAAGGTGTGTTACCAGTGAGTTAGAATATAATACTATATGTATTATAGTACCTGTTGTACAGTATTAATTTCCAGAATTGGCATCTGAGAATTGGTGGCCAAACACAGAACTAAAGCATGATGTTGCCAATGTGTGTAACATGTGGTTGCCTTAAGTGTGGATGCAAGAGGTAATTTTCCTCAAGCCTACAATTATGCAACAAATAAAAGATAACTAGTAATATTAACAAATGGCTGGAAGGGAATAACAAAACTGCAAAAACAAAATATAGCTGCGAGTTGAAGCCAAAAGCATAACACAGAGAACGGATATCACCAACAAATGACCACAAGCTAATGGAGCATTTCTAATACCAGCAAAATGCCCTTGGTTACCATAGCAAAAGGCCTCCAGGTTTATTTCTCTTTGCAACTGCATTGACACCAGATCTGTATTCTCAAGATTAATACTATACTTTGGACTTCCAGGATAAAAATAATTGTTACATTTTTTTAACACAGTAACTTAAAAATATTTTAATCTGAACTCCCACCTTGATTATCTCTCCCCCAAAAGAAAAATCTTCTGTCTGTGCTGTTGATTACAATCTTTGCCTCTTGAAATCATCTCAGAACTATTACATTCACCTTATATTAGCTTTTACAAACTTAAAATTAGAGTATTGAGTTAATATGACATGGATTATGACAATTATGTTCTAAAAAGGTTGTGTTATGGAGCATAAAATAAACATTGAATAGTTACAGGAATTTTCTTTTTAAATTATTTATTCATTCTTAATTTTTACCTTTTTCTACCATGTACATAGTAGGTAGAGAAGATATTGCATTCCACCCAAAAATTTGATATCGAGATATCACGAGAAACACATGTTTTGTGGCCCCCTGAATCCAAAAAAAGCAATTTTTTTAAAAAAAAACTGTCAGTATGTGTGTATGGCGTAACTAAAAAGCGAGAAGTTGGATAAACACTAAACTTGGTATTCCAAAGATGCGACACAAAGCGTTTTAAGAAAGTCCCCCTCCCCAAGCTATCCTTTATATGGAACATTTTTTTAAATTTTTTGCTTTTCTAAAAATGACTAATGATTTTGATTAAATACCTTATATTAAAGATATTTACATGACAAAATGTATATCTTGAGTTTTCTGAGAATAACCTATGAAGTCCTTATCATTCAGAAGGAATTTTGTGTAATCTTGTATGATTGCTAAACAACGAGCGATAGATGAAAACATTCTACTGTCCATTCCAAACCAGAGTGTCTTTCACTGAAAACAAACTCTTTGTATTATCCGCGCGAAAGTAGTTCGCAATCACCGCCCCTAATGGCAGCTTGTTCCCCTCTCACATGCTTGTTGAACACTGTTTAAATCTGTAAAAACGCGCCCTGTGTGCGAATTATAGTTCAAAATGCAACCCGAGGTAACAATCAATTTTATAAGTATGCAGCAATGAAACTTTTACTTGCATTAATCACAATCCTTGGGCAAAAGTGCACCCAAATCCGAATCCTCCGAAGGTGACTCAGCTGACATATCGGAATCAGAACTACTCTCCAAAATAATGACAAGCTTATCCACAATTCCACAGCAGTGTCGCACACAAAACAAGTTCCCACATTTTATCCTCTTCTATGTTCTATTACGTCTGTTTATATTCCGTGCTCACTTTGGTTACACTTCTCAATGAAACTCCTGTAAAATCCGATATTAGTTTCATAATATGCACTAATGCAAGTGTCAGGTATTTTTACTTTCCCTACTACGTATAGTAAGTAGGGGAAGTATTGCATTCCACCCAAAAATTCGATACCGAGATTTCACCGGAAATACATGTTTTGAGACCTCCTGAATCCAAAAAAAGCATTTTTGGAAACATGTCCGTGTGTGTGTGTCTGTGTGTCTGTGTCTGTGTGTCTGTGTGTGTGTGTGTCTGTGTGTGTGTGTGTCTGTGAACAGCATAACTCAAAAACGAACAGTCGGATAAGCACCAAACTTGGTATTTAGGTTCAGTATCTTCCAGAGATGCGACACGAAGGTTTTCAAGAAAATCCCCCCACCACAGACTACCCTTTACATGGAAGATTTTTCGAAAATTTTAATTTTCTCAAAAATGGCTCTAACGATTTTGATTAAAATATCATATGTTTAAGATAATGTCATGAGAAATGAAATGTATATCTCGAATTTTCTGGGAATGTCTCCAAAAGTATTCTTCATTGTGAACGACTTTTGCATAACTGGTAAACCATAAGAGATAGACAAAATTTTACTACACAAAAAATGTAGATCGCGTTAAAATACACAACTTATGTCATATACATTTCTTTTGTTGAGTGAACCGTTTTCGAGATATTGCTTGTTATTTCCTTAAATTTTACAATACTTATACTTTTTCTCACATTCGTTATTCATTTTTTTATGTCCTGGACATGCAAAGAGAATGGAATGCGCCACATAGCAACCAGCGTTAAAATATTTGACTATCGCTTAAAAGCTACCATATTTCCCTTGCATCTACAAGAAAATTACCAATAAGATTGACATCTCGATATCTCGATTAACATGAACCATATGGAGAATAAGCGTTTGTAAAATTAGATTGTACAAGAGTAGAGAAAGTCATGTGAGTGTAACACATCAGATTTTTTTATGTCCTGGATATGCAAACAGAATGGAATGCGCCACATAGCAACCAGCGCTTAAAGGATTTAACTATCGCTTATAACCTACCATGTTCCCCTTGCATCTACAAGAAAATTAGCAATAAGATTGACATCTTGATTATCTTGAAGCATATGGAGAATAAGCGTTTGTAAAAATAGTTTTTACAAGAGTAGGGTAGAGAAAGTCATGTGAGTGTAACACATCAGATTGTTTTATGTCCTGGACATGCAAAGAGAATGAAATGCGCCACATAGCAACCAGCGTTAAAATATTTGACTATCGCTTATAACCTACCATGTTCCCCTTGCATCTACAAGAAAATTACCAATAAGATTGACATCTCGATATCTCGATTAACATGAAGCATATGGAGAATAAGCGTCTGTAAAAATAGATTGTACAAGAGTAGAGAAAGTCATGTGAGTGTAACACATCAGATTTTTCTAATAGTGAGTTGAATATATGAAGTATTGTTTGTTTTTCGCCACTTTTTAACTGTTTCCCTCTTTTGTGTTTGAACAGTTTATTCCCACTACACGGACCTTCCTCTGCCATGTGAACTCAAATATCAACTGACTAAATCACAAGATTTGACCTAAGCTGAGCATATGTGTGCTAGTGTATTATGAATGACTGTTCACTTATCATATTTCCTGTGTTACACAAAGTGTTTATTTGGTACTCAGATAGCACCTCTGGGAATTCATTGCTGCATATCTCGTATATGTAAGAGTGGTAGTCATGCATACAGTTGGTATTAACAAGCAAGATGCTCTCAGCGTTAGCACAATAGCAGATGAAAATAATATGTTGTAATCTCTTAACAGCTAGTATATATCCATTACCTTTAACAATGAGTTCTTATGATAACCATAATAAAATGTGCAGTTCTATACCTTTCCTGCTCCAATATTTCATAATAGAATACATGTATTAAGGAACTATTTACGTTGGCGTAAGAGTGTGTTCTTGGGTTCGTGACAAGCAGAAGCATGTGCTTCTGTTTACATCAGAGGGAACTCTGGTTTGGAATGGACGGTACACAAAAGTTGTAGATCTCTATAAAACCACAATTTATGTGATACAGGTTTTTAGTGGCATAAGCCATTTCTGAGATACCATTGTAAATGGTTTGAATTTTTCATTTCTTGGTCGTTTTCTTTAACTCCTCTCAACATTCAGTTGTTTCTTGCAATTGCATGGAAACAGTATGGAATTTTAAGGCCAGCATATAGTGTCCGGTTTTTAAACATTTGACTATCACAGTTCCTTTGTATCTATAACAAAATATGTAATGTGGCTATTTCTGTAATGGTTTATTTGGATTAAAATGAAGTAAACAGAAAAATAAACTTTGGTAAGATTAGTTTGTATACCCTTTAATAAATGATTAGGGTACAGAAAGAATGAGCGTGTCAAATCAGAATTTTTATATATAATAATAATAATAATAATAATAATAATAATAATAATAATAATAATAATAATAATAATAATAATAAATAGCATTTCAGTTCTGTGCGGTTTCTGGGAGCTTAGTCTGAAGTGGTTATAAAGCTGTTGGAACACATGAATTGAGGAATAGTTACCGCTATTGTCAGAGGAGTTGGAGATCCATATTAACATGGGCAACTTTTAAGGAGATTGTATTTTCTGGTTGATAATGCAAGGCTTTATTTTGATATCTCTGTAGGCTAAAGCTTGACTTCATAATCAGCTAATATGAGAGAAGTCTCTTAGCTGCAACTTTGCATTTCTCCTTAAGTGAAAATGTGTAAGAAATGATTATGAAAGGGGAATTTGTTCTGCGAAGATATAAAATACATAGCTAGCTTTAACCTGAATTCTTTACACCCACGCACACACACTCACTCACACATGCACCAAAAAAATTATTGTAATGAAACTTGGAATATAGTAGGGTATCGATTATCTGAATACTGATCAATCGAAACATAGGTTAACTGAAAGTGTTGCAGTTGGCAAATTGAAATTTGCATGCACGTCATGTTCTGATCAAGGGAAAACAATTCAGCAGTTATACAAAGAAATTGAAGAATGATGCTATGTACATGGCAGCTGAATCTTGGGCTACTGTCAAGGATGCTACTCTAGCAAAAGCTTGGAATAAGCTCCATCCTTCAGATGAGTCTATCATTGCTCCTGAAGAGCCACAAAACAGCCAGTTTGTATGAGAACCAAATGGACAACCAAGAAAACATTCAAGGCTTACTGGAATGTGTTGTTGATGACCCTGGCTATCAAGTATTGATGGACGATGAAATCATTGCCTGTGTCATTGATGAGGAAGAGCCTAGGGATGACGATCCTATCTTATGATGCTATCTGGTGAGGAAGCTTTTCATTGCCTTGAGATGGCTGTAAAGTGGTTAGAATATGCTGTCCAGTTGCTGCGTTTAAAAAGTTTGCAAGATTTAGCAGGAGGAAAAAAAGTCTCAGCTCTCAGGACTCCACCCAAAATGACTTACTTTCCTAAACATAGGCTTACTTTAATTGCCATTTTGAACTTGTCAAACTAGGTTAGTACATACTCTGTTATTTGTGAGATATGTCATACAAAATTTATATGTACATTTCTGTTTAATATCAGTGTTTTTTGTTTCACATTGTTCCTATGACGCCTAGTACAATTTTTCATAAATGATAGGTTATCTGAAAATCTGTTATTGGAAATCTCCATCCCCAATTGTTTCAGATAATCAATGCTCTGTTGTATAAACATACCTTAGGTCCTGCTTAGAAAATAGGATACATGGCATGTTTGCTTCAAGGGGGCATTGCAAAATAAAGAAAAACTAGAAATATATTTCCTATTAAGTTTTTTAAACATTCTACTTAACAAAGGCCTGTAAGTATAATGTTTCTAACAAGTTTTATTATTTACAAAATTTTGATGATGAATGTTTCAGAAAAAAATAAAAAACAGAAGCTATATTAACAGTGAAGTTGCAGAGTGTGTGTGTGTGCGCATGCGTGCATCCGTCAAAACTCAAATTCAAAAGTTATTTAAATACCAAATTTGA
This sequence comes from Deroplatys truncata, assembly GCA_030765065.1. NCBI lineage: Eukaryota > Metazoa > Arthropoda > Insecta > Mantodea > Mantidae > Deroplatys > Deroplatys truncata. The sequence continues at coordinate 91,970,915 of CM060986.1, read as the reverse complement.
CATTCAAGTTCAGCAAGGATGTAAAACAAAGATTTTGAAGGTATTCCCCCACCCCAAATTATTGGAATACATGGAAAAATTTTCATTCTGATTTTCTCATAAAATGGCTGTAATGATGTCATATGTGTAAGATATTTGCGTGACAAATAACATGTATATCTTGAATTCCTCTAAATTTGTGTAACTTGTAAACTGTGAGAGAGAGACAGTAAGTTACGACACAAAAAATGTAGATATCTTAAAACACAATTTTTTTTTGGGGGGGCTGGAATTTATTACTTCTGAAGTGCTAAGTCACTATTTATTTTGTCTCTCTTATGGTCTTACAAAAAGTATGGAATTTCAAAGGCATTAGTTCTAGAAGTGCTCCAAAACAATACTAGAAATCTAATACGAGCAGTGAAATCAAAGTTTCCTGCATCAAAAGTTATTGTGAGCGGCATAGATATAGAAGTTCTGTCAGCAACTCCTACATAGACAAAGTGAACTGTGCAATAAGTGCTGGTGTGAGGAACAAGATGCAGTTTATTTGAATACAGGCAAATTCTGTGACAAGGTAGTTTCAGCACTGATTGGTTTAATTTAAGCAGGAGAGACTCATATGTTTTACTAAAATGGTAGGTAAGATAGTTGATGTGCTTCAAGAAAACTACAAAAACAGGTAGAAGATGAAACAGAGGTACATAAAACAAAATACAGCTGTAGCATCTTTCACCAAAATGTACAATCGCTCAGTAACAAACTGAAGTATTTAGAAATATTACTAAAAAGTGAATTGAAACATATTATACCCCCGTCGCTGTAACGTTGCACTTGACAGCTAGCATTTAAGTTGTTACACTCGCAAAAACACAGATGGAAAGCTTTAACCGTTTGACTTCCTAAGCCAATTACAAGACAGCATTCCGATGACAAAGCGGAAGCGGAACTCTTAACTAGAAGTGGCTCTGTTGCCGGATGTACCTATTCCCAACCATGTGCTTCAGTGTGTGAATCTCTAGCACAAGCGTCGTGTTGTTCTTTGCAAGTTGCATATTGTTCATTGTTATTTGTACTTGTGGTTATTGTTCGTTTATACATATATTTATTTATATTTATCTATTTTTATATATATTTCATTCATATTAATTAATACAATATTTAAGTGTGACAATGTCTGAAAAATGACGTCGATCACTGAGTGATGAATCATGAAGTGAAAATCCTTTGAACAGGAAAAGGAGTACGTGAAGCTTTACGGCCATCCCTCTATTCCTGCCGATAAAGCTGTACACTGTCACTTCAACCCTATCGATTTATTGTGGAGCGACATGAAGGCTTATGTGAGGGAGAACAATAAATCATTTACCATTACCGAGGTGGAAAGGCTTTTGTGGGAAGGTGTGGCGACGGTGAGCACGGCTTTGTGGTAGAAGAAAGTAGATCATGTAAATAAGCTAATACAAAAAGCACAAGAAATAGACAGAATTATTAGTGAGTGTAATCCATTAATGATATGCCTTGGTGAAGATGGTGATGATGACTATGATGCTTGCAGTTTTAAATCAGTGAGTGAAAATAACTTTGTTATTGCAGCTTATAATTTGTTTCATTTCTCCTCATTGTAGCAGGCAAGCTTGCATTATTCTGTTACTATATTGTCAAAAGTGCATAATTTATTCTACATACACTGCAATGTGTATGCAGAGTTATTTTCAATTAACAATAATAATACAAAATAATTATTATTCATTGACGTTCGCTACTTAGTACACTTTTTGTATGCGGCTTAGACACGCTAGAAAGATCTATCAGCTGTTGTTATTTACTAGTCACTCTGGCAATGTTGCAATCACAATATAGCCAACTTTACGCGAAGCCACACAAACTGTCAAGTGCAAAGATTCAGCAGCGGGCGTATAGGGTGATAGCATCAAGTGAACACTGGATGAAATCAGAACATATTGATGAAATAAATATTCCTGCTTTCACCCTTGGAACAACTATTAAATTTTACTTATAAAAATAATCGCAGAGTGATACTTTGTGGCGATTTTAATATAGATTTTTTAAAAGATACAAAACTGAAGAATGATGTGATAAGTATTATTGAAACCTTTATTTTAAAAACAGTAGTAAACTCACCAACCAGAATTACAAAAACAACAAGAATAAACAAACTACAAAGGAATTTAGAACTATTTATAAATCCTAATTGATGAAAACATAAATTATATGAAGTTTCTATTAAGCAAGGAGAATTGGCTGGATGTCTATAGTGCTGAAAACATTGATAGAAAATTCCAAAGCTTTGTCACAACTTTCTACACTGCTTTGAAATGCATGCTCTGTGAAAAAGTTAAAATATATAACTCTGTAACATATCCCAGCAAAAGCTTAATTACACAAGGTATATTGGTATCATGCAAAAGAAAACGATGGCTGCATGAACTACAAAAAACAAAAACATGTTCACTGGAATTCGTACCCTATATTAAAAGCTATAACAGAATTTTAAATTCTGTAATAAAATAAGCAAAAAGAAGGAGCTATTCTGCATATATTGAAAAAAAACTGGAAATAAAACTAAGGCAGTGTGGAATGTGGTACGGAAAGAGACAGGTAAAACCTACCAGAATCACTCCAGTGTTGCATTAACTCATGAAAGAGTGTCTCAAATCCACTTAAAGTAGCAAACATTTTCAGTAGCTATTTTGTAAATATAGCTGATAAATTAATTTAAAAAATCCTATAAAAAGTACAGTAAATTATTCCTACAACTCATGTATAAACACCATATATATTGTGGATACAAACGAAGAAGAACTGATGTCTATTATAAATAAGCTAAACAATAAATTCACTGCAGGTATCGATGGTATTCCAGACATCATGTTAAAAAAACGTTGCTTTATTAATAATAGAGCCATTAACCATATATGTAATGCCTCACTAACTACAGGAATATTTCTTGATATTCTAAAAGTGTCAAAAGTAATTCCTTTTCATTAAAAAGAAGGCAAAGAAAATATAAAAAATTACAGACCTATTTCTATTCCATCTATATTCTCAAAAGTTATTGTGAGGCTCATGTATAATAGGCTAATTTCATTTATAAATAAGAATAAAATAATATCTGATTCATAACATGGATTCAGAAACAACAGGTCAACAGAAACAAAATTTTTAACTTTTTCTAAATATTTAAATATTGCTATGAAATCACTTGACCAGAAAGAAAAGGTATTAGGAAAATTTTTAGATTCAACAAAAGCGTTTGACATTGTAGGGCATAAAACTCTGCTTAGGAAACTATCTAACTATAGAATCCATGGAATAGTAAATAAATGGACAAAACTCGTATCGAAATAATAGGAAACAGATAACTGAAATCAATCACTCAAAAGATTTGAGTACAATTATGAATTATTATTCATCTGTAGAAATAATAAAACACAGAGTACCACGAGGTTCTTCATTAGGCCCACTTCTATTTATTCTGTACGTAAATGATATAAACTCACATGTAAAGATCAATGGAAATATCCTTTTTGCAGATGACACTGGTATATTAATTAAAGAAAAAAACAAAAAATGAACTTCAGCTATCAGCCAACAAAACTCAAGAACTATCATACTAGACAGATGCAAATCATTTAATAATAAATTCAGGGAAAGCAGTCAGCCTAAAATTTTAAACTAAACAAACAAATAAAGAACATGATCTCATATTAAAGCTAAACAGCACTCAATTGCAAACAAAAGATGAAACAACATTTTTGGGACTATGGATTCAACGTAACCTAAAGTGGGAAACACATAAATTATCTAGTCAAACCTTTAATTTCAAGTACATTTGTGATAAGAACTTTATCATACTGCACAGACAGAAAAACTAAGTGCTATATATTTTCAAATGTGCATTCTTTGCTAAGGTATGGAATCATTTTCTGGGGAAATTCACCACCAGCAAAACAAATATTTATAATCCAAAAGAGAATTGTCAGAGTAATGACAGGGAGTAAAATAAGAGACTGGGCAGGATGGCTCAGGCAGTAAAGTCTGTAGCCCACATTCGGGAGGTCCCAGGTTCAAATCCCGTGGGCCAACCAAACTGTCTGAGGTTTATTCGTGGTTTTCCTCAGTCGCCAAGATGAATACCGGAATGGATATTTAACACCACGACCCAAAGTTCCACCAGTCTAAAACAATAGTAAAATGAAAAATAAGTGGTAATAGCCAATGATGCTATGCCATCTATGTACAGACAATGTAAGCAGTTAGACTGGGGAGCACCCTAACGCTATCTGCACAGCACGAAGCAGAAGATCCGGCTGCCATGTGCTGGGGGTCTCTGTGGGCACATGACGAAGCAAGATGGCATTTCCAGGGATGAGACCTAGAAGGCTAACTGTCCGCCTTTCTGTGTGGGGATGGCATTTGGACTGGACGGCACCCTAATGCTATCTGCACGGCATGAAGCAGGTGGTTACAGGGATGAAGCCTAGAAGGCTAACTGTCCGCCTTTCTGTGTGCGGATGGCGGTTAGACTGGACAGCACCCTAATGCCATCTGCACGGCATGAAGCAGGTGGTTACAGGGATGAGACCTAGAAAGCTAACTGTCCGCCTTTATATGGGGGTGGCGGTTGGACTGGACGGCACCCTAATGCCGTCTGCACGGCACGAAAGCAGAAGATTCGGTAGCTATACGCTGGGGTCTCTGTGACATGATGGAGCGGGTGGTTACAGGGATGAGACCTAGAAGGCTAACTGTCCATCACATATCGTTCTAAGAGTTATCCAGCAATAGATTTGTCTCGATATGACCAAGGGGTTAAAGCGCGACGTAAAATAAAATAGAAGTAAATAAATAAAATAAGAGATTCATGTGGACTACTATTGAAACAACAAAAAATGGCTTGCATTTACATATTAAAATTACTTTTATTTGCAAAAAGAAATAGCTCTTTGTAAATGAAGAAATACACAACCATACCACCAGATTCTTAAAAAATATGCATACACAATCAGCAAATACAAAATGGAATACTTCACGCAGACATAAGAATGTTTAATGCACTACCAAATGAAATTAAAGCTGAAGGAAAGATAAAACCTTTTGAAAGAAAAACTATGTGGTATTTATTTACAGAATTGTTATTATAGTGTAAGTGAATATCTTTGTAAATAATTTGTATTATTACTGTAAATAATTTGTATTGTTACTGTAAATAATGTGTATTATTCTTGTAAAAGATGGGTATTTTTATTAATAATGTATATCACATTAACTCGACATGTTCTATATCAGATGTACAAATGTACAGTATTGATCAAAAAGAAATAAACATACATTATGTAGCGACCCGCTTTTTAATGATTTGACTGTTGCTTAAGCCTGCAGTATCCCTCTTGTATCTACAATGAAATATGTAATGAAAGTATTCATGCAAATGTTTATCTTGATTAACAATTAGATGGAAGAATAAGTTTTTATAATAATAGTTTGCAGAAGAGTGGCTAAAGAACTCATTGAATGTAACACATCAGATAATTTTTATCCTTTTGTATAGCCGTGTATATAATTTGTTAAAACAGGTAACGAATATTCAGTAGACATTGCATAAGGATAAAGTGAAATTAAAAACTGATGATAATAAAAAGCACAACATTTATTATAGAAACTAGAGTGGGCACTTGTGTTATAGAAACTTTTAGAAGGTAATGAAAACTATAGAAGTTTTAGTTGTGGTTGCACATATACCAACTTCACTAAATTAGGTATTTATCTCAGAGCTAGTCTCAAGGAATGTCCTCATCAGCTGAGCAAAACCGTGCCTTCCAAATTTTAAAGGATTAATGAAAAATATGTTGAAATTTATAATAAAATGGAAGAAAACATTTTGCATTTGTTACAAAGGAAAATAAAAATTCAGTGATGGTGATATTCCAAGACAGTAGAATAATTTTACTATTAACTTTATTGTAAATATGTGAAGAAATAATACATTCATTCATAGTATGTGACACAATCATACCAGATGACTAAACTGTTGCAGATACCCATTAGAAACTATGAAGCTGGTGGCAGAGCTTTCCAAAGGTGTTGCAGACGAATTCCGTGAACAGAAGCAAGGGAAACTACAGAGGACATTTGTTCAGGCTTCAGATGCAGCTGGAGCTAAGGCCAAAGGTAGAAGCAAATGTGAGTTTAGAAAGAGCTGGGCCGATGGCTTTAAAGAAAGGCCCAAGGGAATGTTTGTATTTGTAGCTTTGAAAACCAAAAGCATGTAGAAGTCTGTAATAATGGTTTTATTATCGGTCCATCTCTTTACATTTTCATAGTTGAGTAATAGACACTTTAAAAAAAAGGTACAGCACTTGCCAAACTGTATCCAACCCTTAAATATACCTCACACTTCTGTATGTTTATTCTTGAGAGAATAAGAGAGAGAGAAACTCTTGCCTTTTTGTGTAAGATAGCAATAGCTTTGAAAATGGCTGTGTAGGATATATGCAGCTGAATCAATTTCAGGATTTATTTTCCCATACTTAGAACCCATATTTTGTGATGAATGAATATGCTCCAATGTCGCGATTCAAATGCGCAGAAACAGTTATTATTTCACAATAAGAATGTGTTACTTTAATAACAATATTTCGAAGAAGATAAATGATTATTGTTGTTCATGTTTTGATTGTTGTCTTTGTATCTTTTAACTATTGAAAATGTACATGTTTGCTTACACTTCACGGTTTATCACCAAGATACAGGCACATCATTTCTTTTGTTTAACTCCTTGTTCTTCTTGTGCATTTTCAAAAGCACTATTTTTTGTTGAAAACATAAAACTCTTTTTTTATACTGTTCAGTTCTGGAATGAACCACTATCATTTATAATAAACAAAGTAATAAAACATTCAATCACATTGGTTACCAATTACAGTCGAGCCTCAATATATCATTTTCCAAGGGAGTGGTTAAAAAGATTATAAATGTAGGAAAATGATGGATGCAGGAAATGCACAAACCATGTATAAATATAAACAAAGGCAATATATAAGCAAACGCTGTAATTTGTGTCAATTTTACATGTTTGTCACTTTCTTTTAAAAAAGTTTTTAATTGACATATGCTTCTTGGCTGCTTGCTGCTTTTATTCCTCTTCCATGAGAAACAAGGTATTTTCCACATTCAACTCATTCTGTTGCTTGTCATGAGCAAGGATAAACAAATGCTCATAGTTTCATACGCTCTCAAAGCTTTAACAAAGGTCGGCACTCCTTCAGCTGTTGCACCATCTTCGCCCACATCATAAACACAAACACATGCTCCTTCTCTCGCCTTGTTGCACACTTCATTTAACCCCCCCTCCACCACCACCATAACTGAACCGGGTGTATATTGCTATTTTAATTCCTCATTCCAGTTGGTCAGGCCGCTCCAAAAGTATGGACAACTACTTGCAAATTACAATCATTGTTCCAATTATTCCAGCTTAAAAACGATCGTTCAAGGATAGAATATGTTTGGGACTGAATTTGTTTAAGGAATAGTGTGAGAAAAACAATACTTCAAGGAACGATGAATACAGGTTTTATTTACATAAGGTATAATGTAAACCAGCTGGGACCACATAAATTGAATTGACGAATGCAGGAAAATAATTCTTCCTGGAATGATAGATCAAGGTTCGACTGTACTTGCACAAATGATTCTCAGCCAAGCTGTTTCTTTCAATTCATCTGTAGCTCCAATATTGAATGCATCCATTCCCCATGGTGCTATTATATCTGGCGCCAATCAAGAAGGTGATTGACATTTCGCGGAGCGAGAGAGGCGACGTTGCCGCTTATTGCGACCACGTGGAGAGCGTGTCGAAGGAGACTGGGTTGCGCCTGCATTGTAGAGCAGATACTATTTATATTCGTATACGAAGACAATTGTAAAATAAGGAATCTACGTGCAGAGGATAGATCATGCAAGAATATATCAGTGTAAAGATCTGCGTTAACAGAAGAAACATACCTGTGAAATATTGATGCTTATTCTAATGGAAAAATGCCACTGATTTCCGAATCGCTTGCATCGCTGTTGTTGTTGCTGCTGCTGCTTCTCCTCGCTTGATAGCGTTATTCGGTTCCCGAGTGCACCCAGTTTTTTGTTACTGCAACGGTTTCTCGCCCGGCACTTCATGCCAATCACGTGTTACGATAGCGCAACAATGCATTTGCATCTATCGTTGCTATAGAAACATCTTAGTTCTAATTGGTCCTTCTAATGGTTGCTATGACGACCGCTGTGACGTATTCATCCCCTCCTATTCATTTAAAGCTTTCCACCACGTGGTTAGTAACTGTCAATCACCTTCTTGATTGGCGCCGAGTATAGCAAACGTGCTTCCCTTAAAGAGTGCTGCTGTCTGTCTTGCAGAAGCAAATTAGATTTACATGAATCAAAATATTATACAGGGAAAACCCAAATTTTGCAGCAATGATGGTATGGCATTTGCTGTTTATGTACAAAAGTGTCAGTTTTGCAATATTTTTGATTTTAACATCTATGCCAATTAAATAAAGACACCTGAGAAATGATTAGCAAAAATATCATGGATATCTTCAGTACCTACGAGCACCTACTCACATCTTTATCCTCAGATAAAGATTATCTGTGGTACAGATATCTATTTATTACACTGATGTTAAACATTCATTCTTATTATTAGAACAGTAATAGGCATGTGTAGAAAGTAAAGATTCAAATGCAAAGTACACATCCAAAAACAGTATTTCCAACATAGTTGCTGCCATTATCCAAACAGATTATAAATCCAGGTTTGAATTTGTATATCCCAATAACATAGAAGCTTGCATTGTGTTGAACCTCTCCGCAGTCTAATACAGCCACAAAGCTTGAAGTATGATATTTGTAGGTAGTTGGAAGATGCTTCATGTTTATCTGCACAACGTATGGGAGCCAATTTGTCGCGGTAACTCGTGTTATCTATTTCTGAGCGCCTGTTATTGTTTTACTACTTTGAGTTTTGGGTTCATTGTCCTCTGGCTAGCTATTATTTCTCGGTCGAGCAAATCTCTTGAACAGGGTGTGTAAACAGAAAGGAGTTGTTACTCAAAGATAACACTGATAAAAGAATTTGTTTTTACACTTTTATTGACGTCACACTTCTTTAATTTCACATAGTAACTCTTGATACACGCCCGACTGAAACTGTTATATTTTCTAATATCACTATAATCACTTATTTGCTGCACATTATTAATTTGCGTATTTCACATTTATAACTAGCTTTACGATGCGAGAGATTCTGTAGAATTGCGTAACGTGTACTTTATGTATGCTTCCGTTGAACTACGCAACGTGTAACCCGCGAACGATTGTGATGAACTATGCGACGTTTAACTTCTGAATGGTTCTGTTGGACTCAGTGACGTGTAATGCATGGATGCTTTGGTTGAACTGGGCAATACTTGCCTCTGGCTTTAGCTTTTTATACTCCCACACCCTAATATGCCTAAGATTATAACCGAGCTGCTATTGGTTAATAAAACGCGCCAACATTAGCATCTATTTTTATATCCAATCAAAAATTACGAAAAGATATGCTCTAGGGAAGAAATTCCCGCCATTTCTAAGAAAAGCGCGCCAATCTGACGTCATTTGCTTGTCTCTAATAATTGATAAATAACTCACCCCCTCGCTCATTGTTACCCGCTCTTATTGTCAGTTTCAGTGAGGCCGTGTAAACTTATTTCCTAACAATGCTTATAATTAACAAACATCTCAAATCAATGTCATACAATAATGCTTATTTACACTACGATCACTCTGGCATTTACATTATTGTGATACAAATTACTGCCACAAGGTTTTCCATAGTAATAAAAATAAATCCTTTCAACAACTGATGTGAAGCTGTTTCCAACCAGCACAGTTAGCAATAAATGCTCTTTATACATTTTGAATTGATTTTATATGTGATATACTCTCTAATTTGTTTATGTATTAATAAATTCAGAAAGAATAAAAAATAAAACAGAATTGCAATTACATACATACAATTTCCTGATGTATTGAAAACTCTGCTCAACAAATTGCTTGTGGGTAGATGTTTGGAACAATCCGATAAATTGCAAACCAGTGAAAACATATTTCATTGCTAAAAACAACAGCAGTATTTAACTTAGCTATTTAGAGAGTTATAATCCCAATTAAATCAATGAAAGATTGGCAAATATCTTAGTAGCTAGGTAATCATAAGCCTGACATTAAAGCTAATAGTTACTATAATATAAATTCATTGGGAAAAATAGAATAAAAATGCAGCAATTTGAATAGGATATTTTAAATTTTAATTAGGTGGAAGTTCTAAAGAGCAGGGGAAAAAACGCAGCAGGCTTCTTCTCTTAGGCCTGGCGCATTTGTTTTTCAAATAACCTTTCCCAATCATAGTTTTCTGTATGATCAGTGTACTTTTAATAAAAACTTTGTGTTACATTCGTATGGCTTTCTCTACCCACTTTTTCTACAAAATATGCTTACAAAAGCTTAATCTTTTACCTACTTCTTGTTAATCAAGATAAGCAGTTGCAATAATGTTTTTACTTTCTCTACTACGTATAGTAAGCAGGGGAAGTATTGTATTCCACCCAAAAATTTGATACTGAGATTTCACCAGAAATACATGTTTTGAGACCCCCTGAATCCAAAAAAAGCATTTTTGGAAACATGTCCGTGTGTCTGTCTTGTGTGTGTGTGTGTGTGAACAACATAACTCAGAAACGAACAGTCGGATAAACACCAAACTTGGTATTTAGATTCAGTATCTTCCGGAGATGTGACACAAAGGTTTTCAAGAAAATCCCCCAGATTACCCTTTACATGGAAGATTTTTCGAAAATTTTAATTTTCTCAAAAATGGCTCTAACGATTTTGATTAAAATATCATATGTTTAAGATATTTTCATGACAAATAAAATGTATATCTTGAATTTTCTGGGAATGTCTCCAAAAGTATTCTTCATTATGAACGACTTTTGCATAACTGGTAAACCATAAGAGATAGGCAAACGTTTACTACACAAAAAATGTAGATCGCGTTAAGATACACAATTTATGTCATACACATTTTTTTTTGTTGAGTGAACCATTTTCGAGATATTGCTTGTTATTCCCTTAAATTTTTCAATACTTATTTTCTCAAATGGGAATTCGTTATTCATTTTTTTGTCTTGTATATGCAAAGAGTATTAATCTGTGGCAAAGGGAATGGTGCTGCACCTAGCAACCAGCTATTAACCAGCTGCAACCAGCAACCCATACTTTTGTGAATACAATTCTCATGCTTTGTATAAATTCACTTGTAAAATATCAAATTTTTGTGAAGATACCCCTGGAATGCTCTTGCACACTGTAAGGAAGAAAAAAAAATGCCTAGCAAGTATAATGCTAGGTTTACCAGTGAGTGAATTAGAAGCATGAAACTACATTTGCCAAAGTATGACCTCAACATGGAGTTGTGGTTATTGTCATAACATCATCAGCATCACAATTGTGTCATGAAGAGGAGATGTCTGTTTTGATTTCCAGTTGTAAGGCTACATGCTGTTACTGAAACCCAGTGCTAACAGCACATTTACATGCAGTAAATATGCAAACTATTTTACTAATTTGCAATATGCAGTGAAACTTGTGTAATTTGAATATGATGGACATAAGAAAGTATTCAAATTATCCAAGAATTCAAATTAAAACAAATAGTGTAGGTAATCTATATAACATGTATACTGAAGCTAGCAGAGTATAATTATTATGCTGTAATACGAAAACCTCATTCTATACAGTAAACTACCACATCCATTAAACAAGTCAAATCACCAAAAAAATTTAAGAGTAAATTAGAAAAAACATTTGCATAGGCACTGCTTCTATTCTGTACAGGAGTTTTTAGAAAAATAATATTGTAAATAAGAGTTCACTGTATAAATAGATGTTATTGTAATTATATAGTTTTTTTATATATGCTGTATATTTGTAGGTCTGGGTTATTATACTTGTACTGTATATGCACACAGCTGATAAGTTATCACCAAGAGTGTACATACATGTAATTGACAAGTTATTTTTTATGTTATGTTGTTTTTGAGTAATTATTGTAACCAAATGGCATGTCCCATAACATGTATATGTTTTTTAGCATGAAAAAAAAAACAGTACATTAGGAACAACAGTGCACAATGATAGGCTTAATGATGTCATGAATCAATGTAACTTGGTTCGTCTTGAATACATAATGTATGGAGCTTTGCAGGCACAAGAGCATATGTTTTCTATGAGCTACGTAAGTCCCGATATGTCGGAATCTGAGCTGTACTTGAGCTCTTCTATCGCTGTACTTGCTGATTCTAGAAATTCTTCTCAGAGAGTTCTCATGAGTGGAACACAGTACACAGACACCCTGAGAGATAGTCCATTGTCATGTCTTTTGCTTCTCAAAAGCAGAAAAAGTGATAACTGTACGAGATTTCAGTTTTAGAATTAGAAATTTACACATTGTCATAGCAGAATTTTCTCCCACCCTGCCAGATTCTATAACTTGTCATTATGGGCATTTCTTTCCTTTGAATTAAACAAAATTGTGTTAGAATAAAGAACAATATTTATGCATTGTTTATATAGCAAATTTAAAGGATCAAAGGAAAAGTTTAAATTAAATAATCATTTTAATTAAAAACATTACCCAAGTTTCATTGTATTTTTTTTTAAATCATTGTCTTTGTTTTCTTTAATTTTGCTAAAGTTTGGCACTGCAATATCCACTCCCTAATCCACCATTGCTTTTTCCTCTATTTTATGCTCAAAGCATGAAGTATATGTGCTAGAATCACGTAACCAATTTAAATTATTGCATTTGTGTAACTGACGACTAAGTCCATGACCCTGTCTCTGCTGAGTTCTTCCACCCATGTGTAAACTATTTCACTCACACACTGTGGGTGGAATGTGAACAGAGCAAGCAGATTAGAGACATTCGTGCTTGTTGTTGACTACTTGTATAAATCCAGCACAGCACAGAACAGAGTAGATTTTCAGAAGTTAAAATCACAAGAAACTTCATAAAAAATACACCATAAGTTTTTCAAACTTATTTTCAAAGAAACAATTGCCTGCTTTTAAGAAAACTTGATAAAGTTAAGCATATGTGGAATGCAAAATCTTTCTTAATGTACACCGATTGTAAACATATGAATATGTTGCAGGACTGAAGAGGCCAGCACAAGAGAGTGCACCTACAAACAAGCCATCCCCTTCATCTTCAGACACACAATCTCCAGCACCAAACAAAACATCTCGATTTTCTGCAACTACAGATGCAGAGAAACAAGATGTTAAAACTACCGAATCTGTTACTAAAATTGAACGTCCACTACAGACATCATTCATGCCCGCATCATATCAAGGGACCAAACTGGCACAAGTTACTTTCGGACCACCTGTTCATCCATCAGGAAAATCATCAGGAAAATCATCAGACCATCACAACAATTCTACAAATGGCTCACCATCAAGATTCGACCATTCTCGATATGGTGGAGTTCAAACATATCATATAGATCAGACAAAGCCCAGCAGACCGGCAGCAGAACCCATTAGTTATGGGCCTTTTGGAAAAGTAATATTACTTGAACCAGCATCTGCAGAAGTCCATGCCATGGAAACACTCCACAGATCTGCAAGTGTATGCAAAGTGAAGATTGAAACTTCATATTTAACAGACAAATCTGGATTTGTGTAAGTACAGCCAGTTTGGATTCATTATGTAGACTGTTGTTTACTGTTGAGTTTTGTGCATGAGTATCATACATCTGTATACAAGCTTGTGTGAACTTATATATGTTAAAACTGGTTTTGAAAAAAACTGAAATTTATGTTTGTACAGACCACTGTAATTGAAGCAGTAGCCGTGTGGCAGTGGAATGAGCAAATAAATATGTGAAAATAATTTAGTAACGATTTTCCCTACCAGCTTATCCATATTTTCATCTACTCTGGTCCAATCAAAAGGCAGAAATGCACAGTGATTGCTTTTATAAAAATGTTGTAATCAGCATTTACTAGATCATGGTCCACAATAAACCAGAATGAAAACAGAATGCGAAAAGATGAGCAAATTTGGTTCGGAATCTGCTGGAATGTGAATGGCTGTCACTAACAATATGGAAAGCTGATTTTGTTTATTTGGATGGCATTTGTTTGTAATTGGCTAAGGATCACTTTCTAAAAGCAATGCCATTACTGTTTCTAATTCCTCTAGCGAAAGGTCATCCTGATCTGTTTGTTGTGTTGTTTTATTTGTCCCTGACTAGAGAAAGCATTAATAGGTGTTAAAGATAATGCCCGCCTCCTTAAATATTTCCCCATGAAAGCAGCTACATGCAATATGAACACCATATGCCAAAGAACAGAAGAGATTAAACTTAACAAGTCACTTATTTCCATTCTGGGGTCTGGTAAGCTCCCATTAGTTGTGAATGCTCATATGATAACATATATATCTTAGTTTTGCCATTCCTGTTCCTGGTTACTGCAAACCAGCCTTTGTTGTTTATAAAAGGCTTTAGCAAAATTGTACAAATGAGCCTAAAAATTACACTTTAAGTTAAGGTTCATAATATTGTAAATTTGGTAATTTTGTCTTGAAAAATTCAACAGCAGAAATTATAAATTTAGGAATGATTACAGAAATATATAATTGTATTAATTACTGAATATAAAGCTGTATAAATACATTTTATGTTGATTTGGTTTATGTATGCACCCAGTTTGTTTGGTCTAAGACATTTTAAACTATTATAATATGCTAGATGCAAGTTCAAGCATGGATTATTTCTGAACTCTTCCACAATAAGAAACTTTTAAAATATTTGACTATCGCTTAAAGCCTACCAATTCCCCTTACATCTACAAGAAAATTAGCAGTAAGATTAACATCTTGATATCTCGATTAACATGAAGCATATGGAGAATAAGCGTATGTAAAAATAGTTTGTACAAAAGTAGAGAAAGTCATGTGAGTGTAACACATCAGATTTGTTTTATTTTCACATGTTTCTGCTTTCAGTGTTAAACAATGAACCTCTGTCCCCAGGTAAAGAGAGCACAATTTCGTAGCAGATATGAGGCAAGTCTTATTTAAGGCTGTAGGGTAGCATCTCTGCTCATTCTCATCTACATAACTTATGCAGTCAATGGGAGCAGGAGTTACAGTAATGCATAGGCACAAAGCAGCAGAATGATAAATATTATGTTCTTGTGGTGCATTTAGTGTAGTGCAGTTAACTTATCAAGTCTTTCCTGATGTCCAATGTTTTTCAATATTTTACTCTTTTTTATATTTTAAAATAGAGAGTTGAGGGTTGTTACACTACATCACTATAATAATCTTACTTGAACGCGTTTCGGGAGATGGCTTGTCCCCATCGTCAGCATTCTCTCTCAACAGTTGAGAGAGAATGCTGACGATGGGGACAAGCCGTCTCCCGAAACGCGTTCAAGTAAGATTATTATAGTGATGTAGTGTAACAACCCTCAACTCTCTATTTTAAATTATGACACATCACTGTTACAAGCTTCTAAATCTTCAAAAATTGAGATTTTACTCTTTGTTTTATATAAACTCTTGAATTAAAAATTTCTACTGTGTTACATTTACATGACTTTTTCCGTGTATTATTTATTAGTGAGTATAAAAACTATTCTTACAAAAGCTTGCTTTTCTATCTACTCTTCTTAATCAAGATAAATGTTTGTGGAAATTACACACTTCATTATAAATGCAAAGGGAATAGCAAATAGTCAAATGTTTGAGAACTGGACACTATACCCGTGCTGCTGAATCTGTGCACTTGACATTTTGTGTGGCTTCGCATAACATTGGCTATATTGTGGTTGTGACGTTGCCAGAGTGCTTAGTAAACAACAGCTGATTGTTCTTTCTATTGTGTCTAAGCCATACACAAAAAGTGTACGTAAGTAGTGAACGTCAATAAATAATAACTATTTCGCATTATTATTGTTAATTGAAAATAACTTGGCATAAACATTGCAACATATATACATTAAATTACGCACTTTTGACAATAAGGAAACAGAATAATGCAAACGTGCCTGCTACAATGAGGAGAAATAAAACAAATTATAAGCTGCGATAACAAAGTTATTTTCACTCACGCTGCGTTCCAGATAGTTCAGGAATTTTGTCCTCTTTCTCTTGGAGTTTCCCTCCCTTGTAAATAACAGTCCTCGTGATTAGTCCTAGAGCTGCTGTGGTTCATTGTACGGCTTTATCAGCAGGAATAGAGGGATGCCCATGAACCTTCACATACTCCTTCTGCTCAAAGAATTCCTGGGTCCTTCTTAACAGTTCCAATGCCTGATTATTAAGCGGCAAAGGATTTTCACTTCGTGAATCATTTACTCTGCGATCGGCATCTTTTTTGAGACATTGTCGCACTTCAAATCTTGTATAAATAATATGAATGGAATATATATATATATATATATATATATATATATATATATATATATATATATATATGCATAAGCAAACATCATCAATAACCACAAATATAAATAACAATGAACAATATTAGCTTGCAAAGAACAACTCCACGCACATGCTAGAGATTCACAAACTGAAGCACATGGTTGGAAATAGCTACATCCGGCAACAGAGCCACTTCCAGTTCCGCTTCTGCTATGTCATAGACCACCCGAAATGCTGTCTTGTGATTGGTTTAGGAAGTCTAATGGTTAAAGCTTTTCATCTGTTTTTTTGCAAGTGTACCAACTTAATCGCTAGCTGTCAAGTGCAACGTTTCAACAGCGGGGGTATATATGCTGTTCTCAAAATTCCATACTCTTTCCATGCATCGTGAGTCGTCCTCCGTGGTCTAGTGGTACCATGCCACCCTCTAGTTCCCAAGGTCATGGGTTCAAACCCAGTGGAGGGCAATATATTTTTTCCAGGCATAAAAATCCTTAGCGTGGTTTCCTTCGGAAGGGAAGTAAAGCCGGTGGTCCTGTGACATAGAATTATGGCATGTAAAAGAACCACAAGCCTGATAAAGGGGCCTCTTAGCAAAATTTTCGGTCTTTCATGCCCAATATAGAATGGGACACTAAGAACTGTAGCAGTTAAAGAGCGTTCATAAATAAAACTCAATTTTATACAATTGCAGGAAACAACTGAATGTCAACAGAACTGTAAAAGAATGACGAAAGTATTGAACAATTCAAACCATTAATAATGGATATCTCAGAAATGGCAGATGCCACAAAATAAAGTATTCTAACTAAATTGCGTATTTTAAAGAGATCTGCATTTTTTGAGTAGTACGTTATACAAGTTTATACAAAATTCCTTCTGAATGAGGATTTCTTAGGATGTTCCCAGAAAATTCAAGATATACATTAAATGTCATGAGAATATCTTTAATATATGGTATTTTAATCAAAATCGTTAAAACAATTTTTAAGAAAATAAAAAAATTTAAGAAATGTTCTATGTAAAGGGTAGTTGGGTTGGGGATTTTTCTTGAAAATCTTTTTTTGCATCTTTGGAAAATACTGAACTTAAATGCCAAGTTTGCTATTTACCCAACTTTTTGTTTTTTAGTTATGCTGTTCTCTCTCTCTCTCCCCCTCTCGCTCTCCCTCTCCCCCCCTCTCTCTCTGTCTCTGTCTCTGTCTCTCTCTCTCACTCACTCTCTGGTGAAATCTGGACATTGAATTTTTGGATGGAATGCAATACTTCTCCTACTTACTATATGTAGTAAAGAAAGTAACAAGTTTGATCATGTACAAGGGGCTTAAGTTATGCAAAGCTGATTTCAGGCAATATTTCACAGTTATAAGTATTCTCATTGGCACAATAGTTTGTATTTACGTATCAAAATATAAATAATAAATATTCTGCCCCTTCATACACTTCTATATGCATTGATAATAACAATGTATTATGTGTTATCTCTACATAATTCTTTAGTTATTAGTCTCTTAATGCATCCTAAAGAAAATCACATTCATCATCGTCTTTCTTTACTGATTCCAGTGACTTGAAACAACCTCTAAACAAAATGGAAAGGAAGTAATCACAACTGCATTGCATGAGGTTGTACCAAAGAATCCTAATGGGTTTTACTGCTATCAGTGTGTACCCAGAAACGTTAGCAAATTGAAAACCACTTTAACTACATCAACACTATTTCAATTTGTCTCAGTTTATACAAAACTTGGTGCAGTGCTGTTTTGAATCTTATTTTAAAAAATTATTATGTACAATAGATTAATTAATTTTGAAGATTGAGAAGCTAGTAACAGTGACGTGTCATAATTTAAAATAAAGAGAGTTGGAGGTTGTTACACTCCATCACTAAAAGAATCACTTTTAGTGATGTAGTGTAACAACCTCCAACTTTCTCTATTTTAAAAACATGTACAGTAGACCCTCGTTTAAATGAATTCCAAGAGACCGAAAAATAGCTAATGCGGTTTAACAAAGTTTGAATTAACGAGATTTTGTAAAAATAGTCCTGTATTTTCTGAAATGGTAAAATATGACTGTTGAGTTCACTTTCTCTCTTGTTATGCGTACCAACGAATGAGGGTGTTTCACTTTCATGATCTCTAAGAAAAAGTAAAAATAACTGCTATATACGGTATATCTGGCATTTGTTTATTGAGAAAGTATACTGTCAAATGCTTGTCGTAATTTTTTGTAAAACACTACTATTTGGAACAATATTGTACTCATTGAATTAGTGAGTCGTATAATACAATAAACAATAACCTTAAATACTATAAATATACTGTTCTTTTAACTTTAAGTTTTAATTAGAACACTTGTTTTAGTTACAACTCTTATCCATTACACATTTTAGTTCTCTAATTTGAAAAAAATCATTAATTGTTGTTTGGCGGACCGTTGGTCATAATACTGAAGATACCACATCCAGGGCAGCCTGTAATGCCATGGAGACATAAGAAGTGGCAGCAAGTCTCTCGAGAACAGAAATTGCAGCAGCAACTTCAGCACGGGGTCGTGGTGTCGTATCTTCATGTTCCACTTCAGAAGTTGACAGTAAAGAGTTATCATTCTCTTCTGCTTCAGCAGGTGACTGTTTCTTCAGCAGCACAGCTGTTGTCCACCTATGTCCATTCTTCCATAATGATGGTACAAGAGGGCACCAACCCGGTGTAAGCCTGTAGAAGAGCAGTATCAGAATCCACAGTTGTACCCACATTATGAGTAAGATCAGATGTTGGATCGTTGGTTTCCTGTTGTTTCAGTGGCGTTATCAGTTGCTGTTCACGCCTTCTTAAAACAGTTATTGTGTCTGTTGTAACTTCATCCCAAGCAGCAGATATGTTGCGGATAGCTTGCAGTACATTCCAATGTGGAGCTGTTTCTTGTAGTTCTATTGCACTGATGGCAGCCTTAACCAGTCAGCGTCTCTAATTACGCTTCATTAAGGCGATTATTCCTTGATCCAGTGGTTGTAGACGGCTCGTGGTGTTAGCTAGTAAGAAGACAACTTCTATGTTCCGAAGTTCTAGATCATCGAACTGATGTGCCGAGCAGTGGTCCAAAGTTAGCAAAATGCTCCTCTTTCTCACAGCCATTTGTTGTTAAATCTTCAAGAGATTTGGTCATTCAAGCTTTATTGTTATTCTCGTACTGATTTGGCAGTTTGAATAGGTTGGCATTTTTAAAACAACGTGGATTTTTGTATTTTCCAATCACTAATGGTTTGACCTTCTCAGAACCATCTGAATTACCACACAAGACCACTGTCAGTCTCTCCTTGCAGCGTTTTCCTCCATGGCATTTCCTGCCCTTAGCATGTAGTGTTTTTTTCAGGCATCAAGTTATAGAAAATGCCTGCTTCACCCATATTAAACACATTTCTTGGGCGATGATGAGAGCGCTTAGATTGAAAGTGCCCACTCATTGGCATCTTCCTCGTTTACTCTATGTGCCTTCTCACAGAAACTGACAGCACTGATTTTATGCCTCTTCCGAAAATGCCATAGCCATCCCATGCATGGGGCCAGACATTGGAATTTGCTGAGAACACATGTGTTGGAACCATTCTAACAGCGAATCCTCCAACTCTTCATGTTTCACTGGTCTATTGCGTTTGCTATTGCCACTAAATGAATAGCTTGCCGGACTTGCCACTATTTTCTGTTTTGAACTTATAATCAATGAAAGAGTACACTTTTGAATCTGAAAGTGTTCTGCAACCTGTCTTTTGGTCTTCTCTCCACTATCGAATATATGTAAAGTTTGCTGTTTTTGTTCCAGTGTAAGAGCATTATGACCACGTTTCTCTTTTGGTGGCATACGGAGTGATAGAGTGAAAGGGGAAGAAAAAAACATTCACTGTTCACAAGCAGTGACAAACAGCTCTCTGGATTGTTGCGAGTCCCGTGCCGTATGTGGTCTGCTGACCAATCCCCTCTTTCCCCACCCTTGCATCATATACTGTGGAAGTAATACATAAGCAGCAAGTAAGCATTCGGACCATTGTTAAGAAATTGCAGTACAGTATTGAGAAAAATGATGTGAAATGCGTAATGGAAAATACCGTATTGCACAGCACAACATACATATTCAGTTTAAACGAAGAATAACGTATGGAATATGTAATGAGGGGACCAAATTTTAGTTCATAGTACGAGTTATCCGAAATTTGGTCTAAGCAGTAGATTTTTCCATGTAATTTGGTAGGGACCGAGCAGCTACTATCGATTAACCAAGTTTTCAGTTTATCCGATTTCAAATTAGCGAGGGTCTACTGTATTTTTCTTTTTGTAATATACTGGAAGTTTCAGGAAAAATCGGAGTTAACTTGCATTTGTGATTGTCTGGCATTCAAAGAAATATGGTATATTGTCATCAGATTAAATGTGCCTTTGAAGCCATAGTTCTGTATGCAGGATGCGCACATTCTAATGCAATGAATGAACAGACAAGGCTAGCTGACTTCAGTAATTATTGTTTTAGAAATTAAACTTGGGAGTGTATATGAATTTGTTCTTCAGTACAAGGTCCAACCCAGCCTGAGGATTTCTGAAGGTAGAATCCGACTGAAACATTCAAGCCATACCTGGAATTTGAACATGGATCTCCCACTATCGGGAAAAATTTGATACAGTTGGGGAACTTATTGTCATACCGGCATGTTGCCATGGTAGCCCAGTGGTTAGAGCAACCACGTTCAAATCCAGGTTATGGTACTGAATTTTTCAGTCTGATTCCAGCTTTATAACTTGTGAATTTGCACTTTGTTGTTTTGTTTGACCAAAATTCCCACAATTTTGTGGCTTTCTGTGCTGACCCTTGCTGACTTGTACTTGCTGTGTAAGCTTTAGAAACTTCTATGGCAAACATTGTAGTTAAGCTACAGTATCATCAAATATTTATTCTGTTAAAATATGATTACATTTTTTTTCCTGGCTCAATATAGTGTATTTTTTTAATTTTTTCATTATAAGCTGTGTGTTTGTTGTATGGATCAGTTTCAGGATAGTGTACCTGAAATTCTCTATAACAGAGCACTGATTTACATTTTAAAGCTCTCTGTTCTGTATTAAGCTGAGCCAATTCATGTTCTTAACTGACCTTGTCATCTTGTGTATCTACAAGTATTGTGACTAGGAAAGTTTGCTATGCAACAGCAGGTTCTTTTAAACTTGTATACCATGCATGTAATTGCTTCTTGAAGTAGATATATTAGATGGTCCAATCATCATCTGCAGCTAATCTACTATCTCAATTACTGAATGGAGACAATTCTGCAGCTCAGTGTTTTGTACATATTTCAGGGTCTGTACTATACATCTGAATGGTAAATTTCTGTCTACGGGAAAAGATAAATTACGGAAAATGGCAGCTAAGTCTGCTGCTGAAGCTGGCCTCGAAATACTTAGGGAATCCTGCTACACAATAAAAGTAAGTATGTCTTGCATCTTTGTAAATGCATTATGTACAATAATAGGAGCAGAACATTGTTAGATTCAGGGTAGCTATAATTGCTATTCTGCAGAATTGTGACCAGGGCTTTTGCATTTACTACAGTCTTCATCACGAACAATATTTGTTATGCAGATAGTTGCAAGGAAAGGGAAGAGCAAGCACATGACAGTTTGGCACAAAGTGAGCGACACATTATTTTGTTGTTAAACATTAATACTCTACGTAGTTACTTATTCTTTGTTACTAGATTGTCCTTCAGATTTAGAATCCTGAAGGTGTCTGCACAATGAAGATGATTTATAGCTCAAAATTACCAAGGTTCACTGTTAAATAGGAAGCAAGTTTAGACAAACAGACTACCATTGATTGGCTAGAAGGCATGACTTTGATGTTGCAGAATTTTTGCTACTGCACACCACGTTTGTTTGTGACTGAGACTGTAGTGAAAGTAGGTGTAAAGTATGGAGTTGTGTATACCTTTTCCCTTTTCCATGGAAGTATTAAAGCATTATCACAGATTTTTACAAGTAACTTTGTACCAATAAATTAACTTTATAATAAAATGAAACAAACTTCTATCTTCACATTTTGCCATTTTATTCCTCAAATTAGGTTATGTTCAACTTAATACTGTATTTTGAAGTATGTTATATAACAAATGTTTGTTATGTAACTTTTCTTATATTATTTAACACTGCAATGTTATTCTTAGTTAACTTCATAATACAGATTGAAAAATCTAATGTATAATTAACAATTACAAATTCTCAGGTATACATTAAATAATTACAGCATTCATTAAAAAAGTGACACTTGTATTCATGCCACATTGTTCTTAAATGCATTTTTATCTAAAAAAGATTTTGAATTAAGCAGCAAGTATTCACGTTACATACAGCATCTGGAAACAATGTTCAAATGTTTATTGGAAACACAAAGGAATAAATTCAGAAGTTGTAATAATGACTTACAAAGGAAAAGAAAAATCATCAGAAACTTTCAAACACCTTTAATCAAATGACACTCTTACATTTCAAATCAGCATGAAATGTAAAATTTAAACTTGATTTTAGTTGTTCTACAATTAGGACATGTTTCAAGGTAATGCTTTCATCGTCAACTGTAGAACGATTACTATTTGAGCCACTTCCTACTTCTGTTTGGAAACATCTGATGGTATACGTAAGCATTGGGAGTCGAATTTGGGACACATTTGCTTCACTTGCTCTATAATTATATAGGACATGCTTCATAAGCTTTTGCTTCCATGCTGAAACATGCCCTGTATAATTATAAGTAAGCGGAGCAAACCTATCCCATATTTGACTCCTAATGCTCAAGTTCGAATCTCGCCTTCACTGTTACAAAGCTTCTAAATAGATTAATCTGGTGATGTAATGAATCTATGAGGTCATACAATGCTGGAGTATCAAAATTCATAGTTCTTTCTCTGTATTTTATATAAAAATTGTTTCTCAGGTTGAAAGTTCTGCTGCATTTTGGAGGGGTTTTAATAATTTTGCTTCTTATTTCACCTCATGATTGTATATATGTCCATTTTAACTGTTAGTCTTATGCTTCAAAAGTGTTGTTCTATCCTTTGAGATGCATTCATTTGGGTTTTTTAAATTGTACTTGTATGGGGCCAGAATTATGTTATACTCCTTAAATACTTCCTGAATCTATTGTGTGCCTAAAGGTGATATGTGAACTTGCTGTACTTCGTTTTTTCTTTGATAACTTCGAGTTTGGTATCTTCTAATACTTTTTGCCTTTTGAACTTTTTGATCTTCTATGGTGAAACCATTTAGTGGTGCTCTTGTTCTGTTGTTGATTTTCGTAGTAGTATTTGCTTAATGGAACCTCAAGGAATCTAATCATGCTCTTGAAAACAGAGTATTGGTGTTGCAGGTCGTAGCTATCGTTTTTTAGTATGATTATTTGAATGGATTTTTGTCCAAGTATTCAAATCTAGTAAGGGAAAGCAGCCCTCTGTCTTGACCTCTGTTGTAAATTTAATGGGTTTATCCTGCAAATTTTGTAGTTTCATGTGCCTTCTGTGAATCTCTTAGAGACTAGACCAAAATGTCCATGTAACAATACCAAGACTGAAAATTAAAGGGAAGACTTTCTTCATATGCATTTCAGAAAAGTTCATTTATAGATCAGCCAAGAATGGGGGAGGCAAAGGGTTGTCCATAACTATACTTACTGGATGTACACAAAACCTTAAATATTCTTCCGCTTGAGTGTATTGTGATTGATTGTTCAAATACCATACCTACTTCTTCTGCTACCGCAAGCAATCAAACCAGCTGTTATGCTTTGAAGTACGTGTTGGAAATGCCATTCTTTAGGTGCTGATAATCTTAATTTACTTAAACAAGGCTTGTCTTTACGATCTGCCAGCTGTATTGATCCAGCATTATTTGTAGTATGTCCTTCATTGATCTTAGTTTCATCCAAACTAAATAGTATACATTGCTCTGTTTACTTTCCTATACTGATGCATAGCCCTCATATTTACACCTAAACAATGCTATGTCTTCCCTGTCTATTAACATGTTAACTTTCGAAACCTATTTCTAAGAACAGTTTATGAAATGTCCTCTTAAAGTTTACAAATCTATATCATTATTGACTGCATTTTAAACTTTGTTGTTGCTGATTCATTATCGCTTGAACACTTGGAACAGATACACTTACAAAATCATCCACTTTGTCCAACACAGTTCTGCGCTTATTTCAGCATAACTATTTCTTTAATTTCTTTGCAAATGCCTATCAAAGACCACTGAGAAAACACCTGTAAACTTGGCTGTGAGTTGCAGTACATCCTTCACTGGCACTGTTGGATTTCTCTGCAGTAGAGAATTAAACACATTTAGTACTATTTGCTTTTTGGCACTCTTTAATGTGTGTTTTTTGACATTAGGCATATTTGTTATTGGCCATGCTCCGTAATCGCACTTGCACTGAATCATACTAAACCAACTAGTGCTGAGAATGGCATCTAAAAGTGGTAACCAAGTGCCGTGTAAGTGGAACATGTCAACTCTTCACTTTCTCTTAAGTAAATATGCTCAAGATAACACATATGCTCTCTAATAATACTTATTTTATTTTTTAATTTTAATCGAACTTTATAACCAAATGACATTTCTGAAATACTATGGGGACTACTTCTTGAATAGCATTCATTAGGAGACGGTTGTCGTGATAGCTGTATTTTGATCAATAGCCAATCGTATTCTTTCTCTGCCGTATGCACTAATTTACATCCAGTAGGCTAATTATAATGGATATAGAATAGTCCAAAACCTGCTGATGAACATTGTTGATTTGTGCAATTAATTGTTTAGTTCAGTGGATATCAACCATTTTTTCAATAGAGATATTAAATGATCTGTGGATACGCTTGGGAACAGTGATACTATGTCAAAAGAAACCATGATGTTTTTTGTTCTGTTAATATGTGATGGCTTTTTATCGATTAGTTCCTATCAGTTCTGGATGCTAAGACTATCAAAACACTCTGCAGAGCTGAACTTCTCTGTCAGCTATTTTGAGAGCTTGTAAGTGGGTGCATTGATACTGCTATCGCTCTCAAGCTATTTCCCGTCTTATATATCTTAAGGCAAATTATAGCAATACTTCCAGCAATATAACAAACGATGTTATTCCTCACATGTGCCAATGGCATGTTGTATATTGCTCACTTATACTTTGAGTACAAAAACTGCCAGACGTAAATAGCATGTCACCTGATATTTGTCTGTCACTTAGCTGTGGGTAAAATATGAGGATTGTAAAAATATAATGGCAAATATGTGCTATGACCAAGCTATTTGGTGTACAGAACCAGTAACCTGTTTTGGAAGACATAGTTAAGAGCAGCATTAATTTTTGCAATAATAATCTAAATGGACCACTCACTTAAAATTCACTGTCACAGAATCCATAAAGAGGTAAAATTAACAAAGGTCATCCAGAAGTCAATACAACTGACAATGTGAGAAAAACTCCTGATATGGAAAAACAAGGATCACCTTTTAAATTTTAGCCTTCAATCTGACAAAAAATCTTATATCCAAATATACCTGGCAAGCAGCGACATCTGCAGCAAAGCCAGAAATTGGATCGGTGGCATTTAGGTGATAATGGAGGCAACATACCTTCAAAATTGATCTAGGTAAATACTGAAAAATAGTGAAGTTTTTGAGTGGGTGATTCATTTGGATCATTGTTACAACAATCAGTACATGACCTCAGAATAATTTCTGATCATGTCCTAAACATTTTTCAAACCTGATGGAGCCATTGGGTGATGTCAATCTAGTGTTTTCTGTGAAACTCTGGTTTGGAACACCCTAATTATTGCAGTTTCCACATCACATGATTCAGAGAATTTTTTTTTTTTTTTTAAATTCAAGGATAGACAAAGGGAATATTAGATATTTTTCTAGCTAATAAAGGGAATATTCTAACTTTTAAAGCCAGTTAAGTCCAGTTTTATAGCTCTTAATGAAATGCAGGCAATGATCTTCCATTATGTTTGACCTGACCATAAACCAATCAAGAAGAAGTATACTTTAACAGTATTTTGTGAACCAGATGATGTGATTCAAACGCATCCAAGGTTACTTCAAGTATTAAGACATTTCATTCCATTAAGTTTTATTTATGGATGCCCTTTAACTACTATGGTTCTTAGTGTCCCATTCTATATTGGGCATGAAAGACTGGAAAGTTTGCTCAGAAGCCTCTATCAGCCTTGAGGTTCTTTTATATTCTGTAAATCTACAATATACATGTAGATCAACTTGTTTGTATATGCTGCATATGTTATCAACCCTTTCTATTTTTACAGCCCATGAACCAACAGCTCACATTATATTTAGAACATGTTTTCAGATCAAACATGACGTTCTATCAGATTCAACAATTGATAAAACGTTGGGTATTGTGCCTAACAAATCAGATTCAGATACGTCATCTAGCGAGGCACCTGTGTCAGACAATAATATTGGAAATAAGCTTCTGCGTTTAATGGGATGGACAGGAGGCGGTCTTGGCAAAGATGAACAGGGTATAAAGGAACCTGTGCAGTAAGTTACTACTCTCCCACTTGATGTTGCTTCTTGATATTATTACTTTATTGAATGCTATTTCATACATTGTAGAAACATTGCATCTGAATTCAGTTACAGTAGTATACAAAGGAGAGATAATATTGGTTTAATTTTATACTGTTTTTCTATGTAGTAGTGCTACTAACATATCTGTTCTAGGGTAGACATTGTAGCAGATATCCATAGATGTATTTAAAAAGTTTTAGAAAAGGCAACATGGGAAAAACATTCAAATTCATTTATGGTGAACTTAGGAATTTGGATGTGATGTTGTTATAGAGGAACATTACAGCATAATAAAACTTTAGGAAAGTATTCATAGTGTAATAAAAATATATTTGAAAATACATTTTACGAGGGAGAAACAATAGTTTTTTAACACTCAAGTTGCATTTCTGTAGAAACTCATACATTGGACTTTTGACTGTTTTTTTCCTTGTACACTTCAGCTGTAATTACTTGATGAGAATTTTGATTAATTACAAGTAAAAATTACATACCCAAAAGTAATCAATCATCAAAATTATTTTATTCAGCTTCCCGCAAATAAATGATGCTTATAAACAAAGTTTAATAAAAATAAGAGCTTGTAGAACAATACATAATTGAGAGTCATAAATTATAAAAATTTATACAAATTAAGAGAGAAGAATTCAGTAATGAATACAAGCTTCAGTTTAATTCATCCAATTCCTTACTGATGCTGCTTTATGCATCTGCATCTCATCGGCCTCTTGGACAGGAGATTCGCCAATACTAGCAGCACTGCCATGTCACGTTAATGAGAAGTCAGCCTAAATAATGGGAACCAACTCATGCCAACAAAATACATTGTGATCCTACAGTCATTCTAAAATTACTAAGATTAGATCACACAAATATTTAAAAAGTAAAAAGAGTTCAGTATATCAGTCATTCATCCCAAAGTGAAAATTGTGAGAAAGAGTATAGTAATAATTTTGTTTAGTTTAGGTTTATTGTATGCATACACAAGCAATTTCCATACTTGCCAACTTTTATGGTTTGCCTGTAAGATGTACAGGAGCAGAGGCGTTCTTACAACTTTATGGCTTCGTGGGGAGATCCAAAGTGTTTGAGATTTTCACCACATAAATGGCTGAGCATTAAATTGCATTGCATTATATTGTATCTGAATGATACAATACCAGACTAATTGGTATACAGTTAAAAGCCAGAGCTTATCTGTGTGTCTATTGTTTCTTCATGATCGTTAGTCCGATTCACTGGGTTGCAACAAAATGCATAGCATGCAGAAAAAAGATTAAAATTTGGTTGCACAAGTAGTGACCATTAATAACCAATGATAAATGGGTATGAACATTCAATAATGGAGGTGTGAATTGTAAAGTCAGTTGCCTCATGTAAATTGTTTATCTTATTTGCGTTCCATGTCTGTGGGATATAAGTTTCCCCCCTTTTTTTTCTTCTTTTTTTTTATGTTATGAAGCATTAAATATGAACTAGAAATTTGATAGCCTAGGAAGTGGTGTTCTTTGCTTTAATAAATGTTTATTGTGGTCTTGTCTTATATGATACAGATTTCTGACATTGCTCTGGACGCACTTCAGGCCAATACATTATGCCTACACCGATTACCAAGGAATACAGTCTCATGAAAGATGTGATTTCAAATTCTTCTGCTCTAAAAATATTTTCCCAAAGCAATATATCTCCTGTGAGCCAAGGCTTCACAGGAGCATATAATGTGCTGGCAGTTTCTTTCTTGCACAGTCTGCAATCTAAGTTACCCTGAAACACTCCCATTATGTTGAGATGCTTTTTCACAGATGCTTTTCATGTGAGAAATGCAATAATTGTTCTCAACTAAAAACTATTACATCTAAGTAAGCTTTCAGCTCTTTTCTTACATGGTTTACTATGTTTTGTTTCCTGGAGTTTTAAGCCAGGTTTTATGATCTACTTTGGACCAGTTCTTAATAGCATCTCTTACTAAACATTGAGGTGTTCCTAGAGCCGGCTTTGGCCAATAAATTGTAAAGCTGCTCTTTGTCTAGTAAGTTCATCAGCTTTTTCATTTTCCTCTATGCCACTATGACCGGCTCCCAGATGAGTTAAACTTCATTCTGTTCTGCCAGGCTTGTGAGAATGTTTTGGCTGTTTGAAACCAGTCCTGATGTTATCTTACAGCCTTAAGTGCAGCCTGGCTATCTGAGAAGATAAGGATCTGTTTACCAGTGCAAGCACTCCTTATGTTTTCATGTATGCATTGAATAATGACATAAATTTTTGTTTTAGAAACAGCATATTTACTCAAGGGAAAAAGCTTTTGGCACCTTGGTCTTATGCCATATACTCCGGATCCTTTTTGTAAACCATATCAAAGTTATCTCAGGAGTTTCCAAAGTTTTATTTATCTAACATTCAGGATCAATAATAACCCTGAAGTTCTTTATAAAATGTTTTAATTAGAATTATATAGCCTGGCAGTATCTCTATAGTTGCATCTTCTATCTATTTCCTAATTCTTGGCAAACCTGAGTTCATTTCAGGAATTCTCAGTTGCTTAGCATGTTGCAGTTTATAGAGTGCCATTCTTGCCTCCTTCATTACAACTAAATGCATTGGAGTCAGGTTAAAGAGTGTCTCCATTGCTGCAGTAGGAGTTTTCATAACTCCTGTAACAGCCATACATGCTGTTCTTTGAACTTTAATTAGTTTAATTTTAGAGCCTGTTTGAAGGACCTTAGGCCACCAAATCAGTGCTCCATCATGGTATGATTATCCGTGTGTATCCAAAGGATCTTAGGAAGTCTTAGTCCTCATCTTTTACCATGCATGCATCTAACTACTTCAAAAGCTGTTTTCACACATTTTATTGTTTTCTTGAAATGCTGATTCCAGTCCATCTTGGAGTCAAAAGTAATTCCCAAGTACTTGACTTCCTCAGGCATTTTAAGCTCTTTACCCTGAAGATATAGAGGTCCTAATCCCTTAAGGTCTCTTCTTTTAGTAAATGGTACTATGGCTGTTTTATGAGGACTAAAAGTTAAGCCCTCATTCACAGCTCATTTTGTCACAGTATTCAGGGCCAACTGCATGAGTTCCCTCAATGTTCCTGTGTATTTACCTCAAACTATGATGCAATATTATCAGTTTAGCCCATGATATCAAGGCCTAGTTACTTGCTTAAACAAGTAGCCCATTGTTGTACCAGGAAGAATCCCAGCAATACTGCCAGGTCTGCAAGGATTCTTATAAAACAGAATCCTATTTATTTTACATACAATTTTTGTATATTTATTGCACTGAACATTTTATACATTCTAAGTTTCATGACTCCACAAAATTATTAAGCTTTGCTGGTCAAGGGAAAGTTTTATGGGTATCAATTTCAGAAAGTTGGCAAGTATGAATTTCTTTTTTGCCCATTCTCCCTCTGTATAGATAGCAGATGCATTCCCAGAAAAGTAATTTATCTTAAAAAAAAAGATGGTAATGATATATTTTGGATTTTTGTAATTCTTGCATTTATCTTGATTATAGGGTTGAAGAGCATGTTAATCGAGCTGGCTTGGGTTTGCACTCTGAAGTTACAAATGTGCACCAATTCAAACAGAAAATGTTCAAGCTAATGAAGGATTATGCAGCCAGTGATTCCTCATATGATTTAGTGTTTTCTTCTGAATTTACTATAGAAGAACGAAAAATAATGCATGAGTAAGTATTTTGCATTTGATCATCATTTAATGCATAATATAGAGTCCACTGTAAAAACTGGAAAACTCACTGTTTTATTAAAAATTATTTGTGTAGTATTATTATAAAATGAAGCAGATTGTAATTCATTTTAAATTTAGATGAGTTGAGTTTAATTCAAAACAATTAAATATAAGTGGTTGGAGGTAAAGTGGTAAAAGTCACAAAAAATTGTTTTTCACTTATACTTTCACATCTGAAGACTGGCTCATGTTAAGTTTCTCCAAGGTTCATTGTGGTTCGGATTCTACATTAAAAGCTATAGGTCCCCTTATTTCATCTCCTTATCTTAACATCATAAGTAATGGGCACTGCCTGCAAGGTGTCTCCAGCTAATAAATGGGTCCAGACAAGAATTTGAATTATTTAATAGAATAGTAGGTTGAATATGAATAGTAATATTTATTCTTTTGCTTGGTGGGATGAGGTTCCCCCCAAGTCATGGTAAACCATATGGGTAGCATTGGAAACAACTCTAGTTCCCAAGGTCGCGGGTTCAAACCCGGCGGAGGGTGATGGATTTTTTTGGGCGTAAAAATCCCTGGCATGGCTTCCTTCGGAAGGGAAGTAAAGCCGGTGGTCCCGTGTCGTAGATTTATGGCACGTAAAAGAACCTCAAGCTTGATAAAGAGGCCTCTGAGCAAAATTACCGGTCTTTCACGCCCAATATAGAATGGGACGCTAAGGACCACAGCAGTTAAAGAGCGTCCATAAATAAAACTCAGTTTAATTTAATTTGGAAAAAACTTCAGGCTGAAACACCTTCACAAGTCAAATTGTGTATGTTAAATGTCTATGTTGCCACTTGGCAGAAGCACTTTACAAACAACACTAAGTGGCATTTGGGATACGAGGTCTGTCCCAGAAGTACCCCTACTAACAAAGAAAACACAAACATTTTGGAAAAAACGTCTTTATTTCTCTACATAGTCTCCTTTCAGCTCAATAAACTTCTCCCAGCGATTTTCAATAGCTTCGATACTCTATTTATAGTGAGAACCATCGAGTTCTGCAAAATAGCCATCAACTGCAAACTCCACCTCTTCATTGTTGACAAATGTTTTACCACCAAGCTATTTCGTCAACTTTGGGAACAGAAAATAATCAGAGGGGACTAAGTGTGGCGAATAGGGTGCATGAGGAAGCAATTTGAACTTTAACTCATTGATTTTGGCCATGGCTATAATGGATGTGTGAACTGGTGCATTGTCTTGATGAAACAGAACTTTCTTTTTCACTAAATGTGGCCGTTTTTGCTTGATTTCATCCTTCAGACGCTGCAATAAGGTTGCATAATACTGGCCATTGATTGGTTTTCCTTTTTGAAGATAATCAATGAAAATTATCCGCATGCATCCCAAAAAATGGATGCCATGACCTTGCCTGCAGATGTCTTCGCCTTCTTTGGAGCCGATTCTCCCCTTTCAATCCACTGTTTTGACTGTTCCTTTGTCTCGGGTGTGAAATGATGGACCCATGTTTCATCCATAGTTATGAATCGACGCAAAAACTCAGCTTTATTGCAGCACAACATCGCCAAACACTTGACTGAAACATCCTAACGACACTGCTTTTGTTCCATTGTGAGTAAACGCGGCACCCATCTTCCGCACAGCTTTCTCATGTCTAAATTTTCAGTTAATGTGCGATGTACAGCACTTTTTGAAATGCCTACAATGTCTGCCAGCTCACGCACTTTCAGTCAACGGTCATCCAATACCATTTTGTGGATTTTCTTCACAATTTCTGGCGTGGTCACCTCATTTGGTCATCCACTGTGATGTTCGTCTTGGCAGCTTGTACGGCCTCACTTAAACTCTGCCACCCAATATTTTACTATTGTAAACGAAGGAGCAGACTTCCCCCAGAGTACAATCTAGCTCAGCTTTAATATTAGTTGGACTAAGACCTTTCAAATGAAAGTATTGTATCACATAACTATGGCCAGTTTTATCCATGTTTACAAATTCACTGCAAGAGTTCACTATTAATGGCTGCCAAACAATTACTAAACAACATACCATTGTCAAACTTCAAACTTAAGGTTTATAAGGGTAGTACTTTCTACCATAGTCATTTGTTTGAAACAACAACCACTATATATACATCAGGTCGAGTACTTCTGGGACTGCCCTCGTATATGTCAGTTCTTTTCAAACCACTGCCTAATAATTAGAATGTATTAACTATTGTGCTCAAATGGCTTTCATTTGCATTTTTATAAAACCATATCCTTATTTGAAATTTTCAATACAAGATTGCTTAAGCAGTAACACAAAATCCTTTTGGGCTGTAAATTATCTGTAAATGACTTATAGCGCTTCACCTCTCAACACACAGCCATTACCCCTGCAACCTAGTGGTCAATGTGCAAATTGGTAAACAGAGGTCTCTGGTTCAATTCCTGCCTGGAACACAAGAATTTTTCTTTGATTAGAATTTAATTCCTTATTCTCTGCTGAGTCTGAGAAGTATGAATGTAATTTTCATAGTAATAAAGAATTACAACCTGATTATAAGGACCCAATTTAGTTTTACTTTGTTATGGTATTGTGCTGTGGATGGTATACCTCATTACTAAAGTTTTTAATCAATATCATTCGAGCAATTGAACACTTCACTGCAAGCTTCACTGAAAGGAGTGGTTGAAAAAACCCCACTTGACCCTGGAATTCCTCTTTTCTGCAATTATATCAGTTATGTTAAACTCTTTATGTTTCTGATACTACTTTTCTTGCTATGTTATACAAATGTGATATATTACATTCACATTATTTTATCTATCACTCTTCTACAAACTATTCTTACAAAAGTTTATTCTTCTACTTCATGTTAATCAAGATAAACATTTGTAGAAATTTAAAATAAAGAGAGTTGAGGGTTGTTACACTACATCACTAAAATATTCTTACTTGAATGTGTTTCGGGAGACGGCTTGTTCCCATTGTCAGCATGTTCTCAACATTTGTAGAAATGTTTTTATTACACATTCCATGGTAGATAGATGTAAGAGGGATACAGTAGGCTGAAGTGATAGTCAAATCTTTAAAAAGCGAGTTGCTTTATGCTGATTTGAAAATCCTGCTCTTTGCTTGAACCGAGGGGGGGGGGGGAACAAATGAATGGGGGGGAAAAAAGTTTGAAAATTCATACCAATAACAAAGAATATATGGGAAATCATAACTGCCGCAAAAAAGCTTATTTTTATTAATTGTGTGTTTTAACAAGATCTAAATGTTTTGTATAGTAAGCTTTTGCCTATCTTTTACAGTTTACCCAACAAAATTCATTCAGAATGCACTTGTTGTAGTTATAAATAATAATTAACTTCTACATTAAAAATACTATGGGTAAGCAGTAGGGAAAGTAAAAATCTGATGTGTGACATTCTCATGATTTTCTCTACCCTCTTATCATTTATTAGTGAGTATGCAAACTATTCTTAAAAAAGTTACTTTTCTATCTAATTCATTATAACTGTGATAAACTTCCCCAAAATAGCTACATTACACATTTCGTTATATATACAAGGTGACAGCCATAGTCAAATGTTTAAGAACTTGATGCTATATGCTGGCTTTAAAATTCCATACTCTTTCCATGCAATCGCAAGAAGCAACTGAACGTTGACAGGACTTTGAAAAAATGACAAAGTATGCACTATTCAAACCTTTAATAATGAATGTCTCAGAAATGGCTTATCCACAAAAAAGTTATTTGAAGTAAATTGTGTGTTTTAAAGAGCTCTACAGTTTTTGAGTAGTGTGTTTTCATGTGTCACTTAACTTTACCAGTTATACAATATTTTTTCTGAATGAAGAGGACTTCATAGAAAATTCAAGATAAACAATCTATTTGTTATGTATCCTAATATATGCTATTTTAATCAAAATTGTTCAAGCCATTTTTGGGAATATTGAAAATTTCTAAAAAATAATCCTTATGAAGGGTAGTTTGGGGTGGGGAGATTTTCTTGAAAATCTTTGTGTCGCATCTTTGGAAAGTATTGAGGGTACCAGGTTTGGTAATCATTCGACTTTTCTTTTTGAATTAATACTGTTCACGGACACACACATGCATGGGCCTTTTTTTTTATTCAGGGGGCCTCAAAGCATGTATTTCCATTGAAATCTCAGTATCAGATTTTTGGGTCGAATACAATATTTCCCCTACTTACTATACATAATAGAGAAAATAAAAATGTCTGCAGGAGATATAGATTGTGTGCATGTACATACAATAATGCCTATTGCTCCTAAGCCCCAACAAAAGGTTTCTAAACTTTATACTCTGCTTGCTGCTGTTTTATCATGGTGGTACTCTACACTTGTGTGTGTGAAATGCTTCCAGTGACTTTAAAAAAAAAAAGGGTTGCATATTCATGACTTTTCTACTCATTATTCTACAAAGTGTTCTTACAAAAGCTTATTCTTCTATCTACTTCTTGTAAATGCAGATAAACTTTCATTACTCATTTACATATTTCGTTGTAGATATAAGAAAATGCAGAAGCAAAAGCAATAGTCACATCTTTTCAAAGGCAGTTGCTATATGAGTACTTTGAAATTTTGTTCTTTTTGCACAAACACGGAAAAGAAAGAAAGAAAAAAATAGCAATTACTAATGGCAAAGGGTATCTCAGAAATGGTTAATGGTATAAAAAATGTTATTTTACATAAATTGTGTGCTTTAACAAGATCTACATTTTTTTTGTAATAAGAATTGTTCTATATCTTATGGTTTACTAATTAAACAAAAGTCATTTGGAATATAGAGAACTTCACAGACTATTGCCAGAAAATTCAAGATATGCATTTTATTTGCTGTGAAAATAGCTTAAACATATGGTATTTTTTATCAAAACCATTAGTTTTTGAGAAGAAAAAAAAGACAACTTTTCCATGTATAGGCTAGTTTGGGGTAGGGGATTTTCTTCAAAATCATGTTGCATCCTTAGAAGGTCCTGAAATTAATACAAATTTTGTATTTAACCAACTTTTCATTTTTGAGTTATACTGTTTACAGACACAGACCTTTTCCTAAAAATGCTGCTTTTTTTTTAGTTCAGGGGAGCCCAAAAATGTATTTCTGGTAAAATCTCAACATCAAATTTTTGGGTGAAATACCGTATTTCCTCTACTTACTGTAAGTACATAATAGAGAAAGTAATATAGCCTCATTTATTTGGTCATCCTCTTGAAACCTCACTCATGATGTACAACATTATTCATATTAGCACTTAGCGTGGCAGGTTATTAAAAGATTGGAAAGATCAGCGGTAAACTGATGCCAGACAGATATAATGAAACAAATTGTTTGCTTGTTTAATGTTGTTTCAACATCAGTATACATGTGGCTTTAGTTACATAGTTGCCTTCTGTATCAGAAATAAAAGCTTTGCTTGAATAAATTGTTGTTAGATGCCCTTAGATGCATAGTCTCCTTCCTATATCATGTATTTTATTCCTATTTCTTTTGTATAGTAAGTAGGGGAAGTATTGTATTCCACCCAAAAATTTGATACCGAGATTTCACCGGAAATATATGTTTTGAGACCCTCTGAATCCAAAAAAAGCATTTTTGGAAATATGTCCATGTGTGTCTGTGAACAGCATAACTCAGAAACGAACAGTTGGATAAACACCAAACTTGGTTTTTAGGTTCAGTATCTTCAAGAGATGCGACACAAAGGTTTTCAAGAAAATCCCCCCCACCCCAGATTACCCTTTACATGGAACATTTTTCAAAAATTTTAATTTTCTCAAAAATGGCTCTAACGATTTTGATTAAAATATAATATGTTTAAGATATTTTCATGACAAATGAAATGTATATCTCGAATTTTCTGGGAATGTCTCCAAAAGTATTCTTCATTATGAACTGGTAAACCATAAGAGATAGACAAAATTTTACTACACAAAAAATATAGATCGCATTAAAATACACAATTTGTCATATACATTTTTTTTGTTGAGTGAACCATTTTCGAGATATTGTTTGTTATTCCCTTAAATTTTCCAATACTTATACTTTTTCTAAAATTCGTTATTCATTTTTTTTACGTCCTGGACATGCAAAGAGAATGGAATGCACCACATAGCAACCAGCTCTTAAAATATTTGACTATCGCTTAAAGCCTACCAATTCCCCTTGCATCTACAAGAAAATTAGCAATAAGATTAACATCTCGATATGTCTGTTAACATGAAGAATATGGAGAATAAGCGTTTGTAAAAATAGTTTATACAAAAGTAGAGAAAGCCATGTGAGTGTAACACATCAGATTTTATTGTAGATGGAACATTTATTTTATAATTGAATATCCAATCTGGTATTTACTAGCAATTCGAGATAGCATGACAAAACATCACTTTGATTAACCAGCACATATGAGTTAAACCCACAACCTGCCAAATGCAAGTCATTGATGCTGCTGCATGAACCATTTAGGTATGAAAACTGTATAAAAAAAAAGCATATTTTCATGCATATTTTTCATACGTTTAACCAAAAATTGTTTGGGAAATAGGGGTGCATACATTTTCAAGGAATTCTAGGAATAGTATCTATGCCCAGACAGTTGAATGATCTCCATTCATTTTCTTGCTTCCCAGTATAATTTTTATGTTGAATCCAGAAGAGTTGAGATTGAATGAATTAATAAATTTATTTAGTGCTAAGAAATTTACAACATATAAGGTTGCCTACTGAACATTTGGCCCTGGCCACATTAATTCAGTAGACATCCCTCCACAAACAAAAATTATTACTATTACATATGTATCAATTTTCTTCTTCTCTCTTCTTTGTTCATTTCCACTTCTTTCTAACTCTAAATAAATACTGTTCCACACTCCTGTTCTCCTTTATCTCTATGATCATATCTAGCCTTTATATCCACTACTAGTGGAAAGTGACCACTATTTTAACATAAGTTTAAGATGTTATAATTATTTACTATGTAGGTGATACTGATAGGCCATAAAATATAGTGTATTGCACTTTAGCCATTACTATTTACAAATGCAAATTCACCACATTCATCCTCTCCATATTTTCCATTTAAATGTCAAATAAATTTAGTTCAGGCTGGTTCCTTAGCTCAGTTGGTAGAGCGCCTGCCTGCTGTGTGAGCTGTCCCAGATTCAATTCCCTGCTGGAGGTTGTGAATTTTTCTCTAACCAAGATCATTTCCTATCCTCCCTGGAGTCTGGAAGTGTGAATGAGAGTATGAGTGTGTGTGAGATCTATTGTATAAAACCCAAAGAAAATTCCGATAACTGTATACAAGTTAAAACCATTGCCGAGAGGCAATATGTTCTAAAGGTAAAAGGCTGTTGATATGGCCCTTAAGTGTTAAAACAGTTCAGAATTGTGAAATTGTGAAGTGAGGGGGAAATATTATAGATTATTCCTATAGAAATTATGTTGTCATCCAGTTGTTTATCATGTATTATCACCGTAAATGTTTCTTTATGCTTAGACCAGGTTTTTTTATTGTTATAGTCACACTCCTAGCCCGCCCGATACTCTTCCTTTCTTAACTAACATTTCCCCTTGCCTCCCAAGATAACTAAAATCATTAACATCTATATCATCTTCTTTTAGCCAAGTCTCTACCAGTGCCAATATGTCTAATTTTGCCATTAAATGCTGTAAAGATCCATTAGCTATATTGTTCTTTAACCCTTCACAATTCCAAAAACCAAAGCGTCTCCCCTTCTCTAGCTACTATTGAGAACGCGATCTGTTTCTAAATACGTCCAATCACTTTTTATTTCTTAATTGATATCCTTCCGTGTTTGTAGCTGGCAACTTATCCAGACTATTAAAGATATGCGCTCCATTGTTACTACACTTTCTTCCCCTTCCGTGGTTTCTCTGCTACTCAGCTGCCATGCTTTCAAACCACCTTTTGTGATTGCTACACTTCGAGCTGCTAACATCTCCTTCCGTGATAATGAGAACCCTCATTGGTGAAGGCATTGCTGATGGCTCACCACTCGGCTGATTGTCTGCTATTCCTTGACCTTGATGACTCACTGCATATTTCTTTCCCTTTCGTTGCGTTGTTCTCCTTCCTAGGTTTCTCATCTTCTCTCCCCCCTCCAATATTCGCACACTTCATCTGCTGCAAGTTGAACTGTGTACTTCCTGCTGGTCTCTCATGTTCACTTCTTTTTTTTTCTTCTTTTCTTTCTTCTTTCCCTGTCTTATTTCCTCTTTTTCCATTCTTTTGTGCTATATGTTGTTGTTGGTGTTTCTTTTCATCTATCCAAAGTTGCAGATTTCTTACAAGTGCTGTTTTGCCATCCTATCTTGCTTGTAGCCTTTTCCATATCAATCCTCCTTTTAGATCGCTTTGTTTGGGGGTTCAGATCCTTATTAATAAATATTCCATACCCTTTCAGCTTCTTTGCTCTTTTCAGAATTTCTTATTTCAGTGCATTATGGCCATATTGGTTATGATTGGCCTGTTTCCCCTTCCTCTTCCCACTCCAAAAGTTTCCACAATCTCTCATCCCTCCAGGTCCAGCTCTAGTTTCTCAATTAAAATCTTAAGATACTTCTATTGTCCAAATTTCCCTTTTTTCTTCCACTCCTGAGAAGAAGATCAGGTTGAATCTCCCCTTCCATTCCTTCCATCCTGTTTTGGATTTAACTTCTTTTCTTATTCCTTGTACTTCATCTGTCTTTCTCTATTTTACTTAAGTTTTCATTAATTCTCTCCTCCATCCCCTTCATTTTAATAATTTTCTCCATAATATTTTCCAGCATAGTTTGTATTTCTATGGGTCCTGGGTTTAATTCTATATCTCCTATCACCAGCAGGGTTAAAATTACACTTTCAATTAGTATGATCATTACTACTTTGTCTCCAGTTCTGTTGCTATTACAGCTAAATTTCTTTCTTCTGAATACCTCTACCCTCATTCAATATACTGCAAACTCTACACCCATTATTACTTGGTTCACTCTTCCACTTTCGATGCAGGAGCTGACTGTAACATGTCCTTCCACCATTGCTCACTTAGCATTCTGTATTGAGATTAGTGCTGAACACTTATGCAAGAATTCTAGGAGTATTTATTGGTGAGGTTCTGTTTTTCTTTCTCATTAAAATCATGTGTTCATTAAAACCTGCTTTGTAACTGTTATATTTTACCTACAGATTACTATTCCTTTTGATAACAGCTGTTAATTGGCATTGCAAACACTGTATACTGCAGAATGGCAGAAGTATAGCTGATTCTTGAAGTCCAGCCAACCAGATGAGTGGAAGCTAGAAAATGTAATGAGTTAGAAACATAAAAGCATCCCTTTGTTCCAGCAGCAGTCCAAGGACAGTCACAGTTCCCAGCCTGTCTGCATGCTAACCCACTCCACATCTCTCTTCGTTTCACCACTATTATCAAAAATCTGATGTGTTACACTCACATGACTTTCTCTACTCTTGTACAAACTATTTTCACAAACACTTATTCTCCATCTACTTCATGTTAATCGAGATAAACATTTGCTGACTCTATCTTATTGCTAATTTTCTTGTAGATGTAAGGGGAATATATATTTACAAGGGCAGTATAGAAATACAGTAGCCTTTAAGCACATACATATCTCGTAATAGCTGGTTGCTAGGTGCACCACCATTCCCTTTGCCACAGATTAATACTCTTTGCATATCCAAGACAAAAAAATGAATAACGAATTCCCATTTGAGAAAATAAGTATTGAAAAATTTAAGGGAATAACAAGCAATATCTCGAAAATGGTTCACTCAACAAAAAAAATGTATATGACATAAATTGTGTATTTTAACGTAATCTACATTTTTTGTGCAGTAAAATTTTGTCTATCTCTTATGGTTTACCAGTTATGCAAAAGTCGTTCACAATGAAGAATACTTTTGGAGACATTCCCAGAAAATTCAAGATATACATTTTATTTGTCATGAAAATATCTTAAACATATGATATTTTAATCAAAATCGTTAGAACCATTTTTGAGAAAATTAAAATTTTCGAAAAATGTTCCATGTAAAGGGTAATCTGGGGTGGGAGGATTTTCTTGAAAACCTTCGTGTCGCATCTCTGGAAGATACTGAACCTAAATACCAAGTTTGTGTTTATCCGACTGTTCGTTTCTGAGTTATGCTGTTCACAGACAGACACACACACGGACATGTTTCCAAAAATGCTTTTTTTTGGATTCAGGGGGTCTCAAAACATGTATTTCCGGTGAAATCTCGGTATCGAATTTTTGGGTGGAATACAATACTTCCCCTACTTACTATACGTAGTAGAGAATGTAAAAAGAATTAGGACCTGATTTATGCTGTATCAAATGAGGCATGCTGGTACATGCAGTAGGTTTATGTACAACTTCATTTAAGCTATGGAATAATAATGTTGAGGAGAAATAGAGTGATGAGCATGGGTTATTGAATATAACTCTGTCATAAATATATCTTCTCATTGTAGACATTTCTTTCATTGCTTAAATTTTTTAATACTTATACCAGTTGTCTAATTTATTATTTTGTGTTTACAGAGTTGCCACAAAGTTAAAGTTAAAAACCAAAAGTTATGGAAAAAACGAAGACAGGCATATGGTTGTTTCCAAGCGAAAGGAAATGTGTGAGACATTAGAACAGCTACTTCAGAGTGGTGGTTCCACAGAAAGATATGATTTAGTGAAACCTTCTGGTCCCAGGAGCTGCTAATAATTGGTTAGTATTGTATGGGTTTATCTAATACAGAGCATGAATTATTGTGTTATTGCAGAGTAAGAAAAGACATCTTTTGGCATAAAAAAGAGAGAGGTTTTGGCTGTAAAAGTTATGGTAGTTGCATTGTATTGTTTCAGAAGGGGTAATCATAGAGAAGTGGTCATCAGATTACATTAAAAGTTATATAAGAAAAACATAAGAACTTAAGCATTTAGGCCCAGATGACCATCAGTATTTAAAGTTATTATGTCACTTTTAGTACACCAGAATTACTTCCGATCAATATTACAGAAGGAAATGGCTATCACTACAAATTTTTCACTTAACTGTGTAACAGTTTCCTAGCCTTTTGTCTGTACAAAATCAATATCCATGGAATTGGAGTCTGTGAAATTCGCAAGATACAATAAAATGAATTACTTCAATTTCCATAGTATTTTGTACTATTGCCTCAGAGTCGCTCCCATAACCTCAAAATGTGCAAATTTCATGTCATAATGCAAAAAAAAAAAACAGTAACTTTAATTGTTTAACAAATTTCAACATCTCTTTGGTTTTTTTTTTTTTTTTTTTTTTTTTTTTTCTTTCAAAATCTTAAGCCATATGTGCTTTTAAGCAATGCTTTCATGATATTCAAGTTTCATGTGTCTCAATGGCAATTTTTCTTTTGCCATTTTAAAAACAAACAATTACAATGAAGAATTGCCAAGATGTGCATGCGTGATTGCCATATTAGTTACTCCAAGAAGGAATTTACTTTGAATTCACTTTTTCTAGGATCCTGCCATGATCAAGGTCAGTCCATTATTGCGATCTGCTTCACAGGTTCTAAGCTCCGATTTTTCTGTGCAGTATAGCTTCCACAATATTCAATGTTAAATTCATACATTTGTTTTATAAATTCTTATTGGCACTGTTAGGCAACTTTTGGCAGTTGTAACAAGCTTATGGAAAGCTGATTTTAGTAAAAAGTATGCCTGCACTAAATGCACTATAATGGAAATTTGAAGTATGATTTTCACCCAAACCAACAATGCACCATTTCTCCTTCAATAAATGTATTACCTTTTGGGCAACTTAAATAGTTCATATTTCTTGATGTCATCTCTAAAACCTGTAATAGAAATAACTCTGAACGTAATTTTATTTAAGAGATTCTGCATTAATAGTTATTGCTACTACAGTCTTCTTTTACTCTTCTGCAATTATACAAATTGCATTTATATATGTTAATAAAAATAACATTGCCAAATTGGCAATAACCCGCAATCCAGATATTTTAAAACAAGCTTTCCTAAAAAATAAAACTATTTTCACCAACCCCTACCAATGAAACAATCCTAGCATCTGCATTGCTTTTAATAATATCAGAATGCTGTGAATAGTAACATTGTCACGGCCTAAGGTTGGACATGGAATGGGAATGTAGCTCAAAAGTTAAAACAGTGTATGATTTACAATGGTTAGATATTAATTGATTGATCCAAAAGCAATTTAAAAATGAAGTGCCATGGGGGCATTTCTTATTCTGCTCTTCAGGAATGTTGCAACATACCTGTCATGAAAAGCTCATGAGCATAGGTATGCTTCATCCTAATGTATCACTGAGACTGCCCTCTGAGATTTTAAATTGGGACCTTAAACACTGTCTTTGTCATGTGTGGGAAGGGTCATCTTTCTGGTCATAATATTGAGAAAATTTCTTGCATACTGAATGATGGGCAAGTACCTATGACTAAGTGCATATGGTTCATTGCATATCTACAGATTTTCAAAGAAGCTTCCATGGAGGTTGCACTAAGTATTGAAACCATCCTGGGGAAATCATTCAGTCTTTAAAGGAAACTGTGGTTGATAGCAAGAGACCCGCAGTTTCATGGCTATGTTAATTTATCTTATTGTGGAAATGGCTTGAGAATATTGCATATTTGTAGAATTTTATACTTTGTTTATTTATGATAACCTTTTCTAATTTCATTGCAATATAAACTGATTTAGCAACAGTCATACTGTATCAATAAATCATAAGAGAGAATGAATTAGTCAAAGTTGTAACACTGTACTTATAATTTACTTGTTACATGTTTCAGGAGCATTTGCTCCTTTCTTCAGCTTAAGTGAAAACTGAAAATGTGGGCCTGAATGCAACTAGCTCTTCTATGACATACATTCAGTTGCTGATAGTTGAATTTACAAGCTCAGAAGAATGGGATATGCTCATAGGTGTGCAGCCAAAACTAAGAGTGACATTAGGATTGAATCACTGGAAACAGTGACAAACTAAACTGCTCAATGGCACGTATGCTATGTTAGAATAAAATCTAAAGTGTAACACTCATGTGACTTTCTCTACCCATTATAAATTCAACATAACCCTTAAGTATCACACTATTTCATATCTAAAATGATTCTCCTATCTGCAAGGATTGTAAATAAAGTAGTGGCAACTTAATCCAGAAGGTCGCAGAAGATTGAGCATGCGCAAACAGGATATGGGAGCAGTGAGTTTATGCTGTTGTCAATGTGTAGAGTGCATAAAACAGTTGATCCAGTTAGTAGTGGTAGTTGCTGTATGACATTGAAGTAGACATTGTTGTTTCCATAACTCTAAATCATATTTACAAAAGGTGATCAGTGGTCATGCATTAAAATCTAGATTGCCTGTGCCTAAAATGCATCTGAATGTTATCAA
The DNA here is from genome assembly GCA_030765065.1 of Deroplatys truncata. Classification (NCBI taxonomy): domain Eukaryota; kingdom Metazoa; phylum Arthropoda; class Insecta; order Mantodea; family Mantidae; genus Deroplatys; species Deroplatys truncata. The sequence goes on along the minus strand of CM060986.1, from coordinate 91,926,582 downwards.
GGATTATGTGACACCTGTGGTAAGAATGCATTACCATGTAGGGCGGTTGCACAATGGGTCAAAGCATTTCATGCTGGTTGGAATGGGACTGCAGACTTGCACCACACAAATCAGCCATCCATTCTTCAACATCAAATTGACATTGTGAGTGTCTCCTTTCCATAGACCATTGATGGACTGTCCAGGAATTATTCGTAGAAGTTCGTCTCAGTCATCAAATACTGTGGCATATACTGAAGAAATGTCTTAACCTGAGGAAAATTGCATCCAGCTGGGTTCCATGTTGACTCACCGAAGTACATGAGTGGTACCAGATGCACTTGCTGGTATCCACCTTGACATACTGCAATGATGGTGACACATTTCTGCAGCGTATTGTTGCCATCGATGAGGCATGGGCACAAACCCATGAGCCTGAATTAAAGCATCAACTAAATGAATGGTGTCCTCAAGGTTTGCCATGTCTACAGAAACTTTGACAGGAACAGTCAGATGAAGGGTATGCTGATTGTGGCATACGACTGAGGGTGTCATTCTTATGCATACTGTGCCTCAAGGAGTAACTGTCATCGCCCACAATTATTGCCAATTTGTACAGCTAGCTATGCAGTGCAAGTGTCCATGTCTATTGCGAGACAAATCTCCCTAACGTGCTGCATGACAACGCTCGTCATGTTGCACACAATGTAACCAATATATTGCAACAGTTGCATTGTGAGGTCTTGGAACACCCTCCGTACTCAACTGACACAGCCCTTGTGACCTCTTACCTAAGTTGAAAGAATCCCTCCAAGGCATCTGATTTGTTGACATGACATCTGTACTTCAAGCAGTAGGGCACTTTGTTGCTGTCATCAACAACCAACACCTTGCCAATGGCATTCTATGGCTTCCCAACATTTGGCAAAAGGTACTAAACTTTGCCAGTGATTATATCAAAGGAATGTAATGCAATGTATCTGTAAGTTCATTAAAAGATATTTTCTATATATATTGCCACTACTTTATTTACAACCCTCGTACATTACTTTATTCGTAATAAGGAAGCTTTAATTTTCACATTTACAGAAATGCAAATTATTTACTTTTTACACAAATAATGCAATTTTCACAGTTTGTAAAGCCCCACAAATTTGCATTTCTCTAAAGAAACGGCTTTACATTACACTGTCAGAATTTCAAATCACTGTGCCAGTTTGTCAACAGTTATGGTCGATCTTCATAGGTGGCATAGGTATCAGTAGTGAATTTGATAGTTGGCCTCTGCTTGTCAGAATATGCTTATTTAGGAACTCTCACCACATCCTGTTGTGAATTCAGGTGTTTCAACAAACTTCTTATCCAGTTGGACTCCATCAGAATTAGTACATAGCAATGGCAGTATCATACAGACATGCATTTAGCCATAGATTTGGCTGCACTACATGACTAGCTAGCAAGTTTACATAACAGCAGCTACTAACCTTGGGAGTTAAATGCTCCTCTGGAATTTAAACAGTACTAAAACGTATTTTCCATAGATAACTGTTAAAAACTGTTTCGTAGAAAAAAGCTTTGAAAATGAATATGGGAAGAGTGAAACGCCATACAAGAGGTACAAGCATGTCTGTTATTTTACATTTACAGATACTATGACTAGGAGGTGCCATGACATAAACTCACCAGCAAATCACAATGTCTGACTTATGTCTATGGCCAAATACTTGTTACAGTGAAGCACAAACTGCGTGTTGGAACAAGCCTATAAGACTAATTTAACACTCCTATGGTCTGTGATCAGTTTACACACAGTTCTTGACTGCCTAATGGCAGGTGTTGATTCGGCATCGCTCACCAGTCACAATTGGTAGGTGCTATTTGTTACATGCTGATTCTGGTGGTCTTTGACAAGATCAAAAGTTTGTTGGAATGCCTGAATGTAATACACGAATGCAAAGTTTGTTGTGCATGCTCAAACTATCTTGGACTATTGTTGGAACAAACCCAATGAATCATTAACCAAGATAAACAAATATGTTGTGGAATTCAGCTGTTTGATCCAGATGAAAATATATGATAATGTGTTCTTGACTGTGTCAGTCATTCGAGAACATAATGTCACAATGGGAATTACGGGATGTTTGGAGGAGTAATGGTGGTGTGCTCAAAGGGGCACCTTCACCAAATGTCGCAGTTAGATTTGCAGGGGAAAGGAGGGGGTGGCAATCAAGACTCAGGCAATAACACATGTCAAGGATAGAGGGGTAGCTCAGAGGGATCTCAAGAGGGTGGCTAACTTACAGGTGATGGAGACCCGTGTGTCTCCAGCCCTTGGGTAGAGCAACTTACACAGGAAGGAAGTCCCGGGTTAAGAGAAGGTCCTTAAGGATACCTAGCATCTAAAGTACATGACCAAGGGGAAGGTGTCAGTATGACCAGCATGGTCCTAAACATTTACACAGCGACCCAACAAGTGCATAAAAATATAGATTTATTACTACATGATTCGAGGCCGCCTAAAGGGGATTACAATGAATTAGTGAAAGGGCATGCTTACTTGAGAGGAGCAGATGTTGCTCGATGCATGGTGTTGTCTTGGCAATTTATGATTTACTTTTCGTAATGACTTGAAAGAATCAGACTGACACAGGTTCGTGTAGCAGTCCCTCTGGAGTCTCCCCCTTGTCCCAAAAGCCAGGGGTTTTTAAAGATGCACTCCTGCTACCTCAGCAGTCCTTCATCTTTTGGGCAAATGTTGTAACCCAAATCAGCAGAATTTGCACAATGTTTCTAAGTTGAATGCTTGCCTAGCAACAACAGAGTGCTTGGTCATACATTCTGTGTGTCAGCCTTTTTAACTTTTATGGTGCAATAATTTCCAACGCTACTAAGCGCAAAAACAATGCTACAAAATTATAAGGTAATCCATGCATCATGACAATATAAAACAAACCTTTAAGAATAATGTAAATATTTTGATAAAAATCCACCCTGTGGTTGTCAAGATCTGATGCAATTTGCACGCATAAATTACCAAGACTGATCTGATCTGCGGAGGTTAGCTTTCGCATTCAAATAATTTATAGTGCATGCAACAGATGCCATAAGTGCATAGCATACCTCTAGCTAATCTCGATATTTAAACTGTGTTGGTAGTATTTTTCTGTTTATATAATTCATCTTTGTGAGGTCACGCATCAGCTATTGTAGCATGCCATAAATTTAATAGCACATGTGTTGTTTATTTTATCCCAGGTTTGTTTTTTCATGTTTACAGTGATTTCTTGCAGTTTTTGCTTACTGTACATCACAGAATGGCATATTGGAACAAGAAGTCATTGACAGAGAACCTGAGGCAAAATTGATGTAAAACAATAGTTGTAGGGATATTTCGATTAGTGATGACGATAATGGTAAAAATTAAAAAATAATAATTAATTTTTTTTTTTTTTTTTAATACTTGAAGACTCAAATAACTCTTAGTGTTTGGAAGTAGAAACAATATATCATTGCATAGCCATTACAAAAAATCTCAACTCAACAGCTTTAAAATTGAGGAAAGTGGAAACCTTTGTTAAAATCTTACATTTTGCCTTACTAAGAGCTGGCAGTTTTAGCAGTAGCATAGCATTTTAGGCTTGGCAATAAAAGGGTTAAAGCAGACATTTGCAGTTCATATTGTTTCCCACTTAAGTTATGCAATATGAAAAAGCCATTTTTAAAAAATAAAAAATGTTAGCTAGAGGCTAGATTTGTATCCACAATCAAATAGTAAAATGTATATACAAATATTCACAAAAAATGTAAAAAACTATGCACCATAATATGCAAAAACAAATGAATAAAAATCATATAAGCTACTTGTTTTGTAGGTAATCTCTTCTTACCAATACAAGTACTCCTGCACGTTGCCACCATTAGTGCAGAATGTCAAGTCATAGCAAATTGCAGAGAAATCACAGGGTCCTCTGGTTTCAAAATTTAACCCAAGATTAGGCTATGAAGATTCTAGCTGCCATACCATTTTTAAATCTTGTGAGCTACCAAAAGAAACTAGGACAGAAATAAGCAATTTTTAAAAACAAATGTTACATTTGTTTCTTGCCTTTAAACTTACATTTATAGTAAATATGAAATGAATATTAAACTGTATATAAGAAAAAGAAATTTAAATTGAATTGTACACAAGAAAGAAATTGAAGTGTAATTAGTAATGAATTCCAAATGTAAGAACACATTTTTTTTCAGACTTATTAACTTTAATGAGAAGGATGGCACTGTTTTTTGTCATCAAGTTTTTTAATGTTGGGAGAGTAGGTAGTTGGTGCCATTCGAATACAGTTGTCCAAGTGTTTATCAATCAGTCTGTTTGTGCATTTGTTTCTTATAAATTTCATACTGGAAAAAGAAGCCTCACACAGATATGTGGAGCTGAACATTGCCTTCACTTTGAGACCAACATGGACCAAAATTTTATATTTTTAGAGCTTGAAGAAAGCGATTTTAAAGATAAATCATTTTGAAAATTGATCAGTTCCAACTCCACTGCAGCATTGTCTTCTTAAAAATCAAAATGTTCCATGACACAAGTAAAGAACTCTTCAGCATCGATCTCTATAAAAGATGATTTGATAAACTGTGCAACAAATCAAATGCTTTGGAAGCATTTGTTGAATGGACTTTTCTCTGAAAGAATTTCAATGTATTGTTTGCTGTTGTAAGGAGGCATTGAAGAGCCTTGCTTGCCAAGGGTTTGTTTCAAACAAGCAAAATATTTGTATTCACCTTGGATGAGATTTTTTTCCCACAGTTCCAGCTTTTTTGAGAATGAAGCAACATCTGAAATTGTTTTGCCAATATCTTTATCCATACCTTGAAGCTGCAAAATAAGGACATTTAACTTTTCGGTGATATCTGCAAGAAAAGCAAAATCCTGCGCCAAACCGGATCTTCTAGTTCACGAAAGGATTTGCCTGGTTCTTTAAAAAATCCTACTAAGGCAGGAAGCAACTCTTTAAAATTTTGGAAAACTCTGCGTCTACTAAGCCAACAAACTTCCGTATGAAGCAGTAGATCACCATACTGGCAATCTAGTTCATCAGTCAGTGATCCGAACAAAGTCTCTGAATTACATGTGCTCTAACTTTGTTTGTTATTTTTATGACTTTTCATTACATTGTTCATACTTAAAAACTTTCCACACAGAGACTGCTGGTGTATTACACAACGGTAAGACAGACATTTCAGAAGGCTGTTGTCTTTATGACACAAGGCTTTGAATCCCTTCTCTCTGCCTAGTATTGTAGGAACTCCATCAGTTGCTAAGCCTGCCAGCTTCTTTACAGGAATATTTTCAGAGTTGACAAGAAAGATCCTTAACTGCTAAAATATGTCCTGTCCTGTTAGTGGTATAATTTTTACCAGCTCCTCTCTTATTTTGAAATTATCAAAAGCCATTCTTGCATAAATGGCCAGCTGAGCTGTATCAACTATATCAGTTGACGCTGACCTTTGACACATCTGTGTTGTTCCTTGCTGTCGCTTCAGGAGACTCAGAGTCCCGGGTTCGATTGTTGGATGGCAGGGATTAGGAACTTGTTCTGGTAGAGCTGAGGTTCTTGTTTTCAGGGGTGGTGACACTGCCTTGAAAATATTAATAATGCTGCCGGCGAAGATTTTGAACTATTTTTTTATTTTGTTACGAATATCCCTATCTGGTCGACCCGCCACCTTCGTCATCAAAACCACTGTTAATATTGTCGTCACTTATGTGTTCCTCCGACTAGCCCTCGAATTGCTTAGATTTCACAACTTCATTTCACACTTCAAACTTTCTGATTATTTTCTTCCTATTTTGTTTCATCAACTGTCCTCGTGGTTAGTTTGTACCGGAATGTGTCTTGGCGCTTCTTTTCCTTTTTCACGCCTTTCGCCGAACTTAGAATTTTCCCCCACCTTTCTTATGTCTCGTTCCGTTTTAAGTTCAAACGTATCATGTGATGTATACACGATCTTTTGATTGGCTATCATTTTTGTTTCATGATTTTATTATTGGCTACCCCTACTTTGATAACTTTCACGTCTGCTTCTTACAGCTTATTTTGGGTTTTAAAATCTTCCCACGAATATTCTTAGATTGTAGATAAGACACGTATACTTTCTGACCCTGCTAAGCTTTGAAACCATTGTAAACTACACGTCCGAGCCAAAGTACAAACGCGAAACTTCCGGTAGACTTCTTGTCGCCGATAGCAGGTAGATACATCTGCTTTCATTTCGAGGAAAACAAAAATTGTTTTTCTGCCTTTTCAACAAAACCCATTCCTAGTATGAATTTACAGAGCAGGCATCTTTTTATTTTATAAATTGATTCTCTTTATAACCTTTATCTCTTTTCAGCACATTTTTGTCGTTATGTTTGATTTCGATCGTATAATAATAATAATAATAATAATAATAATAATAATAATAATAATAATAATAATAATAATAATAGTAATAATATTATTATTATTATTTATTTTTTTTATTTTCCCTCCTGGGGCTTGATAACCGGCTTTAAGTCAATTCGACAAGTTGTAGGGAAAAATAGCTGCAGCGATCAAAGTAAGTTTTAAGTTGTAAAGTAATGCCAGAACCCATAACCTCAACCCCCCTCATTATTGTATTTGCAGAAAGTTATACAGATTTAATAGCAGACATTATCTCAGTTTTATTTTTGAAACTATCAAATAATAAATCTGCAGCTTCTAAAAATGCAGCTTGATTAAATCACTATCTTCAAACAGTTTCTTATTCTGTGTAATAATTTTTGAAAATTGCAATGATGCCTCAGTTGCTACTTTATTCTTGTCTAATGGTTTTTAAAAAGTTGATTGTTGAGCATTAAGTTTGGATTTTAGCTGCCTAGCCTTTTCTTTCCTTAGAGCAGAATCCAGTGGGAAATCCATTTCAATTCCTGAGTGAACGGTTTTGAAGCGACGTTCGACATTCCCTTTCATCCAACTGATATACTTGCATAGTATAGTAAACAAACACATTTGTCCTTTACCTGGGTAAGGAAATAATCAGTTTCCCATTCCAAATGAAATTAAGTTTTTTTGCTTTTTGCTTGAACACACCATCATTAGGATAAACCTAGCTTAGTATCAATGTGTAAATCAAACTATTCACATTAGCAAATGTCTGATTTACACACGAAAAACATAACATGCACAACCTCACACGTATCCAATCAACTATGAGGTTGAAAATGTAGTATTCTTGACTGACAGTGGCAGTTGCACAGGAGAAACAAGCAATTGTCGTGAGTGTGGTCTGAGCTCAGTGGAGCAACTCCAGGTTAGCCAACCTGAGTGTTGCTTTGATCTACCAAAAATTTCCCTGCAAGTTACTAGTACATCCTAGTACATCGATGGTTTGACGGTGTGTGTGCGTGCGCGCGCGCATGAGAGAGAGGAAAAACTGGATTCACACTGGTTTTGGGGAAATCTGTTCATCTCAATGACCTTGAAAATATTGATTCAACACTAATCTTGACCTTTTTGCATATTTTTTTTCACCTCTTCTCACCCCCATGCCAATGGGGTATAACCTGGGACTTAAATGGAATCGGAAGTGTTACTATTTATCTCAACAACCCTGAAAACTATGAATTTGACACTAATATTGTTTCTTTATTACTTCTGCATGTCACCGTTCCCACCCCCACAGTAATATTTTCTACATTGTGAATCATATGTGTACCGAGTTTAGTTGAAATTGCTCCAGGCACTCCAGAGTTATGCAGGAACGTAAATACATACATACATTTTATATTATATGTTGATTGCAGAGATTTAATTAATTACTGATTAGCTAAAGGGGAAAAATAATAACTTAATACAGTGGAATCTCGTTAGCACGTTCCTCATTAACACGTTTTCCCGTGTATTACGTTGAATTATAAAAGTCCCGGTACCAAATCACCAAATATAATAAATAATGTTTGCTTAGTGCGTTTTCCCGGTCCCGCCTACTACGTTTGAATTTTGACGTCCTCATTCGCTGTTTTGGCCAATCCTTGATCGGTACAGTGGGAGTAGGCGTTTATTATAACACGTTCATAGTTTGACGTCCTCATTTGCTACTTTGGTCAATCCTTGGTCACGGGGTGGATATCGGCAGCCAATCACATGCATGCATTTAAATACTTGTGTGGCACGATTTCTGTGGGCGGGATAGAGAATGCTTTACCTTGGCGTGATAAACGCTAACGATAGTTTTTAATGTTGAGTGATGACCAAACAACCGTAGATTGTATTTTAACTTTTCATTTACAATGAAAAAAAGAAAGTGTAGTAGGTAAATAACCAACAGTGAAAAGCTGAAAATCCTTGATGTAATCACAATACAAATATAAAACATGTCGATATAGTGCGGAAGTTCCATCAATCTTAAACACGATTGTTAGCAAACCTAAATTGATTGAAACTGCTTTTAAAGAAGGGAAAAATACTAAAACAAAACTTTTCTCTTGGAAAATAGGATCAGAAGAGGACCGGAACGAAATTTGTTGCATGAAAACACCTCCGTATTCAAATCGTCTTGTATACACCAAAGATAATATCGTCTATTGTACTCGTAACACGATGCACGCTCATAATTTTTTCTTTTTTAGCAGAAATTGTTATCACGTGTGTAATAAAACACACAGCAAAACCACTATTGCCGCTTCCACAATTTGCAATTTATTTTCTCAAAAACATTCATAACCTAAAAAATCCAAGTTGACCAAAATAAAAGCGTAAATTATTTATTCTCAGGCTTTGTGTATCCAAATCCATTTAAACATATTGAATTTAACATGGAAACGCGGATCGTATTCAGTATGAAATTGTACTCAAAATCGATTTAAATTGCCCATGGAGACGTAGTAATTATTAGATTTTTATTACCTATGTTCTTAAATTGCAGATTTTGCATTTTCGTTAACACGTTTTCCCGCCTATGACATCCAAATACTTAGGTCCCTGCAAAAACGTACTAACGAGATTCTACTGTACTGCAATCAAGAGTAAAACATGCATTTTTGCATTAAAAATTTAAAATATGTATTTTACTCTGGAATATCCATTTTATGGTCTTCGAATGCTGCTCAAATTCTCTGTGAAAATATTAATTACAAAGTATACCATTTCTACATACCTTTAAATACATAAAAAAGAGCATGTCTTTTGCATATAAATGTGGGCTTTAATGATAGCACATGCAAGTTTCTGTTTGGCATGCAACCTATTAAAGCCAATGAATATGCAGAGATAGGTAGTTGGATGCTCCTCTTCCTCCTACCCTTCACACAACCCTTCTGTATGAGTTATTAATGTAATATTTATAACAATATATATGTGTTATATCTAAATACAAAGGCTATTTTTTATTCAACCTCCAATGGCTCTGCTATGTGACCAGACAAGCATAAAGAGGCAGATCTGCACACTGTGCTGTTGCGCAACTACCCACCATAACATCTGCCAAGGCAAGTTCAATACATCAGTTTGAGCAAAGTTATAGGTACTTCAACACGGTTGGTATCATTGAGTCTCCCACCAAGTGCGAGTTGTGAAGTGTTATTTGTTTTCAACAGGCAGAAGGGAATAGTGCAGCAGAAATTCATCTCAAAATGAGTCGTGTTTATGGTGCAAACTGAATGAATAAGGGTGTTGTGTGTGAATGGTGTAGGAAATCAAAGCAGGCCAAACTGATGTTCATGATGGAAGTGGACAAAGATGCAAGTCTGTCGCTAGTGAAGACCTTGTTTAGTGAGTTGATCAAGTAGTTCGAGAAAGATGGAGGTTCCATCAGTGAGTCGTCTGTGGATTTTCCAGACATTTCAAGGTCAGCTCTGTACACAGTTGTTACAGAACACCAAGGCTATTGAAAACTGTGCTCGCTGGCTTCCCAAACAGCTGTCTGAGAACCACAAAGCATGGCACATGACATCAGCAGTATCCTTTCTCACACATTACACTGATGATGGGGAAGAGTTTTTGAAGTTCATTGTGATAGGGGATGAAACAAGAATCCAGAATCAGAAGAACAATCCAAACAATGGATGCGCACACACTCCCCGAAAAAAGCCAAAAAGTTCAAACAAACTTTCAGCAACAGGAAGACCACTACTGTTTTCTGATCAGAAAGGTGTGTTGCTCGTGGAGTTTATGTAGCCAGGGTCTATGATCACTGCAAACATGTACTATCAAACATTATGTCACTTGCAGAGAGCCATTCAACACAAAAGAACACATAAATAGTATGCTGTCGTCTGAAATTGTCTTGACTCATGACAATGCAAAATCCCATACTGCTGTGGTAACTCAACAGCTGCTTACTCAGTTTCATTGGGAAGTGTTCAATCACCTGTCATAGAGCCTAGAGAATGCAGAAGGTATTGCATTCCACCCAAAAGTTCAGTACCGAGATTTCACCAGAAAATGCATGTTTTGAGGCTCCCTTATTCCAAAAAAGCAGTTTTAGAAAAAGGTGTGTGCATGCACAAACTGGTAAACATTAAGCGATAGACAAAAACGTACCACACAAAAAATGTAGATCTGTTTAAAAATAACTTTTTTGTAGCATCAGCTATTTCCAAGATATCCTATTAATGGTTCAATACTTTGTCATTCTTTTTAAGTCCCATGGATTTTCCTTGTTTCTTGCAATTGCATGGCATACAGTATGGAATTTTAACACCAGCACATAGCATCCATTTCTTAAATATTTGACTATTGCTGCTCTCTTTGTATCCTAACGAAATGTGTAGTGTAGCTACACATAAAAAATGTAGTAGATAGAAAAACAAGCTTTAGTGAGAATAGTTTGAATACCCATTAATAAATGATGGAGGGTAAAGAAAGTCGTGTGAATGTATCACATCAGATTTTTTTTAAAAATAGTTTTAGTTTTTAGGAATTTAAGTAATTTACCTGTTTGCTGCATTACTTTTGTACTCCAAGGATTTGCTGAATTTGTGAACAAAGAGTAAATACCAGTTTTCTTCTTATAATATGAAAAATAACACCATTAGCATAGCTTTTCACAATAAAGATAACACCTTTCATGTTAAATATTTTCCTAGGAATCATTTTGAATTATGTAATATGGGCTTCATGCAGAAACAACATTTGGCTGCTTACATCTGAAGCTCATGATGTGAAAGAAATAGAGAAATTAAGAATTGTAAGCTTTTAAATATGTTCCATTGGTTGACACACTTGTATCTAATTGGGAGAATATAAACCTGTAACAAGGAATATTTCAGAAGCAGCTAACAATACTATGAAAAAAACATTATGAATTTTTATGAGCACTCTGGGTTTTCTGCAGTATGGCATTTTAATGAAAAATCATTAAGGCCATTTTTGAGAAAATTGAAAATAATGAAAAATGTTCTATGTAAAGGGTGTTTGAGGGATGAAGTTCCATGGAACTACTTGTCTTGTATACTTAAATATGAAATTTGGTACCTTTCCAATAGTTTGTTTTTTAGTTATGTTTATCTCTCTCTCTAATACCTGCTTGCATACACATGAATGTAGAAATTATTATTGTTATTTTTTATTTCTTTTGTTGTTCTCATTTTAAGAACCTGACACCCAGAGGCCTCCAGTAACTAATATTTGCATGTTGAAACATCTCTGTCTTTGGTACGAGTTTTAAGCTTGGAAGAGTAAATGAAAATGCTGTTTATATTTGGATCTAGACTTCTTATGATTTCCAGGCTTCTTATAATTTCTCATTTGTCATAGCTTGTCCAAAGCTCAGTTGGATAAGAACAAAACAGGAAATATGTCAGGATCTGAATCATAGACTTGTGCTAGTAATACCAAACATTCCTGCTTCCTCTATGCTGATGAGTCACCTCTGTCCCACATATTCATACACAGATGAGGTTAAAGACAATTCTCAGTCATATTTGTAATACAAGAAATAACTGACTGTATGCAGAGTTCTGAACTAATGTAATAATTCTATGCTACACCTGAACTCCTCTTTTACACTTCCAAAATTCCAATAAAACATGTAAATGGAGGGAAACGGCAAATTGGGAGAAACTGTTTTTAGCCTGTGCATTTTTTATAACAGAATAAAAGATCCTAAGCATACTGTTATATGAAAATCTATTGTATTTTACTACAATTGTAAATACAAAAACAAATTAAGTGACATTTGCTATTTAAAAACAAGAAGCATATCCAAATAATATAGGTTATAAAAAAGTAATGAAGAGAAAAACAAAGGTAATATTAGGAAAAAGTACAGAAAGATATTACTCGCGCAAAACTTCTGGAATCGTGACCTTGATTGCCAACCCAGCTGCCGAGCCTAGGAATGGTTTATGTTTAGCTTTATCAACGAAAGCGATATAATACCTTTGCTTACTCACAGTGCGTAACACATACAGTCTGCATAGAAAGTGTCTGCATCTGGTTGTAATTTTAAAGAGAGCTGCAGTATCTTATTTCATATTTGTTATATTTATAACCATGGCTCCTATGTTTTCAAAGTTAAGTGGTAAGGTGTTACATAGTCAAAGTAGGGAAATAATTGCAAATGTCATCGACTTCATGAAGCAAGAAGCAGAGATGAAGGAAGAAATTATATCCGAGTTCCACAAAAGCCTTAAGAGAGTGAAAGAAAGAGTAGTCAAAGCAACTGGTGTTTCACCGAGTTCCGTTTCCAGAGTTCTCAAAGATAAGAGAAAAAAACATATGGATGAAAGAGTACCATTTGACACACCTGGGAAGAAACATAAGGTCCCTAAACGTATTACAGAAATAGACGATTTCGAATGCGTCATTCGGCACACGATTCACAATTCCTATGTGGAAGAAAAAACTGTGCTAACAATAAGCAGATTGCTCATCCAGCTGAAAGACAGCAGAAACTTTCAAGGTGGTGCTACAAATCTCAGAAAAATTATTAAAGATTTAGGGTTCAAATGGAAGAAACCGAAATCAAATAGAAGAGTTCTAACAGAAAAGCAAAATAAATAAATATAATAAAAAAATAATAATAAAATAAAAAAAATAAAAAGTAAATATTGCCATGATAGCTTAGTCGGTTAGAGCAACGGCACGGAAAGCCTAAGATCCGTGGTTCAAATCCCGGCTATGGCATTGAATTTTTCAGTCTGATTCTACCTTTCCAAATGGCTATAATTTTATATGTACTTATATCAGTGTGTACTTATATCAGCATCAATTTTCAAGGTGGTGCTACAAATTTCAGAAAAATACTATAATGTATGAAGATGAGTCATACATACACAGCAGTCATACAGCATCTAAAAGTTGGAGTGACGGTAGCGAATTAGGTTTGCAGGCACCTGTTGCCAAAGGGCAAATACTTATTATCGTTCGTGCTGTTGGAAAGATCGGCTTCGTTCCAAATGCCCTTCTTTTACAAGTCGCAACAAACAACAGGAGATTTTCATCAAGAAATGAATACAGAAAATTACATGAAGTGAATCAACGCCATGTTGATACCTAATATGCCTGCTGGGTCTGTTCTGGTCATCGACAATGCTTCACAATGCGTCAACACTCAAATTCACAAACCACCTACCTCAACTTCCTTGAAAGAAGAAATGAGAGCTTGGTTACTTAGACATAATAAAGCTTTAGATGAAAGCATGAGTAAACCAAAGCTATATAACTTAATTAAAGCCAACAAACAGCTTCAGAAGTCATACATACTTGACCAGATAGTAATACAACATCACCATAATGTACTTAGACTGTCATCGTATCGCCCAGATCTAAACCCAATCGAATTAATCTGGGCTGATATCAAAAAATGGGTGGCATGCAGAAATATCACTTTCAAATTAAAATATGTGGAGCAGTTATAACGCCAGCAATTTGCTGAAATTGGAAGGCCAGAATGGGAAAATGTATGGCGACATGCTGAATAAATTAAGAATCATTATTCCGAAAAATACGGAATGGCAGAAAATCAAATAGAAATAATTCTCATCCAGGATAATGGTGCAGAAAGTAGTGACAGCAGTGATGACGGCAATAATGTGAGTGATTCCGCAGAAGAGGAAGGGTTGTTAGATGTGAAAGAATTGGAGGCAATGATTGACAGCGTTTTTTATATTAAGCGCTTTTTACAGCGTGGATTTTAATATACTGTATATAACTAAGTTTATCAGCGCAACACAGTGCATAACTGTTGTGGATATTTGACGATGACTGTCCCACGCACTCCTGCAGCATGGAGACAACCGGTCACCATCTGATCTGGTAAGCAACTCGCATCATAGCTCTCATTAAGATTTTCACGTGTCTAGAACTGTTGCACCGATTATACAAACATATACTGATCAAAATGCTCATAAAGTACAATAAAGTTAATATATATATATATATATATATATATATTATCATAAAGCTGGAATAGCTTAGTGTTTTAGTTCACAGCTCTCATGCTGAGGGCCATGGTTCCATTCCCAGCAATTTTAAGTCAGCCCTATCCAAGCCTTCACCTTAGACTAGCACATATCAAATATCCCCAAAGCCCAACATGGTTCGGAGTCCATGATAAAAGCCACAGGTCATGTTATTCTGTCACTATTTACCATGATCACTCCCTCATTTGAGATAACAGACTCTGCCCTCTGGGTGCCTCCAGTTAATAAGTGGGTCCATACATCGTGTGGTGAAATGAGGTTTCCTTGGGGGTCATTGAACATATGGGGAGTGTTGTATATCAACCAACCATACTATGCATAGATGAAAATTTGTATGTAGGTTAATTTAAAAAACCACTCAACCAGTTTTAAAAAGCCCAATTCTTTGACATAATAATAGTTTATACCTTATTCATCTTCATGGTAAAGTGTTGTAAAAAGACTACAAGCATAGCATGTACTCACATCAGGAACTTATAATGTAGTATCTCAGAAAGACTACAAACATAGACTACAGCAATGTGCATCCAATTAGTGCATGTGTTCTATGACACATACTTAGTGTTCTTAGAGAGTAGCTTTGCTGCATATTGTAGGATTTGAAGCTGTACATCTTTTCAGATTTTTATCTATTTTACAAGAGCTGTGAATTGTTGCAAAGCATAGTATTTTAAGCATGTAATTTTGGATTGTTCTGTTAAGTTTTGTTATCATTGTCATTAAAAATTCCACAACTGTCTCAGTAGGAGCAAATGAAATGAGTCAGAGTAGGGAAATAGGAAGGATAACTGCAAGCAGTTTATTTGGTAAATTGTTCACAAAAGACAAAGGATTTACAAAGCAATTTATTTGACACATTGTTCACAAAAGACAAAGGATTTACAAACTTAACTGCCAATGTATATGACATTAAATCATAGATAATTTATAAGAGTAAAATTAACTGAAATAAAGCTGCAAGCAATTTATTTGGCAAATTGTTCACAAAAGACAAAGGATTTACGAACTTATTGGTACTTTATATGGCATTTAATCATAGATAATCTATGCGAGTAAAATTAACCGAAATAAAGTTTTCATGTACTTCTCATGATAAAACAGTAACGGATGCTAATTCACCGTTACATCCTTTAGAACATGTTTCTCCATTCCATGGTGCTTAGGACGGCTCAAGTTTAATTTTGAATTTGACTTGAGCTCTTTTGAGATTTTGCAGGATCTTTTGAACCACAGTTCTGAAATCTGTTTCAGGAGATAGTCTCATTTCCTCCATCAATTCTGCTGGTACCTGTACAGGGAAAGCTTATTCAGTTAACTGAAATGTAGTAGATTAGAAACTATTATACAGTTGAAATGAAAAGCTGTAAAATTTAATATTGAGTTTTGCAGCATAAAAAAAAATTTTGATGTGATACATTTACATGGCTTTCTGTACCAATGACAAACTCATATATCCATTATATATTTTAGTATTCGTATAAAAATTATTCATTTATCCACATTAAGTTATAATATACGTTTACCTAGAAATTATTTCAAATTAAACAATAAGTGTTCATGATGGTAGATTGAGTCACACTTTTTGACACTCGCTTTCACTAATTAAAAGTTGTAATTCATTTTAATCTGTAAGTGTTCAGTTAAAATTATAGATTTTAAAACGGTTACATGTTAAAACAGTATTCAAATGTTTATTCATGGTACATACACAAGTAACAAAAGAAAGGAGGGGTGGATGTGGGAAATAGAAAACGTCCAAGCCTGTCCATTGCATGACGTTTGGGAAAGGTGTAAACTTGCAACATGAAATATTTCAAAAATGGCTAACACTATGAAAAAATTTATTAATCAAAAATTACATATTTTGATGTGTTTGATATTTCTGTTGTAAGTTTTTTAAGGTTTCCTGGTTATATAAAATTCAGCCAAATAAAGGTACTTCGCAGGCTATTCAGAGAAAATTCAAGATTGTTCAACTTAATTTCTCATGTCAGTATATCAAATATATGATATTTTAATCAAAATTATTTGAACTATTTTTGAGAAAATAAAACATAACGAAAATTTTTGCATATAAAGAGTAGTTTGGAGTGGTAGGATTTTCTGAAAAATATTCATTTTCATCCTTAGAAGATATTGAAATGAAATACTAAGTGTGGTGGTGCAATGATTCCGCTGTTTGACTGAGTTAGGGAACCCCGGCCAAACGAAAAGGGAAGCCCTAACGAGTGCCGTAGGGGAAAACAAAAGGAAACCAGAACTCTCAAAAATATACTACTATTGATAAGTTTGTTTTTGGGTACTTTAATGATAATAATAAACAAACATTAATAACCAGAACCGTAAAGCAACCATAAAAGAATAACTGTAAAACAAAAATGGCTTAAAGAGTAAAGCAACCAAAACCAATTGAGCAGAGCAGTAAAGGCAAGTTTTAAATACAGCAAAATTAAGTAAATCCAAAAATTCAACAAACCAAATCAATTTAGAAAGTTTATAAAACAAGGCCACTATAAACATCAGACCAAAAAATTTAATTATGTTTAGCTAGTCAAAGACTAGCTAAGAATGTTGAACAAGACCGAAACAGACTTTAATGAAATTCAGGAAACCGAGAGCTTCAAAGTCCAGCTAAGCTAGATGTAGATAGCTTTACAACCCAACCGTTTTCAGTTACAAAGTTCAGCATAAATGGGTTCAGCATAACTGGGTTTTAACTGCAATTACTGCTCTCATAATTTACACAACAGAATATCTGTAATTTTGAATTAACTATGCATTTTCAAAGTGCCCAAAATATGTAAAGCCCTACTCACAAATTTCTACTTAAATTGCTTCTTGCCCTCCATTTATCAAACTATGCAATTTCAGACGACAAATGCCAAAAGCTTTTCTCACAAATTTCACACTACTGATGCTTTTTACCTTCATGAATCAAAATATGCATTTTCAAATTGCACAACTGTGTAAAGCTCTTATCACAAATTTTAAACTAACTATACACTGAAAATCACGTACTGAAAATATAACTCAACTGGAAAAGAAACAAAACACACTAAACCTATGAACAACTCCAAGAGCCAGTCACTTTACGAACTCTTATTTTCAAACACACATAACGTTTTCCGCCCCAAAATTCACTCACCATTACCAGGACATAAAACTGATAATAAAGCCTACCTTTACATAAGGTCGATCCACCGAAAATCACAAAGACGTTCCTTAAAAATTCATTACAAAAACTTCCACAATCCGCCTCAGTAGTTGCCGGGCAGAGAGCTATCCCTGCAATGCGGACAGAAATCCACCACTCAGCGCGTACGGCCAAAGCACATGCCACGTCAGCAACCCACAGAGGAAAAAAAAGAGAGCACCAAAGAGAGCGTTAAGCAAAGGGGACAAGCAACGTAAAGTGACTGGCTGGATGTATAATACAGATACAAAACATAAAAAGAACACATAACAGCACAATAGCCCCCCCCCCCAATCTGCGAGCTTGCGAGAAGAAAAAAAATAACCATTTATAGGAACTCGAGGAAAGGGAACAATAAGTAGCCAAAAGGGGAAACAACTAGGAAAACAGAAGGAACATGCTACACTGTAAGTAGACGAAGAAGGTAACTCCACACATACAGTCCGCAAACTTCAGTAGCTGACACTGAACACACAAGGAGAAGACCATAATTGAGGCAAGCAAACCCCAACAGTATATATCCCACGACGTAGCAACCGGGCAGCCATCCAAGGTGATGAAAAACTTAAGTATATAACTCCTAGGAACAGTCACAGGCGAAAATTTGCATCATAATTTTGGCAGCAATATTAAGCGGACAAGCCGCTAACCAGGAGTATAGATTTTTCTTTACTAATAACGTCGACACTGCAGACGGATGACGCTAAGGCAGAAACTGAAGCGGGCCAAAACATGTATAAAGTTGTCAGGATCCGGAAGAGGAGGCACAGGCTTCAGAATATTAAACCCACAAATAGCGTCCGACGGTGAAATTCCCACGTAGGACCACCCGGTTGCACACACCACCAGAGCAGAAGAAACTTGCACAGCGGTCAGCACATCGCAACTCAGAAGGTCCAGAACGTGTCCCCACAGAGTAGCACGAGGAAGGAAAAAGGGATGGTAGCCGAGAAGGATAAGAATTTGAAACATAATAAAACAAAGCAGCAGAGGGGGCTCACAAAGCAAAATATAAACTTACTTATACAAACTAAATCATCGTCAATCAATTATAATTTTATAGACATATAAATACTGAATTTCACAATAAACCATGTGCATTTTTAAATTAGACAAGTATAGCATTACAATTATAGAACAAGAATTAAACATGGTATGCAATGAAACAGCTATGAGACATAATGCACTATATAACAACTATGTACAACAAAATAATAATTCACTTGCCCCGACCCCACACAAACTATAACTGGGGAGAGGCAGGTGAACAGGGCATACCGGCAGGGCATCACCGGTGTGGAAGCATGAAAATTTTCCCAATAAGAACAATTTAATTAAGCTGACACCCACTGAAATTAAGTGACCTTATAAATATATATAATTATAATTTAAAATATTACCCCCAAAAATTAAAAAAAGAACAAAGGATATTAAATTCGAGCCAAATTTATAGGAACACAAAAGGTCACTCAAAATAACAGGATCAACAGCAAAGGTAGGCTCTGCGCAACAGCTAAATATCCCAGCAAGGGCGAATGGAAATGAGGCAAAACTTTCAGAATTAGGTAACCATACATGTTACCATATTTATCTTGCACACTGACTTGAAAAGGAAATCATAAATTCCTCCAAAATATTCAGGAACTCGCAAGTGACTGACTCTTGAATAGCCCTAGCACACGGGCATAACCATACATTTTACGGGCAAACTGTAAAAGTTGGCAAGTATGCAATAGTGATATTCTCATGTGTCAAAGATCTGAAGACAAATCACTG
Source organism: Deroplatys truncata (assembly GCA_030765065.1). NCBI lineage: Eukaryota > Metazoa > Arthropoda > Insecta > Mantodea > Mantidae > Deroplatys > Deroplatys truncata. The sequence continues at coordinate 91,907,179 of CM060986.1, read as the reverse complement.
GAGTTCTATATGCTAACATCCGAAAAGATACCATTACTGTAGGAGGAAAGGAAAGTATAATTGGGAGCTTTCATGAATATGGAAGGGATAAGAAAGGATGATCGGGAGAGGAATGGGACAGGATTTATCCCGGTTAAGGGAATGGGACAAATCAAGAGCTCGCATGGGGCAGGATCGCTAATTCCTGAAAGTGAGTCACCCATCATCAGGACAATGCCAAGTGACTCACTTGCTACCCCGAGTTATACAATTTAAGCTGCGACAGGTGAGCGCGGCGCCTGCAGGAGGAAGACAATTCTTGCAAAAGAACAGACACCCCCTTATAAATTCTGAGAATCTTAAACGGGCCAAGATAGCGGGGAGCTAACTTGGCGGCAAACGCATCTGCTTTCGAGGACTGAGGATAGTTACGGCACATAACAACATCTCCCACTTTGAATGGGGAGGGACGACGGGACGCATCGTATCGCTGCTTTCTCATAGAGTGGCCTCTACGCAGATTATTCAAGGCAGCCTTCCAATTAGTACGAATGGTATGCGGAGAATTGTCAGCCGGTAATAAATCATTTAACGCCCACAAATTAGCCAAAGGAGACGAAGGTTGGTAGGCAAATAACAATGAAAATGGCGTCGTCTTATGAACCTCATGTCTCGCAGAATTGAAAGCAAACTGAAGTTGCTTCAAATATTTATCCCAGCAATTGTGCTGCTGGTGATGATAAGCAATTAAAGCGGACTTAAGGTTACGGTTGACCCGTTCCGCTAATGAGGGGTTAGGGTAATAAGGGGTAGTAGTAAAATGCGTAACACCCCAATCAAAACAAAAGGAACGAAAGAGACGCGACTTAAATTGCGAACCGTTATCAGAGACCAGATATTGAGGAGCACCAAAAGATCCAAATATTGTTCCAAGTTCCCGAATAGCAAGGCGAGCAGTAGCAGCACTCAGAGGTGAAATCCATACGAACTTTGAGAAAGCATCAGTAACCACCAATGCAAAAATATTTCCCTGAATAGAACGAGGGAATGGTCCGATAAAATCCACAAATAGTTTCTCCATGGGCGCGGAGGGAACCTCCGAAGCCAAATATCCCCAATTTGTGGCCTGCGCGGGTTTGGACAATGCGCAAATGCGGCAAGACTTAACATGCTTTCTTACATCGAAATCCATGCCCCGCCACATAAATTGTTCACGAATTCGATTTCTGGTTTTGGCAATGCCTAAATGACCCCCGAAAGGAGAATCGTGAAAATAACTGAGAATCATGGGAATAGCTGCCTTCGGAACTATGACTTTATAACGCCGATCAAAACTAGCTCTTCCCATCAAAACACCCTCATGAATCTTATAATCCTGCAGTGAAACTCCCGATTTAATTTGCTCAATAATTGAAGCCAACCCAGAATCGGTAAGTTGAAGTTCAGGTATACTGACAAACATTTCAGGAAATGCCGAAAATGAGAAACTCTCAATCTGAGTATCCGCAGGAGCATCCAAAGTCTCGAAATAAACACACTCCTCAGTAGGTTCGGAAAATACCCGGGTAAGAGCATCCGCAATACAATTTTCTGAACCTCTGATAAAGGAAGGAGTAAACTTAAAGGCACCTATCCGGACACCCCAACGCGCAAGACGACCTGTCTTCCTTGGGACAGCTAACGCCCACGTTAAAGCCTGGTTATCGCACTCTAAAAAGAAATGCACATGTTCTAAGTACACCCTATACTTCTCCAATCCAAAAAAGCACCGCTAAGGTTTCTAATTCATATGTAGAAAATTTACGTTCTTCAGGAGATAAAGTACGCGAACTATAATAAATGGGACGACGACCCTCAGGAAATTCCTGCAACAAAACAGCCGCTAGCGCGCTAGCACTAGCATCCGTCTGTAAAATAAAGGGCATAGCAAAATCTGGAAAAGCCAAGACAGGAGGGTTCGAAATAGCCTCTTTTAGATCAACAAATGCCGCTTCCTGCTCCTCGGCCCACGCAAAAGTAACCCCTTTCCTACGTAAGCAATTAAGAGGTTCCGCCCGAGTAGAAAAATTTGAAATAAATTTAGAGAAGAAGTTAACCATTCCCAAAAATCGAGCCACCTCACGCTTATTCTTGGGTGCCGGAAAATTTCTAATAGCCTTAGTGCGATCTGGGTCTATGGTAATACCAGAAGGGGAAACCATATGGCCCAAAAATGATATTTGAGAGGTAGCAAAATGAACTTTAGACTGCTTAACTGATAACCCGGCGCTCTGTAGGCGACGAAAGACCTCACGTAAATGAACAAGATGTGAGTCAAAATCCTCGGAATATACTACAAGATCATCTAAGTAATGGTACAAATATTTAAATTTTATGTCCGAAAACAAATTATCCAGCAAACGAGTGAAGACTTGCGCGCCCGTAGCCAAACCAAATGGGACCCTATTGAATTCATAAAGGCGCCAGGGGGTAGCGAAAGCTGTTAGATGCTTGGAATGTTCAGCCAAAGGAATCTGATGATAAGCATTGTTCAAATCCAGGGTCGTAAAAACGCGAGCCTTCGAAAAATGATGAGCAGCTGTATGCAAATCGGGCAAAGGGGTACTTTCAATAAGTATTCTTTTGTTCAAGAGACGATAATCTATGACCGGTCTAAAATCCTGATCTCCCTTCGGTACTAGAAATATGGGGCTGCTGTAATTTGAAGTAGATGGTCTAATAACCCCTTGGTCAAGCATCTTCTGTATTTTCTCTTTTAATATAGCCATCTTCGGTGGTGTGAGCTTATATGGAGATAACTTGACCGGAGTAGAATCAGTTAACTGAATTTCATATTGAGTCAAATGAGTGACCCCTAAAACATCTGTAAACAACGAATCAAATTCCCCAACTAAATGCCCTATTTGCTTTGCCTGTGCAGGGGACAAATGAGACAGAGAAGAAGTAGCGCAATTTTGGGTTACCAAATTAATATCTCCCAAGGTTAGAGGGGGCCCAGGTGGTTTAAAATCCCTCACAAAGTCCAACTTTATCCGGGGAGCAAAATGAAAAGCGATCTGCCTAGTGGAAAAATCAATAGCCATCCCAGTCCTTGACATAAAATCGGCACCTAGGACACATGCATAAGGAAGCTTGGGAACGACAAAAAAACTATGTTTCCACGTAAAACGTGGGAAACGTATAGTACATGATACTTTTTGAGTAACTTGAAAGGCCTGACCATTGACCATCAAACAAACCAACTGACACGTGGTTGCACGCGACATTATACATGGTAAATTTAACCTAAGCCAATCAAGTTGAATCAAAGAGACAGAACTTCCGGAATCTAATAACGCCAATAAAGGCAACTTCTCAAGAGAAACTTGAACTAAGGGTTTACCCGAAAACGGATAACCACAAATACGCCGAGACAAACAAATGGTCGACTTAACCTTCTGGCGTCATAAAGGTCGAAACTGTCGCCCCTGATTAGAAACACGAAGAAAACCCCGATTCACGGTCCTCCTATTGGGACAATTTCGTCGAACATGGCCTTCCTGACCACACTGAAAGCATTTAATAGTGGCCAGACGACGCGAATCCGGAACAATGGCCGAAGAAGGAGCTGATACAGTGGTATTAGGAGTTGCTAATGAGCCTGGAGGTTCTGACAGACGCAGCCTATCAACAAGCATAACTTCATTGAGTTTAGGAACCAATGCTTCCAACTGCTGCAAATTTGACGGCCGAGGTCCTAATACCAAAGCCGACCTGACGACTGGATTGAGTCCTGATAAAATGACATCACAAATTTCCGCTTCCGTATCAGGGAGCACCAACACTAAAGCAATTTCCTTAACCCGAACCATATATTCTGTAAACGGTTCCGTTAGACCCTGAGGACGAAAATATACGTCTTGCATTAGTCTCGTGCATTCCCTACGCGGAATGAACATGTCTAATAGGGCCAAATGAAAGCGAGTCACAGGCTCGGCCAAACCAGCACACCGCATTAACAGGTCCGAAACTATCCCAGACACCTTGACAGATAATAATTCTATCACTTGAGCCGTGGGTATCAAATAACGCTTAGCCATTAGCGTCAATCGAACAAGAAAATAGAGAAACTGTAAAGCCGATGGTACATCAACAATGTCGTTTAACTGAACGCCTTCCACGAATTGCTGGAGGGGATGAGCGAGTCTAAGTGGCCGAAACGCAGACACCGCAATCGAAGGCTGAACCACATCTGACAATCCTTGATTATACAAGGGGGACGACCCAGTATCCTCCTGTGAAGTCCCAAAATCTTCCTCCACTTTACGGGCTAATTCCTTAAACTGATCCTTTAACTTTTGCAACGCTATACATGACTGCAAAGTAGGGAATCTCTGTTAAGGCCAACGAGCAAGTGGACTCACACTTAGTCACTACCACGTGATCAATAGAAACAGTAATTAATGGAGCATCCTTAATTTGTCGAAAAACGTCCAACATAATAGCCACTTCAGTTGTCATAGAACATTGACCTCCACGTACAACCAACTCTACCCACAATTCACCTTTCCGTAATCTGTCCACATTAGTAACCGATACCGCCATCTTGTAACAACGGATATGGTACCAGTAAGAAAATGAAATCCGGAGAATACAGAGCAAACAACAAACCCAACAATATTCCCTAACCAACACAGACAAATCAATTAACCACGCTCTGCTACCAGTAATTTGCAATGATTCCGCTGTTTGACTGAGTTAGGGAACCCCGGCCAAACGAAAAGGGAAGCCCTAACGAGTGCCGTAGGGGAAAACAAAAGGAAACCAGAACTCTCAAAAATATACTACTATTGATAAGTTTGTTTTTGGGTACTTTAATGATAATAATAAACAAACATTAATAACCAGAACCGTAAAGCAACCATAAAAGAATAACTGTAAAACAAAAATGGCTTAAAGAGTAAAGCAACCAAAACCAATTGAGCAGAGCAGTAAAGGCAAGTTTTAAATACAGCAAAATTAAGTAAATCCAAAAATTCAACAAACCAAATCAATTTAGAAAGTTTATAAAACAAGGCCACTATAAACATCAGACCAAAAAATTTAATTATGTTTAGCTAGTCAAAGACTAGCTAAGAATGTTGAACAAGACCGAAACAGACTTTAATGAAATTCAGGAAACCGAGAGCTTCAAAGTCCAGCTAAGCTAGATGTAGATAGCTTTACAACCCAACCGTTTTCAGTTACAAAGTTCAGCATAAATGGGTTCAGCATAACTGGGTTTTAACTGCAATTACTGCTCTCATAATTTACACAACAGAATATCTGTAATTTTGAATTAACTATGCATTTTCAAAGTGCCCAAAATATGTAAAGCCCTACTCACAAATTTCTACTTAAATTGCTTCTTGCCCTCCATTTATCAAACTATGCAATTTCAGACGACAAATGCCAAAAGCTTTTCTCACAAATTTCACACTACTGATGCTTTTTACCTTCATGAATCAAAATATGCATTTTCAAATTGCACAACTGTGTAAAGCTCTTATCACAAATTTTAAACTAACTATACACTGAAAATCACGTACTGAAAATATAACTCAACTGGAAAAGAAACAAAACACACTAAACCTATGAACAACTCCAAGAGCCAGTCACTTTACGAACTCTTATTTTCAAACACACATAACGTTTTCCGCCCCAAAATTCACTCACCATTACCAGGACATAAAACTGATAATAAAGCCTACCTTTACATAAGGTCGATCCACCGAAAATCACAAAGACGTTCCTTAAAAATTCATTACAAAAACTTCCACAATCCGCCTCAGTAGTTGCCGGGCAGAGAGCTATCCCTGCAATGCGGACAGAAATCCACCACTCAGCGCGTACGGCCAAAGCACATGCCACGTCAGCAACCCACAGAGGAAAAAAAAGAGAGCACCAAAGAGAGCGTTAAGCAAAGGGGACAAGCAACGTAAAGTGACTGGCTGGATGTATAATACAGATACAAAACATAAAAAGAACACATAACAGCACAGTGGTTATCCAACACATCTTCGAATTATGCTTTCACAAATACAGAATGAAGTGCCTTTTTTGGATTCCATGTAGCTCAGAGCATGTATTTCGATGAAATCTTGATATCAAGTTTTCAGTTGGAATTCAATCTTCCTTTACTACCATTGATATGATGTAGAGAAAGCAAAAATTCCTTAGCTTATTAGTAATATTTTTTGCACCAGATAATTCTCTAAATATGAAATTATGATTTGCCAGTTTTAGACAACTTCCATGTTCTATTAAAGAACACATGCATCAACATTCAGAAGTCATGACATGAATAAAAGTCTGTTGACTTTGGTTTGTAATGGCATGGAGATGTGTCTGAGAATGGAGGCAAAACTCCAAAACATGCTACCGTAAATTTTTAGTAAGGAAGCGAAGATATTTCATTTTCTTTTGAAAGTGGCATATTTTTGGAACTTAGGTCTTTATGAATACTTACACTTTCTAATATATTTTTTAACACAATACATGTGGGAATGTCATAAGAGATGGACTGCAGCAGTCTGAGGGACATCAGTTTCAGTTCATGGTTAGCTTCATACTGCAGACACTCAGCAATAACATGCAGTAGGTTATCTTGTTCTTGCATAAATCTTAAACCATTCTGGTTGATACTTGTATTATAGAGAGCCATTAACAAAAGCCTGAAAGGAATAACAGTTAACTCTTAGTTAAAAGAGTTTCTTTTTCTTCTGTACTTTTGATGTTTAACATTATTCTTTAATACCAGTTAAAAAGTGCAACTTGAGAAAATTAAGGTATTATTTATGCTACCTCAAGTCATATAACAAGCATGCCGATCTCATAAATATGAGCATGTAAAATAAGAGAGGGTTTTATTAAATCTTTTTTTGCAAACATTTTTAACAAATCAGATTATAAATAAAATAAAATGATTTTGCACTGTTCCAAATGCATTTGTTAGTGTATGTAAAATACTCTGTAACCAATTGGCGAGCACATATTTTTCTATGTATTACATGCATATATTTCTACATGGAATGTCATAGCAGGTGAGTGTCCTCTGGTGGCCCTAATATCATAAAATCTGTCTTTTCTTTATGTTAGATGATCAGCAATTGTTTTTAGTTGCAAAGCTGAATCAGATTTGAAAAGTTAAAACAACTGGGACTTGAGCCATGGATATATGACTCTCCATACTGATGTTATTGTCACTTGAGCTACCATGGTAAGACCTTTTCATCCAATTCAAATATCCCAATAAACCTTCAAGGTGATCTCAAATACTTGAAGTGTATCTGAAATGCAACTGTCAATGTTACAAATGCTTTTTAATTTCCAGTCGTTATATAGGGTTTTCATACCTTATAATTAGAACTCCGAAGTTGAAGACCTATAAATTGCTTAAATAGACCTAAAAATATCCTAAAAAGAACACTAAAAAGATAATCCAAATTATTTCATAATTTCAATTATATATTTAATAAATATAATGTTTCAAAAATACAAAATTATATAGAATGTGAAAAAACTACATGAAAGATGATGTAACTTAATTCATAATTTCAGTTTCATTATATATTTAACAAATATAAAGTTTCAAAAATACAAAAGTATATACAATATGAAAAAAAATCTGATGTGTTACACTCACATGACTTTCTCTACTCTTGTACAAACTACTTATACAAACGCTTATTCTCCATATGCTTCATGTTAATCCAGATAAACATTTGCAGACTCTATCTTATTGCTAATTTTCTTCTAGATGTAAGAGGAATATATATTTACAAGGGAAATATAGAAATACAGTAGCCTTTAAGCACATACATATCTCTTATTAGCTGGTTGCTAGGTGCAGCACCATTCCCTTTCCCACAGATTAATATTCTTTGCATATCGAAGACAAAAAAATCTGATGTGTTACACTCACATGACTTTCTCTACTCTTGTACAATCTATTTTTACAAACGCCTATTCTCCATATGCTTTATGTTAATCGAGATATCGAGATGTCAATCTTATTGATAATTTTCTTGTAGATGCAAGGGGAATATGGTAGGTTTTAAGCGATAGTCAAATATTTTAACGCTGGCTGCTATGTGGCGCATTCCATTCTCTTTGCATGTTCAGGACATAAAAAAATCTGATGTGTTACACTCACATGACTTTCTCTACTCTTGTACAATCTATTTTTACAAACGCCTATTCTCCATATGCTTCATGTTAATCGAGATATCGAGATGTCAATCTTATTGGTAATTTTCATGTAGATGAAAGGGGAATATGGTAGCTTTTAAGCGATAGTCAAATATTTTAACGCTGGTTGCTATGCGGCGCATTCGATTCTCTTTGCAAGTCCAAGACATAAAAAAATGAATAACGAATTTGAGAAAAAGTATAAGTATTGGAAAATTTAAGGGAATAACAAGCAAAATCTCGAAAACGGTTCACTCAACAAAAGAAATGTATATGACATAAGTTGTGTATTTTAAGGCGATCTACATTTTTTGTGTAGTAAAATTTTGTCTATCTCTTATGGTTTACCAGTTATGCAAAAGTCGTTCACAATGAAGCATACTTTTGGAGACATTCCCAGAAAATTCGAGATATACATTTCATTTCTCATGACATTATCTTAAACATATGATATTTTAATCAAAATCGTTAGAGCCATTTTTGAGAAAATTAAAATTTTCGAAAAATGTTCCATGTAAAGGGTAGTCTGGGGTGGGGGGATTTTCTTGAAAACCTTCGTGTCGCATCTCTGGAAGACACTGAACCTAAATATCAAGTTTGGTGTTTATCCGACTGTTCGTTTTTGAGTTATGCTGTTCACACACACACAGACACACACACACACAGACACACACACACACAGACACACACACACACAGACACACACACGGACATGTTTCCAAAAATGCTTTTTTTGGATTCAGGAGGTCTCAAAACATGTATTTCCGGTGAAATCTCGGTATCGAATTTTTGGGTGGAATGCAATACTTCCCCTACTTACTGTACGTAGTAGAGAAAGTAAAAAACTACAAGAAAGACAATCCAAATTAATTCATAATTTCACTTTCAGTTACATATTTAATGAATATAATGTTTCTTCTGAATTCAGTGAACCCGCAATGAACATCCTGGAGAAAGAAATTGAAATAAGTGTAACTAGAATCATATTTGACTTAACCACATAGGGTTACAGAAATTAGACTTTCAGAAACCTTACCTCAGTTGGCATTGCAGTATATCACAATAGTCATCTCCAGGTTCTTAGGTGTAAAGGATCATCGGTTTTCTGACAGCATGTTGCGAAACATTGGGAAACTTCTCTCCACATCAACAGAAGTCATTGGTGCATATTTGAAGCAAGTGAGATCTTGTGTAGAAAATTCCCCTTCAAAAGCACTTGCATCACAATTTTCTCTTTTCAGTATTTCACTTATGTTGTACATGGTTTCATATCCCTGGTTTTTTTCAAACACTAGTTTCATCTTCTGGCTGACGGCTTTCCCAGCTTAACCTTCCCATTGTTCCAATTGTTACTGTACATCACTCATCTTTGAGAGCACTGAATTAATGGTTTCATTTCATTTTTTGAGGTAGTTTATGGCTGTCACTAAATGAGCAAAATGGCTGTTAATGTAGCCAGGCTGCCTTTGCTGAGGTTTAGCCATTAGATCTTGCGACATGGCAATAGAACCAGCATCTTCGGTATCCAAGCTATCAGTAACAGATTTAATCATATCAAAATGAGTGCAGTAATAACAAGCAAGCACTTAACCAAGTACCCCACCATGTCAGCACTGGTTCCACAGGTAGAGGTATGCCAAAGTCATTCTCGCAAAAATGTCACATTCTTAACACCGGACACAAGTTTGTCAACATCTATAAAACTTTTTCACACTTCTTCGCTCACTCGATGCAAAGCATGCGTGAGGTAGGTTACATGAACCAACTTTGGATAAAACGCTTTAATTGCCCTTCCTGCCTTTACCATGTATGGTGCTGCGTCAGCAAGAAAGAGCACAACATTATCATGTTTTATTCCCTGTGGCCACAAGAGAAAGAGGCTTTTGTCAAACAGCTGGAAATAGTTCGGTGATTTACTCTCTCCAAGATTTCCTTGCGAGGAAAAATATTTTTCCAGGTTTGTGCTCCTCTAACATACCAACAATCACATTTTCAATGGAGCGACCCACTTCATCACTTGTTTTGTCAATAGACACAAATATTGATTTATCTGCAACGTAGTTGCGGATTTTTTCAATCGTGTCTTCATAGCAGTGGTGCACATATTCCTTCAAAAGGGTAGACTCGTCAGGAATGTTCCAATTACTATACCAATTTAAAAATGTTTTGAGGGTTCATTGCTTATCTTTGCTTATGGAATATTCACGCTAATTAAGGCACTGCAAAGGTCTTTGTAAAACAGAGACGACTTAGAACATTCACTACCACTTTGTCCTAACAGAAGTTGCTATTTCCATTTTTCCGCAGCCTAGGAGGCTGCTTACATGTGTTTCTCATGCCCAATATCCTGTTGGGAACCACTTTTCCACACTTGCTTTTACCTCACAATATTTGCAGAAAAGAATACTTCCATCGGTGGAAAATACCTCCACTCCAAACTCAGATACAAGCTGTCGCAAAAAAGAAGTTTTACTAGGCTTAGATTTAGGCATTTTTATGGTTTGGATTTCTTCCACAAACTGTGACACTGCAGTCAAACATAAGATGCGAATGCAACCAATCCACCCCACCCCCTACTTGAGGTCATTGTCACAATGTTGGTAAAAAAATAACAGGATATTTAGTGAGGTTGCACTAGTTTTTCACAGGAAGTTACTCCTCTGCTGGAGCTGATGACATGAATACAACAGAAACGGTCAGTCCTCTTAATATACTGTTAGCAAAAATTACCTGCTGTTGCCAGTCTTAACAGTTCTGCATACAACTGTAGTGTGTATTTGTTAAAAGGAATTGGGATTTTGATTAGACTAGATTCTACTGGATAGAAAAAAAAGGCAGTTAAAAGAGGTAAAGTTACAAAAAAAGCCTTTAAAGGCAAAAAAAATGGTTAAAAGGACCTAAACCAAAAAAGGATAAATAAAATGCACCATTTTCTGGCTTACAATGACCGATAAAGAACATATTTTCTGCTGGGCCTCGTCTTCGGACACTAAATAAAAAAAGGATTTGCCTCAATTTCCTAGCCCCTACTTATAATTATTACTTCACACTAGCTGTGTATAGGCACTAGGTTGGAAAGTTGAACCAAACTTGAAAAACAGGACTCAAACCATGGATGCACCTACTGGAGAGGCAAAGATCTATGATTTGACTACCGGATCAAAGTGCCTACTCATGGCTGGTATGAAAGAACAATTATAAAATATAAATTAACTCTAACAAAGGTTAACTATAAAGTCCAGAAATAGAAAGCGAAGTGACATTGTAAGACATCTGTAAGGTATGATATCCTAAATATTCCAGATTGCCTTGAAGATTTGCTGGCATACTTAAATCAGTTGTGTAATATGCATACATGTATCATCTTGTCAAGTGCTAAAAGCATTAGCAAAGAGAGCCAAAGATCTATGGTTTGAGTCCTGCCCATGGAATTTTTCATTAACTTTCCAACTTGCTACTTATGCACAGCTAGCATAAAGAACAGTTATCGAATACAGTTGCTTTTAGGTATGATGCAATAAACAAAAATGAGTTTGCAGTAAATTTCAACTAAGGTCAGCCATTTTGTTTATATTCTGCATACTGAACCAAGAAAAATGCCATTGAGAAAACAAATAATTAAAAGGAATTAAAAATGCTAATTTAGTTTGTGAAATAAGGCCACAGGCAAAGTGGAGCAAATTGTACAAAGAAAATAAAATACTTTTTAACTCTTAAATCATATTCTTATCTTTTAGACACCTGAAGTAAATTATATGTGGAATATTGTCATCCAATGTCATTAACAGTAGGCTAAGAAAATCTTTAGAATAATACAAATGTTGATTAGTTGGTTATGCATTGTTTCCAGGGTTGCCAATAATTTCTTTAATTTATTACTGTCAAAACAGAATATATTTTCCAAAAGAAAGTTTGTGTTATTAAATTGAGTGAATTGGGACCTGAAGATGTTGTAGAAGCTGGCACAAGAGTTGCAGGAGAAATCAAGACAGCAAAATGATGTGTATGATATTGTTTTGAGATATCAAAGTTGTTTTTTGCAGAGCATGAAAAAATGGATTTTTTTTTTTTTTTTTGGGCACTCTGCTCAAAGAAAGAAATTATTTAATATAATGCAAAATTATTTCTGATTTCTTTATCATGTCTGAGTAATATAACATAACTTCTCTCCATGAAGAAATTAATTGCAATGAAATAAATGTTTGTTTACTCCTGTCTCATAGCAATGCAGCAAGCAAATCATGAATATCTCAGTGCTTTGAATATTCTGAGATTCTTGGTAGTGGAAAAATTTAACTATGCATGAGGTATAGAAAGCTGCTTTTTTGCTTTTGGTGAGATTTTACAACTTACCTACAGCTTGTTCTAAAAGTTTCTCACTAAATGTAAAATAAGGCACTTTCTGAACTTGTAGCATAAATAATACTTCTCTGTAATATTCTGTTTTTAACATGACTGTCCTCTGCTAAAATCCTCCTTTTAATTCAGGCTATCTAAAAAATATAAAGTATCTGTGCTTGAATTATTCAATTAAAAGAAGTCAATATATAAATGCTTGTTCAATTAAAGAAGTCAGTAAGTAAGTAGGTAGGTGGGTGGGTAGATTTATTAATCCACATATTTAGATACATACATAATTACACTCAGTTGTCTATACTACTATACCTTAATATAATTATATACAAATAAATATCCTTTGATCCTGAATTTATTGATCTCCAAACTTGTGAATTGCTGCTTAATCTATTGATCCTAGCAAGGTTCAACACTGTGGTTATCTCGCTACTGGGACCACTACATACAAGGCTCCTTACACCTATCTACTTCTAGTGAACCTATATATATCTTCCTTATGTAATTTTCTCATCATTTTTGTTTTACTTTTCCTAAATAATTACCATTTTTTTTAATGCCCTTATCTGATTTTAATTTCAGTAGATTTCTTCCTGTTATATATGTTGGTAAATTAGCCCATTTCTTCAATGTTAATTTACCTCTTATTTCTTTAGTTTCTTCACATTCTAAAATCACATGCCAATAATTATCCCTCCTTCCACATATTGGACATTTGTCTAAATCCTTCCCTCCTAACCCTTTCAATTTTACTACCCCTGTACTCACCCATGCAATTCCTTCTCTGGTTGCTTTATCTCCTTTTTCCACATATGTCTCCTTTCCCATTCTAACTTTAACTACCTGTAGATATTCAGTGCCTTTTATTATTAAAACTACCAAACGGTTTCTCAAATTCAATATTATCCATTCTCAGTTTAATTTGATTCCAGAAGCCTCTTCTTTTTACTTCTCTATCTCTCCATGTTGCCCTTTCCCAACTTTCCTGCAGGACCCCTTTAATTTTGTTGATCCAAGTAGTATATTGGGTAATGTTTTCCTTTGAAATATTATTTCAGAATACTTTATTCCTCCATATTCTTTAAGCTAAACTAGTATTTTAGAGTTCTTACCATTATTTTTCCTTTAATCCCTAATCTTCCTAGTTCTGCCTGTGCCCATTAGATGAATTTTTAGGTAGTCCCATAACTTGCTTACAGAATGAATCATATCCATATTTCTCCATTCCTCTTCTATTCCCCATACAGCATATTGCTTCAACTACTACCGTATATTCTCTCTCCAGCCACTTTATAAGCATTGTTGGTAATTTATGAGTGCAGGCAATAATAGCTTTTAGTGCCATCTTTTCCTTAGCTAATGCCTTTTTCTTTTGTTCACTCCAGCCCCCATTACTGCTGAATCGGATGCCCAAATAATCAAATTTATTAACTGCTTCTATTTCTGTTCCTTCCAACACCATTTTTCATGCCTTCCCAACTTACTCCCCTTCTTAAATACCATAATCTCTTATTTATGAGTATTTATTCTTAAACTCCATTCTTTGCAAATTTTATATATTGCTTTGATCGATTTCATTAAACCACGCTTGTTACTGACCCCACTACTAAATCATTAGCATATAATAAGCCTGGAATCCAATGTTATTAATTGTTGGCATATGTATGTTTGCCTCACTCACCACTTCCAGAATGTCGTCAATAAACAAATTAAACAATATAGGACTTAATTGACAATTGTCTAAGACCTATTGTACTCAGTTTACCCTATCTTGTGCCATCTTAAAACAATATTCGTTAACCAGTGTAGATATTTTGTAATGCCTTTATAAACTTATCACTTATTCCTTTTCCCCTTAGTTTGGCCCATAATGCTTCCTGATTAGTTGTGATAGGAACTTAATTTGTTTTCTTTTTCGGCCCATTTTTTAAGCCTTTCTGCCAGCACTTAAATTAAATTGGGTTTTGTTTATGGATGCTCTTTAACTACTATGGTCCTTAGCATCCCATTCTATGTTGGGCATAAAAGACCGCAAATTTTGTTCAGAGGCCCCTTAATCAGGATGCTACGGATTTTTATATCCAAAAAATCCATTGCCCTCCGCTGGATTTGAGCCCGCAGCCTCGGGAACTAGAGGCTAGCCTGGTACCCCTGTTTCATGGAGGATAACTTGCCAGCACCCCAGTGTACATCTTTCCTAACACAGATAATAAATTGATTCTTCTGTAATTTGCTGGCTCATTGTTATATCCTTTTCCCTTAAATATTGGTATTATAATTGTTGCCCTCCAACCTTTCGACCTTACTCTCTTCAAATATCATATTAAATACCTGCACCAATATATTCATCCAATTCCTCAGGACTCCATGCCCTCCAAAATTCCCCTGGTTTGCCATCAGTGCCACTACCTTTATTTCCTTTTAGCTTTACTATTTGCTCCCTTATTTCACTAATGTCAAACTGTCTAATCGTTCAGTTTTTACTGAGGTGTTAGTCAACCACCTATTTTGGTTAGGTGCTCCTTTGGCATCAAAGAGACCTTCAAAATGCTTACCCCATTCCTTGCCCTGATATTATTTTCAGGTACATGCTTTCTATACATTCTCCTAAATTTTGTCTGTATTATTATACTGTCATTTGATCTCATAGCCTCTTGTAGTTGTTTACTAATTTCCTCCCCCACTCTCTCTTTTTTCCTTCCAAGAGACATTTATACTCTCATCTTTCAATCAAAAAGTCTTCTTTTCTTGTTGCTTCCTATATGCCTCCATTTTCATAACTGTCCGCTCTACATTTAGCCATGCTACATTCCTCATCAAATCACCCCTCATCACCTTTTTTGCATCTCCCCTCACTTGCATCCTTCTTCCCGCCCATTTAATTGCCATCTCTATCCTCTTGACATTTCCTCGGGATTTTCCTCCATTCATCAATTCTTTTACATAAAATCTGCAATTCCAACAAGTGATCCATTTGCCCCTCTCTCCACCTATATCTCACTATCTTGTATCCAATACGCTCCTGTACTCATCTCACCTCTCTGTCTACCTTTTGAAATTTAATAGGAAATAACTACTTAAACATACTCTATCCATCACTTCAAAATCTACCAAATACACATCCAACTCTTTTGTAAGCATCATATAATCAACCATACTCTGACCATTATTATTTGCAAAAGTATATTCCTCAGCAGTGTCTTCCCCTCTAGCCCCATTGCACATTCTAGATTAAATTCCTCACAAAAATCTAAAAGCTTCCTTCCTTATTGCAAATTTTATCATTACTAGCCCTTTGGACTCTTCTTTGTCTCTGTCATTTTCAACATCCACCAATTTAATTTGTGCCTCACCTACCCTTGCATTAAAGTCTCCCATTATTATAAAGTCTTTATACATGTATCTATTCTGCAGTTCTTCCACATCTTGTTCTAATGTATTGTAACAAATCTGGGTTGTGAAACTATGATGCCATTGGTGGGTTATACACTGCTGCCACACACACCCTTTCCATCCCCCTATGTCACCTAACTTGTACCATAACACAGAGTCATCACCTAGCTCTTTCAACACTTTCATTCACAAACTTTCTCTTGTGAACAACCCTACTCCATCTGATACCTGCCCCTTAAGCCCCCTCTTTCCATAAAAGTTAAACCAGCCACCTCAATGTTAATACCCTTATCCAGCCATGTCTCAACTACAGCAGTTGCATCACCTGCATTTAACAGCTGCACTATTTCTCCATTCTTCACTTTCTTCATCAGTCCTTCTGTATTCCAGAATATAACCCCAATTCATCTCCCATACCACATTCCAGAATATAACCCAATTCATTTCCCTATACCGAACCCTTTGTCTTGAATCTGAAGTCCTGTAATTTTGCCCTACTCCTTGCAATTCTGTCAATCCTGCCCCTGCCTATTCCCCCTCTCCCCAGATATCTAATCGCTAAGATGCTTTCATCTCCTGTTGATCATATGCTCAGTCCAGTATCTCTCTCGTCGTCTACCCTCGCAGCAGCTCCCAAGTTCATTCCCTGAGTGTTTTCTCCCAGCTGACACTCAGAAGTCCCTTGTCTAGTTGGTGATGTCATTTGACCTTCAAAGCTTGTATCTGCTCTCTCTCGTGTCCCTCCATAAGCCCTTCCCCAGTCTAGTACTGTCACCTAGCGTTGAAGTAAGTATATAAATGCTTCTTTTCTTTATTCTTTTTTTAAGATAAACTGTACATTAAATTTGTAAATCTATGTTGCAAATAATGTCTAATTTTGCTTTAACTCAGAAAACAATTTTTTTCAGCCTTGGATTCAAAGAAATACTATTAAATATCCAGAACAGTTCCTGAAACAGCTATTAACATGAAAAGTATAACTGTTAATTAAATTAAATTTGTCAAACTAGTTATATTTTTGAAAGGGATAGTTGAACTTGAAAAATTGTATAAAATGTGTACCCAGCTAGTGATGTCATCAAACTGGGAATAAAATTAAAAGGTAAGACTTTCAGGCCATAATTGCTAAGCTACTATGTTACCTGATTGGAACCATTATCAAAAAATTATTACTGAAAGAAGGAAAGAGAGAATATTTAGTGCATAAATGTTTTTAATATTTTCTGACCTTTTGAGAAAGTTACCAGTTGGTGATGGTATTTTTGGCAGGATATTGATGCACTGTGTAAGGAGCTCCGTTCCAGTTGTGTCAGAAACAAGGAACTGTCGTCCAGCTGGTGCTGCAGCTATGTTGGTAACAATACCACACATGGACATGATGAACTGACTTTCATCTGTGTTCTGATCTGGCAGTGAGCTACCATAAGTGTCCAAAAAAGATGCTAATGATCCATTCACAATGCATAGAAAATCACCGACCTTATTCTGAAAAGATGTGAATATGAGGAAATAATGTTCTGCATCATGGGTACCTGACAAAAACTGTTCTCAAGTTTTTTGTGAAGATGCATTTACCAGGTTTTGCTTGTAAATGTAAAATATATTACAAACTTTATTAACCCTTAAATGCATTGTATACCATGGGTGCAACTGATCTGAGAAGTTCTGGAGGGGGGTAATTAAACTAGCTATTGCAGTACCTCAAGTGTTGTAATATGTATGTTTTACTGAATGATAAATAGATGGCTGATCTCCATTTATGTGGTTGATGTGAACAAAGTTTGCATCAGAGTGCAGAAATCTGAAGTATAATAATAGTCTTAAAAGATAATTTATAAAGAAGTTAAAAATGAAATGGATAAAATAAGACAACTTAATTTATTAGCATATAACTGTGCATTACAGCAGGTGCACAACTTTTGATGGTTCTCACTCCCCTTATTATAAATATTTCTCAGAATTCAGAGCTAATTTTACAGGGCAGTGTGAAAAAAATGTACATTTAAGGGTTAAAATTCATAATCACTGTAAAGACACAATAACAAAATTGAGTTGAACAGAAGTTAACATGAAGAATGCCCCTCATTAATAGCTACAGAAAACTATTTCTTAAGAAATGGTTTTAGCTGTTCTGTGAATGAGTAATGGTTTGCAATTGCTCTCATTAATTTTATAGACAAAACGTGGCCATTAAGTAAATCTATCCAACGCAAGCTACATTATTGGATTGTATAAGCTATGGTGACAGAATTATGTTAATTGCAGTGTGTAAATGATGAGAGCATGTTGAGATGAAAAATAACAAATATTAAATAGCTATGTGCACAAGGACTTCTTAGCTTTTATCAGAAACAGTGTAAACATTCAGAATAAGACATTTAACAATGTTGTTTTATAAATTTTTATTTGTCTAGCAAATGAAGCAAAGGCAGGTAAAAGAAAATGGACTGATTGTTTAAACCTAATTGCTATAATGATAATTTCTTGAATAATCCAATGTACCTACCTACCTTGAAATAGTTCCATAGCTGATTATATTTCATCTACCACTGAAATCTCTACTGAAGGGAAGATTCAAATGCTCTCCCAGAGAGGCATGATACAATAAGATACTATCTGATGTGTTAGCATAATACTACATCTGGAGTTCAGATTGAAAAAAAGTACTGTGCAAGTTTAACGTGATGTTAATGCTTTCTATACAGTAGGTAAGGTAGGGATGGGCAGAAAATAATGCAATGGTTAAGAGAATTAATGGAGACAGTAACTAGTTACCCATTAACAGTTACAAAAGTAAGAATGCAAAGCAACTAGTTATCCAATAACACTTACCAAGGTAATGAAGACAGTAACTACTGTATTGGCCCAAAAATAAGCTGCACTTTTGGTCCAAATTTCAATAGCAAAAATCTTGCTCATTTGCAACATTATAGCTAGCATTTGGAACAGAAACTGGCAGCATTTTATTATGCAACAATGCAAATGTTTACTGGCATTTTGGCATTAACATTGTGTATATTGTTTTGTTAGCTTCTATCAAATGCTTTGGATGGCAGCAAGGATGACATATTGTGGGAGGTGAATGAAGAAAACTGAAAGTAAGAGTGATGAAGTGAATAGTGCAAAATATGGCAATGTGTTTGTTGCCAATGTACCATATGCTAGAAAAATGTTGACATACATGTAAGTACAAGAAAATAAACGTTTATACTAATTTTTCTTGCATCATTCCAGATGCAGCATATTTTCATGACAAACTTTCTTTTTCCCACTCAAATTTTAAGGGTGCAGCTCATATATGAGGGCAGCTTATTTTTGAACCAATACGGTAGTTATCCAGTTAACAGTTACTAAAGCAATGGAAACAATTACCGAATCTGGGTGACACCATTCATTGTATGTGCATTGGTATCGCTTATAGAGAACTAGTTACCTCAACTTGTTACACAACATCAAACTTCTCTGCAAGAGGTCATGAGTTGCATTGTCAACCTAATATTCCATCTGGCAAGAAAAATGCCTGCTTATTATTTGCTTTGCTACATATATGTAGGCAACTGAGATCTTTTGTGATGTTAGACTAATGTGTATTTGGGCATTAATGCTTCTCTTCTCTAGCCACATCGCTCAAAATCTCATTACCATAAGGTATTTTCCTTTGATAAGTCTGCATCAATTCATGTTTATATTTAGGATCCCATATAGCTCAGTTCACCTATACAAACTGTGTATATGTGCAGGAATGTAAAAGCAAGTGCGAATACAAGTTGTGATTATAAACTACCATAGTAATCAAAGTGTTGACACAGATAGAGAGACTTTTTTTTTAGATTGCATCAAATAATAAGTTAAGTTTCTATCAACATCATTCATATTGAAATGCAATTACAGCTAATTCTTAACTGGAAAACATTAATGTAATGTAAATGTGAACGTGATAACCATGAAAACAAATAATTTAATCATTACTGGTAACATTACATGTAACCATTAATACTCTATAACTCGAATATAACTTTGTCACATCCTTAGAATGCATCACAGAAGACATTAATGATGAGCTCATCAACACAGAAGAATCCTTTGCTTCTTGTCACTGGCATCAAGGATGATCAGTAATTGCAACCAATGTGTAAATTGATGACGACATGTTTGTAATCTTTAAATATGCTCAGTGATACTTTATTTTACACTCTTCTGTTTTTTGTTATTCCGAGATAAGCACCAACTGTGTCAAGTAGCCCTATTTCAGATGATTTTGGATAAGATTTTAGTATGCCCAAAATTTGGAAAGAATACTTTTAAAACAATGAACCGAAAAAAAAAATCTTGAAAACATGTATTAACATCATCATTGTGACAGTAAAATGTGTATCACAGTATTTACAAGTATGCTTTGGCAATTTTAGAATCAGTACAAGCAATCGCAGATATTAAATTAAATTTGAAATAAAATACTCTGTAATTCTAAATTCCTGCAATACAATCCACTAAAAATTATGAAAAAATCTGTTATATTCACACAACTTTTCCTACTCACTATCATTTATATTTATATAGCTTCTACAACTAATCTTATAAAAGCTTATTTTTCTATTTACTTCATTGTTAATCATGACAAACATTTGCAGAAATATTTTCATTACATATTTCATTGTAGGAACAAACTAGTTATTCTTGCAAACGATTATTCTTCTGCTTTAAGTTAATGAAAATAAACATTTGCATAATAATTTATTACACATTTTGTTGTAGGTATACAAAGGTAACACCAAAAGCCAAACCTTTAAAAGCTGGTGCTAAACCTTGCTTTGACATTCCATGATGTTTCTGTGACATCGCGAGAAACAACTGATTTGGCAGTATATACTTCAAAAAATTGAATGACAAAATATTGAAAATTCAAACCAATAATAATTATTATTTTAGAAATGGCTAATACCACAAAATAGTTTATTTGAAACAAATTGTGTGTTTTAAAGAGGTTATATTTTTTGAGCAATACTTTTTGCTATATCGTATGATTTTACTAGTTATACAAAATGTCTTCATATTGAAGAGGACTTGACAGGCTATTTCCAGAAAATTAAGGTTACACATTTTATTTGTCATATAAATAATCTTAAATATATGGCACTTTAATCAAACTTGTTGGAGCCATTTTTAAGAAAATAAAAAGGTTAGAAAAATGTTCCGTGTAAGGGGTAGTTTGTGGTGCGGGGATTTTCATGAAAATCTTTGTATCTCTACTTTTGAAGATACTGAACTTAAATACCAAATGTATTATTTATCCAACATTTAGTTTTTGAATTATGCTATTCATACACACACTGCATATCTTTTTTTAAAACTGTTTTTCTGAGATTTGGGTGGCCTCAAAACAGTATTTCTATTAAAATCTCAACATTGAAATTTTGGGTGAAATGCAATTCTTCCTCTACCTAATGTTATGTAATAGAGAAAATTAAAAGGCTGATAGTTTCATTTTTGCGTTTTTTCAAGTAATTTTCCAAAACATTGACAGAGCAACACAAGTCAAAGGTGGCAAATAGAAAACAATGATGAAAAATCTCTGCGAAGCACAAACCTGTTTGTATCATTCATGTGTTTTAAAACAGTAAGAACCGCACTTGAACATAACATGCTGGCTGAGTCTAGGTCAGACTTGGGCTTCAATGCGTTAAGTAAGATAGTGTTTTCAGTTCTGAAACAGTGTATTGTTACAATAAGTACTGCAAGAGAGAACAATAATAATTCTTTCCATATACTGTTTTGAAAAATATGAAGGATGACAGTCATACTGAATACTGCAATTTTCACATCCTTAGCATAAATGCAGTCTAGTAATATGCTAAATATGCTCTCTGATTACCCAACAACTTGTATCATGACCATATTGTATTTGCGAAGTCTGTATCCCATTGCTATCATGCCTTTCTGGGAACCTTAAAAATGTTACATAGGTAATTGCTTATAAATAAAGCTTGGAAATTCTGAGCCATCTTAGGATAAACTGCAGCATACTTCTGTTAAATAATTTGCTTGAATTGCAGATGAAGTGCAAACAGGTATGTACTGCTTACAGTATTATCTGTGACTTGCATTCAAGAGGTTTTGGGTCCAAATCCCAGTCTATATTACAACTCAGTGTTCCATCTACAGAATGAAATAAAATATAGAGGAAGGCAACTAAGGCCATCAATCCGGCTTCAGTGACTGTGTGTGCCATACAGAACAAAAGTACTAAAGTCAATCTTCAGTGAATAGCAAATAACCCAGACAGGACAGGAAGGTTACTATGCATTTGTGGCCATTTGTCAGCAAATTAATGAAGCAGATGCTACAGGTAGGCAACTACACAACTAAAGCCTTTACATGTCACACTGAATTTACAGGTAACTCCTGCAATGTGACCTAAATGTTAAAGCAACATCAAACAAGCAAAAAGAAAGGTATGGCAATTTATTGCAGTTATGTTGCTTTTTGGCTAGGGATTCTATACATAATCTGGATGTCTTCTGAGTATAAACATAAGCAGAAACATCATTCTCATGTGCACCAAGCTCATTGATGATGCCCATCGGGTGATACACCATACTTCCAGTGACATAGGCATTATTCATCCAGTGAACATAAAGGACAAATTCCAACAATGCTTGAGTTTATTAAGTTTGCTCTGTAGACATCCCTGATTTTCAGTAAAATGGAACAGAATCTTCAAGCTCTACTTTTAAGCTAATGTGGCAAAACCTAAGTTTACATCATTCTCGGAACCATTTAAAAAGTAGAAAAGTGAGAAGAATACAACAGGATCTGTTAAACACTGATGCATATTTTATGGACTAGATTCATGAAAAACATTTCATCAGAGTTTCGCTGTGCTTATTTTATATTGGTTTGGGATTAGTCAAGTCTGAAATTGTATAAATAATAAATGTCTAAAAACATTATAAATTGCATAATTTATTTTTTCCCTTTCCATTTATTTATTTATTTATTTATTTTTTGTTTGTTTTCTATTTGGCTTTTATGTAAGATTCGCAAATAATGATTGACTCATTTGCTGTTAGTAAGAGAAGTAAAACGTAATATTCACTGCATTGCCTTGGAGATTTTGGCTTCAATTTTGATACCTGCAACCGATTTTTTTTTTAATATGGTGTTCTTATTATACATTATTTCTATCATTGGAATTTTAAAATAGGTTTGGGCATGTACTGTTTGATATTTACTAATTTAATGCACTAACTTATGGTGAAACCACGGTTGTCAATGTAACATTACTTAGCTAAGATACCTGTATTTAGAGTGTAAATATTTTTGTGTTCATTAACTACATCTGTGACTTGTGAAATGGTTCAATGTTTTCTTTATCCCAAGAAACTACTGTACTTATACATAAGTTTCATTTGCTTTCTAATAGCAGGGAAATGTCTTTGCTAACAGCATTAGAACAGAAATGCATTTCATTACTGTACCTAAGTTTTCCCTTAAATTCTCAACTTACTTTTCTTTACGAAATCTTAAGAAATATACTTTTAAACTAAAGCTTTGAGAGTGAGCAGATTGACAATTACTGTATTTAGCAGCATTAGCAACTCAAATCAAATATCTTACCCCTGTTAATAATATGTCAATTACTGGAGGTATTCGTGAAGATTTCCATAAAAGGTTTCCAGTGACAGCACCTAGAGAGGCACAGAACTGACTCTGTTGTTGTAGCTGGTTACGTGCTCTGAAAAGTTCTGCCTGTAGTCTACCCAGGTGTTCTTGTTGACTGTCCCATTCCTTCTGCAGGCATTTATACTTTCGGCGAAGTTCAAAAATTTCACAACATCCGGCCATTGCTGAAATTAAAAGATTTAGAATTTATTTTTCAAAGTTTTTATGGTAGAAAATTAAATTATTCTGATTGATTTCTCCAGCAGTTAAATGTTCATATTTGCTAATGGCACTTCTAAATTAAAATATTATTTCCTGTCTGGAAGGTAATTAAATATATCTTTCATGAAGATTTTGCTAAGAAATTAACGGGTATGTTGAGTTAGATTATGATGCTATGTACTTGTCATTGCAACTAAGTGAAAGAACTAATCAGAACCATTGATTGTCAAGGCCAGAAAATAATAATGCATTATTTTTCTATAAATTCTGTTTGAGATAGATATTCAACAGAAATTATATCAATCAGATATTACCACAGTAAGGTACAGACAACTTGACAACCTGTGAAAAAATGAACTAGGTACCTATTTAATGATGTCAAATAGGGGCATCATTTCAGGCTACAGGGGGGCAGCAATTACTCCCCCAAGTTATGAGAAATAATTAGGCTGCTGGTTATTATTGCTCTACAAAAGAAAAATTACGAGAATTGTAGTTTTAATGTATTTCACATTTAAGAAATAAAAGATAACTTTCTCTGAGGCTAAATGTGTTGTTAAAGTTCACATGAAAATTCAGACAACTGCTTCAGGCAATCTTGCCCCCCCCCCAAGCAGAAACCGAAATGATGCTCCTTGTGTCAAATCAACAGGGAATGTGGTGTACTAAATTTAACTACAAAACGTTCACTTCAGGGTAGCCAGCACATTAGTACATAATTTTTCACCTTTTTGTGTACCATTAAGCTGCACATCAATCAAATACAGCACATTTTCACATAAAATATGTGATTGTTTTTGCAATAAGGTTAGCTCTGAATCTAAACAGGCTAAAGCTGGTGGGTAAGCTCCAAAATCTGAAAGTATATCTTGAAGATTGAGGCTGACAGATTTCAGAAAAACATGTATTTCATCCTATAAAGAAAAAGAATTTTTTAAACTCCAATAACTGAACACAGAACAAACACTAAAAATTTAAGTGAAAAATTGTTAACAGTGGCAAACAGTTGCTATGACAAACAGAAGCACTCAGAGTAACAATGATGAAATAATAGTATATCAGAAGTTAAGTAATGTAGTTTAAAAAGCAAACAGAAAAAGAGCTAAGTAATAATTATGCTACAGAATTATGATTCACCAGAAAAGCAGCCTCATTTTTCATTTGCATGTTTAATGTGTTTTCCCTAGATCTATTTGCCTTTCAAAAACGGCAAGTGCCTGAATGCGCTAACGTACAATCAGTGACATTCTGCAAACGATTTTAAAAAGCCGCTGTCCCGCCACCTTCACATACAGGTGGTGAGACAAAAAAAATAGTTGAATGGCGTTAAGTGTCTTCTTTTTTTTTCGGTGGTAATTTTAATTTGAAGTTCAACCCGAGGCATTGTTTTAATCATTACTAGGCAATGAGCAACTCCCGGAACTTACAAAAGTCGTGATATATGAACAAGGGAAATTGCTCATTAAAAACAAAAATTGACCTTTGAGCATCGCGAGAACAATGATTAATAAGCTAATGAGTGTCATTCTCGTGCTGGATTGGGTTGGAAATGCCTTCGCTTCCTGTTAATCATGTGACATGCTCGGACGGACTAGTTGGAATGGTTTAAATGGCCCTGGCATAAGTACACCCTGTTCAGTTGTATGTTTCTGCAGCATTAAAGCAACAAAGGTAAGTACGCTTACTCTAGGACATTTACTTCATAGCAATTCGGTAGCTTTTTTTACTTGGTGATGTCCAATCATTCTTGTGTTATTCATTGTTAGGCGTTAAAGATAAACAAGAAACCTCGGGGTTTGCGTAATTATGCCGTGCGGCTAGGGAGACCATTTACGTTGATGAGAAACGAGGGACAAGAGTACCAAAAGGCAGGACATGATTTTGAGGGACACACCACAGCCTGAAATTCGGTCGTGATTGTGTTTACTTTCTCTACCACGTACTAAGTAGATAGAGGAGGTATTGCATTCCACCCAAAAAGAAAAACATTTTTAGAGGAATGTTCGCGAGTGCATGTCTAAACATAACTCAAAAATTAAAAGTCTGATAAATACCAAACTTGGTATTTAGTTCAGTACCATGCAACACAAAGATTTTTAGGAAAATCCCCTCCACCCAAACTACCGTTTACATGGAATATTTTTCAAAATGTTTGATTATCTAAACGATGGCTCTAACGGTTTTGATTAAAATATATTTACATGACAAATAAAATGTATATCTTGAATTCTCTTGGAATACCCTGTGAAGTCCTCTTCATACGGAAGGAATTTTGTATAATCTCGTGTAACTGTTAAACGATAGACGAAAACGTACTACACAAAAAAAGTACATCTCTTTAAAAAAGACTATTTCAAATAAGTATTTTTGTGACATAAGTTAGTTCAGAGATATTCATTATTAATGGTTCGAATTGTTCAATACTTGGCCACTCTCTTAAATCCTGTCAACATTAGGTTGTTTCTCGCGTTGTCCTGGAAAGAGTATGGAATTTTAAGGCTAGCGTGTAGCGTCCAATTCTAAAACATTTAACTACCGTCATTCCCTTTGTATCTATAACCAAATATGCTATTTCCAAAAAGGTATATCGATTAAAATGGAGTAGATAGGAAAACAAACCGTTTAAGAATAATGTGTATACCTACTGATAAGCGATAGTGAAAGTCATGTAATTTTTTATTTTTTTTTTAACTTTCTCTGCCACGCACCTGTGTAGAGACGGTACTGCATTCCACCCAAAAATTTGATACCGAGATTTCATCGGAAATAAGTGTTTTGAGGTCCCTGATTCCCTATAAATAAAAGCTTGTGTGTCTGTGAACAGTATAACTCAAAAACGAACACTAAATTTGGTATTTAACTTCAGTACCTTCCAAAGATGCGACACGAAGATTTCCATGAAACTCCCTCCACCCCAAACTACCCTTTACCTAGAACATTTTTCGAAATTGATTTTCTAAAAAATGGCTCTTAACGATTTTGATTAAAATTCGGTATATTAAAGATATGTACATGACAAATAAAATGTATATCTTAAAATTTCTAGAAATAGTCTTTGAAGTTCTCTTCATTCGTAAGAAATTTTGTATAATCTTTATAACTGGTAAGCTTTTTTTAAAGTCCTGTTGATTTTCAATTGCTTCTCGCGCTTTCAGGCAAAGAGTAGGCATGGAATTTTAATGCCAGCGTTTAGCGTCCAATTCTAAAACATTTAACTATCGCTATTCCCTTTGTACCTATGCAAAGTGTCTAATGTAGCTATTTCCGGAAAGGTTTATCTTGATTAAAATGAAGTAGACAGAAAAATAAACTTTCGTAAGAGTGATTTGTATACCCATTATAAAAAATATGTGTTACACTCACATGACTTTCTCTACTCTTCTACAAACTATTTTTACAAACGCTTATTCTCCATCTACTTCATGTTAATCGAGATAAACATTTGCAGACTCTATCTTATTGCTAAGTTTCTTGTAGATGTAAGGGGAATATATATTTACAAGGGTAATATAGAAATACAGTAGCCTGTAAGCATAGACATGTCTCTTAATAGCTGGTTGCTAGGTGCAGCACCATTCTCTTTGCCACAGATTAATGCTCTTTGCATATACAAGACAAAAAAATGAATAACGAATTCCCATTTGAGAAAATAAGTATTGAAACTAGATGGCATAAAATTTCGTAATGATTTTCATTTTAAATGTACAACTAGTAGAATATGAATTAATAAGATATATACAAAAACCTGTCTCTTCATGGCAATTATTTTACTTTTAAAACTACTTTAAGTAAATTTCCCATAAATTTAGTGATATTATTTTAAAAAACCTGATGTGTTACACTCACATAACTTTCTCTACTCTTGTACAATCTATTTTTACAAACGCCTATTCTCCATATGCTTCATGTTAATCGAGATGTCAATCTTATTGGTAATTTTCTTGTAGATGCAAGGGGAATATGGTAGGTTTTAAGCGATAGTCAAATATTTTAACGCTGGTTGATATGTGGCGCATTCCATTCTCTTTGCATGCCCAGGACATAAAACAAATGAATAACGAATTTGAGAAAAAGTATAAGTATTGGAAAATTTAAGGGAATAACAAGCAATATCTCGAAAACGGTCCACTCAACAAAAGAAATGTATATGACATAAATTGTGTATTTTAACGCGATCTACATTTTTTGTGTAGTAAAATTTTGTCTATGTCTTGGTTTACCAGTTATGCAAAAGTCGTTCACAATGAAGAATACTTTTGGAGACATTCCCAGAAAATTCAAGATATACATTTCATTTCTCATGACATTATCTTAAACATATGATATTTTAATCAAAATCGTTAGAGCCGTTTTTGAGAAAATTTTCGAAAAATCTTCCATATAAAGGGTAGTCTGGGGTGGGGGGATTTTCTTGAAAACCTTCGTGTCGCATCTCTGGAAGATACTGAATCTAAATACTAAGTTTGGTGTTTATCCGACTGTTCGTTTTTGAGTTATGCTGTTCACAGACACACACACACGGACATGTTTCCAAAAATGCTTTTTTTTGGATTCAGGGGGTCTCAAAACATGTATTTCCGGTGAAATCTCGGTATCGAATTTTTGGGTGGAATGCAATACTTCCCCTACTTACTATACGTAGTAGAGAAAGTAAAAATTAAGGGAATAACAATCAATATCTCGAAAATGGTTCACTCAACAACAAAAATGTATATGACATAAATTGTGTATTTTAACGCGATCTACATTTTTTGTGAAGTAAAATTTTGTCTATCTCTTATGGTTTACCAGTTATGCAAAAGTCGTTATCAATGAAGAATACTTTTGGAGACATTCCCAGAAAATTCAAGATATACATTTTATTTGTCATGAAAATATCTTAAACATATGATATTTTAATCAAAATCGTTAGAGCCATTTGTTGAGAATTTTAAAATTTTCGAAAAATGTTCCATGTAAACGTAATCTGGGGTGGGAGGAGTTTCTTGAAAACCTTCGTGTCGCATCTCTGGAAGATACTGAACCTAAATACCAAGTTTGGTGTTATCCGACTGTTCGTTTCTGAGTTATGCTGTTCACAGACACACACACACGGACATGTTTCCAAAAATGTTTTTGGATTCAGGGGGTCTCAAAACATGTATTTCCGGTGAAATCTCGGAATCGAATTTTTGGGTGGAATGCAATACTTCCCCTACTTACTATACGTAGTAGAGAAAGTAAAAATTAAGGGAATAACAATCAATATCTCGAAAATGGTTCACTCAACAACAAAAATGTATATGACATAAATTGTGTATTTTAACGCATTTTTACTTTCTCTACTACGTATAGTAAGTAGGGGAAGTATTGCATTCCACCCAAAAATTCGATACCGAGATTTCACCGGAAATACATGTTTTGAGACCCCCTGAATCCAAAAAAAAAGCATTTTTGGAAACATGTCCGTGTGTCTGTCTGTCTGTGAACAGCATAACTCAGAAACGAACAGTCAGATAAAACCAAACTTGGTATTTAGGTTCAGTATCTTCCAGGGATGCGACACGAAGGTTTTCAAGAAAATCCCCCCACCCCAAATTACCCTTTACATGGAAGATTTTTCGAAAATTTTAATTTTCTCAAAAACGGCTCTAACGATTTTGATTAAAATATCATATGTTTAAGATATTTTTATGGCAAATAAAATGTATATGTTGAATTTTCTGGAAATGTCTCCAAAAGTATTCTTCATTGTGAACGACTTTTGCATAACTGGTAAACCATAAGAGATAGACAAAATTTTACTACACAAAAAATGTCGATCGCGTTAAAATACACAATTTATATAATATACGTTTTTTTTTGTTGAGTGAACCATTTTCGAGATATTGCTTGTTATTCCCTTAAATTTTTCAATAATTTTCTCAAATGGGAATTCGTTATTCATTGTTTTGTCTTGGATATGCAAAGAGTATTAATCTGTGGGAAAGGGAATGGTGCTGCACCTAGCAACCAGCTATTAAGAGATATGTGTATGCTTAAAGGCTACAGTATTTCTATATTGTCCTTGTAAATATGTATTCCCCTTACATCTACAAGGAAATTAGCAATAAGATAGAGTCTGCAAATGTTTATCTCGATTAACATGAAGTAGATGGAGAATAAGCGTTTGTAAAAATAGTTTGTAGAAGAGTAGAGAAAGTCATGTGAGTGTAACACATCAGATTTTTTACTTTCTCTACTACGTATAGTAAGTAGGGGAAGTATTGTATTCCACCCAAAAATTCGATACCGAGATTTCACCGGAAATATATGTTTTGAGACCCCCTGAAACCAAAAGAAAACATTTTTGGAAACATGTCCGTGTGTGTGTCTGTCTGTGAACAGCATAACTCAGAAACGAACAGTCGGATAAACACCAAACTTGGTATTTAGGTTCAGTATCTTCCAGAGATGCGACACGAAGGTTTTCGAGAAAATCCCCCCACCCCAGATTACCCTTTACATGGAAGATTTTTAGAAAAGTTTAATTTTCTCAAAAATGGCTCTAACGATTTTGATTAAAATATCATATGTTTAAGATATTTTTATGGCAAATAAAATGTTGAATTTTCTGGAAATGTCTCCAAAAGTATTCTTCATTGTGAACGACTTTTGCATAACTGGTAAACCATAAGAGATAGACAAAATTTTACTACACAAAAAATGTCGATCGCGTTAAAATACACAATTTATATAATATACGTTTTTTTTGTTGAGTGAACCATTTTCGAGATATTGCTTGTTATTCCCTTAAATTTTTCAATAATTTTCTCAAATGGGAATTCGTTATTCATTGTTTTGTCTTGGATATGCAAAGAGTATTAATCTGTGGGAAAGGGAATGGTGCTGCACCTAGCAACCAGCTATTAAGAGATATGTGTATGCTTAAAGGCTACAGTATTTCTATATTGTCCTTGTAAATATGTATTCCCCTTACATCTACAAGGAAATTAGCAATAAGATAGAGTCTGCAAATGTTTATCTCGATTAACATGAAGTAGATGGAGAATAAGCGTTTGTAAAAATAGTTTGTAGAAGAGTAGAGAAAGTCATGTGAGTGTAACACATCAGATTTTTTACTTTCTCTACTACGTATAGTAAGTAGGGGAAGCATTGTATTCCACCCAAAAATTCGATACCGAGATTTCACCGGAAATATATGTTTTGAGACCCCCTGAAACCAAAAGAACACATTTTTGGAAACATGTCCGTGTGTGTGTCTGTCTGTGAACAGCATAACTCAGAAACGAACAGTCGGATAAACACCAAACTTGGTATTTAGGTTCAGTATCTTCCAGAGATGCGACACGAAGGTTTTCGAGAAAATCCCCCCACCCCAGATTACCCTTTACATGGAAGATTTTTAGAAAAGTTTAATTTTCTCAAAAATGGCTCTAACGATTTTGATTAAAATATCATATGTTTAAGA
The DNA here is from genome assembly GCA_030765065.1 of Deroplatys truncata. Taxonomy (NCBI): domain Eukaryota; kingdom Metazoa; phylum Arthropoda; class Insecta; order Mantodea; family Mantidae; genus Deroplatys; species Deroplatys truncata. The sequence continues at coordinate 91,875,912 of CM060986.1, read as the reverse complement.
TATTTTTATGGCAAATAAAATGTTGAATTTTCTGGAAATGTCTCCAAAAGTATTCTTCATTGTGAACGACTTTTGCATAACTGGTAAACCATAAGAGATAGACAAAATTTTACTACACAAAAAACGTAGACCGCGTTAAAATACACAATTTATGTCATATACGTTTTTTGTTGTTGAGTGAACCGTTTTCGAGATATTGCTTGTTATTCCCTTACATTTTTCAATACTTATTTTCTCAAATGGGAATTCGTTACTCATTTTTACTTTCTCTACTACGTATAGTAAGTAGGGGAAGTATTGCATTCCACCCAAAAATTCGATACCGAGATTTCACCGGAAATACATGTTTTGAGACCTCCTGAATCCAAAAAAGCATTTTTGGAAACATGTCCGTGTGTGTGTCTGTGAACAGCATAACTCAAAAACGAACAGTCGGATAAACACCAAACTTGGTATTTACGTTCAGTATCTTCCAGAGATGCGACACGAAGGTTTTCAAGAAAATCCCCCCACCCCAGACTACCCTTTACATGGAAGATTTTTCGAAAATTTTAATTTTCTCAAAAATGGCTCTAACGATTTTGATGAAAATATCATATGTTTAAGACAATGGCATGAGAAATGAAATGTATATTTCGAATTTTCTGGGAATGTCTCCAAACGTATTCTTCATTCTGAACGACTTTTGCATAACTGGTAAACCATAAGAGATAGACAAAATTTTACTACACAAAAAATGTAGATCGCGTTAAAATACACAACTTATGTCATATACATTTCTTTTGTTGAGTGAACCGTTTTCGAGATATTGCTTGTTATTTCCTTAAATTTTCCAATACTTATACTTTTTGTCAAATTCGTTATTCATTTTTACTTTCTCTACTACGTACAGTAAGTAGGGGAAGTATTGTATTCCACCCAAAATTTCGATACCGAGATTTCACCGGAAATACATGTTTTGAAACTCACTGAATCCAAAAAAAGCATTTTTGGAAACGTGTCCGTGTGTGTGTCTGTCTGTGTGTCTGTGAACAGCATAATTCAAAAACGAAGAGTCGGATAAACACCAAACTTGGTATTTAGGTTCAGTATCTTTCAGAGATGCGACACGAAGGTTTTCAAGAAAATCCCCCCACCCCAGACTACCCTTTACATGGAACATTTTTTGAAAATTTTAATTTTCTCAAAAACGGCTCTAACGATTTTGATTAAAATATCATATGTTTAAGATATTGTCATGACAAATAAAATGTATATCTCGAATTTTCCGGGAATGTCTCCAAAAGTATTTTTCATTATGAACGACTTTTTCATAACTGGTAAACCATAAGAGATAGACAAAATTTTACTACACGAAAAATGTAGATCGCGTTAAAATACACAATTTATGTCATATACATTTCTTTTTTTGAGTGAACCGTTTGCGAGATATTACTTGTTATTCCCTTAAATTTTCCAATACTTATACTTTTTCTCAAATTCGTTATTCATTTTTTTATGTCCTGGACATGCAAAGAGAATGGAATGCGCCACATGGCAACCAGCGTTAAAATATTTGACTATCGCTTAAAACCTACCATATTCCCCTTGCATCTACAAGAAACTTATCAATAAGATTGACATCTCGATATATCCATTAACATGAAGCATATGGAGAATAAGCGTTTGTAAAAATAGTTTGTACAAGAGTAGAGAAAGTCATGTGAGTGTAATGTCCTGGACATGCAAAGAGAATGGAATGCGCCACATAGCAACCAGCGTTAAAATATTTGACTATCGCTTAAAAGCTACCATATCCCCCTTGCATCTACAAGAAAATTACCAATAAGATTGACATCTCGATATCTCGATTAACATGAAGCATATGGAGAATAGGCGTTTGTAAAAATAGATTGTACAAGAGTAGAGAAAGTCATGTGAGTGTAACACATCAGATTTTTTTTGTCTTGATATGCAAAAAGTATTAATCTGTGGCAAAGGGAATGGTGCTGCACCTAACAACCAGCTATTAAGAGATATGTATGTGCTTAAAGGCTACTGTATTTCTATATTGCCCTTGTAAATATATATTCCCCTTACATCTACAAGAAAATTAGCAATAAGATAGAGTCTGCAAATGTTTATCTGGAATAACATGAAGTAGATGGAGAATAAACGTTTGTAAAAATAGTTTGTACAAGAGTAGAGAAAGTCATGTGAGTGTAACACATCAGATTTTTTTGGGTGGAATGCAATACTTCCCCTACTTACTATACATAACAGAGAAATTAAAAAAGCGAGATGAATGCTTTTGTTGTTGTTGGTATTTGGGGGGGGGGGATTCGCTAGCAGTCATTTTCAGTAAAATTATCTTACCATGTTTTGCCTTACTCCAGGAAATGAAGCGATTAAATGCTATATCATATTGCTTTCTGATTTTTGGGGCAAGTACTTCTAATGTTATTCTTTCTGCTGTTTCTGTAATTTCACTATCAAAATGCTAAAATAGTAGCATTTTGGATCAAAGAAAGCTGCCAGTATAACGCATAGGTTAACTCTACAACGAATTGCGATAAATTGGAGTACGGCGATTTGTACTGTGAACAGATAATACGAGCGCTCATGCCATGAGAAATTAATCATCTAAAAAGACATAATGAAAAGTAAAACCTAATCAAATCAAGTCGAGCTATTAAACATGTGCAAATACAAAGGGTAATTGCCATCTGATTGGACTTAAAAACAAAGTTGGTCACACTGAAGTTTATCAGTGAAGCTTTTAGCTCGTGTGCTCTGTGTTTGAAATTTTACTTTTAGGCCACGCTGTCTAAAAAATCTGATGTGTTACCCTCGCATGATTTTCTCTACTCTTGTACAAACTATTTTACAAACGCTTATTCTCCATCTACTTCATGTTAAGCCATATAAAAATTTGCAGAAACTATTGTATTGCCAATTTTCTTATAGGTGCAAGGGGAATATGTAAGACTTTGAGCGATGATCAACTTTCTTAAGAGCTGGTTGCTGTGTGGGGCATCCCATTCTCTTATTGTAGAAAGAGTTTTAAGTATTCAAAGATTACAAATAACAAGGAATATATCGGAAATGGTATATGACATAAATTGTGTGTTTTAACGATATCTACATTTTTTGTGCAGTAAAAGCTTGTCTATCTCTTATAGTTTACGAGTTATCCGAAATTCATTCAAAATGAATAGGGCTTTTGGGAACATTTCCAGAAAATTCAACATATACTTTTCATTTGCCATGAAAGTATTTTAAACATGTGATATTTTATTTAAAATCGTTAGAAAATTTTTTGAGAAAAACAAAATTTTCGAAAAATGTTCCATGTAAAGGGGGAGTATGGAGTGGGGGATTTTCTTGAAATAATCGTGTGGCATCTTTGAGAGATACTGAACCTAAATACCAAGTTTGCTACTTATCCGACTTTTCGTTTTGAGTTATGCTGTTCACAGACGGACCTTTTTCTAAAAATGCTTTTTTTTTTATTCAGGGGCCTCAGAACATGTATTTCCGGTGAAATCTCAATATCGAATTTTTTAGTGAAATGCAATACTTCCCTTGCTTACTATATGTAACAGAGAAAGTAAAAACGAAAATTTGGTGTTCAGCATATTCAATGCATGCGACATGAAGATTTTCAAATAATGTTACCATGCAAGTTCCTCAAATTTCATGTTCCCTAATCATCTTCTAACACATGCTTGAAGTTTGCAATTATTACTTTTTTTCGCCCTTTCTTTTCTAATTTCTTTCTGTCGCAAGAGCCTATCACAAATAAACATTTGAATGCTGCTTCCGCATTTTGCTTTATTTGAAATCATTCCTATATATGATGTGTTGCACCCACATGACTTTCTCTACCCTTGTACAAACTATTTTTACAAATCTTATTACTAATTTTCTTGTAGTTTCTAGTTTTTTTCTAAACTGGGAGATATTGCACTCAAATATAGCACTGTAACGAAAAGATGTCCCTGATACCTTAACATGGTTGTACCAACGTCATCTAAAGTACAGTTTTTGCTGTCACCTTTGGCGATATTGTCTAAGACATGCGGCATAAATATAGCGTTACTGCATTACCAGTGATATGATTAGGAAGTATCTCGTTCCGTCAACCTAGAAAGATGCTATTATCTTAACCAAACTGTTTTCGCTATTAATTTTTACATTCACATTTCTTTATAGCAAGGAGGGATTCCAACCCCCAAAACCCCTCTCTAGCTACGCCTCTGCTGAGATGTAAGGTTACATCGGTATGTGTGGAACTGATGTCGGATAATGGAAGAGGAATTGCTTCTTTAGCTTTTGATGCGAAGGGATTAAGATTAAGAGAACATGTTTTGATTCCCTCAGTATTTGAGTATATTGTTGGGTTTTTTTATATTTTGGTTGTGTATAGCCATTATAGCAGACTGGGAATCAGCTAGGACTAGAAAATGACTCATTTTCGTTATTACTTTCTCTACTACGTTTAGTAAGTAGGGGAAGTATTGTATTCCACCCAAAAATTCGATACCGAGATTTCACCGGAAATACATGTTTTGAGACCCCCTGAACCCAAAATAATCTGATGTGTTACACTCACATGACTTTCTCTACTCTTGTACAAACTATTTTTACAAACGCTTATTCTCCATATGGTTCACGTTAATCGAGATATCGAGATGTTAATCTTATTGCTAATTTTCTTGTAGATGCAAGGGGAATATGGTAGGTTTTAAACGATAGTCAAATGTTTTAAGCGCTGGTTGCTATGTGGCGCATTCCATTCTCTTTGCTTATCCAGGACATAAAAAAATTAATAACGAATTTGAGAAAAAGTATAAGCATTGGAACATTTAAGGGAATAACAAGCAATATCTCGAAAACGGTTCACTCAACAAAAAAAATGTATATGACATAAATTGTGTCTTTTAACGCGATCTACATTTTTTGTGTAGTAAAATTTTGTCTATCTCTTATGGTTTACCAGTTATGCAAAAGTCGTTCACAATAAAGACTACTTTTGGAGACATTCCCAGAAAATTCGAGATATACATTTCATTTCTCATTACAATATCTTAAACATATGACATTTTAATCAAAATCGGTAGAGTCATTTCTGAGAAAATTAAAATTTTCGAAAAATGTTCCATGTAAAGGGTAGTCTGGGGTGGGGGGATTTTCTTGAAAACCTTCGTGTCGCATCTCTGGATCATACTGAACCTAAATACCAAGTTTGTGTTTATCCGACTGTTCGCTTCTGAGTTATGCTGTTCACACACACACACACACACACACACACAAACACGGACATGTTTCCAAAAATGCTTTTTTTGGATTCAGAGGGTCTCAAAACATGTATTTCCGGTGAAATCTCGGTATCGAATTTTTGGGTGGAATACAATACTTCCCCTACTTACTATACGTAGTAGAGAAAGTAAAAAAGCATTTTTGGAAACATGTCCATGTGTGTGTCTGTCTGTGAACAGCATAAACAGTCGGATAAACACCAAACTTGGTATTTAGGTTCAGTATCTTCCAGAGATGCGACACGAAGGTTTTCAAGAAAATACCCCCACCCCAGATTACCCTTTACATGGAACATTTTTCGAAAATTTTAATTTTCTCAAAAATGGCTCTAACGATTTTGATTAAAATATCATATGCTTAAGATATTTTCATGACAAATGAAATGTATATCTCGAATTTTCTGGGAATGTCTCCAAAAGTATTCTTGATTGTGAACTTTTGCATAGCTGGTAAACCATAAGAGATAGACAAAATTTTACTACACAAAAATGTAGATCGCGTTAAAATGCACCATTTATGTCATATACATTTTTTTTGTTGGGTGAACCATTTTCGAGATATTGCTTGCTATTCCCTTAAATTTTCCAATACTTATACTTTTTCTCAAATTCGTTATGCATTTTATTTTTGTCCTGGTAATGCAAAGAGAATGGAATACTCCACATATCAACCAGCTCTTAAACCATTTGACTATCGCTTAAAGCCTAGCAATTCCCCTTACATCTACAAGAAAATTAGCAATAAGATTAACATCTCGATTAAAATGAAGCATATGGAGAATAAACGTTTGTAAAAATAGTTTTACAAGAGTAGAGAAGGTCATGTGAGTGTAACACATCAGAATTTTTTTAATGCATTGTTTGATTGCATAAAGTTCAGAGGGAAAAGTTTAATAACATTTTGGTAAAGGTGTATATCATTGTTGCGCAGTATAATTGCTGCATAGGCACAACCAGTTTCATTTTTGGAGCCATCATCTAAATGCACATTATGTAATCTGTGTAGGTACTTAGCGCATATCTTTTTGAAGATAGTTGATATGGAATTCTGGAGGTTGAACTTTTAGGGTATTTTCTTAATTCATTGTTAATTTGTGGGGCTTTGATCCCCCATGGTGGTATTTCAGTGTATATTTTTATGTGATATTTTCGAGAGAGGGATGTTTTCATTCAGATATTGTTTCATCCTAAGGAAAAGGGGTATATGAAAGCAATTGTTCTTGATTACACTTTGAAAAGATTTATATGGTTATATTTTTGGGTTCGGAGTTGAAGCTGTTTTTAGAATATGTTATGCAAAACTATCTTCGAACTTGTGGTGGAAGTTCGTCGGTCTCTATTTGTAACCTGGAAATAGGGCTATTTCTGCAAGCTCCCAAAATTATTCGTTAAGCTGAATTTTGCACTGTGCCTAGCATTCTAAGTACTGTAGGTCTATCTGTAGCTCTATAATTGAATTTGCCCCTTATGATCGATGTGTAAGTTCACATTAACATTATCTGTTTCCTAGTTGTTTGCAGATAGTATTGTAAGAATGTTATTTCTACGTAAACGATCATCTTATAGAGTCTAAATTTGGGGTAATCACGTCAGCTTTTAGTCAAGTATTAGCCCTAAAACTATCATTATAATTACGTTTGGTATTCTGCTTTGCTCAATAAGGAGGTTGATGGGAGTATACGAAGTTTTATTTCTTGAGCATATTATATATTTGCTTTTCATGAAATTTTAAAACCAGTTTCTTTGGACCAGATTACAATTTTATCAAGTGTATCGTGTAAGATTGATATTGTCGTGTTGTATTTTTGCCTTTGCAGTAGATGAGATCATCTGCGAAAAGATATGCCTTCACCGGGAGCCTGAGTTTTGATGTTATGCTGTTTTTAGCTACCAGGAAAAATGTTTCGCTTGCATTATTCTATATTTTAGGAAGTTTTGAATGAATCCTAGCATGTTTCCTCTTATATTGTTTCCAACTAGGGTTTTTAGCAGGTGGTCATACCAAACCATGTTATATGCTTTGTGTATGTCTAAACTCACAACAATGAGATGTTATTTATTTAGAAATGTTTCTTGGATTTCAGTTTCCAGATTGATAAGACTGTGTTCTGTTAAACGGTGTTCTAGAAATCCGCATTGCTTTGGAATAAAGAGAGGCATGTTTTCATGATACCTCTTAATTGTCTGTATATGATTTTAACTAGCAGCTTGAACATTGTGCTAGTCAATTGGGAGTTGATGAGCATTGTTTGGTTTAAGAATTGGGATTATAATAACTTTACGGCTTTGTTCCGGGAATAACTTGTTTTTTCAGGTGTAGTTAAAATTTTCGAGTGAATAGGCCTTTTCTTCTGTGGGAATTTGTTTTAAGAACTCATAGGGAATGTTGTCAGATCCGGGGCTGCTCGTATTACTACCATTTATTGCCATCTTAAGCTCATCTACTACTACTCGAAAATGATTCACTCAACAACAACAAAAATGTATATGACATAAATTGTGATCTATATTTTTTTTGTAGTAAACTTTGTCTATCTCTTATGGTTTACCATTTATGCAAAAGTCGTTCACTTTTGAGACATTCCCAGGAAATTGCGAGATATACATTTCATTTGTCATGAAAATATCTTAAACATTCATTCATTATCTGTTTACCCTCCTCTTATGTAGGACTTACACCCCCCAGGACTTACAAGCGGGTGCCTGGGGTCAGAGGCCCGTCGAGGAGCAGACACTCATGGATCAGACAGAGCATCCAGGATGGGTGATCAGCCCAATGCCTGGTATGGGATGAAGGAAGTAGATGAAACGAAATGTTGGTGAAATGGATGAAAGGAAAGGTGGCGGAGAACCCGGAGAAAACCCGCCTAGACGCCGCTTCGTCCACCACAAATCCCACATGCAGGTCCCTGGGATTGAACCCGGGCTGCCTCGGTGGGAGGCGAGCGGTCTAACCGCTCGGCCACGGCGCCGCCTTATCTTAAACATATGATATTTTAATCAAAATCGTTAGAGCCATTTTTGAGAAAATTAAAATTTTCGAAAAATGTTCCATGTCAAGGGTAATCTGGGGTGGGGGATTTTCTTGGAAACCTTCGTGTCGCATCTCTGGAAGATACTGAATAAATACCAAGTTGGTGTTTATCCGAAACCCTTAACTCCGCTGAAACTTCAACAAAGCGATATCCACTGGACCAACAAGGTGAAATATCTAGGCGTGACACTGGACACCGGACTAACCTTTGGACCACACGTCAAACAAGTTAAGAGACTAGCATACGCACAACTGACGCGCATTTACCCATTAATTAACCGAAAGACGGAACTAAGCACGGCCCTTAGCATCACACTGTACAAGAGCCTAATCAGACCGATAATGACATACGCGGCACCGGTCTGGGGACACTGTGCCCCCTCGCACATACGCACGCTGCAGACGATACAAAACAAAATAATCAGAATGGCCTCAAGAGTACCAAAGAGCACACCCGCAGACATACTGCACGACGAACTCAAACTACACACAATAGAGGAATTTATTAAGAAACTCGCCTACGATCTATACAGACGATCCAAAACCCACCATAACCCTCTGATACAAGGCCTAGGCCAGTACACTACAGAAGCAGACAAGCACAAACGACCCCTGTCTCTTTTTGACAGATCTCTTCCCATCACCAAGCAAACTGGCCCCGACCCTGTCACACAGTACCTAATGCATCTTATCCCGCCATGAGGACTGAACGCCCCTATGACGACCACCGCGCTAACATGGAACACGAATAGGTAACTGAAACTCACATTCTATGTTTCCTTTCAGGACGAACCCACACCAACAGAGACGACGGCACCGACCCGACACGTAAGTAAGCATGGTCACTTCTACTCTATCACTAAGCACGACACCTAACACAAAATTCCACCTGCATGAGCATGTATACCTCACTAACATACACCAGGCACCAGCACTGGGCCACGAGCCAAGTGATGGCCCTGGATCCACCTCTGCCTGTCTACCCCCTGGTAGGCCGGCGTCTTTCGTAGAGTTACCCACTAACCCCAGGTTGCGCAAGCGGTACCTGGCACCACTAGCTCCACTCCCTCTCCCATCCATTAGCTGTAGTTAGTGCATGGTAGGGGAGGCGATGTAGATCCCTTTCGGATGATCGTCACCTGGTGTGGCGGAGGAGGGGCCACACCATATTAAAAAAAAAAAAAAAAAATCCGACTTCGTTTCTGAGTTATGCTGTTCACAGACAGACACACATACGAACATGTTTCCAAAAATGTTTTTTTTTTATTCAGGGGGCCTCAAAACATATATTTCCGGTGAAATCTTGGTATCGAATTTTTGGATGGAATACATAACTTCCCCTACTTACTATACGTAGTAGAGAAAGTAAAAAAATGTTTTAACACACTGCCTAAATCCCTCGGTATGATCCCTTGTAATGCAAAATTATTTGTCATTGCATTGCAGATTACTTTTACATCATCAATTACAATATCCTGCAGCCAAACCTCATCAGCGCACAAATAAGGCGGATATGGCATAACACCATCATAACTTGAAATTGATTTTAAGTGCAAATCATTGCCTAAATAAAGAATTTTATCAATTAATTCAGAACTCCAAGCATCAATATTTATTCTTACTCTTCTTTATCTGTTTAACCCCCTCTTATGTAGGACTTACAGGCGGGTGCCTGGGGTCAGACAGTTGAAAAACATAACGCCATCATCGAGTTGCTTGTGCATTGTGTGTTTTTAACCTCACCAAATATGTCCTTATTTTGGCTCAAGGTGCCAGCTATCACTTTGGCTGCTTTCACGGAAAACAACTTCTTAACATAAAATTAAAACTGGTTCGTTTCTTACTAGGCATAAGAAAAGTCTTAAAACGTAAACCAGTAAACAAAGAACAGAAACAAAAACAAAAACATCTGAAAATGGTACTATAACAAATAAATCGCTGGTGGCAATGGCAGACTGGGACATCTTTCTTTGAAAGCTGCAATTCTAGAATTTTACTTTAAAAATAGTTTCTTTATGGAGGATATTAAATCATTGATTTTAGGGAACTGGTTTTTGAACCTCCTCTGCTACTCGAAATGAATGAGTCAGACAAGTAACGTGTGTTAAACGCTGAAAAAATACCTTCAAAAGTTTCCCAGCTGATTTCATATGATGCTGCATCAGTGTACAGTAACAACACCCTTTCATCCTTTACAGTTACACCATTCGGATACAGTACTTTTAGTCCGGAGTTTACGTAGTAGGCAACTGATTGAGCATTAGCTTTCTCCAACACCTTCGAACAAATTAAATGCGAATTTCCATAATTTTCTTCATCTAATTTCCCTACAATTAAAATTCATATACTTCGCCCCAGGGCGTCTGTGGTTTCATTTACCATCTGAAATCCAGATGTAGGAATCTCCTATTTCTGACCTTATTTCATTCAGCTGTGATTCATACACCATCTCAAGATAATTTTTTCTAAGTGTGGATTCGGAGAGTATTCATTCTCTGTAATACTTTTCTAAAAAGACTTCATTGTATTTTCAACTACATTCCAAGGAATATTGGCTGCAGCGAATGCTTTACACATATCAAATAGAACTGGGATTTTATTTTTGAGGGCATGGGCTGTGAAGCAAAGTTTGCTTCTGAGAATCTTTCTTTTTAGAATTTGCTTGATGCATTGAAGTTTTCTCGTGTTGTACCAAGTGACTCCGTTTTTCGGCAGAAACCTTAAGTAGAAGAATATATTTATAAATATATTTTAATGTCGGTAAATCATATTTTGTTAAAATAATTAAAATTTTAAATGAATAACCAATATATTTACATAAAAATTAGTATAACGTAAAAAAAATTGTCTTCTACAAAATTAGTATTGTCTTGATCTATTGTACTATTGGACCCCAGTATTGGACTTAATAAAATGCATCAAACAAATTTGAGATTATTTTCAGATAGAAGAAAAATTCATACGGTACAATTAATCGCGGTAGTTAACATACATGGTCTCGCGTGAATAACAAAAATGACAGAAAATACAGTAAAAAGCTTACCTCTTTATTGTAGACCTGACAGAAGATTATTTTCCCATCTATTGTATAAGGCTGGAAATCCGAAATCCATGTTCTTATTAATGCACTTTTGGTAGATTTGTTCTTAGGCATATTGCAGCACTAGCAGAAAAATTATCACGGCAACCAAAGACTTTAATATAGTTATATTATGAACACGAACCGACGCTTTGCCTTATTTTCAAATAACTGTTTCTGAGAACCAGACGTGGATCAATTGTTGTTATTGTATTCCATTGCCGCAGTTCCGATTTCACATGCGGCACCTTCACTAATTGTTGCGCTAAGCCTTTTAAAAACGACACCACGCCGCATTTTATCAAACAGAAATCAAATAAGTATCCAGACAATGAAAGGTTTGTTGTTGATTAAATAATTATTGAATACAACAGTGTAGTGAATAAATTCATTGGAATTTTAAAAAAAGGCATTTATAGTCACCAAAAGGCAGAAATAGGCATTTATTTTTAAATAGGTGCCCATAAGCACTATAAAAGTTGGTTAATACCTTATTAGGTCAATTATATGTGTAGTTATTTATGTTAGGCTCAATAGGCTCTAAAGGAAAACAATAGATAAAAACCTAAATATACGAAGTCTAATAATGACCTACAAAAGGAATATCCATAGATTAAAAAAGCAATTTCTGACTAAGATGTTCGATGCAATAAGCGTGCATGTACTTTCAAGAAACGCCATGGGGGGCGATCGGATATATCACAATATACACAGTGAAAAACATAAAAGAATGGTGCGTGCAAGTGTTTCTTCCAGCACCATATTGACTATTCTTTTTAAAAGGAAAGTTTTGGTGATAAATATATGAAACTAGCAGCTGTTAAAGGAGCGTTCGCTTACCATACTGTCCACCACAACCAATCTTTCAGATCAATGGACTGTACTTCTAAACTTATCCAATGTAAGAGGAATGACGCCTGCACTAATAATTCTACAGGATTTTTTGGCGGGACTGAATTCAGAGCTACTATATAAGTTACACATTATTTATTTATTATTAATTTCGAAACCTTCGTATTTATGACGAAACAATTTTACACATTCTCTTTTGTCCCTTATTTCATTGAGAAAAATTTAAAATGCCCCGTTTCCTTGTTTCAAAAATATGGTCACCTTACGTTTACACAGAGAGTGATTGCATAGCTACAAACAGACTGAAGAGGAACCAAGAGTGTTTTCAAATGCTGAACTATGTCATGCCTGATGTTTAATTATTTTCTTCTGGATTCTCAGATTCTGGTCACTAGAGTGAGTGGATGTAAAGGCTGAGAGCACGTCACTTACCAAGCGAGGCCACTATTTGGGATTCTTTAACTAAATCAGTTTCTTTCATATACCAGTTACGCTACAAGTTACATGACAGCTTTCCTCGTTCCCTCATTGTTTTTTATGTTTTCATATGCATAAAAGAACCGCTGGAATATTGGACTGATTCATCAACAACAAACACAGTCATACCGGGGCTAAGAATGATAAATCCAACAATACTTTGGTGACACTTGCTAGGTAATAATGTAAATTCTTATGTGCCCCTATTGTTCCTGTCTGCCGCAAACTGAAACGCAACAATTGCCAATAATGGTGTCTATAATAACAGGAATGAAAATTAACCATTTCAAGCCGCTTATTTTCTGCTGAAACCGGTTTTTAAAACCGGACGACATAGGACGGAGACTTCTTTCGAAATTTGCGTTTCCTTATCTTGGATTCCTATATTTTTGGCTAAATCACTGAAATGTATTGGCCGTTATTTTAAAGTCGGAGGTCACCTAAGTTCGAAATCCTTGCGGGTGCTAACTACTATGGATGTTGACAAGATTTCAGTAGCACTATAGTGGAACACGCATTTTTAATTTTATTTTAATGTATGCTAAGTTAAATATATTTGAAGAAAACACCGAAATACGCACAAATAACGTTAGAGAATTATCGAAAGTTAACCCTTTCAAGTTCAATGTTTTTATCCTACCTCTAAAATCAAATGGCATTGAATTAAAAAGGGTTAATAATTTAGAAGTATCGAAAAAAATATCCAGAATTTATTTCAGAATATTAGAAATACTTCAATACCACCGTTACCGATACAGTTCGTTAAGCTATGGGCTCGGTTCAAATTCCGCTAGGACAGTCCTCTCTGACTGAGGTTTTTAAGTTTTCTTTTCAGTCTTCATAATTGGTAAATGGCAGGGAGGTACCCCAAACTTAGGCCTGAAATGTTTTCTTTCCAAAAAACTTGCTTTCCCAGTTATTTCATTTCATGTAGGTTTACCTGTGTCAACGCCTGTGGTGCCATTTGAAGTAAGAGCGAGCGTTAAACACAGTTTAAAAATCGTGTTACATTCACATGACTTTCCCCATTCTCTGTCGTTTATTAGTGGATATTCAAATTATACTTGAAAGTTTATTTTTCTATTTACTTCATTTTAATCCCGACAGAACTTCGGAGAAATAGCTACATTACACATTTCGTTAGCATACAAAGAGAACAGCGATAGTCACTTGGTTAACTGGACGTTATATGCTGCCCTTAGAATTCCACATTGTTTCTTTGCAATCGCGAGAACCAACGGATAAATGATAATAAGCGATGGGACTTAAAAGAATGACAAAGCACTGAACAAATGAACCAGTAATAACGGATATCTCGTAAATGGCTGTTGCTACAGAAAAAGTCATTTGAAATGAATTGCGTGTTTTAAAGAGATATACATTTTTTGTGTGGTACGTTTTCGTCTATCGCTTAACGTTTACCAGTTATACAAGATTATGCAAAATTTCTTCCGAATAGAGACTTCACATTTTATTTTTGATGCAAACATCTTCAATAGGTGGTATTTTAATCAAAATCGTTAGAGCCATTTTATAGAAAATAAAAATTAAAAAAAAATTCAATGTAATTTAATTTAACTGAGTTATATTTATGGAAGCCCTTTAACTGCTATGGTTCTTAGCGTCCCATTCTATATTGGGTGTGAAAGACAGAATTTTGCTCAGAGGCCTCTTTATCAGCCTTGAGGTTCTTTTACGTGCCGTAAATCTACGACACGGGACCACCGGCTGTACTTCCCTATTTACTTAAAAATCTTCGTGCCGCATCTTTGGAAGGTACTGAACCTAAATACCATTTTTTTTTTTTCGTTTTTGAGTTATGCTGTTCACAGGCACAGACATACACATACACACACACACACACACACACACACACGCATACGCACTGGCACACACACACACACACGGGTCTTTTTCTAAATAATTTTTTATTCAAGGTGCCTCAAAAAATATATTTCCGGTGAAATCTCGGTATGAAACTTTTGGGTGAAATGCAGTACCATACGGGTAGAGAAAGTAAAAATTAAAAAAGGAGGTCGAGTATTGATAGTTTAGAGAAGTAATCCATTATTATTATTATTATTATTATTATTATTATTATTATTATTATTATTATTATTATTATTAAACTATTTCCCCAAAATTAGCTGAAAAATGTTTTCTATCTTAAATTATAACTTATTTTGTGGATCCACCAAAATTAGATCTCAAGCTACGGCTTTTGTGTATTTCTGTGACGTCACTTCAAGAATGACGTAATTGATCTTCTACAGGAGAGCCAATGGGAAACGCTGCGGAGATGACGTCACCGACCACTCCCACTAGGCTACGCGTTGAGCTTCGCTTCCAGCCGGCAAACGTCTGTCAGCGAGCAAGCGGAATATACGTGTTTGTGTTGCTGCTCTGCTTTTTACCAGGAGAAACTCGCGCCGCTGCTGTCATGCATCCCAGTTTTGAAGGTGCCGGTAAAGAATCTGGTCTTCAGATATGGCGAATTGAGGTAAGTGATTTTGCTTGAAAACAGTCAGTGGAACAGACATACTGGTGGTTATACATGCATTGTGAATGTAGCAAACTTTGAGACATTGCTTACATTGGATTTACCAGCCAGCTTTGGTCATGTCGGGGGCTTTTGACTTAGAAACAACTCGACCATAGGTGCCTAAACGCTTTTTAATTTTTATAAAAAATGATAAATTTTATAAAAAAATTCACACTTCCAGACCACCCGGAATTGAATCCTGGACCTCTGGATTGAGAAACCATAATGTTGGCCAGTTGACCAAATTTTTCATTTGCATGGGCATTTTAACTTGTATGGTCATATCGGAGGATTTGACTCGAGAAAAGAATCTGATGTTCACATGGCTTTGTCTACATTAGGGGGTATACAAATTATGCTTACGAAGGCTTACTTTTCTATCTATTCCATTTTAATCGAGATAAACGTTTCCGGAAACAGCTGCATTACACATTTCGTTACAGATATAAAGGGAATAGCGATAGTCAAATGTTTTAGAATTGGACCCTATATGCTGGCCTGAAAATTCCATACTCGTTCCATGACATGGCCAGAAACAACTGAAAATCAACAGGACTTTAAAAGAATGCCAAAGTATTCAACTATTCGAACCGTTAATAACGGATATCTCGGAAATGACTGGTGCCACAAAAAAAGTTATTTGAAATAAAGGGTTAAATTGTGCATTTTAGAGAGATCTACATTTTATGTGTAGTATGTTTTCTCTATCGCTTAATGTTTACAAGATTATACAAAATTCCTTCCGAATGAAAAGTATTTCAGAGGCTATTCCCAGAAAATTCAAGGTGTATATTTTATCTGTAATGTAAATATCTTTAATATATAGTATTTTAATCAAAATCGTTAAAGCTATTTTTTTAGAAAAAATAGGTAGGAAAAAAAGGGTAGTTTGGGATGGGAGATTTTCTTGAAAGTCTTCGTGTCGCATCTTTGGGAGTTACCAAACTTAAATACCAAGTTTGGTATTTATCCAATCTTTCATTTTTAAAAAAGTATCGGTATCGAATTTTTGGGTAGAAAGCAAATACTTTCTATACCTACTACGTATAAGTAGTATGGGAAGTATTGTACTCCACCCAAAAATTCGATGTCGAGATTTCACTCGAAATATGGTTTTAAGGCCCCATGAACCCAGAAAAAGAATTCTTAGAAAAAGGTCGCTCTGTGTGTGTGTGTGTGTGTGTGTGTGAGAGAGAGAGAGAGAGAGAGAGAGAGAGAGAGAGAGAGAGAGAGAGCAGCAGCAGCACTCAAAAATCAGAAGTCTGATAGTAAACGGGAGAATCGTCATTCACGTCAGCATGATATTATATCGATAGAATAAATGATTGTCAAGAACATAGAAAATGGATATTGATGCAAATTTCCTGATGTTATTTTGTGCTTCAAACTACATTAGCATGCATATTACTCGTAGGTATTTTTTGATATTGAAAGGTCTCAAACATTGATAATGTTTTTGAAAAACCTTTTGACGAATGATTCCGTTAAGTAAGTTTATCGCAAACTTTAATGTTCACGTCATGTTTACGGTAGCATTTTTACTTTCTCTACTACGTATAGTAAGTAGGGGAAGTATTGCATTCCACCCAAAAATTCGATACCGAGATTTCACCGGAAATACATGTTTTGAGACCTCCTGAATCCAAAAAAAGCATTTTTGGAAACATGTCCGTGTGTGTGTCTGTGTGTGTGTCTGTGTGTGTGTGTGTCTGTGTGTGTGTCTGTGAACAGCATAACTCAAAAACTAACAGTCGGATAAACACCAAACTTGGTATTTACGTTCAGTATCTTCCAGAGATGCGACACGAAGATTTTCAAGAAAATCCCCCTACCCCAGACTACCCTTTACATGGAACATTTTTCGAAAATTTTAATTTTCTGAAAAATGGCTCTAACGATTTTGATGAAAATATCATATGTTTAAGATAATGTCATGAGAAATGAAATGTATATCTCGAAATTTCTGGGAATGTCTCCAAAAGTATTCTTCATTATGAACGACTTTTGCATAACTGGTAAACCATAAGAGATAGACAAAATTTTACTACACAAAAAATGTAGATCGCGGTAAAATACACAACTTATATCATATACATTTTTTTTGTTGAGTGAACCGTTTTCGAGATATTGCTTGTTATTTCCTTAAATTTTCCAATACTTATACTTTTTCTCAAATTCGTTATTCATTTTTTTTATGTCCTGGACATGCAAAGAGAATGGAATGCGCCACATAGCAACCAGCGATAAAATATTTGACTATCGCTTAAAAGCTACCATATTCCCCTTGCATCTACAAGAAAATTACAAATAAGATTGACATCTCGATATCTCGATTAATATGAAGCATATGGAGAATAGGCGTTTGTAAAAATAGATTGTACAAGAGTAGAGAAAGTCATGTGAGTGTAACACATCAGATTTTTTGTATAAATGACCCTTAATAATAATTAATTTACTCTTTAGTCGTTAAAAACAGATTAGCTGTAATTTAAATTTGATATTTTTAGAAATTTGAAAATTGGGGGTACTGGATAGAGCATAGTATAACTTAAGGGTACTCAATACCAAATTTTCGACAACATTTTGAAAAAAGAAAATTCACTTTTTTAAAAATGTCCATATAATTTTTTTTCGTATATATTGTAGAATTCGCATCCAATTGTTGTTTCCCTTCTGGCCACTTTAATGTCCAAACGCAAGATTTATATGGACGAGCATAGGTGTGTGTAAATAGCAGATGAAATTTGAAATTTGATTCTCTTGTATTCTTATTCGCATACATCTGAGTTCACCTCCTTTCAAATTTTCAGCGGTATACTTATATACGTTCTCTGAAGGTGGATGAATAAATCTTGGAGCCTTTTCTTGATATCAAAAATAGTTTTGGATGTATGGTTTTAAATAATTTAATACATGACTGAATTTTAGAAAATTAAGTGGTATATCGATCATTTTCTTTCAGGAAAAGCTTTTGTTACGCAAAATTTAATCTTTAATTGTGAAGAACTATATTCGAGGAATAATGTGCAAAGTTTAAAAGTTGGCGTTGTTTATTTTAATTTCATCACGTGGAGCATTTTATGTACTTGATTTTCATTTTTAAAACAATTTTCTTGGAAGGCTAAGTATCTACAAAGGTCCGCGAAAATTAATTTTCTGTTATCAATGTGTGATAAAATTTCAATTATGTAAGTTGGTTGAAATTTGCAGAACCTAGCAAATTCAGTACCGAGTATCCATAAATTGAAGCAAATAACACAGACACGTAGGTATCCCTTTTTGAAAGTATTTTGTAGGTTCCGTTCCGTCAGCAAAATAATGCCGCATGAGTCAAAGGCAGTCTTTCCCACACAGTTATGGAAAACTGGGTGTGAAAGTGATGCGTAAACTTTATGACGACAGAGTGCGTCACCATAGAATGACACCTGTGAGTGGCCTGCATTACCTGCTAATATCAGAGCTCTTGTATGACGTCATTGTTTCAAGGAGAAGCGGAACTATGCCAAAAGCGGAATATTGACCCCGAAATTGAAGTGACGTAATTCATTAAAATACTACATAATGATACAGCAGGATCTATTGAGTCATCTACCCATGGTATGAAAGTACTGGCTTATTGCTTGAGGGCTTCCAGGAGTTCCGTCAATAGTAGTAGGTACGCCAACAGGCAATTTGTCTATATCTTTTGGTCAATGACAGTATGAATTTATACATTTTGTCAACAGGCTTTTCGCTACATTTATTTTAGTCAAGAGGAAAATTCGCACACAGCCTTTTGGTCAACATATAACACTTCGTCAATACAGTAACAGTGGAATCGAGTTCTATATTGCGCGTGTGTACAGAAACCAGTTGGAGAATCGGAGACCATAGCAAGCCCAGGTGTGTCGTTTCTGAATTTAACCCCATGTTAACATTAGTGTTATCGGTAAATTTTGTGACTGCCACTTCACTAAGTTCTCGCTGTCATTTTACTAACATGATCTAGTTCAACTTTCACTGTGAATTCATTTAGTTCACACTGTCACTTTATTAATGTGAACTATTTAAATTTTCCCTTTCACTGCGTTTTTCTTCGCGACGTAGCGGCGTAATGAAATACGCGCGAAGCAGCGTCTTCTTCGGATAGTTCACTCGCTGGGAGTCGAACATAAGACGTCTCTAATGCCTCGCAATAGCGGCACTCACTGTACGTCACAGCTGTATCACAAACGCACGAGTTCATAGAAACGCCCTTAATATTGCATCAGAAACGCACTCACCAACTCAATTACTCATGGCTCACTCGCGAACACGCTGGCTTATATAACTGCTGGAATGATCTGGAGGCGCGCGAAGCGCAAACACTTCCAAAAGATTCTGGTTATCTGTCGATAACACTTCTGGTGTTTACGCTGGGCGAGAGCGCTACTGCGTCTACTTATCTCTATTTAACTCTCCAACTGCCCCGCGCCAAACTTCTCGACAAGCTTGGGTCATAACCGTTGTCTCACAATATAAACTCGTGTTTCTATAATTACATATCACATTGCAATTTCTCTACTCCTCCCTCTACCAACTGAACGTATTCCCAAATCGAGCAGCTAATGTTCTATAAAGAATTCTGCACCATTATTCCATTAATGAAACAAGCAGTAATTAAGAATACTAGAAAAAATGGACTTTGTTCCCCATCTAATCGGCAAAATTTACTTCGCGGTTTGGCCGGTGATGGCACTTTGTGTTAATACGGGAGAGCTGCCAACATCTGAACGAAAAACATAGCGGTGGTTACACCAAAGCACCTTAACGATGTTTATGGTTCACTGTTTATATAACCTTTGATGTCTGATTCACGGAAGGTTAGGTTATGCTTAATATATATAAACTTAGGTTAATTAGCATTCTGCAAATTTTTGCTAATAGACTATAGTGTGTTTTGGAAGAAGATGAAATCGCCATTTTCGCGGATTTTGCTAAACAAAATAGAGTACTTCGTTGACAGTTTAGCGACTTATTTCTTATAAAAAGGGTGGGTAGGTCGGTCAGTCCCAGGCTTCCAAACTGTTCACATCTCATTTTAAATTGTGTAATACGTGCATTTTCTTTCCCTAAATCATCATTTTTGTGACATTACCATTGCCAATTATTTATGGAACCGTTACCGAAAAACTGGTGTAAGGAATGTGGTTTAGAAAAAATTGTTTGGGAAAAGTGGATTACAAAAATTATTAGGAAGAAGGAATAAATGTCGCAGATCAAACGTACGTTCCACACTTCATTATATCCATTCTTTTTTCAATTGAATACCAATAGTGTTGACGGAATTCAGTCAAAATATGTCATTGGCTGAAATATTTATTGTCGACATTCTTCTTGTCCAGCTTCTCAGTTGGCAAACCCCTGGATGGCGATTTCACCAAAAGGTAAAAGTTTTCGTTGACGGAATGTCTGTTGACAGATCGTCCTCTAATCGTTTGAGGAAGTTCTTGCTGGCATACGCCGTAACTGAGCTGCTAAGAGATCTATTAAAGAGGTTCTTTGTAGCAGTTTTCAAAAGAAACCTGGTATTTCAATTTGTCAGGGCCTCAAGGAATGTACAACACAACTTTAGAATGTTGTTATACTCTTCATTTGTTTTAATATTATTAGGTCAAGTGTTCGTTTTTTGGGGATAACGAACTATAAATGGCGATTTACATAGAAACCGTTTACGTAAACGTGAGGACATCTTCACAGTGTCCACCTTCCGTGGTCTGCAACACATTCAAGAGGTTTCGACTTCAAATCTCGATTTTGACGAGCTTTCCCTTATCCTTAGCATGTGCATGTAAGATAACTGCAACAAGGTTAGTCATTTCCTAGAGCTGAATTTTCGATCATTTATTTGGCTTTGTGGCTGGCGCGCGTTCAGTGACTCAACCGAACGGATGTCGCGGACTACTATTCTTACGTACTTTCCTGCGCCAAGCAAAGGCCGACCACTCAATATTCTCAAAAAGGTTCTTGAATTTTACTTAGGTTCAAAGTCGTTTCAGTTTGAGTTTACACTACCTCAGCTAGCTAACCTTGCAAAAGGAATCCAGTTTAAGCACCGTTTCATTCATTCACCATTCCATACGACCTATCAGTCCAAAAAAAAATTAAATTCATTAAAAGCTGTGATGTTATAAATTCACATGACTTTCAACAGCCTCTATCGTTTATTTTTACATATCTTCTACAGATTATTCTTTCAAAAACGTATTTTTCTATCAAATGCTGAGATAAATGTTTGTAGAAAGGTTTCATTACAGATTTCGTTGTGGATACAAGGATACAGGAGGCTGAAGCGATAGTGAAATCCTTCGGGAAAATAACAAAAAATATCTCTGAAATGGTTAATTCCGAGAAAGCTAGTTGACATAAATTGTGTGTTTTAACGAGATCTGCATTTTTCGAGTACCAAGTGACTTTTTGTCTCTTACAGATTACCAATTAAACAAAAATATGCAAAATTCATTCCGAATGAAGAGGGCTTCATAGAAAATTTTAGACATGGTTTTATTTATCATGTGTATACCTTAAACACGGATTTTAATCAAAATCGTTAGCCATTTTTGAGAAAATGAAAAAGAACGAAAAGGTTTCTATCAAAGGGTAGTTTGATGTGGGAGATTTTCTTGAAAATCTTCGTACCGCATCCCTGGAAGATTGTGATTTTTAATTGCAAATTTAGTATATATCCAACAGTTCTTCGAGTTGTGCTGCGTTCAGGAGACATCAAAGCGAGCATTTCCGGCGAAAATACCTATCCAATTTTAATGAGGAATGCGGTACTTTCTATTTCTACTTTAGTGAGGCGACAGAACTTACAGTAGAGTTTTCACAATGTCGTCCTCCGTGCTAGCCTCTAGTTCCCGAGATCGCGGGTTCAAACCCGGCGGAGGGCGATGGATTTTTTCGGGCGTAAAAATCCTTAGCATGGCTTCCTTCGGAAGGGAAGTAAAGCCGGTGGTCCCGTGTCGTAGATTTACGGCACGTAAAAGTACCTCAAGCCTGATAGAGAGGCCTCTGAGCAAAATTATCGGTCTTTCACGCCCAATATAGAATGGGATGCTAAGGACCATAGTAGTTAAAAGAGCGTCCATAAATAAAACTCAATTTCATTTCATGAGTTTTCATGACATTACCTTAGGCCACGAAATTTATCGATAAAACTGCGACTAGAAAGCGAAACTGGATTTTGCATATTCTGTAACTGATACATCCTCTGCTTCAAGCTACATTGGCATATACTTTAGGCACTTTGCCCCTTAAGGGTAAGACATATCGATAGTTAAGGCTTTGTTCTTTCGTTAATGCCATAAATACTGTATACCGGCGCTTTAAATCATTCGCCATTAGTAAACTTATCCTTATTTCGCGGTTTATGCGCCCTTCTTAGTTCATTCGAAGTGTGAGGATAGTATAGTGGGGAAGTTTGTAATTCTGTGAAATATTTATTCTCGTTCCTGACATGCATATTGGGAGGGGGGTGTCTGGAAAGGTATGTAACCTGCCAGACCTTCCTTTGTTTAACTCATATGAGGAGCATTTGTGTTAGTCATTAATCTTTTATGGCTTAAGAAGAAGATAAGATAAAGTCAAAGTTAGTGGGCAATTAACAACAAAATTCCTCTGCAAAAATCTTTATTCTACGTAAACATTGTAGTACATACAGCACAGAACACAAGTGAGATGTCAAAACCTCGCTGGTCTTAACGCTGGTTCACAACCGCCCGATAATGGTAATCAGAACGGAAACGAGAACGGGAAGCAATACACCATACAAGATATTGGTTCACAACAGCCCGGTAACGAGAACGGGAATGCATATCGATCATTTCGATCCAAAGTGAAAGTCGATTTTGCGCATTGGGATTTCATTTAAATATCTATATTGTATTTTAATCAAAATCGTTAGCCATTTTTAAGAAAATAAAAACGTTCGAAATTTTTCCATGTAAAGGGTAGTTTGGGATGGGGGGATATTCTTGAAAACATGTTCGCATCTTAGAACACGATTAACCTAAATACTAAGTTTGGTATTTGTCCGACTTTTCATTTTAAAATTATGTTGTTCACAGACAGACACACGCACGGACCTTTTCCTAAAAATGCCTTTTCTTTATTCAGGAGCCTCAAAACGTGTGTTTTCGATGAAATCTGATATCGAAATTTTAGGTGGAATACAATACCTCTCCATCTACTAGGTACGTGGTAGAGAAAGTAATTAATACCATGATTTCATTGAGCTATCGCGAACAAAGAAAGAAAGAATTTTTTTTTAATGTTGAAAATGCCCCATGTGTATGTGTCCGTGAACAGCATAACTCAAATACGAAAAGTTGGATAAATAAATATCATATTTGACACAGACAGCTTTTAAGCATGCTAGAGGAAGATTTTCAATGATATCCCGTCTCACCAAACGACACTTTAGATGTAAGAAGCTAACATTTTTTTTTCATTTTCTCAAAAACGACTCTTTAAGATGTTGAATAAAACACCCTATTTTTGTCGTCCTCCGTGCTAACCTCTAATTCCCTAAGTCGCGGTTTCAAACCCGGCGGAGGGCGATGGTTTTTTTTTTTTATAAAAATAGGTATATTTAAAACCTAAATATTGTGCCTACACGATAAAATATGTATAAAATTAAAGAGGAAGTTCTAATAAGACTGCATAAAAAAAACTAATCGTTCATTTTTTGGCAATTTTCGCCATTTAGTCTCCCCTTAAAACATTTATTTCCGGTGAAATTTCGATATCAAATTCCCACCAGGAGTGGGAATCATTAGAATCTCGACAACATTGAACAAATATATTGATACTTTACTCGACAAGCCACAAGTTTAATGATCAGTTAAAAGCGTATTGGTAGTTAGACTAAACTACTGAGCTGTTCAGTTGTAATAATGATTTAGTAAGCCACCGCCATCGTCTGCTTGGCGGGCGCCCTTGCTGTGGGTGGTGAACACTGCAGATCGATCTTCTGGTAACACGTACATATTATCGATAGCCCGTATCTAAAACACTCGTTAATGCCGCTACACAACATTTAACGTTGCGCTTGATTTCAGCAACACAATCGTGGGCGTTGTGCCGTTCTGCTGGATGCTCTGGATCTCTTGTTAGGCGTTGGTTGAATTGCAGCAACGCATCTGCCTTCAAAGTCTGTACTTGTACTGGTAGATTTTAATACTGCAATATTGCTAGCCAACATCGTACAGTGGTTGCACTAGCCTGCACTTCCGGCCAAAAGCAGCTAAAACTGTGTTTTCTGCCTGGGACGTCTTCAAGGGGGAGCGAGGTTCGCCCCCCCCCAAATTTCTTCTTTCCTGGTACAACAGCAATGAAAATAGTTTGAGCAAGGAAAGGCAACCGCAAACACTTAGCTAAAATCTGTCCCAGAAAGGGAATCTTTATTTTTTCAAACGGAAGTTTTCTTAAGACATCTGACAACAGAACTTCTTTGGTTATCTATATTTGAGATATTAACCATTTCCACTGAAAGAACTTTTATCACATTAAAACAATTAGACATACTTCAAGTACACCATTTGGATTTACCTCGCAGTAAATTCTCTGTGGTATGTGTGCCTGATGATGAAGTTGTGGGTAAGTTTGTTAGTGTTTCAAGAAGACTTGATGTTATGTTATGAAATGTTTGCACTTTCAAATTATTTCTAAAATTTTAAACTGAAAGCATGTTAGCACTTGTGAAAAATGCTGTAAAATCCACAGGTTAGTATTTATACAGAAAGTGAAAAGTTTTGCCACAAGCCCAAAGAGAGTACTAGTTTGAAATAACAACTCTTGACAATTATTGTGTGTATTTATATCTGTATTTTGACTGTGTCTCATTTGCAGGCTTTTCATTATTTTTTATTTTTTCAAAACGACGCAACGGTTTTAATTGTAATATACATGTTTTAACTATTGACATGAAAAAGAAAATATCTTGAATTAGCTGTGAATGGTTGTATATTTCTGTTTATTCTTAACGAATTTCTATAATTTTATATAAACGGGAAACCATAAGAGAAAGACACAACCTTGCTCTATGAAAATGTAGAGCTCATTTTGTCAAATAATGTTTTGTCGCATTAAATAATCACGAAATATTCCTTGTTTTGTGTTTGTTTTCGCAGAATGAAGCACAGATTGTTTTGCCATGTATTGAGGCTTGAACCAGGGCGCTTCTCATCTTTTCCTCTTATTTTATTTATTCACCTGAGCTCATAGCTGAGAAAAAATTGCTTCATAATATAAGCACCTGACTGTCATGCATGTAATCATGGAGTAATAAATGCAAATAAGTCTGTTAAACCTAGTTGAAAATCTCTTCCAGGCAAACGTTTTTATCAGAATTAAGGAATTATATCTCTATATAAATAGTGTGGGGGGAAGCAAGCAAGCAAGCTCGGATTAAACCATACCCCAGAGCTATACAACTCATCTAGAATTCAATCTGATCGTTAGAAACACCGTATTTTTAAAATGTGGGAGACTATTACATATCATGTTACTTTCAGCTATTATTAATTTAAAGGCGGTTTAAACTCTTGCAAAGAGTAGGTTTGCCAGATTTTGCAGAGGCTTTTGTGATTTGATCCGACTTGCCAGCCTTTAGCTTCTAATGTTTCATTTGCCGTTATTTCTGTCCTCTTAAACACTCCCTGAAGCCACTAAACCAAGTAATCCAGCCAGTTCTGCGCTCTATGCAGAAATATGACTCGCCCATTGTTTCTAGGATCAACATCTCTCTTTCCTGGTTATATACTGGATTATACCAGTTAAGTGGTAGATCACTGACTCTTATTTGTCGTTTCCAAAAGAAAGTAGGCTTCTGTCCGAAATCTTTTTCATTTCAACCTAAAAGACACTCAAGCTGAATGGTAAAAAATTGAATTGAGTTTTATTTATGGACGCTGTTTAACTGTCGTGGTCCTTAGCGTCCCATTCTATATTGGGCGTGAAAGACCGGTTAATTTTGCTCAGAGGCCTCTTTATCAGGCTTGAGGTTCTTTTACATGCCGTAAATCCACGACACGGGACCTCCGGCTTTACTTGCCTTCCGAAGGAAGCCATGCTAAGGATTTTTACGCCTGAAAAAAAAAAACAACATCGCCCTTCGCCGTGTTTGAAACCGCGACCTCGGGAATTAGAGGTTTATAAACAACCAACAAACATAGTTTGAATTGATTTTTAGAATACAAAGATAATGCATTCTAACGTGTCAAAAAGTATAAAACTTTTAAAACCGCCATAAATGCCTTTAAAAAGAATTATTTTTAGTGTACGAAGGCTATGATCAGATGTAAAATGTCCTTAGTCTTAAGTAATGCAGTAGTTAAATTAGATCAAACAAATTTAATTGCCTCATTGGAACTTTTTCCTAAATCGGCAGCACATTGAACATTTTGATGACAGAAAAACAAAATAATATGATGCATGGAATGGTGCACTGACTTGGAACTATACAGGTATATAAGAGTACGGAGCTTTGTGCGGCGAGGTTCGTAGGAGAGCAGCTTATGCGGCATATACGAGTGCCCAGTGTAACCTATTCTAAATACGTACACTTAAATTGCATGTTTGTGTGTTGAATCAGTGAATTATTATTATTTTTTTAAGTAACATCTCTTGCCACTTGTCCCATCTAAATCTTCAGCCATAGGAGTCATGTTTATTTTGCGCTTAAAAGTCGTGAACACTGCATGTTCCTTCTGCTTGCTGTGCTTAGTATTCCTTCATTCATTTAGCAATCTCTTATTGAACGACCTTGCAAAATCTCCATATTTACAATATTATCAGTTACAAAAGCAAACAACATACTTTCATTGGAACGGACGTAACTATTCTTCCTTTAAATAGAATTAAGCCTTGCCTCTCAGTAGGCAAGTAGAACAATGTCGATGAAATCGACTTCAGGGCATTTCTGGGCTGTGTAGCCAAGATTTATAAAGGATTTGTGGACGACATGATGCAGTACCTATTGCTCTAAGACCATAAGAAGACAGCCTTTTAATTTCCAGTTAAATCCCTAGAAAAGTATCTAGCTGAAGAAATTGGAAATTTCATTAATGTGCATTAATATCAATGTATTTTTAAAACAAATAGCTCTTCTTTTCCCGTAAACAGTTCATCCAATGAGCATTTGAGGCTAACAGTGTCACCAGAAAAATATCATCTAAGCTAGAACGTTTAACATGGATGAATCGAAAGTTATATGAAGATCTCTCCAGCAATCTCGGATTTTGTTGCTTCACCACAGCCAAATGTTAGAAGAATTAATTTCTTCTAGATTAACTTAATGTACAAAAACTGTCATACAACACATTCACATACATATCTTCTAATTATACCTACTATAACATTAAAAAGTGATTCTTCTATTCGCGTTACTCACTGTTTGTTTGCCTATAAATGATTTCAAATTAATCTAGTACGTAGTAACTTACTGCATGCGGAAACGACGTTCAAATGTTTATCGGAAGCACCGACGAATAAACTCGGAAGTCGTAGTCATGAAGGAATCGATTACTTCCCCCATAGTTAAGGTATAGAAAACTTGCAAGTATTTCCCATCAAATGACGGCATTTAACAGCTATTTTGGAAAACGTAATCATACAGCAGGGAATACTTGAAAAACGGGTAATGCTTCAGGGATTAAAAAAAACTGGACATAAACTTTACATTTTAGTGAGCTATACTTTTTTCGCTGAAATAACACATTTTTATGCATTGCTTATGGTTTCGTAGTTATACAAAAGTATACAAAATTCAGTCGGAATGAAGGGAATTTCTCAGGCTATTTATAGAAAATCCAATATATACATTTTATTTCTCGCGTCGACAACTCAGTACATATGTGGCCATGTTCACCATTCTCGATCGAAGTTTGATCGCGGTCAATTCGTTATTTGACCGCGGGTGCTGAACTGATCAACTCCGTTGATTGCGGTCAAGTTGCACAAAATGGCTGCCAGTTTCGATTTTCTTGAAAGTATTGAGGATGAGATGTACCTGGTTTAAATCAGAACCAACGTCAAAACCGGATTATTGTAGAAAGAGGCGACCCTCTTGAAGAGTATCGGGACAGGAAATTTGAAGAACAATTCCGGCTTGGTTTCTAGTAAATGAAGTAACTGAATGTTAGTGCCCCACGAACAGTAATCACCCTGTTTCACACATGAATGCAGTTTAACATGATCTAGTTTAACAACGATTTGTATCGCTCCCGTGGAGGGAAGAATTCAGATCTGTCATGGATTTCATCAAAGCGATGGATTTCCGGGTGTCGTGGGAAATATAGACATGCATTTATTTTTGCATCAGTATTTGTTAAGCTTTAGTCATTTTAATAACGTTAGTCACGGCAATATAAACTATAATAAAATCTCGATTATTATGTTTGTTAACCAACAATTTACTTCACATCATTGTTGTGCGTGAAGGGATTGTGCAGCATTATCAAAATACTAGTTATAATGCTGTTTAAAAATAACTTTTTTTAATTTCCCGTAGGTTTACACACATGACTCACTTTTTAATAGCGATTTATTTACTTTTTTAATTTTTATAACTCGCCTGATGTCATGTTTAAGTGTATGGCTAAATACATCCATGCCTCCTGCTTGTCCTTGAAAGAACATAAGTCAGTCCTTTTGTTTTCCATTTTATTGGAATATGAGACACAACAGAAAGTCTAACTCATACTGAGAAAAATTTGGAGACTACTGTTCTTTCCATTTTCGTTTACCGCCAAAAGAATGTCCAATCATGCAACATTTCAAAATCGAAACAAACTAAGTGATATTAACACGGAGATTGTAATTACACTGCAGCCTCTTTGGATATAGAGTTGAATGCTTTCATTTGAGTAATTCTCGTAGAATTGTGAGCGTTCAGCAATGTAGCGCACGGTCAGCTGATGGCAGTTCGTTGAACGTGAGTTAACAGTGATGCACATCTAGAGTTTAACCGCGGTCAAAGTTTGATCGCGTTTTAGTGACTTCGATCGACAAGGATTTGATTAAGAATGGTGCACATGGCCAATGATATTTTAATCAAAATCATTAGAGCGGTTCTTGAAATGATGAAAATTAATGAACAAGTAAAGGGTGGTTTGGGATAACTTTGTAATTATCCGAATTTTAGTTTTTGTTAGAGCTCGGGGGCCTCAATATACATTTCCGATTTTTTTAATACAATATTTTTCCTACCTACCACAGGTCAGCAGTAGAGAAAGTAAAAATAAGTAAACGTCAACAGAAATTGCCCAGTGACGTCTGTTTAACATCCAGTGAATCACTGACCAACCCCAGAAGTTCCTAAATGGGCGCTCCTGTAACCAACCCAAGTGTTTCATTCTATACAACGATTATGTCCATTTGGCGGTATAAACACGTAGCTTGATAGTTGACTCAGTCTATCAGCTTCTTCACATCACCATTCATCGGCAGTGGTTGCATATTATGATAATTTGAGAACTACAGGACTCATCATTTTCAGGAAAGCAAATGATATGTTTTCATTCTCTCATGAGAAAGCACTCGTTAACCTCAATTAAATTACGTAAAAGCTACCAGCACTCGTGGTAGCACGGAATATAATTGTTCTAACACATAGCTGTGTTTAGGTTGGAAAGTTGAATCAGACTTGAAAAATTCAATTAGGTACAACGGCCGAAACTCGAGCTACGCATCTTCGGCTCTCAATGTCGATGAGCTACCACTGTAAGTTCAAGTGGTATTAAACTGATTAAAGTATACTGGTAAATCTTTAAGGTGATCTCGAATAGTCGAAATATCATACGGTCTGTAAGGTGGCTTGCAATGTTGCGTGAGCTTTTAAGAGTAATTTATGTTTGATAATTCTTGTTTAACACTAGCGGTGTTAAGCTGGAAAGCCGAATCATATTTTAAAGACCCAATACCCCGACCTAGACTCGAACCGCGGACGTTAAAAATGTTCACTGACAAGAGTGTTTATTCTGAAATGACGTCTTTGCAAGTGTTCTGTGTTTATAAATAATGCTCCGATCTTAATTGCTCGTGCAAAGAAGAAATAATTTGTTTTAATATTCTATTCTGTCTGAATTAATGTCTAGTGGACAGCAAATTCATAAATTGTTAATGCAATTACTAATTTTTATTGTTAAAAAAACACTTCTTTAAAACTTATTTAGGCAAACCTTTGTGCCTGGGTGTATTGCGGGACAATCTACTTCTTGCATAGGGTTTAACGGGTCCACTGGTATACGAGAGACGTCGACAACGAGCTGCTTGCAGCCTGAGTGATTTTTGCTGCGTGCCCACTCTTAATAGCGTTTAACCGCAGAGTTTTTATTCCGGGATGGGTAGTTAAGGATGGCTGTTTTTTGTTTGAGATGGATTTTATAAGAGAGTAAACATCAGAGGTAATTTATCTGCGCAACTTGCTATAGAATATGTAAGCGTTCCATATTTGAACCTCTTTTCGCACTGCATCAAAGGGGTCTGGAATAACTAGGTTTACCATATCACCATCGCATAGACCCAGTTTTTAATATCCTTTTTTAACCCCCGGTTGAAGATCCAGAAAACGGGATAAATACTCGATTTCAGTATGTATCTTGCGGGATGGCTTAAAACTGGGCGATTATAATCGACAGTTTCAGGTCTGCGAGAAAGGGCAAAAAATATAATTCCCTCAAAATTACGACATGTAATCACTGAATGTGACAAGGCCAGCTTATTGCGGAGCGGGGCAGAAACATTAAGCGGGTATTGATTGGTATTTGAATCTGGTGTTTGGGGGGGGGCGGACGAATATGTTGGGATTGCAGAATTGATCTTGCAAATGAGTTCACCAGTTTGAATTCTCTCTCCTATGTGCTAGTCATGGAGCGCTGTACAAGTGAGGTAGCGTGCTTTGTCATACATTAGGACCAGTTCCTCACAGAAACCCAAAGAGCATTTCGACGGGAACTGAATCGATATGATGCACCTCAAAGAATGCTATTCATCGTTGGGTGCAACAATGGAATCAAGAAAGTAGTGCGACCACCACCTGGGCAACCCCATTCTGTACAGAAGGAAATATTGCGCGAGTACAGGCATCTGTGCAACGTAGTCCACGCCGGTCGGCAAGGAAGCGTGTCATTCATTCATTGCTTTACGCATATCGGATCGGAGTGTGAGGGAATTCTAATAAAAATGAAGTATTCTTCAATCTCCAAGAACATTACTTTAAAGTAATGAAATAGAAATGGAATAATTATTAGGAATTTAAATATTTTTCACTTTAAAACCGTTTATTATTTCTGCCACATCCTGTATTTAAAAAAAAGCAATGAATACTTTGTATATTGTTTTTGGTGATTACATAGCAATTGATGAGGCCATTAGCTGTATTCAAATGGTTAATTCTTCCTAAAAAAACCTAAAAGGGAAAAGCTTGAAAATTGTATATTGTACTAGAGAGGGAGAGATAGTATTGTAAATGACAGTGCAATCTTTTACGAAATTTCCCGTCTAAAAAGGCTTATTTATGAACAGAATCAGAAAAGAGAACATTTTGTTTCCAAGGTAGTGTAATTTTTTCAGCAGTCATTCAGGCGGTACGTGCTCCGAAGTATTGAAAATCTTATTGTTCAGTTTTTCTTTTCGATCCCGGCCCATAACGCAGCCGTGGAAATGATTTTTTCCTTATTAGATGTTCACTGATCACATGAAAGATATAGGTTATAAGCCGATTGCGTAAAATATGTGCCGATTGTTTTACATAATTGCAAATAGACCAGTTGTTCTCAATTCTGGTACCCCTCCCCCCTTCTCTACCACCTTCTTAAAGAAATGTCCGATAAATACCAAACTCGGATTCATCGTCTTCAAGAGATGCGACACGAAAATTTTGAAGAAAATCCCAGCCGAAACTACTCTTTATATGGAAGATTTTTCGAAATTCTCAAAAATGGCTTCTAAACAATTTGTATTAAAATGCAATGTTTAATATATTTTACATGACAAATGTATATCTCGAGTTTTCTGGAAATAGCCTCTGAAGTCCTTAATTCGGAAGGGGTTTTCATAATGTTGTATAACCGGTAAACCATGAGAGAGACAAAAACGTACTACTAAAAAAGGTAGATCTCTTTAAAACACAATATTCATTTCAAATAACTTTTGTGACCTTATCTATTTCCAAGATAGTCTTTGTTATAGACTTCCGTTTTTCAATAATTTGTCGTTTTTAAAGTGCTGTAGTTGTGCAGTTATTTCTCGCGATGTCGTGGAAAAAGTATGGAATTTCTACGTGAGCATGTAGCAATTTGTGACTCGCTTTTAAACACTGGTCAACCGATTGTTTCTTTTATCCTCCTCGTACTTCAACGAAAGAGTAATGAACTATTTCTGCTAATGTTTGTTGCGATTAACATAAAATAGACAAAAATAAGCTTTCATGTGAATAATTTGAGGAAGCTGTGTACAAATAAATTATAGTAGGTAGAGAAAATCGTGTACACATCAGATTTTTCATTTTGGAATTTGGTAGCCTTAGAAATAACTAAAAGAGAAGAAAGCGGCTCTCGGTTCTAGAAGATAGATAGCGAAAGTTACAAAAAAAGGATCGGGAGGCGGCCGTTTGTCTGGGACCCGATCTTAAATCATCCAGTACTGTCACTGTTGTTTAAGCATTTCCTTTGGGTTACCCAGTTTTGTGCCCCTGACAGAGCTACGCTTTGTGGGCAGAATTGCCACAAAGCGCTCTGAAACATTACTAAAACTTATCGCTGTGTGGTCGCATCGTTAGTTGTTGATTTCCAAGGCCAGCCTAAAGAAAGGTTGCGATTCTGCACACCATCGTGTTCATGAAGGTCGTCGGAGCGGCGCCATGGTCATGTCGTAAAATTTATATTGGGCTTACCAAGGTGCTACGCCCTTTCGCGGCTCACTTCAGTAAACTCTAAGTAGAGCAAGCTAATAACTCGAGTCCAAAGAAGTAAAGATAAACAGTGATCAGAGAAATCAGCTTTCTAAAATCTTGTAAATAGCTCAGACTATGAAGCAGATGTTTACATGTTTTGACATTTGCTGAAGGAAAATAATGCTGCTTACCTTCGGGTCGAGAAAATCATGTTTTGTGGCCTTTACGGGAAGAGCCATATATATAGGAATAGGAATCCAAAAACAGATTGAAGTGGTATTTTATGAAGAAATAGCAGTTTCTAGTCTAGAAACTGCATATCCGCGGTCATAGCTATTCGGAACATGCGAGGGCGACACTGGAACATTTTAGAAAACCAAACAAGGATTAGTTTAAACAAAATTAAATGATTTTAACTTTTTTTAAAATATTCCCCTTTAACATCAATACATTTTTGCATTCGATGAAACCAGTCCTTAAAACGATGATGCCACTCTTCTTGTGGCACTTCAGAAACCAACTTTTTATAACGTCGATGACGAAGAAGCGATTCCACGCATCTTATCTTTAATTTTTGGAAACAAAAAAAAAATCACAAGGTGCTAGGTCAGGGATGTATGAAGGAGAGTCCATGGTGCTGACCTTTAGGACATCCAGATACTCGGTTGTTAATGTTGACGATGCGTTTTCAAGGATGTAGGTAACATTATTTTTCCTTTTGGAAGTTTTTAACGAAGGTCTTCAAAAAGTTGTGGTAATCAGATTGTATAGCAATCGGCAGTAACTGTACGTCTATCTTATAATGCTATAGTAGCAATTGGCCCGTTTTAGAAAAAAAAATACAAATCTAGCAACCATCTTCTTACCGGCACTGCGAATTCGTCGGACTTTTGTAGGCTTAGGTTCTGTTCAAGAGACCCATTGAGCCGATTGATTTTTTCTTTTAGGATCACAAGTACATGATTCATCACCAGTAACGATATTCCAAACCAAATTTTAAGTGCCGCTTTGGAATTGTTCTAGAGTTTTTCTGCACCAATCAATGCGTTTTTGAACGGGAGTCAATTGATGTGGAATCATCGACAACAAAGTTTTCTCACGTCTAACTGTTGATTAAAATGTTTTGGATTTGACTCATACCAGTGCCCAATGTGCCCGATCTATCCATCGATCTTCTTCAATCATTGTTCGAACAGCGACAATATTTTCCATCAGTAACAGCAGCTCTTGGGCGTCCTTCACGAAATTCACCACTAAGAAAAACTCGATATGGTTTGAATTCGCTGTACCAATTATAAATTGGGGCATCTTTGCCAATTGCGTTTCTAAGCCGATCTTCACATTGTTTAAGCAATAATGATTTAAAATCGCAAAAAATCATAGCCTGGAAATGTTCTCTAGCACCAAAGATAAATAGTGTTCAATGTCTTTATGATTTGTGGAGAATAATCATCGTAGCAAATAAAGGAATAATATTTAGGAGTAGTAAAATGGCTGAGGTTAGGTGATAAATTATTGAATTCAGTCAAATTCGTTTCTGGACGAACACCAAATCTTTAAAATATGATAATTAACAAACTATTAGAGCAAATCGAACAAACTATACGGCAATGAACCCGTAAACATTAGAAGTAGCTGTCAAATATAAATAAATTCCATCTGGTTTTAGAAACGTGACATTCAAATAATTCTCAATATCGCCCTCATACTAGTTGCATACTCTCAGCACTGTCCAATATTTAATTATGGTCTGTGCGAACCGAGTTAGAGGATGCAGAGAGCAAAGTGGGTCTTGGCGAATGGGTGAGTATAGAGTTTTTCGATTTTTGAGTTTTAACGTCCCTTACAGCATCTCGG
Organism: Deroplatys truncata; assembly: GCA_030765065.1. Taxonomy (NCBI): domain Eukaryota; kingdom Metazoa; phylum Arthropoda; class Insecta; order Mantodea; family Mantidae; genus Deroplatys; species Deroplatys truncata. Next base: position 91,840,857 of record CM060986.1, on the reverse strand, counting down.
GTATACAGAGACTATTAATTGCTAAATCAGCCCTGGGTCCATAGAGGCGAAAGTTGTCCGACATTTGTCTTTTCAGGACAAGAACAATTTTCGAATAGGGCCAGATCTTAACTTGAAGTCGGTCCTCTGGATTATTTGGCTGATACGCCGCCTATTACACCATTGGAGTGATCTTTAAATTTTATGCGCCATATTCGCGAAGCCCTCATAGTTAACAGCAAGTCTGATTTGTAAAATGGTAGGCTACATATTTCGACGAATGCAGGTAGCGTTTTTGTCGAAACATTAGATGTATTTCACATGCACATGGTCATCAGATTAAGCGGCAATGCTGTTAGCGGCACTTGGGTCGCGGACGCACTCTACTCGCCTGCCCGCGTGAACCGTCTTATGCATCGGAACAAATAGGATGAACGGACAAGACCAACTGGTACTATTATTATTTTTTCGAAAATTACATTATTAAATGTCCCTTGCATTGCTTACCTTGGATGTTGGGTAACTTTCTCCTTATGTTCGAATATGGCATTGCAAAATCTTAACAGATTGTCATTCACGTTGAGGCAGTATTTTATATCACAACACTGAATGCCAGAGCGATTGTAGTGTAAATTAACATTATTGTATGACAATGATTTTAGATGTTTTTTAGCCATAAGCATTGTTAGGAAATAAGTTTACACGGCCTCACTGAAACTGACAATAGGAGCGGGTAACAATGAAGCGAGGGGGTGAGTTGTTTATCAATTAGAAGAGACAAACAAATGACGTCAGGGTAGTGCGCCTTTCTTTAGAAATGGAGGGAATATCTTCCCTAGAGCATATGTGTTTGTAATTTTGATTGGCTTATAAAACAGACGCTAATGTTGGCGCGATTTATTAACCAATAGCAACTCTATTATAATGTTTAGGCATATCGGGGTGAGGGAGTATAAATTCTTGAGCCATAGGCAAGTATCGCGCAGTTCTACAGAATCATTCACAAGGTAAACGTCGCGCAGTTCTAAGAAATCTCTCGTGAGGTACACGTCAGGCAGTTCTAAGGAAGCATTCATCAGGTACACATTACGCAATTCTACAGAATCTCTCGCGTCGTAAAGTTAGTTACAAAATGTGAAATACGCGAATTAATAGTGCGCGGCAAATAAGTGATTGTGGTTACATTCGAAAATATAACAGTTTCAGTCAGGCGTGTATCAAGATTAAATATGTGAAATTAATTAAGTGTGACGGCAATAAAAGTGTAAAAACAAATTCTTTTATCAGTGTTATCTTTTAGTAACAACTCCTTTCCATTTACACGCCTTGATCAAGAGATATTTGCTCGACTGAGTGATAATAGCTAGCCGGAGGACAAAGAACCCAAAATTCAAAATAGTAAAACAATAACAGGCGCTCAGCAAATAAGATAACACGACAGGTTACCGCAACAACGTGTTGCAGCTCTTCCTGGGAAATGTTGGCTATTTCTTCCCGTTCTTTACAGTTCTTATAATGTTCGGGGATTTGATTTACATTCTTCGTCTTTTAAATTGTCTCAAGTAAACATTGCAGGCGTGAAGTATGGGATCGAGCAAGTCACACCCCAACACTGATCACCCTGTCACCAAAGACGTTAACAATTGCATCTAAAGAAGTCGGAGCTGCATGAGCTGCAGCCCCGTCTTGCTGAAATTCGCCGTGCATTCGCTCTTCGTTTGTCAATTGGAGGAAAACTACTCTAAAATTAAGGCTCGATATTGTTCAGCATCGTTCCGTGAAAGAAGACAAGACCAATTCTAGCCACACTCACAGGACACCAAACACCGAACTTAAGACGTATAGTGGACTTTGAAGTAAGAGTTTTGATTCTCGGGAGGGAAGCAGCACAGTAGCGGGGACTGGAATCTCGCGAGGAAAGCGGCATTCGGCCGCGGTTTAGGTGCCACTAGAAACGTTGCTGTTTTATCTGATGGCATCGTGGTTTGCTCAGGTAAAATACTTGTTCAGGATTTCAGACATTTTAAAACCCAAACGTTAAATCAACCATAATGATAATATGAACCAGTCTTGCTTAACTAACCAATCAGACTACCATGACGTTATAATATGTTACCTATTTTCTTGCTCCACACATCTCAGACTACGGGTGACGCGGTTATATGGCCATTGCAGCACTGCGTCCGTTTATTGCTTTCTGTTCGGTAAGTCCATTAGAAGAAAGTACTTTCGCATAAAACGCGTATTTTCCCAAAATGAAACTTGGTACATATGTTATGACATGATCGATGTGAGATTGTGTGTTTTTGTTAGGTTTTTAAACAGACCCGAAAGATGAAATCAGGGCAAAAGTATATTTTGGGAAAAAATGTAAGATGTACCTAAGTAAAAATAAATAAATCGTATATGAACTATATTTATTAAGCTTTAAATGATAATATATTTAGTAATGATGCAGTAATTTGTATCACAAATTACTTAAATGTAAAGAATGATTGTAATATGAATATGTATTTTTATGTGACATTGATTTGAGAAGTATATTGATTGTAATTATTGTTGAGAAGTAAGTTTATACTGCCTTACTGAAACTGACAATAATAGCGTGCAATAATGCAGCGAGGGGGTGAGCTGTTTATCATTATTAGAGACGAGGAAGTTACGTAATGTTGGCGCGTTTTATTAGCCAATTGCAGCTCAGTTATAATCTTTAGGCATATCGGGGTGTATGAGTATAAAAGGGCTAGGTTAGATGGAGCCTGCATCTCCTGTTAATTCACCACTGTTACAGGTCCCTGTCAGGGCAATCGCCATGACAGATACCTGACCTCCACAGCGGATTTTTCCGCCACTTTTAGTAATCACCCACAAACAGCAGGTTTGCTTCGGCGGTACCAGCAACATGATCACCACTATGCCCCAATTGCGCCACCACAGTACAAGATCCTTCTTTTCCTCCTCCTTTTTCCTTTCTACACCTATATACATACTCTTGTTTTTCCTTCAAACCTTTACTCCTGTTTCCCCCCCCCCAAAAAAAAATAGACCCCGTCAGTTCGTCGAAAATATTTGTATGATACACATCGCCTTCAGTCCAGCAGAAATATTACGCGTCGGCTATCGATTCGCAAGTTACGCGTATAAGAGTTATGAAAAATCTCAAGTATGGTAAAGTTAATTATACAAAAGGTTGAAGTACGTGAATTAAAAGTGATCAGTAAGAAGTTGTTATAACAGTTTCAGTTTGGCGAGTGTCTAGATCAATGTGTAAATGTGATAGTGAAAGTGTTCGACAATAAAAGTATAAAAGAAATTCTTTCATCAGTGTTATCTTTGGATAAAAGATTCCTTTCCGTTTACACAACCTGTATAAAGAGAAGTGCTCGACCCAAAAGGATAATAGCTAGCCGGAGGACAGTAAACCAAAATTAAATAAAATAACAGTAGCATTCTTTCAAACAAACACTAATACTACCGCAAATTGCTAACACCAGATGGAGCTACAAACCTAACAAAGAATCACGTCACAAAATGGCTTCACCACGTGAAGTAAACACACATACACAAACAACATTATAATTTACCATCGCAAATTGGCTCCCAAACGTGGGGCTCAACAAATTAAATAATATTACAAGTAATACCGTCACAGTAATTAGTAGTTCTACAGTAGCCGTGTGTAGGACAAGGTTGGAAATGTAGTATTAGGCAAAAATTCAATGCCATAGTAATTATTTGCTTCATATAACCCAAGTTAGAATTGTTAAAATATCGGCGTGTTTGGGTTTTTCAAATATTTATATGTTGTAGAATTACGTAGGAAGGGTTGATATTAGTCAAAGAAAATACGCATAGCAGTTCTATAGCTACTAAAGAAATTATTTCAAGACTCCGATTTGACGGAGAATGCCTCATTAGCAGCAAGATCCTTCATCCGCCTTGATACAGCCACTTGCGGGAGGATGGAGAGAACAAAAGCCAAAACGGTTTTGAGCAAGTATTTTTGCGCGCGCATTACAAAATTGGAAGTACTCTTTCTTGTTCTCATTAGCATTTGCATAAATACCGTTAACACCCGGTTTTAACGTAAGGCATGCAGGAGATGGTACAGGATATTTTGTGCACAGCCAAGCAAGACCAACGATGATGTTCAATTAATTACCCTTTGCATTCCTTTCCAGTGGTTGCATCAGAGTGCATGTTGGCACACTTGAGCATCAATTCAATCTATTTCCGCCCTGTGATATGCCGTCATGTGTGCCGGTTTAATTAACCGTGTTTCCAAGTTCATTATCCGTGCATTTTTTTTCCCCTAATGAGCCTAGTAATTGCTAGTGCAGTGCAGGGCCGGCTCCAGGAGTTCTGCGCCGCCGTGCAATAATTGTAAGTGCGCCCTCCCCCCACCTCACGCTTTCACACAACTAACTTTTATCCGCAATGTCAGTCCTCCAATACTATTCATTCTCGCACAAGTATATACAGAGAGAGCCAAAAGACTACGAACGGCTGCGGGGTGTTTTTCCTGTCCGCGTCCTCGGCGCTCGTTGCCGTCTGCCACTACCATAGAAAGGTGCGGATGAAATCATACAGCATTTTTAAAACTACTTTTAAACGTTTTGCTTAACTTTATGAAAGTGTGTATGAGGACAGAATTATTAGTAGAGATTTGTGGCCCCCTCGGTCCCCCGCCTAACCCCCTGCGATTTCTATCTCTGAGGTAACTTAAAACAAAGTTTACAAGACAAACCCACACACCCTGGAAGAATTAAAACAAAATATTCGCCAGGAAATTGCCAGCATTTCTCAACGTGGTGCCAAAAATGTATGGACAACAACGTGGCCAGTTTCAGCATCTCCTTTCATAAAGTTGGGAAGTAAAGCCTTTAAAAGTAGTTTTAAAGATGTATGGTTTCATCCGCGGCTTTCTATGATAGCGGCAGACGCAACGAGCGCCGAGGACGCGGACAGGGAAAACACCGCGCAGCCGGTTCGTAGTTTTTTGGCTCTTTGTATTTGCAGGGGTAATCAATAAATAAAACTCAAGATGAGATACATGTGATAAAACGAGGTATTTCTGAACGAAAGATAAAACACGCAAAGTCACACAATTAAAATGTTCACATTTCGGGTTTGCCCCTTCGTCAAGATTCTTCTTTAACCGATCAATTCTACTCTTTGTAGGACTTACAAGCCAATGCCTTGGGTCAGTAGCCCGTCAAGGAGCAGACAAACTCTGGATCATAGCATATCCAGAATAGGTGATCAGCCGAATGCGTGGTATGGCGAAGAGAAGAAGAAAATGAAATGTGTGATGAAAGGGATGATAGGAAAATGCGCGGATTCAAATTATCCAATCCAGCATTCGCCTAGCGACCGAGGAAAACCGTGAAAAAAAACCTTAGGTCGGCCCCGGGGATTTGAACCCGACCTTTCAAATGTGGTTACCACCTGAACCATGCCGCTGAGTTCATTAAGTGTTTAGTGTAACTGTTAGTGTGGTCTTACCTAATTTGGATTGCATGGTATAGGACATTTTCCATACCAACATGCGGTGTTAAGGAGTAATTGACCCTTAAGGTTTTGCTGCCCTGAATGGCACGGCTCGACCTCCCATGAGCCGGCCCCTGTGCAATACGATGTTTGCTACATTTCGTTTGAAGTACGTACTGCTGTATTTCATTCTTCAAGGAATTCTATTGGAGATGCACGTAACGCAAATAACAATTATAGTATAGTGTCATAAACTTACTAGCAGAATTACATGCAGCATATTTTGTAACTGAATTCTCTTGTATTTGATCCAAGGTATGTTCTTAGCTGTTTCGCGGTGAGTAAAGAACCTCCTGGTTTCTTTTCCTTTGCAGAAGCAGATGTACGAAATTCTGAGTATCCACAGCACTGTCGTATTCAGTAAGGAATCGCGTCATTACGTGAAATGTTAAAATAATAGCGAACACGTTTCAACTATTATAATATACGATAGCAGTGTCTGAATAGTCCATTGTTTCGTTATTAAAATGGCGTACTTTTTTTATTTGGAATATCTCTATTCTATTTAGCGTCTGATTATATCAACCGCTTTTTTTCTTTCTTTCACAACCTGAGGTAGACAGGATTGCTTTATCGTCTAATTCGGCAATATTATTAATATTATTCTTCTTTTATTCAATGATTTATTATCCACCGATTTTATTACACTTCAATCACGTAAATTATCTTCGTTCATTTTTTTAATTTGCCACTTCATCTTCTTATGTTGTCTTCCGTGGTCCAGGAGTATCATACTAGCCTCTAGTTCCTGAGGTCGCGGGTTCAAATGCCCAGGGACATGGGGCAAAGGACATGGCTTCCTTCGGAAGGGAAGTAAAGCCGGTGGATCCGTGTCGTAGATTTACGGCACATTAAAGAACCTCAAGCCTGATAAAGAGGCCTGCCTCTGAGCAAAGTTTTCGATCTTTCATGTCCAATATAGAATGAGACACTAAGAACCATAGTTGTTATAGAGCGTCCATAAATATACATTTTTTCGTCGTCTTGTAAATTAGGTTTTATTCTTTTCATAAACACATTCTATCTTTTCACTTTAACGATATCTTTTGTTTCATTTGTCTTAAATGGGCAAATTGCTTCATTAAATAAGTTTTAAAAACTTCACTCCAACCATCAATAATCTTATCTCCAAATACTGACAATTTATTTTTGCTTTTGTTAATAGTGCTCATTGAAATTAAAATAATACTATTTTTTAATTCAGAGATGTCTTGATTTTTCTCCTTGATGCAAACAATCCCGAAGTTTTAATAAAAACAAATTTTATTTTCTTAGCTTAAATACATTTTTAGTTCTGATTTTAAAAATTTAAACCATTCTTCTTACTAATTGAATATTCAATTTTATTTTGATAGCTAAATAATTCATTCCATCCTTTTATGATTTCCAAATTAATAATCACTCCAAACTACGCCTTTTTTTTAACCGGAACTGATGACTACAATGACTAATCATTTGGCGGATTCGCCATCGACCTCAGTGTTACCAACCTATTGTCGTCCTCCGTGGACTAGTGGTACCGTGCTAGCCTCTAGTTCCCAAGGTCGCGGGTTCAAACCCGGCGGAGGGCGATGGATTTTTTCGGGCGTAAAAATCGTTAGCACGGCTTCCTTCGGAAGGGAAGTAAAGCCGGTGGTCCCGTGTCGTAGATTTACGGCACGTAAAAGAACCTCATGCGTGATAAAGAGGCCTCTGAGCAAAATTACAGGTGTTTCACGCCCAATATAGAATGGGACGCTAAGAACCATAGTAGTTAAAGAGCGTCCATAAATAAAAAAAAAAAAAAAAACCAACCTATTGCATATCTAACATTATCATTTCCTATGGTTCATGCTGTAATGTGTAAAATCTGCTAAAAAGAAGAGATTATTCAACTGTATCAGTAGTACAATGAACATAACATAAAGAGAAAGAAAATTTAATGTGTTATACTCGCACGACTTTCTCCAACCAATAGTTCTAATATATCCTTTAGGTACGAATTTGATTGATATAAAATGTGATTCTTCTGTGTTAAGTTATTCTGATAGATGTTTGCTTAGAAACGATTTCAAACTAACCAAATATAAGCTTAGTTATATACTTGTGGAAATAACGATATTCAAATATTTCAAACTCGTGTGCGAATAAGAGAAAAGAAGAATCTTCAACTTTCAACCATTTCCGTCGATTATGCACTAACACTTGAAGAATGTAAATATGCAACATGGGATATTTTAAAAAAACGGCTAAATCTACTAATAATTATTTGACACAAACTGTTTATTTTAATGAGCTCTACAGTTTTCTTAGAATAAGCCTTTCGGTCTCGTGGTTTCCCAGTTATGTGAAATTAAATCGGAAGAAGAGGACTTCAAACCTTCTCAGAAAATTCAAAATATACACAGGGCTTAAACATATAGTATTTTAATCATAATCGTTATTCCATTTAAAAAAAAAAGCTGTATACAATAAAAATGTTGAATGACAAGCTTAATAAGGGTGTAGGAATTTTCTTGATCTTCACCACCAGAAACCTCGAAATAGAATTTTTGTTCGAATACGCAGCTTCATTACTTACCTAGTGATATTTCATCATTCTCTTATTTATTGCTTCACAGGAAATTTATTTGATCTGAAAATTATGCTTTTCTCATGTCCCTCAGTTGAAAGATACATCGAAACTTCACCAGAAGCCAGGGCAGTGTGTGATTGTATTGCAAATTACTTTTTATACCTGTGTCTTTCATTTGGTGTATAGATCAGGTTAAGAATCGTTTAGAAGGGAAAGGAAAGAAAAGAAAATATAAGGTATGAAGTCATTGGAGTTAATTTCAATTTCACCTACTGTTTTAAGTAAAGAAAGCAGTGCATTTGGTCTAAAAATGTGTTGCCTAGATTTACCTAGGTTAACCTACGGTTTTAGGTTACTTGAATCCACACGGTTGTGTGTGTGTGTGTGTGTGTGTGTGTGTGTGTGTGTAAACAAAAAGTCAGATACCAAACTTCGTACAAACAGCTAGCATCTTTTAAAATTAAGAGTTTAGTGCATCGACAAATAATGCATCGTAGGCAAAGTTTCCATTTCCCCCTCTCAAAACTGACTTAACTATTTTGGTTAAAACATTGTATGTTTGGGATATTTGTATGAGTAAAGTGTACAACTTTTTCTGTCAATAGCCTTGAATCCTTTTAATTCTCAATGAGATTTATATAACTGGAAAGCCATGCCACTTAGACCTAACTTACTTCGGAGAAAGTGTAGAAAAACTGTGCACTTAGTGTCCAAACTTTATCATAACATTAACAGTTTTCGATTTATTGATTATTGTATCTTTTATCTCATAAATAAGTCCATACTGCCTCGTGGCAACGTTTATTGTGGTTAAAGTAAAACGAAATGAACAAACTTTTAAGAAAAGCAGATTATATAAGGCTTATCTGTGATGTGTTACGCACAGAAAATGTGTGTGACTATTGTAAATAACTTTTTGTCTTTTGGTTACGTTTTGTAAGTATATTCTAGTATTAGCAGTAATAATTGCGATGTTAAATATTCTGTCTTAGTGTTATCAAGTAATCAAGTACAATTTTCAACCTAACAGTACGACAGATAAGTGTTATTCCTGTATTGTACCATAGATTAGGTATGCTACGGAATTATCCATGGGACGGTATCTCTTGACAGTTGCAGTATAGATTTCTGGATGGTTCCTACAGCAATACATCTAAAGTGCATGCCCAGATGACGTGTCCACTGCTGTTGACCGCCGTATTAAATTAATGTTGCCTGCTATTTTTTTCTTCTGTGCGTATTTCCGACCCGCCCATCTGCTTCAATTAATTTCTCTAGAGGACAGCTGTCATTTTTTCTGGTTGCTCCAGTTTCTGTTATTTCAACAGCCGTGTCTTCGTCTTCGTATTTAATACTGTAAAGTTGTAAACGCAATTTGCTGAAGTCAAACACTACACACACACCAGGGTTGCCAGCCAACTCAGAGCTGCAAGAGGGGACTGCATTTACCCAACAGTAAACAAACTGTTAATGAGAGCAGATAACTTGTCTCTATCCATTTGACGTAGTGGAATTCCGTAATGGTTGGCAACATGGCGCAGTAGTAAATAAACTATTAACGCCAATAGAAAAACTCTGCTGGCCCCTCAACCAAGGTCGGCTTAAGAGAGGGCCGTGTCTCAAGCGATAGCAGATAGCATTCTTCTCATTTGTGAGTTATACAGTATGTCATCTTCTGCAGATCTCTTGCGCCGCATTTGATTCACTAAAGGTTTTTTTTTATTGATTTGATGTGGTATTGGGTGCAAATGGTCATACTAGGATGTGCTCTTTCGAGAGTAGTTATCGCTAAAATTCTGATGTAAAATTAATTTGATCTATGACAATAACCTACAGTTTCATCGACAGTTGTTTGACAGTGAACGTGCTTAGCACTTCCGGATGCTAGCATTCGATTTTATGCAATACCAAATGTCAGCAACATACAGTCCCGTAATTACTTCCAGAAAACCCATGCTTCCATTCCTAGGAAACCCCTTATAAATGTCATTAATAAGTTTAGATTAACGAAAGATAAAGTTTCTAAACGAATAAATGCTTGCTTTTAAGTAAAATGGCTCTTTTGGTGGGAGGCCTCGTTTAACGCCGCTTCAGCATCTAGGTCATATCGGGCCTAGCGTGTAGCTTCCTTGATACAGAGTATGTCAGACGGATGGCTTTAGTTGCCTTCCTATATTATTTGCTTAAATAACAATCTGATAATCATAGTTGCGTAGTCAACTTTCTGTACCATCTAGTTTGTTACTATTGACAAGCGGAAGGTGGATTATGTAATGTGAAATAGTGATTTGTGTTATTCCCATAACTACAGATAGAGCTGCTTATTTTCCGAATGACCAAACTTCCTTCTAATGTAGATATGGTCCCCAGTTATAGCTAACCTTGAGCTTGATTGGATTTAATATGTGTATCCGGTATCTGCATTGTCTTCCTTAGGGTGCAAAGGAAAGTTTATAGACGCCCTTGCGAGTTATAAATTATAATGAACTCGACATAAATGTCGCTTAGAGGATACAACCTCCGTATTGCACTTAATAGGCAGCTCCCCCTAGATAAAATACATAACCAATACTCAATTTTAAGCCATTTCAACCAACATACTTTATCCAAAAATTCGATATCGAGAGTTCATCTGAAATACACATTTTGAGGTTCCTAAATCCCCCATCCAAATGCATTTTTTTTAAAACAAAAAGGTCCGCGTGCGCACGGGTGTGTATCCTTGAAAAACATAACTAATATATATATATATATGTATATATATATATATCCTCTTCATTCTGAATGAATTTTGTGTCATTTTGTATAGCTTGTAAACTATAAGAGATAAACAAGAGATAACAAAGCTTATCCCACAAAACTGCAGATCTAGTTAAGACCATCATTTTTTGCCTCGATTAATAAGAGGTACATAGAAGAATAAGTGTTTTGGAGAATAGTTTGTCGACAAGTGAGTAGAGGAAGTTATGAGTGTAATACTCGTATTTTAAAGTAAATTTTTGCTTTAAATACTAAATTTCATTTGATTATTAAGAAAACTTAGCTCAAAATTTAGATAAAACACTCGCATTATCTTTACATGTTGAATTTCTTTTTAAGTTAAATGTCCTGTAGTACACTGGAGGTACCAATCAGCCCTTGTTTGTTTAGTAGTTTTCTATACATTATCTTTGATCACATGAATCGGAAAAATTAGTTCCTGTTTCTAGAACATGTTTTTTCATGGTAGTAACTTTAAATGTGTTGTCTGAATCTCAGTGTCCTCAAGGAAACATCTTGTTTTCTCCAAGGTTAGACCACGTAATAGAGAATTCTTTCGCCCATGCTTGGAACTTGCATTAAGGGAAACCGGTTCTGTGACTTATATATGACTCAGAACGCCTGCGGAGGTTCGAGGCCAGACTCTCTTCTGCTGTAGCCAGTTTTAAAAATAACTTTCTTGAAGTGCCGGCTGTATCCATGTATGCACAGGATAAAACAGGTGTTCATGGTTCACTGGCAGGACATTTTAGTTTGAAAATTATCCATGCGTGTATCTGTCAATAGCATGGTCCAGTTGGTCGGAAATCTAACACTCTTCATAATACAGGAAACCGCAAGTGGGCTGCAAATTATTTTTTCGGCAATGGTATTTTTTCATAAACTTACCATCCATCATGACATTCCTGGGAAGTCAGCTTTCCCGCATTCATTGCAGCCAACCTAGTCTTATTTTGTTGCTTTTGTAGCATATAGGCGCTACTCATCACAGCCATAAACTTTTAATGTTTTTATTGTTATATACGTGGAATTATTATAGACATTTTAATTTCAAATTTTACCATTTCAGGCTTTCTTCTGTCTTATGTTTTATTTCTTAACGTGCATTTAATCCGCGCATCGTGTTGATTTTCAGGTTAGCATACCAGGCTAAACTAGCAAATGGCCTTCTTTATTTACTGGCAAGTTCTATCTTTCATTTGGATTTATAAGGAGCCAAAGAAACACATGCTATTAGGCATTCCTGTTCAATTTCCGACTCAAAAGCTTTCCGCCATGATAGCAGCATCTTGAATTAATGTTTTTCTAATATCAAGCGAAAGTAATCGACGGCCATGAATTCGTGGCTCGACTTTAATCGATCTGGCGTCTGTTTGAAAATGAAGTTGGTCATGGAACAGGCATTTATATGCACAAATTGCAGGTGCAGTATGCTTTAAGGTTGGTACTGGCTAGGCATTTTGAAACTTAACCATTTGATAATGGGCATAACATACAACCAACATAATTATCATCGATCGCCCAGAAATAGTATACAGTGTTGAGTGTGTAACAAAATCTCGGAAAGAGAAAATACTAGACTTCATCTCGTGTTTCAAACTTTTACTCGCCGCTTGCCACCCATATATCGCAATATACCATATTTGTTGCTATTAAAGTGTTATGGCAGTTACACAGGTCTTTAGAAAGGTGAGCATAAACAAATGCTGCACATTTTTATTTTATGGGATTCTGAAGTCCTAGCGCTGCCCGTTACCCTAAATCTTATTTCCTGCGCAAGGAGTTTTTGAAATCAAGGAGTACGTTATAGCTCCCATGTAATTAAGTGTCTATCAGTGCCGGAAAAAGTTTCCAGATTAAGTAACATTTTGTATCCTCAAACATCCGTCAGATAAGCCATCGCTTCTCCAAAGAGTGTCAGAATCATCCGTTAGCGACGGGACTGGACCCCGGAGCTTGCACTGCCTTGTGTTATAATACGGCTCATTTCACCGGGAACTCTTAATATCAAGTTGGCTACAGTGTCAAGGCATTAGAACTTCTTATTGCTTAATACGTTAGTTCTGCAACATGACAAACATTACACTTGGAGAATAGTTTCTCCGGTGTGTGCAAAGAATACATTCTTTTCCTGAAGAATTAGTTAACGAATAGAAGACCGTGCATTGTGGTACATATATTCTGTCCGTGCTGTTTCCTGCCAGACCACAATTCAGAGTTTGGATTGATGCGATTTAGTCCAGTTATGTTATTAGGCTATACTACATTTTAATCCCATAATTTTTAGATTTTGGTGGAATCCATATGGAATATGATTGTGAACATATTCGGCCTCGATTATAGGGAGCATGAAATTGGCACAAAAAATTGTTTTGGTATATCTTTGTTAAAACATTTGAAATATATTATGACTGTCTCAGATGGTTTATTTAATGCGTTTTCTTAAATCGGGTATATTCGACTAATTCGGAAAAGATGAAGATAATGCTGGATATAGAGTAGACAGTTATCTACATACGATGAATTGCTCAGTGCCCGCCCTGTCTGTCCACCCTACATTCACAGAAAACCAATAACATTTAGGAGAGCTAGCAACTTAACAGATATCGAAAAAAAGAAAGCGTTCACCATCAAGATCTGCGCGGGCGAGTCAATTCCCCACGGTTGCTGCTTGCATGAAGCACGTATCAATGAAAGGTTTAACGTAAAAAACAAAAAGACAAAAAAGTAGAGCTACGGGTTCTATTAACTACATGTATATTTTAGGGATTCCTCAGAATGGTTAGAGAATGTCATGAAGTATAGAATGTAACAATAATATAGATCGCAAGGTTCGGTGGTAGATAGATGTGTGCCGTGTGATCATATTTTGTTTATAAACCCATGTCCATAAATCTGTTTACATGCTAGAGCTCCCGAAACACGAAGTGGGGTAACAAACCGCATATTCCGTGACAAGCATTCATTAGTTAAACGTTGTTTACCAGTGGTATTGTACCGATTGTTACTTGATGCACAGCAGTGCTTCACCATACCTACACTCGACAGTAGTTTCATACTTTACAGTATTAATTTGTGTGAGAATGAAAAATGGTGACCTTGTACACAAATTCAGAGTACAGAGAGATGCTTCAAATTTAGGGAAAGCCCGAATGAATGCAAGATAATTGCAGATCAATCAATAGCGCTACGCCAACAGGCGTCACCCAGCCCACACCATGTGTCCAAGATTGGAGAGACGTAAATGAAACAGGCAGCTTAACATTTTAACAAATTCTCCTGTGGACGTCCGCGGATACGCCATACACTAGGTTTTGACATATTACCAGGCGAAGCATAAAATGTGCCGAATTGATGGCACCCATTTTGAGCACCTTCAATAGTTATTAAAATCTTATTTATTCACACGTACAGTTTTCCAGTTTTCTTTCTTATCTTTTCTGATGAATATTGCCTACGTCCTCCGCCATATTTCGAGTACCAACACGTAAATAGTGTTTCTGGATATGGGTTTATCAACAGAACATGATCATATGGTACCTGTACTACCACCGAGTCTTGTAACACATTTATTTACATCCTGTATCTGTTATGTCATCATTTCATCCCGTGCTCGCAATTTAAGCCTCGAGTACACACTGCATCGCGTGACATTGCAGCAGACGTCCCTGAAGGGCGGGGTCCGCTGACAAAGCACTCAGCTGCTTTGCCCCTTATTCGTTATACTTATAGCCTATGTAGCTAGGGAAGAATTTGGGCTCAAGCCAATTCTGCACCGTTTCCACGAAATATTATTTAACTCTACACCCGGGGGCGTGCTTGTGACAAATGTCGCCATTACTTAGTACCGAAATACCTGCGTCACTCACCCCAAAACAAGGAAAATCCTGTGACTCGGTTGTTGCGAAGTAGCAACCTCTGCATTGTTTTCCTGAAACGTAAGTGTTGAACTTAACACAGTAACACGAAGGTGAGGAACTCTAGGGGTGATATTTTTATTGGTCTCCCTCACGGCAGAACAGAAATAAATGTTGTCTGAAGTCACCGAGAGTCTGGGATCTCCCAAGATGCAGCTGCCAACGAGTCCCCTCGTTCTTATTCACTCCTAAAGTTAATGCACAAGTTAGTTCCCGAAATACCAGCGCATACTATAACTGTTGGGGTTAATGCTTCCTTACTAATTTTTACTTTCTCTACTACGTACAGTAAGCAGGGGAAGTATTGCATTCCACCCAAAAATTTGATACCGAGATTTCACTGGAAATACATGTTTTGAGATGCCCTGAATAAAAATGAAGCATTTTTGTGTGTGTGTGTGTGTGTGTGTGAACAGCATAACTCAAAAACGAAGAGTCGAAAATGAAGCATTTTGTGTGTGTGTGTGTGTGTGTGTGTGTGTGTGTGTGTGTGTGTGTGAACAGCATAACTCAAAAACGAAGAGTCGGATTAACGCCAAACTTGGTATTTGAGTTTAGTATCTGCTAAGGTTGCGACACCAAGATTTTCAATAAAATCTCCTCTCCCCAGACTACCCTTTACATGGAACATTTTTCGAAAATTTTTATTTTCTCAATAGGTCAACTTTCTCAGTTTTCTAACGATTTTGATTAAAATACCATATGTTTAAGATATTTTCATGGCAAATGAAGTGTATATCTTGAATTTTCTGGGAATGTCCCCAGAAGTCCTTTCTGAATGACTTTTGCATAAATGGAAAAACCGTAAGGGACGGACAAAATTTTACTACACAAAAAATGCAGATCTCGTTACAACACACAATTTATGTCGCATACATTTTTTTTTCTGCCGAGTGAACCTTTCCGAGATATTCCTTGTTATTTGAGTATTCCAATACTTTTACTTTTTCTCAAATTGGAATTCGTTATTTTTTATTTATTTTTTTTAAATATATATAATGTCCTGGACATGCAAAGAGAATGGAATGCTCCACGTAGCAGCCAGCTCTTAAAATATTTGACTATCGCTTAAAGTCTACCACATTTCCCTTGCATCTACAAGAAAATTAGCAATAAGATAGTTTCTGCAAATGTTTATCTCAATTAACATGAATTACATAGATGGAGAATAAGCGTTTGTAAAAATGATTTGTACAAGAGTAGAGAAAGACATGTGAGTGCAACAAATCAGATTTTTACTTTATCTAGCACCTGCTTATAGTAAGTAGGGAAAGTATTGCATTCCACCCAAAAATTGATATAGAGATTTCACCGAAAATGCGTGCTTTGAGGTCCAATGAAGCACGGGAAATGTTGCATTTTTAGGAAAAAGCTCCGCGTGCGCGTGTATCTCTGAAGAGCATAACTCAAAAACAAAATGTTGAATACCACGCTTGGCATTTAAGTTCAGTATCTTCCAAGGATGCGATACGAAGATTTAAAAAAAAAATCCCCCATCTCAAATTATTTTTTACATTGTCTGTTCTTTTTTTTTTTTTTATTATTTTACCAATCAGGCACTAGCGATTTTCATTAAAATAACACATACAATATATTTACATTAATAAAATGTAAATCTTGCATTTTCTGTGAAATAGCATATGAAGCCCTTTTCATTCGGAAGCAATGTTTTGTATAATTTTGTATAACTGATAAACCATAAGAGGCAGGCAAAATCTTACTACGCAAAGAATGTAGATCTGGTTAAAACGAACAATTTATTTCTGATAACAATTTTTGTAGCATTAGCTACTTTCGAGATGTGTATGTGATATTTCTTTAATGACCATTTTATCAAATACTGTATGTAGATGTGTGTAATGTAGTAAAAGCTTCCGAGTATGCCAAGTAGCTATGCATTTGGATGCCAAAGCTTTTCATATCCGTAATATAAATAATCTTTGTATTTCATGTGAATGCTGTAAACAAGTTCATTACCAATACGTAGTACGTAGACACACACAGAGAGAGAATTGTGTCCCGTGTAACATCAACAGCTACTCAACCTATTTTCATGATTAATAACTCAAAGTAGTATTTTTCTTCAGGGTTAAAACTGTGCACCAATTGCGTCCGTTTTTGTTGAATATTGATATTAGGGGAGTTACCCTTAATGTGAAAATTGTGCAATTTATATGCTATTAAATCATTATGGGACTAAACAGCACATACCAAAGTTGAAAATTGCAACTACTGTGCTTATCGGCTATTTTGGCAATTCTTTCCCCGCTAAAAGATACTTAAAGGTTGTCCTACAATATTTTTAAGGTTTGGAGCGTTGTCGTGGCGACGTTAAGAGGATAATAAATGAAACATCCGCCAGTATTTTATTTCCATTTATGGGAATACAAGGGATTTTTTGGGCCATAGTTGTAATGGGGAGAATTCATCATAAAATCTACTAGAACGTTGTACAGTACATTTACAAAGAGCACGGGGAATGTTAAATTAATTAAATGGACTTCGAGAATAAAAGAAACCGCATGTGCAATGTCGGGTAAGCCAGATGCATAACACACACTAACTCCTGGAAAATGCATTACAATGTCGTCGTCATTATGCATTTTTACGCAGCTTATTTATTTTTTAAATAATACATAATTATTCACCTCTAGTTAGTTTTAGGTGGTGTCCAACCTTACAAAGCTCCCCCGTCTTAGCTCAATATTCTGTTGAAGATAAAGAACGAAAGGTTTGGGCAGATGTGTGGGATATTGTGGGAGTAAAGGGCAACTAAGGAAGCTAGGCTTAGCATACAAGCAAAAGGAAAGGGATTGTGTAAAAGCAAGTGTGACTCATACTTGTGTGATTAGACGGGTGTATCGTAAAGCATAATAGGAGTGACCTCGAGATGTTCCTTGGGAATGACGTAACGGTGTGAAAAGTCATTCATTCCGCCTTTGGATTGGACATCTTAATATGCTCGCAGGTACGGTGTCTTAAAACGAAGCGCCGAAGAGCGAAACATTGAGTATCAGATCCATAGCTATGAAACTTGGACTATGATTAATAAGAACCAGAAAATGCCGAATTTCTTTGAAGGAGACATAAGACGTGTACGTAGTGTTGTACAGGGAGAGCCAAAAAACTACGAACCGGCTGCACGGTGTTCTTCCTGTCCGCGTCCTCGGGGCTCGTTGCCGTCTGCCGCTATCATAGAAAGGCGCGGATGAAACCATACAACATTTTTAAAGCTACTTTTAAAGGCTTTACTTACCAACTTTATGAATGGAAATGCTGAAACTTGCTACCATTGTTGTCCATACATTTTTGGCACCTGTTTAGGAAACTATCCATCACTCGCCGTAGTTCACGTTGAAAAATGCTGGCAATTTCCTGGTGGATATTTTGTTTTAATTCTTCCAGGGTGTGTGGGTTTGTCTTGTACACTTTGTTTTAAGTCACCCCAGAGATAGAAATCGCAGGGGGTTAGGTCGGGAGACCGAGTGGGCCACAAATCTCTAATAATAATTCCGTCCTCAAACACACTTTCATTAAGTTGTTAAGTAAAGCCGTTAAATGTAGTTTTAAAAATGTTGTATGGTTTTCATCCGCGCCTTTCTATGATAGCGTCAGACGGCATCGAGCGCCCAGGACGCGGACAGGAAAAGCACCGGGCAGCCGGTTCGTAGTCTTTTGGCTCTCCCTGTACAAGAGGAACCGAGCGGATTGTCTCAAGCGATGGCGCGTGACGTATCAAAAATCTCCAAGTTTCATCCTTTCCATAGTAGTGGTCTTTCAGGGCAGAGGCATATGATAGGATTATGGTGCGATTCGCGTACGATTGTTTGTGGCAGTTGTGAAGATCTTCCCTGACTTGATCTCTTCTGTGACCATGCTGCCCCTTGTGCAGTCTCCTGGGCTGGGGAGAAGGGAGAGGGAAGCCTTCTGGGTATACTAGATTTTAAAAATTTAATTTAGAATTTTTTAAATGAAGCACAAATTCCCATACATTAGTGTTTCATAAAATAGTGTGAATTCTCTATTACGATTCGATTATTATTATTATTATTATTATTATTATTATTATTATTATTATTATTATTATTATTATTAGATATTTGTTGTTGTTTCAGTAGTCATTAGCACCACTATTAATTGCCGAAATTGACTGAACATACATTTTAAACTAAACTAGATTATAAAAATATAGTGTTAGGTGTAACTTCACAAAATGCCGATAAACCATTGTATGATTATAAATCATGAAAACAATGTAGGTACTTACTTAGATTTTCTTGTGTATAAGCTCCAGTCGGCGATTTTTATTGCAAGCTTTTCTTTCAATGGTTTTTAATATTCCTTCGACACTCCATTCCTTTTCCCCGCCAAAAAGCAAACATACGAAGCAACACACTTTGTTATGAATGTAACTTCCAGTTAACCAATTAAATTTACTGTACCAGGATGTTTGAAATGTCCGTTTTTGGTTCTTTTCCTGGAAACAATGGCAAGCTTAGGACTTGGTCTTTGGGCTTTTAAGTTCACAGTTTTTCTCATAAGATAGTCGAAAACTGAGTTTTTAATAAGTAATCCATTAAATCGATGGAATTGTCCATATTTCTAAATTCATAAATAAAACACGCACAAGGAAAACAATACACATTTTACTAAGAATTAACACTTGACTGCACTGTACGAATGCACGCACATAATTGTGGGTTACCAATTACTGAGGAATTAAATGTTTGTTACATTGCCTTGCCCTACTCTTGTCTCCAACCCCTGTTGTCCATTAATTGACCTAATAGTGGTCGAAACTATGAAGCCCGGGACTTAAGTACTTACAGCATTGTAAGTCGCCATTGGGATAGTCATCTCAATACAATTTGAGATCTCCTTGTGGTTTACCGGGAAAAATACGAATCAGCTGGAGAATTTAGTGTCGTGCCGGCATGTTGCCATGGTAGCTCAGTGGTTAGAGCAACCGGACGGAGACCGGGAGATCCGTGGTTCAAATCCCGGCTATGGCATTGAATTTTTCAGTCGCTTGATTCTACCTTTCCAGCCCTGTTGTCCTGTTTCCAGACCTTGGAGAGAGCAGGTACACAGAGACTAAACGCCCCATTAAACGTGTTAAGTCTTTACTGCTGCCTTTGTGCCCTTAATGCACAGCAAAATATAGGCATGTCTTCCTACAACGAGAAGTCGAATTTTAGTGGGAAAAACTATAAGTCCACTCTTGATGAGACTTGTACTCGCTCAGCCATCTGTCTCTACTCGACTTTACTGCCGCATCATGAGACTTCGAAGCTGCCTAAGTGCGCAGCACCACAATCTTGACAGCAATAGGGGTTGGGGCAAGCAGCGGTGAAGGCGATTGTATTAATTATTTTTTCATCACTTGTTTGAGGCTGTCTTTATGTATGTTTAAAAATTTACTTAGTTTCTTGGCAATTTATTTAGGTAGACTCAGTCTCAAAGTCTACCCTTACGCTACGCCACTGCTATTGCCTACATCCCATCGCAAAAAATTACTTCTGGTTGCAGACCCCGTGCGACTCCTACCACTCATCTCTCCCTACCGGGGAAATACTCATCTAACCTCTAATACAAGAGGAGTATGGATTGAAAGTAAAAAGCAATATAGAACTGTGGTTAGAGGGTCCAATAGGTATCGGCATTCATCTACATAAGGAGAGTTATGTTAATCCCAATCATTTATACTTATAATAAAACCGCTAATTTTCTATTTGGAGTGAATAGTTTGTTACCCTGAAGTAATATATTTTATTTGGAATGATTTTTATTAAGCCTTTTTACTAAAGAATAGTCGAACTTGGTGTATAACATACATTAAGCACCACCCTGGAGATAGGCCATATGGTACCTTAATTGTGGAGGTTATTGCTTTCTCTAACACGTACCTAGTACTACAGGAAGCATAGCATTCCATAAAAAATTTGTGTCGAAGTATTTTTAGAAAGACTCCATATCTCTCTCTCTCTCTCTCTCTCTGTGTGTGTGTGTGTGTGTGTGTGTGTGTGTGTGTGTGTGAACAGTATAACTCAAAAACGAAATGTCGTATAAATACCAAACGTTGTATTTAAGTTCTGTATTTCCAAAGATGCAAGACGAAGATTTAAGCGTGTGGCTACAGGGATGAGACCTAGAAGGCTAACAGTCCGCCACTTACCGATCTAATAGTTACCCACTAACAAATCCGTTGCGATATGGCCATATAGTTAAAGCGACGTAAAATAGAGTAATAATAAAATGCCCACCCCAAACTACCCTTTACATGGAACATTTTTTCATTATTTTTGATTTGCTCGAAAATGGCTCTAACATTTTGATTGAAGTACCAAATGTTTAATATATTTACATTCATTCATTCATTCATTCATTCATTATCTGTTTACCCTCCTCTTATGTAGGACTTACACCCCCCAGGACTTACAAGCGGGTGCCTGGGGTCAGAGGCCCGTCGAGGAGCAGACACTCATGGATCAGACAGAGCATCCAGGATGGGTGATCAGCCCGATGCCTGGTATGGGATGAAGGAAGTAGATGAAACGAAATGTTGGAGAAATGGATGAAAGGAAAGGTGATGATGGAGCAGTTGGTGGAATGAATGGCGGGGGAAACCGGAGAACCCGGAGAAAACCCGCCCAGACGCCGCTTCGTCCACCACAAATCCCATAATATATTTACATGCCTAATAAAATGTATACCTTGAAGTTTTTGCGAATAGCCTATGAAGTTCATTTCATTCGAAATTGATTGTCTATAAATTTTTTTAGTTCCATTTATACCCCGCCTTTAACTACATTGGGCTTATTCGCCAATTCCTTCGGAACTTATTGTCTAGGGCAATGGCGTTAACTCGTATTCGCTTGTCATTGGGTTTCTTGCACTTTGGATTTTTTAATCATTAGATCACACAACATTCATACTTCCAGACTCTGGGCAGGATAGGGGATAATCTTGGCTGGAGAAAACTTCCCACCCTAGCTAGGATCCCTCGAACAGCAGACAGATGCTCTACCGACTGAGTTATGGGGCCAGCCCCTATAATTTGTATGACTGTATAATGAGATAGTGAAAAAAATTTATTACATAAAAACGTAGATCTCTTTAAAACAAATTTTATTTTAAATAAAATGTGTGTGCTGTCAGCTGCTCGCAAGATATTCATTGTTATTCACTTGAATGTTTAAATACTTCTGTCATTTTTATTTCCTCTACCACTAATAATGGATAGAGAAGATATTGAATTCGATTTCAAGATTTCATCTGAAATGCATGGTTTGAGGCCTCCTAATTCCAAAAGAAGCATTTTTAAATAAAGATCCGCGCGCGCGTCTGTGAACAGCATAACTCAAAAATGAAAAGCCGGATTAATACCACACTTAGTATTTAAGTTCAGCATCTTCAAAGATGCGACACGAAGATTTTCAAGAACATCTCCATATCCCAAACTATCGTTTACGTGGAAAGGTTTTATTTTCTCAAAAATGGCTAACAATTTTGGTTAAAATACATATATTTAAGACATTTAAATGACACACAAAATGTATATTTTGAATTTTGTGGGAATAGCCTGTAAAGTCCACTTCATTCGGAAGGGATTTTGCATAATCCTGTGTAAATGGTAAGCATTAAGCGATAGACTAAAACATACTACACCCTCCAAAAAAGTAGACATCTTTAAAATAGACACATTTCAAATACTTTTTTGTGGCAGATATCCATTGTTAATGGTTCGAATTGTTCAGTCCTGTTGATATTCAGTCGTTTCTTAAGATTTCATGAAAAGTGTGCGGTCAGCGTATAGCATCCATTTCTTAAACATTTGACTATCGCTATTCCCTTTGTATCTGTGACGAAATGTGTAATGTAGCTACTTCTGCAAAGGTTTGTCTCGATTAAAATGAAGTAGATAGAAAAGCAAGCTTTCGTAACAATAGTTTTATACCCAGTAATAAACTATAGAGGGCAGAGAAAGTCATGTGAATGTAACACATCAGATTTTTAAACTGCTGTCACCATTCAGTTGTTTCTGTAATGTCATGGAAATAATATATAACAAAAACAGCATATCATTTCAAAAGCAGCATATAGCGACTCGCTTTTTAAAGATTGGGCTCTCAAATCAACAAGTGTGGGAAGGAGAGACTTAGGGAGACGGGAGAATATGAGTGAGAGAAGAATATCCCGTCAATGAAATCTGCTATCGGACCTGTGGAATGATGTTAGTTATCTGTAAAAACCATAATGTATTCTAATAACCTTAATCGTTTTTACTGCTTAAATAATGCTTTCCATTTGATTTTCCACCGAATTCTTAGATGCTCTGAAGAAGCAGAAATTCGCCGAGAGGAACTAACGATAAGCTTAATGTGAAAAACAAAGATTTGTACCTAGGGCAGTCAATGTATTTATAACATTTCTACATGCCAGATAGAACACGTCTGTTATTTTGGCAAGAGAATGTAAACTCAACACATACGAATTGCTTGTGTAAAATCGCAGACAATGCATTCTACACTGCATAAACGGAATTGAAGGCATCTGTTTAGTTGTACGTCTTTGATGTATTCTTAAACTTTAAACTATCAGTTTATAATCATAAACAAAAATCAACAAAAACTTTGGGTTGTTAGACAAGCTAAAATAAGATAGTGCAAAGCTATCGATTTATAATAGCTTTTAACTGTGTTTCTAGAAATTGATAATTAATTAATTTGAGTTTTATTTATGGACGCTCTTTAACTATTACGGTCCTTAGCGTTCCATTCTGTATTGGACGTGAAAGACTGGTAATTTTGCTCAGAGGCATGAGGGTTTGAGGTTCTTTTACGTGCCGTAAATCTACGACACGGGCCCACCGGCTTTACTTCCCTTCCGAAGGAAGCCATGGTAAGGATTTTTACGCCCGAAAAAATCTATCGCCCTCCGCCGGGTTTGAACCCGCGACCTCGGGAACTAGAGTAACCACTACATGGTAACCACTACACCAGGGAGGACGAAAATTGATACTTTTTTAAGACATTCTAGCGATATAATGCTTTTACTATCTGTAACCATGCACATTTTAATTCATAATGCAAAACAATTTAATGTTTGCATTCATATAACATTTCAGCCCAATATCACTTATTTTTATATATTCTAAAACCATTCTCAAGAACGCTTTAGTCCACCTCTGAGGTGTGCCGGTAGCGTGCCTCATCTGCAAGAGGTACCAAGTTCGAATCTGGTTAGGGTGAGTTACCCGGATAGTGTCCCCTACCCCCGAGGTTTCCCTTATACTGAAAAGATGAATATCGGGTGACTAAGCTATATGAACTCCGGGATCATCTGAGCATCTTTTCACCAATTTCATTCATCGTCCGTTTAAGGACGTTCAACTTTAATTTTGTTTTCATTACTTCGTGTTAATCGAAATAAACGTTTGCGGAAATTGTACATTTTGTTGTAGGTACAAGGGAATACAGCAAGCTGAAGTGACAGCCAAATATTTAAAAACCGGGTGGCTATATGCTAGCTTTGAAATTCCGCGTTTCTTTTTGCATGACTTTACGAGAAACGAAAGAATGGTGCCTTAGCACTCCAAGGAATAATAATAAAAAATGGAAAACTCAAATTAAGAGCAACTAATATCTGTAAAAAGACTAATGCCACAAAATTGAGCTTTGACGACATCTTGGTGCAGTAAGCTTTATTTCTTATGGTCTATAACTTGCTATACACAATTATAACTTCTGTCTATTTCTTATGGTGTATCAGTTACTATACAAAATTATAAAACATTCGTTCTGTATGAAAAGAACTTCATAGGCTATTCGCAGAAAATAAAAATATGCATTTTATTAGCCGTGCAAATATCTTGAGTAAATCAAAAGCATTGAAAAAAATGTAAAGGTTAATTTCGGTAGTGTCTTTTTTCTTGAAAATCTTCGCGTTCCATAATTGGAAACTGAACTTATGTTTGGTGTTGTTTGGGGATGTGGGTGTTTATATTAAATTTTTTAGTTAATGCTGTCATACACAAGCGCGCGCCTTTTTATAAAAACTCTTTTGGGGAGATATTCAGAGGACCCCCAAAGCATGTACACATTTCCGTAGAAACCTCGATATTGAATTCTTAGTGTGCTGCTTCTACTTACCATAGGTATGTAGATAAAAGTATAACATGCGCCCAATTAACGGCGTGTTGCAAAAAAAAATGCTCACAAATAATATTCGGTTATCGCAAATTTTAAAATAAAGTTGTTACCTAAGTTAGTAAAGAGATAACGTTTTGATCGAAATTATACCACCAATAAGATAATCTGATGTTGGACATGGGCCAACATACCTACTTTAAGAAAACATTCTCGTTTCTAACCGGAATGTGTTACTAGTTACCTAAAACTATTGGGTTAAGAATCAGGAAATAAGGTTCTGTATGAAGTTTAATGTGTAATGTGCGTTTTTACAGAAATGAACGTAGTCCAAATGTATATCCATAGCTTGAGATAAACCTCTGAACAAAGTGTAATAACGCTTTCTGTATTTGAGTATTTTTCTATAACAAGATCCAATCTTAGGACACGGTAGAAACGCACCCGTGTACGTCAAACCTTAATTTACATACAAGTACATTGCAACCTATTCTCCTTTATCGGCTACTATTTAAAACAGGGCTGAATATATCTGGTGTTAAACGACCTCGGCAAGTTTGTGTGGCTGCCAATCCATGCATTGAACAGCTTGATAGATAAAGCAAGGCTGATGGGGAGGTCTGTTTGTTCAACTTCCAGAGTGGGTTTTCTCATAGAAGATAAGCAAAAGGTTACTCGTGATTATACGTTTGAGTGCAAGTCTGTTTTGCTTCCCACTTCTATCTCTTCCCATTCTGTAGTAATCGGCACAGAACACCAAAGTATTCGGCAAACAGCAAACTGATGCAGTTGCAGTGAACGATCTAAAACCGCAACAGCCTCTACATCGAAAGCGTTTTCGTCAAGCAACTGCCTAAATGATGATTGTTCTTTCACACAAGCCATGTGTAGGACAAGGTTGGAAAGATAGGACTGGCCTAATAGTTGGTTAAACTATGAAACCCGGGACTTAAAGTACTTAACGACATTGTAAGTCGCCATTGGGGTATGTCATCTCAAAATTAATTTAAGATCTCCTTGTGGTTTACCGGGGAAAATGTGAGTCAGTTGGTTGATTTAAGTAACGGCATCGCCAGGGTAGCTCAGTTGTTTACAGCAACCGGACAGAGCAGGAAGATACCTACGTGGTTTAAATCCCGGCTATGGTATTGAATTTTTCAGTCAGATTCTACCTTTACAACTGCCTAAATGTTTAAGAATCGGCCTCTGTCCTACGGGAATACCTCCTACATTCTTTAGTATTTACTATCCTGGGGAGGGGGGGGGAGCAAAGGTGGCTCCAGAAATAGCTGTTCCAACATCCATATATGTAGGCCTAAATCTCGGAGAAGAGTTTCTTTGAACTTCAGAGTATAAAAACAAAAAAACTAAATGTAATGCTTTCACGGAAAATTGCAAATGTCCAGTCAAGTATCACTAAATGTGCGAAGGGGCTAAATTTTATATATGAAGATAAAATGTGTGTGAGCGTGCGCGCGTGATGTATGTTTGGGACAATCTTGGAAAGCACTTCAACGATTTTTATACATCTTTCGCATTGAAAACCACCGTTCTTCCGCTCGGACATAGGCTATAAAGTTATTAAATATCTCTAAAGAATTTTAAAACTGAAGGTTTTAGATAAGTTTTCATATTCATGTTACCCAATTTCAATTCCGTTTGTTGAATACGAATATGGGGATATTTTGGCCCTTTATTACGAACCTGACAGATTTAATGACTTCCAGCTCAAAGGGGCAAATGGGGAGACTTAAAATAGTTTAAAATTGTGTTATTAGAGGAGTTGCATATCGTATTCATATCAACAAATTTCCCACTGAATTTGCTGAACTTTATCAAGGAGTACTTTTGGTATGATTTTGATAAAACTTGTTACACTTGGGTTTTAAAATCTGGAAACCGATAAGCTACCCTACAAATTCCAAAAACTTCAGCCTCCTTATTTTCAAATTCAACATAAAAATAAAAATGTTTGACATAACTAGACAAAAATTTATACTTGCATATTAAAGGACTCAACGAAAATTATAGGTTATCTAATGACTCCCAAAAGTTATCCCTGTCATATTTCCAACCCTTGTTGTGGACATCTGCACTGTTTTCCTAACCCATCTGATCAAAATATTTTAAAAAATCGCATGTTACCTTAAAATTTCCAAGAACTGCCCAGCACTTATTTTCTGCCATCGTACCTCAAAATGTTTACTCCTCGTTTTCAACTCTTTGTAGACGAAACTGTACTGAATTAGGACACAAATTCATTATGTACTATGCCACTTGGGACATAGTACTTGACGTAAATTATAGCATACCTTACAACTTCAAAAAGCTACCCCTTCTCGTATTTTCAACCCGTATGTGCAAATGTGCACCATTTGACCAATATTTGGACACTTGTATTTTTGGCACGAGTGAAAATTATATTGAATATGCTATTCACGACCTTCAAAAGCCACGCCTATCCTATGTTCAACCCTTTACTTACAGAATACCAGGTAAGTCTTGAATACGTTTGCCCAAGCAGTTTAGAACTAGTTCTGACTACAGTGTGTGGTGCTAAAGGTATACATTATGGAGGGCCCCCAGAAACCGGGATACAGCACGGCAAGTAGGTCGCAGCGGCCGTTTTGGGGGGGCTACTAACGCGACCCCTGGGAGGGAGGAATGGGCGAGGGGAGAGTCCCGAACGGCGACCAGATCCGGGTGACGACGGGCGCAAACATGCACGGAGTCCCTAACGTTTCCACGAGCCCCTAACTCCCGGCGGTCCTTCCTTGGTGGGGCCCATTTCGGAGGCGGGTCCCGACTGGGTAGTCCCGACCACTCTGCAAAGCGCACATCCACCGCCCAGCCGCAACTCGCCGAAAACTGGTGCTATAACCCTAAAACAGGTGACAATGGAGATGATGGGTACAGGAAATGGGGGACCGAAAATCGTGGTAGAAGAAGAACCAACCCAGCATTCACCTGCCGATCCACGAAAAACTCATGTGTCAGAGTGGGCGGTCGCCGGGGATCGAACCCGGGCCTCCCGAATCCGAGTCGCACACGTTACCGCGGCGTCACCTCGCTCAGTGAGTGCTTTAGATGCACACGGAAGATTTGCAGCGGATTTTCAACGCTCTCTGGCATTCCCTGTTATTTTTATAACAAAAGTATGCGGTGTAGCGTGAAATGGATTTCGGGAAACTTTCATGACTATGGCATAACATTCTCAACGATAATTGCAATTTTTACGCAACTCAAGGAAGTGTAGTACCTGCTTTAAAGGTCTTATTATATGCCCAGCATTGTGACAAATTAGCGAGGAGCCGTTGTTCGTGTTGATGTATGCAGATGGATTCTCAGATCTCGCTCAAGAGTAAACAACGGGCATGTGTGTATCTCTCCGCTTGCCTGTGTGCAAAGTCGAAAATCTGACATGCCGACTTATCGCTTTCTGTTGCGGTCTATGATAAAGCAGTTCCGGAAACGGATGTGAGGCTCACGTCTTTTCATATTACCGGTTCCGCTTTTGCTGATAATTCAATATAGGCAGAAAGTGCTAATGGAGAAAATAGTGTGCCGAACGTTCTGATGCGTTATAATCACATGGCTTTCTCTAAGCATTCTTCTAACAAAAGCTGATTCTTCTATTTGCTACATTTAATCGAGATAAGCGTCTGCAAAAAATATTTTCGTCACACATTTCATTGTAAATACAAGGGAGCTACAGGACTCTAAACCATAGTCCTTTAAAGCCTTTCACTATGGCTTTGAAATTGCACTCTTTGCATGACCACGAGAAAGAAACTAATGGCACTTAACGCTTCAAAAAAGTATAAAGCATTTGAAAATTCAAACCAATAACGAATATCTCGGAAATGGTAATGGCACAAAAAGCTTTGGCATAAATTGGTTTCTTAACGACATCTACATTTCTTTATAGCAAGTTTTTGTCTATCTCTAATGATTTCCCAGTTATACAAGAGGACTTTACAGGCTATTCGCAGAAAATTCTAGATATGCATTCTTTTAGTCATGCTAATATCTTAAACATATAGAGGGTATTTTAATAAACCTATTTGGGGACATTTCCTTGTAAAGGGTAGTATGGGGTGGGGGAATTTTCTTGAAATAATCACGTCACATCCTTGGAAGATGCTGAGTTTAAATACCAAGTTTAGTATTTATCCGACATTTCGTTTTTGAGTGATGCTCTCTCTCTCTCACTCACACACACACACACACACACACACACGCGCGCGCGCGCGCGCATGCTTTTATAGATTCAGGTGGCCACAAAACACGTAGGTATTTACGGTGAAATATAGACATCGAATTTTTGGGTGGTAAAGAAAACCCTCCCCCCCCAAAAAAAAACCTATGCGCGCGCGTGTGAACTCAAAAACGAAAATTCCGATAAGCTTTCACGCGCAATATTTGATGAATTTCTCCCAATCCCAAATTGCCCTTCTAATGGAATGATTTTGTTATTTCTTTTATTTTCTATAAAATTAGCTTTGACGAATTTTTATTATACTATCATATGTTTGAGTATTACAAGCAAGGTGCCGCCGCGGCAACGTGTGCGACTCGCATTCCGGAGGACCCGAGTTTAGACCCCGGGCCGACCAACGTAACCGAAGATTCTTTTTCGCGATTTTCCTCGGTTGCTAGGCGAATGGGTTGGATAGTTTGATCCCGACAATTTTCTTATCATTCCTTTCCTCACTACATTTTAGTGATGGGACGATACTCGATACGATACTGATTTTTGAGCAGCGATACTCGATACCCGCTTTATAAAAAACTGTTAATGCGATAGTTTGTTCACTGAATTACGTCCTTAGTAGTTTTCTGTGTATAAACGCATGTAAACAATTTTTATTGTATGCTAATTCCGAAATTGTCCCTGTTTGACAGTCTATAATTGGCATTTTTTTATCTTTATAATGCCATGGGTTAGATATCCCCTATTGTTAATAAAGGCTAATAATAATATAATAATAACAATTCTTTGCTTCCCTTTTTATATAACTATGTTTTGTGCTGAAAACCTTTTTAAAGATTTTCTATCCACAGAAAAACCAATACTAGAAATTCTTCTTTATTCCGCAATCTTAAAAATATAAAAAAGTATTTCTTTTACATGAAACTAAAAAAACTAAAAACAACAAATATTTCATACGCTGTATTATTTCATGTCTGAAGTTCTGATTTGTTTCTCCTGGGTTCAAAGATTTTGGTCCCCGAAGTAGGTAAATGTAATGGCTGAGAGTAAAGAACCTAGCCAGCTTTGCACGTTTCCATTTAGACACATGAGAGTATGATATGCTACATTCATTCAGTCACAGGAAACGCAGTCAACGTCTATAAAGAACTATAGTCCAGCAACTCTTTGAGGACTCGTGCGAGACAATAACGTGAAGTCTCAACTCCTTTCATTCCTTATCTTGCATAAAGTTAAACGCAACAACTTTCAAATGCAAAACTTACAAATTTAAAAGTATCGAAAAAGTATTGAAGGTTTATCTCAAAGTATTAGACATACTTCGATACCAAAGAGTATCGGGATATCGACTATCTCATCCCTACTACATTTTACTTCCTTCTTCTTCATCGCTATATCAGACTTTGGGCTGATCTCCCATTCTGGATATTCTACGATCCAGAGTTTGCTTGTTTCTCGACACGCTACTGACCCAAGGCATTGGCTTGCAAGTCCTTGGGGTGTAAGTCCTACAAAGAGGAGGGTAATTGTTGTTGAAGTTTGAGTTATTGCTATGAAAAATGAAACACAAGCCTATAGCCTACAATGTGTTTATTCTGATTGAATTTTGCTGAAACTATAAGACGTAGACAAAAACATGCTACAGAAAAAAATAGATCCCATTGAAATATACCATTTCACTAATATACTTACACCGTCGCTGTCGAATGTTTGAATTTCCAAGACTTGAGTTCCAGCTCGGCTCTGTTGTAAACATAAGGAGGACGATCGTTTTTTTTTTTTTTTTTTTTTTTGCCTAAGTCCTGGCTATTCTATTCTTTCGCAGAGCTAGTTACCACAACTTACTACAGTGACTCCAAAAAGTAATCGTCTCCATTTAAAAATTTTAGCAGTCAAATTAAGGAGAAAAATAGTCATTGTAATATGCAGAAGGAACAAATGATATTACGCCTTACATGTTCTGACGTATTCCAGCTTTATATTAAATTGCACCTATGCTTCTAATTTTTCATACGTGATGATTACATACTTATCTTATGTGCATTTAGTAGAGCTCTTTTATACGTCTGACAAATCTAACAGACGTAATATGGTGCTCGGAGAAATAAATTTATAAACTCGTAAAAACTAAGACGTAGTGAGGAAGCTGTGTAAAAACCTTGATAAATTTCTGACCTTCACATTTTTTCCTCCTTCAGATCAAAACTCGTTTTCACCTCAACTTCAGGTATTATACCAGCAATTTTGCATTTATAATGTATTTGTAATTGCCACACATAGAAAAAGTTGAAAAATTGGTGCAATTTAAAAAAGTGGAATAAATATAAAGTCGACTGTGATGGAGACATGAAGTACATTAACTAATTTAGTGCTCGCAAAAACGGGCTAACCATCAAAAGAATTCTTATGTATTACATTCACATGACTTTCTCTACCCGCTATCATTTGTTAGTGTGTATGCAAATTATTCTTAATAAAGTTTATTTCTCTATTTACTTCATTTTAATCGAACTAAACCTGTACATAAATAGCTACATTGCACATTTCGTTATAGATACAAAGAGAACAGCGATAGTCAAATGTTTAAGAACAGGACGCTGGCCTTAAAATTCCATACTGCTTCCATGTAATCGCGAGAAACAACTGAAAATCGATGGGACTTAAAAAGAATGGCAAGTATTGAACAAATCGAACCATTAAAAACAGAGTTCTCAGAAATGGCTGATGCTACAAAAAAGTTATTTAAAATTGTGTGTTTTAGAGAGATCTACAATTTTTGTATGATACGTTTTCTTCTATCGCTTAATGTTTACAAGTTATACAAGATTATACAAACCTCCTTCCGAATGAAGAGGACTTCACAGGCTATTCCCAGAAAATTCAATATATACCTACATTTTGTTTGTTATGCAAATATCTTTAATATATTATATTTTAATCAAAATTGTTAGAGCAGTCTTTTATAAAATCAAAAATTTTCGAAAATGTTCCATATAAAGGGTAGTTTAGGGTGGGGGATTTTCTTGAAAATCTTCGTGTCGAATCTCTGGAAGGTACTAAATCTAAATACTAAGTTTGGTATTTATCAGACTTTTCCTTTGAGTTATGCTGTTCACAGATACACGGATAATTTTCTAAAAATGCTTTTTTGTTTATTCAGGGGCCTCAAAACAAACTTTTCTGGTGAAATCTCGGTATCGAATTTTTGGGTGGAATGCAATACCTTCTCTACCTACCTTGTATGTGTTAGAGAAAGTAAACATTTATATACCTCGATCTATTGCAGCAACTGCAATACATTCTCTCTTGAGGTCGGCAAACCTTAAGGAAGTCTATGTGATAAAATACAAAGCTTGTAATTTTATGACAGTTTATTGAAAAGAAAACACAATTTTGTTTTTGTTATAGCAAAATTAGGCTTACTTGACACTAGACAGGAGGCCGCGTAGATGACGCAACTGTATATAATGGCTGTATTAGGTTGATATTTCTTGGCTCTAATAATAAGACGGTTAGCCCGTTTTTGCGAGCAACCATTCTGTTCTTTGGTAGTTGTGAGTGCCCCATAACTCTTTACTTTCTCTTCTCCAGAGTAACTAAGGGAAGTACTGCATTCCACCCAAAAATTCGTTACCGAGATTTCACCGGAAACGCATGTTTTGAGGCGCCATCCAAACAAAGCATTTTTGGAAACGTGTGTGTGTGTGTGTGTGTGTGTGTGTGTGTTGAACAGTATAGCTCAAAAACGAAAAGTCGGTTAAATATCAAACTTAGTATTTGGGTTCAGCATCTTCTAAAGATGCGACACACAGATTTTCAACAAAATTCCCCCCACCCCAAACTAGCCTTTACATGGAACATTCTTAGAAATTTTTGATTTTCCAAAAAAGTCTCCGATTTTGATTAAAATACCATGTATTAAAGATATTCAATTTTCGGGGAATAGCATATGAAGTTCTCTTCATTCGGAGGAAATTTTGTATAATCTTGTATAACTGGTAAACGTTAAGCGATAAACGAATACGCACTACACACAAAAAATGTAGATCTCTTTAAAAAACACAATTTATTTCAAATAAGTTTTTTGTGTGATATAAGCCATACCTGAGATATCCGTTATTAAAGGTTCGAATTGTGCATTTCTTGTACATTCTGTCCTTTCAACAATCAGTTGTTTCTCGCGATTGCATGGAAACAGTACTGAATTTTAAGACCAGCATTAGCGTCCAGTTATCAATCATTTGATTGTCAGTTCCCTTTGTATCTATAACGAAATGTGTGATGTAGCTATTTCTGCAAATGTTTATTTGGATTAAAATGTAGTAGATCGAAAAATAAGCTTGAGTAATAATAAGTTTTACCCACTAATAAACGATAGAGGGTAGAGAAAGTTATGTGAATGTATCATAAGATTTGTGTAATTCCTTTGCTATGTCACCTAAAAGTCTCAGATATATAAACAACTCACTGAAAATGCCAAATGATATCGAAAACATGAAAGCAGTCTATTTTAACTGGTCCACGTGGACAGAGCTATTGAATGGCTTCTGATGAATGTTCAAAGAATACCTTACCTTTAATGGACTCTTGTTCTTGGCTTCTGGTTGAGCTCAGAAATTACGCAGCGTGTTTGCCTCATTAGTGATTCATTAGCAAGGCGGAGGGAAACACACATTCGTGCCGAGAATTTCTAACGTGCTATTATTATGTATACATTTCCTGTGTAGGCTTGGTATGCACGTTATAATTTGCTGATATGAAGCATTCTCTCTGAAGCATGAGGTCTGAAGGCTGTAGGGTTTTTAGTTGGATTAGTTTTAAATGTTTAAATTATTTTAGTCCAAATTGCAATTGATGCATTAACCGTAGGGTTGAATGTCATAAAAAGCTCGGAAGTTGAGGAAAAATCCTTTTATTTTCGAGTGTCGAAGACCCAGACCCAACATAATATATGTTCATTTTGGGTCACTGTAGACTAGAAAATGGTGGGTTTTACTTACCTTTTCTCGCCTTCTTCGGCTTTTTATCCTTGTTAAAGTTTTTTTCTTTTTGTAGCTTCGCCTTTTTCGACTACATTTTTAAGGCTTTTTCTCAATTGGAATATACAACAATGACTTATATAGATTAACACAACAATCTAAAAAATATGACTGAAAGAAGCAGCGTTTTAATCAAAGATTTTCGCACCGAATGTTTCATATCAGCAGAATTTTGTATTCTTTAGGCAAAAAATTTAACTCTTTCAAGGAATAACATTTGGGTGTTATAATAAATTAAGTGCATTAATCTCTCACTGCAAATGTATATCAAGAGACCATAAATAATACAATTTGGAGCAAAATTTCACACATTCCCTTTTAGCTATGGCTGATGTAAAGATGCCTGGTGTCAGCCATTATATTCATCATTTAAATATGTAGATAAATAAAACTAAAATTATCAGTATTAATTAATGTGTATCAATCTAAGTCCTTTTCCAGTTATTAGGTCCTTTTGGGATATTTTGAGGTATTTTTATAGTTTTTTAGGAATTCATAGGTCTTGAACTTCCGAGTCCCAGTCATAACTGTTGGTGATGTCCTATCAGCACGAAAAAGAACCGTGCCGCTTAACCCCTTCAAGGATACCCAATGAGGTGAGGTGTTAAAAGTCGTCCTCTTGGAAAAGGCGTAAAAATAAAATTAAAAAATATATATAGTTGGTGGGCCCTCCCCGTCCTTTGTTGAAGGCAGAACATGTATTTTACCGGGATTCGATCCTGCGATCCTTGGTTTTTATAGGTTAGCTACTCCTATCATGCCTTAGACCTTATGGCACAAATCCCGAAGTCGAAGCCAAGTAGCTTTAAGCTATGCAGCAGTTCGGCAGTTGGTTAAATTGTTTATTTAAGAGAGTTGCACAGGATGTCATATCACGTCCATAACCCTTGAGGGGTTAAAAGCTAGTACGCATGTGCAGTAAAAGCGTATGTATAGACAGAGTTAAATCTGACGTATGTATAGATATGTATACAGACGGATAGACACCAAAGTTTGGTCCATTCTGTATTTTGCTGATAATGCATTTAGAAATTCATGGCGTTTTAACTGGCCAGAAAATAACACTTTAAGATAAAGTTTGTAATGAAGCAAAGGACCAACATCTCATTAAAAAATTACTTATGAAACTGCCAAAAAAGTTGCCCTTTCTGACGAGTGAGATGCTTACGACGCTTGTTGGCGAGGATTGTATTTCGATACGTCGTAAAGAAACCACACGCTTTAATAGCTTTGTAAAATATTTTGTTTCGCACCATGTGAAAATGTCGTTTTCATTTGCCGTTGGGTTTGAAGCAGCAGCATGGTATCGATTTTCGATTACGAATATTTTGATATATTCTAGTTCAGCCTCACGTTTTGTAGTAATTGCTAAAACAGTGTCTCTCTGTTATTGCTAATTTTGAAACCGTGACCTTCATAGTATGTTATTCTCAAATATAAGCATTTTTGAGAAAATATTATTTCTATAGTTATAAGGGCCATGGGAATTGCATTAGCTTACAAAGGAGATCTCAGCTGGGAAACTTTGAAAATCGTTGGAGAAGGCGTAAGAATAAAGTGGTATAAACAACAAATTTAGTACGTAAGACATACAAATTTCTGAGGAATTGTAAGGGATTTTAAATATATTTATTTGAAAAAAAATTAGGAATGGTTCAAACGTTTGTCATGACGCAAAGTTTATACTTAAACTTCTGTCAAATTGGTTATTAAAACATTTACTATTCCTGTGAAGATAGACACGAAGGGGAGAGGGAATCTTACTACAGCAAAAAGTACATCACGTTAAATAACTATATTATGTACCAAATACATTATGTAGTATTAGCCATTTCTGAAATATTCCCAGTAGCGCTTCAGAATTTCCCAAATCGAAGTAATATGCTGAAAAGTGCGTTTCTTTTGTTTGTCTTGAGCTGATGGCTGACAAAAACATCTCAAGTGGATTGGATTAACTTGAACTAAGTAGAAATGCAAGCTTGTATGGAATAATCTGTTGAAACCTAATAAAATGTTAATAAGTAGAGGAAATCGTTACACGCCATATTTTTTTAGTGCACAGAAAAGCGTTCTCAGGTTTTTGGCAGCGCTTTGATGACTCAGTGCTGTACACGTATTAATAAAACTCTCAAAACACCACATTACTGACACGCATGAAATGCTATATTTACATATAACGTCATAAAAGAAGCAAAGCGAATAAAACTCTGCTACTCGAGCGGTGCGTTTGCATTTTGGGATGTTCACATTTGTTGAGCTTTGTGAAATCTACGTCTCGTGCATACATCGTCCACCCCTATTTCGTGCCCCCCGTGATGCGCAAGGATCGATTTTCTCTTTGGCATGTTGTCTTGGTTATTTTCGTAACATAGTGCAGGCCAAAGATGACAGCTCTTTTATCACTTCGAAAGTAACATATTGGCTTTTATATTCAGTGTCAGTCGCGAAGCAGATGTCTCTTGGACTTCCGACAGAAGAATACTGTATCTTGTTGAACGTTTGTATACAGAAGGATGCCAGCCTTAGCAGTCAGCATTTCAGTACATTAGAATACATATATTTAAAAGTGATGAAACAAAACAGAACCGAAAAGCGGATTGTCTGTAGATTTTTTTCTGATCTGAAATTAATCAAACATTTAATTGCATTGTAACAACTTACAAAGAAACACTTCCTGCAAAATTATATTGTCAAAATTATAGTTTTGAAGGCTATTTAGTGAACGCGGATCTATGGTACCAGTCCTTGTTCAGTCTTTAATCATTAATACAGGCGCGAATCTTCTTCTCTTCACTGAAAAATTTTCCACTACCACCACTATCATCACGGCTGACGGACCAACATAGGTGCTGAAGCAGGGACTTTTGAACGGAAATTCGCGGTTCGAATCCCGCTAGGGTCGTTCTCCCTGACTGGATTATTTCCTACCCAGCAAATGCCGGGAGATACTCCAAAATTAGGCCTGGAACGTTTTGTCCCTAAATTTCTTTTCCTAATTATCATTTAATTTTACTATCATCAGCGTACATCGCCTGTGGTGTTGTATGCTGTAAGGACGGGCGTTAAACACTTCTCAGAAAATAATACCACGGCTGTTACTAATGCTGATAATGATTGTAAGTCTTAATATGTGCTAAAAAGGATTCATATGGTACGTGGAGCAAACTCCCCCCCCAAAAAAAAAACACTTTTGGAAAAACGTATGTGCGTGTGCATTTTTAACAGTATCGCTCAAGAACTAAAAATCCTATAAATGCCAATCTTCATATTTAAATCCAGAATCTTTCAAGGATGTAATGTGAAGATTTTCAAGAAATCTACTCTCACCAAGCAATAAATGTCCTTAGTTTTTGTTTTCTTAAAAGCAGCTGTAACGATTTTGGTTAAAACATCATTGTTTGAGATGTTCACATAAATAAAATGTGCATCTTGAATTTTCTCGGAATTGCTTGTGAAGCCCTCTTGCATTCCTATTTAATTTTATGTAATTTTGAAGCCGTAAGGGATAAACTACTACAGGAAAAATGGAGAGCTAATTGAAATATACAACCTATGTCAAATAACTTTCGAAATATTTTTGTTTGTTTGTTTAAGTTTTCCTGGACTGAAGTTTAAATTGGTAGCCATATATGAAGGCTTGAACCTGTGCAATTCTCATTTTTCTCTTCACATGAGCACTGTCAAAACCGACTTGAAAAAGCTGATTGTTTCTACACGTCGCATTTAACCATGGAGGAACGAATGCTACAAAGTTCTTAAAACTAATTATTTTTGTTTCCAAGTAAACTTTTTCATAGAGATTAAAGTAAAGTGGTTGAAAGAATCCCGTTGATATGAATGGTATGTTATAGTTGGAGTACCTGGTGAAGTAATGGATTGAAAAGTTCTGAAAGTCCGCCACATGAGACCTTTTATTTTATTTTCTTTATTTATTTCTGGAATGTGACAACCCCAACAATAGGTATACAATCTCAATAGCTGCTATTTCCTAGCCTGCCATTTTTAATCCGAGGTGTTGAACAACAGACAAGTTAAAGCTGAATTGTTTTCGCACATGGAAGACTTGTGATGAAACTCTACCCAAGGTTGTAGCATCATTATATTTACTTGTTTATTTTCCCTTCAGGAGCAAACTAAAATCGGATACTTGCGTTTTATTACAGCACCTGTTGTAATAAACCCCCTGCACGTTAGGCTAACCTTTACACTTAGTGCGATGCAGGAGGAGCCACACTCAGGTCCTTAGCAATAAACATAAACACTACGTACTCGCTATACATATATCAGACTGGGTGGGCTGCAAAAATGTGTTGATTTATTCTTTAAAACCTATTTGTTTTATACGTGCGATTAGCGTGTACGAATTGCGTATACAAAGCCGTTGGTCAGATAAAGCGCGCTAATTTATATGCAAAAAGTCTGACAAACTGCTAACGATTCGCTAACTACGGTTACGCCCTGCCATATTGCACCATCCGAATAATTTAGTAATTGTTAAACGGGCAGCATTTAGACAGCTTTAAGATGCCTTGAATGCGGATTTTCGGAACAGCAACCCAGGAATCTTTTGCTGAGTCGGTAGTTCTCACACCATCCGGTTAACGTTTACGTCACGGCTGATGTCATCCACCTTCTCCTTGTAGACAAAAACCTTGGCCTACCATGCTCTGGTGAACTGCTGAAGGAAGTTACGGAGCTCAAGGGAAAACTCTAGCACACATTCACGTGCTCTGATCTTTAGACCTCAACACAGAATCTATGAACTCAAGCTTTTGTTACTTTTGGGGAGGGATTAAGCAAGAATATTTTGTTTGAAGCGAAACCGCATTTGGCTTAGTTTAAGGAAAGAGGAGAAAAGAGGATGACCAGATACATCTGCGCGCTGTTTATGCAGTTATCTAATGCAATCGATATCCGATGTTTTCAGTAATACCTAAATACGACTTCTTAAAACCTAGTATTATGACAGCTTTCTTTTGAAGCAAACAAATGCTTTTTTATTTATTTATGGACGCTCTTTAACTACTATGGTCCTTAACGATCCATTCTATATTGGGTGAAAGATCGGAACATTTTACTCAGAGGTCTCTTTATCAGGCTTGAAGTTTTACATGCCGTAAATTTATGACGGAACCACCGGCTTTACTTCCCTTCCGAAGGAAGCCATGCTAAGGATTTTTTACGCCCGAAAAAATCCATCGCCCTCCTCCGGATTTGAACCCGCGACCTCGGGAACTAGAGACTAGAATGGTATCCCTAGACCACGGAGGACGACTAAATGCTTAATGTAAACCATCCTTGGCCGTCCTCCCGTATTTTAGGATTCAGTGAAAGTCATATGAGCGTGAAGTATTAGCATATCTATGCGGGTTTCACCTAGTTAATATTTAGCACTCCATCCACGATTCATTACATTTGAGCTTGGAGTATTCCGTCATACATATAAGTTCGAATTTGCGGTTGTGTGGTAAAAATGTCGAAAAGAAAACATTTGTTTTAATAAAGGTTTAGAAAAAAAAGTGCTTCCATCTGTATGAATATTACAAAGAAAACGCGCGCGCGTGTGGAGGGGGTTAATCTCAAAAACCACTCAGTCAATTTTGATAATTCTTTTACCATTGAAAATGCCCAAGTATTTCTGACGGACATGGTCTTTAAAACACCTAATTTTGTTTTATAAACTTCTAAATCCTTTTTAATAAAAAGGATTTACAAAACCCTTGTACTTGAATACGCACACATTAGAGCTGTAAAAGAACATGCCTGCGAAAAAGGCTTTGACTTTTAGCTGAGAAAACCATGGATTAGAAAATAGTTTTACTCCACAGAACATGCATATAAAATAAGACAAATGCCACGGATATTTCATTTCAAGCTATTATAATATGGTCACGATTTAGCAACTTAGACACAGCAAAACAAGAGAGAAACGAATTCTCTTATAACGATACAATACCAATGGTAACATATTTTAATAACTTCAAAAAAGAAAGTTTTGCTTTATTTCCTTTTTATGTTATAATAAAAATCGTTATCAGGGTATGTTAAATACTTGTATAAAATGAGAAAACTGTGTGCAGCTAACACTAAAAATTAATCAACCGATATTTTATAATTAACAACTCAAAACATTATTTTTCTCAAAGGTCGCGGTCTAAGCGTCTTTTCCAAAGCGGTTTACTTGGCCTGGGAGTGGGGAATCT
The DNA here is from genome assembly GCA_030765065.1 of Deroplatys truncata. Classification (NCBI taxonomy): domain Eukaryota; kingdom Metazoa; phylum Arthropoda; class Insecta; order Mantodea; family Mantidae; genus Deroplatys; species Deroplatys truncata. The sequence goes on along the minus strand of CM060986.1, from coordinate 91,800,494 downwards.
TCATATTGTTAGCTTCATCTATTTCGTTCTATTGTTAGGGATCTATGTATTATGTGAAAACTATGCTGCTTTTATGTTGTTAAATAATAATAATAATAATAATAATAATAATAATAATAATAATAATAATAATTAAAAAAAAAAGAATGTACAGACGTTTAAAACGTCACCTATTGTGACATCTAAAAAAAACTACTCGATTATTCCCACCGATAATTGTTGCAGTGCCCAAAATCGACCGCGATTCATTGTCTGGCGGTTAATGTGTTACATCTGCTAAGTTTGCAGCTGTTTTCATGCGTATGGTGACTTAAGTACCTATTTGCCCTTCTGAGGATAACATTTTTTTATCTCTGCGATGGTGGACAGAAGATTAGCAAATCGATACCTTCTCTGTTCTCCGAAACTGTCAGAGACGCTTGCCGTGTAAGCTGGATTTACGTTGAAGACATTTCGCATGTTTTGATGCATCATATAACACATTCAGCCACATAATTTTGATCTGGCTCATAAGAATTCATCAGCAGGCTATAGGACGAAATCCCATGTGTATAAACAACCGAATATCACAGGAGATTTTTCTGCAGTATTTAATGTCGCCTTAACTGCTTGATAGTATTGCGACAATATCGCGACATTTATATACATGTCTCCACATGCAGGTTCTAGACAAATGAGCATAGTTGCCTCCCTGTGCCATTATTTATTGACCTTCGGTTTAATCATAGATGCACTTTTGAAATCGTAAAATTGCTGGACTGTGCGGTTGTGGAATACGTAGCTAGTGTCGTGACGGACAGATGGCCTCATTTGCATCGCGTTTTTACACAGTGTCTTATTTCTATTTATTTTAATCTTGAGATGTAACTTTGATTCGTAGTAAGATATCCAATACAATAGTATCTCAAAGAACCCAGAAAAAATCCCAGTCAAATTGTCTGGTGCACAGGATTTCAACCCGCAACCTCCTGAAGCGAGCCGCAGACCCTATCGTTTAAGCCACTCGTTACTTACGAATGCTATCAGTGCATTTGGAAAATTTTTGAAATGCCCTTTGTAGACTCCACATCAGATAAGTCATGGTTCAGCAACTTTTAAAAATCCAACACTCATGGCAGTCAGTGGCTTTTGCATGTTATTGAACTCCATCTGAGACCATTTTCCGTAATCCATTTAGACAAGTTTGCACTGAATCAGAGAAAGATGCTGTCGGATATTGCATCAAATGCTTGAATGCAAACGCAGATCACGCTCAGATCGTGTCTAAAAATGCATATTCATCCATGCCCAAATGCAAAACTGACTGCCTCTGTGGTTGAATGGTCAGCGTTCTAGCTTCTCAATCTCGAGTTCTATTCCCGGGAGCTATCGCTATACTTTTAACAGACCGAAATTTAAATACGTGTTTTTTTGATCCTGTACCTCAAATAATACCCTTAAATTGATTAATTTTATTTTTTTCTCAATCATACTAATCTTATTCAATGTAATAAATTTTTACATACTTCCCTACAAAACTAAAATTTTAACTTTAAATAAAACTTGATTAAAAACTGTAATTTGAAAATGATAACCAACTTATTTTCAGTGTTCGACCCTTCATCAAATTTTATGGGGCAGGGGAATTTGGTTTAATTAGAATCACTTCCTACCCTCCACAGAGTCTGAACGTTTGAACGTGTCTCTTTCCAACTGAAAATGAATAACTTAAAAATTAAATACCTACAGTCAAGAAGTTAGTAAGTTGTTGCTGAAGACAAAGTCCCTGATATTATCATAGAAGTTAAAGGGGCCTAAAGCAGTTCCCTACTGCATAACACTCATCACACTGCTATGAGTAACTGAATTAAGGATGTATTAATAGCCTACATGCTGCAACTATTTGAACTGTACTCCTAATTAAATTTGGCAAAAGAGAGCAGAATCCGAATATAGTTCAGTACACATCAAAATTTACCCTTTGTGGGTTGTACTTAGTATGAAAACTTGACTCAAATCGATTTCAGTATTAGGTATATGTGTTTTAGCTTCCATCTTATGACCTGCATGCGCAAAAACGTGGTATTTATGGAATTGGTGGGAAATGCAAATAGTCCCATGAGAAAATGCTTTTATGTTAATTAGACGGTTAAGTCAATTTTATGAATACACACGATGTTGTGTGGCTGATTGCTTGCACTGGTATGAAACAGCAGGCAAAATGAACGGTAATCAAAGGAAGAGCATCCAGAATCAGACTTTACCTTCTGCTTCACTCATTGCATCTCAATTTGTACTTGAATGAGAGGCTCAGCTACAGACTTGGTTTCATTACTTGAAAACGAATACTTTTTTGAGTGTTATGTGTTTAAAATGGAAAACAAAGCAAGCTAGTCTTGGCTTGGAATGTATATAAAAAGTACAGTCCCAGCCAACAGGTTAACAAATTCTTGATTGAGGCATAAGTGACATACTATTAGGTTTTACATAAATTCATAAAGTATGAAATTTGTTTTAGCTATTGAGGTCATTCATATGACAATTTTTTTAGAGGCATTTAGTAAATGAAGAGAAGAGAAAAAGAATTTATGGTTACTGTAGTGTTTCTGTTCTGCTAACCGTTTATGCACTCAGAGATAATGATGAAAATTTGATGGATTTAATGTATAATAGGGTTGTTAACTATGCATTTATTTTGGCAGATTTTTAAAAAAGTAACGAAATTTTCTATCAACATTTGTAACATAACACACAATTATAAATTCATAACTTTCGCAGCACATTCACTTAGAGTATATAATACATTATTTTTAATTAGGCATTTATTAATTTAATGCTAGGAAAATTAAAACCTAACAACAACAACAACAATCCATCACTGACTGCATTGCCTGCATTACCCATTATAACACTTACCATATAGCTCTCCATATCTAAATTCAAAACCTATTTCTCACACCATCTCTGAATGACTTCGTGGCCAGTTAAGTCCCAAAGATGCTGAATTAGATTCCCAGTTGAGTTTGAGAAATGTTTCTTTAATGAATATTCCTTGATATGTCCAGAGTTTGGAGTATGAATGTGAATGTGTTTGCACATGCATTCCAGCTGTTTAATAATCAATTAACTTATATCAGAACTGTTGCTAGGCAGATGTCTCAACATAATTATGTTCCACAGTCATTCGGAATGACACTAAATTGTGTGCTACAAAATTAACTTTAAAAAAATTAATCTCCAACTATACGTATACATCATAATTATTTTATAATTATTAGTTAGCTTGATGAGATAAACTTAACCTGATGTTTGTCTTAAGATTTGAAAATGTATCTGTACAGAAACCTCAACAAAGCAGCTTTATTCTCCATATTACTGTAGTGGCTTAAAAATGTTGTGTAAAAGAATCTAAACTAGCAATTTTCACCAGCAATTATTCCTTTTCCCATCTCCTAAGTTTTTGCAAGAAGCTATGGAAAGCTTTTTTTCATAACTGTTGTTTCAACAAACAATGGCTTTATTGCATTCATCTAAAGCAGCTGTGTTGTAAAGAGGCACTTAAGGACCAAAGAAGCAACTTTGTATACAATCTAGCAGAGCTCAGCTTTGTTTGCCTTATACAACTGAGTAATGAGAGGCCTCTCTCCCTCGCTGTGCCTCTTGTATCAGTTTTTGTCATGTTTCCAAGATTTAGTAACTAAACTGCTTTTTTTCTGGAGTAATAATATAAATCAAACTACACAACTGGTTTATTACTGCATTTAACATTCACTAAAGGTTCAAAACAAACCAAGAAAGAAAAAAAGTTCTGATATGGAGCAGTCACGTCTTTCTGTACTAATTATCATTTCTATTCATAGCTATTTCATTAATTCTTCACATAAAAGCTAATTTTCCTATATACTTCCTGTTAATCAGTTAAGTGTTTGTCAGACATGTTGCAACCTTAAATATTTCCTTAAAGGTTGCAACATTCAAACAAGCAGCAGGAAATATTTTAGGAGTGTCTAATGCTTCAAAAGTGTTATTTAACACGAATTGCATATTTTTATGAACGTATTGACACTGTTGGTGCAGTGTCTGTTATGATTTCCCACTTGTATTGTGTTTAATCTCTGGAACATATACACTTTGTGGGATATATCAATCAAGGTTAGTTACTATGTAATTAATTACAACTAAAATAACTTGTCAGCTATGTGCATATAAAGCTACGAATACAAAGTCAACTTTCTAGCAATTCCTGTATTAAAAACAGAGTTCATGCAAAAGTATATTGTATTTACAACCATAACAAAGTAAACAGCATAACTGAATAGGTCCAAGTATGGGAAATGCAGATTTTTTAAATTCAGTGTTTTAAACTGGAATTTCCTTTTTAAGATACTTAATATGCTATTCAATTGTTTATTCTCAAATTGGGCCTTAAACTTAAATCTCACAATATATTTTCATTTTTGTTTTGTAAAACTATTTATTGTAATTTTTTGTTATTGTTTGTAAATGTAACCATGTACACAACTTGTGGTGTGTGGGATTTTTTTATACATGGGGAATTTTCACCTTGAGCATATGAAAATCTTTCCATTCGTAAAACCATCCCACTTCAACCACAAGTTGTGTATGTAACTATAATTTGTTCTTAAAGCATTGTTAAGATTTAAACCGTTTTATTAAATTTGGTATTCTTTGTGTTTAGAACATACAGTTATATCTATGTGCACGTACACAGAAGAATGCATAAAAAAGAGAAAAAGATATTAATTTGGAATAATTATCAGGATTACATAGTAGCTCAAAAGTTGTTTGCTGCACCTTACCTTACTCGGTATTTAAGCAGGAAGGGTTTTATTTCAGATTACAAGTAGAATATTATAAGAGTTTACAGCTGGCCAAAAAATGCACTTTGGTTTAATAAATTCTCATTGCCAGCAACAAGCTTGGCCAAGCATTAAGCTCTAATTGGCAGAATACAGGAAGTTCAGAACTGCAGGCCACTAATTATTTCCGTCATTAACATAGTAGAAATACAAGCTGCGCAGTTAAATTAGAGAAAAGTTGAAAGAACATGATAGATATTTAGATTAAAATAAACGTGGTTGTTGTCCAACCTGTATTGTAAAAGCTAGAACTTTTATTTTAATATGAGTAACAATGCCCGAGTTAATTCATATGGATAGAAAAGGTTAGGAAAATTCAATAAGAATCTCTTATTCATAAAAAGTGAACCAATAGGAATGAAACCTAAATAGCATGTAACCTGAAATGCTATAAATGTTGTATTACATGCTTCAACACAAGTAAATGTAGTAAAAAAAAAGGGGGGGGGTGTGATGCGATATATTCACATGGTTTTCTCTACCCTCTATCGTTTATTAGTGTGTATACAAATTATTCTTACTCAAGCTTATTTTTCTATCTACTTCATTTTAATCCAAATAAACCTTTGCAGAAATACCTACATTACACATTTTGTTATAGATACAAAGGGAACAGCGATAGTAAAATGTTTAAGAACTGGACACTGTATGTTGATCTTAAAATTCCATACTGTTTCCATGCAATCACAAGAAACAACTGAATCTAGAAAGAACTTTCAGAAAATGACCAAGAAATGAACAAGTCACAGCTTTAATAATAGATATCTCAGAAATGGCTCATGCCACAAAAAAAACTTATTTTTAATAAAGTGTGTGTATTAAAGATATCTACATCTTTTGCAGTGAATTTTTGTCCATTGCTTGATGTTTACCAGTTATACAAGATTATATAAAAGTCCTTCCAAATAAAGAGGACTTCACAGGCAATTCCCAGAAAATTCAAGATATACTTTTTATTTGTCATGTAAATGTGTTTAATATATGGTATTTTAATCAAAATTGTTAGCCATTTTTAGAAAATCAAAATTTCCAAAAAAATTTTCCATGTAAAGGATAGTTTGGGGTGGGGGGATTTTGTTTAAAATCTTTGTGTTGCATCTTTGGAAGATATTGAACCCAAATACCAAGTTTGGTATTTATCTGACTTTTTGTTTTTGAGTTATGGTGTTCAGACACACACACATGGACGTGTTTCCAAAAATGCTTTATTTGGATTCAGGGAGTCTCAAAACATGTATTTTCGTTGAAATCTTGGTATAAAATCTTTGTGGAATGCAACCTCCCCTGCTTACTATACATAGTAGAAAAAGTAAAAAGTATCATGTGTTACATTCACATTAGCCATTCTCTAGCCACTGTCATTTATTTTTACACCTCTTCTACAGACATTACTTATGACAGCTTATTTTTCTGTCTATCTAAAACATTTGCAGAAATGGTTTCCTTATAATTTCATTGTAGGTATGAAAGGAATACAAGAGTCGGGAGCAATATTCAGATATTGTATGCTGGTATTGCAATTTCAATCTCTTTCCATGACATTGCGAGAAATAACTGAATGGTGAGCACTTCAAAATATGACAAAGTATTGAAAAATCTGATGTGTTACACTCACATGACTTTCTCTACTCTTGTACAAACTATTTTTACAAACTCTTATTCTCCATCTATTTCATATTAATCTAGATAAATATTTGCAAAAACGATCCTTTGACATGCAAAGAGAATTAAATTTTACACATAGCGACCAGTTCTAAAAATATTTGACTATCGCTTAAGGCCATGTTTCCCTTGTTTTGTATTTGCAAGGGCAATATAAGCACAGACATATCTCTTAATAGCCGGTTGCTATGTGCAGCACCATTCCGTGTGCCACAGATTAATACTCTTTGCATATCCCATTTGAGAAAATAAGTATTGAAAAATTTAAGGGGATAACAAGAAATCATAAATTGTGTATTTTAACGCGATCTACATTTTTTGTGTACTAAAATTTTGTCTATCTCTTATGGTTTACCAGTTATGCAAAAGTCGTTCACAATGAAGAATACTTTTGGAGACATTCCCAGAAAATTCAAGATATACATTTTATTTGTCATGAAAATATCTTAAACATATGATATTTTAATCAAAATTGTTAGAGCCATTTTTGAGAAAATTAAAATTTTCGAAAAATGTTCCATGTAAAGGATAATTTGGGGTGGGGGGGATTTTCTTGGAAACCTTCGTCACATCTCTGGAAGATACTGAACCTAAATACCAAGTTTGGTGTTTATCCGACTGTTCGTTTCTGAGTTATCTGTTCACACAGTGACACACACAGACACACACATGGACATGTTTCCAAAAATGATTTTTTTGGATTCAGGGGGTCTCAAAACATATATTTCCGGTGAAATCTCGGTATCAAATTTTTGGGTGGAATACAATACTTCCCCTACTTACTATACGTAGTAGAGAAAGTAAAAATTCAAGCCAATAACAAATATCTTGGAAGTGTCTGATACCACAAAAAATTATTTAAAATAAATTGTGTAATTTAAAGAGATCTATATTTTTTGTGCAGCAATTTTTATCTATCTCTTATGATTTACCAATTATACAAGATTATGCAACATTCATTCCAAATAAAGAGGATTTCACAGGCTAGTCCCAGAAAATTCAAGATATACATTTTATTAGTTATGTAAATATCTTAATCAAAATCATTAAAGCCATTTTTTAGAAAATAAAAGGTAGTGAAAGATGTTCTATATAAAGGGTAATTATGGTTGAGGGGACTTTCTTGAAAATCTTTGTGTTGCATCCTTGAAAGATGCTGAATTTAAATGCAAGTTTAGCATTTGTATTTATTCAGGGGACCTCAAAACATTTATTTCTGGTAAAATCTTGATATCAGCATTTTGGGTGGAATGCAATACTTCCTCTATCTACAATAAGTGGGTGCTAGAAAAAGTAAACATGGAAAAATTAGGAATGAATTGAAAACTGCAAACAGTAATATTTTTGCATCTTTGCTAGCATACCTTCTAAATGTAAGTTATGTTGGAAAAGTTAAAATAAACTAAGCAGAAAAGTAAACTTCAAAAATAGAATTGTGTAGTGAATTTTTGTACAAATATATAGTGGAAGCACTTCATTGGTTTTATAAAATGGTCCAATTTTCTATTTGTTTTGTAATATTCAGTATCATTAGTAGATTGTAATGAAACATCTATATATGAAAAATCTTTTAATTAGGAACATAAGAAAATAACAGAACATTATGTAATGGTATTATTGTAATATTCTATAGATACCCTTTCTAATAAAGAATTTTTTCCATTGTTTTAGAACTTTGATGCTGTGCCGTATCCAAAGAACCAATATGGAAAATTCTACACTGGAGATTCATACATTGTTTTATTTGTAAGTCTTATTTATGCATTATAAGACTATACTTATGTGACAGGTTATATTTTAGAAGATATTTTCAATCTAAGGGTGGTATATTTATTTTCAGACAAGGGAGAACAAAGGCAATTTCAGCTGGGATATTCACTTCTGGCTGGGTACTGAGACATCACAGGTAAATTGTATTTTCTGAACTTACTGGGACATTAATTGCCCTATAAAACATAAGTGAATAATTGGAGTTTTAAATAGTGCACAAAAGCACTTTAACTGTCTTAGCTAATATTTTCATCAATCTCTTATTTTTTTCTCTTTCTTTTCTTTGTTCTTTATAATTATATCAGTCTCTTATAATTCCGGAAATATAAGACCACTGAAATATCCTGAAGTGAATTATGTTATATGTGTTGTTCTTGCCCAAATACCCATATTAAATCCAGCCTTATATTTAAACAAAAAAGACAATAACCAATGTCCATTCTAAAGACATAAGATTGTTACCTGTTGTTGTAAGGCATGTAATCATGCAACTAATAATATGACAGATGGTAGATTCTGCAATGTGATCTACAATTATTACAGAATATTAAAAGAATGCTTTAAACTATGAAAAAAATATAGAATGGACATTGAGTGCATAAGTCTACCTAATAGTGTAGATAGGTTGAGTTCTAATCTAGATTGGAATTACCTGTCAGTGTTTTTGAGCTTTTTCCTTGAATAGAAAAAGCAAATGTTAGGTAACTGCCAACTCTTTGGACCTCGGGGTCATTTGAGCAGCTATTAACATTTTCCTTTATTTAATTTATTTCATTTATATGCTTCCTATAACATATAAGGCAATATTGGTGGCTTTTGATTTTGAAACAATTTCACTCATTTTCAGTTAGTATCATTTGTTGGGTGTTGTGTTGCTTTTGGTTCTCTTGCTTTAAACAGTAATAAAAAAAAAACACATACATATGCGCACACACTTTTTATTGAATTTTAAACTGAAGTTACTGTTTTATGCTCCAGTACGATAACTTCACAAATTCATAGGTTTACCAGCTTAGATCCTGTCATTCATGCTTCCAACTCTAGTGAGGTTAGGAAATATAAATAAAAATGTTCACCCTACAGCCCAGAACCAAAATCAAGATCTATGGATTTAGAAATTAGCATTAACTAACAGACCATAAACCTTGTTGTCTTCATTAATTATATTTGTAAACCTGAGATATTGCAAGAGGCATTAAAGTAAGTTAGTGACAAAATGTTTAGTTTCATCCAAACTACTGTACTGTTACATTGAAGCATCTTTTGCTATGGTCAAATGTTCAAGTGCTGTTGATGGAGGAACAGCTTCATAAAATACTGAGCAAAACGTTAAGAAAAAGAGAGAGAGGGAACCAATGTGATTAGTTACACAACTTCCTCTACCCATTATAAATTCACAGGCATAAGTTGTATATTATAGCATTCATTGAAAGGTTCTTCTTCAATCCATATTATCTTATTACCAGCAGGTACAAAGAAATAAATTCAGAAGCTATAGTATTGAGTTATTTTAAAGAAAAAGAAAAAAAAAATGGAAACTTTTAAGCATCTTCCATCAATGATTCACTTGCACTCATACAGCATTAAATATTTAGAAAACAGCCTACACTGTGAAAAAGTTATTGGACAGTATATTTTAAAAGAATTATATATTTTTCCTGCGGTAAATTTTTGTCCATCTCTTATGGTTCCCATAAGGATTTCAATTAGAATGAAGGGAACTTCTCAGGCTAATCACAGAAAATTCAAGACATACTTTTTATTTATCATGTGAATATGTCAAACATATGATATTTTTGATAAAATAAGAAAACATGAATATTTTTTCATATAAAGGATAGTTTAGGGTGGAGAAATAAATGAACAAGCAAAGTCACAGATTTTGTGTGGGTTATTGGTTCTGGGGAGAATTTATTTAAAAAAAAAAAAAGGATGCAAACCTCTGGAGGATTTGAGCCTGCAATAAAGTACTTTGGCTATGTGCTTTATCCAACTTTGCTCTTGCGTAGCTTGAGAATGCAGAGTAGTTTGTACAGTACCTGTTCATAGCATTTTTACTCCAAAATAAATCATACGCATAGCTGTGGTCATTTTAGGAAGTTTTAATTTAACATAGAATTAGAATTTAAATGCATTCTAGCCATTACTCCTTTCTTCTAAACAGCACAGGCATGCTCTTCTGTTAATCGTGCATGGGAACTTGTACCAACATTTATAGGCTGCAGATTGCATAAAACCAAATTATAAGGGACTCTAGGTTCCCTGCTATAACTTCCAAGATGTGCATCTTATAGATATTGTTTCTACCTTAGAGGTAAAATTTATGTCGTTATGTGCAGGATGAGGCTGGTGCTGCAGCCATTATGTCAGTAGAGCTAGATGATTCGCTGGGAGGAGCCCCTGTTCAGCACCGTGAAGTTCAAGAACATGAGTCAGAGCTGTTTCTATCTCACTTCAAATCTGGTAAGGCAGAATTTAAGGATCCCTAGAATGATCATTACAAGACTTGGTTTTTTTTGCAATTTATTAAACCAAAGAATGAACAGGGAATGAGTACATTAATTTTATAAATAATTCTCTGCAACAAAATACATTTTTGTAGCAGAAACTAGAGTTCTCTGAGAGTTGAGATTTTAAAGAACATAGCTCCCCACCTACCCTCAAACTGCTGAATTTCCAATATTTAATTCATTGAGTGAAATAGATAATAGTTTGGACCAGAGGAGGTTGTTCAAGAAGTTTATTTTCAAACTTGAAAAAAAGGGGGGGTTGAGAGTAATTATTGAGGTTTCATTTCCAACTACAATATGTCTAGATTATGTTGTAAATTTCCTTTAATTGAAAAAAAAAATGCCAAATGAATAAAGCTCTTGGAAACACCAAAGAACCTGGTAATCCTAGGCTAATCACTGCTGCAGGAGAAAACTCTTTCATGCTTTAGAATCAATGAAAAAGTGCTGCTAATACAGCTATTGAAAATATAATAAAAGCACAGTATTTTGCACATTTCATAATTATTCAGACACGAGTGATATAGCTGACTCTTAAACACTTTGTAGTGTTTAAAGAATTATTTGGAAACCAATTAAAGTTTTGCTTTAAAGAGGATGCTACAAATGAATTATTTTGCATGAAAAGTTTCAAATTATCACGGACTAGTCTACACTAGTGTGATTGACTGGCTTAGTCAAAACTGCTCTTTGTTGTTACAGAGTGCAGATAAATTCTTAGAATGACCTGTATCAGGGTAATCATTAAATAAAAATCAGCTAATTTTTCTTTAGCTGAAGTTTTATTGAATTTGTCCCAATTTCTTTCACCTTTAAAGGCATTCGCTACCTGCCAGGAGGTATAGCCAGTGGTTTCCATCATGTTGATCCAGATGCTGTTGAAAAACGATTGTTCCAAGTAAAGGGCAAGCGCAATGTGAGAGTCCGACAGGTATGTATTTACAAGCCTTATAAACTCTTAGGAAATTATGCATTAAGTTAGAATTAAAAATGTGCTGTTCTGCTTTTGTCATTAATGTGTATGCGCTCAGTTTTAATTCTGAATCTGTAAGTCAGTTTTGCTTTATAAAGTAAAAGTATGTTTGTAGTATTTGGAATCATAAGTATTATTTAATAAAATAGTCTCTGTATAGGTAAACTTAAATGTTATGGACTGAACCCATAAAGTGTAAAAATTTAGGTACTGGCCTATTATGTGATTATTAATCACTAGATGGCACTGTCACTCTTTCCTACAAATATTCACTTCCCTCACTCTATCCACTATATATACTACTCTCATTACTACTATTACCATGTACCTATCTATTAATTATTTTATATGCAATTATTTTATTATGCTTACAAATACTTCCAAGACTTGGTTGTGAACTACCAATCAACCTAAATTAAAAGTAAACAACTCTTTATTTTAGTGAGTGTGTGATTTCTCAGATATGTTTGCTGCTTCTTCAGCTTCTTGCAAAAATTTTGACAGGAATTTAGCTTCATAGTAAACAACTTTGTTTTCCACAAATATTTTCTGGTATTTTAAACTGTTATCATATAGTGTTTTGTTTTCATTACTTTGTTGCCAACCAAAATAGCCAGAATTCCACTACATTCTCTTACAGTACAAAATAACTAGCAGGTTTTTCAATTGCTATTCTAAGCACAAGCAAAATGCAATGGTTTTATTTCTAAAATTTATGATTAAAAATGCACCATAAAATGCTATACAATGTTCAACCACTAAAGAACTTGACATGTTCACAGCAGCTTACATTATTAACTAAGCTTGCCAATGCTTGCTTAATTAATTTCTGTGCTCACATGTTAAGTTCTATATAATAATCTTGTATCGTAACTATTATAGCAATACTAGTTAATCATCATGCAAGGGAGTCTGTATAAACCTTTACCATTTTAATCACTCTGCTCTTTAACAGTAACTTAAGTAAGAATAATGTGGAAATACTGGCAATAAAACACATGCTTTTCCAAGTTGGGTTCCTTCAATTCCTGCACTGAATGCATTCAGAGGGTTGTATGTGTGATTTCTTTGCTATCATGGCAAATGAGTAGTCTGTCTCTTGGCTTAATCAAAGTAACAATTAAGTAAATGTTCTGGAACATTCTTCACATAAGCTGGAAGAATTGCAGATTATGCTTCCAATTTTCACTAAGAAGCAGTCACTATCAGAAAAATTGTTAGCTTGGTTAAATAAAAAAATATCTTTTTAACAATGCTGTCAATTGCCAGGACCATTCAGCACTGCTGATGTGCTGGGATTTCGTCCCGCAGGAGTTCTTTTACATGCCAGTACTAAATCTACTGACATGGGGCTGTCACTTTAAGCACACTTAAAAACCATCAATCTGGGCCGGGTTTGAACCTGCGACCTTGGAATCAGAAGGCCAGTGCTTAACCAAATGAGCCACCCAGAACATTGTTGGCTTGGTTGGAACATTGCACACACCACTCTGAAGTTCCCATTACATTTTGATCAGGGAATTTGTTTTCCAATATTTTTTCAGCACCAGAAAAGCTGTTGAATTAGTACTGCATGTTTTCAATATTGGCAAATATTTGCAATATATGACAAAATAACACAGAACATATTCTGCAATAACAGCCAATCAATGCCATCAATTGGACAGTAATCATTCCAGGGGTACCAACATAGATTCTTTCGGAACCATAGACATAAATTTCAGCTGCAAGTTTATACTACATTTCAATAAGAAATTTATAATTCATAAATTGCACTACATTATGACACAAGACTCATAAACCATTTCCACAATGCTTGAGAATTAAATTAATTCTATTTTATTTCTTGTTGTTATTGTTATTATTTTTATTTATTTATTTATTTATTATAATAAGCAACCAAGCAAGGCAGTAGTTTATACTTGTACATATACATTTATATTGTTATCCCTAAAGCTCACTACTAAGTTGGAATTAAATCTATTGCAAAACTAACTACATGTATAAATTACAGGTGAGCATGGATGTATCTGCAATGAACAAAGGTGATTGCTTTATCTTGGATGCTGGAAAAGATATCTTTGTATATGTGGGCAGAAAGAGCAAGAGAACTGAACGACTAAAAGCAATCAGTGCAGCCAATCAAATTCGAGATCAGGACCATGCTGGAAGAGCTCGTGTACACATTATTGGTTAGTAAAGGAGAAATTATGTAACAACTATTTTCTCTAGTTAAACACATTTTGTGTTTACTTTCTCCATTGCTTATTCATTGTAAGCAAAGGAAGTATTGTATTGCACCTACAAATTTGAAATCATGATTTCACCAAAAATATCATTTTGAGGTTCCATAAATAAATAAGTAATAATAATAATTAATAATAATAATAATAATAATAATAATAATAATAATAATAATAATAATTAATAAACATAGAAAAATGTGTGTGCGTGCATGTGCTAGTTTCCGAGGTCGTGGGTTCAAACCTGGTGGAAGGTGATGGATGTTTTTTTGGGCGTAAAAATCCTTAGCATGGCTTCCTTCAGAAGGGAAGTAAAGCTGGTGGTCTGGTGTCGTAGATTTACGGCACGTAAAAGAACCTCAAGCCTGATAAAGAGGCCTCTGACCAAAATTACCAGTCTTTCCACCCAATATAGAATGGGACGCTAAGGACCACAGCAGTTAAAGAGTGTCCATAAATAAAACTCAATTTAATTGCATGTGCGTGTGTGTGTGTGTGTGTGTGTGTGTGTGTGTGTGTAATCCAAACTTGGTACATATTTAAGTTGTCATCTCCTGAGGATGCGACACAAAGGTTTTCAAGAAAATCCCCCAACTAGATCAGATGCTTTTATTCATCCTTTAAATACAAGATTTCAAGGAAGATTTCAAGGACACGTCATAAAAATTTTATATACATATATACAGATTTTACATATTCCAATACTCAAAATTCTTCTAGATTATAAAATGCATTCATTATTAGGAACTTTATTTCTTTTATTTTATATTCTCTTTTATTGATTTTTATTTCCAATGGGTAACTTGTTATAAAGCTCTTTACCCATGCTTATACTGCAACGATTGTTTACTGTTCCCCTATATACTGATCTAAAATAATCCTCATTATTTCTTAAACTATACTTATGTATACACTGATTTTTTTTTCTTCTTTTTCTTGTAAAATCTTTATTGTTTCATATATATATGTATCGATGGAACAGTTAAAATGCAGAACTCTAAGTTTTAATCTGCATGTATGCCTACTATTTATTTTTCCAATTATTCGAATAGCCTTTTTTTGTAACTTGAAAACCTTTTTTACTTCTGTTACAGTAATGTTTCCCCATAGAGCTATTCCATATTTTATGTGTGAGTAAATGAACGCATAGTACACTTGTTTTAATGTTTCATAATCCATATTCTTTCTTAATTGCCTCATAAATAGACCTTTATTTATCTTTTTGATTGTGAGATATATATGGCTTCCATTTTAGTGGTTTGTCTACCCCCAAGATTTTAGCATGCTGCATATCTGATATTATTTCTCTATCTATTGCAATGTTTGTCCTTTTTACTCCAATTTCCTAGTTCAACGTTTATACAAGCTGTTTTTGGGTGCTTAATATCATGTTTAAATTTAAGTAGTGCTGTTTTATTATTTTAATTAATTTCTTAGCTTTAGTTTACACCTCTGTTGCTGACTTGCCTCTAATTATTATTGTCATGTCATCTGCATATCCAATTGACTTCCATTTCTTTGTATTATTTCAAAAATATCATTTACATAAGTTAAGAATAAAAATGGCCCTAATTTAGAACCCTGTGGGACTCCTCGTTTTACCGTTTGAAAATGAGATTTAATTTTTTCTACCATACCCGAGCTATTTCTATGATTTATTTCCATGCACTGTGTTCTATTTTTTTAAATATGATAGCATCCACTTTTGTGCCAATCCTTTAACCCCATGATTTTCCAATTTATTTGAAAGTATATCTAAATTTACACAATCAAACACTTTTGATAAATCCAAAAATATAGCTATTACTCGTTCATGGTTATTTAGTGCATTAATTATATTGCCATTTACTTTATATATTGCGTTTGTTGTCGATTTCTTTTCTTGGAATCCAAATTGCCATTCTGATATTATGTTAACCTTTTTAAAGTACAGTTGCAGTTGCTTTAGGAATCCCCCTTCTATTATTTTTGAGAATGTAGAACATAAAGTTACAGTTCTATAATTTTCCATATTTGTCTTACTTCCTTTTTGCTTATATAGAGGTCTTACAATTTCTTTGTTAGCATATCTGGGAAAATACCTTGAATCATTGATGTATTTGTAATATGTATCATTACTTTAGAAATTTCATGTTTAATTATTTTACAATTTTGTTAGAGAACTCGTCCAAACCGCTTGATTTTTTGGGTTTAAGCTTATCAATTTCTTCTAAAATATTTTGTACTGATATTTCTAATATTCCCATAGATTTTATTTGCCCATTTGAAGCTATTACATTGGCTGCTAAACCTTCTGTTTGAGTATTTTTGCTTGATTTGTAATATTTATATCATAATTGTTAAATTTATTACAAATTTCTCTAGGGCATTTTATCTCTCTATCACTTTCTTTTAATATCATATTTTCCATTTGTTTGGATTTAATTTGGTTATGCATCTTATTTACCTTATTTTATCCATATTGTTTTTGTCTTATTTTCTGCTTTTGCTACCAATATCCTATTATACATCATTTTTGTCTTTCACATACATCTCTAAATATTCTATTGTAATTTTCAATGTAAATTAATGATCTCTCTCCCCCATATTTGCACATTTCAAAGAATTTAAAAATTTAGCCCTCTCCCATGAAATGTTTATCCCTTTTGTCATCCATTTTTCCTGTTTGATATAAACTATAAATTTCACTCACTCACTCACTCACTCACTCACTCACTCACTCACTCACTCACTCACTCACTCACTCACTCACTCACTCACTCACTCACTCACTCACTCACTCACTCACTCACTCACTCACTCACTCACTCACTCACTCACTCACTCACTCACTCACTCACTCACTCACTCACTCACTCACTCACTCACTCACTCACTCACTCACTCACTCACTCACTCACTCACTCACTCACTCACTCACTCACTCACTCACTCACTCACTCACTCACTCACTCACTCACTCACTCACTCACTCACTCACTCACTCACTCACTCACTCACTCACTCACTCACTCACTCACTCACTCACTCACTCACTCACTCACTCACTCACTCACTCACTCACTCACTCACTCACTCACTCACTCACTCACTCACTCACTCACTCACTCACTCACTCACTCACTCACTCACTCACTCACTCACTCACTCACTCACTCACTCACTCACTCACTCACTCACTCACTCACTCACTCACACTTAATGTCTGTTAAAGTGGGAGTGCTGCAACTCTGTAGTTCTTATGGTTGAGCAATCCCAGTTTGTAGATGCGTGAAAAGATTCTGGTAGCTGATAGTTTTCTTTCAGTGCATTATAATTCTGACTGCCCCTTTCTGTATTTTGGAAACTGGCATCAGATACATTTCCTTGAAACAGTATTCTATATCCTAGCAGTGAATGAAAATATACATTATACAAAACTCGAGTTACATTTCTGAATGTTATTTTCTAATTACCCTTAAAATACACAATTTGTCTATTAATTTGACAATGCGTATGCTTTCTGCTGAGTACAGCATGTTGGTTGAATCAGTACTCAAAGCAGATGTTCTATATTACAGATGAGTACAGCAATGATGATGAAGTTGCACGATTCTTTGAGGAACTTGGATCTGGATCTCCAGGAGAAGTTGCCGATGAAGCTGATGGTGGTGATGATGTTGCATTTGAGAAAAGCCAGGAGGTAAGGCTGCTTCATCCTTCACAATAGGATGAGCTCATCTCTGAAATTCTCTCTGGCTGACACAAAGGATTTGTCAGAACGTCTTTCAGTTTAATGGTTCTAGCATCTCAGTTCACTAAAGTCAACCTATTGCTTTATTGGCTTATAACATTTAATATCATTCCATACATTATTGTTATTTTGTGCCTTTTCATATTTTGAATTAAAATATTATCTTGTTATTGCTATTGTCATTATTCTTACCTCTGTCCGTGATGTGTCTTGCTTTTTTGTTTGTTTATATTTTTTTTATATCTTATTTTTACTTTATATCTTAAGTATCAGTGATGTTAATACCATATTACCCATATGGATTTTTTTTTTTATTTATTTATTTTTTTGTATAGAGTTGCTATGTCCTGCTTCCAGACAGGGGCATACATTTTTGTCACTAGTATTACCGCAGTGAGAGTGAAAAAAGTATGATATAAAATATATTGTTCCCTACATTTATCTCTCTTTATTCTTTTTAATATTAATGTTGACATATAACATACCATACAGCATTTGGGAAAAACAGCTCTCAAATATAACGAAATCTGTCTTTACTCAAATGGGTATACAATACATTCTAATTGCCTGTTACTATTGGTAGCTGCAGAATCGGTGCATTTTTCCTGCTTAATGTGGAGTATCTTGGCTTGATTTTGAATCTTTGAAGCACAGAACTTTCATGTATTAATCATACTACCCACTTCAGTGGCTAAAAGTCTTTTGGCCCATGTAAAAAATTTAATTCTTTTGCTGAGTTTGTTAAAACCATTTTCAGTTCATGATCATTTGCATGAACTGATCTCACAGTGAAGGAACATGGTGGTTATAACAGACATTTTGTCTCTTCATGATGCAAATAACCCTTGCTTTGTGGCTATGCAAAATGGATAAACTTTTCTCAGGATTTGTGGTCTTATAATAAAAAAACTGTTGAGACAATGTATAATGAAAATACACAAGATTTTGGAACCTTCTGCATTTACCAAATGCTATTTTAAACAAGAATCATATCAATAATTTATATTAAAAAACTCGTAACAGAACCTAATACTTCATATGATGTCACTGTATGGTGGAAGAGAAGGCCTTATGGCCTTGCCTCTTGCAAGATAAATAACTAAACCAGTCATTTGTAATATGTTAATGTATTTCTGTTCTTCAGTCTGTGGTGACGCTGTATCGAGTAAGTGATGCAAGTGGAGACATGACTTTGGAGAAGGTTGGAGAGAAGCCTCTTCATCATGACATGCTCGGCTCTGCTGTAAGTACATATTCATCTAATTTGTAGTGCATTTTAAAAATATTTTAATCCATAATCCTCAGCATGTGCTTTACTCAGAGTAGAGTTAGTGGCACGTGTTTTATTTCAACATATTTGCCAAAGTGTGAAGAAATGAATTTATTTTTCTCTTTATTAAAGCAGCTGTATGAATTAGATTTTGTTTAGCTTTTGTACTCCAAAGTTTAATTTTAGAATACCTATAATCTAAGTTTTAGCTTTGATCTGTAACCTGTTTTAAAGCAAAGACCTACATGTATTCAGCTGTCAAGGAAAGTCTTTTTCTATCATTTTAAAAGAGCAGTCGGAAGAACAATGAGATTGCTACTGTAGCACAACATGGATACAGAAATAGTGAGTTTATTTCAAATAACACCATTTCTTCATTCAGCGTGGCTCTGGACAGTAATGGCTTGTTTCACTTTGGTCAGTTTTTGACAGTGAATTGTTATATACCATGAAATGCTTCTGCAAAAAATTAATGTATATGGTCAGGTTTACTAGTATATGTCTGTCCTCTTTTCCCTATACATGTCCTTTTTTATGTTAAAAAGAGGGGGGGGGGCAGTCTGAATGATTTTTTTTCCCCCAAGTAAAAGGTTTGGGTTTTCCAAGTTTCCTTTAAATAATTAAAAATAAAACTAACCACAGTGAATCATCATCCACGTTGCATCTTCCTTCCACTGCTGAATCATATTTTGAGCAGTTAGATTGATTATGGCTTGGTACTGTATTTGTTTACTTTTTAAAATACAGTTACTAAAACAAAAATGCAAGCTCACAGATGAACTTAAAAAAAAGTAAGGTTGTTTCTGGAAGGGGCATGACAATTTGAAGCTCAATGTATTGTTTATTTACTACAATTGCATTGTTTGTGTAGTGGGTTGAAAAGTTTAAAAAAAGCTTTCATTCTTTAAAGGAAAAAATCACCAATTTCCTGCAATTGTGCAAGGCCACAAGTATTGATTTACAGTTGAGAAATATTATATGGTATAAAGTTTTGTGGCCATTGTTGTCAATAGTGAAAATATTTTATGGCTTAAGTTACAACAAAAACGAAACCTAATATTTTCAACAGAATTTCATTTCTCCTTATTTCACCACATACTATTCAGATACCAGTTTCCTGAGAAGGAAAGATGAAGTGCTCTCATTGGATTTTTCTTCATAATTCTTAAAACATAGCTTAAACCATAAAATATTTTAATTGGTAAATACTTCCTACAGTCCAGATACAAGTCATAAGTGAGCTTTTCCCCCAAACTGATAGATCCACACTGGGGTCAGCATTTTGCAATGTCAAATAACCTGAATGCAGCTGTGGCATGATACATCCAAGAGTTGAAACATGAAAGAATTAAATAGTTACTACAAAAATGAAACAGCTAGTACAATTTTGAGTTATGCTCCAGGGTTATTTTGAATGATGCAGACATAAGTAGATCCAGAAAATTAAATGTTTAGGGATTCACAAATGTTTTGCTTCTGGTTTCCTTGGTGTACTTACACCATGATAATGTTTGACTTTGAAGCAGTCCTCCATATGAATAAAACATAGTGTAGTCAAGATAATGCTACATGAAACTTTATCTTGCTTTTAAATCACCTTGGATATCCTTGTACTCATCTAGAAAAGGATTTTGCATAAAGGCAGAGTTGATTTTACAAACCAAGTCATAAAATAACTCTGGTTCTAAGAACAGATGCTCCAATGAGGATGGAGGAAAGTGCCTCCAAAACATGCCCATTGTAAGTCTTTTTTAAATAGTGAAGTTAGTGTGTTATATCTGTTTTTTCTTTTTGGATAATTCTAATTACTTCACTGTACATTCCCACTAATGTTAAATTAAGTAGTATTGTTTGCTTTGGAACATATTCTACTTATAGTTATTTGGACCTTAAATGATGACAGTTTTAAGCTACAATAGCAGCTCATTTGTTTTCTGACAACCTCTTTATGAAATTAAGAAATTTATGCTTGAATTTTTTTTTTTTTTTTTGTAAAGGAACAGATAGAAGCAGATAACTTTCAAAATGAGCCCCAGAAAATTACAAGTGAATGAAATGTTAGAAAAAAAAATCCCATGCTGACAAGGAAAGTGTCTCTATATGACAATGGTGTTGGATGGTCAGGCTAAGTTCTTGAGAATGATCATTGAGGTTATATGTGTGTCAGGTTCAGCAGGTCTGTTTTTGTAGGTGTACTGGAGAAACAAGATAAAAACAGTAGCATTGAAAATTCACATCTAATGGCCAAAGACAAAATCTTTCCAAAGCACAGCACATATGAGGCTCGACAATAAAGTGAACACAGTAGAAATACTCTTAGCTCTTTAAACTTCTCTTTGGGAATTTGTTTTATGAAACCGTTTCAGTGGAGGTTTGAGCTTGGAGGATTTAATCAGTCATGAGGAGATGTCTTGATGTGTGTATCCTATACTTCGTCTGCAGAATCACCAAACCCCTTATCACTGGATATCTACAATTTCATTTAATGCAAGATTTGTGTAATCCACAACATTGTCGTCATTCTCCAAGAGATAAGCAAGTAATGTGTTCCACTGTGATATTATGTTTGTGACTGACTGTATCCCTCAACAAGTAGGTGCACCACAGCTTCGGAATTAGCTGGTCTCATTTGTAAAGTGGAAAAAACTTTAATGATGCAATGCTGCCATATAGTACAACAAACTTCATTTTTTCCAAAAAAAAAATGGGCTTGTGTTTTCTGCATTTTCCTAGCTTTTCATGTTCATTCATTTGTCCTTGGTTTTGTGACATAGAGACACTTTTCTTGTGAGGCAGTTTATATAATTATAGTATTTTCCTGTTTTAGCATGTGTGAAAATTTAGACTTATTTCCCAAATACTTCAAAATTATGTTTTGTTTTTAATATTAATATTTTGACAGAAACTTTGAGTCAAAATTGCATGAGACTAATGGAAGTGTTATTTTTTATCACTACAGGAACTAGGTGCACAGGTATGAAAATCAGATATTAACCATCACTTTAATACCCTCAATAGACTAATAAAGCATGTTTATGTATATAATGCTAACAATGGGAGGCATTTATTGGTGCATGAACGGACAACATGTGAGATAAATTGTCTTAACTGTTTTTTTTATTCATGCTGTGACCAACTCCAGTACTTCAGTAATGTAATATTAAAAATCTGTATTGTACACTTAAAGGTTATTTGTACTGCATATCCATGGGAAGTGCAATGGTAATATGGTTGCTGCTCTCGGAGTTTAATATAATTGGTGTTGATACTTTTGTCAATTCTTTAAGGGGATTAGTTTGTGCATCAATGGAAATATCAGGGGCATCTCGTCCTTTGGGGCTTCCGGGGCTTAGTCCAAAATAAAAACCTAAAAATGAGGTTATCATCATTATAAAAGTACATATATTGTTTTGATGCTGTCGCCATCAACTATTTTTTTAAGTGGCACGATTTTCTCACTTTGCACATGCTGCTACTTAGAACTATTATGTGCATCTTTGGCTGCTAGGGTAGCGCTCCTAATAGCGTACAGCTGGAGAGACACTATGCTCTCTGGGCTGGTCATGAAAAAAGGCGCAGCTTAGCAAAGTGTGGGTAGCTGGGTAGGAGAGGGGAAAGGGAAAGTATCGCTAGTTATGGTAGGGATTCAGGACTATTAGAGTTTCATCATGTACATGTGCTTGTATGTACTGCAATTGTTGCAGATCTTTAGTTTTTTTCATTTCTGGCTATCTTTCGTTATGAACAAGGTAGATTTTTTGTTGACAACATCATTTCAGATGTTAGGTGACCAAAAAAAACTTATTAAACAGTTAGAACCTAATATTTCACTAATACAGAAACACAATTGCAGTAACGCTCTTTCAATCTAGACTGGTACAAGAAAGAACCATGGTTGACAGCTAGTGAGATCAAAAAGAAAAATAGGTTGTTTTGCTTTAACTGTTTGTTGTTTGGTGGTGATTATGGACAGTTCATGGTATTAGTGACCTCGCGCATCTTTCAGAAAGAATTAAGTAGCATGAAATCAATTCTTCCCACATTGAAAAATCCTTAAAATTAAGTTTGTTTGGAAAAAGTTGATGTTAGAACACAAATTTATGAAAGTTTTAGGCTATCTGTTACACGACACAATGAATTAGTCTGTGAAAACAGGCAGATATTAAATAGAATTATTGATTTCCTAAAATTCTGTGATGATCGTGAAATTGCTCTGAGGACATAACGAGAGAGAGGAATCATAAATAGGCATATTCTTGGATTTAATGAATGAAATTGCTAAGCTAGATAACAGCTTACATGAAGATTTGGAGGAATCCAAAACTAAACTTTGTAGCACAACAGCCAGTTGCTGGGCCAAGTCCTGCCACCTAGCCACTGCATCCCCCAACCCCTGCCTGCAACAGGTGTCATGAGTGAAGTGCAGTATTGGAAGGTGGGATGTGGTCAGTGCCCTGGGTCCCTCCCGGCTGGCATACTCAATTGGCCCCTCAGGGACCTAAATAGGCTGAGTGCACCCTGAGTTATCTCCCAGCAGGAGAAAATCCCCATGCTGGTACCGGGAATCGAACCTGGGTCTCCCACTTGGTAAGAAGCAGCACCACCACCACGCTAAGGAGATGACGTGGAGGGATCTAAAGTAAACAAATATATATCAGCAATAATACAAAATGAGTTACAGAGTATATGTACCAGGTTTACAAAGAAACCTTCCAGGATGAAGTAAACAAAGAAATGTTTGTGTCTGTACAAGCAGATGATATGAGCAATATCTCCAGTAAGACACAGCTGGTAATGGTTCTTGTTTTGTTCAGGTATCACAAGCAGTGGAACATTTTCATGGTTTCATACAGCTTACTGAAAGATCTGCACCAGAGATAGCTCAAAGCATATTAGAAACATTGGAGCTGTACAGACTGAAAGATAAACCAGCCTCTCAAACATATGTTGGTGGATCTGCATTCTGGGGAGTGCAGTATGGAGTCCAGAAACTTGTAATGGATGTGCTTGTTTTGTGCATTCCTGTGCATACCACCTTAACCTCAACAAGTATGCTCTACCATCACAGCCATCAGAATTTTTTCTCCCAATTTATCGGCATTTTCTTCTTTTTTTCTCTTCATCTAGTAAGAGGACAGATTTACTTAAGGAGGTATGTCATCGAAGATTACAGTGAACATGTCAAACAAGATGAAATTTCCAGATTAGAGTAGTGTCTTCTGTTTATCAATGCCAGGAATCACTGATAGTATTAAATTATTCAGCAGGATGGCTCATGGGATTCTGTGCCAATAAGGGAAGCAAGTGGACTAATATTTTGTTGAAGATGAGGAATCCATTTTCTTCTTGGATTTTTTTCGACAGAGTAAGCTTTTCATTGAAATTTTTTGCAATATTTTACAGAAGAAAATTAGAACAATGGTATATGTGATGGAACATCTTCATAAATTTGTGGCTGCCATCAGTGACATTAGGAATTAACTAGAAAACACACGAGATAATGTTCTGTGATTTGTAACATTTCCGAAAAGAACAAGAAGTGTTAATGTAACAGAGTGCACTATTGAATGCTGCAATATAATTATTCAACAAGTTGAAGAAAGATTTGGTGCAACTGAGCACCTAGAGTGCTTCAATTTACTTAACCTTACAAAATTTAATGACTTAAAGTCCAAGTTTCCTGACAACTGCCACAATTGTGCCAAGTACTTCCCTTTCATAGAAGAGGAAAAACTAAAGAGTGAGCTTCGTGTATTTTGTTCTAGTGAAGAGATTAAGGACATAAATTCTGTCAGTGCATTGTATTCTTTTTGCACTGAAAACAATTTAGAGGACACGTTTTTGGAAACACTAAAGTTGTTGAATGTTGTTCTAACAACTCCAGTGGCAACTACTGAATCTGAAAGGTGTTTCAGCACACTAATATGCATTAAAAGTTGTTTAAGAAATACCATGGGACAGGCAAGATCAATGCCTTAGCAATGCTTTCATTAGAGAAGGAATATGTTGCTAAGATAGAGCTTTAACGAAACAGTGATAATTTTTGCTGAGCAGAAGAAAAGGAGACCACAGTTCCTGTTTAAATAAGCGTCAACTTTTGTAAAAGGTAACTTCAATAATGATAGTTTTGTATGATGCACAATGTTGTAGCTTATTATAAGATAATGATTTTCTTCTTTATGCATGCCTTATAATATTAAGTGCATTATTTTTATCATTAAAAAAATCAGCCCTGGTCAAATTTGAGCTCATGAGACGCCAGTGGGAAATATTGAATTGAACATACCCATACAAACTGCTGGCATATAAGAAGTTGCAGACAAAATTTGATGATATAATGGATATTTTAGGAAAGCTTTTAGCCATGACTCAGAACTCTAAACTGAAAAGCTCTTCTTTGCCTGACCATGAATCATTAATTTAAAAAAGAATATTTAATCTGGCCTATTTTGGGTTTTGGTGAACAATAACTTAAACAATGTAAGTCACAAAAGCTTTAGATGTGGCTGCACATATACAACTTTCACTAAACTAAATCTTTACCTTGAAACTAGTTCCGAGGTAAATACCTAGTTTAGTGAAATTTGTATATGTGCGACCATATCTATAACTTTTATGGAATCATTTCACTGTGTCTTCCAAATTACTAGGATATGTAAGTCATTTTAGGAATTTTAATTTTTTGTTGTTTTTCCAAAATACAATAATCTTTAAAGTACACTATTATAGTAGTACCCATGTAGTTACTTCTGTTATTAAAATTTCTCCAAATTAAAGTTCATAATTTCTGTACAAATAACATTAATACTTAATTTCACTACTCACTAATAATCTTATGTTTTAAATATATTTGCTTTAAAAGCACTCCAAAATTTCAACTCTCAATCTTAAACACCTTTTGATATATGTGCACCTAAATAAGAAAAAAAAATTCTGATGTTGCATTCACATGACTTTCTCTACATATGTGCCTAGAAAACCAAATAAAATGATACATAATATTCTGGAAACAAGTAGTCAATATAGTTTCTTTAGTATGCAAACTTCTCTTGCTTAAGAACTGATTAATTATTTCTTAAATAAAAACAAAAAATAGTAAATCATTAAATAAAAACAAAAAATGTTTTGACTATAAATGGCTATATCACAGTATAAAGCATGTTTCAGTCATAATGACATTTGTGAATGTTAACTGTTGAATATACCAAAGAGCTGAAGGATATATTTATTGTAAAGTAACAGTCCTGCAATAATCTACAATTTGTTTATAGTGAGAGGAAAGTAATATTTTGAAAAGCATGATTGGAGGTGGTTTTCCTTTCTAAATTGGCTAATTTTGCTTTTTTCACAATTTAAAGGTATTTTCTCTCTGGGTGGACATTAATACATATCTCTTATGCTTATGCATTATATCTTAAAGCACTCAATCTAACATTAAAGCAAAAAGCAGCAATTTTTTAGTAACTATTCATTGCAGCTAACAGCATTGCTTAATGGGAATTTTAATTATATTACAAAATTGTTTCAGTTTTTATGTTCTCCTAGATATTTTATTATTTGGTTATAGATGAACTGGTGTTTTTGGTATAAGAGGAATTTAGTAGATATCACCAGTAGTATTCATTATCATCTTCTTGGAAATGGGATCTATAGTCTCAAACAATGAAAAATAGCACTTGCATTTATAGTTTCCAACAGTATCTTAGAATAAGGGGCCATTCACAATGAAAATTAATCATTAACATAACATAAAACTTGGACATAAACTTAATGTGATGTGTCGTCATTCACATTGACAACTGCAAACTTAAGTAGCAGCCATTCACAAGAGAGTGTTAAATAGCTGAGCTAATATGGCGACCTGTGAAGTAACCACTGAACAAGAGAGAGATTATGTACTAATATCAAAATGAGTAAGAGCTAACTACCCGGTTAAAGGATATTAAATTCTCAAAAAAGCATCACCTAAAAATTGTTTTGCTGTGATTTTTTATAGATACCCTAGTGATCCCTGGCCCGTGATCTTAAAAGGTGTGTTGGCAATGGAAAATCTGATGGGGGATGCAGAATGATCACGTGTTGGGAATTGCTCTGTGATTGACTGATTTCCTATGTTTCACATAGACATAAACTTAAATTAATTAATTTTGAAGTTTGAGAAGCTAGTAACAGTGATGTGTCGTAATTTAAAATAAACTTAAATGCTTGGACCTTGCAAGCTTCTAAGTTTACATCTAATTCAATGTTTATTTTTGTTTTACGTGATTTATTGTGAATGGTTCCATTACAATACAAAGCATATAGCTTATAAGTTTGCTATTCTTGTGGTTAATTTTCATTATCAATGGGACTTGATGGAGTTGAGTATACAGTAGTGGTAAGCATTAAGTTTGGTTTTAGTATTATAGGCGATTCTTAAACATCTTTTATTTAATGTCACATCAGTATCTTTTGAATTCCTCAATTAAGCATGAATATTACTAAGAGTGCTAAGGGCTCTAAAAGCCTATGTGCAGGCTTCAAAAGAGGCCACTCACTTCATCCTAAGAACGATGACAAGACAATAACTGAAAGGTGTCTAATTAAGAATAACAATGGCCACTAAAGTCTACTTTGTAAAAACATTAGTTGCAACTGGGATGATTTGGGCAGCAAGATCTGTGGCTCACTTTTGGTAGGTCCCCAGTGCTAGACAACTTGGTTGAAGGTTTTTAAGTGGTTTTCCCTGATCTGTCATTCTGTCAGGTTGAAATTCTCAAAATTTTCACTTTTATACCCCCTTAATACTCTCCCATGGGCATAATGTAAGAGTCTTGTCTTGTCTCGATACAGATTTCCATAATTGCTGCAGATGCACTTCAGCCTTGGGCTTACATACTTCTTTCTGTTAGTTCCATAGTGGTAGGTTTTCTTAATGTTTTATATTTGTGTTACAGGATTGCTTCATACTGGACACAGTGACATCTGGCATCTTTGTTTGGATTGGTAAGCAGTGTACCAAGGACGAGAAAGTGGAAGCTATGAAAATTGCACAGAAATTCTTGACCAACAATAATTATCCTGCATGGACAAAGGTATTACATTGATCTTTTATTTATTTATTCTTTTTCATTTATGTAGCCTGTTTCACTCACAATGATTATACCAGTGACTTTGAAATTTCATTTGCCTATGGTAGGTTTTATACTAGGTTTGTTCCTTTTTACTTCGAACACGGTCCATTCACTCTTGTATTTGCAGAAGGGTAAGAAGTGATTCTACTTAAAAATTCCTACGCCTCGTCCAGGAATGGAACCCAGAATCTTTTGAGATGAGAAGCAGAATGCTGACCACTCAACTGCACAGGCGGTTTCACTGATTTATTGTTGGTGCATTTACATTATTTTAATTTGAAATTCTGAGCCCAATATTATTTGAACCTAGTATTACTTGACATTTGTCTTATGACAATAAGGGACAACACACAAAGTTTTCCAGACAATTCACCTCAACAAAGATTTGAACTCTGGCCATCTGAGTTAGAAGGTAGACCAACAAGACATGACTGCAGGGCAAGGCATATCTGTTCCTCCAAATTTTGAAGACAGGGGTATTGTGTAGAACATTTGTTAAATTTAGTACTGAACCCTAGTATTTTGGGCAAGTCATCACCTATGTAACTGCTACAAGTAATTCAGAGGCTTCAAACTCAACATACTCGTGTATTTCTATATCAGTACGTATGCAAAAGGAAGCTTTTCCTTCATCTTTTCTTGGAAATTTTTGTATAAAATTAAATATTACGATTACATCTGTGGTCTTGGTGGTTTGCATGCTGAATTCTGCTAAAGCCTTTGATTAGGATTATCCTCTATGTTCCTAGAATATGGAGGTTCAAAATTAACCCAAGTAATAAACCCAATTATTATAATTCATGGAATATGAGTTAATATTGTTACTGATGAGCAGTTATTTTCAAAAGGCAGAAAGAGCTGCAATATGATTTTAGATGTTGAAGGTAGCATATAAATGGAACAAGGAAAAAAAATGTACACACAAGCATGCATGGACATAAAACCAGCAAAAACTGTGCAGATGCTTTTGCTGCACCAATCTTGTTTGCACTATGCTAAATGCTTTTGGTACAATTTGAGATAATTTATTCATATTTATCTCTTTGCATTTATCAATAAGCGTGGTACCTCTCCTGAATGCTGACACAACTCCTGTTGAATTTCTGTGATGTGGGGCAAAACAAACAGAACATGCAGGGTTATGTTGCATTATGCATGTAGATCCTATTTTGTCCCACGCTACATCACAGTAGCTAACAGGAGTCGTGTAAAAATTCAGAGTTATTGGCAACTTAAACAAGACATAACATCCCTATAAACATGGGTACTTTATCAATAAAATGTAATATCACATCTACATTCACAATAAAATCCAAAAAACTGGACCAAAGACACACAGATTTTTCAGAGCACACAATTGTTGTCATGAGGGGGGAAAAACCCCAACTAAGTACAGTTGATAACCGTGAAAGAAGGCACTCTAATGAACAATGTTATTAGCATTGAAAGGGTGAATAATTAGAAAATCCTGTTTCTAATAAACAAACTGCGTACTTTTTGCATGAACAGATATTGCAATATAAAGTTGCTGCTCTGATCTATTCAGTCCTCTCCAGATACACCCAACATTTTCTTATGACTTTCTGTTTTTGTCCACAGAATCAGTTCACATCTTTTAATCCTTTTATAGACTACAGTAGCAGATGCATCATCTTTGCTCATTTGTTAATTCTTCTGCTGTAAGATTGAAACTTTATTGGTCAAGTTATATCCATGGTATGCATTAACCTCAAACTATGTTTCCATGTAATTGCATGCCACAGGCACCATGCGATCATGTCATGAAATTGTTTGCTCTTGTAGAACATGCATACATTACAATGTGATACATCATGATTTTATTTATTTAAACAAAATTCTTTATGAAACTCAACTTCTCAAGGAAGCATGTAAACTTATACAGCAATCATGACCTATTCATTGTTTTCCCTTTTATTTTGTGCATGTCCTTGCTTTCCTAAGCAGATTATTAATATTCTTAAATTTAAATTCAGCCTTAACTTATCAATAAGCAAAATCCTGTTCCATTTTAACCATTACAGAATACTTACAAGAGTGATCATACCTCAGAGTATCTCTCTGATCTGATAAATGTCATCCTCCATGGTGTAGTGGTTATTATGCTAGCCTCTAGTTCCTGAGGTCACCGGTTTGTAGCCGGTGGAGGCGATGGATTTTTTTCGTGTGTAAAAATCCTTAGCATGGCTTCCTTTGAAAGGGAAGTAAAGCCGGTGGTCCCGTGCCTGGTAAAAGTACCCCTGAGCAAAATTACCAGTCTTTCACGCCCAATATAGACTGGGACACTAAGGACTACAGCAGTTAAAGCGTCCATAAATAAAACTCAGTTTTTGATCTGATAAAACATCTGATATTCCACTTTTGCTGGTTTAGGTCCAGAGGATTGTGGAGGGAGGTGAACCATCTACATTCAAGCAGTACTTCAGTGGCTGGAGAGAAGCTGAGGATCAAATAGGGCTGGGACGAATTTACACCATAGAGCAGATTGCAGGTCAGTAATTTTCAGCTATAGTAGAGAAGTCTAAGAACAATAAATAAATAAACTTGTAAAACTAAGAAAAACATGTTGATTCCCATGACTGGGTACAATAATAAGGAATAGTATACCTAGTAAGAAATATTTATTTTGGGCTGTTGAGAAATTCGGAAAGAAAAGTAAATATCTCCAAAACCAGGTTGTTGGTAAAAGCTTGTTCATAGTGTATCCATTTATTTATTCTCTGCCATTTCAAACATTTGTGCAATATCTGTTTACAGCAAGCATGCCTGAGCCTGATTTCGATCCAAGCACCCTTCATGCTGGAAAGATACGTTCCTTGGCTAAGAGTGGAGGAAAAGCTTTTGGATTTATGCCCGATGATGGCAGTGGCAATGTTGAGATCTATAGAGTAGAAGACTTTGAGTTGGTTCCTGTTGACCCAACAACTTATGGAATGTTCTTTGGAGGTGATTCTTATATCATCAAATACACATATGAGAAGAATGGAAGAGAAAACCACATTATCTATTTTTGGCAGGTAATTATTTCCAGTTAACCTGTGTGACAAATGTGTTGACAAAACATTGTTAAAAGCACAAAGGTTAAAAAATAAGAGCGGTCGCATAAATTAAAAAATCATACAAAATGAAAAGATTAACTAGAGGAGTGGTGAAGAAATGAAGATTAGGGAAGAATAAGTATTCCTTCACGAGATGCTAGTCTTTGCATGCCACAAAATTGTCATCAAAATCTGTACTCATTTTCTGTTCCAGAAATTATCTCCTTTACAATATTGGTTTCTGAATCAAAGCAGGGCATTGTTCCCTAATTCTGATTGAAATGTATAGCTTTCTACTTCATTGGTGATCTTGTACTATTTCCTTTATCTTCAGTCTAAGTTAGAAATTCACTCTATTTCAATCATCATGATCATCTGCCATGCCTGATTTGTAATGATTATTCTTGGTTACTATGGGAATAAAGCTTACTTCTTAACTATACAGAAAACCATAAATTCAGTTGTGTAACAATATGTACCACTATTAGTATTTATTAAATACTAGCAGAGGCATAACTAGGGAGGGGTTTTGGGGGTTGGAACCCCCAACCTTATTAAAATAATTGTAAAAATTAATAGCAAAAATGGCTTTGTTGGTGGAAACAAGATGCTTTCTAATCTATCACTGGTAGCACAATGTTTACGCTGCATGTCTTGGACAATATCACCAAAGAGAAACTGTACTTTAAAGGATGTAGGTACAATCATGTTAAGATATCAGGGGCATGTTTTCATTCCAGTGCTAAATTTGAGTGGTTTCCAAATGAGTTCAATATCTTCTGGTTAGAATATAACTAGGAACCCTATTTTGCAGTGAAATAAAATGGCCTGAGGCTGGCCCCATAGCTCAGTCAGTAGATCACCTGCCTACTGTGCGAGGGGTCCCGGGTTCGATTCCCGACTAGGAGGTAGGAATTGTTCTCTAGCCAAGATTATTTCCCTATCCTCCCCAGAGGATATTAACACATGTTAGTGTTAAAAACAAAGATTTTTTTAAAAAAAGAAATGATTTTGAATATCTCATTAAACTTGAGCAAAATTCTCGATTATTTCCAGAACATTTTACATTTGCCTATTTATCTGCTTATTGTTGTATTTCTAATAAAATATCTCCCAGGCATAAATGTACCAACTGCTGCACCTATACAGAAACAGCCAACCCAATAATGAAGACTTGAAACAAGCTAGATAGTAAAAGTATATTATATTTCTATTGCCTGTAGGGACGCACCAGCTCTCAAGATGAGAAAGCTGCTTCTGCTATACATGCTGTAAGGCTGGACAATGAGCTTGGAGGAAAAGCTGTACAAGTGCGAGTCACTCAAGGAAATGAGCCAAGACATTTCTTAAGAATTTTCAAAGGTAATTTTTGTGTATAACATTCTTATAAGTTCAGTTATAAGTCTTTTAACTGTAAAGGTTATTCTTTTAAACATAACTGATGTTATGTATACAATATTCCTTTTTCACTACTTATTTGTCTTCCATTTTTACATTTAGGTATTCTCTCAAGTATCCAGTAGTTTTGGGGAAAAGATTAGCATCAGTGATATAGGGATAATTACTTAAGCTTCACTCTGTAATAGCTTTTAAACTAATAACATATTTCTCCATAATTTAGGCAAGATGATAGTATTTCTTGGTGGCAAGGCAAGCGGTTTCCGCAACATTCGTGATCATGATACATATGATGTTGATGGTACCAGACTGTTCCAGGTGAGCATACGTTGGAGTGCAGATCTTAAACTTTTCTGCATATGATTTATTGTGTTTAAACATCCCCCCCCCATATAATTGTGAATTAATGCTATATCTTGTTATACATTTTGAATGTTTTAAGTGAAGGCATTCATCAGAGAATGACAGAAGTTTCATTTATTTTGTAAGATAGGTTTTGACTTATCAGTACCTTTTATGTTCACTATTAGACTAGCTCATTATCAGAAACATAGACTTGAAGCAAAGCAAATTTATTACATTATCAGTTGATAACATTTGAAAATTCATTGCATCTGTGGTGTATCAGTTAGTGTGAGGTCCCAGCTTGGATTTTTGACTGGAAGGGGGTGGGGAATTTTTGTTTGGTTATAATTGGTTTCCTATCCCTCTTAGTCTTCAGGTGTGAACCTGAGCATGATTCAAAGTTAAAATGAAGTGACAAAATGTAAAAATGAAACCCAAATATAATTAATTAACATAATTGTTAATCAGTTGTTTCTTTTTAATTTTCATGTAGTGCGAATCATTTTGCTCCTAAACCATTAAAACTATTTTATAGAGACTCATAAATTTGTTCAAAATCCTTCAGAATATGAAGCATGAAACTGTCCTATTAGTTTACATAAATAAATGATTTCAAAAATATGTTTACATTAGTATAAAAGAAGAAAGAAAGAAAAAAAAAAAAAAGACAAAATTTCAACTTAAACTTGTTTTAATACCTGAACTATTTAAAGCTTTACTAAAGGTCATCTATATTTCCATAGACTGTACTTTTTGTTATCTAAACTA
This sequence comes from Deroplatys truncata, assembly GCA_030765065.1. Lineage (NCBI taxonomy): Eukaryota > Metazoa > Arthropoda > Insecta > Mantodea > Mantidae > Deroplatys > Deroplatys truncata. The sequence goes on along the minus strand of CM060986.1, from coordinate 91,766,794 downwards.
GAAAAAAAGTTAAATATTTTTAATTTTGAACAATTGCTCTGATTTCTCTATAATATAAAGATTTAAAATTCAATTAGTTTTTTGAAAGTTTATTATTATTGTTGTAGCTGAATGAAATTTGGCAGGCATATAATACAACATACTGATTATGTATGGTTAAACAATTAAGAAGTTAGAAATTTCAGTAGCGCATATTTCTAAAGTAACATTTAAAGAGAAGGGGAAGCATCATTACATGAACTCGGTCACCTTTTACCCAAATGGTTTATTCTGTTGGATCTTTTATAAGTTTTAATAAGTTAATGTTTCAGATCTATTTCATACTAACTTGCTACAACCAATTTATGCATTTTTTCAGTTTAGGTGATCAAAGTCCATACAATTTATGTTGTATAATCTTACCAAATATTTTTGCTGTTTGAAATATTATTTTCAGAAATTCTTAAAGCAGATTATAATTATATTTTTAACTCTGCATATAAAAATAAGTGAAGTTTTGTAATAATTTCATTAGTATTTTTTAATTAATACCTTAAACCTTACTATAACTAGCTTCATATCTGGGCGCCATAACCAGGGGGGGCCGAAGCTCCTTCAGCCCTCTCCCCAAATTTTGGAGGGGTTCTGAGTCCCCTCAGTTGTTTTATTACTTTTTACTGCACTGGTATAAACCAGAGAGTATAGTATAATTGTGTTTTGGGAATGCAATTATCTTATTTCATTCGTGATCAGTCCACTAATGTAGCATACACACTTAAGGCACATAATATATTAAATTGAACATTTATTCTCACCCTTGAAACAATTCCATGAATATACAAACAATGGAAACATCTTTACAATTACAACTACTAAAGTGCTGAACATAAATTTGTATTCTAATAAGTCTAACATGTATCTATATGAGGCTTCCTTACATTCAACCGCAGGGTTATACATAATATACATAATATTTCAATAAACCTACGCATAACATATTAGTGTTAAATGTTAACTGTCAAAGCTTTTAACATCTCAAATAATAACTTTAATTTTAATTGCAGTCTTTCAGCATTAATAATGCTTAATTATTTTTTTAGAGTACCTAATATTTTGCATTATTCTGTACAATATACTAACTATAATGTGTTCTGATGGATAACTATAACAATAATAATAATAATTAATAATGATTATTATTATTTATTTATTTATTTATTCATTTATTTATTTTGTAATTTTAATTCTCAGTTATTGAGTCCCCGCCCTGCCATTATTTTCTTTTTTGCAGTGTGCCTCACATGCTTATTAGATATCTTCTTTTCCTTTACAGAAGGGATCTTAGATACAGAATATTTGTGCATTACTCATGACATGAAGAAATATAAACTAGCTGTATATTACTTACAGATTCGTGGCACATGTGCAGATGATGTAAGGGCAGTCCAAGTTCCTGAAGTAGCCAAGTCACTTAACTCAGATGATGTATTTGTGTTGGAAACACCAAGTGCAACCTATTTGTGGCTTGGACAGGTAAGAAGCACTAAATTTAAAATGGTTTATAACAGAATGGAGCTGTTCTTTAGTTACATTACAGGTTCAGAATAAAATACCTAAATAATGTTTTCAATCAATCATACAATACACAAAGTAGAACATTGTTATTGTAGATCACGTTAAAATGTTAATTGCAATAATACAGTAATAATAATAAATAATATATACAAGTTAATAGTAGCCATCATAACTAGTACAATGCCAATGGTAAAAATAAATTATATACACAGAACACTTATTACTTATACAATTTACAAGAATAACAAGAGCTGCTTAAGAGCTTCTTTATTAAGAATGTACCTACATTTCAAATGAGCATTTTGTGTGAATTTGGAATTAGTTAATTTGAATCAGGTATTATAAAAAGGGATCTAACTCATTACATTGATGATTTTCATTTAAGTATATTTCTGTAATCACTGAAGATGGCTACATGCAGGGGTATAATGTATGGACCCACAGGGTAGATTAGATTGTTTATTCACTCGAAGTATTACATTTATATACATGGTTTCCTCAAATTATATCAACACAAAGTTAGGAAATATAAAATAAGTGTATGGTATTTACAAAAATATTTACAAAAAAAAACCATATGAAGTACATTAAACAGTCAGAAGGTGGTATGCAGGATGTCATCTACTGAATAGAACATATGATTTAAAAGTAGATTCTTTACCTTTCTCTTAAACAATTTACCCTGTGAGATTATGATAGAATCTGTACACAGAGTTTAGTGTATAAATTTGCACATTTATAAGTAACAAAATATAAACTCTTGGTTAGTCAGTGTTGTTGGAGCTGGATTGCTTTTGAGGTTCTTGTATTGTACGAATGATATTCATTATTGAGTTTAAAGATATTCTTATTTTCATGAATATCTCTAAAATGTAAATACACGGTAAAGGTAGAATTCTTAAGTCTAAAAACAGTGGTTTTCTAGGAGTACATTGATTGACTTGCTTAATAATTTGAATAATTCTTTTTTGTACTTAAAACACCTTAATATAATTACTGAAAGACCTGCAGAAGGGGATTTCATATGCCAGCACTGAATATACATAGCCAAGATACACTGCTTTTAATACTTCAGTATTGCATACTTTAGCTAGTCATCTTACTGCATAACATATACGACTCAATTTGTTGACCAGAATGTCAGCATGCTCTGTTCAACATAGCTCATGCCTAAGAACTTAACTTAATAGAATTACTTTCATTTACCAGCCTGTTACTAATTGAAATTTGGATGGGGTTATGAACTCCTAATTGTTAATTGAAGTTGATATAGTTTTGCTTATGTTTATTTGAAGTTTATTACTTATCATCCAGTTCTGCAAATCGGAAACAGTGCTATTGATTTCTGCCTGCATAATTCTCTCATTGCTAGTTTTGAAGATGAGGTTCATATCATCTGCAAACAGAACACTGTTTATAGGTGATATGTGGGAAGGAAGATCATTGACGTAAATTAAAAACAGAGATGGTCTTAAAATGGATCTCTGGACGTTGCAGTAGCAGGATTTTAATGTGTACCTCTAATTCTATAACTTAGCATCTATTCTCCATATAAGATGCATACCATTTGTCGACTAGTTCTCTCACAACATATACCTCTAATTTCTTTGTTAAAATAATATGATCAACTGTATCAAAAGCTTTGGTTAAATCTAGGAATAGACCTGCTACATTTTCTTTATTGTCTTTTGCATTTGATACCTTCCATGAAGGAAAAAATTGCTCTATTGATTGAATTCCCTTTTCTAAAGCCAAATTGAGTTTCTGATAAAATTTTGTTGTTTTAAAAGGAAACTAATCTATTGTACATGATTTTGTCTAGGGTTTTTGAAAAGACAGTCAGCAAAGAATATTTAGAAAGCACCCTGTTGTAAGTGAGGCATTGCAAATGTCAGTTAGTGGTTTTGAGATAAGACATGCACACTGCTTGAACAGAGAATCAGGAAGTCCATCAATACCACAATAACTTTTGTTTTTAATGCTCCTCAGTGTTTTCATCATGTCGTCTTCACTGACTGGATATAAATCATAGTGTTATTTACCGCAGTGTTGCTGGATGGATCGAAGGGGTCATTTGCACTCCATCTCAGGATAGCACAATTATTTTAAGATATTCAGATGCCCTGTCTCCTTTTTGGCCACATTCCAAAGAGCTTTGCCTTTATTATCACCTCCCTGATAACTTTTTTGAGAATACTACAGTATTATTTAAAATAAGCTTTAAAGGTAAGATCAGTGCTGGTTTTCTGAAGTTCATGAAGACATCTTTTCGTCTTGCAAGATACAATAATTCCTTTTGTTGTCCACCTTCTGGAATCTGTGATTTTTGGGGATGGCCTGTGTCTTTTAAGTGGGAATGCAATATTATAGTATTGGGTAATACAGCCTAAAAATATTTCAGCCTTTTTATGTGTTTCCTGCTCATTCAGTACATCCTTCCAGGATTCTTTGTTCAAAAGGAAATTGAAATAATCTATTTTCTGATGGAGAGGCACTGTTTCCAGATAGTTAATTTTTTATGGGAATGGCTGTTTATTTTCTTTTGTGATGACTGCAAGTGAAGAAAAATGCCATTGTGTTCTGAAATACCAATTCTTATATTGCGTGTTGTAAAAGGTAAAGTGTTAGTATTAATAATGATTTGATCAAGATGTATTTTGCTTGGAATGCTAATCCTGATTGCAGTATTAATAAGAGGAGTCAAATTATAAGTTTGGAGGAAAGTAATAAGACCAAGTTTTTCTATGGAATCCGTTAGAAAATCAACATTAAAATCTCCACATATAGCAATCAAAGAAAGCACAAAAAAAAAAGGTATAAAAAGTGGCAATGAAAGGCAGATTTCTTCAGCAGCCCCCACAGAGTTCCACAGAAAAAAGTTTAAAAATACATAAGAAAACTTAGTAAAGATTTAAATATTGCAACATTCTGAAAGTTATGCCTCCTATTTATTTTCATGGAAACTACAACAGATACAGAAAGCACAATAACACGGTAAAATAGGGCAAGATTTCAGGTTAATACTGTTATTTTTCCGCATAATTACCACCATTCATTATGCACTTTTGCCAATGATAAACAAAGAGCCTTCATGCCACGCTTGTAAAAATCTGCATCAGACGAGGCTAGCCACTGTCTTGGCTAGCTGTGGATGGCTGACCTCTGCTTTGTTGGAAAGTTTGGATGTTGCCACTCCATGGACTATTGTTTAGATTCTGGTGGTGACACCATGTCTCATCTCCAGTGATGATGGAATTCAGAAAATTGTCACCTTCAGCTTCTATTGGTCCAGCAGGTCCGACAAATTTCCATTCAATGAGTTTTTTGGTCTTGTGAAAGGATCTGCGGGACCCATCTCGTACACACTTTGCAATAATTAAGGTTGCATAACATCTTGTCTAAGACATTACAGCTGACATTCAGCTCTACACACAATTGCTTGGTTGTAATCCGCTTATCATTACGGACGAGTTGAGATGCTGTTCATTATTTGCTGTAACAGCCGAGCAGGGTTGACCAGGGTGTGGCTTGTCCTGCACATCCTTTTCACCACTTTTGAAATGCTGTACCTACCGCCTCACATTACTTGCATCTACTGTATGGTCTCCATATACCTTTAGCAAATGTCGATGGATTTCAATTGGCGCAATTTGTTCAGTGGTGATGAATTCAAACAAAACTAACAGGACGCTAGTGGGAAAGCTCAACAGTTAATACTACATCAGCATAATCTGGCTCAAACACATCAACCAAGCCCTTCTTCACTTAGCAAGAAAAAAAGGCCTCTGCTGCATTAAAGTGTGGCAGCAACTTATTTCTACTATTTTCTAATGGTAAGCCGCCCTTTATTCAAAACACTATGTGAAAGCATTACTATTGTTAACTAAATACCAATTTCAATCACAGCTATGAGACAATCAAACTTTGAACTGACCAGGATGCTAACCTTGTAGATATTAGTAATTGTGATAATGTTGCCCTACTTTTCACATTGCTGATAGATTGGAAGAGGATGCCTTCTACCTTTGTCCTGTGATATGAATAACTATGTAAATACATAAGTAAATTTAAGTTTTAAACAAAATCATAAATGTATGCATAGTGCCAAATTTAAGGTACATTGATTTTGTGGTGGAAGTAGTAAGGCAACATTGTTCTATTTATTATTACGAAAGGTTTGGGAAATAATCCTAAAAATCATACTTTTTAGTTGGCTTTTCAAAAACTGCCGTTACTTTTATATCAAATGAACCAAATTTTAGATGACTCAAGAACTGCGCTAAGAGCAGATCTCTTTAAAAGTCATGTCCATAGATTACCCTGAATTTTATAAGTTTGAAATGTGTTGACAAATGCCTCTTAAACTTGTGTGTATAAGGCTTAAGATCTGTATGTGTAGCAGTTTCTCTAAGTATCAGGAGGCTTATCATATTAACCACATTTAATTTTGTACCAATTGTAACCAAATCTGAAACACACCAATAAATTTTATTCAAACTCAATAAAATTTTAATTCCACACATACAATAATTTTTAAGTTGTTTTGTACTTTTTGATGGACAAAGTGACATTTATAGGTGCTCTGTTATACTGAATGCATGTAAAGTGCTAAACCCTTGCAGTCTGTACCACTGGGTAAATAAAAGTAAAATATTAATTCCAGGAATATAAAGTGGGATTGTGGTATATATTTTGCTAAAGGAAAAAAGAAATGCTAAAGATTAAAAAGGAACAGTCAGATAGACAATTTCAGTATTGAAAATGCCACAGAAGTTACAATCTCTTCTCTTTTTTACATATGTTGCTTAAAATATCTGAGTATAAACAGTTTTTCTGAACCTAAAATTGCAATCGAAAAATTCCTTATTACAGTATAGCTATGCAAAAACATATTATTTTTTATATTGAATGGTGTACTGGTTTAAGAGATGTGGAATGAATGTATATGCAACAAGATTATTTGTGTTTACTTTTTAATATATGCTAGCCACTACATATTCTTTATTAACTTGCAGGGTGCAAATGATGAGGAGAAAGAGATGGCCCGAAATGCCTGTGGCTTGGTTTCGCCAGATCGTGAACCAGTAACAGTGAATGAGGGAGAAGAACCAGAAGAATTCTGGGCTGCACTGGGAGGTAAAGGAGAATACAACAAGATTTTCGAGGGCCATGGCACTCCATTGCTTGGTGCACGCCTCTTCCATTGCCATATTACTGCTTCTGGTAAATTTAGAGTGGAAGAGATAACAGACTTCAAACAGGAGGTGAGTAGCATGAGAATCATTTATCAGTTGCCCCAGAGTGTGTTTACAATTCTATGATTGTAATTTGTGTGGGTATTCTATTTATACACCGCATATTTGGTATTGGCCAGTAATGTTTAGCAGTGTCTTGGATATTGACCAATCATGGTCATTAATCTTATAATATCCTTACAAGGATGCAATTTAATGGGATTTAATGTCAGATCATTACTGAACCTTAATAGTATCAGTATACAGTGATTAATAGGCTATATCATCCATCTTGACAGCAGTATCAAGAGTATCCTGTATTCACAGGAACAAGAATTAATAAAAATAACAGGTCATACTAACACATCTTCACTAAAGCCATATCTGCAGTAAATTAAAGCACTATTCATCAGTTCTGGAGAAATTATGAAATCCTACTACCTCAAATAAGAATTAAATTTTAACATCCTTAAATCAATAACAAATTCTAAATCCATAAAATTCTTCAACATCAAAACTATTATAAATATACTTCAAAAAGTTTAGCTCCTTTAAAGTTAAGAACACAAAATACCTCAATATTAAATATCAGAAAATTTATATGCTCAGAATCTCATTTCCTTCAGTCCAATCTACTTCAGTTTCCATTATCAAAATCCAGCAGAACCGTTCAACTTTCAACTTTGAAAATTGTGCTTTTAATCAATGCATATTCAAATATGTCAATTTGTAAACAAATTGTATTATTGAAAAAAAAATTGTCTTTATTGTGTTCTGGTTTTACCTTATCTTAATTTTGAAGTTAACTAATTTCTCATTTAAACTGTTGGTAGCACTGGAGTGTTCTCTAATACATTAGATTGTTTATTCATTTAGTGTGCAGTGATCTGAAAGCTGACACAATGGGTGATTTCATTTTAAACAACACAAATAAGAAAATAATTATTACTATATACCTTATTTATGCTATATTTATGCAAATCTAGTGCGCCAACAAATCTAATGCGCACCCCATATTTGAAACTTAAAATTATAAAAAAGTGGTTTGTATCGAATGTAAAGCGCATCAATAACAGAAAATAGGTAATAGGTATTTTATTTAAATTTATTTAATATAACAATTGATTTAGCGTATATATAAACCATCAGATTATAGAATTGAAAGTGCCCTATTGTTAGGTGACACATTGTTAAAGAAGAAAATTAGTTAACATGAAATAAGGAAAGTACACATTCAAAATGAATTTATTAATACAATATCGTGAATTACAAGCATGAATCACCATTATTCGCTGATGCTTTCATCATGAAATCCTTGGAAGTGTCCACATCAGAAATAGGTTCATTTCCTCTCTCCCCGTCCTCGTCGTTCCAGAGCATGTCATCCTCGCTGCCATCCAAAGCATTTGAAATCAGCATTTCTTGAATGACTTTACAATCAATGGTGCTTCAATGCTTTTCCAGGCAGCAGAAACCCAGTGTGCAATGGTATGTGGTGCAGCACGCTTAACTTTTGTCAGGGTCAATTCATGGTTTGGTTCACAAAACTATTTTTCGTACTCCATCTGAACAGAATCCTTAAAAGGTTTATTTATACTAACGTCCAGGGCTGTAATACAGATGTCATCTCTGCAGGAATAACAACAAGATCACTGCCTAGGCTATATACCTTCTTTAGATCCTCGGTGAGATGACCACGAAACGCATCCATACAAAGCATTGATGGTGGATTGGAAAGCCTTCCGGGATGACGTTCCCCACACATTTCAGGTCCAATCGTGCATCAATGATTCGGTCATCCATTCCTTCACCTGGTTTCGAATGACATCATCAGGAAACAGTTTTTCATTCTTAGGGGTTTTGGGACATGTTTTCCTCTTGAAGATTAAGAAAGGGGGAAGTTTGCACCCATCCGTTGTGATTGCCACCATTACTGTTACACACTGTTTTTCGCACACTGTTGTTTTGATGAGAACTTCTTTCGTCCCATAATAGTGTAGTTCTGCGCATATCAAACCAAATTGGCGTCTCATCAGTGTTGCCTATTTGCCCCATGAAAGATTTTATTTCTTCCGAAGTGAAATGACATACTGCTGAAACATTTGTACTTTGTCCTCAAAATCTGCAGGAAACTTCTGGCACACTGTTGTTTGGCATCTTAGAGATAAACCTGTCTGTTGCATGAAACAATCCACCCATCCACGGCTAGCCTTAAACTCTTGTTTTGGAATACCAAGAACTTCAGCCTCCTCCTCAGCTTTCTTTCATATAGTGTTACTAGTTGCAGGTTGCCCATTCTTCTCCTTTCACGCACAAATTCCAACACTTTATCTAAGGCTTCAGGATGTCTTCCTTTGCGAGGACCCGTAAATTTCTTCCTAGTAGCTTTAGTAGTAAATAATGCCAATTTATGTTTTTGCCACAAGCGAATGTTGCTCTCTGATACATTGAACTCCCTTCCTGCCTTTCTATTACCATTTTTTCAGCATAAAGGATTACTTTACGTTCTTCTCTGTTTGCGCTTGCCCTCCATATCATAACTAAAAATGCTCAATAATAAAGCCAATGATAAATGAGCGGCTAGCTTGTCACAAGTTTCCGGATGCATGTGAACTCCAACAATCCATTGTGTCGTAATAAATGAAAAAAAATTGAATGAAGTTACTGGAGTTCTACAGAACGGATTTGCACTCGAATCTAATGCGCTCCACGATTTTGAGCATTACATTTGGTCAAACAAGGTGCGCATTATATTCACATAAATACGGTATATATATGTAAGGCGGAAGTGAAATAGTCCTGAGAGCTGGGAGAAGTGGGAGAGTGGATGAGACGAACAAAAACCTCCAACACTTTTGTGCACCATTTTCAAGAAAAGGCTTTTATCCAAAAAATTTATCACTGGAATACTGTTGATTAAAGGTTCTTAATTTATGACTATATTCATAGAAAATTGAATAAATGACAACTTTTTTCCTTTGGTATATTTCAATAGAATCAACGGTTTTTGTGTAAATTAAATTTAAGAAGTCCATAATTTGTTAGAACTGGCAACACTGCATCAGCTGCATTTACTTTCTTCCGATATTGGTGTAGATCATAGGGAATGTTTACTTAATCGCATACAATTGTTTTATGTCAAAGCCACAAGTTAAGAACTGTACTTAGAACTTTTAATGAACAGTTATTGCGCCCATGTCACATCCAGTGAGTACAATGTTTATCACAAATGACTTTCATCCACATGTTGCATTTTCCAAGTAGCAGCTTCGCCAGTTGCACAAAATTGAGTTTGTAATAAATGTGTTGAATGATGGACAAGGCCAGTTTGTGAAGTGGCATTACGAAATTTCACACACGTAGGCAGTGGAGAACCCGAGAACTACACAACAGCGGAATTTTCAGCATAGCTTCTCAATTAACGTTTGGGATGGCATAATTGGAGATCATCTTGTTGGACCATTCGTCCTTCCACCGCGCTTGACTGGTATAGGTATCGGCAGTTTTTGAAGTACCAATTGCCTAACCTGTTGGAGGACATCCCGTTGGAGATAAGGAGGAAGATGTGGTTCCGTTATGACGGTGCACTACCCCACATCACTCTTGCAGTCCGTTGTCACTTGATGAAGACATTCCCAAACCATTGGATCGGTCGATTTGGATCTGTGGCTTGGCCTGCCAGACTTGAATTCTCTAGATTTTTATTTCTGGGGGGACATGAAAAACAAAGTGTACAGGGGTGAAATAGAAACTGCAGATGAGCTACACCAGCACATTTTCTTAGCAACTAAGAAAATTAGAAATAACCCAGGGGTCTTCGCCAGGGTGTGTCAGAACTGGTTAAGAAGGTGTGAAGCCTGTCTACAAGCAAATGATGGACATATGGAACACTTCCTTTAAACTCTGATTTCAAATTTACATCCTGGAGGCAAGCTCAGATATTAATCCCAATGTTTTTGTATACTTGTAAATGCTAAGAAATGCTAGTGATTAAGGTGGTTGTTGTTCACCAATGGCACTGGGGATTAATTGATCTGCATCATTTTCCCTCTAGCATCTCAATATAAAGTCTGTAAGTTATCACTTTTAAGGCCTTTGCATTTGGCAAGATGTTGTTTGTTCAGAATGACATCATCTTCACAGGGAGTGCACTTGGGTGTAGGTAGGCATCCTATCTTGTAGAGGTGTTCTGCGAGGCAATTGTGGCCAGTTGCCATCCTAAATAAGGCCACTGCGGTCTTCCTTGGCTTTTTTTGTATATCAACTCTATCTTTAATATTCTTATAATCTTTATGCTTTAATTTATCTTCATCAAGCCTCTGCTGTCTTTTGAAATATTTTAATGTTATTTAATTGTTTATTTATTTTTATTTGTCCTACAGGTTTTTGTTATATTGCACCTTTCTTTGCTAATTGATCCACATGTTCATTGCCCAAAAGTCCAACATGAGCTGGGATCCATTGTAGAGTGACATGATTTCTAGTTTCAACTGCTTTAATTAGGCTTCTTATTTCTTTAATATTTCTTGTTTTATTATTGTAATTTACTATTCCATCTATGGCTGATTTTGAGTCTGATTTTGTTTTATGTATGGTCTATATAAAATGTTCTGTAATGCTGCTTTTATAACTATTAATTCTCCATCATAGTGGTTTGACATTTTATCTAATGTTAGATACTGTGCAAAATGTTTCGGTCCTTTTTTGTTTGTAAAGCTACCAAGTAAATAATGGTAGCCCGTGAGTGTGGAATTCATTAGGCATGAAGAGCAGTGTCAATTTTGTTTACTTAAGTTTTTCTGAAACATTTTTATATCTGTCACATATACTCATGCACACAAATCTTATCAGTAACGTTAGTGTTGCAAATTTCACCAACTCGAGCTTTTTTGCGCTCATAAGCTAATTGTTAAATCATATTGGAGTAACCGTTCGTGAAATTGCTTCCAAAAACTTCTGCATCATATTATACAGATTCCATTTTTTAGACCGGTAATTAAGAGATGTACGTGCTGGCATGAAACACATTAGTCTCATTTTAAAATGGGTATATTAAAAATTAAATAGAAGCGTACACTTCCCGGTTGATCAAAACTATAAACAATGCACAGAAATTTCCTTTAAGCATATTACAGTGGAGTGTAAATTCACATTATAAATTATGATTTCCTAAACATTTAGCAATTATTAGTACTACATTGTTAAATTCAACACAGAATAATGGTGTTAATAACCTAAGAGGGGTTTCATAGAGTGCCATAACCTTCGGAAAGCTTATTTTTATTTCAAGTAAAGCATTGCATTGTCACTTAAATACACTGCAGTATGTTATTGCATAATCGTTAAAATGTGCCTTTTTAACTACATACATAGGTACTATGTGTACACAAACCTTAAAAATGTTTAATATCAGGAACAATTTTACGCAAGTTTGTTACCTTACCATGGCATAAGCTTCTCCAACAGAATAAGCCAGATATCCAGGCCTTTAAACATATCAAATAAAATATTTGTAATTACATGGCAATGTAGAATTCAAGGTAATGTTTACATACGGTATAGTGATGAATAACCTGACTTTTTCCCGGAATTTTTGTAGTGTCTCGCGCACCAGCGACAAAACATCTGAATTCGTTATATGACAACATTACTTAAATGGTTTTATAGTGTATTGGAATAGTTCACGGTGCCGTCAGTAGAAGCAGACTACTCAATCAAGTTGTGCCATGTTGCCAAATACTCCTACTTTTAAATAAGATTATCTAGTTAACGGTGCATTTAGTGTTGGAGGTTTTTGTTCATCTACATTCATTCTCATACCTCCTCCAGTCTGCAGGACTATTTCACTTCCATCCTGTGTGGTTATATAATCTGATATATTTTATTCATGGAATGATTTTAATAAATCCTATTCAAGGTTACCATAACCTCTCATGAGATTACCTATGATAAAAGATTTTTTCCAACTTTGACCAGGGTCCAATAATGGTCAACAACTAAGTATAATTTGTGTCTACATCAGTGGCAAAATTAGGGCCATACTCACCATGCCTCTTCCACAAGATGTGTTTTGAACCCTTGCTAGATTAAAAAAAAATTACATTGCTTTAAGATAATAACCTCAATTATTAATGCTAGCTTTAGGTAGTATAAAAGAACATCTTTTAAAATATAGTAATAAGTTATCCATATTACTTGCACATGCATGTGAGCACATGTTTTTTAAAGCTTACAATTAGTTTCAAGTTGCAGAGTTAGACATGCAACCTTAATAAACAAGTTATCAAAAAAGCAAATGTAAATTAAAATGAATTAAATACAATAAATAACTTGACAAAATATTAGATACTCTTTTGATTTTCCTATGAGGAGCACATGCATTTGGGATTTACAGTCTTCCAAAGTGAATTTCAGTGTCATGAATTTGCCAATCACATTCTCCAGACTGAATTTGTGACATGTTTCATGTTCTATGTTTATAACAGCTAATGCACTTAATTTACACTACATTCTTTCTCTCGATCATGAGAAACAAAAATTGACTTTTAATATAAATTGATTGTTGTTTCTACATTTTGCATTCAAAATCTGAGTAGCCTAATTTGAAACTAATCTTAGTAGAATGTGCAAAACATTACTGTTTGAAAAATTTGATTTTGTATATCCCATTTTCTTTAAAGATTCTGTATATTTTGGCAGAAAATTGATATTTAACATTTTTAAAATTCCTCAACTTTTTTGCACTTAATTATTATTCTCCTGAACAAAATTTGATCTGGATCTGACTCATTAGAACCCATAGGTTCTGATATTCCCTTGGAGCAGTAAAATTTAAAACAGTTTCTAAATCAGAATCAAACTGTTTCTCAAGTAACAATGTTGATGCATTTTGATTTTCAGGATCTAGATGAAGATGATATAATGGTTGTTGATTCTGGTGATGAAATCTACGTATGGGTAGGCAACAAAGCAACTACAGAGGAAAGACAAATGGGCCTGAAGATGGCTGAGGTAAGGCATGAAATTAGTAATGCTGATGCATCATTTATGCAGCTGATTACTTTGCTCTATAAACTTAAATATCTGTTTATTCAGAATGGTGCCATTCATTAATTTGTAATTTTAAAGGTATAGATTTATCTTCCAACTAAATTTTTCTCTTTTACTATAAGTATTCAACTTAACAAAATTGTCTAGTTTTAGCCACTATAAGACAGATTTATTTATAGAATCAATTGCTGATATTTCAAAAGTCATTACATGTTCTTTAATCTTTATAGTACAGATTTTCTCCAAAATCAATGATTCCAATAGTTGTCAATAATATGGCAATCATTTGCCTAACAAAAACAGCTTCAATAATGTGAAATCGACAGAAAAATTAGTGTGGAGACCGATGATGCTATTTTTAATGGTGAAAAATGATTTCAATTTAAATGCCGTTAAAAAGATAGGCAAAAGAGGTATTAATTCTATTGCTTATATGCGTGTTTTCTGAATTACTTGCCAAGATTTTCTTTCATAGATTGGTTAGGTTGCAGTTAGGTAACAAAAGTTATGTTGATTTACAGATAAAAGTATGATTATGTGTGTTTATATGTTACTGCAATGTTTTTCTTAGGTTCAGAAAGTTAATCTTTCTCATTTGGTTGAGGCAGAGGTCTTTTCAGATCACCCTCATAATATTATATTTTCTGTATTTTATGGTTTCTTTTCTAATTCTTTTTGCACAGATATTTCATTTAAATGCTTTAACAGAGTAGTAAAGAATATTTATTTATTTCACTACAACATATATGACAAATTTTATGTGTTTCTTATTATTGAGACAAGCATAATTTTTTTTCCCCTAAGGCTCACGAGTTCACGACTCCCAGGTTGCCAACAGAGCTCTATTTTAACTTAAATATTTCTGTTTTTCACTTTCCTAATCTATTTCCATGTTATTTTTCTTAAATATTCATCCATAACTACTTCTTTCTCACCCTCTAACTTAATTTTTTATTGCTACAATAATGTTTTCCTTTTGTTCTATTTTGCATACCATACACTCTCTCCCTAATTATGTTTTCTTGTACCACACCAAATAATGAAACATTCCTTCTGTTCCGCTCACATATTTCCATATTGTTCTTTCTAAAACCATTAAGATTCAATCTGCTTGTTCACAACCTTAAGTATCACTCCCACAGATGCTCTATCACAACTGTCAACATACTTCTCCCTAACCCTATTTCATTATTATCCTGTTCAAACTCAAAAGCTTTTATTTGAAAACTTGACCACATCTCTTGTCTCTCAATTACTTCTCTCCTCCTCCTTACTTTCTTCCAGAATTCTATTGAGTTAAAATGTTTTTGTTTAGGATTACTTGAAGACTGACCCAACAGATCGTTCATCAGATTTAACCCTTATCTTTACGCTGAAGCAAGGAGAGGAGCCTAGCTGCTTTACATCTCTGTTTCCCAGCTGGAATCCATTACTGTGGGAGGTACGTGGGGCATGAAGCCATCTGCAACAGCTGCTGTAAAATAACTACCACTCTGATGTTACTTTTTTAAATATCTGGGGCTGTGCAGAAACAGCTGGGGCTTTTGGGTTCTGTGTAACTTTACAGTTTTATGCTCCTAATCAAGGCCTTGGCCAATGGAATAATAGTCTGCCATTAACATTGACGCTGCTTTACTATTTGCAACTCCCAAGCACACTGCTGGTCTTCCCACAAAATTTCTTATTACTCTTTTTATTACTGCATGACAAGAGATGTTATATTCCTCTCTAGCAATAATCATAAATGCTGAAGCATAACACCCTCTTAGGCATTAGTGTTACTTAATTATAGTTTTTATTCTTCTATTTTACATTGTTAACAAGCACAATTTATACAAATGCAAAACCAAATGGACTTCAAACGCAAATGATTAGCATTTTCAGTTTCACAGGCTGTACTCGGAAATATTTCTGGAATACTCGTATGGATTCCAGATGTTTGATGTAGGTACCTATTTCTCTGAATACAAAATGATCCTTTTTTTTAAAACTTAATTTCTATATATATAAAAATATACATAAATCCATTTTTAAAATAAAACTTAAAACAATGCACATGGTTTTTGTACATATTGAGATAATGTAGCAACAATGCATCAATACATCTAGCAGTTAAGGTGGTTTTCAATTTGCCAATGGTCTTTGGTATGCAGTGATAATTATAATCCTCATTAGAATTCTTTGGCCTGACTGATCATATGTTAAGCTTGCGTGATACAGTTGTGATGGCCTACTTTCCGTCTTTGGGATTAATTTCAAATCATCAGAATTGGAAAGAGATGATGATTTTCTTTAAGATGGATTAAAAAACCTATAATTGTAGGAATTGAGTACATATAGGTAATCTATAATGCATTGCTGTTATGAATTCGTGCAGAATAGGAAGGGAAGGGAGTACACAGCAGTATCTATCACTTTCTATTTGGGCCAATTGCTTAAACTGACAAACTGAAATGTGTAAAAACCTAACTAATTTTTTTTTTTATTATTATTATTATTATTATTATTATTGTTAATAATTCAGAAACCAGTAGGTACCCTGCAACCTTAATGGTAGCTTTCAGCACTTTCCATGTGCATCTCTTTCCCCTTAAATCAAACCTGTGAAGTTTGAAGCTTTTCTTTCCGTATGCTATTTGGAAACTATATCACCAAGGCATGACAACTTGTGATTTTCAGCATGTAAACCTACTTGGGGAATACATTGTCTTGTATTCAAAGAAATATTGCATATATTAATGTACTTATCTGGCGCATACATAAGCTACTTTTGTTTACACGTGTGACATCTGCAGCTGCACATATTTTCAGAAATACACGGGAAGAGATTAACACATCTGTAGTTGTTCTTTGAGTCTATAAGAAAAGGCTTACCATTCATTTGTTGCAAACTTAGAATAATATTAATCTACAGTAGATATGGGTGCGACATGAAAAGACCATAAATATTTGCTTACTCCCATTTGCTGTCGCATTTCTACGAATCTATTTAGTTTTCAGCCAGAAAGGTGTTCTTGTGCATACTTAACCTATCAGTATTTAAAACTTAAAACAATTGGTACTTTTATCCACAAGGGGAATAATAGATTAGATTGGAAATTAATAGTTATCACACATGGTTATGCATGTTTTCTGTGCATTAATAAATTCATAGTTTTTAACCTTATTCCAACTATTATTAATTATTGTTGAAGGAGCAAAGTTATGTATTAATAACTCATAAAAATACTTGTGGTAAAAGAATAAATATTAAAATGAACCATTAATTTCTTAAAATTATATTATTTGAAGTACATGTGATGCTACTGTTTAATTTATACTACTAAAATGTTAGGATATTATATACACAACAAAAAGTTCCATAAACTTCAGAAAATCTTCAAAAAATGTAGCATCACTGGAACAAAATAATATAGTTTTAAAGCCCAATAAAAAAGACCACATATAATTGCAGAAAAAAATTAGGAATTTACTAGATCCACTGCTCAAATTATAATTAAAAACACACACACTGGGAAAACAAAGAGAAATATTGGCACTCAATTTAAGGAATACAGGTGAAATACTGAATATACAAATAGAAAAACCAGCAGTTGGATCCAATTTTTTTTGACAGAAAATCATGAAATAAAACTAAAATCAAGAGAGTGAAATCTTAACAAAAATCCAAGGAATCAGATATCTGGAAGAGAAATGTACACAAAAGGTTTGAACATTGGCTAATGAATTTTAATAAGCCACATCAGTTTTATATAAAGACCACCAGAGGCTTCATCAAAATCAACAGGAACCATAACAGGAAGTTTCCTGACAGTCAGTAGGCTGCTCATGGCTTTATCAAATGCTTGCAAAGCGTGTTGTGATAATAAATGGTCAATGAAGCAGGTAACAGTGTGAAAGCTTTCTCCACTGATTTACATCATGTTTAGTGAGTGTGATTCTATATCATTTTAATCATACCTTAAGCATATTTCACACATTTTTCTTTCTATGCAAAGAATCGGTAAGATTCTAAGCTGCCATATGCACATATTTGTTTGGGAATTGCAAATAGTATATCTAAGAGAAATTTGGAAACAAGATGTCATTGTTTGATTTAAGATCAGCAGTATTATCACAACTCAGAATAATTATGCTACTTAAACCTAATGTGACGGTCTTTTTGTTATTTTATAGTACTCGTACATTATTCATTTACATAAACTAAGCATAAAGAAACCAACCTCAATACTTGACATGTTTATACCTCTTGTGAATGTAACAGTTCATGTGTGTCTATATGAAAACCTAATAGAAATTGTTGTATTTAAATGGTTGCATGTTGTACTATATTGGAGTTAGCTAAATTGGTACTTATGAAAATCTGTTGGTAAAATTGCATGCAGCATTGCTAAATGGAGAAGCATGGAGCACATAGGTTGGTAAATATGAAATTTTGTATATATTTTACTAGCAGAAACATAAGATACACATTTTGTTTGTGACCAAGCTAGAAAAACCCATCACAAAAAGCTTAACAAACATTGCTTAGTTCATCAGCATCTTCAACACCTGTGACAATGTTAGCAATCAGATCCTTGGGAATATTGAATGGAATCTTATAAACCTATGAGTCAAGATATGTTTTGTTTGCAAACACATCAACATTCCATATAAGCATATACAAAGGTACCTAGTTGGAGTAGCAAAATTAATGTGCCATCACAGAACCGGGTTTCTTATATCAAAACACTTAGCAAGCATCCCTAAAGAATCTCTGAAATGTTGTCTGTTTTGTTTTTAGACATTTAAATTGGTTTATTCTCTATTATGTACCACATAAAAGTTTTCCTGGATTATTCACTATCCTCGTTTTATATGTATTTAACAGCAACTAAATTACCTATGTTTATGGATCATATACAGGAGAGACATTGTGATTCTTGATCCACATGTCACCATTGTTCAAATTACTTCCCTACTGTGCTGTTGTTCACAACTCGTAGGCATGCTGCCAACCTCTGGCAGAGCACAGATGTAAGGAGTAATGAGATGTACTCCACAAGGGGCACTCAAACATTTAAAAAAGCACGAGTTTCTCCAAGTTTGTAGCTTGCAAAGTTCTGGCAATATTCTATGTGCTTTGAATAAAAACAGTTGTCATTGGATTAATTTGAAAATGAAGAATCAGTATAGCACAACTATTCTGATGCAGGGGAAAGCACATTATACTTCATTGTACAGACACAGATAGCCAAGGCTGTTATGGCACAGACTTATGAACAGGAGGCCTGCAGTTCAAAATTGCCAGGACAGTCTTCTCTGACAGGTTTTTTCCAGGTTTTCCTGTCTTCATTCACTGGCAAATGCAGAGGGGGTACCCTAAACTCAGGCCAAGAATGTTTCATTCCCAAATTTTCTTTTCCAGCTATTTCATTTCATGTATCGCCAGTTTCCAGTGCCTGTGATGCTGTATGCAATAAGAATGGATGTTAAACACTACTCCACAACTTCCTCTATCTAATTGACAAGCAGCATGCCCATGTCAGATGTAGGGAATATTTTTATCATGCAAAAAGCATAAAGATAGATTATGGAACAGTCTTTGCTAATTCCCAAAAAATATGCTTAATAACAAACTTAGAAGTATCACCCTTTTATCCCAAAAAGAAATGAAAGGAATTATTCCTAATATATCTTGTAAACAGAACAAAATGTGTATTGTATGATTTTTCAGACAAGGTATTCTTGAAAGCTGCCACTTTTACTAGGTTATCTGCATACTGTCGTTTAAACACACACAAGGCAAATCTTAGGAATGCATGCATGTTACCACATACTAACAAATGAGTATTTTAAACAGCAGACAAGTATAGGTTCCTAAGATGTGTTGTGGTCAGACTTAATATAAAGTTATGCAAGCAAAAGTACTTTTGGATCTTACTTAGTAGGTATTGTGCTTTTATTAATCTCTCTTGTTTGTAATCCTGTGACTTGTTCTAATTTTACATGAATTAAGTTGGTTGTTTCTCTGCATGTGCCTATATTTAGCTTTGGAGTTTGTCTGCAGTATACTTATTTAAAAATGTATTATTGTTTTGTTCAGTGTATCCTTAAATGGCATTTTAAGGCCATGGGGATTCATTTTTGTCATTAGATTTGTTTTTGCATTATAAAAGAGACATGAAAATGGGCTTTTCAAAGCCTTGGTACAAAAATAAGTATTGCTACTCAGGTCAGATGTTTACATATTGCACAAATATCATTCCTGTAATAGGTATCTGACAAATGAATAAACAGAAGTATCTAAACATTTTTAGTCATTCTTAAACTTCTGTTAAGGCTCAAGCTTAGATACAAATTGAAAAGTTTTTGCATTTGAGTAAATGTTGAATTCATAATTGTAAATGAAAATACATTCCTGCAGAATTTTAAAATAAAAAAGATTGACAGACCTATATTAACTTTTCATGTGCTAATTTAACTAAAACTTAACTAATAGCATGTTTCAATCAATGAAAAACTTAAAATCATATATGCATTCATTAAATACTGATCATAACTACAGCTGAAGATGATAATTTCTAAGAACCTTTAATCTTTCGTATAATGCACTAACTGCTTTAATTTTATGGCAAAATGCATGGATAAAAAGGTGGGGGAAAAAAAACTAACCTGTAAATATTTGTTGTTGAGGTAAGCTGCTGTCATTTGTTTCAAGTTATTAGATTATGTTGCAAGTGACTTCATCACTGTAATGCTAGTGAAATGCAGCTTATTTACTCTCAGAATGGTTTAGATTTACAAATTTAAAAAACTTGAGCCACAGTAGTTTAATAATTTTATAATCTAAAAACTTGTTATAGTATTAATGACTATCAGTATTTCAGAAAAGAATGTAAATGTTTAGATTAGTTGTAATTAAAACTACAGTAGCTTTCACAAATGTATTTTCATAACATTTCTTCTTGAAAGTAGCAAGGAAAGATAATAATAGTTATAAGCAGGGCTCTTTTTATAAAGAGAACTTTAAGAATACTCCTGTCTGAGACATGTCTTAATTAATAATCATAAGTTTCTCTATTAGGAGAGAAGAAAGTGGTGGTTGTAATAATTAGTAAGCTTAAATAACAGAAATTACCTTCCATCATTTTCCAACTTCTTTGCAATTCTACAGCTGTTTTTTCTCTTTAACAATTAGCCATTCCCCCCCCCCCCAAATGTATTTTTTTTGAACTAAACTCAAAAGATCTAGTTTTTCAGCACACTCAGGTTTATGTTCAGTCAGTATTTCTGAGGCCTAGGTCATGGTTTCCCATTTTCAAGTTTGATTAATATTCACAAATTCCTTCCATACTTTTTGCTTGAAGTAGATTCCACGCCCTTAGTTTTAATTTCATAAGAAAGAAACAGCATATAAAATAGTTATTTTGTGACTAACTGAATCTAAACTGATGATGATAGTGTTATGATAGGTCTGATCCCTTAGGCTAGGCAATTGATCACTACCTTGACTCACCCCAGGTCCTGCTATGAAAGATACCACAGTGGTTTGTCATTGCTTTGTGCAGTATGGGAATGAAGTTGATCACATACAGTCTTAATAGAAGCTTTGCATCCACTTAAAAAAAATTGCTTGTCCTGGCGAGGAATTGACACCTGGTCTCTTTACGTGCTAACCAATAACTACACATCTCTATAGCTTGCATCTTTACAATAGTAATGGTGACATAATTTTCACAAGCCAAGAAATGAACATTAGGGAATTGCAAGCAAACAACACAATCACTGATATCGGTAATTTGATGAATTTGTTGCATTAAGAGACATGGCAACATACAAAAGATATAAATTTGTTTTTAAAAAAATAGAATTGCAATTTCCATTTTTGGGTCCTAAAGGTTTAAGGGTATGGATCCCACAGCATTTCCCTTGGAAAAAGAGCCCTGGTTATAAGAACAGGTAGTAATTAATCACTCTAAACAGTTTTATGGTTAAACTTTGTATAAAACTTTTTCAAACAATTCTACTTGTTTGATTTATTGCCTGTTTTAGCGGTGTATAATTATGTAGTAGATGACTGTTCATACAGAAATATGTGACAATTTTATATAATCATGTACTAATACACTTAAAATAGCTTATTTTACTTAGATTATGTGTGAACTTAATTTCTGCTCAGAACTCAGGAGCTATGCAGTGTTGTATATACTGCTAAATCTACAAGCTGTGGAATCGTTTTGTTTCTGCATGTGCCCGAGTTATGATGAATCATGTTTATCACTAACCGCATGCTTGTTTAACATGTTTTGGTATTAGTTTAGTAATTTTTTGGTAGGATGTTATGATTTGTTCTTGTTGACCTTGCACAGAGACTTGTAGATTCATGCAGAATGACAGAAGTGAAAGAGGTAGATTTTCACAAAGTTTAAAATAAAGCTAATTTAGAATTAGGTTCTAAGATAATAGAATCATTTTAATTTGCTTTCTATTAAATGCAAATTAATGATCCTGAGTAAAGAGAGATGGTAGGAAGATATAACACTCCATAACACACATGTTAATATGCATGGCACAGAAACCTTAAGATTTCAAGTATACCAGTAATTACATTTAATGTCTGTCATTGTTATCGCAAAGCATTTTCTTTTCATAGATATTTGTAATATACAAGGGTCATTCTAATATAAACAAAGATTCTTTGATCATCAATTTGTCGTCGGATAAAATATCAAAACAATTATATCATAATTTTTAATAGTTTCCTTCAAGAGAATACATTTTCTTGTCTGTTGGGCAGTTTGCTTATTCCATCATAGAAAACAAAGATGGTTCAACCAAGAGTTTAACCTTTGCATTGTCACTCAGTCTTTTCTCTCTTCAATTCATCTTCATTGGCCTAAGCATTGTTAATCTCTAGAGTGATTAAGAAGAGTGCCCTAGGGAGTCCATTAAATTTTGCTTTTGTCCCACTTTTCAAACATGTTCCTGTTCCCCAAGGAGGAAATGTGGGAACTTCTACCAATATGTGCATTCAGAGAGAACCATGTTTGCATTCTCACAAACTTATGTCCACCATTGATGCTATTTTGAGCATGCTTAGATGTTAAGTCATCTTCCATAAAGTAATAAATGATCTGAAAGTTATCATTTATGCTTACAACTTTCATTTTCTAAACATTACAACTGCTGAGAATTTCTTGGGCCAGTCAAACACTTGTATTCAGATTTATTCCCTTCTTCACTCTCTCAAGCTTGTTTCAATTAAATTACTTGTACTTATGTTAACGAAACATCTGTAAGCTGTGCATAAAGTGTGGAAAAACATCTTTGTTGATTTGACCTCTTCTTTATTTGGAAAGCAGATTATTCTGGGATAATAGAAAAAGCAACCTTTTGCTCAGACACATTGCTACTGGTTCAGAAACAGTATACCAACCAACTGCTCTCGCCACTCTTTCCTAACCCAGAAAATAGAACAGATTATATTTTAATGACCTTTGCAAATGTGAAAATTGTTACATGTCATATGAAACATTTTTTAATGTTGAGTCAGTATTTCATAAATGATTGATAATTACATCTCCTTGAAATATTATTTAATGGTTAATATGTACATCTTCCATGCACTAGAAATCTGCAATGGTGGTTTGAAAGCGGCATGGTTTGATTTTAAAGAGAGAAAGTCCAGTCTTGTAAGTATTTTTTAACAGTCTCCTCAAAGTTCAATGTGTGCTTTAACATTTTTCCAGGTTCATGATTCTCTTGTGGAAATAGGTTTCTTCAAGGCCCCAAAATTATCATTTATCTCTTACAGAAACTTTTTATTGGAGTTAAATTTCTGCCCAGCCAGGGCATAATCCTTAATTTGAGTTAAACAGTTGATAATCCAAGGAATCAAGGTTAGGTGAATATGCTGCATATGCAAGCATTTCAAATAGTAATTGTTCCTTTCTCTAAATTGTCAATCTGCATTTTGCATTCCAAAAAACTGGAGCCATCCCTTTACATCAGATGCAGTCTATTTCATCCATTGCTTAGAACGCAGTTTTGTTTCCAGTGAATAGTAATGAATTCATATTTCATCCATAGTCTGAAAACACTAAAAAAATTGTTTGGCTTATTCTTAAAAATTTCCAAAGTCAGGCAATGTTCCCACGCAATTTTGCTTTTCTCCAGTGTGAATATGTGGCACCCATATTCAGTTTTTTTTACAAGTACTTTTATTATGCAGAATTTAATTTTGGAGCTCCAGGACAGAGCTTCAATGCTCGTTATGTTTTGCTTACATTTTTATCCAAAGTTGGATGATTTCATGCATCTCCCAATATAGGCAAAATTCTCTAAGTTTCCTTTGCTGTTTTCCTTTTCAGAAAAAAGAGCTGAATCACACGTACAGATTCTAGTTTTATCCATGTTTCACTATCATTCAAGATGCTTTATTTAAATAATTGCCAAACAATGAATTAACATCAAAATCATATGTGCCCATAGATTAATGATAGAAAGCAAACTTTAGGATCATATATACAAAGTGTTGTTGCCTTCTATTGGTATGTGAACCAAGTCGCTTATTAAATCACCCTTGCATGTGCATTTTCTGCATAAAAAATCTACCTCTGCAACAAAATCTTAAGCCCAATATCACCAGAAATACTTTGATATATAAAGCACAAATTAGCACAAACTATCCTTAGTTTGTATGCTCATTATATATTTTTAGCTGAATTTTTTAAATTCACTTTGGTTTAATCTGTTGCACTTTTATTTGCACATATTTCAGTCTTTGCCATCATATGAAGACATCAAGAAGCACATCGCTGAGAAAAATGCAACCATTGAAGACTGATTATATAATAATATATGCAAATTTGCAACATAGCTTTAACTTAACTTATAAAGAAATAAGTAAAACTGCTGCTTCACATATTACAAGCAGATTAACCATATGTAATTAGTAAAACAAAATTAATGAGCATATATATTTTTTGTGCTAAAACATTACTGTGCCTTGAAAAGCAGTCATGCTACAAAATAAAAATTATACAGTAAAAATTCTATCTGGAAATGCTGCTTCTAATTAATTGAATGTGGTCAAAAGTATACTATGCTGAATTCCATATAGATGTAAAAAATATTTAGTTCCTTTAGCAGACAATATACAAAACAAACATTGTATGGTCTCTATATTGATATATTCTGTATTCAAGTTGTATGGTGCTCGATGAAATATTATTAAAGCTGTTTTAAACAGTATTTTTCTTTTAATTATTCAGGTTTCAACTGTCGAATGTTTCCAAACCAATTCCCTCGTCCTTCCAGTAACCTGTACAAATATTTTCACAGGATATCCACATAACATCAACAGTTCATTGTGTAAGTATTGTGTACTTTGGTATGCTTTTTTAATCAAATTTTATAATAAACTTCCTAAGTCCTGCAGAAGGATTCATCTGTTTGATCAGTATACATGATATGAAATTTTCAAAATTAGCATAATTACATAAGTATTAACAATATTTGTAAAGATAGCATTAAAATACCTATAAAGATTTAGAAAAATGTACAGTTTGAAAGACCAGAAATGTTGCTCAGAGGCCTCTTTATCAGGCATGAAGTGCTTTCATGTGCTGTAAATCTACGGCACAGTACCACCGGCTTTACTTCCCTTCCGAAGGAAGCCATGCTAAGGATTTTTATGCTAAAAAAAAAAAAAAAAAAAATTGTTTGAACCAGCAACCTCGGAAACTAGAGACTAGCAAGGTACCCCTAGGCCACGGAGGATAACTTAAAAAATGTTCAAAATAGGATCCAAGGGAAGGGACTGAATCATGAAACATGTTCTACAAATTCCAGATACTTCATTTAAATTTAATGTTTTTTCCAGGCTTAGTTATAATTAAAGTTCCCTTGGTTGTTAACATTGCCAGATCAGAAAATCTATTTATAATAACAAAAGTAGTTCAACCAAGGCATTGATAACACACACACCCTTTCCAGCTCTACCACTGTCAGGGCTGAAATAACCTAGTGGTTGCATATGATCAGAAATCCTGCAATGTCTTTCATAAAGGTACTCTTAGTACCTTTGTTTTAATGTCAATCTCTCTCAAACTTGCTCTCCTTATCCTGACATTATTTCAAGCCATTGCCCAAGAAAGTCTGAAAATTAAAAGTGAATACTGGGAACAGCAAACAATTCGAGAAACAATAAAGCGATAGGGAGAAGCAAAAACATGTAATATGCAAAACTTTTATTTGTGTGTATAAGGTAATGTATACATGCTTAAATTTCTGTTTCAATAGGAAGTGTATAATAATACAGGTACATGTTCAAAACAATGGAAGATGAATAGTAGAGAAAAGTGCTGGTTAAAATCAATTCATGCATTTGTTTACATCATACATTTTGTAAACGTTTACTATAATTTACATTAAAACTTTTTTAAGTTGTTAACAGTATCTACAGCTACAATCAGTCATACCTGCATTATAAGTAACAGGTAAATATTCTTATAAAAGAACTAAACAGCAATATAACAACTAGATAAAATTAGAATATGCATTACTATGACAGAGCAATAATACTGCTCATAACATCAACTCAGTTAAATCAATACAAAACTAGCACTTTGTATCTAGTTGTACATGTGTTTTAATAAAATTCTAATATATCTATGCTATTATCATTGGCAGGTTCAGCATTTTCATCTACAATGAGCTCTCCTTTATGGCCTCAAGTAAAATATTTATCACAATGGTTGTGTACAACCAGAACAAACATTCCTGAGTAGACCGACCAGAAAAACTTGACTAGAATTGATATGCATACAAAACTGAGCTGTCCAACAAGTAACATAATGAGCTTAAATAACAATGGATTTCCACATGTTTAAGGATTTCATAAAAGATTCCACTGGGCATTACTAATTCTAAGGCATTATGTTGAATTGACAACAGCATTGCATTCACTATTACTTTCTATGCATTTTAACTTAAAAGTTGATTCACATTTTTAATTAAATATATGCCATTAAATTATGTTTTGATAACCAGTGTTTCACATTAGTCATGTGTAAACAAAAGCTGAAAAGTTGAATGCAAATTGAACTGCAGATCTACATCTTTCCTTGCCAATGCTCTACTGTTGAGCTACCATGACAAGATGCCAGAATGCATATTAAAACTGGCATAAGGACCGGTTATACACTGCATAGTGATATCTCCAGATATTTCTACACAGGTATTTAAAGAGTATTATACCATGTAATTAGTGTGCATCCGCACAGTACAGAGGCATTTATTTACAAATGGATAAAGTTAATTTAATCCACGGCAGATATACCAATGGTCAATGAAGTTGAGTCAAATGTTTGCTAGCAACTTAACGAGTGTAAATGGTGAAAATATATTTTCAACTTAAAAGGTATAACGGAAAGAAACAACATAAAACACATCCTCTGCTGCACTAATTACACACGAGAGAATTTTTGGAACACACCATATACATAAGTAAAATGACCTAAGGCAGAATGCGATAACCAGAGCTAGGACAAATATCCTTTGGCTTACAATGTTTCAGGCGGCAAGGGGAAGGGGGTTGCCACACATAACCTAGAACTGCAAACCAAAATTGGGTGGAATAGAGCATAAACACTGAGATCAGAAAACCACTCTATTCTACTAGTAATGCAAGCAAACTACTGACTGAACTGTGCAGCTCTGGGTCTGTGTATGTCACGTGTAATAGGTAGGGCGGTAGTGTTGTTGATTCCTTGCTCAGTGAATATTTGTCCTAGTTCTAGTAATAACCAATAGAAACACTTATGTAACTACATAAAAAAATCTGAATTATTGGCATACAGAAACTTTTAATACCGCTTGGAAACATTTTACAATTCCATGGAATAATAAGCCATAATGCACAAAATTACCATGACAAAGAGAACAGATTTGAGCTTCAAGTACTTAGCTAATGGGTCATATTAGATAACTGAAATGAATGCTCAAGAGAGTTCAGGGCCCATAGATCTTAGAGTTGCCTGATGTACCACTAATGCAAAAGAACCATAATTCAAAATGCTCTATTTTTTTAAAGGAAAGGCTTTAAAATTTCAATAATTTGTACAAAATCAGTATTTTATTCTAAATGCAAAAGGTCTTAATATGTTACTTTTCTAAGTTGGCCTTACTACAGTGAAGTCAAAAGCGTGAACAAACCCACATCCCAAAATGTGATTATGCTGTGCCACTAATGCCAAAGTAATCTTCTACCTTATACTGGAATTTTGTGAAAATAAAAATATGGCCTTCTTGCACATGTTAGAATAAAGAGGAACTTTCTTCTCTTTTGCTTTCTCTGTCATATATCTACGGTAGGTAAAGGAAGTAATGTATTCCATCAAACATTTGATAAGATTTCACTGGAAATACATATGTTGAGGTCCAATGAACCCATAAAAAGCATTTTTATAAAAAGGTATGTGTATCTGGACAGCATAACAAAACATCAGATACAACCCAACTTGGTATTTAAGTCCAGCTTCTTCCAAAGATGCGACACAAAGATTTTTAAGAAAATCCCTTTACCCTAAACTACCCTTTATATGGAAAATGGTTTTTAATGGCTCTAACATTATTATATACCATTAAAGTGTGTATCTTGAATAGTCTGTGAAGTTGTCCTTATTCTGAATGAATTATGTGTATTTTTGTATAATTGGTAAGCAGTAAGAAATAGATAAAAATTGACTGCATAAAAAAATGTAGATCACGTTAAAATGCATAATTTATGCAAAATATATTTTTCATGACTTAACCATTTCTGGTATATGTGTAGCTATGCATTTGAATTTCCCGATATACAGTTTTTTAAATGCTGAGTCCTATCCTTTTGTTTCTCACAAGAGACTTGATTATTACTCCAGCTGCCCATACTCCCTTGTATCTATGATGGCATGTGTAATGAAACCATTTCTGCAGATGTTTATCTTAGTAACATGGTGTAGATAGAAAAATAATTTTGTAACAATAGTTTGTAGAAGAGATATAAAAATAAACAAACAATAGGGGTAGAGAAAATCATGTGAATGTAACACATTTTATTTCTTTTGATTTGTCATCCTTTAGCATTGTGGGTGTGATATCTGTGCTCTCAAAATTTGGGAAAGCCTGAAAAATAAGCCAGGCAACTCAATCCAAGACCCAAACTCACATCCTGTGAAATGTTGTACATGGCAAATATACCCACACCACTGATAGAAGGTTATCTGTGTAATTTGTAACTAGCCTAATACTTTCTCCAGTAAAGCATATTCTTGAGCGTGTGGTATTTTAATGGTTTGTATTACTGCATGCCTGTTCCATGATCATATACTGGTATAAATAGTGATGGATGTAAAGAATATATGTATAAGTTAACTTCATCTTATTTCCGTGATATGCGATTGATTGGTGATGTCAAGCATGAGGTGTTCAATATCCCTGAGCATTGCTTTCAACAGGATCTAAAGCATTAAAAAAAAAAGGAGGCTAATTTCCAAAAATTGTAAAAGCCATATACAATATATTATAAAGGCACAGAGTAATGGCCATATATTTATTACACTGAACTAAAAATTAACTACAGAAATGGTAAGAAGTAACCTTAAGTAATGTTAATAAGAAATGCTTATTACCCAGCAGAATCTTTGGCAACATTTTAAAAATTGCTTGCTCAGAATCTAATTAAGTAAAAGCAATTACCATTATAGGTTACAATCTACAGCTATAGGCCTTTCTTTACAAGTATTCACTTCCAGTATCAGATCAACACAGAGGCCCTCCTAAACAACCTGGTACCATAGTTTGACCAATATACCGACCTGGCCTCAAATAACACTCTTTAAAGTCAGATTTGCTGAACTTAAAAAAAAATATTGAAGGCACATATGGAGTTCCCATATAAAACATACTACATACAGGGAAGCTCCGATGTCAAGAATGCCATGAACAGTTCTAATATTCACATAATGCACTTTCTCAAACAGGTCTGCTATTTCTGCATCATATACTTCTCAATCGCGAGCCAGATAAGCTGGAAGAGTAAAATGTATAACTATAAACATCTGATTTTTTTGCACCTTTTACAACTACTGATACTAGGAATCTCATGGCAATTGAACATATTTTGTACAAGCTAAGAATGGCAACAAAATGTGAATATAGCATTTTATAAATGTTTTTGAAGTATGGAAGCACTATTTATTTTTAGCAAAATATCAATAATTTTCAAATTTGCACTTTTCTAACCTAAGCTAATTGGCTAGTCACACAAATATTACACATTATTAGAATCCTTGTTTTTACATTATAGTTACTCTTGGATGTTATTTGAAAGTTTTGTAACTTCATCAAATGAGCTTTGCATACCACCACACACCGCTTCAGTGTTTAAATGTGCATAAAATAATGATAAAAGTTCACACTCATTCAAATCTAAAGTTTCCAAAAATATGACACCATTCTTTAAACCACAATCACTGTATGGTTCACAGACATGTTACAAAATTGTTGTAAAATTTTAATCTTGTGCCCATACTAGAATTTATTTTCGGGGAGAAGCAGCTAACCAACTTAAACATGTAAAACACTACATACTCCATGTAGTTCACGTAAAAAAATTCCTTAAAAATAAGAGACCCAGAAAATTCTGGTATAGATTGCCTTCAAGCTCTTGAATAACTACAACATTTCAGTAAAAGAAAAAGGAATGTGAAGTAAAAGCCATAATTAGTTTAATTTTGTATTATTAAACGTACAAACTATAACTTCCACTGGCACAACCAATTTTTTTTTTCCATTTATACTGCCGTCTTTAACTATTCTAACCGTATTGGTGGGTTTGACTTTAGAAACAAGCATCTGATTTAAATTCTCTTAGAGAGGATTTTAGATTGCATTATATAGCTTAGGAACTCACTTTGTTAGCATTAGTGTAATTGATTATATCTGTCAGTATTTTTTTACTTCATTTGCATTTTGATTTTCCTTAAGGGAGAATATTATAACATACTATAATAAAGCTACGGAGCAACTAAAAGAGCCTTTAAGAAATAGAAATTTCCAGAAAAGTTTGGAATGTCCTAGAAAAAAAAAAATTTGAGTTAGGAACAATGCTAATGGGGTGGTTATTTAAACTCATCGGCTTCAACCTGCAGAAGATAACTATTCCTTTAAGTGTTCAAAACCAAGTAGAGTGCTGTGAAATGGTAGTGGTGCTGGCTTTGGTTGAAACCACAAGAAATCAGCAATACATTGAACAATTATGTTACACGAGTGCTAGCAGGCATAGAACCACTAAAGAAAGACCAATTATGAAACCAACACTGAAGAAAGACTGAAAGTTAATGTTCTCACATTACCTGTTTGTCTATAGTATATCAATGGTGTTGCTGGCACCGGTGCATAGGAAATACCTAAACAGCACCAAGAATCATAAAGCTAATGCAGCTCCATAATTAACATTTTTGAAAGGTTTATATTTTTTTGGTAAATAAACTTAAAATATGCAATTGGAATAAATTTTTTTTAAAATCTGCGTATGACTTGCAGGAAGAACAACCACTCAATACAACTATTATTGCCTTATAGACACCTTTTACAGTTTTCCACAGCATTCAATTACTTTTTGCTCATTTGTCATGAATTTTCTGGGTCTCTACTAATGAGCAAACATAACCAATGCTACCAACAGTGGGTATCACATTTTAACAAAACAGTTCCAAGTTGGACAGCCCGCTTACAGAATACATGTGACTAGTAAACTGATGTTAAATATTCATACTACATGCACTTTCTGTAGCGTGCTCTAACATCCCCTAGCATGGTAGTACAGAAACAAGTTAGTTCCCTTTCTTAGGTCGTCTCCTCTTGAAGGCTGTGGCCTGTCGCAACAATTCTGCATTTTCATCCTCGGCCACCAGTGGTACATCAATTAATCGCTTTGGCAACACAATCAAGCCCACCAATGTCAATGCTATAAAAAGGTACAAATCATTAAATATATTCAGTATGCTGTGATTACCTTCAAACACTAAAATAATTCTAAACAAGGACAATCAAAGAAGCATGAGAATTAAGTTTTTACTAAGAAATAGGTACATTGGCAGGATTCAGGTTGACATACTTTTTCCAATGAACATTGCAGTTTTACTTTTCCATGGGGGAGTTTTTAATCCCCTAAGGTATCCAGGTTTGTAATAAGCTGTACAAAATTCAACTTTCTTTTTTAACTTCCTTTAGGGCCGGTTTCATCAACAGATGCTAAATTTTAACACAATGTTAAACTGATTTAACACTGAAGTTAACACAAATTCTGTTTCATTAAACAATGTTAACTTTAACAATGTGCTAAAGTCGGTGTTAAGTTAACATCCCCGTACCCCTGTGTTAAGGCATTTAACAAACATTAGAAGTTGGAAAATAGCACCGCAATCCAAGCTATTGATGTGAGTTTGCTACAATTGGCATTTTTTATGCCATTCCTAATAGAAGAGTGGTCATACGTCATAATAAATTTGAAACCCTGCAAAAAGGAGGAATTTTTAAAGCAATATAGACTGTCCAAGGGGTCATAAGCATGGTTTTATGGTAAATACAAGAGGTTAGAATACTACCAACAGAAGCATGACTCTTCCTCCTATGTTACAAGTGTTAATTAGGTACTTAGATTTTATGCTACACATGTTTCATTTCCTTGGTGGGTGATAATGTTGATATTTCCATCGCTACCATTTGTGGGTTTATCTGGAAGGTTTCCAAAGCAATTGCTTCAAGAAGCAAACAGTATTTTTTTCGGGTCTGCTTGATTAATCCGCTATAACACATTTTCATCCACTTTAGTTTCGGTGCAGTGTCCACCACCAGTTTTAAACTGTCTTAAATGGTCTTCACACCTAACATTTCTGGTGCTGCACTTTTGTTAGCATAAAATTATCGCAGTTATTTACCGGATTTAAGAGAAACACGTTCATTCCAATTAAATTACACGCAGATTTTGTCCCAGGCTCGAATCTTATCTTTTAATGTAAACCGTCAGGTTTTCACACTTGATAATACGTCTATACTTATTAACCAGATGTTAATTAACGTGTTTCAAATGGTGAAACATTTATTTCGGTTGACATTGCGATTCTAACCTCAAACAGTCGGGAACATCACATGGCAATCCTCATAAATGTAAATAGTTGTCTGCTACTGACACAGTGAGCGCAGCTATACATAGACAAAAATGCATCAGAGCACATTCAGAAGCAGTATAGTTTGGCCACCGCCTTCTCAAAAGCCAGCGTTCGCAGTTGTGTTTGACGTTAATAAAATATTAGCTGACAATTTGCTGTAAAAAGCTTGATGAAACACAAAAGTTTTAACCTTGTGTTAAACTTTGAACACCTTGTTAACAAACAAGATTTTAGAGTATTTTTAACATTGGTTGGTGAAACCGGCCCTTAGCCTAGTAGGTCATTCTGGACGATGAATGAATAAAATGGGCGATATGATGCTCAAATGAACCTGGGGTCCTTAGAGCTTAAAGTTAACTGACATTCATCTTCTCAGGATAAGGAAAAATTCCAGATAAAAACCTTATCCAGGTAACTCACCCTGAGATTCGAACTCGAGACCTCTTGAATGTGAGGCAGACACACTACCACCACACCACAGAGGCGGGCTTAACTACTTTTTAATAATGGTTTTTGAGTGTATAAAGAGAACATATCCCAACCAACTCAAAATGTTTTATATTTCAGGTAGAAATGCGAGACGGAAATGGGGCAGAATTACTACTTCAAGATAACTCAGGTAGGCCAAAAAAATAAAACAAATATACTGTAGAAAAAAACAGTACTTTAAAATTGGCTGTAAATTATACATTACTAAGTTTTCAAACATATTTTCATATTATGCTCAATTATTAGGATTTCTTTTCATTTATTCTAAAAATTGTTTTTGAGTGTGGTAAATTCTGAAGCACAATGTAACACACAAGGGAATTGGACATTGTACACTACGATATGATAGAGTTCTCTTCGTGTCCATATTTCAAGTGTTTTTAGTTAATGATATAACATGGAGCTTATAACTTGAATTCTTAAGAATAGCTGTTTTCATGGCACTGGGCCTGGAAATGTCAGGGATGGCACCTTCATAAATAAAAACATTAGGACTGAGTTAACTTAGCAAGTCACTTTTAAGTATGTATACTACTATGGAGTACCTACTAGTGTCGCTTTGTGCATCTGTTTATATGCATGAAACAACTTGACAACCACTGCAAATATGGAGATCAGATTCTGTACATAGAAGTTTGAAGAAGGTTTATTGATACATTTCAAATTCGGCTGAATTTAGCACAAAATTAAGGGTGGTTTAGATAAGGAGCCTTCTGAATATTTTCAATTCTTAGGCAAACCCCAGTATGTATGGAGTTGAAAAGTTTGAACAAGATTTGTTGACACATTTCAAATTTGGTTGAAATCAGTACAAAATTAAGAGTAATTAAAATAGAGGTGACAACTGAATATTTCCAAACGAAGGCTAAGAGCTTTGAAGCTTTGTTAGCTAAAAGAAATACTGCAATGAAATATACAGGGTGGAAGGTACTTGATTCACCATACGTTAAGAGAATATTTTGCAAGATGAGTGTAACAGTTCTATTGCAATTTTATTTGTTCAGACATGGATTAGGAGAAATAAATTATCTCTGCCAGTTTTGGTATGGCCCAGCATGTTAATGGCTCAGAAAGAAGATCTAATTGTTGCAGAGATGAAAACATATACATTTTCGGAACAAATTTCACCTAATATTTTTTTCTTGCAAGTCTAGGAGTTTAGCAAGAAATTAAGATTGAAATGTTATGTTAAAGCTTGTTTTTCAGATAATCTTGGCTGTGCCACTGCCAGCACACTGCAGTGTAAGAGAGGGTAGGACATGACAGCGATGTCATTGCCTACAAGTTAATGCAGGCGAGCGACAGTAGTGTTATGAGTTGCTTGACAGTGAAGTGACAGTGTGTACAATGGAGCCCTACACAGCAATGGAATACTTAGACGGGATTCTGATTTATGGAGAAGTACGGCCAAAGTACCAGGGAAAAATTAAATTGAGTTTTATTTATGGATGCTCTTTAACTGCTATGGTTCTTAGCATTCCATTCCATATTGGTGTGAGGGACCGGAAATTTTGCTCAGGCTTGAGATTCTTTTACTTGGCATAAATCTAAGATGCCCTACTTCCCTTCCGAAGGATTTTAACGGCTGAAAAAATCCATCAAACTTTGCCAGGTTTGAACCTGCAGCCTCAGGAACTAGAGGCTAGAATGGTATCCCTAGACCGTGGAGGAGACAAAAGTGCTAGGGAAGCTGCTAGAGTGTATGCAGAACAATTTCTGCAAAGGAAAGCTCCATATCATCATACTATTACAATAGCTGTTCAGAGGTTAGCAGCTACAGGAAACACAATGCCAACCAACCTCGTGTTGGACCTGCCACAATCTTCAAATTGAAGAACTAAGTTCACATTCCTTTCCTAGTATGCTTTGTGAAAGGGAGATGGAGGACAGCAGATTCCCCTTGTGACATTGGTACATTATCACAGAAGGTACTAAACGCAGAAAGCAAAAGATTTACTTTCCAAAAATTGAAAGGTAGCCAAAGAATAATGTTAACAAAAATAAGCTACTAAAATGCTGTCCACATTTAGCGTGGCATTGCAAAACTTGAAATGTGTTTTGACAAGGGCCTCAGATAGGGAGTAGGCTTTAACTGCAGAGCTCTGTTTATATTAGAGGTGTGCGTGTGGCCTTGTTTATTTTCTTTCTTCATCAGATTGTGTTTATAGACTCCATACTTTGATACTGGAGTAGGTCTCATGCTGAAGGTTCACAGTTTTTTAGCCGGAAATTTTAAGTTGGCCCTACTCAAGCCTTCACCTCTGACTAGCTTAAGTAAAGTATCCCAAAGACCCAAAATGATTCAGAATCCACAGTAAAAGCTGCAGGTCTTCTCGTTCCATCACCATCCCCATCATCACCCTACCATTGGAGGGAATGGTAACCGCTCGCTAGTTGTCTTGATCTAATAAATGGGTCCACCCATTGTTTAGTGGTACAAGGTTTTCCCCAAGGTCACTGACCATATAGGGAGTGTTGAAACAACAGACTCCATTCCACAGCAAAATAGTTGCTAAGTGGCATATTGGTTTGTGCTAATGTTTGCCGTGCAAGAATGGTTTCAATTACCCAACAAACAATTTGTTCTACTAAATGCATGCAAAATAATTTTGTAAACACCAAACATGGAAAAGTTGAAAAATCAATGCAATTTTTAAAAAACATTATAAAGATAATAAAATTAAGCCGCTTGAAAATACTAGAATACATAAACTGTAATATTATTTATTCTTCCTGTAAAATTAAAAATGAGAATTTCCTCTCCATTAATTTGACTGCTAACATTTTTTAAAGTGGAGGCAAATACTTTCAAGAGCCACTGTATATTTAACCTACTATAATCTTGTTTTATTGTATCCCAGAAAAAGGAACCTTATTACCGATTTTTTAAACAATTTTAACAACAATATAACTCTTACCATTCAAAACACATGGAAAGATGACGTAAAAAGATAGTGTAGTTGAGTAAAAATATAACACCTCCGAGCAGTACATCAGTATGGTCACCACCAGAGAGCATATTCCAAGGCTGATCACACTGTAACAGACACATCAATGAGTAAAACAGTTAAGGCTGGTTCACAATAACCCAAGAACAGAAATGAGAAAGGGATGCAAAATGGCACAGAATATTTTGGGTTCACAGTACCCCGGGAACGAGAACAGAAATGCGTATCGATAGCAAAGCGAAAAGTTGATTTTGCACACTGGGACGTCATTTATTTGTAACTGACCAATAATATTTTTTCACTTGCTTCCAATCCAGCCAACATAATGCAGGTTAGCCAAAATCAAAACTCAATAGAGTAGACATTAATTAAATACAAATCCATTACTATTTCCAATTCCTCTAGTTGTAGCTAGTGCCATTCATTTATTAACAGCGTACAGTAAAGTAATTTATTGTTCTTTGTTCATTTCTACTGGTGTTTACTCATATTTGTAATTTTCTTAATTGTTTTTGAGGCAATAGCCAATTTTGAGTTCATATAAACAATAAATAAATTATACTTTCGCTAGAAGAACCAATGCCCAATGGATCTGAGATTTTGTAAGACATGGTAGTGACAAATTCATAGACAAGGAAACTGAAAAGTTTATTGATTTTTGTGAAGTGAATGGGCTAGATGTTCTGAATGGTAAATACGGGGAAGATTTAATAGGGCTTGGACTTTTATTAACAAGAATGGACAGTGTTATTGACTATGTGATATGGCCAGTAAATATGGGGCATATATTGAATAATTTTAAGATATTGAATTTCATTTCAAATAGTTGTCACTTCCCGCTGTTGGTAGAAATGAAAATAGACACAAGGAAGAGGAGAAACTGTTAGGAGAAGGGATATTGGATAGTACACTAAGTTTAAATGGAATGAGGATCAACAAAATAACTTTAAGTTTATTTTAGATTCTAGGTATGGGCAAATTTGTCAGCAGGGAGTGAATTTTATGCTAGAGAACCAGGAAATAGAGCAGGCGGCGAACATATTTAACATCAATTTTTGAAGATTTAGAAGCTTGTAACAGTGATGTGTCATAATTTAAAATAGAGAGTTGAGGGTTGTTACACTACATCACTATCATAGTGATGTAGTGTAACAACCCTCAACTCTCCATATTTAACATGTTAATGCAAAGAGCAGAGAGGGGATGAGAAAGGGAAGGGGAGAGATAGAGAAGGGTGAAGTGTGGTTCGATAAGGAATGTAAATTAGCAAAAAGGGTGGTGAAGCAGGCACTAGTTAAATGGAGAGAGGTAGGAAGCAATGAGGTAAAGCAGGAGTGCTTAAGTAACAGAAATTTTTATAGTTTATTGCAGGAAACAGGAGTGGAGAAAAAAGAGGGAGACTCTTCTGATTAGAATATTAAGCGAAAATAATGTTAGCAAAGTGTGGAAAATGCTAAAATCTATGTATAATAAGTATGTAAACAAACCAAATATCACTGCAGTAGAATGGTTGGGATACTTTAAAATGCTATTTGAAGAGGCGGTGACATTAAAGTAAAACCAAGGGTTGATTTTGGGACATGCTACATAGAGATATTGGAGTGAAGTGAGAGTTGAAGAGGTAGTTAAACAAGCGAAATTAATGAGAAAAAATAAGGCAACAGGAATAGATGGGATCCCTCCAGAATTTATAAAGGAATGGTGTAATGATGTAAACAGAGTAAAGATACTTGCAAAACTGTTTAATCTAATTAAAACAAAGGGATATGTACCAGAACAGTGGAGGAAAGCAATAATCCATCCCATATATAAAGGCAAGGGGAGTACAGACAAACCAAATAGTTACAAAGGTATAGCTCTATTATCAAATGTTGGAAAAATCTTTACAGGAATTTTAACAAATAGGTTACAAACGTGGGTAGAGGAATACAGCATTCTCTCAGATTTTCAAATGGGTTTTTGTAAGGGGAGAACTGTAGATAACTTATTCGTAATTAAAACGCTAGTGGACAAGTATCTAAAAGAAAAAAGAGGAAAATTGCACATGGCTTTTGTAGATCTAGAGAAAGTGTATGACCATATTAATTTAAAATTGTTATGGTTTAAACTCTTGAGTAATGGAGTTAGCCAGCACATGGTGAATATTCTTAAAGCTTTGTATAAGGAGAATACATTATGTGTGAGAATAGGAGCAGGAATGGTAACAAAAGAAATAAATCTAAGAAAGCGGTTAAGACAAAGGTGTAAATTAAGTCCTGTGCTTCTTAATCTGTTCATAGATGATATACTAACTGAGATAGGGAAAAATAATAATTGTCTGCCAACAATTAACAATTTAATAATCCCAGGGCTTTTATTTGCAGATGATTTAGTAGTAGGATCCATTTTGATAATTGGGCTAAAGCAATCCTT
This sequence comes from Deroplatys truncata, assembly GCA_030765065.1. Classification (NCBI taxonomy): domain Eukaryota; kingdom Metazoa; phylum Arthropoda; class Insecta; order Mantodea; family Mantidae; genus Deroplatys; species Deroplatys truncata. Next base: position 91,727,908 of record CM060986.1, on the reverse strand, counting down.
GCAGAAAATAGATAACTACTGTGAAGAATAGAAATTGAGAGTTAACCAGGATAAGACTCAAATTATAGTTTTTAAAAAAGGGGCAAGAAGATAAAGGATATAAGGTGGTTAGAGAATGTGTATATTTAGGGGTTAAAATTGATGGGGATGGGAAATGGGAGAAACAAAAGAAGTTGGCTTGAGCAAAAGGGAAGGAATTGGCAGTGGTTAGAGGGTGTAAATACAAGTTACCAGACATAAATGTAAATTGCCTGGAAAAAATATATAATATGGTAGTTGAAACAAAAATGTTATATGGAGCTGAAATATGGGGACTGGATGGCGGATGGGAAGTGGTGGACAAAGTACAGAGTATTTTTGGTAGAGAAGTGCTAGGTTTACCAAATACAACAGTAAAGGAAGTTGCTCAAATTGAATTAGGAAGAGTGGGAAGGAAAGGTATGATTATGGAGAGAGCCCTTAAATACTGGCATAGAATAATAAATCTGATGAAAGGAATTTGTTAAGACAATGCCTGGATTTCCAGGAGAAGAATTTATGGAATAGTGGATGGAGTTACAGTACACAAACTATATTAGAGAAAAATGGGCGGGGCGATATCTGGAGAATGAGAGAAAATAATGTAAATGGGTTTTGGAAAGAAGTTAGGAGGAGATTCAAAGATATACAAATACAAGAGTTGTTTAGGAATATAGGAAATAAAAGATCACTAGAATCATATGTACAAATAAAAAATACACGGGAAAGAGAGGGATATGTGGACAAATTGAATAAAGAACAAAGAGAGAGTATTGCTTGGGTTCGAGCGGGCATGTTGATACGGTAATTTGTATCACAAATTACTTAAATGTAATTAATGATTGTAATATGAATATGTATTTTTATGTGACATTGATTTCAGAGGTTTATTAATTGTAATTATTATTGGTAAATAATAATATACGGCTTTACTGAAACTGTCAACAATAACGCAATAATGCAGCAAGGGGGTGAGTTGTTTATCATTACCGGGAACCAGGAAGTTACGTAATGTTTCGCGCGTTTTTTCCGTTTAGAAGCTTCTAGAACATTTCCTAAAGCAATATGTATTAGTGGTTTTCATTGGATATTAAAATAGACGCTAATGTTGGCGCGTTTTATTAGCCAATAGCAGTTCATTTATAATCTTTAGGCGTATCTTGATGCAGGCCTATAAATAGTGTAGGTTCGAGGGAGCGTTCCCCCCAGTTCAACAGAATTCTCCGTACTCTACACGTCGGTCTCTCAGTTCATTTATTTCGCCAAGTTACGCGCAGCAGAATTACGAGAATCTAAATTATTATAAAGTTAATTCTACATAAAGTTGAAGTATGCGAGTTAAAAGTGATAAATAAGAAGTTATTACAAACAGTTTCAGTTTGGCGAGTATCTAAATCAATTTGTAAAAGTGTTTGTGAACGTGTTCGGCAATAAAATTTATAAAACCAATTTCTTCATCAGTATCATTTCTGAATAAAAGATTCCTTTCCGATTCACACCCTGCAAGAGATACATTCTCGACCTAAATAGCTAGCAGAACGCAGAAGCGACATACAAACATAGGAGAAAGGGGCAGAACGCTGGACATCAAAGCTACATCAACAGACAGCATCACAAAGATCAGGTGATTGTAATTTTTTTTTTAGAAAACAAAAACAATGGCTACTAGTAATACAGAAGAAACAATGATGGAGGGAGATAATGTAACAGTTAGCTGTAATTCAATACAGGTTACAAAAAAGGGCTCAAACAATGTAGTATTGGAGAAAAAAAATGTTAGTGCAGAAAGTGAGAATAGAATAGCAGGAAATGTTAATTTTGATGCTAGTATGATGATGGAAATGCTGAAAGATATTTTTAAGAGTATGAGGGAAGATATTGTTAAGAGTATGAGGGAAAATAATGGTAAGACTAATGAGAAATTAGAAAAATTAACTCAGAGTCATATGGAATTGAGAGAAGCTATAAAAAAAGATCATAGGAAATTAATGGAAGCCTATGGTAGGAGTAATGAGATATTAGAGCAAAAAGTAGATAAAAGTAGTGGAGAAATTGAAAAGAAAGTTATGGAGCTAGATAGTAGTATGCCAAAAATAAGTGATGAAAAGGAAATAATAGCAAGTGAGATAGGAGAAGTTTCAAAAAAAATGCTAGATATGAGCATGGAAATAGGTAACAAAGAAAGTGAGGTTAATACTAAAAGTGAGGTTAATGTAGAATGCACAGAGTTAGGAAGTCAAATGAGTAGTATTTCAAGTGAGATAAGAGAGATAAAAGAGGTTAGGAATGTAGATGTAAATCAGGCGCAAGTTAATTTCAGTGGGGAAATATCAGAAATACAGAAAGAATCAGAAATGCAAAGAAAGAAATTGTACCAAGATGTTCAAAATGAAAACTCCAGTCCAGTACAGTTTAGTACAGATTTGTCAGAGTATTCTCAAGTTATAAAGATAGCAGATGAATTAAAAATGAAAGTTGTCAAAAGATGTGTTGGTCAAGAAACTGTAGATTGTTTTCAAATGTTATCATGTGAGGAAATTTCAAATGAATACAAGAGGTTATCCATTAACAAATTTTGGGAGGTTAGGATACGGCTACGAGTAATGTTTAGCCACACACAATTTGATCCAGGAGGGTAAATAGCAATGAGATGTAAAGTAAATGCTGGATAGGTAAAGATGACTTGCAGAGAAATGTATTGGAACGTAAGAGGGTTAAATAAATATATATGTCATTTGAAAAAAGAAATAAATTATATATATAAAAAAAAAAAATTAAATTTTTAGTAACTGTAACAGTATTTGAAAAGAAGAAGGTAATAACTGAAACTTAATATGATATTAAAGTAAAAGTATGTAAATACAATTCCAAGAATTAAAAATTAAGAATGCAAAGATTGAAACTTAATATGATATTAAATTAAAAGTACGTAAATACAATTCTAAGAGTATTGTTAAAATAAAGAACAAAATAACAAAAATGGGTAAAAATAGCTAAAAACAAATACTTATGTAGCAAACAGAAAATGTAAAGCATTGTCTAGATTTAAGAGATGTAAATATTTGTGTAGAGGGTGAATATTTTGGTAAATATGTATAATAATTACAAAAAAATCTTAAATGTATAAATTTTTGTCAACAACTTAAGAAAGTAAACAATTCGGTAACAGTAATTAAATAATTTAGGGTAAAGTATTTGCTATAAAAAAAAAAAATTTGTGATGTCAGATTAATATCTAAATTAATTAAACCAGAGCCAGTAAGTAGTGGCGAGATAGGGGAAAAACATGTCGTGTGTTAAATGCGTGTGAAGTGTTAAGTGAAAGTGATAACGTGTGTTCCAAGATTTAGGAGACTAAAAACACAATTTTAAAATTTCTAAACAAGTTATAAATATTTATAATTATGTTTCTAGTGGGGCATATGATACGGTAATTTGTATCACAAATTACTTAAATGTAATTAATGATTGTAATATGAATATGTATTTTTATGTGACATTGATTTCAGAGGTTTATTAATTGTAATTATTATTGGTAAATAATAATATACGGCTTTACTGAAACTGTCAACAATAACGCAATAATGCAGCAAGGGGGCGAGTTGTTTATCATTACCGGGAACCAGGAAGTTACGTAATGTTTCGCGCGTTTTTTCCGTTTAGAAGCTTCTAGAACATTTCCTAAAGCAATATGTATTAGTGGTTTTCATTGGATATTAAAATAGACGCTAATGTTGGCGCGTTTTATTAGCCAATAGCAGTTCATTTATAATCTTTAGGCGTATCTTGATGCAGGCCTATAAATAGTGTAGGTTCGAGGGAGCATTCCCCCCAGTTCAACAGAATTCTCCATACTCTACACGTCGGTCTCTCAGTTCATTTATTTCGCCAAGTTACGCGCAGCAGAATTACGAGAATCTAAATTATTATAAAGTTAATTCTACATAAAGTTGAAGTATGCGAGTTAAAAGTGATAAATAAGAAGTTATTACAAACAGTTTCAGTTTGGCGAGTATCTAAATCAATTTGTAAAAGTGTTTGTGAACGTGTTCGGCAATAAAATTTATAAAACCAATTTCTTCATCAGTATCATTTCTGAATAAAAGATTCCTTTCCGATTCACACCCTGCAAGAGATACATTCTCGACCTAAATAGCTAGCCGGAGAACATTTAAAGTGAATTATTTCAAAACTGATGCAAATTGCTACGCCAGAGGGAGCTACGAACCAAACAAGGAGTGACGTCACAAGATGGCAACGCGTGAAGTAAAGCAGCACAACATATGATCTACAAATTCTAATAACTTACGCTATAAATATTACGTAAGAAACATTTCCGTCGCATAATTGGCTCCCATACGTGGGGCAGTTAAAGTTATGTAAACAAACATTTATTTGCAACATACAATTTGTAACATTAATGCTATCGCAAATTGGCTTCCAAACGTGGTGCTATAATAATGTTATTAACAACTTTGTAACATTAATACTGTTACAATGTGGAGGTTAAAAGAGATGACAAAAAGTTTCCAACAGAACTTGTGTCCAATACGGGGAGGGAAGGAAGATTTAGAACATATAGTGTTTGAATGTAATGGGACAGAGCTTTGGAGGAAAGAGTGTTTAAGTGAGAAATTGTTCAAATTAGACAGAAAAGTAGCTTTAATTAAACTTTTTAGCAAAGACAGCAAGAAGACAGGTGAGTATTTAACTAAAGCTAGGAAGAAAGGGTTGTGGTCCTTAAGAAGAGAAGAAAATGAGACTTAAGATTGTGATGTGTGTGAAAATAAAAGTTTAGTAGCACTAATTCGAACATTGCATATGTTTAAACCCTCATCATTATTGTTACTATTATTCATGAGCAATGTTACAAAGATTGGTATGTAAATAACACTAGCAACATTGTATCATTGCTAATATTATAATTATTACTATTATTATCTTTGTAGTGGTAGTAGTAGTTGTAGACTAGATACAAGGAAAATTGGGTTCGGAGTATGACTATGATAACAGCCTTGGTTGATGTTAGCCATATTCAGTGTATGGTGATTTAGTACAAATAAATAAATATAAATACAAATACAATGGATCTGAGGGAGTCAGGATGCACATTTGCTGGAATTTCTTCCAGTTTCATTTTCCTGCTTGCAACTAGAGGTACCTCTAGTGACTGTATTTGAAGTGGTATTAATGGTACAATGTGTTTAACATTTTATAGCACCACGTTTGGAAGCCAATTTGCAACGGTATTACAAATAATGTTGTGTGTTTACTTCACGCGTTGCCATCTTGTGACGTCACTCCTTTGTCTGGTTCGTAGCTCCCTCTGGCGTAGCAATTTGTATCAATTAGTTTCCGAAAGAATTTAAAGTTTTGTATATTGTCTTCCGGCTAGCTATCATCTTATCTTGGTAGAACATTTATCTCTGTGCAAGGTGTGAATCGGAAAGGAATCCTTTTATCCAGAAATGATACTGATGAAGAAATTGGTTTTATAACTTTTATTGTCGAACACGTTCACTAACACTTTTTACATATTGAGATAGATACTCGCCAAACTGAAACTGTTTGTAATAACTTCTTATTTATCACTTTTAACTCGCATACTTCAACTTTATGTAAATTTTTTAAATGTATAATACTTTATAATAATTCTCGTAATTCTGCTGCGCGTAACTTGACGAAATGAATGAACTGAGAGATCGACGTGTATAGTACTGAGAATTCTGTTGAACTGGGGGACAAGCTACCTCGAACCTACACTATTTATAGGCTTGCCTCAAGATACGCCTAAAGATTATAAATGAACTGCCATTGGCTAATAAAACGCGCCAACATTAGCGTCTATTTTACTATCCAATGAAAACCACGAATACATATGCTTTAGGAAATGTTCTAGAAGCTTCTAAACGGAAAAAACGCGCGAAACATTACGTAACTTCCTTGTTCCCGGTAATGATAAACAACTCACCCCATCGCTGCATTATTGCGTTATTGTTGACAGTTTCAGTAAAGCCGTATATTATTATTTACCAATAATAATTACAATTAATAAACCTCTGAAATCAATGTCACATAAAAATACATATTCATATTACAATCATTAATTACATTTAAGTAATTTGTGATACAAATTACCGTATCATATTATATCATGGTCACCTTGAATAAATTCTATAGAGAAGAGTCTAATGCGCATAATATACATACTCAACACAAGAACAAGAATGAGAAAGTTAAAATTTGACCATTAATTTGTTTTTCTGGTTCTGATTTCTGTTCTTGGTTGTTGTGAACAGTCTTTAATGTCCAAGGCAGTTTCTGGATCTCCGAAGCAGGATAGTGTATTTCATTACTCATTATTATAATCAACATTATTGCATCATTTTTTACAGGCTCAATTTCTGTATGGGGTAACTGGTTACCATTAACCCCAACAGTTTTCACTTACAATAAATACATTTACATCCAGTGGCGGCTGTTGTATAAGAGCACAAGATATGAGATAAATGAATGATTACCGAAATTCTTGAATGCCAGTCTCTACCTACATATTTAACACAGTAGTAAATTAAGTAGAATTAAGTTTTGCCAGTATGAAGAATATGAACCGGATTTTCAGGACATATAGCCGATTATGAAAAGATTATATATTTATTATAAATGATACCCAGTTTTAACTGCAAGTTTTTACACTGAAAAATGTTAAGTATGACAAAATATTAAATTAAAACCAAAACTAGTATTTTATTATAAGAGTGGAGCCTCAAAAATGCAAATTAAGATTAAAGTATTACATATAATGTTTCACTACATTTTGTGGCTATGTTTGTACTTAAGAGGACTAAGTTATGTGCACCATCAGATTTTTTGGTTGCAAAGATCATTCAGTCACTTATACAGGTTATCCAGTTTCAGAGAGTTATTGGAATAGCATGTAGTATGCTTAATGCTAGCACTTCTGCATTCTCTTCTCCTGATGGCAAACTCAACACAGCAAAATGAAGACCCCGTATAAAGTATACCAGATATATCAAAGAAAGTTTAGTGGCATTGTGGCATACTTTAGTCCTGAGCTGGAGTCAAATCTTTACCAGCAATGAGAGAGAGAGAGAGTGAGAAAACTTGAGTTATTGATGTTGCCTGATACAGCAGTGCATAACAAAGCATGTACTAAGCACACAGCAGGTGTGTCAACCTTTATTAAGGTAACTCATGCATAATCCCATCCTAAACTTGTCTCCTGGTTACCAGCAGTAAAATCTAATCCATCTTATAATTATTTTCTGTTTGCCAGTAATGCTGTAATACTGAGAAATCCATAATAATTATTACAGACAATCTGCAATAGTTGGAACCCTAGCATAAGGGAAGGTGAACTTGCAATAAATTCTATCAACATTAAAGAATTCTATATTAAATAAATGAAATGCAATGTCTCAATGCAAAAAATAAAATTCCCTGTGTGGTCAATGATGACGACCATTAGTCCAAGTGCAGAACACCAATCAAAGAAGTGTTTTTAGTTTCTGAAGTTATTCAGATTTTAAAACTAACCATGCACAACTGAGAGGTGGTTTATCTACATTTACATGCATTTATGATCTGACCCAAACTCAACTGCACTTAAAATGTTAAAAAAGCCACATCTCAAAATTAATTGTGAATTTAAGATGGACTCCACAACACCAAGAGAGATAGAAAATATTATTAGCTCATTGAAAAGTGAAACCTCTAATGGGTGGGATGAGATAAGTACCAAATTGTTAAAATATTGCCTAGCAGAGTTAAGCAAGCCTCTTAGTCATATATGCAATCATTCCCTTATGTGAGGCATATTTCTGGAAAAAATGAAATGCACAATTGTTAAGCCTCTATACAAGAAAAGAGACAAAAGCCTGGTTTCCAATTATAGGCCCATCTCTCTTTTGACAGCCTTTTGTAAAGTAATGGAAAAATCTGTATATAATCGGATTATAAAATACTTGGAGTTCAACAACATTCTCTCAGTATCCCAGTTCAGATTTAGGAAACAAATGTCAACAGAAAATGCAACATACATGCTCACTTCTGAAGTTTTAACAGCCTTGGATAAAAAGGAACTACCATTAGGAATATTTTATGACTTAGCTAAGGCATTTGACAGGCATAGATCACAACCTTTTGCTGCAAAAGTTAAAAGTTGATGGCTTCAGTGGTATCTCTATAAATTGGTTCAGATCTTACTTAACACATAGGATCCAGAAAATCAGAATCAATGGTTGTAATTCACAACCAGATGCTATTACTAGAGGTGTCCCACAAGGTTCTATACTTGGCCCTTTGTTATTTTTAATATTTATAAACGACCTGCCACATTATCTTAGCAAAGATTTTATAGCTGTGCTTTTTGCAGATGATACCAGTGTACTTATATCTGAAAAGTTTCATCAGCAATTAAGAAGTTCTGTCAATAAAGTGTTCGAACAGCTCAAGTTTTGATTTGAAGCTAATAAGCTTTCATTAAACTATGATAAAGACAACTTAATTCAATTTCACACGAAGCATAAGCAAGTGAATGAATTAACAAACAGGTACAGCAATTACACCATAAATAAGGTATCTGATACAAAATTTCTTGGACTTCAAATAAATGGAAAGCTCAGCTGGGGAAAACAAATACAAATCATGCTACCAAAACTTAGCTCGGCTTGCTTTGCCTTAAGAAACTTAAAAAATTTGCCGCACTAAAAAATGCCTTAAGAACAGCATATTTTGCCTACTTTCACACCCTGTTGTGATATGGAATAATCTTCTGGGGTAATTTGGCACATAGCAAGCAAGTATTTATATTACAAAAAAAGGCCATACATATTATTTGTGGTGTTGGGTCCCAACATTCCTGTAGACCCTTATTCAAAACCCAAAAAATTCTTACTCTTACTGGTGAATACATATATTCTCTCTTGAGCTACCTTATAGATAATTATAACTTCACACAAACCTTGCTGTGCATGACCACAATACAAGGCATGCAGGCGATTTGCATAGGCCAGCAAATAGCTTAAAACTGTTTAAAAAAGGATGTTACTATTCTGCAACAATTTATAATAACTTTCCATGTTACTTAAAACTATTTGGCAAGCCTAATCAATATAAAATCTTTAAGAAAGAGTTAAAGTCTTTCTTATGTACTCACTCCCATTATATACTATGGAGGAATTTTTTAATATGTCTTGCAACATATAAATATTCAATACATAGGGAAGATGGCATATGATAGTGATTAATACTTATTTGTTAGTGTAATGCATGTTGAGATGTTTACTCTTGGAATGGGATGGTTTACAAATTTTCATTTCTTAGATAATGCATGGCGTGGGGAGAGAGGGAGGAGAGGGAGAAATGTTCTTGGTGCTGGGTATGTTATTAGTTAAAAAAAAGTTCTTGGTGCTGGGTATGTTCATTAGTTATGTTGCATATTTCATAATTGTATGTCGTGTTCAACGCCCTGAGCATTGCTCACAGTGGGGCCAAACGAATGAACAAATAAACAATGTAGCACTAAGAGTCCACAAATGCTTTGAAAGTTAAATGTATGTGCTTGTCTTAATATCACAAATTATTCTGAATCAGCAAGGTCTGAACAGCATTGTGGGAAACTGGGCAAAACTTCTATAAAGTTTTATCTTTTTGCACTCCTGTGAAATAGAGAAAAAACTACAACTACCCTTCTGCTTCTAAGGTCCAGGTTTTCTGTATGAATGCTGAATTATTTCATCCTTTTCTACTTACGGCTTGTAGTGAATGTATAAGGTACAATGGATTAATGCCAGTGCCTTGAGAATGGAATAAATTCCCAGTATTCTTGGTAAAGTAGGATCCTCTGAAAGTAAAATAATCAATCAATTAATATCTATGGTTAGTGGATGCATGTAAAAAAACGTTGCTGGTACAATATTTTGCATTAAACATACTAACAATGGCACTCTATTATAGAGATATTTGCTGAAGGAAAGATGTCATAGATCTGTATGCCTTTCTTTGGGAAAATGTTCATATTGCACCTTATAAAGCCATCACTGAAAACTTTATGCAAGTGCAACTTTTGTTAGCACTCAAATTTGTGAACCAAGAAAGCACTTTCCGGCAAAATATTAAATCCGAAATAAGAAACCTTTTGCATACATAAATACAAAAATACATACACAATCAATCTATTAATATTCCCATCATTCTTAAGTAGATTAAAGCCCTCGGAAAAGCCCTCCACTTGAATCTATTCTTAATGAGCTCCTTGATTTCCCATTATATTTTGCCTCTGTTTATGGTTTTGTATGCTTTCGTGTATGCCCATTCTCTGACTACCTTGGGGATTACCGACAGTATAATTTGAAGGTTTGCAAGGTATATGTTCCAGTCCCATTTTCTCTAGCAAATTTCCAGTTCTATTGTGTTTGGAAAGGTAGAATCAGATGACTGAAAAATTCAATGCCATAGCCGGGATTTGAACCACGGATCTCCCGGTCTCCGTCCGGTTGCTCTAACCACTGAGCTACCATGGCAACATGCCGACACGACATTAAATTCTCCAGCTGATTCGCATTTTTCCCGGTAAACCACAAGGAGATCTCAAATTGTATTGAGATGTCATACCCCAATGGCGACTTACAAACATTGTAAGTACTTAAGTCCCGGGCAATATAGTTGCAACCACTATTAGGTCAATTAATGGAATTAATTGTTCTTTCACACAAGCCGTGTGTTGGACAGGGTTGGAAAGGTAGAATCAGATGACTGAAAAATTCAATGCCATAGCCGGGATTTGAACCACCGGGAGATCCGTGGTTCAAATCCCGGCTATGGCATTGAATTTTTCAGTCATCTGATTCTACCTTTCCAACCCTGTCCAACACACGGCTTGTGTGAAAGAACAATTAATTCCATTAATTGACCTAATAGTGGTTGCAACTATATTGCCCGGGACTTAAGTACTTACAATGTTTGTAAGTCGCCATTGGGGTATGACATCTCAATACAATTTGAGATCTCCTTGTGGTTTACCGGGAAAAATGCGAATCAGCTGGAGAATTTAATGTCGTGTCGGCATGTTGCCATGGTAGCTCAGTGGTTAGAGCAACCGGACGGAGACCGGGAGATCCGTGGTTCAAATCCCGGCTATGGCATTGAATTTTTCAGTCATCTGATTCTACCTTTCCAACCCTGTCCACACACGGCTTGTGTGAAAGAACAATTAATTCCATCTATTGTGTTTGTTTGGGTTTGTTTAGTTTTAATTCAAGATTTTCATTTGTTATCTGGACTGAACAGAATATTCTTAATATGGTAGGCAAACTTCTTAACAGAGACTTGTAGCTGGTTTGTAATGATTTTTGTAACTTTCCTCATTTTACAGTTATATGTAGAGCAGCATAGACTCAACACTGGTATTAAAGATCCTCAAATTCATTTTAATATTATGTATTGTGTCATCCAAATTGGTTTAAGCAGCTCAATAACATGTCTAGCTTTTTCTCTCCCTCACATCTCTATCTGCATCACCTTGGTGGTTTAGCAGCTACCTAGATACATAAACTCCTTCAAACATTCAGCATGCCATTTAAAAAGTTATTTTTTCCATTTGCTTGGTCCCATTGCACATCCCCTTGGTCTTTTTACTGTTATTTTGGAGTTCCACTTTCTGTGCTTTGCATTCCAACTGTAGGAGTTTAGCTTTCCTGTATTGCAAGTATGTGATATATATCACTCACTTAAATTGGATCATCCAGTCTACCTGAGGGCCCATCATATGCCTCAAGGACATCATCTGCTTTTCTGAGAACAATGACCGAAGCCAAGTTAAAAATAAGATGCGACAACATACAACCTTGTCTTAACCCATTACCAAAAGGATAACTTCATTAATTTAATTTTTAAGTATGACTACAGTTGCATTAAGGAAGAATGAAAGCTTCCTTAAGGAAAAGTTTGCCAAGTACAACAAAGCTGAACATAAAAAGATGTAGATGCAATTATATCTGATTGGATGTAGAGCTTTAATAAGGTAAGAAATGCAATATAATTTTTAGGCCTTGCTTGTAAACCTTTACTTAAATTTTATTTTTAAATAGATGTACAGGTTTAAGAAGTAAACAAATGTTGCAAATCAAGCAAGATATTGAAATATAAGTTTAGCTACACTGATGATGCTGGAAGATGCGAAGGGAACTCTTTGATGACAGAAACAGCTACTTCATTAATACATTTCATTTTTAAGGCCCAATGTTTCACATATGCTTGCAAAAAAGGAAATAATGGTGCCCTGTGATCCTACAACAATTCAGTGATCTCTATCTGAGATCTTTATACAGCATGCTATTGGTAAATTGTATGTCATTTTTTGGTATTCACCTCTTGCATTCTGCATGCATTCAAACCTAATTGTGGGATGTTAAATGTAGGTGAAGTTGGTTATGAATGGCAATTATGCCAAAGCACTAAATATTTCCATGGGTAACCAGGCTGTTGTCTTCCATGGTGTAGTGGTTACCACGCTGGCCTCTAGTTCCCGAGGTCCCAGGTTCAAACCCAGCAGAGGGGATGGATTTTTTCGGGTGCAAAATCCTTCCCTTTGGAAGGGAAGTAAAGACAGTGGTCCCATGTCATAGTTTTACCTCAAGCGTAATAAAAAGACCTCTGAGCAAAATTACCGGTCTTTCACGCCTGATATAGAATGGGACGCTAAGGACCACACCAGTTAAAGAGCGTCCATAAATAAAACTCAATTTAATTTTTTGGATAACCAGGCCTTATACTTCTTGGTGTATGGTGAACCCCATTTCCTTCAATGCCTCAGCTGGCACAGAGCAAATAGTGTGATGGTGTATGTTGTGGAGAGCCTTGTTGTAGAGGCAGAAACCAAGGATATGAGGAAGAGTTTCTCTCTAATTGAGGTAGTGCCTACAGCGTTATTGTCCTATCTTCTATCCACCACAACTCATACCATAACAATATACCCCACCATTTTTAGAGCATCCATCCATTCAGAAAGTGTTAAAGCTTTACCATTTCGTACTTCTTAGGTTTGTTTTCATCAAATTTATTCAACCTCTTCTTTCGTGCAGGGTCTACCATATAGTAGAATGTTTCAGTGTATTACTTCGATATTTTGCATGTTTCAGTGTGTTTTTCCTCACATTTTTAATTTTATGCATCTCTCTTTCTATGCAATATATTAAAAACCCTGACACGCATAGAAAGCCTACATGGTAATCAATAAGAATTCTGTACCATTCCTTTAAAAGAAACTTAATTGGAACATCAACAATGACTCATTAACATTCAAATCAGGTGATTATGTAGCACCGGGAATATGTGTAATTTCATTCTTATGCTCATCAAACCAATCTTGGATAATTTCAGCCTTATGAATGTGGATAACACACCTGTTGGAACAATACCTGTGGCATTAAATGAACCTGGCATTTACCTTGCCTTACCTTTCAGTGTGACAATAGGCTTCAGAGAATGTCCTGATATTATCACCCAAAACATGAAAACTCTTGCTCCACTGTTCATGCTAAACATTTCCAGTGCTGGGGCATAGTAAAAGAGAAAAAGGTGGATTCCTCACACCACATTACATATTACTACTGGTTGGTAGTTTAGGTTTTGTATTCTTGAATTACTGAAGTATCCTTTTTGTATGGTGTTATAAGACATTTGGCAGTGGCAAATCATCCTAACGCAGTATTTTGTTAATGAACTTTTCTAACCTCTGTTTTCATTGACACTGGATTTTCAAGATGCATATTCAGCTCAGCAGTCACTCAGACAGCAATTTCTTCCCCTGAAGGGCATTATTATGTTTAGCAGAGGGAGGTCTAATGATGGTAAATACAAAAACCTGATTTCATTATTTAATATAAGTAAATGGAATATTCTTAAATATGTCGTGAAATACACTGATAACTTTTATATTTCAAAGAAAGGATTGAATCATTGCAATGATGTTAATACCTCATTTTCCCCAAAAAATAGAGACTGCTGGGTTAGATTGCCCTCAATGGGGTCTCAATTCACCTTATACATAATTTACAGGGTTATAAGCTTCATGGATAGATAGAAACAGGTGATAAGTGTTCTTACTCCTTGAATTGTACAGCTGTTTTTATTTTCACTTTCTAATGGAAAAAATTAAATATTTTTTCTAATCCTAAGATTAAAATCAAATTATTTGGAATTTGATTGACCAATGTATGCATTGCTGAACTCCAAAAAAACATTCAGTACAGGATAAGCAGTTGAAGCAATGAATGATACATGTAATGAAAACAGTAACATAGCAAGGGGTGTGCAACCATTTCTCTGCACTGGAGGAGATTAAAGCTTCCTGGATTAAAAAATACAGTAGCAAATAGTAAATAAATAAAGTAGATAATGTAAATGAAGAAGTGTAATCTAAGTAAAATTACACTAAGATAAGATTAGATAATATGTAATACTCTTATTAAATTGTAGTAAAACATGAACAACTGCTTTACATAACCTGCGACTGTGATCATTATTTTACATTTGCTATTCATTCTACTGCTTATCCTACTAATGTTTAATTATGCCACTGGGACAGTAGCCTAGATTTGAGATTTAAATATAAATAAATAGGGAGGGGGACCTCAAGTATTTTTTTCTCGCCTTGAGTACTGCATAGCATTTACTATAATTGCATGAAAATAACTGAGAGTGTGCAATGGCAGCACTATCATTTGGTCTTACATATTATCCATTAAATGGACTACATAATCAGGAACTAGGGTCAGTATTATTGACAGTACCCTTCGAAACATCAAAATATTTCCAAATCCTCAGAATTCATCTTAATTCCATTAATATTTCACATCTTTTATCCTTGTTTATCAGAGACCAGCTTACATATGTGCTAACATATTTGGTATTATTATTGAGAGTAGTATTGTGGTATTGTTTGGAACTACTGTACAGTCAACAATAGAGTGCAACCGAACTGAATTCTGTCTTATCGAGATATGCAGAATGCGACAGAACAGGTGAACGCCTAATGAGTACTGTCCTATTTCTGCATTTCACAGCTGCTGTTTGTTGAGTTTCCTAACTAGAGGGGGTGGGGGAGAAAATTAGAGATGTAACTTTACGGATGTGTTGGTTAGCTATACGAATTTTTATCAGACTTTTACATCGGCAGTTTTTAATTTATTTTTCTGTCCATGCTACCTAATGGAAATTAATTGATTGATCTTACCGTATTGCAGTCCAATAGTTTTCTTGTAAGAATGTTCACCAAGGAATGAGCGTTTTTCTATGTAACAACGTACAGCCGTTCCCATGTCCATGAAGGCAACGAATGCTATCCATCCACGGAAAGCGTACAGTAACTTTTGATCCATTTTTATTTGTCTAATATACGGAATCATGCGGACGTTTGTTAATCCATTAACGGTTATAGGTTATGTCGATAATTACTATATTCAAGTACATTTAGCAGAAAATTAACGCTTGCCGATGCTAT
Organism: Deroplatys truncata; assembly: GCA_030765065.1. Taxonomy (NCBI): domain Eukaryota; kingdom Metazoa; phylum Arthropoda; class Insecta; order Mantodea; family Mantidae; genus Deroplatys; species Deroplatys truncata. The sequence continues at coordinate 91,712,367 of CM060986.1, read as the reverse complement.
TCGTCTATTTTCCCGCACATATCAAATAACGCTTTAGAAACTTTACGTAGAATATATAACATAATTTAACAAGAAAATCTTCACCAAATTATTTTTACTAGGACTATTTTGCATATTGACCTGCCATATTGGTTTAGTCGAACGCCATTTTTGCTAGAGATAAAACCAATACACACCGTGTTTCAAAAGTTGTTGCTTGTGAAGCATAAGCTGCGTCATAAACACTTCAACATAATGTTGTGTAGTCAAATATTTTTACTCATCTTGAATCCGCAATTCACACTGCGTTAATTACATAAGTAGTATATTTTTTAAAACGAGGTATTTGTAATTCATATGCCATATTCCTTATAAAAGATAATTCCTTTTTGTTATTAACAGTGGTATTACGCCTAAAAACATGTGCTCCCTAAGCTATCAATAGTTTGATATGTAGTATTTTATATACTATGTATGTATACCCATGACAGGAAATCGATATGTGTTGGTAAAATGACAAATTCATTTATTCAAGTCCTATAAGGTATCCTCCTCTTGCAAGAATAGGAGCGGGGAACTAATCACAGAAAAGGTTGCCTGTTTTGTCTCATACTATTGTCTGTACAAAACGAGAAGGAATCTGAGGCGGAGCTAGAAAACGCTGGTGAAAGTCGCTCACCAATAGCGCTAGTGCGAGGCTGCGTAGTTCAAGCGCCGCGAGGTCTCGCCGTAGGCTACGGTTTTACTTTTTAATTGCGCTGTTAAAAGTTATTAAGTACTCGTCATTTATAGTATTATAGCTGAGCAGGGCTAAAAATTTTGAATCAGACTGTCCAAAAACTGTGTCTACGATGTTTGGTTCTTTAGTTATGTGTCAAAGCAGATATTTATGAAGGTTGCTGAAAGACCTTGACCATTGTACACCATCAGCAGTAATTGTGTTTACATTCGGTCTGTCTGCAAGAGCTTAGAGCAGTTGAGTTCTGAGATTAGCGAAGTGAAGACGTCAACCTCAGTTCTTAATTTGTTGCTTGTAATTTACCTTTTAGACAGTGCATTTGCATGCGAAAGTATTCTTTATATAAGCTTAAAGTTACAAAGTTAGTGCTATAAGTGTAGTAGTTTTAATTAAGTGTTTAACACTGATGAAAGCATGCCCACTGGACTCCGCGCCAAATGACCAGGGTGTATGTGTATGCTACACTGGCAGTATCTTGCTTCACGCTGTGTGTCTCGTCTCTCTTTGTCACACTCACAAACCATCTGCCAACGCAGCGCTCCTGCTGGCGCTCCATTGGCTTGCTTCAAATTCCTTCTCGTTTCGTACGGATTATACATGTACTTACTTCTGCGTTGTAAATGAATAACAAGGAGTGCTTTAACTTTCATTTCATACTTCTAATTTCAGCTCAACACTTCCGGTGGCTACTGAATAATAGCTCACTATTAGTACTTCTATGCTCTGCTTTCCTTAATAATCTTTTTCTAAACTTGAGATCAATATCCTCATTATTCTTACTGCTGTATCTAGAAAAAGTCAGGATATGGTTCCTTACGACGAAGCACTTGCTGTCTGGTATGCGAAGGGATTCGGGTTTTATTTCCGGTACTGGCATTAGAATTTTTTCCCTTGTTGGATGCTCTGATAAGGTTCTTGGGACCAAATGAGAAGCCACTTAACATAAATAGTGGCTGTGTCCCGGAATCCGCATGCATTTTAGTAAACGGCATGTTGACGTCATACTGTCTTATTGGGCGCCAGGGCCGTATTTAGAGGGGGGGTTCTAGGGTTCAAACCGCCCCTGAAACTTCTGACAGTTTTATTTATTTAAATTCATAGCAAACCAATATGGGAAAATGTTGTTAGATAACAGTAGATCTATTGTTAGTAGCACATTTACAAGAAAAAGGGAAACTTAATATCGTCGCCTTACATAGGTAAGGTGACCATACATTCCGGATTTCGAAGCAGTCTCCATGTTTTGTGCTGTAAGGTGGAATATCCTCATTCTGGTGAGTTTTTATTGTCTATATAATGTCTCCAAGCAATTTTCTTATCCGTATAACTCTATATACTACAAAGTAGGTACATGGTAACTGTGTGGGGTACTATGGCAAACCCTCCCCGAAATTTTTTTCTGGGTACAGGCATGTTGGGCGCATGGCATTTTTATTATTATACTCTGTTCAGGATCTCCTGGGACAGAAGGAGGCGGAGTTTGCAGCTGCCGCACTATTGTAACGTTATTCGCAATTGGCCAGAAATACCATTTCTTTATTATTAAGTATTAATACTGTTATATTATTTTTATCCTTATTTTTAAGCCCAGCCCAAGCCTGAGAAACTTTTTAAAAATAAGCCTGAACTTGGCCTGGTTTTGGGCTAGGTCTAGGCCCAAGCCCGTGCAGACCTCTATAGAGGGGTAACATAATATAGCTATTGGAGCAATGGCATAATGCAATTCATAATTTTGAAAAGTCAGAAATGCCTGTTTATTAAAATGCAAGGTATGCATTAAATGATGAAACAAAATCAAGTCCTTTATTCTTTTATTATTCATACAATAAAGGTTTGAAACTCAAAATATCTCATACTTCTTATCAAATTGAAGAACTAAATATACTATCACTTAACATTTTCAGCAAAAATGAACAAACAATAGGCACTATACTTAGAGCTTTAACAGCAAATAAATATCTTGCCTCAAATGACATTGGCTAATTGGAGCTATAAAACTATCCATGCTTTTTTGTATCATTTTGCAGAAAATATAACTTTACAAACAAACTATTCATTTATCAAAGCAGTGGCCCTCAAATGTTATTAAAGAGTAACTAGCAATATTGAAAAATCATTTGCATAGTACGTAAACTAATTTATTCTTATATACAAATTTGTTTGTTTTAGATAAGAAGGCCACCCATCCCACATACACTCTCTCTCTCTCTCACTTGTAGATTATAATTATTTTCAGGTAGAGTTTTATATAGTTGCAACTTTATTAACCATTATTTGTATTGTTTACAATATCAATCATGTATTTATATCCTTTTGTTGTTTAGTATGCTTTGTTTATGGCAGCCTCCAATTGGGACTACTGAATTAGGTAATAAATTCTTATATATACCACACAGTACATTGCAGCATCTTTGTTAGCTCAAAATAAAAGAGCTTCTTCCCAAAATGTTTGACCAACTCTTGTGAAATGCATCTCGTAATTGCATAAAAAAAACGATAAGGGGAGGGGTGAGGTTGCTTCACACATGGGATCAACAATGCCCATTCCTGGTTTAGGATTACAGTAAAAGCTCTCATGTGTTATAATAACATACCCCCTGCTTTGTTGGTTGGTTTTGTTTAAGGGTGCTCAACATCTAAGTCATTAACGCCCTTCTATAACAGATCATGGCAACAGCCAGAGATAAAAATTAGTAGAAAATTTCATGGCAAAGGCCAGAGATAAACCCTGCTTTGTTTATGGCAGCCTCCAATTGGGAGAACAGCTGAATTTGGTAATAAATTTTGTGTGCGCGTGCCACACGCAGGCACCTACGCACACACAGAGAGAACATTGCAGCATCTTTGTATGCTCAAAATAAAAGAGCTTCTTCCCCAAATGTTTGACCAACTCTTGTGAAATGCATCTCATAATTGCATAAAGCAAACGAGAAAGGGAGGGGTGGATCACATATGGGGTCAACAATGCCTATTCCTGGTTTAGGATTGCAGTAAAGGCTCTCATGTGTTATAATAAGATACCCTCCGCTTTCTTGAAATAACTTTTATTTCAGATTATTCAAACAGAAAACACTACCCAGTTTTACAATCTGATTAATATTGTTTAACCTCTGTAATAAGCTGATTAATTTCCTGCAGAATGTTATCCTTTATAGGCATTGTGTTCAGTCTTAATGTGAGTGCACTTGAACAGTCTCCACTTGGGAATATACTCACTGTTGAACTGTTCAAATCTAGGATTTGGTTTGGGCTGCACGATATAATGGATAGAGGTCATGCAAGTGTGGCACATCACAGTTTTTGTAAAAAGTCTCAAAATTTCCGTTGAAAATTTGTTGAGGTAGTAGATACCCATTATTCCATTCTATAGGTAATGTGAGACTGGATAAGAAATAAACAACTTTTGCTAGCTTCAGGAAATAATTTACATTCAATTATGTTAGAATGAATAAATCCTGAAGTGTTAAGTCCATGCAAATGGTTTTCTGGTATACAGCTAACATCTGTCACTAGCTTGTTTTGGGCAAATAATATGCAGCTGTTTTCACCATCATTTCCTATGCTAGTTGCAATTTTTTTTAACATGGAAAATAATTTCAGAGCTTTTGGTGCTGAATTGGTGTTTCAGTTTGGCACTCAAAGAACTTGATTACCATCTGTGAATAAGATGAGGAGTGTTTAGGTGGACAAAACTGCCTTCTATAAATTGAATATCAATCAATCTGGTGCAAAATTCTTGCTAACCTTCAATATTCTTTATATAAAGAAGAAAATTTACTGGTTTCTTGTGGCAGATTTGATGTACGTGGCATCTCGACCCTATCTCCAGTTTTATTTCATTTTTAAAATGTGTGCTCATTTAATGTTGTGTTAACTTCTTTGGTCATATCACAGCATCTTTAGGTGTTTGCCTTTACTAGAAGAAAAACCAAAGGGAGAGGAGCTGGAAGGGCAAGAGAAAGAGGAATTGGAGAAGTGGGAAAGGAAGAAAAAGAATAAGGGCTATTTGAAAGCCAAAGGGCCAGGGTGCCAGGCAAAAGGTAGCCCTTAAAAGAAAGAAAATCAGACTCAAATTATACTAGAATGTAAATAAATTTAGGATTTGACATAAATATATATATACATTTGCTGTTTGGTACAAATAAATATTCTATTCTATATTCTACCAGAAGAATGATCTTAAGAGTTTTCTTTTGTATTGTTCACAGTTTTGTTGCTCTTCCTTTGCCACATAGGTTTTTCAGTGACATGGAAAGTGTATAATGATCCTGTGTTCACCTTTATCAAAAAATCTATGAGAAGCCGTTATCAGGTTGGTCGGAACTGGAATTTTAAGTTTAATTTGTCCCAAATAGAAGCACCAGTATTACCATAAAGCCATTTTGCTTAAAAAGGAAGTCTTTGGAAAAAATTGATTTATTTCTGGTATCCATTCCTACACAAACCCCATTTATATTTTCTTGGGAATCGGCTGTTGGTCAGCTAAAACTTTCAGCATCTCTGAAAACCTTAGCAAAATTAATGTTACTCTAGGTACATCTATTGAACCAAGAGTTTCTAAATCCAGATCAGAGGTGGATCCAAGATTCCTTTAAGGAAAGGGATAACATATTTTGAAAGATACCTTACTAATGAGCAAAATGCAAACAGTAATAGAGCATTTCCACCTCTAAATTCTCAAACATCATATAGATGATCCATAAATTATCCCTTGGAAGCGAAGATTAATGTAAATTTTGAGAAATTATAAAAATGATTGAATAAAAATGCCCTTTAAATGTAATATTTAAGTAGTTTGATTGCTCAGTTTTACAGTAAGTTATCATCTTCATTGTCTAAGAGCTTAATTTTTATTCAGAAGTTAGTTAACAGTAAATGTAAAGCATATATGATTCGGCCTAACTTTCTTTAATGGAATATCTTTTGAGATATATTTTACCACTATGATAAATTCACTCACTGACTGTGAACAAAGCTATGGGAGATGCGAAGAGATAGTGTCTATAAATGCAGAATATCCCATTAGAGGCTTTTGGAAAGAAGTAAAATTAAGGTAGAAGATATGACAGACAAAATATTTTTGGCAGTACAAGAGAGAAAAGCTCCTTGAGGATATATAGGGAAATAAAAGCAGTAGGGAGAGGGAAAAGTACATAGAGATATGCAATAAATTAGGGTGAGTAAATGAGTTAGAAACTTGAAAGGCATGATGAGGACAGGAAAATGTCCAATCTGAGGTGAAGTTAACACTGATTTCCACTGTATAATATTGTAATCAAAGACATGGAGAGAACAAGTTTGGCAACAGAAATGGAAAAACTTGGATGGGGAAGTATTAATAAGAAAAATTCTGAGGACTGTAAAAGGGGATAAAAATATAAAAGCTATGGGAAATTATTTGGTTAAGGTTAAAGAGAAATGGTTAAGAATGACTACCAAGATGTGGCTAAAGGCAGACAAAATAGACAATGGGTCATCAATACATGGAAAACCAGTTGTGTTTATTGAAACCGTAAAGTAAAATAGACAAGCAACCAAGAAGTGAATTTATAGCATAAATAGCCTAATATTTTCAAAAATTTTTATAGTCTAAAATGTATGAATTTAATTATGTACTTGTTAGTATTGTTCAGACTATGAAAGAATAGATGGTCATCTGGTTTAAGTAAATAAAATGAAAATAAAAGTGTGCTGATTTTGACTTTACCAAAGCAACACCATTTGTATGTTTCTTTATAATAATTGGGGTGGGAAGTATAGCCCCTTCCTGGGTCCACCTATGATCCAGGTACATAAGCCTAAAGTAACCAACTGTTGAAAAGCTCTGTTTTGAAACTTTAAAGTGCTGAAACAAGTCCATAGGACTGTGAAAACCTGTATACTTGCATAAAACTATTACATAATTCATCTCCTGAACTAATTTATCCCAGAAGATATTTTGAGATATTCCATGTTGGGAAGCATCTGACAAGAATACTGTAACAGCGCACACTAACTTCCTACAGACCAGCGGTGCAAGTGCCTTCCGGCCCATCTATCTGTCGCAGGTTAGGCTAATGGCTGGTCCCTCTCTAGAACAATGGGCACTTGGAACAATAGCCATTGTGTGTCAATTCCACATTCCAGAGGATTTCTTTTGGCCTTTCTAGTAGGTTCTCATTCTTGAAAATTCTGCTTTGTATGCAAGGATATATAAGAGGACTGCTAGCGACAGGACTAGTCAGTGTTGAATTGAATTCAGTGTAGAGCTCTGTTAGAAGAGACAGTGCAGTTTAATTGTGAGTTGTAACTCAGCAGTCAGTTGTGAGTCATCCAGTTCAGTTCTGTTTTGATTCGATGGATCAGTTGTGTTGTATTCATGTGTGTACCAGTGATTCAAGTGTAACACAAATATTACACTGTGATAAATAAAGTGTGTTTTCACATTAACTGGTGTTCTAATGTATTACATTGGTGTCAGGAGTGGGATCCAAATGCCACAATGGAGCAACTACTTAAAAATGATTAAGTGAAGTGCAGAGCATGAAATCCGGAATGGAGATGAAATAAAATCCTGAATGGAGAAGACGGAGATGGAAATGAAACCTGAAATAAAGAATGTAAATTCAGGAATGGAGAAGATGGAATCTGGAATGAACAAGATGGGATGTGAAATACTGACAGTGAATTCTGCAATGGAGAAGATGCAGACAGAAATGTCCAAGATGAAGGCGGAAATATCGACTAGGATTGACGGACCATTGGCTGATGTGAAGAAAAACATGGAAGAGCTCGGCATAAAGGTAAAGGACCTTGGCCAACATGTTAACGCCGTGGAAGACTTCGGGGAACAAGGGCTTAGTGTCCTGGAAGGAAGAGTTTACGGTGGCGACAAGGAATTGAACGCCATGGTGGAAGAAACATGTAGCGGAAGACCAAAGGACTTGAAGGTCAAGAAGCCAGAACGCGACACAACATCCACGTTAAGACACCCAAATACGACAAAACATCAACTTTCGAAGTTTTATGTCGACAATTCACTGCCGTTGCTGCCCCACAAATGGTGGTCAGCAGAGGAGAAAGTCACAGAGCTAATAGCCAGCATCGAGGGACAGGCAGCACAAATTATGAATGCGATTCCAACGTCGGCGAAGTCCAGAGACTTATGGGAGGCCCTGAAAACCGGTTCGGGAACCATCGCTTGGCTTCAGTCTATCATAATCAATTCAAGTCATAGCTACAACAGCCAGGGAAGATGTTGCAGGAGTTCCCCTGGCAGTTGAACAGCTAGTGAATAAAGCTTTGGTGGACCTCCTGCCCAGTTTCGTATCCCAGGAAGCTGCCTACTGCTTTGTCGGCGGGGTGCGTAACGCCAAGATACGAGAGCGTCTGATGCTCGGCGATTACAAGACCATCCACGAAGCGCTAATGGCCGCATTGATGGAGGCGGCCATGGTAACAGCTGCACGTACCTCGAAGACCGGGAGCATTCGATACGACGGGGACAGAGGATCAACCCAAGGACGTCGAAGATATTCAAGCGTTGTGTGTTGGGGATATGGCCAGCCAGGACTGTCCATACCAAGTCGAACAGCAGGAGTTGCCTGCAGATGGACGGGATAGTGCAGACCTGAGGAGGGAGCAACTAGTGGATGAGGTAAAACCTACTCCCAACTTGGGGATCAGGAATATTTGAAGTGGGTTAGAGAATCAATCCAGGGACATCAAAAAAGATCAAGTGATGTGTGTTGATGTAGCCAGCCAGGACACCTTGCGAAGGACTGCCCACGGACAAACCGATGAGGGTCAGGTGTGTGTTGAAGGTGTAGCCAGCCAGGTCACCTAATGAAGGACCATCCACAGAGAAGTACATGTGCATCAAGCGGTGTGTTGGGGGTATGACAGGCCAGGACACCTGGTGAAGGGTTGTCTACCACCAAACCGACCGGCAGGTAGGAAACGAATAAGGACCGACGTGGCAAGAGGCACGTCGGAGCCACCATCACCACCCTCTCGAGTGATGATGTGTGCCTGGAGAGAATGGATGACAGCCTTGGCGTGGAAGGCCGGATCCAAGGATAACTGTATCGGATACCACTGGAGACTCATGCAGCTGTGACCGTAATCAGATCCGACGTGGCGGAGGGCTTGCCTCAAAGAAACCGAATCAGTCCTACCAGATAGTGACATCTTCAGGCAACACTTTGCCTGTGGAGGAGGCTCTGTTGGAGTTATCCTTGGGGCGGAGCGTCGTAAGACTGTGGATGGCTGAGTTTATGATACTGGGGCAGGATGCCCTCAGGAAACACAATGAGACGGTGGACGTCGGCCAAGATAAAGTGACATTCCGGAGCCCCAACGGAAATCCTGGGATCTGCAGGGTGACCTTAACGGAGGATGCGATCGTGCTTAAGAGACGTAAGTTAGCTGTGAATACTCGTTTGGGAGGCGGTGGACAAGGAACCCTGTGGGCCGTCAACACATTCAGGAAGCAAGTGAGCCAAGCCAGCAGCCCAGTTTTCCAGCAGGGTGGTCTGGTGAGGTTGCTTTGCGCTCACCAGACCAAGGGGCATTGCCCCAAGCTTAAACAACCATGGCAATGATTGCACCGCATGGTGAAGAGGATCAGCAATGTAGTCTACCGCATCCAGAGGCGGCCCTGAGGGAAGATGCTGCTGGTACACTTAGACCGTCTAGCCCGCTATGACAGTGCTGGTTGGGATGACCAGCCCTAAGGAGCAGTGTGACAGCATGTGCTAAATTTCTATGGGCCGGCGATGCAAGCACTTCCAGCCGTGGGTTAGGCTAATGGCTGGCCCCTCTCTAGAATGGGCACTTGGAACAATAGCCATTATGTGCCACTTCCATGCTCCAGAGGATTCTTTTTGGCCTTTCTGGTAGGTTCTCATTCTCAAAAGTTCCATTTTGTATGCAAGGTCTATATAAGCAGACCTCTGGCACAGGACTAGTCAGTGTTGAATTGAATCGAGTGTTGAGCTGTGTTAGAAGTGACAGTGCAGTTTAATTGTAAGTTGTAACTCAGCAGTCAGTTGCAAGTGCAGTTCAGAGTGTGTGCCAAAGTGACTCAAGTGTGACGTTTGGGTTATGTTGAGTGTCTTGTGACAAATAAAGTGGTTTTCACAGTAACTATTGTTTTCACTTGTTACAATACATCAAGTACGAAATACAACTGATGTATACATTTGTCAGCAGTGAAAAACTGGCTGATGATGCAGACAGTGTTCTGAGGTTCTTGTGTAGCAAAAGTATGTCTATAGGCGAGTCCACACTGTTCAACATATTAACAGTTAACGTATTGCAACTGTGAACGTTTAACTTTTCATCCACACCGTTGACTTGCTGGGACAACAAAATCTCTCAACTAAAAGCAAATGGACTCCAGTGATCAGGATTTACTATTGCTATTTGTATCTGTGCTTGATATGCAATAAAAAGAAAAGTAGGTGATGAGGCTCTATCTTGTTAATTGGCACAGGAGTGAAACATTTTGAATGAGTTTAAAATTTGGAGCAGGTTTGACTTCAATTTCTTGAGAACAAATCAAAGTGACTTCTACTTTGTTTTGAGCAAGGTTTCTAACCTATTATTTGCAAAAAAGGACACACATTTGAGAACAGCGATTTCAGCTGCCAGACTTGAGCCTTTTTAGCAATTCTCAAGCAAAAGGAGGCTATTTTTTTTCTAATATTGCTTCTGGAACAACAATAAATTGCACATAGTTTGGTATAATTGTCCATCCTTTTTATTACATATATTACAATGTTCCATAATGATAGCCTCAACAAAGATTTTATTAATGAAAGTGTCTTTTCTTTCATCCATTCCATAACTTCACATCAAGCAAACGAGCGCAGAAAGAGTCAACATGGAATAATAATGATGATGATGATGATATGCGGCTTAAGGGCGCTAAACTGCGGAGGTCATCAGCGCCCTTACAATGTATAAAATATAAAGTCAAAATATAAAAGACAGGTAAAAGAACCGCATAATTAAAAAACGGGACGTAGCCCGCGATGTCCAAAAGGCTAAAAATAACAATAAGATAACAATAACAATAGTAACAAGAATATCAATAACAACAATAATAACAATTCAAATATCTGAAAAAACCAACACACTAAAAGCATAGGCAATAAACGATTAAAACGTGTCAAGAACTGTAGAATGCGAGGGACATGAGCGCCATATGTCCACTGGGAATTAGAGTCCCCATAAAAACTGACAGAATAAAAGTACTAAGCTAAAAGACGCTCAACGCATTAAATGCGCAGAGTAAAATCACTATCATGAATAAAACGTAAAACACATTCTACAGCACGCGTGTCGTCTGCCAAAACGTTGGCTAGGCCAATAGGCAGACCCACACGGGCACGCAATGCAGCTAAAACCTGACACTCTGTCTCAACATGGAAGTACTGAACACAATAGCATAAAGGAATTAGAAGTAAGCCATTGCAAAGGTTACAGTCTGGAAACTTCCTAAGTTCACCCAATCACATACATAGAGCAAAGTGACTTAACAAGTTTTCCATTAAAAGCGGAAAACATCCAACATGTTAAAGTGTCAAACACAACTCTTTCGGTTAACATTATAGTCAATTCTGTGATCAAAATTTGGCCAACATGCGAACTTTTAACATGTTGCACTTGACAGGTTTTGTTAAATGTTAATCAGTGTGGACATAGCTTGTAATTGATCCAAATGATTTTAAACTAAATGCTCCAGTGCATTTTAACTGTGAATGCTCAATGTGTTATGGAGAAACATTGTTGTGGTTTTCAACTGCTGCGCATGACAAAGAATAATTAATTAAAATGCATCAATGCTGTTTAATTCAGATTAACTGCTATTTGAGAATCTGTAGATTTTAAATAGGGAAATAATCTTTACTTTCCAACACAAATCAGTAATCATCTTCCATTTTCAGTATGTTAGCTCAAGAACTTAACTGATGCCAAATAATTTAACTACTGCATTTACCTACAATAGGTAGCTCCTAAGGCTTATATTCCTATGAATTAGTTTATATGCACAGCAGAGGTTTTCTATCTAGTACTACTAATTTTTTTTTCTCTCTCTGATATACTGTCCTGTGACATTAGTCCTTGTGGAATGCTTAGCACCCAAAGCTATGAGATCAAGCTTGTACTTTTTTATGTTCTGAAGGTTTTCCTTTTCAAGTTGTTTAATGTGCCTTAAACTTACTATAGTTAAACCATGGAAAAAAATTATTCAAGCAAGTGCCCAGATGGTGTCCAAAACCAGCACCTGTGTACTGGTAGTCTGACCCCAAGACTACTTACAACTAATAACTCAGATTTCTGCTTTGTTACAAGTTTCTGCAGTTTTATGCTGTGTTTGAATGCATAAAGCTTTTTGGCAATATCAACACAACAAAAAACAGATAAGAAAAAGCTGCAAAATTCACCTTTGGGAGTTGCATGTCTGCCTCACACATAGACCATAAACATATGGAAATAAGTTCTGGACAGGGATAAAATAAAACACATCTCTGTATTTCATATATTTAATGACTTTAACAAAAACTAACAAGAAAAATTAATGTGTTCCCAAAGGTTTCAACAATATATACATATTATATTTTCTGATGATTTGCAAAAGATCCACTTTCGTTCATTTATCATTTACAATAAACTGACAGTTCAAAGTTTTAAAGATAGCCACCACCACAAACACAGTAGTCATACAAAAATGCTGGACTGAAGTATAAAAATGTATCTTTAATGTCCCATTAAAAAGAAAAGTATTCCCTATTTTCATTGTTCTGGCCATGTAGAATCTATTTTATCTTGTGCATTTTCAGTTTCCATGTTTTGCACTTGTTTGAATTCACTGTAGTCTATAAATCCATCATCATTAAAGTCACTCTTTTTTAATATTTCATCAATCATTGTCTCCAAATTTTCATCGGTGTACACAGTAGGAGCTGAAGTAGCTTCTTCTCCACTGTCATTTTCATTTGTTTCTGCAGAGAAAACAGAAAATAACTGAAAAGTTATGCTACAGTTTAACACATCGAACTATTTGTTAATCACCATCTAAAAGCAAAGTAATGCGCCTTTAATCTTAGCTGTGTTTCCTGCTAAAGGTTGATGCATACTTGCTCATCAACAGAGGAATGGAACAGAGAGGAAAGATTCCACCACGGTTGCATATACTGGGTGGAAAGGGTATAAATGTTATACTTTATACAGAGATAGATCTCAATGAAAAGATTTGTGAATCCTTTATCCTATCTTTGATTTATTGAAAAATACTTTAAAATGCAGAGAAATTTGGTCACAGCATGCTTTTTGTTGAAGGTAGGCAGGGAAAATGACAGTTGGTGGTAAGGTTGGGTCTGTTACAGAGTAGAATGCATATTCTTTTGCAGATGTTGCTGTAAGTTGTTGCTGAATTACAGGAATTGTATTAACTTTGCTAGTGGCATTTAATTCTCAAGACAAGGCTTTCATGTATTTTTATTAAAATGTTTAAGGTGTAATGAAAGTCACTAAAATAAAAAAAGAGTTAAGTTGAAAAAAACAATACAATAAAATCGGTATTTTAACCAAATAGCTACAGTACTTCATAACTATTAGATAGAAAAAAGTTTGAGTGCTTGTCAAAACAAAGTAAAACAAGTATTTTTATTCAACATTTTGAGGAGATTCAATAAAAGGAAGAAAAAACGACATACAATGCTGGCAATAATGTTTAACCATATTCTTAAACAAATTGATGGAGTTCACATTTTATACCATAAGATTTGGATAGCTTTAAGTGCCATAAATTCTAACTGGAATGACAGGCTGCTACATGCTTTTATTCAGAAAAGAATATTTTTAAAACAATTTTTAGTACATATCAGGCTCTAGTGGAAAGCTTCCTTTTTATTCCATTCCACTCATAACCGGCTAGTAAATGTCAATCTTTAAAATATTATTGTGATTCAAAGAAACCTTTACAAAAATTATTATCGAGGCTTTTTCTGAAGAACCATAAAACATAATATATGCTAAGTTACATGAAGTATAGATATGAATCTAGTTCTTTATCCCTTAAATGGAAATGGAGTCTTTAAACATTTGTACAATTTCACTCATCACAACATAAAAAGGAGAAAATAAATTTTTTTAAAAACTACAGGGAATGTTAAAGAATTTTTCATATGGGAGTAAATTTTTATAAAGAGGCACAAAGACTGAGTGAAGAACTTTGAAATTCCCATGGAAAAAACTCATTACAAAATTATCCATACTGCCACCAGAGGAATCATCCAGCTGCAAGTGACTTGGATGTCTGAACCAGTTTAGCGATGTGCCTGCAAAATGCATAATTTGGCAAGTAAAATCATATGTATTTAGTTAACCCCATCCTCATTTAATACAAATTGGTTTCATGGTATAAGTTCCTTTTCATTTTGTTCAATGATATAATGCAGTTAAATAGTTTTCCTTTCACTGCTTTAATGTTCTGTCCATAAAGAGTTAAAGCATTGAGTCAATTGTAGGAAATTATAATAATTTAACACACATTTGTGATTTTTCCAAAATGCCTTCCTGTAATGAATCTCACTGACTGGTTCTATTATTTTGTGACGTTCATAACAGTATTTTAAAGGCTGTAATAAAATACTAAAACTTACTTGCCAGTACAGGGGTAAGCAAATGCTTGTCAAATGAGCAAAACTAGCCTGAAAAAGTCAAAGATGGATTCTTATTTTCTTATACAACAGGAAAGTTTGCCTTTAGTGAAATCACACATTTGGCAATCAGTTCCTAACCCCTGGTATTGCACCTCTTAGACAAAATAAAATCTTACTTTTTCTAAACATGTCAAATGGAATCTTGTCACTCTGAATCCATGACACTGTCCTGTATTAGCACTACTACTTTCTGCTTTTAACATAGCATGTTACTTCTGGGTGGCATTATGTAGCATACAGTATACCAAAAGTTGCTTTTTATGAGTAATGTAGAATTGTATATGTAAAATAAGAAAGCTTAGTTTATTTTTCAGAAGCAATTTCTAAGCAGTTGCATCTAATTACAGACCTATCTTCATGTCAATGCAATCATTAAACTAATAGCATTAGTCATGAATTATGTAAGCAGGAAATTTATCAGCTTTTGTAAAGCAAATGCAGTCAAGTGCTTAGATAATAAATTATTATAACATATATGTATGATGAACAAAAATGGAATGTTGCATAAAATGTTATAATTTGAATGTTTCTTAAAAAAGTTAAATGCTGCAATTTTTGGATGTACATTACTTACCACTAACAAAAAGAATCAGTTTTGGTCAGGTAGGTGCAAGTGTGAACTGCATATCTCAAAAACAAAATGTTGAATAAATATGAACTTAGTATCATAAGTTTAGCATCTTCTAAGATACGACCTGTTGATTTTCAAGAAAATCCCCAAATGCTAACAAAACTATACTTACATGGTTAAATTTTCATTATTTTTTATTTTTCAAGAAATGATGACTACAAAATGTGTATCTTGAATTTTATGTGAATAACCTACGAAGTCCTCTTCATTCTGGATAAATTTTGTATAACTGATAAATCATATTCTTCCACTTCTTGTGGTGTCATGCAAAGATAAATTTCAAAGCAATTTTGTAAAGATTTTTACTATCTCATCACCCTGCTGTATCCTCTTGTATACCTACAATAAAATGTGTAATGAAACCATCTCTGCAAACACTTATCTCAATTAACATGAATAAATAGAAAAATAAGATTTTGTAAGAATAGCCTGTAGAAGGTATAATAAAAATGACAGTATAGAGAAAGCCATGTGGATAAAACATATCAAATTTGTTTTAATTTTATCTACCCTTAGTCACAGAAGGTAAATTAATCCCAGCAGAGTAGGAGGAGAGATCATCATGCTTGATTTGAAAGGAAATTATTGTTCAAAAAGTTTTAATCATTCTCATGACAGCCTCAGACCCAGGGTAATAAAAGCTGCTGACTTCCAATACCTACAGTACAAAACAAGGGTAATAGCAAGTTTCGTTCTGAGATTTTTCAGTAACTACTCATCCAACTTGACCCATTTCTTTAATGTTGGATGGTTTATTTTCTGGAGTAAGATATAGGCTGTCACTCTGTAATGAGGTATTATTTAAAAAGGAAATTAAGCATTAAAATCACATTTTAGAGGGTCCTCTTTACTATGGGCATCTTGATCTTTCAGAGTTGTATAGTGTAGGGGAACTGATTTAGTTAAATTGGTACTCTATGTAACCACAAGAAGAGCCAACATAGACAAAAATGGTCAATCTTTGAAATGGAACATTTTTCTGTGGTTCTTTTTTCTTCTTCATCTCTGAAATAACTTTCTTATATATCTCAGAAACACATGAACATATGAAGCAGTGATATGTTTTTGAATTTACTTAAGGTGAGTCGGAATTAGCTACATTAACATCACTTATGTTTACTCACTTAACATGTTTCGGGAAACATTTGTTGCCATCCTCAGAAGGTATCCGACTGGTCTGTATTGTTGGCGTTTCCATTGTATTGATTGTCTATTGTAGTAGTGAAATGTACTTCCAGAGGGGGCTTGGTAGCAGCAAATCAAAATCCATTAGTTAAGGGCTGTGTTTCAAAAAGAAGATCTTCTCCCATGGTCTAATTCTGTTGCATATTTGGCCGTGTGATTAATGTAATGTTCAGTTTGATGATGTGGTTGGTTGTCCAGAAATGGTGAGAGACTGCAGATTTGTCCATTTGTTTGTATTTTATGCATCTCATATGTTCCTTTAGCCTAGTTTCCAGGTTTTTTTGTCTTGCCTATATATACCTTATTGCAATCGAAACAGTTGATTTTGTGGATTCCAGCTTTTTTGTTTTGTGGTATGGGGTGTTTTAACCTATTGCAAAGTAATTTCTCTATGCTAAATTTGTTCTGTGGGGTTAGGCTGATGTTATCTTTCAAGAAAATCTTCTCTAATTTGTAATATGTTCTTGGATGATATGTGAGCTTCTTGAACTGTTTTTCTTCCTGAGCTTCTTGAACTGTTTTTCTTCCTGGATGAGATTTGTTGTCTCTTTGATGTGTTTCAGTCGTTTGAATTTTGTGATTTTCTTGTCGATTGGTAGTTTGTTGAACTCATTGCTTTTAGCCGTGTATACTATGTGTTGATATTCTTGTTTATTCAGGGGAGTGTATACCACAAAGCTGTTTTAGTTACAAAACGTTCTACCAACAACTGACGGGTCTAACCATGGATAATCCACTTTCACCACTCTTAGCAGATCTATTTACGAGTTACTTGGAAACGCACATAACTTTCTTCCCATAAATTTTTAAAGTTTGGCACAGATGCATCTACAACATCTTCAGTGTAGTCCCTAACAGGTTTATACAAGGCTCCATAAGCTTACTCAACTTGCAAATCCGATCAATAACATTCACAATGGAAGTGGAGAAAGAAGGCATACTATCTTTCTTTGACCTAAAAACAATCCAGGAACAAAAAAAAAACGTAACCTTTGGCATATACAGAATACCTTTACATTCAGATAATTACATAAAGAACAATAGTTTCAATCCAATAACGCATAAACATGCAGTACTAAACAGCTTAATGCATGACTGTATACACCCCCCTGAATACACAAATATATCAACTGGAATATCAGCACATAGTAAACACAGCTAAAAACAATGGGTTCAACCAACTAACAATCGACAAGAAAATCAACATCAAAGACAGCAAATCTCATCCAGGAAGAAAAACAGTTGAAGTTCAAGAAACTCACATATCATCCAAGAACATATTACAAATTTAAGAATATTTTCACGAAACATAACATCAGCCTAGCTCCACAGAACAAATTCAGCTTACAAAAATTACTTTGCAATAGGTTAAAAGACTTCATACTACAAAACAAAAAAGCTGGAATCTACAAAATTAACTGTCCTGATTAGACCATGGGAGAAGATATTCATTTTGAAACACAGTCCATAATTTTGATTTTCCTCCACCAAGTCCCCTCTGAAAGTACATTTCACCACCACAATAGACCATCAACACAGACCAGTCAGATACCTTCTGAGGATGGGAATAAACCGTTTCCCAAAACATGTTAAGTAAGTAAACATAAGTGATGTTAATGAATTAATTCAGACTCACCTTAAGTAAATTCATAAACAGAGTTACAAACAAGCTATATGGATACTTATTCTGAGCTCTCTCATTTCAAGGATGGCCAGTTTTATCTTATCAAGTTGTGTATAGTGTTGCAAAATGTTTTACATAATATAATAAGTGGTTGTCTGTTATCCACATATAAAATGCCTACAAAAAACAAATGACATTACATTGAACTGGAGAACCCTATCTGGAAACATTGAAACTTTTGCGTTTGGTGTGTATATGGAATACTAGATTACACTTACACCATGTATAGACATAGTCAAATTATTAGAGTAAACATTCTCATTCGCCTAATTCTTGAAAATACATTCATGGAGTATAGATATTTATTATAGTTAAAACATTATTAAATATAAGAAAACTTAATTGAGTTTTAGTGCTTTGCGCACATTGCTTTTAGCCTATTAAGAATTTTTAATTTTTTGGTATGCAATTGGATAGATGTTTTGCAAATTGACTAAGCTTCACTCTTATATTTGCTAAACGTTGACTAATGCTTCTATGACAGCATGTTTGCAGAGATGTCAATTTTTAGGAATTTCTTGATACAATAGCCTAATCATATTAGTGCAGTGATTGGCTGCCCATTAAGATTACTATTAAAGAATCACGCAAAACTTTAGAAAATTATAACATGTCTTTCAATACAAAGTTATTTTATTGCTACTACTGTATTCATGTTATCCAAGGGTGTTAAAGATTAAATGCTTAAACAAATAAATGTGATAAAATGAGTATGCTTCATTTTAAAATATACTAGTTAATGAAACATGTGATTTACCTGGTTTACTCTAATAATAATTTGACGTCTTAATATGAATAGCCATGAGGGAGAAGGCACAGGTATAAACTAGTTGCTAGGGAAGTAGGAGTGGCCAGAAACACATAACATGTAAATCCCTTTTTTTATGTAATTATGTTGGAAGCAAATCTTAATGCACTTATGTGAAGTCAACTTGAACACTCTTAAACGAGCAAAATGATGTGAGCACAAGTTCACGATACTTTTAGTGCACAAAAATATGTGGTGTGTTCAAGTTGATTTCACTTAAGTGCTTTTATTTTCGTTTGTTCCTTTTTTAAAGTAATAAACTTGCTTTATACAGGACTGAAAGTAGAGTTTAAAAATGTAAAGATAAGAATGGATTCCCGTTAAAAATGTGAATTTTCCAAACTATGGGCAAATTATTAAGTGTAACAAATGCAGTACTTATTATTTTTATGAAATGTTCAAATTATAAACTTATATGCATTATTCCATACCTTTTGTTCACTCTGCATATGCTTTGATTTCTATGTAAAGTTTACTGCATGCACTAATGGCTAAATAATTGAAAATCATAGAGCTTGTTGGTACATTAAAAGTGCAGTTTATTTTTTTTTTATTTTTTATTTTTATAATAATAATCTCATGCTAAGTGCAGAAGCTAATACACATCTGAAAATTATTTTTCAAGTATGAACATTTAGACAATTTGGTTATATTTGCCTGCACTAATTCTCAGAAACTAAATTGTTTTCCCACCATTAACTTCTGGTGCTCAAGTTCGACGACCGCCTGCTTTCTGCTGTGCCCGTACAAACTCTGGGTAATCGATGAAGCCATCATTGTTTCCATCATCCATGTTGAGGATGGGATCTATTAGCTGCACCAATTCTTCATCCTTGAAGATCTTCTCGCCAGTAGGCGTGGGGTTGTTTGGGTCTTGGTGACCCTGCTCTAAGGGTGCAATGCAAAGTCAAACACACAAAGCAAAAAACCAAACAATGATACTTCAAGCGGGGGGGGGGGGGGGGGGGGGGGGGAATGCAACCTGCCATATACCAAAACCACAACATGATAATGTTAGGGTGCAGATAAATGTACAGTGCTTACTGAAGTATTATTATCTTGTAAAAACAGACCACATGCATCTATGTGTGAAAATACAAAATTTGAACAAAGGAATCTTTTATTTTTTACATGACTCTTTAAGTTATAAATATTTGTTACTCAATTAAAGTTATGCCTATTTATAATTCTTGATGCAGATGCAATAAAATGAATGAAATGCCATCAACCAGAAAGTAAATTAGAATAGTGAGTTATATGCCAAAATGTATCTAATCATGAAATATATCAAGTAAGTATTAAAACAATTACCTGGACCTAGAGAATTGATCTTGGAGAAAATGCTAATTACAAAGTATAAAGAGTAAAACTGATTTTATAAATAAATTTGTTTCAATTAAAATAACTGGCAATAATATAGAAAACCAGTGATTATTTGGCAACAATAGTTTTAATAATATGAAACTGACAGAAAATGAGGGCTATGAAAGCATTGCAAAACATGTTCTCCTTTTAATAGTCTTAGTAAGATCGTGAGGCATAGAGTTACTAATTATACAAATTTTACATTGTAGAACTTTATTAAACATTTCAGTACAACCTCAGTTATATGTTTTCAAAGAGGAACTGCTAAAACAATATGTAAATGAGAAAACACAAAAATATATTTTCTTATGGAACTGAAACTGTTTTTAATTATGTATTATTTAATATAAGAAAGTAATAAATGAAACAAACACACAAATAATACGAATATCCATTATTTGAAGTGTTTATATGCTTGCCAGTAGTGTTATCCATACCTGGCTTAAAACTCTAGGAAATAAACATGGTAAACTATTTATTAGAAAACCATGCAAGAAAAGAGCTGAAAGCTTACATAAATGTAACAAACTTCAGCTGAGAACAATAATTGCATTTCTCACAGGACGTGCTCCTGTGAAAAAGCATCTTAAACACGATGGATGTTTCAGGGCAACTTAGATTGCAGATTGTGCAAGAAAGAAACTGAAACAGCCCAACACATTATATGCTCCTGTGTTAGGCCTTGGCTCACAAGAAATATATTGCTTTTGGGAAAATGTTTTTAGAACCAACCTGATGAACAACCGTATTGTTTACATGTGCATCGCAATAATGTGTTCCAAAAATATTGATGTCTTGCCCAATATGCCTGCTGTTTTATGCTGAGACAGCAAGAATGCAGTATACAGAAACCATGCATAAATAAGTAAATGGGAACCAGAAAAATGTGACACATTAAAGGGAAAACATATAACTGAGGCAAATATTAATCAACAAAGTTTTACCTAAAAAATTTAGTGCATTTCTGCAAAAGACATATAAGTGAAGTTCAACTTTATTAGCTTCACTTGCTATTTCTCAAGTAGCATTTTTAGATGTACTTACAAAAAAAAATTGCAGCTTGGGAGACATGATTTTCAGGAAAAAGATGCATACAAAGATCTACATACATGTAGTGCTTCACCACCACCTGGCACAACAAACATTACACCTTTATCACAGAGTGTTTTCCATTTCTGGCCAGGAGTACATTTCTTATGAAAAAGTGCACTAACTTAAAATGTTACAATAAAACAGTTATAAAAGCTCACTGATTATAAAATCATGAACAAAATTGGAAATAAAGATGAAGTGAACGAAATCAGTTATAGAAAACAGAAATTGGCATTCCTAAAAAGTGTGCACAGAACTAGTGATAAAATACTGAGAATCCTCTGGAAATGACATAAAAGCAATTTTCAAGCCCCTGAAGAAAATCAAGCAGTTTGTGCAACTCAAGAAGAAAGCTTCTAATACACATCCAATATTTACGAAATGTAACATAGTGCAAAAGATCTAAGTACGGGAATACCCATGGCTAAGCTGAACATTCTTTTCTAGATTTTTGTTTCATAAACTGCTTTAAAATTCATAGTCCCAGATTACTCTCTCACATTTTTAAGAAATGGGTCTAATACATGGATGATGTTTTCACTGGTCAATAAAATTATACATAAACAGCGGTGCCAATTTTTTTTTATTAGCAGGATCCATCGACTTCTCACATAATTTATACCCTTTTTGGACAATATTTTGAATTCTAAAATAGGGATGCATAACAAATGCAAGGAATGAAAACTGCAGTGCAAAGTTTCAGCACATGGGCTTGATTCCCTTAATCTTACACATCCTTGTTACTGCTGGGATGGTCAAGTTCAGGCGCATCATTTGTGTGTCACCTGAGTTGGCTGACAAAACATGCATCATCCTTCAAGGGCATTAGAGATACCCATCATCTTAAAACTGATATCCATGATGTCTAATTAAATAGTCCTCCATGAAGAAAGAATCCAATAACATTGTGGGGAACTCAGGCTTCTTGATTTTTCAAGATTTAAGATTTTTCAGGCATATGATGATGCTTGCTATGAAGCAATATAATTATTGTATCCTTAGGTTGAAGTGAACCTAAAGAAACCTCAGCAGCACATCAACAGTGAGGATTCATACCTGCTGTGCATGTACAAATAGTCAGCATGCATTAATGCAATTTCTACCAACTAGATAGGAATCCAGCTGAAATATTAGCACAATAGTAACACTATACTAAATACACATTAGTATTGAAGAAAAGTGACATTAACAGAAAAGAATTATAATTAGCAATTCCCTGTACAACTGTCTATTTTGTTGCAGTATGGGCAACGTTGCACTCTATCATCTGCTCTTCAGAACTTATGCAAGGTCAGCAGTGTACGCGTATAGTGTAGCAATACATTACTCTATATTAAAGGACAAACCAAGGTCAAATGTGTCATTTACAGAGTTGCTTGGGTCTGCAGGTCAGTTGGCAAAACAGGCGTCTTCTGATTCACTGGGGACATTTGAGATTCCTGTCATCTTAAAACTCATTTCTATAATGTTTAATGAAATAAGTCTCCATAAAGAAAGAATCCTGACACATACTGAGGAGAGCTCAGACTTCTTGATTTTTCCTCCTTGATATATATTGATGCTCCTTCCAAGTTTTATAAAAAATATTTATGCAGGGGCATAAATTACATGAGTTAATACAGTAAATTGGAATTATCTGAAGATAATTAGGCACAATGGTATCCAGAAATTCAGTATACTAGGGACACCATCCACACAGAGAACTGTCAAAGCAACAGTTTCAACGCCAGAATACAACACTATGAATCATTGATTATACTCTTCAAGAGGAAAATCAAATTTAGCAATTGGAAATATTCCACAGTAAAAACATTGAAGGGATTGACATTCTGACAGATGATAACTTGATCTTCAGGAAATCAAGACACCAACCATCAGGGACTTTTCAAGTGTTAAGATGCAGTTAATACTGGCAGTCAATAAAGAGCTGATGATGAAAACATTCTCCTATAATGTTTAAGTTAAGCAGAAGTGCATTAAAATTCTTCTCAATCTTCAGATAAAAGTTTAAGTTATATGCACACATGATATTACTGTGATCCTTATCACACAAATGCAGTACATAAAATGTACTTCAACTTTTATTTGTATCTGCATAAAAGAAATTATTTACTGAACCTCTATAAAACAGTCTTTGAACAGATTATTATAGCAATACCCCTGTTTATAATCACTTTCAAGTCAGTGCTTCTTATACAGTTTTCATTACTTTTTTTTCCAAAACCACATTTTCACTTTAGCCTATAATGTTATTACATAAGGTGAAACACACTCCAATCACAATAAGTTTAGTTACACATTCACAATGTTAAGAATTTTTCACTTCAGAATTTTTGTGTAGATGTTAACCAAACAGCAGTTATGATTTTGGTACATGGGTGTCGAAATACATATAATGTTAAAGGTTTCTACAAATACCAAGGCAAACAAATGTTACATTACTTCATAACTACTCTCTTAAAATGATATTTACATACCATGCCAATGTATTAAGGATTTGATCAGCTCACAACCATCCAGTTTGTTGTTGTTGTCTGCATCATGCATTTTGAAGTAATGGAACTGCAGCTCTTGCTCTGACATTTTACTTGTATCTATTGGTACTTCCATATGCTCTTGGATATGCCTGTAAACAAACCATTACAGTATATATATATATATATATATATATATATATATATATATATATATATAAAAAAAAAAAAATCTGTTGTGCACCAGTCACATGACCTTTGGTACCCTTTACTATGTGTTTTGTAAGGATTCCATGGACTATCAGGGGGGATGTACACCTTTTGCTGGTATAAATTTAATAAAATTCAATACTTTATAAATCAGCATTACTAAGCGCTAATGAAGGATTTTTTTTTATGGATAATATGCATTTACACATTACAAAAGTGCATAAATTCTTAAAAAGGGGTAACCACCTAGCCTATATTTTTAGATTTCTTTTCAGTCAGGTGGTTTATAAGATAAATTGGGAACATGCACAAAAATGTAATTATGCTCACAAATGAGCTATTCTGATTCAAAATTTCATATAGAATTCGAAAATAATATCAGTAATACAAATAATTACTCTTAATATCATTTAATCACAATTTAGCTTGCAAAGAGATCATGTCAGCCAATAATGCATTCTAAACGGTCTGACATCACAGTGTAGAAGTTGCGGCTTCAAACCTGGCAGAGGACATGGATTCTTTTTTTGGGTGTAAAAATCCTTAGCATGGCTTCCTTTGGAGAAGAAAGTAAAGCCAGTAGTCCTGTGTTGTAGATTTACGGCACGTAAAAGAACCTCAAGCCTGATAAAAAAAGCCTCTGAGCAAAACTTCCGGTCCTTCAAGCCCAATATAGAATGGGATGCTAAGGACCATAGCAGTTAAAGAGCATCCATAAATAAAACTCAATTTAATTTTTAATCACTGTGTAGGGTTGATGCAACTAGCAGAAAGAATAAACCAGATTGTGTTATGTGAAACAGACACACACTGTGTTTATTTCCCTTTTATTTTAGTGTATGGTGTAGATAAGTGCAGTTTTTGTTTCAGGATCAACAGGAATTCTGACCACAATATCTCTGAGAAATCTACAATATAATGTTGCAGGGATCATTTTGATAAAAGTTAAACACATTGAAACCTTTTTGTATGTTTTTATGGTTAATTTTTTTTCTAATGTCATCATTGAAACCATACATTTACCACTTTTAATCTCTTTAAGAACTGCATTTGACATTTCAGTTGACTGATACGTATTTAATGAAAGGCAGTAATGAATATAATACTATCCAAACTAACCTATCTTATCAAAACTGTTGTTGGAATCAAACACAGTGAAGCAATTCATATAAAGCACTTAATAGAAAAGCAGAGTCAACTTAAACACTCTTAAAGTTTCACTCATCTATTTGTTTTGCAGAACATGTATTGTGAGTATGAGCTCACATTGTCAACTGCTTGTTGACTGCTGGATCAACTTGAGTCATTTTACGTTGATATTGTAATGAAAAGAAGCTAGAAACAGTGATGTGTATTGAATTTATTTAAAGGTGAGTCGGAATTGTAACACTAACATCACTTAAGTTTAAACTTAAGTGATGTTAGTGTTACAATTCCGACTCACCTTTAAATAAATTGAGTCATTTTGTTGATTCTTGTTGTTGGAATCAAACACAGTGAAGCAATTCATAAAACGCACTTACCTAATAGAAAAGTGGGGCCAGCAACTGACAATTCCTTATTACAGTTCATAAACAGGCAGCTGACAATGTGAGCTCATGCTCAGGATAAAAGTTCTGCAAAATAAATATGCGAGTGAAACATTTAAGAGTGTTTAAATTGACTCCACTTTTCAATTAAGTATTTTTTATAACCTATATTTTCTTGTGCCAAATTACAAACCCAGGGATAAAAATTCAAACATCTAATCATTATGCTAAGCACATATAAAACTGTATTGATTTACTAGCTCTTTCTTATGTTATCCTTACACTGTAATAATAATTATTAGTGGTGCAAACTCTTCTGCACTAACTTGTTCATGTATGCTTAGTGTGCCACTTGAATCAGCATGCTTACAGTAATTGTCTCATTTGCATTTACCAATTAGTTTCTTCTGTTTGCCCATCCTTCATTCACAGAAAGCCTACAGAAACCATTCAATTCAGCAGACTAATATATGTTAGCAAATATAAATAAAACACAATACTTGTATTAAATGCATACAAGCACAGACAACGTATTGTGTAAATGGCAAAATCTTATCCATTTCTAAAATAAAGACCAAAAAGTAAGGTCAAAAATGATCTAAAACACAGATGACTATAAAAGAAGACAGTATTCTTTTCAATATAATTATCTATCTTTAATTGGTAAAGAGTTAAAGGACACAAGCTTATTTTAAGGGCATAATGCAAATCCTTCAAGACAGCAAAATAAGCCAGGCATGCAATCATACACTTACTCTTTCTCATGAGCAATGTTAGCAGCATTTAATATCTGCTGCTGTTGTGGAAGATGTCCATGATGAACCTGCTGTACTGGTACTTGTTGAACAGGTACTTGCTGGACTGGTACTTGTTGAACAGGCATTTGTTGCACTGGCATTTGTACTGGAACATGCTGAACAGGCATCTGTGCACAATACCAGCATATTTTACATCATGCAGGAAATTCCATTTTTTCTTTTCTTTGGAACTGAACATTGCATTCAGTGTTATTCCTTTCTTTCACAACAAAGGATCTTTGGGTTAGCTCCATGCCATATGAATTCTGTTAAGAGCTTAGTACAAATAAACAAAAATTCAAACTAAGGATCTGTGCCTAATCGGGTCAACATTACAGTATGGCTATCTCTTATTTTGTTATCCACTACACCTCTTTCCTTTTCTTTGGGCAATCACCATTTCAATTTCTATAAAAGCATATTTTATGTTCTAAAGACTTTGTGGATCTGAAGTAGTATTTTTATACTTGTCAACTTGTGAAAAGCTTAACTTATATGTAAACCACTACATGTTGGGCCAGTGTACCATATTTAAAATGGTACACTGGCCCTTTCAAAGCAAAACCACAAATTTTTCCAGCCAGAAAAAAAAATCCAAAAGCATAGACTCTGCAGACATAACATAATTAGGTATGTGCTAAGAACTTCTTACACAAGCTTCTTTCAGAGGAGTTTACCCTAACAGTAAAACTGATGTAATACGCCTGTCAACAAGTGAATCAACTGCAAAAAAGTTTTTCATATATCAGTTTATACTAGGGCGGTTCAATAAGCAATGCCCATCTTCTTTTTTTTGTTAAGAATTTTTTTCCAAAAAGTAGGCAGTTCTGTACTTGCAACAACGATTTTTTAGTAAGTGACCAAACATGTGAACTTTCCCCATTGTACCTAGTTATTTATTTATCCTAGTTTCTATTTCTGTTAGCTTCCAGTTGCCACAGATGAGACAAAAGCACTGTATTTATCAGCATTTTGAACAGAAGTGCCTCCATTAATTTGACAAAGTTGATACTAAGATGTCCACTCTAGAGACTTGAAGTAAGACATTTTGATGAGACATTGATTTTAGAAATACAAATGAGTTGAATGTTACACAATGAATGATTCTCTCTTCCTCCTCTTTCCTCAACCTGAACATCCAACTACTGCCATCTGCTGGTAAACTTAATAATGTTGCTGACTGGCGGAGTATAAAAATTTAACACTATATTGGAGTTTTTATAATAACGATTTTTTCAATGTGGTAAGTTCAAGCATGCTCATCAAAATTTAATTTTTTTGTCCTATATTGTGAATATCTATCCATTAAACCCTCTAACCTCTGCCAACCGCACTTGAACTCACCAAATGGGAAAAGATCTTTCATTTTAAACACTTTAATATAATGTTAAATTTTAATGTCCCACCAGTCAGCAACATTATTAAGTTTAACACAAGATGACAGCAGCTGGATGTTTGGCTGAAAAAAAAGCAGGAAGAGATATCAACCCTTAGTCACATCGTGCTAATGCGATGGGTATTTGTATAAATAGTTCAACATTTTAACAACTGACACAAGTGAAGTTTAAGTGTTAACATTTGAATCATTCACATTTCTAAAATAAAATAACTTCACAGGTACTACTGCTTCCATTTTTATATTGAGATTTTGATTACTAATTTTCTGATATACACCTGAGGGAAAGGCATTTTTGAAGTTGAGCAATTATAAGAAAGAGGAAAAGATGTAAAGAAAATGCTGAAGACAAATTACCACTGTGGTTCTATTACAAATTATTCTAGACTTAGCCTGCTTAGGAGCTGCAGATGCAAAGCATTTTATGTTAGAATACAGAACCCAGAACCTGCCATAAACATTAATGATCACCAATTGATTTTTCATTCCATTTTCTTTTAGTAAAGCTATCTTTAAAGAGTACTTGTTAATAGATATTTGAGTAGCAATGTGAAAGATTAAGATGATGTGCTAAATATATATTGATGCATAGGACATAAGAAAGCAGTGCTGTTATTTGTAGCATCCACCAAGATTGCAATAGAAGAATATAAGTTAGTAAAGAAGTCTAATGAAGAAATACCCATGTATGCTGAATGTTTCCATACAAACCACAATGCTGGTAAACAACTAACCTGTTGCTGCATAGGAACCTGTTGTTGCATTGGAACTTGCTGCTGTACAGGTATATGTTGCATCTGGGGTACCTGCTGCGCCTGAATAAATGCACAATGTTAAATAGTATAATTCTGTATATGTTACTGCAGAAAATTAGTAGAGTCTTTCAAAAGTGTGTCCTATCTTTAACATGTGATAGCTGCCATTGTTATTCAGTTACAGCAGTCATTTTTTTCATGTGGTTACAGTTGTTATTGACAAATAGCCATGAAACGTTACAGCATTGAACAATGCGTAGAAATTGTGAAAATTTATTATCAAAATGGATCATCTGTTCGCCAAACCTTCTGTGTATTGCGTGAAGTTTACGGTGTGCATAATCGTCCCTGCGAGAGAACGATTCAGCGTTTGATCAATAAATTTGAAAGAAGTGGTTCTGTCAGCGATCAAAGAACGCCTGTATGTAATCGACGTAAGCGCTCCAACGAAAACATAGGCACCGTTCGTGAGAGTGTGCACGAGAACGGAAACAAATCAATTGCTCATCGAGTGCAAGAATTGGGGCTTTCCCCGACCACAACTTGGCGAATTCTGCATCTGGACTTGAAGTTTCATGCTTTCAAAATGATGTTAACTCAAGAACTAAAGCCCAATGGTCATAGGTTGCGTCGTGTATTGCTATGGAGCAATTGGAAGCTGACCCGGATTTTTGTCTAAAAATCATCTTCAGCGACGAAGCCCACTTTTGGATGGATGGTTGTGTTAACAAACAAAATTGCCGCTATTGGAGCAATCACAATCCAATGCAGATTCAAGAACGACCACTTCATCCCCAAAAGGTTACTGTGTGGTGTGGATTTTGGTATGGTGGAATCAATGGTCCATAGTTTTTCCAAGATAAAGTTGCAGAAGCTCTATCAATGGAGAAAGATACCGGGCTCTTATAAGGGACTATTTTTGGCCTCAATTAGATGGTACGGATCTCAGAAACATCTGCTTCCGCAAGATGGTGCCACATGTCATACTGCTCTCGAAACAATCGATCTTTTGAAGGAGAAGTTCAGAGGTTTCATCATTTCCCATGGTGGTGATGTTAACTGGCACCCGAGGTCATGTGATTTAACGCCGTTGGATTACTTCTTGTGGGGTTATGTTAAAGCTCGAGTTTATGTCAACAAGCCAGAAACAGTAAATGATCTTATGAATAACATCACACATGTTATTTGTGAAGTTGGACCTAATTTACGTTCTTCTGTCAATGAAAATTGGGTCAACCGTATACGCACAACAGAACGAAGTCGCAGCAGTCACTTAACTGGTGTTCTCTTCCACACGTAATGACATTAATTATGTTCCAAAATAAAAAAAGAAATAAACCTCTATCATTTATAGAACGTGTTTTATTTAAGTTCAAAGATAGGACACACTTGTTGAAAGACCCTATATGTCATTAAAAAAATAGGTCAATTGTAGAGAAACATAGGATAGATAAGCTGATTCCTAATAAGGCATTTCCATCACCAGACGATCAACATGTGGAGAGCAGACAGGCAATAAAAAAACTCGCAATGAAGCAGAATTCTACCCTGATTTCCTTTCAACATTTCTATACCTGGTTTTATCAGAAAATCTGTATTTCTTTCCATTTGAAAACAACCTTTTGATTGATGCACCATTTCCATAAAGTTTTGTTTTACTTTGTCTACCACATACCTAGCAGTAGAGGAAATATTGCATTCCACCCAATAATTTAATGTCAATATCTCAGCAGAAATACATGTTTTGAGTTCTTCCGAAAGATAAAAAAACAAAGCACTTTTATAAAATGCTTTGCATATTGTGGCAAGTACATGGAGTTTAGCTTTGTAGGCCTGACTTGGGGCGACCCTCCCAGAATAGGTTGGTAGTCCTGCTCCAGAAGAGTCGACCTAAGTCTGGTGGGAATGGAACTTTCCAGCAGCTCACAGTAGGTGCAAGATGCACTGGCAGGAAGTAAGGGTGGGGACAACATGATAAAACGGTTGGGTTGGTATGAATTGCTCTCTTATGTGAACCTTTGGAGTGTTAGAGCGTAGTGTGCTCGTGACTTCTGCCCCATGGCAAGGATGTGGCTCGGCTGATTTTTCTGTAAAACACTCAACATGTAAACTATACCCCCGCCGCTGTATCTTTGCACTTGACAGTTCATGTGGCTTCACGTAAGGTTGGCTACATTGCGGTTGCGATGTTGCCAGAGTGGCTAGTAAACAACAACAGCTGATTTTTCTCCTTTCTATCGTGTCTAAGCCGCATACAAAAAGTGTACGCAAGTAGCGAACGTCAATGAATAATAACTATTTCGTATTATTATTGTTAATTGAAAATAAGCGATATAAGCAGCTTTGGTATGGTCGGATACTCCTTTCTATGATAATAGGCATAAATGTGTCTACGTATGACGTCTAATTGGAAAGCATCAAGATTTGTGACTGGACGAGGCTGCTTTCTTTTCTTCCCTGGAGTTGATAGAAATACCTGTTGCGTTCCAGATGGTTCAGGAATTTTGTCCTTTTTCTCTTGGAGTTTCACTCCCTTGTGTATAGGTAACAGTTCTCGTGCTTACCCAAGAGATGCTGCAGTTCGTTGTACGGCTTTATCAGCAGGAATAGAGGGATTGCCATGAAGTTTTACGTACTTCTTTTCCTGTTCAAAGAATTCCCGGGTTCCGCTTAAAAAGTTCCAATGCCTGACTATTAAGTGGCACACCTCGGCGCAAAGGATTTTCACTTCGTGAATCACTCGGCAATCGGCGTCGTTTTTCAGATATTGTCGCACTTAATTTTTGTTTAAATAAATAATACGAATGAAATATATATAAAATAGATAAATATATATGTATAAACGAACAATAACAAAACTATTAAACAATAACCACAAATATAAATAACAATGAATATGTAGCTTGCAAAGAACAACTCGACGCTCGTGCTAGAGATTCACAAACTGAAGCACGTGGTTGGGAATAGTTACATCCGGCAACAGAGCCGATTCTAGTTCCGGTTCCGCTTTGTCATCGGCCATCCGGAATGCTGCCTTGTGATTGGCTTAGGAAGTCAAACGGTTGAAGCTTTTCATCTGTTTTTTTGCGAGTGTACCAACTTAAACGCTAGCTGTCAAGTGCAATGTTACAGCGGCGGGGGTATACAGATAAAGGATCTTTTGGTATTTAAAGTGTGATGTGTTAAAACTGAAATAACTACTTCTTTTGGGATATTCCTTATTTTCCCGGTATACCTATAAGATGAACTCCTTAATTATGCATGCTTACTGATGCCATTTTAGCTACGTCCCTCTAATTGCCATGGCCACAAGTATGAAAAACCCAGTGAATCTCTTCAATTAGCGTATGACTGTGACAAGATTGATTTAGGCGCAGAGTGCATTTATTTTTCTTGTTAATTTCAGAAATGTAATTTTTGGGTTAGAAATTCTGGGTAATAGTCATCCTTCGCCACGTGGATATTTTTTTCTCTTCCTTTTCAATGTGATTTTATTGTGGTTTGGTTTTGAACGTCTTAACCTTGAAATTCTGTTCTTTTAATAGTTTTTTTTTGCTGGTTTTGGCACAATACTTGCATAACTTTCTTTTGAGGTGGTTTTTGCTTAACATGTGTTTTGCATTCCCTTGTTCTACTCTTCTAAATGATAAGTTATCATTGTCTTTTATATTCATCCCAAATTTTAAAAGAAGAAAGCCAGATACTTATTTTGTTTTACAATTTCTCTCTCTCTCTCTCTTTTTTTTTTTTCTTTCTTCTTGTTTTGGAGATAGTAAAGTTTTTTCTTTTGTTAGCTTACCATGTATTCTTGATTTCAAATTATTTGTTATCTTTCTCATGTTTTAAATTAGTTTCCTTTATTATCAACGGCACTGAATTCAACATTTGTCTTTTTCTATTGTGTCGTTTTTTTATGGGGGGGGGGAGATTATCAGGTGCAGAAAATTAGAAATTTCAACCCATACTACTGCAGTTTTGTGCTTCCATCATCCTCTTGCATTATGTTGTATCTTCTAGACATTTTTGCCGTGAATAGTATAGAGTGAGTTAATGGTTGGGTTTTCTCCTTACTAATAGGTGCTATAACTTGTGTTTTATGTAAGTGGCAGTAGGTGCCAATTATTGTTTCTTACATCTATTTGAAAGTAACTCATAGATTTCAGCGGTACAAAAGAGAAGTTAATGTGGTCTCATGGTATTGGGCACGGTTTATTTAGATAAGCTGGTCGTTGATTTTAATTAATTGCTTTTAGGTAATTAGCCTTGGTGTACTCTTCCTAATCTCAGCATGGGTATTCGTGAGTCATGGATTCTGAAATAATTAACCTTGAATTCTTTTAATATATGGATATTTATTAAACCAAACTGTCTTTTTAATCATGTGAATATGTTACAAATTCTTTATATTTGTGTATGCAACCATAAATCCATTGCATTCCTTGTATCCATAATACAGAGGAACCCGTTCAGTAATGAGTTTTCAAACAGAAGTATTTTAATTGCCTGGAAACATTTCCCATAAGATCTTTGATTTGATAGGTTTACTAGGCATTTTGGCACTGTACAATTTTAATTATCCCCTCCCATTGTCCTTTTGAATGATAATCATCAATGATAATATCAATGTATTCAGCTACAGTCAGCAGACTAAGCATGACGAATGACAAGAACAGTAGTAAAACTGATGAGCTTTGATCACCACAGCAACTGAATCACCTCACCCTGAAGATGCCAAGCACTGTACTTGGCAAAATGTTGGTATCTACGATGCCTTCTAGACCACAGCCTACAAGCCCAGATAGTAGCAATTCAATTATTAGCGATGACGCCGACTATGAAAGCCTCAGTATGTATATACTAATGTAAGAATTGTAAGACGAATGTAAATGAATGGTGCTCCGATGTTTGCATGTGATTTTTGTGACAATAGCCACGTTTATATTTCCATCTCCTATCAAAGTTTTGTAATATTTCCATTGGTAGATTTTAATTCTAATTTTGTGATTTATTGTGAGAATTTGTATTTCCCCATGTTTACCAATAGTATCTTAGGGCTGAATGTAGTTCTAGAACCTTCTTTGGCTTCCCCAGCTTTTCACGGTAAGTGCATATAATGTCACTATTAGCGTGAACAATCATTTCTAAAGGATCCTCACCAGCTTTTTTTTGTTTTGTGTAGCTACTTCCACTAACTGTCCAAAATTTCCAATTCCTGAGGCTATGACATCTAAAGAATAGATGGGGTTGCTGTTATGTGCCCATCATTGCTGTGTGATGATATTGAGACCTTTTGTGTAATGAGTTGATTTTTAATGCAACAAAATCTGTGTCTTAATTAATGTATGGTTTCTTTCATGGCTTCGTACTGACACCTAATGAAATTAATGGTACAGCAATACGATACTACATGCTTTCTGCTCTTTGTTTCTTAATGAGTTCTGTATGCGAGTTTTCACTATGTATTTTCTCAGCTTTGTTGCATAGTTGACCCCCACATCTTTACAGAATGCAAGAATGATTTCACATTGCCTGTGCAGGATTGCTATTCATTCTGATAGTTTGTTTCTTTGTGATTTGTACTGAATTTATTTGGTCTGTAACTTTACTGATTGGCATTTTGAAATATTTGGTATTGAGTTTCTTTTTGAGTTTTATTTATGGATGCTCTTTAACTGCTGTGGTCCTTAGCGTCCTGTTCTATATTGGGTGTGAAAGATCAGTAATTTTGCTCAAGGACCTCTTTATCAGAATTGAGGTTCTTTTTACGTGCCATAAATCTATGACACGTGACCACCAACTTTACTTTCCTTCCAAAGGAAGCCATGTTAAGGATTTTTAAGCCCGAAAAAAATCCATTGCCCTCTGCCAGGTTTCAACCCACGACCTCGGAAACCAGAGGCTAGCATGGTAACCACTACATCACGGAGGACGACAATGGTTTTGAGTGAGATTATGTATATTTGAATATCCGAGAGAGCATTGACATTTCTTCACCATTGCAAAATCCTTTTCTTCCTGATTTCAGGTTTTTTTAGCACGTGAATAAACAATTTGTTGGAGCTATGTGATTTGGTGCACAGAGGAACTATTCACACTTTGTAGCCTTTCTACTTCAACATCTGGTTGGAATTCATGCTGATCCAGAAAGGAAAATATTTTGCTGACTGTGCTACACAAAAACTGCCTCTTAACTACATCATACACTAAAATAAAAGGGAAATAAACACAGTGCGTCTTCGTTTTACTTAGCACAACGTGTTTGATTCTTTCTATTTGAAACCGCGAGTATAGTTCGAGGGTTTAGTTTGTCATCCCTGGTTGCTAAGAGTTGTATATAAATAAGATTTTTGAGAAAAGGCAAATCCCAGATGAATTAAAAGGTTGATCCACAATCACCTGGGAATGGAGACCAAAATGAAAAAGAGGGAGAGGGAGAGGGAGAGGGAGAGAGAGAGAGAGAGAGAGAGAGAGAGAGAGAGAGAGAGAGAGAGAGAGAGAGAGAGAGAGTGAGAGTGAGTTTGGTTCACAACAGGTTGGAAATAGGAATGTTTGTCATTAATGATAGCAACATGGAAAGTCAATATCGTACATCGAGATGTTAACTGTTTGTGAGTGACAAATTATATGTTTCCACCTATTTGTAATTCAGCCAGTTAAATGCAAAGTAACCAATTTTGAAATTCAATAGAGTCAACACTTTCTGAAACCCATGTCATTACTGTTTTTGGTTCATCTTGTATGTCATATTAATTTCTTTATAACAAATAGCACTTATTGTCGCAGACCATCCTTAACCTATGTTAAGGTATATTTGGGGATTTGTACCTCTGAGGATTAAAGAAAAGGTAATTGCCTTATTATTTCATTATGAACATTATTAGGCAGCCTGTTTGAAAGCTAGGGAAAGGCATATTCCTACCTTGAGAAATGCCGCAATTTTAGTCGCATAGCTCCAATCTTGTAACTATCTGTTTTAACAAAGCAAAAAGGATCAAAGAGAACTACAAAAAACGCAGGGTAAAGGAGGGTCCCCTAAATAAGAGTTTCCAAAAGGAGAACAAGGATCTATTTCAATATATTTTCATATCTGATCATGCACATATAACATTTCCTTAATAAACCAATATTTTAGCAGTATGCCATTGTCATAACACAAGAGTTCTTTCTTGGGTCAAAGACACTGTTGATAATGATTCATTCTGTGGCAATGATCATTCATTTTGTATACTCTAGTGTTAATAACCATACTGTTAGTGCATCTTGGAATTGTATGGTGCACTTTTCTATTTCTAAACTTTTCACATAATTTTGATACTACTGATTTGCCACAATATTAAAACTGACTTGTATCTTCTTCAGTTGTTTCATCTGTATAGTGCCCTTTAAGTTCTAAGATTGTATCAAGAGGTTTTGACTTGAGAAAAAATTAATTTTTAATATTAAACACACCTACAATCAATCATTTCCATAAGCATACTTCCAGGGTAGGAAAGATTGTAATTAATGAAAAATCTGAATTGAACCGAGAACCTTAGGACTGAGAAGCCAGAACACTGATCACATAGAAGGCAGTCAGTATATTGCTGTTTGTTGTTGTTTTGTTTTCCCAAACTTGTGACTGGAGAGAGCTCTAATGGATGTTGTAGTTCATGGCCTCCTTTAATAATGTCTATCATGTAGACAGCTGTGTGCAGTATGAATACAATATGATGTTTCCTGTTAATTGTGAATGCTCATGTTGAAACACATATACTTTAATTCTGCCATTGCTGTTCTGATCCCAGCTGTTGTAAACCAGCCATAAGCATTTGTAAGCTTTATGGTCTTTTGCACCATTAACTGTACATTCTATTTGCTCTCCCCACTAGCATCCTTATGAATACACTCTCTCTCTCTCTCTCTCCCCTCCAATTCCTACCACCATAGCAACACTTTTTTTATAGAAAAATAATGAAAAACATTTGAGCGTTGAAAGCTGGCTGAGTAAAATTTAGGGCTCAGTTGGTAGTGTGTGGATGTATGGGAGCAACAATATGGAATGGTCCAAGTTTTTGGAAATATGTGCGCTCAAGGAATCAGGATATAGACAAAGAATATGGGTGGAGGTGAATTAAAAGAAGTCGTTAGCCTTGTATAATAAGCTTAAGTCAAAATTACATAAAGAAAAGTATTTACATATCTCTAATAGAAAGGAGAGGGAAGCTATTGCATGGCTGGATTTAGGGGTGTGGAAATTAAGAGGACCAAGGGGAATATAATGTAAGGTATATGCCCAATTTGCAGGGAAAATGAGGATGGATTGCACATTTTATTGAAATACAGAGGAACATCATGGAGGAATAAATTAAGAAGGGAAAATGGCTTAGAAATAAGAGTAATGTTATGATTCAGAAAATGTTTATGGATCAGTCACAGCTTAGGCAATTATGAGAATTTTTGTGGAATGTTAGAACCAAATGGAAACGACAAATGGACGGGAGTTAATATGGATGATGTACGGGAGAATAGGTGATATGGTATTGTTGAAGAAAAATTGTAAAGAAGTATGGAAGTAACGGATTTCTATGGGACAAGTGGCCAGGGCTAATTCCTCATGTAATTCACTTGGCACCAAATAAAGATATTAAATATAAAAATAAAATAGGGACTATATATTTGGCAATAGTAGAATGTATGTACCTGATATTGCTGTGGAGGAACCCCTGGTGCAACCCTCTGCTGGCCTGTTACTGTCGCCAAACCTAAAAGGACTGCAGTAAGAATAAGTCTAGGCCTTACACCCATTATGCTGGTGCAACCTGTAATAATGACATACAGCACTTGTAAGTCCGTGTGTGCTTTCATTCAGTGATATGAAAAACAGTTACTTCTGAAAATAAGTGGTATCAGTGGGCTTTCTCTATCTATTTAATGCTAATTACAATGAGTATCACAAAAATCATTTCAATTACCAGTATAATACTGTGCATACTTTTTTACTTGCAGTAGGCTGATTTAACAGGCAACTATTTATGAGAGAACTGAAGAAGCAACCGCGGTCTGATTTCACTGAAATTCAGGATTTCATACTATGCTGTTATAGGGACCTAGTCCTTTACTTCAACATAAAATACGAGAAAAACAATCAATAGCCTGCTTAGAGCCTGTCCAAAACAAATTATAAAAGGAAAATATAGTTTTAATATATTTCTATAAAAGTTTATAAAGCAGACAAGGATTGTTTCTCCCTCTACTTTTAATAATTATGCTAGCAATGATCCCATAAGAAACAAAAGCACACACACATTTCAGAGATAGTTCACACACCTCCCCTCTGAAAAAAGTCATTAATTGTATGTTTTAATAAGATTTGTAAGTTTTATCCAGTAATATTTTCTCCAAATTTTATGATCTCACAGTTAAAATAAAATATCACAAGAAGCCTAGCATGCAATTTATAAAAAAATCAAAATAGATATGCACTTTATCATGCTATTATCTTCAACTCTTCACACTTGGCTCCAAACTGCGGGAATCATTTTGAAAAAGAAAAAAAGAAAACAAAAATGGTAATCAAAATGTTTCCAAGTTGTACTGTTAGTTGGCAATAGGAAAATTTCCTGAAGATCTTTGAAAGATGCACAAGTGCCCCATTATATATTTTGTTTTTGTGTTAAGCTGGGAGCACCGTGTCTACATTCAATTTTAGTCATCCTTGGATGGGTTTTTTTAACTATGCAACCATATGTTCAGCCACACAGAGCTTCAGCATTTCATCCATGGTATCCATTAAGTCTTGATGGCATACAAGATGTAAGGTAGGCCAATGTGTGATCTCCTTTTATTACTTAAATAAATTAGTGCAATCAATTAAGAAATTCTGGCTGAAGTGATAAAGACATCCACTTCATTACGTGCAGAGGGATATATTCATTCAGTGGCTAGGTCACTGAATGACAAAATTAACAGCATCAGATCCAAAAGAGGCAGAGACTATGTGAATAAGAATGACTAAAACACTGATCTGGAGTGAAGTAAACACAACTGAGTAGGACAAATACAATGTGTTTCATCCTTTGTTATTTTCTCTCTTTGGAATATACACTGCTGTTTTTGAAAATTGCAACACCAAGAAGGAAACGCATGAATTCAATGAATTTAATAACACAGGTTAGGTACATGACAACTACCAAATGATAAACTTTTCAAATTCTATTGAGCCCTAATATTCAGTATTTGTGTGGCCTCCATGCATTGCAATTAGAGCTGCTATATGCCATGGCATTGAATCAAAAAGGTTCTGAATAAGTTCCCGAGGGATTTCCCTCGTCGCAATTGGTATTCGAGCCCACAAATCCGTGACACTGGTTACTGGAGAACCGTGATGCACCAGGTGCCGACCAACCATATCCCAGACATGTTCGATGGGCGATATGTCAGGTGAATGTGCAGGCCAGGGAAGCAATGGTACACATCACTCTTCGAAGAATACTTTTACATTCCTCACAATATGTGACTGGGCACTGTCCTGCTGAAATGTAGCCTGGAGATGCCTGAAGCAGGGGAAGTACCTCAGGCTCTACAACCAATGTTAGGTACCGGTTGCTGTTCACAGTGCCCTCAATTTGTAGGAGACGAGATCGGTTGTTGTAACCATTGGCACCCCAAACCATCACACACAGTGTTTGTTTGCTATGCCACTCAACGATGCAGCCCTCTAGGTTGCACTCACTACGGTACCGCCGGACACGTATGCGGCCATCACTGCAAGACACGTTGAAGCGGGACTCATCCGAAAAGACTAAATTTTACCACTCAGTACCCCCTTGAAGGTGTTCACATGCCCATTGCAGTCAGAGTAGCTTGTGGTTTCTGGACAATGGAAGCCAACGTAATGGCTGGCATGCATGCAACCAGTCCAACAGACGGTAACGAACCGTTGATACAGACAAGTTCAGTGCTCCAGCATTGAGCCAACACTGTAGATGAAGCTGTGCGGTCCATTATGGCCATGCGGACAAGATGACAGTCATCCCGCGCTGTGGTCATGTTCCGTGGTCCAGTACCTGCTCTTCGCTGCATACGACCTTCATCTATCACTGCTTCCACACACGCATTGCTGTCGTAGCAGCATGCCCTGTATGAGCCAAAATGTCACGGTATGACAAACCCACTTCCTGGAGACCGATCATTATGCCCCGTTCGAACTCACTCACATGGCAATATGGCTCCCTTTGATATCGACGAGGCATACTGGCACTCACTTTGTTTCCACCTTGTTTGACTGCTCTGCACTGACTACACTGGGCGCAACACTGACCTTGTTGGACTGACACAAGAGGGCTTTGTTCGGCCTACCTGTATCCCATCTCTCTGCAAACCTAACCACTTACTGCTTGCACACTCTTCTTCACTTCCACCAAGTTTGGAGTTATTCGGGAAATTCTTTCTTGGTGTTGCAATTTTCACAAACGGCAGTGTATATGCTAAAGATGAAAAAAATTAATGCCTAAGATAAACAGCAGTGTGCCCTTGTATTTCACACCACAACCAGATTCAGAAAGACAAGGGGAAAAATAAGGAAAGGAGGGGGGGGGGGAATTCTAAGGCTCCTCTGCTTTGCAATAACATAATGACAAGGGAGAGCAAAGGAAATTTGCTTAGCAAGTTGCTTTAACCCATGGTTACTTCCTATATGAGCATTTCTTTCACCCTCATTTAAAAAAAACTGTTCATAATTCTAAATAAATAAGCTTGAGAAACTGGTTTTCCTTCTAGCCGAGTTTTAGACCTTCACAAATATTGTAATTAAAAACATTAAGTGGTTTAATGAGCCATAACGGGGTTTTTCTTAAGCCTCTGCACTTATGGCAGGAATTCTCTCGACAAGTAAGCACAATGTTTGAGTTTTACTACCTGAAACTGCAGTAGCACCACACTGGAACCATAACTTTTCATTCAGTTATATATGAATAGCGGCGGCGCCGTGGCCGAGTGGTTAGACCGCTCGCCTTCCACCGAGGCGGCCCGGGTTCAATCCCAGGGACCTGCATGTGGGATTTGTGGTGGACGAAGCGGCGTCTGGGCGGGTTTTCTCCGGGTTCTCCGGTTTCCCCCGCCATTCATTCCACCAACTGCTCCATCATCACCTTTCCTTTCATCCATTTCACCAACATTTCGTTTCATCTACTTCCTTCATCCCATACCAGGCATCGGGCTGATCCCCCATCCTGGCTGTTCTGTCTGATCCATGAGTGTCTGCTCCTCGACGGGCCTCTGACCCCAGGCACCCGCCTGTAAGTCCTGGGGGGTGTAAGTCCTACATAAGAGGAGGGTAAACAGATAATGAATGAATGAATGAATATATATGAATAGCTTGCATGCATTGTAAGTGGGCGACAATGAGCTGAGGAAGAAAACTGGTGGAATTGTCACTTCTAGAGTTCTAGGTTTAATATCTTATTTATCAATAATAGATCACATGTCTAGAACATAAAGAGATACAATAATGACAACATCCATTTCCTCTAACAATGTTGGGATGAATTCCAGGGTAGCTCAAACACTTATGGCATTAGGTGCTCAAAGCCTACGACTGGGTTCAAATCCTGGAACTGGAAATTTTTTTCTGTAAATACATGAAAATAATTTTAATTTGTTTTCTTATAGAAGTGTGTTAATGGCTGCAGATATTGGTACATGATAACAGAGAAGAAAGATTTTTTTTTCTGATGACAACATAGTGATCATGAAACTGGTACTGAACAACTAGTGATGTATTTCAGATCAACAGGAAGAATTTAAAATATTGGTTATTTGAGCAAAGATAAACTCATTGGTTAATACATCCTCCCCAAAGTAGAAAATCAAAATTAGTGTTAACAACTAACAATAAACAATGAAAAGATGACAGAAAACACAGATGAAGGAATCCCTAATGTGCAATTAACCATGTAACATTTTTCCTAGCAAGTAACTGCAGGTTAAACAGGTTTAGTAAATAAATTCTAAGGGTATGCTTTTGGACCATTGCTAAAGCAATTAGACATTGGATAATTACTTGAAAGGAAGTCACAGTTCATGGGCTAAAAGCTAACAAAAAGTGTAATATTGGTAAAGTGTTAAAATGTGAAATGCCAAACTTGTGAAAGTTACAATGGGAACATGGCAGATCTAATGTGAGACCATTAATTAACATCACTGTGACAGCCTCAAATCTTTGTTATTTTTAAAATTAATCATTTGTCTCCTTTGAAGAATGTTTCGAATACCAAGCTCTCTTGAAACTGTTTCATGTATGATCTGCTAGGCTTCCCACAATATATTCATGCTCTAAAGTCAATAATGCTGCTGCTCACTTTACTTAAAAAGAAATCTGTGACACATTTACATGACTTTCTCTACCCTCTATCTTTACTAGTGGGAATACAAATATTCTTACTAAAGCTTATTTTTCTACCTACTACATTTTAATCCAAATAAACCTTTGCAGAAATAGCTACATTACACAATTTGGTATAGATACAAAGAGAACCGTGATAGTTAGATGTTTAAGAACTGGATGCTATATGTTGGCCTTAAATTCCATGCAATTGCATGGAGAAACAACTGAAAATCGATGAAACTTTAAAAGAATGACAACTATTGTACAATTCAAACTTTTAACGGATATCTCAGAAACAGCTATGATACAGAAAAACTTATTTTAAACACATTTGTGTTTTAAAGAGATCTATAGGTATTTTTTGTATGGTACATTTTCATCTATCGTTTAATGTTTACCAGTTACACAAGGCTATACAAAATTCCTTCCAAACAAACAGGATTTGCAGGCTATTCCCAAAAAATTCAAGATGTATGTTTTATTTGTCAAGTAAATATCTTTAATATACTGTATTTTAATCAAAATCATTAGAGCCATTTTGTAGAAAATAAAAAATTTCGAAAAATGTTCGATGTTAAGGGTAGTTTGCAGTGGGGAGATTTTCTTGAAAATCTTCATGTCACATCTTTGAAGGTACTACACCTAAATACCAAGTTAGGTATTTATCCAACTTTAGTCTTGAGTTATGCTGTTCACAGACGGACATTTTTCTCAAAAACCTCTTTTTGGATTCAGGGGACTTCAAACTATGTATTATTTCCAGTGAAATCTTGGTATCGAATTTTTGGGTGGAATACTATACCTTCTCTACCTACTAAGTACGTGGTAGAGAAAGTAATATCGTTAATAACTTAAATACAGCATTAAGTTAGGTTGCCTCTCTCTACAAAATTGTGGTTTTTTTTTCTCCTTCTGTTATCAGCTTTGGAGTAGAATAGTTGAATTCTGAGGGTTGATTTCCTTCTTTCAAAAAGCGACATTGCTCTTTTGTAGTTTTTTACTCTTCCTACTAC
Organism: Deroplatys truncata; assembly: GCA_030765065.1. NCBI lineage: Eukaryota > Metazoa > Arthropoda > Insecta > Mantodea > Mantidae > Deroplatys > Deroplatys truncata. The sequence goes on along the minus strand of CM060986.1, from coordinate 91,669,635 downwards.
TAATTGATAATTATGGTAAGCTTTTGTAACCTTTTACATGCAAAACACACACTGAATATCCTATTAAATTCTAACCACCAATTGTCAACATACTTTTTAACTTTAAACTACTGAACGGCTGTGTTCGGTGTGCTCCAAACAAGAAACAAAATAAAACTAAAATGGGAAGGGAAAGAGGCATTAATGAGGACTTGTATGTTAATTGGTATTAATGAAAAATCCAATGTAGGCATGAAGAACAGATACCATAAGTTTCAAAACAATACTATGTATAACAGTTGTAGGCCAACTTCCGTTTACGAACCCCACAAAAAGTAAGTTAAACGGCCTTAAAACGCAAAGTGTGTTTGACCTATTCAGAATAACCACCTTCTTGTTACTTCACAGATCTGCGGCTGCAGTTAATAAAATCACCTTCTCTAGAACTTTACTTTTGTGGTCTCAGCTCTTTTGGATTTACAAAATAAATTTGAACCTACAAATTTTAGCCGGATACTTTTGATGCATTATTTACGTTAAATTGCTACTACTACTATCGTTCTTCTTTGCATTTAAAACTCACATAAATCAACTTTCCACTTCAAATACATTATATTAACTACAGCCACACTTCCTTAAGCATATGCCTCGTCTCTTCTCAATACTCTTCCAACCATTTATATCCACGTGTCCATATCTGTTTTGTACTGCTCTGCAAAGTTGCTGCCACAGAACAGCAAACTGCTGCTGCTGCTGAAGGTAATGATGGCCAGAAGGAGTCAGAGTCGTTTCAAAGGAAAGCTTCCCTGCTTGAAGGTATGGAGACTTTGCTGTTCTGTGGTATGGAGCACAGATTAATTCTAAAACTTAAGCACTGGCTGCGAGCAGTATGGAGTAAACCTGCCAACAGCAAAAACATGCTGAAAACAAGTAGTTCCCCCCCCCTCCTATGGGAGAGGTCATCAAAATTCTAGCCATCAAAATTTTAAAAAACTAAAACAAACAGCAGCGGAGCAGGGTATTGGGCTCTGCTCCTGAAAAGGCAGCCAATGAGGAGCCTATAAAAACTTAGCGCTACCTCCCAACACACCTTCTACATCAAAACCAAACCGCCACCCTAAAACAATCCTTTCTACCTATGGTAAAGCCCTTCCAAGGGTTTTTTTTTTTAATAATAAGGGGCGGCCCCACACCCGCCGCCCCCGGTGACGATCATCCTCAGAGGCTACATCGTCTCCCCATGCACATGCTGTTAGGCTAATATCATGCTGACATGCAAGAGCAAGGGGTGCTGTGTTAGTGTAGTGCATTCGTTAGTGGGCACATAGAAAAAAATCCACTTAGGTTCACCACGAACCTACCAGATGCACTCGACTCGACTCGTATGGAGTAACCGCTCCGTAATCCTGAACTATGGGACTACTCCTTCGGAGTTACTTCCAACTCTGCCGTAAAGTTATTGACAAATACGGAACTTTGTCCAGTTCCATAAGTCCATAACAATGCTTTCTACTCCAGCAGAGTGCTTTCATTGCTTTCCATGACATTTACTTCCTACTATTAATATTATAAAAAGAAATTGTGTGTGTGTGCGTGCGTAAAGTAATCTAAAAAACTACTCAATGAAACGATTTTGATAATTCTTTCACTATTGAAAAGCCTCATTCTTCTACATGGTCACAGATTATGTAATTTTTTCAAAAATTTGAAAGCTGGAGGGTTAGGAGTTTCTTCTTCGTATTTATGTCACCAAATTTCAATCTCGTTGCGCTGAATATGGATATCAGAGGATACTGTTGGCATTTTATTGCAATTGTGGTAGATTTTTAATGACTTCAAACTCAAAGGGGCTAATAGTCTTAACGTATTTTAAAGTTGATTTATTTTGTGGGTGTTATATATCGTTCATCTACCACATTTCCCTCATATTTCACTGAAGTTTTACCAAGCAATACTTTTTTATGATTTTGATAAAACCGGTTACATTTGGATTCTAGAAACTGACAAAAATTATAAGCTACCTTTGCACTCAATCCCTAACATACAAATCAACATTCTTTGATCTATCTATTACTTGTACGAAATGAGAAGGAATCTGAGGCGCAGCTTGATATAGCGGTGGTCAATGTCGCTCGGCAATTAGTGCAAGAGGGAGATCACCTAGCACAAGGGCTACGGTACTTTTCAATTGTGCTGTTAAAATGTTTAGTACTCGTCATTTACAGTATTAGGGCTAATAATTTTGGATCACACCGTTCAAAAACCATGTTTAGCCCTTTAGTTACGCCAAGGCAGGTTCCTATACGAGGATGTTGAAAGACCTCGACCAAAGAACAGCCCAAGGTTAACAACGGGGTTAAATACTATTTTTAGCAAGTTTACTTCGGTCTGTTAGCAAGAGCTTAAAAAGTTGACTTTCGAGATTTAGCGTTCGAGAAGTGTTAACCTCACTTTTTAATCTGTTGAAATTTACTTCCTTAAATATTTTCAGGTGAAAGTATTCCTTATAAGCCTAAACACAGAGTTAGTGTTGTAAGTTTAATGGTTTGAATTAAATATATTGAACGATGTCCCTGAGTGAGCCCAGCGCAAACAGAAGGGATTCAGGTGACACCAAAGGCAAGACCATTCACAGTCACATACGGGATGTATTCACTGCCATGTTTACATCATTATTAGTTTGGTGTTACCATACTGACAGGCAGGTGTCTTGCTCTGTGACGCCTTACTTACGGGCAAAATAATAATTGCTCACCACCCGGCGATATCTATGTAGTGAGCACAGAATGGAGAGGAGGCCTGAAAAGCGGCACGCACGGTGCCTGAGCTTTAACCCACTACGCATTATTCTTCTGAGATACTATAATGGCAGTGCACATTATTCGCAACTGACTACAAATTTCAACCAATCATAGTAGGAATAACAATACATTTATATGAATGATACCAACAGTAAAACAATGTAACACGCGTTTTATTTTAATGTACTAATAGAACCACAAAATACGCCACTGCAGAGGCATTCGATTACATAAATGCAGCTGTGAAACTTCTTCTAACACTTTAGCAACAGTGTCGCATTTTTGATTGGAACGTTGAAAATAGGTTGCCTCTCTCTCTCTCAAATTGTTTAACACAATACAGTTTTGTACATTTTACTTTGCATTATGCACAACATGCATACATGTGAAGCACACAATTACTTTGTATCACTACCCTGCCCAAACTCGACACTTTCTCGAGCCTTCCCCCACTTTCCTCCATAGTTTTGTAGTATTTGGAGCTATATTCTGGCTAACACGCAAATGAAGAACCATTCTCAAAAACAGATCAGAAAGTTGGTTTCTATATTGTAGTTTATGGTCTTCATACCAAAAGAAAGAAAAAAGTTCATATACGTAAACAAATCCGAATATGCTCAGCATCCTGGTATCCCAGGGAAACTTGTATAAAAGGAAGAAAAATCTTTTTTGTTTTGAAAGCTGCCCTTCAGTCAATATTTATTTTGTAAGTAAAATATCTCTAATTACAATTACGGCACTCTGTCAATATCCACTGAGAATGTGTTGCAAATATATAGACATTGGATGGAGAGATTTACAATATCTTGAAATCGGTATGAAATTCCTGGGTTCTTCCAATATTTTTACATAGATATTCATATCGGTATTTGGGGGACATAATATAGACAACTTTGGAAAATGTGGGAGTTGATAGTCTTTCACTAGTGCATTCTTATATATCCGCCATGATTAATACACAAACTTCAATAAACACTGTCATGCCCCACCTTAACCACTGCGCTATCGAATCCGCCACTGTCCGGGTTCATGTTTATGGTGATGTGCCTCTACCGCTCGCTCTGTGCTGCTCTTTGCTTGGAGTTGGCTTTTACGTCGCAAACGCAGCAGCTGCCGACCACTGTGTTAGCATCATAGTTTGAAAAAGAATACGTGATGAAAGAATGCTGGCTGCACTTCGTGTGAAGAGATCGGGACGAACGTTTATGCTGCTTGCTCTGTCACGGCCTCTCCCTGTCACACTCGCAAACCAACTGAACGCAACATTCCCATTGCCTCTCTCTTCAGATTCCGCCTCGTTTCATACAGATAATAGATTAGATTTTATACGCTTCCGTGTCCACTTATGCGAACATTAAGTGCATACCTTCGGCGTCCCCCTAATGAAGCAGATTGACTTCTTGTCATCAGACCAAGTGATCTCCAAGGCGCAATCCAGCGTCTCAACCCCAAAAAGGCAACGGAGCCTGACGGGCTCACACCCGCCTTGCTACACTGCCTTTCCTCCAAGGCCGTATTCTTTTTAACCATGGTCTTCAACATGTGTCTCATCCGTACCACTTTCCACGCAAGTGAAGGGAGGCCCAGGTGATCTGCATTTTGAAACCGCGGAAAGATCCAGTTCATCCCGCCAACTACTGATCCACCAGTCTCCTGTCAGTCCTCTCACCCGCTTGTTCCCACTTCTGGAAGACATCTAAGCTATTTTTTAGGTTATTTATTGAAAGAAATTACCTGGTGCCGGTACATTAGGCCCGGCTAACAGGCTTATGTTTACATTTTTTTACAATTTGCTTGTTAGCATTAGATTATGTTCACTTATAAGAGAAAGAAAAACCCATGCGGTGGCCAGCCTTAGGCCACCGAGAACAGTTTTAGTTTGTAGTCTTTATCAGTTTTTGTTTTATCAAATTTGTTTTGAGACACTTTTTTTTTTCATTATATACATATGTACACACATACACACACGCACACACACACACACACGCTCTCACACACATACACACATCTGGCCATGCGAAGCACGTCCCAGGACTAAAACTAAACACTATCACACGAAATATATACACTAATTACACAACACTTCACTATTTACACAATATTTACAGTCCGCGGTTTTGCTGTGCGGCAGCTTGTAGCAGGAAGGTTGTTTCGTGGTGACGGCCTCTGCAGTAGTTGGGGTGGCCTGGGGCCTGGTGTGATGGGCGCGCTTAATGGCGAGCCGTGTTGCCGCTAAAACATTTTGATACGGCTGTGCTTTCTGTGTTTCGGCTCGCCACTGCCAATGTTGGAGATTAAGGGGTTCTGGTGTCCCCGTATGCGCGCCCATACCGACGAGGCACGTTTGGTAATGGCATCAGGGATGGAGGGCATGTTTGTTTCACGGAGGATGGTTCGGTTGGATGTGAGGAGAGGAACACGAAGGATTTTTCGGAGGGAGAGGTTTTGAAGGATTTCAACGTGCCTTTTTGCAGATGCAGATGCATTTGCCCAGGCCACACATGCGTAGAGAACCACCGACAGAATGAAGGATTTGTACAGAATAACTTTGGATTTCAAGTTCAGCTGTTTGCTGCGGAAGACGGGGGCGCATAACTTTAACCGCTGCCGCCCTTTGTTGGCGGTATCTTTTAGGTGGGCAGTCCACCGCAATGTGCGGTCCAAGGTGACACCAAGGTACTTAACTTGCTGGCGACAGTGCAATCTTTGACCACCGACCGTTAGGTCCATGGCCGGAAGGCGCAGCTTACGTGAAAAATAAATCAGCTGTCATTTGTTTGCATTAATTTCTATCTTCCAATCGTGGAGCCACGAGAGGAAGCGGTCAATATACCGCTGCATTTCTAAAAGACCGAAACGAGGATTTTTGTGGTGATTGTAGATTGCAGTGTCGTCAGCATACATTGCGATTTTGCATCTGGCGTCCACGGGAAAGTCATTGGTGAATAATGTGTATAGAAAGGGGGACATTATAGCCCCTTGAGGGACGCCAGCCCGCATAACTCGCTCCCGAGAAGAGGAGCGGCCCACTTGGACGTAGAAGCGCCGGTTTTCTAAAAAGCTCTGAATGAGGTACATGAAATTTTGAAGGCCGGGAAAATTGTGGTGCAATTTGTAAAGTAGGCCATTGTGCCAGCACCGGTCGAATGCGGCTTCTACGTCCAAAAATAGCGCCAACGTTGAAGCATCATTGTTGAACTGCTCAGTGACGTCATCCGCAAAGCGTAATAGTTGTAATTCTGTGGAGTGACCTTTTCTAAAGCCAAACTGAGATTTTGATAATTCATGTATTTCCGAAACTTGTTTTTGAAGTCGACAAAGTATAAGTTTTTCGAGCAGTTTTCCAACAGCAGACAGGAGACTAATGGGGCGGTAATTTTGTGGTTGCCTGGTGCTTTTCCCTTGCTTCGGGAGCATTATTACCTTGGCTCGTTTCCAAGTGGTGGGGAAGTAATTGTGCCTCAAACAGGCGTTGAAAATCTTTGTGAGCTGCACCAGGGCTTTTCTCGGGAGATGCTTGAGTTCCTCATTAGTCACCCTGTCCGGGCCGGCGGCTTTTCCATTAGGCAAATGCCTAATTAGCTTGTACACTTCCAGCGGCGTTATGATAGGCAGTTGTTGCTCATGCTTCTGCGCCACCCAATTTTGTACCCATGTCAGAACCTCCCGTTCTTGTGCGGGGTTCGTCGTAGGATTTTCAGAGAATCTGTCTTGGAGACAGTCGGCGAAAACCTCGGCTTTCTCCTCACCGGAGAAGTGCAGGCCGAGGGGAGTGTGAAGCGCCTCAGTGCCGGAGTTGACGCTAGAGGAGACCTTGAATGCCCTTAGTAATTTCCATAGAGAATTGTCCGAATGTGTGGTACTTAACATTTTATTTTCCCACTGTTCAATTTTGTTCAGTTGAATTTGTTGCCGAATGATGTTGCGTAGCCATTTTGCTGCAACTTTGTATTCGGGCTGGCGGGTAAGCCGCCAAAGTCTCGTCAGGCGCCGCCTCCGGGCAATGAGCTGCTCCACCTCCGGGTACGTGCAAAAACTAGGTGGACTTGTGGTGTACGTGGTAGCGTTTCTTTTGGCTGTGCGTAGCGAGGCAGTGAAGTTTTCAATGGCGGCATCGATGTCTGCCTCGCTGTAGTATGACAGCTTAGGCTGAGCCATCCTGTGCATGTCCGACGTGAAGTTTGGCCAGTTTGTCTCTGCTCTCCGCGGCGGGCCGCTCCAACCGGCCGTGACTGCGCCGCAGATTTCAAAATGCACAGGTAAATGGTCAGAGTGTAAGCTGTGATACACTGTAAAATTTTGTGAAAGAGCCGCATTTTTTGTCAGCACGAAGTCCAAAATTTCAGGGTCCCAGTGTCCTGATCTATGCCAAAATGTGGGTTCTGGGGGGAAATGAACCTCAATATCGTCATTTTCAGTTATAAGTTCAACCAGGAGATTTCCAGCCGCGTTTGCTCGGCGAGAATGCCACCATGGGTGCCGAGCGTTGAAATCTCCTGCAATTATAACGTGCTCCTCTAAATTGAGGATTTGTTCGAGGTCTGGTAAAAAATATGGGGAGTCAGGGGGCCTGTAGAGCGCTACCAACATCACCGTTGTGTTATTGATACGAGTTTTAAGAGCCGTACACTCTAGCGCTGCCAGAGCTGGCAGCGTAACAGGAGCATGAGCAACTGAGTTTTTTAACAATATGGCGGTGCCACCCCCCTGTCGGCCAAATCTGTCATTCCGAAAAATTTGGTAACCCCGGAGCTTAAAAGTGTACTCCTGTTTTAATTTTGTTTCGCAAATAAATGCGACATCAATTTTGTTACACCGCAGGTAGTTTTCAAGTTCGTGCTGCTGCCGGTAGATGCCGTCGGCATTCCACAGGAGCGCGCGAGTTAATGTTATGCCTCCCCTTACAGTGGCCATTTAGTCGAAAATTGTTGAGAGGAGGCATATCACGGCTTCTAATTTATCCCAGGTGCTAGTGCAGCTTTTAAACTTAGCAATAAAAGGCTGCACCTTCGGCAAAAGTGCCGGGAGATTAAAAGATTTAAAAAGGTCTATGAGGTCTTTTAGTCCACCCAGGTCACCGGAGGGCGCCTGGGAGGGGGGGGGCTAGTAGAGGGGGGACCACTTGGTGGTGGCACGGGTGCCTTTTGCCCCTTGGCGGCGCCTGCAAAAGAGACGCCGTCTTTGACCAGAGCCGGGTTGAGAATGGGGCGTGGCCCTGGCTGAGCACCTGGGGGGCTCCTGGCCATAGATGCCAGTTGGCGGCGGTGGCGTTCGTTTCGAAACGTCTCACAACCGCGATAGCTGGCAGGATGCGTCTCCCCACAGTTTGCACAGTGGGGTTGAACGTCCTGCGTGGCCTTTTTGGGGCAGTCAGCTAAGCGGTGGAGGCCACCGCAGAGGACGCACCGGGAGGTCATATGACACATTCTGAATGTGTGCCCTAACTGTTGGCAGTTGTAACACTGGGTGATGTGCTGGTTTGTCTTTAAGACCTCCACGGTAACCATCATGTGACATACCTCACGTTCTTGCAGTAGTTTCTGGTTGTCGGTGGTCCGTTGGAGTGAAATTTGGAAGTTGGGCAGAGGCCGCCCACGGGACTGCATTTGCCGGACCTGGACGCCGGTGTAGCCCTTCGCCTCGATGTCCTCTCTGATGAAATCCTCCTCGAGGTCCACAGGGAGCCGCTTCACCACGAAGCGAAGGGGTTGGTCTCCACGGGGGGTGAAGCTGTAGTGCTCCACGCCGGCGTCCTTCAGGCGTTGCATCGTGGCTGCAACATCTTGCTTCCTCTGGAGGAAGAGCTTAAGGCAGTTTCTTGTATTTTGAAGTTTGAAGTTCTGCGCCGGGAGCGAGTTCCGGAGGAGGTGGAGAACCGTTGTGGCTTTGCGGCCGTCGGGGATGATGATCCTCGGCGGCTTCTGGTCTGCTGGATTTTGCGGTGGTTTTTGGTTCGGTTTGGGTGCAGAGGTGGTTGCGGGTTTGGAAGTGGATGGTTGTGGTTGTTGTGGAGGCGGCGGTGTGCGTGCCGGCCGCTGGGATTTTGGTTGAGATTGAGGGGGGCGAGGGGCTGCGTTTGAGGTAGCGCAGTCCTCTATCTCTTCGTCGCTTGATTCGTCGTTGTCTGTGAGAGCTGCGAACCTGTTGTTTGTCGGTAGCGGCGTCTGTGAGAGGTGGCCCGTCTTGTTCTTTTTTTTCCCAGTTTTTGGTCGGGAACGCTCCGCGTCCGAGTCGGTATCGCCGCCGCTGCCACGGAGAGGTCGCTTGCGGGCCGGAGCCGCGCGCCATCCCTCACCGAGGTCCACCAGCTCTCTTTTCTTGATAGCATGTTCCTGCAGACAGTATGCTAGGTCTAGGGCAACTTTCCTGTAGTTACCACCTTCCTCCATTGTGTGAAGGAGATTCTTGTAGTAATTAATCTCCTTGTTGAGATCCCGGACTTCTTTTTCTAGTTGCCGATACGATCTTGCGTTCAGCTCTTCCTCCCACGTGTTGGTTTCCATTGTAGATGCGCCTCTGTTGGCCGGAGGCTGTGCCAATGGGCGAGGAGAGGGAGGGGCGTAGCCATCCGCAGCCTGGTCTGCCGCGCCTATAAATATGGCCGCCTGACTGCCTGATGACGCAACAATCCGCGAGTATCTTCACAACCTAATACCACCATAACACAGCTGAGCAGCACGCCCAAGAAGTCCCCGAGTGGAAGGCTCCCCACTCGGGGCGGATCGGGGAAAGAGGGCAGCCCCACCATAAGACGAACAAGCGCGCACAAGGACTAGACAGGCACAGAATTAGGATAGAGAAAAACAGAAAAGAAGAGAAAAAAAAAATAATAATAAAAAAACAAAACAAAAAACATGAAATAAAAAAAAACAAAAAAAATAACATTAATACAGACAAGCTTACGTAAACATACGCGAAATTAACAAAAAAAAGTTATATAAACTATGCCCCCCATTGCATATATCCCTTCCTTTTAAAAATGTATCTAGCATGTTTCAGGACCATCAGCAGCCAGTCGAAGAAGAACAACTCAACTCCCTCTCCGGTTGAAGCCACAATACACAGGTAACGTACCACCATCATCACTTAAGCATGACACCTCAACCACATTCCTTCTGCATGAGCACGAACACCACACTAACAATAGGTCCCTGATCTGGGCATCTGCCAAGGCCAGTACCTACTCCCCACTCTGTCTCCATACTCTCTTGTATGCAGGCGTCTTTGTAGTAATCACCCACTAACCTCCGGTTTGCTTCGGCGGTACCGGAAACCACCTTACCTTCGATTCCCCTCCATCACTGTAGTGTAGTTAGTGCATGGTAGGGGAGACGATGTAGATCCCTTTCGGATGATCGTCACCTGGTGTGGCGGAGGAGGGGCCACACCTTTAATAATAAAAAAAAAAAAAAAAAAAAAAAAAAACTGAGGCGATCATTTCGCAGCCTGCAGTCGCAGAGTGAGCATCGGCAGCTGATGCGCCTGACGCCATCTTGGGAGTTCGAGGCCAATGCCCCCAGCCGCAAAGACTGCTGGGAGATGCCTGCTCTGCGTTGGGACGCGTTGGCGCGTCCCACGCTACTTCACTTGCGTTTAAGGTTTAGCACTTTACAATGTTTTAAACACGAAACACATGGAACATACACAATACACAGACACAGAACACAGTTTTACTCACTCCACAAAACCTATACACGTATTTACATTGTTTACACAGGGTGCAACGGTATTTTAAACGCACTTTCTCGTCGCGCAGCACTTAATGTACGCTATGTACGGTTTTTAAGTGCAGCTCATTTAGGCAGCCACACGTAGAAAGAAATGGAACAGTTTTCTGCTATATTTAAGGCACAATAACTTCACAACACGAGCACGATGCTTACAGTGCGGTGTCTACCACTCGAATCATGGTCTGATCCATCTAAGCTATTCAGATTCAGATTCAGATTATTTATTAAAGAAATGTGGCCTGGTGCCGGTACAAAGGGCCCGGCTTACAGGCATAAATTTACATTGATTTACATATTGCTTGTTTGTATGAGATTATTTAAAAGAGAAATATAAAAACCCATACAGCAACCATCTTTAGGTTGCCGAGGACAGTTTTGTTCTGTATTGCTCGGTTTATGTTTCAATTTGAAAACCAATTTTTTTTTTCACACATGCATACACACACACATATACATACACTACACATATTATACACACACGCACACACACACACACGCTCACACATTCCTGGTCATGCGCTGCACGTCCCAGTTCCGACACACGGAAACACTAGCACACGAAATAAATAAAAAACACTTAACACTGACTATATACAAGTCCGCGGTTTTGCTGTGCGGCAGCGTGTATCCTCCGTGGAGGGGACGCCGTCTGGCGGGGGCCTCTGCCGTATGTGTGAGTGGCCTTGGGCCGGGTGAGATGGGCGCGCAAAGTGACGAGCCAGGGTTGTTTTAGAACATTTTGATTCTCGCATGTTTGCGGTGTTTTGGCTCGCCACTGCCGATGTTGGAAATAAGATGGTTGTCATGGCGTCGTATGCGCGCCCATACGGAGCAGCCTCTTTTGTTTATTGATTCTGCTATTGTCGGCATGTTAGTTTCTTCATGTACGGTTCTGTTGTTTGTGAAGAGGGGGACTTGAAGAATTTTCCTGAGGGAAATGTTTTGTACAGTCTGGAGGTATTGGAGGGCAGTTTTAGAGGCGCTCGCCCAGGCCACACAGGCGTAGAGGACCACTGATAAGATAAATGACTTATACAAAATAAGTTTGGATTTTAATTTAAGTTGTTTGCTGCGGAAGACGGGGGCGCATAACTTTAATCGCTGCCGCCCTTTGTTGGCGGTATTTTTTAAGTGGGTTGTCCATCGCATTGTGTGATCCATGGTCACGCCAAGGTACTTGATTTGCTGACGGCAGTGCAATCTTTGACCACCGACCGTTAGGTCCATTGCCGGAGGGCGTGCCCGCTTAGAGAAATAAATTAGCTGGCACTTATTTGCATTAATTTCGACTTTCCAATCGTGGAGCCACGAGAGGAAGCGGTCAACATACCGCTGCATTTCCAAAAGGCCGAAACGAGGATTTTTGTGGTGGTTGTAGATTGCAGTGTCGTCAGCATACATTGCGATTTTGCATCTGGCGTCCACAGGGAAATCATTAGTAAATAATATGTACAAAAAGGGGGACATTATAGCCCCTTGAGGTACGCCAGCCCGCATAACTCGCTCCCGGGAGGAGGAGCGGCCCACTTGGACGTAGAAGCGCCGGTTTTCTAAGTAATTTTGAATTAAGAACATATAATCCTGGAGGCCGGGAAAGTTGTGGTGCAGTTTGTAAAGCAGGCCATTATGCCAGCACCGGTCGAATGCGGCTTCTACGTCCAAAAATAACGCCAACGTTGAAGCCCCATTGTTAAATTGCTCGGTTATGTCATCAGCAAGTCGTAAGAGCTGTAATTCTGTAGAGTGTGCTTTTCTAAAACCAAACTGAGATTTTGAAAATTCATTAGTTTCCGAAACTTGTTTTTGGAGTCGATAAAGTATAATTTTCTCAAGCAATTTGCCAATACTAGACAGGAGACTAATGGGGCGGTAATTTTGAGGTTGCCTGGTGCTTTTCCCTTGCTTAGGCAGCATAATCACCTTGGCTCGTTTCCAAGTGGCTGGGAAATAGTTATACCTCAAACAGGCGTTGAAAATCTTGGTGAGTTGCACCAGGGCTTTTCTCGGGAGATGTTTGAGTTCCTCATTAGTCACCCTGTCCGGGCCGGCGGCTTTCCCATTAGGCAATTGCCTAATGAGCTTGTACACTTCCTGCGGTGTTATATGTGGGTGATGTTGCTCACACTTCTGCGCCATCCAGTTTTGTACCCATGTCTGTACTTCTTGTGCTTTGGTGAGATTGTGAGTAATGTTTTCTGAGAATCTGTCTTGCAGACAGTCGGCGAAAACCTCGGCTTTCTCCTCTGAGGAGAAGTGCAGGCCGAGTGGAGTGTGAAGCGCCTCAGTGCCAGTAGGAGCGCTAGAGGAGACCTTGAATGCCCGTAATAATTTCCATAAAGACTGGTCCGAATGTGTGGTACTCAGCATTTTATTTTCCCACTGTTCACTTTTGTTAAGCTGAATCTGTTGCCGAATGATGTTGCGTAGCCATTTTGCTGCAACTTTGTATTCGGACTGGCGGGTAAGCCGCCAAAGTCTCGTCAGGCGTCGCCTCCTGGCAATGAGCTGCTCCACCTCCGGGTACGTGCAAAAACTGGGTGGACTTGTGGTGTACGTGGTAGCGTTTCTTTTGGCCGTGTGCAGCGAGGCAGTGAAGTTTTCAATGGCGGCATCAATGTCTGCCTCGCTGTAGTATGACAGCCTAGGCTGAGCCATCCTGTGCATTTCCATGGTAAATTGTTGCCAGTTTGTCTCTGCTCGGCGCTGGGGGCCGCTCCAACCGGCCGTGACTGCGCCACAGATTTCGAAATGCACAGGTAAATGATCGGAGTCTAAGCTGTGATACACTATCAAATTTTGAGTAATAGCCGCATTTTTTGTAATAACGAAGTCCAAAATTTCAGGATCAAAGTGACCTGTTTTATGCCAAAAAGTGGGTTCTGGGGGAAAGTGAACCTCAATGTCGTCATTCTCCATTATAAGTTCAACCAGGAGATTTCCGGTCGCGTTTGCTCGGCGTGAATGCCACCAAGGGTGCCGAGCGTTGAAGTCTCCTGCAATTATAACGTGCTCCTCTAAATTGAGGATCTGCTCGAGGTCTCTCAATAAAGAAGGTGAGCCAGGGGGCCTATAAAGCGCTACCAACAATACCATTCGGTTATTGATGCAAACTTTTAATGCTGTGCACTCCAGCGCTGTCAATGCTGGCAGCGTGACAGGAGCGTGAGCAACTGTGTTTTTTAAAAATATGGCGGTACCACCCCCCTGTCGGCCAAATCTGTCATTTCGAAAAACATTGTAACCCCTGAGCTTAAAAGTGTACTCTTGTTTTAATTTAGTTTCGCATATAAATGCGACATCAATTTTGTTACGCCGCAGGTAGTTTTCAAGTTCGTGCTGCTGCCGGTAGATGCCGTCGGCATTCCACAGGAGCGCGCGAGTTAAAGTTATGCCTCCCCTTACAGTAGCCATCTAATCGAAGATTGTGGAGAGAAAGCATATGATGGTTTCTAGCTTGTCCCAAGTGCTGGTGCAGCCTTTGAATTTTGTGATGAATGGCTTCACCTTTGGGAGGAGTGTTGGGAGATTGAAAGATTTAAAAAGATCTATGAGATCTTTCAGCCCGCCCAGGTCGCCAGCGGGCTCCTGGGAGGGGGAGGGAATTGGAGGGGGGACCACTTGGTGGTGGCACGGGTGCCTTTTGCCCCTTAGCGGCGCCTGCAAATGAGACGCCTTCCTTGACCAGGGCCGGGTTAAGAATAGGTTTTGGCCCTGGCTTAGCACCTGGGGAGCTCCTGGCCATGGATGCCAGTTGGCGGCGGTGGCGTTCGTTCCTGAACGTTTCACAACCGCGATAGCTGGCAGGATGCGTCTCCCCACAGTTCGCACAGTGGGGTACAACGTCCTGCGTGGCCTTTTTGGGGCAGTCAGCTAAGCGGTGGAGGCCACCGCAGAGGACGCACCGGGAGGTCATATGGCACATTTGGAAGGTGTGCCCTAGTTGCTGGCAGTTGTAGCATTGTGTTATGTGGTGGTTGGTTCGGAGTACCTCCACGGTGACCATCATATGGCACACCTCTCTCTCCTGTAGTAATTTAGAGTTAGCAGTGGTCCTATCGAGGGTAACTTGAAAAGTAGGCAGAGGCCGACCGCGTGATTTGAGTTGACGTACCTGGACGCCGGTGTATCCTTTGAGCTGCAGGCTTTCCCGGATGAAGTCCTCTTCCAGGTCCTCCGGGAGTCGCTTAATGACGTACCGGAGGGGCTGGTCACTCCGGGGTGTAAAGCTGTAGCTCTCTATGCCGGCGTCCTTCAGGTGCCTCATGGTGGGGATGGCGTCCTCCTTCCTGCTGAGGAACAGCTTCAGGCAGGTTCGGGTGTTTTGCAGCTTATACCTGTCGGCCTGGAGAGAGTTACGCAGGACGTGCAGGACCTTTGTTGCTTGCTTGTTATCGGGTATTATTATCCTGGGTGGCTTCTGCGACTCAGGGTTGTTGGTGGCCGCTGTTGTGGCGGAGGTGGAGGTGGAAGGTTTGGGTTGTGTGGAGGTGGAAGGTTTTGGGTGTGTGGAGGTGGACGGTCGCGGTGATGTGCGCGCCGGCCTTTGGGTTTTGGGTTGAGGAGAGGGGGGCAGGGGAGCTGCAGCTGGTGTTGACTGGTCCATCTCGTCGTCACTGCTGTCCGCGGTGTCGGAGAGAACCGCATATTTGTTGCAGGGTCGTGACTGGTGGTGGTCCTAGGTGGCGGGTTTTGTTTTTTTTTCTTGCCAGGTTTGGGGCCGGGGCGCTCGGTGTCCGAGTCGCTCTCCCGGCTGCTGTGGAGGTGAAGTGCCCGCTTGCGCGCTGGCACGGCGCGCCACCCTTCACCCATCTCAACCAGGTTTCTTTTTTTGGAATTTAATTCCTGGTAACAGTAGCCCAGGTCATTTACGATTTTTTGGTAGTTAATTCCCTCTTCCATCGAGGAAAGCAGCTCCTGGTAATACGCGGCCTCCTTCTCCAGGTCGCGGACTTCCCTCTCCAGCTTGTATAGTTTCCTGGCCCTCTGCCGTTCCTCAGCCTCGCTGTGTTCCATTTGTGCGTCGTCTCGCTGCTGCGCCAATGTGGTTGCAGTGGGAGGGGCGTAGCCTCCGGCTGGCCGGACCGCTGAGGGTATAAAAGCGGCCGGTTGACCGCCTCGGGCGATTAGTTCGTCGCTGGCTGGCGGGAGTGAAGGACCAGCTGATGGTGCGGCGGCTGCCATCTTGGAGGTCAACGCTCCCCAGCCGCAAGTGCTGCCGGGAGCAGCCTGCCTGGCTTGGGGACGCGTCTGTTGCGTGCCACACTTAGTTTACACAGTATTTGACACAAAAACACGTATCACATACACAGCACAAACACAGAAAACACAGGTTAGTTGTTACACTTCTTAAATACACACGTATTTACACCATTATTTACAGCACGTGTATGTTAGTCTCGCTATTATACCGTGAAGCACTGTCGTAACCCAACAAATAGTTTTAAGTGCACTCCATTATCCGAAGTACATGAAATGACAGGCTTTAATAGTTTTAGCACACGAAATTTTGTGAACTAGAGCACGATGTTCACCATGCACTGTCTACCACTTCTCTCTCTGCTGACTCTGAGAATCCTCCTAAGCTATCCCCGACTATCAGTTTGTTTTATCCTGGACGTGGACGCTTCAGCAACTGCTGCGTGTGGTGGGGACACTGCTTGGCCGCCAGATTGGCCGGTTAATTTTACTGTTACTGTTGCTTGGTTTGCCATTGGTAATGTTGATTGCACCCGCCTCCTTGCTATTGCCGCTTCTGGATTTTCATAAATTTTCGCTTGATCTCGTGTTCGTACATTGTGCCTTAAAATGTCAAAACTTGCTAAACTTGAAGCACACTTTATCCTTTTTTCGCTCAGTCTTAAATGCACCTGAATTGTTTTTGTTTTCGTCTTCTTCTTTTAATTCCACCATTTTTATTATACTTTTCACATATTCAACAGTCTGATCACTTTCTTTCAACACATCAATTAAGTTACTAACGTAACTTAACGAGCTTAGAAGCATTTTGATCATATAACTTAATTTTTAATTTTCACTAACAATTGCACCTGCACTTTTCAAATCATGAATTAACTTTTCAAACTCAGTTGAATCTTCAAAGTCCTTCAACTTCACTTTTCCAATTTATGTCTTATACAAATTTGCAATGCAGTAGATTACTTTAAATGCAGTACGTGAACTTTTTCATAATTTCATATGAAATTTCTCTTTGTCTTTTACGAACTGTAGCTGATCATTCGAAATACCACTATACATTACATTCATAGCTTTCAAAACTTTTTCTGTCCAATCGGGCTCTTTGTCTGTCGTCACGTTTTCTCTCGTTGCTACTTCCTCACATTTCTTTAGCTTTAAAATCATTGTGATTTTCCTTTTCCAGCACTCATAGTCCTTGCGTCGAAAACAGAAATTCTAACTTCATCCGCCATCTTGGCTACTTTTCCTTTCCTTGTGATTTTCTTAAAAATTACACAATTTTAGAATAACTATGTCCGTTATGTTTCTTGCAATAACTTTCATCAAAAGTTTCACTTTTTGCTCGGCACTTTCACGAGTAGCAACTGTTTAACACTTGCACGTGTTTTGCTATCCCCACGGCACCCAAAAGCCCGTGTAGAGATAAGTTGAAAAAAAGACGAAAACCATGCACTTTGACTATAGGTCTTGGCGAAAATTATAGAATACCATACAACTTCATAAAGCTATCGATATTCATAATTTGCAACCCCTTAAAACTATATATTGCTTTCTTCCCCAGATCTCAGCTTGTAACATTCGTATGAAATGACTACTACAAAGCATGCTGTATATTAAGGGTTTCCAGTTTTCCTTTCGAATAGCTTTAACCCACTTATTTAAGACACCAGGCTTTGAATGTGCAAACCTGCTTAAATATTAAAATGATATACAAATTGTTAACTATGCGTGTTACATGTATCCAATTTTAATTGATTACTTGCAAGTTACATCGAATGCAAGTTACATCGACATATGTGAAGTGTACCGTAATAATTTAAAAGACGCAAATTCTATAGGGTTTGTATACCTGTGCAAGCCTAAAAGTTTGTCCCCAGAACTTTGGGTGCTATTACAACCATATACAGCACATTGTACTCCCATGATTTCACCTTTTTCATTGAAATACACTACAATCATATACTCCTTAATGGCCTTCTGTGCAGACGACGGTATGATTTCATCTATGGCATCCTTTTAGCGCACTCTCCAGTTAATACTCTATGAATGGAACGAACTCCGGTTACGCGGTTGGGGACGTTATTTGTCATATCCGACCGAGTTAGAGGTAAAAGTCTGAACAAACTCCGAAAGAAGCACAGCCAGCTTTAAGGAAGCCGGAATCGATAAACTTGGCAACAGTGTGAAGTCGGCTGGCAAGGCTGGCTTCGTTTTCTACTCCCTAATGGGATGCGTTCTGTGGATGCGGTGCATGTTATGCATCTGGGATGCTTGATTGAAAATTGAGTAAAAAAGTTTCATGGATAGCGTTGATAAATAACACAGCCAGTGGTGATAATCGCCTACAGTACAAAGCTTTCATGGTAAGTATGACACATATCTATAATGTATAGGTAATTATTTATAAAGGTGAAAAATGGTCCTTGTGCTGTTAATACTTTTAGGTTATTTCCAACAATGAGTGGTAAGACCATTTCGATTTTATTTCTGCTGGAATAAAAATAAATGTTTTTTATTTTATTTTTTTAGATGCCTGATAAATGCTGTGTGCCAGGCTGTAACAGTAATTACGATTCCGAGAAAAGTAGCTACGTAACTGTGTTCAAGTTTGCTGCCGATCCTGAAATACATAGTATGTGCGTCAAACGAATTCCGAGTAGGGACTGGAATCCAATGAAGAGATTTGTAGTATGCATAAAGCATTTTGAAATCCCAGATGTAATTATCTACGATGTTTATCATGATTCAGAAGGTAACGAGAAACAATTTCCACGAGCTCGTCCAAAACTACAACCTAGAGCAATGTCGCGGATTTTTCCTAACCTCCCCACTTATTTAAGCAGCCCAAGAAATGAAGTAACATGAAGGGACGCTAGTGAAAGAAAAGAGAAAAAATCTGATGTGTTACACTCACATGACTTTATCTACTCTTGTACAAACTATTTTTACAAACGCTTATTCTCCATATGCTTCATGTTAATGGAGATATCAAGATGTCAATCTTATTGATAATTTTCTTGTAGATGCAAGGGGAATATGGTAGGTTTTAAGCGATAGTCAAATATTTTAACGCTGGTTGCTATGTGGCGCAATCCATTCTCTTTGCATGTCCAGGACATAAAAAAATGAATAACGAATTTGAGAAAAAGTAGAAGTATTGGAAAATTTAAGGGAATGACAAGCAATATCTCGCAAACGGTTCACTCAACAAAAGAAATGTATATGACATAAATTGTGTATTTTAACGCGATCTACATTTTTCGTGTAGTACAATTTTGTCTATCTCTTATGGTTTACCAGTTATGAAAAAGTCGTTCATAATGAAGAATAGTTTTGGAGACATTCCCAGAAAATTCGAGATATACATTTTATTTGTCATGACAATATCTTAAACATATGATATTTTAATCAAAATCGTTAGAGCCGTTTTTGAGAAAATTAAAATTTTCGAAAAATGTTCCATGTAAAGGGTAGTCTGGGGTGGGGGGATTTTCTTGAAAACCTTCGTGTCGCATCTCTGAAAGATACTGAACCTAAATATCAAGTTTGGTGTTTATCCGATTGTTCGTTTTTGAGTTATGCTGTTCACAGACACACAGACACACAGACAGACACACAGACAGACACACACACGGACATGTTTCCAAAAATGCTTTTTTTGGATTCAGTGGGTCTCAAAACATGTATTTCCGGTGAAATCTCGGTATCGAATTTTTGGGTGGAATACAATACTTCCCCTACTTACTATACGTAGTAGAGAAAGTAAAAAAGGAAACATTAAAGAATAGTGAAGAATGGTTGTTCGAAGCTGTTATTACAGGGTTCTCCGATTTACATGATAACTTTCTTCAGACGCTTTCAGAGGTGAATAAGAGGAATTTTCTGGTGTTGAGATTTATCAGTTATCTATGGAGGGTATGACTAAAATTGTAGCAAATTTTAAGGTGAATTCTGATATGGTAATTTAAGTGTGTACAGGCTCAGCTATTGTGGGTGCCAGTGGTTTGAAATGGATTTTGCCCGGAAATCTCAATTATAAGATGATCACAGTCAGCAAATATCCTAATAAGGTATGTAATACATGACAGTAAATATTATATAGAGATTAGTAATACTGAAACTTTAGCAAAACTTAGAGAAAGCATTAGATTTCTGGAAAATTCAGGATTAGATGAAAGGGAAAATATTTTTCAGTTAGATTTCCTAAGTGAACAGCTACTCTTGTGTGCCATGAAAAAAAGAAAGAAAAAATACTCTACAAATATGATGCTCTGCGCCTTTATGATTTTTGAACAGTCTCATGCCGCATATGATGCTATACGAACAAATAGGCTTCTGCATTTACCTCATCCAAAACAATTGCAGAAGCTTATTTCTTCTTTTGTTGTCACATCAAATGATGATTCAATAATCTGTATTTTCAAAAAACTGTGACTAGCAGGTTGTCTGAAAGAGAAAAGGTAGTAAATCTTCAATTGGACGAGATTTATGTAAACCCAAATTTTCAGTATAAAAGTGCAGTAGTTTCTTGTTTGTCAGAAACCTCGTTATGTAACGATGCAGCGGAGGCAGTACAAGCTTTCCTTGCGTCTGCAGCATGAAGGAAATTGTTACTGTGTATACAGTTAAGAATATTTCTGGTCAACAGCTATGTGAGAAAACTCTGCTAGCGTTAGATTTGATATTTTCATGTAGTTTAAAAGTTATCATAATCATATGTGATGACAATTCTGTAAACAGAAGCTTATATCTTCAAATCGCTGCTGAATCAGATAGAAAACTATATTTCAATTTCCATACAGCAAGTGGTAATGTTTGCAAGATTTTTGTCCTTTTTGGTACAGTTCACTTGTTGAAGAACGTGAGAAGTAATTGGCTAAATTTACATGATGTAAATTTGTGTTTCCCTAACTTGATTTCAAATCTAGCGAAGTGTTGGTGGCTGAGTTTATTGATTTGAGAAATTTGTATAAATTGGATAAGAGCTCTTCACCGCTAGTTAAAGTGGCTCAAAATTGAACTACAAAACAGTTTACCCAAACACGATGGAGCGACAAAAAGTAAACCTGGTGGTAAATGTTTTCCATGAAATCACAGTGGATGCTTTGACATGTTTTGAGGGTAAGAGTGAGGGCACCAGAAAGTTTTTGAAAATCATTAGCAATTGGTAGCAAATTGTAAATGTGGGGCAATCAGTAGATGAAATTGTGAATAATGATTCAAGGTGCAGTATCTAAGGAAAATTTTACAGTGGCTTAAAATGGGAATTCCTAAGTGAGAGATCATCCTGGCTCACAAGGGAAATGCACAAAGCATTGTCCCATAGCACCGAGGTACTCATTGACTTAAGAAGATTTTTCATATGTATTTTGAAATTCAGTACATGTTGACTGCGCAGTTTCAAAATGGTGGTCTCGAGGGGAGATTTGATTTATATAGACAATTGTCTAGTGCCAAGTATCATGTGTTGTTTACACAAGTAATGGAATAAGAAAAAAAGGCCAGAGTAAAGAGTTCTTGGAATGACAATGTAAATTTTTGTCCTCAAATTGTGAATAAACTTTTTCAATCTGCAGTTACTGGTGATAAACAAGATATTTATGAATTTGTTGGAAACAATGAGTTTGAAGAACCCTGTCTTCATACCAATAGTGATTTAGCAAATAATGCTCCAGCTTTTGTATATGTAGCTGGTTATGTGGCACATAAGGCTGGAATATTGTTATCCTGCAGCCATTGCATTAAGGTTGTAAATTCCAGCAGATGCGACAATATTTACTTTGAAATTCTTAACAAAGGAGGTTTAAAAGCTCCATCATCATCTGTGTTAAGGCGTTGACATTTAGCTTGGAGTATAATGTCTGCTTTCGTAACAGAAAAGTTTGAAAATATGTTTCTGATAGTTCCAAACCAGAAATTATTGTTTATAGATGTTTTGAAATATTCTGTCTACTCCAACCCTGCTCTCTGTTTTTTTCTTGACGATGTTTGCTTTTATGGTAATTAATTTAGCACTATATATGACCTGATGATAAATTCTCTTTCCAACATACCTATTCTAAACAATTACAGAAAACATTTAAATGACACAGTGAATCGCATGCATAACTCAGTCAAAAGAAGGAAGTTGCTTGTATTTCAGAAGATGTGAAATGTTGTATGCAGATAAAACACAACATATTTTAAAAGGCATTTATCCTTGTTTGCTCTTATTTTCCTAATAATGATGTTGAGGCTCTACCTTTAAGCTTAGGTTGTGTCAGCTTTCTCCACAGAGAAGTTCAAAACAAGTATTTTGAGAGAAGAATATGTTGTTACTTCCTATTCTATAATTTCTAAATGTTTTTGCTTTTGTAGTAACTCATGTATGACTAGCTGCTACACTGTTAAAAATTACAAAAGTAATTTAAATTATACAATGTAACCAGCTTTAACTCAGTTAAATTAAGGAAGTTGTTGGTATTTAAAAGAAAGTGAAGTGATCCTCTATAATCCAGTTGTATAAACACGTAAATAAAACAATATCTAAAAATTATTATACTTCATTTACAACAACCTTTAATCCTTTTCCTTTAATCCCCAGCTCTGACAAAATAATACAGCAGTTCTGAAAATGAGAAATTATATGTATTTTTGCTGCACCCATCTTAAGCAAATGTGATATAACTCAAATAAACTTCTAGGGAAACTGAATTTACTCAATTATCCTTGCAGATATATTAATATTAATGATTCCTTTCCGTATTACGAGGTTATTGCATTAAAGGATTAATGGGTAGTAATAAACGCATTAGGCATAAGCTAGAGCGAAAATCAGTGATGATTACCATCTAGTTGGAGTGCGCTACTGCTAAGTACTAAATGTTACCAAACGTTTCATGCGACATATACAAAAGGCAAGAAATTAATAAATGTTCAATGCGTTGTCCCAGCCGACTAGTTGCAGTTCGGGCTGCGTTGCCAAACCGTCGTCTTCCTTAAAGCTGGCCGTGGAAAGAAGTGACAGTTCCGAAAAGCAGAGTTCTTGCTCCCACAGCTTACCTTACACGCTATGTTACTCCACACATATAAGGAGAGAAACGTTCCTTTACAATGACTCCGATAACTTTTAAAGTTTTCAATAGTTCACTTCCAATTAAATAGTAAATTCAAATTAAATGTAAATTCAGATCGTCTGTGTAGTAGGGCTGGAGACGTTTCGGTAAAGTAGGTTCGGTTCTGTGACGTGTTACGACTCGGTACACCGAGTATATAACTGGGTTCTTTGTTTGGTGGCAAGTTTGAATACGTAGGAAGGATTATCGCACACAACACCGGCCATTACACTAATTGTTAAGATTCCCTGTTTGCTTATAAATAGCAGAAGCCTGTTGTACATACTCAAACGCACTACAGTATGACAACGTCTATAATCTTCATTGTGACATCTTACCAAAAGAGCCAGATAGAGTATATTCTCTTGAAATTGGTTTATGGCTTTAGATAAATATATTACCATTAATAATTGTATAAAAGTTTCTATATTTCCCTTATTTACATACTAATAAGGTAAACAACGCGCTCAAAAATTTGTTTCCTTAGCAATGCAATACGTTGGATGAGATATGCAGTGAAGTTAGCGAGATTTTCCTATTTTTATTGCAAAACTGGCTGTAATGGACACTAAGCCTACGGCAGGATACCATAAAATCAGGACAGCGGTAAAATGCGGGATATTTTTATAACTATTTCACACTACAACGGAAGGAAAAATCTTGTTTATTTTTGATGAATTCTAGATTTCGCTGTTTGCCAAGCAAAACATATCAAGTTGTTTCACACTCAAAACGAATAGAAGCGTTCTAGTATTTACGTTACGGGTATTTCTTTTTAATTTTGGTTCAAAAGGTTTTCCTATAAGAGTACCTGCTATTCTCTAGAATATCACACCAGTTGACTCTCCTTTAGGGGATAATTATTACAAACAGTTAAATTTTTGGAGCTGTACTTGTTAACAAAACCCCAGCTTAAGTATGTGGATTTCATAATTACTAAACCAAGATAATGGTGAGTTAATGAGCTATTAAGAGCCACTACATCATCATCGCTATATAAACAAATAGTAACAATAATATCAATAATAATAATAATAATAATAATAATAATAATAATAATAAAACAGTTTTATTGGATTAAACCGTTTATCACCCTCGAAAAATGGGTCTGGCCACACCGCTATGTTTTCTACTGTAAGCTGTTCTTATTTGGCGGCAGGTTTGGAAAGGTTGTTGGTGTGATGACTTACATGAAGTTAAAAGCAAAATTTATTCTTCCAAAAACAACTAATTTCTCAAAAAAATCATATCATATACACAAAAAAGGTATATAAAATATAATTCTATTAAAAATCAAATTTCTTTGTACAAAGCAAAAGTAAAACCATACAAAAAATCTAAGAACAAGAAGAATCTTTATGTAAAAATATAAACATTTCTGACCGACTTGGACTGAGAGATGATAGAGATTATCTGCCCTGCTGAAGAAAAGACCTCCTCAGCTGACACGGAGGTATAAATATTGATTGAATGGGTATAATTTTTCATATTTAGTGAACTTTTTGTCTATAAACTCCACAGAAGTGCTTTAAAAACATACTATTGAATGCGGTGACATATGTTCTTGTAGAAGAAGCGAAGAACTAGAAAACGAAGGAAAAGTATTCATAAGCAGCGCCTAAATTCAGCAGTGCTATGTAATTCATCTTTTGTTCGGGTGCAACCACGGTTACCCGGTATGCCGCACAGTATGCCGTAAAGAAGCGCCAGAGCCAAAGAATAGGACACCACAGAACACCAAAGTAGGACCGGTTAACTCGTCGGTTTTACTGGTATCATCCCCACCCCTACTGTATAGTTGTTCTGTGGTCAGGCGAATGTAAGTTCCAGGAATAGTTTGCTGTTCTGTGGTTCTAGGTTGACTGTAATGTTAGAAGAGAAGTAGTTTGCTGTTCTGTGAGAAGTATATTTGAAGTACAAAGGTTGTACAATTTGTGTAATAGATATTGTTGCTAACTACATACATAAATGGCAAACATAAAAGGGAAGTTGTTGACGGAATGGAGATCGGTCCTGCGTTTCTACACTACGCGGAGGGACTATAGCAGTGAATCCGAAGGAATAAAATACTTCGGCTTTACGTATTACCCTAGGTTGGTAGTCAACCCGTTAACTTTATGGACATTGTTATTTAAAAAAGATAATAGACAATTTAAAAGATAATAATCATAGATAACAAAGTGGTTTATTTATTTTTGTATACAGGTTCCCTAATGAGAAAGATCCGCCTTATGAACCTTCAAAGCTGTTCATGGTTCAACGAATAAAACCTTTGCCGGGTGTAATACATTGGCAGAAACATATTATGAAGCAACTGGGTCTGGATGTAAAGGTAAGTGCATAAAAGTGTATAGATTACCTTCGGTACTCCCAAAGATAAAGAAGTGTATGATCCACTGGTAATGATGTGTTATAGCGGCTGTCGTCTGCTAGCGAGCGGCCTGGGCGTGGCTTAAGGAGTTCGAGCGTTGCCAACCGTAATAAATGTACGCGCGGAAGATAACAACTATGTAACACGAAAATCGCAATGCGGCGCGGTTATTTCAAACACACAATTTGGCGATGTTTTTGTGTATTGCATTGAAGCACACCTATTGTACAAAGTTAACCAAACGTGCATGTTGATTCATACCCAAAGAAAATGGTGTTATTTCAGGCCAAACACATTATCACACATATACGTTATTACACAGAAGCAGTGGTAGCTTTGTTGACATTGTCCTTGAACCACAAACACACATTGTTGTAAATTAGGTGCAATATCAGCAGCATACCTTATTACACAGAAGCAGTGGCAGCATTGTTCTCATTGTCCTTGAGCCACGTACACACATTGTTGTAAATTAGGTGAAATATCAGCAGCATACCGTATAACACAAAAACAGTGGCATCATTGTTGTCAATATCCATGAGTCACAAAACACACATTGTTGTATTAATGTACTGCAATGACGTGGCAATAGGAGACTGGAGAAGACGTGTAAGTTAGGTGAAATACTAGCAGCATACGTTATTAGACAGAAGCGGTGGCAGCATTGTTGTTCACTGTTCTTGAGTCACAAAACACACATTGTTGTATTAATGTACTGCAATGACGTGGCAATAGGAAACTGGAGAAGACGTGTAAGTTAGGTGAAATACTAGCAGCATACGTTATTAGACAGAAGCGGTGGCAGCATTGTTGTTCACTGTTCTTGAGTCACAAAACACACATTGTTGTATTAATGTACTGCAATGACCTGGCAATAAGAAACTGGAGAAGACGTGTAAGTTAGGTGAATTACCAGCAGCATACGTTATTAGACAGAAGCGGTGGCAGCATTGTTGTTCACTGTTCTTGAACACTGTTCACTCAGCTTGCTCAACTGCATTTTAATACATTGGTGGAGTTCATGATCTTGGCTCCAGAGAGGAAAATAAAAATCACATGACTTTCTCTATCACTCTTTTTCAAACAGCTGATTCTTGGTATCTACTTCTTGTTAATCGAGATAAACTTTCATTGTAGGAATAAGAAGAATGCAGTAAACTAAAGGGATAGTCAAATATTTTAAATGTGGGTCGCTATTTGATGGATTTGAAATTCCGTTCTTTTCAGGTGATCGCGGAAAAAAAAATCCTGATGATATACTTTTACATGGCTTTCTCTAATCATTCTTCCACAAAGTATACTTACAAGAGCTTATTATTCCAGCTTCTTCTTGTTAATCCAGATAAACGTTCAATTTACATTTACAATTTTGTTATACGATACAGTTGGTAAAGTGAGTCAGCTTTTTAAAGAGCGCGTGGTATATGAGGGCTTTGAAATTCGATGCCCTTTGCGTGACCACGAGAAAATATCGAATACCGACTTCCCATTTGAGAGAATTATAAGTAGGTATTTGAAAGTTTAAACCAATAAGAAGGAATATCTCAGAATGGCAAACTTAAAAAAAGAAAGTAAAACAGAAATGCTTTGACATAAATTGTGTGCTTTAACGAGAACAATTTTCTTTTTGTAGACAGATTTGCCTATCTTATAGTTTACCAATTGTGCAAAAGTTACTCAGAATGAAGGGGGCTTCAGAGGATATACCCAGGAAATGCAATATATGCATTTGACATGAAAACATTTTAAACATGTCGTGTTTAATCAAAATCGTTAAGAGTCATTTTTGAGAAAATAAAAAGCTTTTGGCAAAAATTTCCATGTAAGGGGGATTTGGGGGGGGGGGGTAAATTTCTTGAAAATCTTCCTGACGCATGTTTGGAAGGTGCTGAGCTTAAAATAGCAAACTTGTTATTTAACGAATTTTCCTTTCTAAGTTTGCTGTTCAGACACAGATGCGTAGTAGGACTCTTGTAGTATAATCTCTTACAGCTTAGTGTTACATAAAAGTCATTCAGAATGAAGAGCACTTCACTGGCTATTCCCAGAAAATTCGAGATATACCTAATTATATTTGCCATGAAAATATCTTCAACAATAGCGGTTTTTAATCAAAATTGTTGGAACCATTTTTGAGAAAAGGGATATTTTTGGGGTAGACGAATTTTCTTGAAAATCTTAACACATTTTGGAGGATACTAAGTTTGAAGAAATGTTTTTTTTTTTGTTTATGCTGTTCACACTCACACATTTCCTAAAGATGTTTCTTTTTAATTCAGGCACTCTCAAAACGTGTATCTCTGATGAAATCTCGGTATTGAATTTTTGCGTAGAATGCAATACTTCCTCTACTTGCTATACGTAAGTGATAGTGAAATTAAAAATTGTTTCAAGACGCAAGGACTCGGATGTGTGCTGATATAAACAGTTATTTAAAAGAGAAAATGTAAAAGGTTGCGCAACATTTTCTTCCAGAGGCAAATCAAACACGAGGTGGACCTTCTAACAATGCTGAAAAGATCCTGAGGTGTTTTCATCTGGGTACTATAACGCTAAACAGAATGTGAGTGAGGTCATAGTGAGCCGCTCTTATTACCGGAAGACTGGTAATATAATCAAAGCGATATACAGGCGGTAATATAATCAAAGCGATATACAAATAAACTTGCATAGAGCAGAATGTTCGCACACATCAAAACCGGATTATAACTAAAGAATTTCAATTAAAACCAAACTTAAATTTAACTTTCAAATGAAACTCTTTCATCCAGTTTAACTTTAATTCATGGTAACATCTTATAAATTCTTGGAATTATGTCGTGATATTTTATATAGATGCAGAGGATATCAATGTAAAGGTGCAAAAACAGAAGTACAAATAACCTACTTTCAATATATCAGTTGGTGACACGTTTGTAATACTATCAAATAAGGAAATGAGGGATTGGATTTAGAAAGGGGATGAGCGTTAGCTATTAAAAGTAGGGTGAATCTCAATGTCTGTTTCATTTGCGAAATCTTTAATTATAATTGTGTTATATAAAATTTGCATCTCTATTATGTTTCATAAATGAGAGTATGATTAACATGAATGAGTATATGAATATTTAGGTTCAGTAAAGATTTAAATCACCTGCTGACAGAAGAATGGGCGTGTTTGTTTACTTAGATGATGTGTCGTGGTGAAGGTCACTGAGCAAAAGCTTGGTAGGTGATAGCAATAGCTCATCGAAGAGGCGAAACTTTTATTTTTACCAAACCACGACTGATGCTCGTTTCTAAACTTGCTTGGAGCTACAGCTCACAAGTTTTGCTTGTTTTTATTAATATCACCCAATGTCGTTCTTTAAGTTTAACGTCCCTAACTTGATAGTCGTATCGGATGACGAATGAATGAAATGGTGAAATGATGCAAATGAGCCCGGGGTCCATAGAGCTTACAGTTATCCGACATTCGACTTCTCAATATAAGGGAAAACTACGAAAAACGTTTATCCGAACAACTCACCCTAACCGAAACTAGAACTCCGGACCTCTTGAATGTGAGGCAAACATACTCCCCGCACACTGAAGAGTCAGTACTTTCTATATTGTTTTATAACCACATACAACGAAATGTGTCATGCAGGTTTATCTATATTAACAAGGAGATAGAAGAAGAAACTGTTATAAGAATAATGGGTAGAGAAAGTTATGTGAATCCAACATCAGGTTTTTAATTTAGCACAACCTTAAGAGCCGAATCTTTGCAGGGTTGCAGTACTTAAGGAACAAAAATGTTAAGTATAACATCTTGTATGAACGTTTCCATTTTTCATAACACTTGTGCGTGACTTTTAAGAACCGCAAAGCTCAGACCCTCCCTACCTGCCTGGGACTTTGCAAGGGGTAGTGTTTGAACATTCCGAAAGCAATTCATGTTTATGATGGGCAGTAAATGACTCTCAACCAGGAATACAATACAACAGCACCACATGTTAAAAGTGGATGGGGTAACATCTGTTCCGCAGAAGGTACAACCTTTGGCTAACAAGAAACTCCAGACCGCACTGCAAACAGTACTCAAGCAATTCGAATACACTTATTTACGTTTAATTCCAAGAAAAATTCCGCATTCTAGATGAAATAAGTGAGTAGCATATACCGCGATTTAAGGAATATAATTGACGAATGCTTTGTGGTAAAGTGTTTCTGTCGGCCTGCGTTTTATTCCAGTAGCAAGAGCTATTCGGAAAGGCTTTCCCCAGTTTTCGTTTATCCCGTAGAGACAATTTCCAAGAAAGTTTTAAGAAGAAGAATATCGTACTCATCTATGCCATAATTATCTTTTCCATTCCTTCCATTACTAAGAACAATCAGGCAGAAAGGAATTTGAAGAATACTCCATAAAATTCTATATTTGCAAAACTATACTTTTAGTCATTGATTTACTTTACACTAAAAAACAACGAAAAAAACGGGGATTCGAGGAGGAAAGTGCAAGAAAGGATTAAACAATCCTTAGATAATACAGCTTAAAACGCTGACACAGTGAATTTACACTGTGTAGTTCAAAATCACAATTTTATGTTTAAGGATTAGAAATCAATAGGAACCTTCACAGTTAGACGAAGCCCTCTACTGATTAAAAATCAATATTCTTACTCGACAAAAAATACTCATATCGTGGAAAATGTAATGTGAACAGAAGCCTAATTTTGCATGAATGCTATATGGTATTCACGTTAAATTTTCTAGGAAAAATATTTTTGACCACTATTAATTACATATTTCATTATAATGAACTTGGTTACATCCACCATACGGAAAACTAAAAACGCCAATGTAGCGTTTGTGTATATGTCTGTGTGTGTGTGTGTGTGTGTCTATGTGTGTGTGTTAATAAGAGGTAGTGTCTGAGTGCGTGTATGTGTGTGTGTTTTAATGAGTTGTAATGCCTGAGTGTGTGTGTGTTTTAATGAGTTGTAATGCCTGAGTGTGTGTGTGTGTGCTTTAATAAGTTGTAATGCCTGAGTGTGTGTGTGTTTTAATGAGTTGTAGTGCCTGAGTGTGTGTGTTTTAATAAGTTGTAATGCCTGAGTGTGTATGTTTTAATGAGTTGTAATGCCTGAGTGTGTGTGTGTGCTTTAATGAGTTGTAATGCCTGAGTGTGTGTGTTTTAATGAGTTGTAATGCCTTAGTGTGTGTGTTTTAATGAGTTGTAATGCCTTAGTGTGTGTGTTTTAATGAGTTGTAATGCCTGAGTGTGTGTGTTTTAATGAGTTGTAGTGCCTGAGTGTGTGTGTGTTTTAATGAGTTGTAGTGCCAGAGGCTGTGTGTTTTAATGAGTTGTAGTGCCTGAGTGTGTGTTTGTTTTAATGAGTTGTGCAGCATGAGTGTTTGATTTTGTGTGTATGTGAGCATTGGAGTGTGCTGGATAGAGGACCAGGCACCAAAACAACCGGAGAAATAGACTTCTTTAAGTAATGATTAAAATCATCCGCAGGAACACAGACGCTAAAATAAGATTGGGATAAAATGGCACTCTTGGCAGCGGCATGCGCACCTTCATTGGATATATGTACCTTCATTATCGCGTATGCCGAAATTAAATTAAAGTGAGTTTTATTTATGGACACTCTTTAACTACTATGGTCCTTAGCGTCCTATTCTATATTGGGCGTGAAAGGCCGGAAATTTTGCTCAGAGGCCTCTTTATCAGGCTTGAGGTTCTTTTACATGCCGTAAATCTACGACACGGGACTACCAGTTTTACTTACCTTCCGAAGGAAGCCATGCTAAGGATTTTTACACCCGAAATAATTCATCGCCCTCCGCCGGGTTTGAACCCGCGATCTCGGGAACTAGAAGATAGCACGGTACCACTAGTGCACGGAGGACGACAGGATATGCCGACGTGACCAGGAACCCAAACAAACGATACGCTGATCCCATCAGTGGTAAGCTGGTGGGGACAATCCTGGAGACGCTGCACGATGGGATTACGAACGTACAGCGCACGAAGGCTAGAAAGGACGCTTAGAGAGTCCGTGCAGAAAACACAATTCTCCAGACCACGCTGGCGGATAAAGGACAGAGCTTGTTCCAGAGCAATAAGTTCAGCAGTAAAAACCGAGCACTGATCAGAGAGACGAAAGATAAAACATTCTACACCAAATAAAAAGGCACGTCCAACTCCACGATCATCCTTTGAGCCGTCAGTAGAAATAAAACAATGGCTGCCAAAGTGCGCTTGAACTTCGGCAAAAGCCAAACGGATGACCGGATCGGGGGTCGTGGATTTGGCATGGACGTCAAATCAAGGTGGCAAGATATTTCGGAATGCAGCCAAGGAGGGAAGTGTGTGTGTGACCCCTGTGTTGAGGCACACGGATAACCGGCAAGCATAGCTGCAGAGAAGAACGTCACGACGATAAGAGAGCGGAGGTTCTACAACTTCTGCACAAAGACTCAAAGTAAGACTGGTATGAAAACCACCAGTTGATAGCCGGAGGCCCTGGTGGTGAACTGCGTTCAAGCGACTCAGGATGGAAGGTCGCGCAGCGGAATACACAATACACCCATAGTCAAGCTTTGATCGAACCAATGATCGATAAAGTCGCAAAAGTAGCGTGCGATCTGCACCCCAAGATGACATTTAAAACACATAAGATGGAAAGAAACCTTCACGCCTTGCTTTCAAATAGGTGATATGCGACGACCAACACAACTTCCTATCAAAGATTAATCCGAGGAATTTCGTTTCGTTCGAAAAGGGGAGGAGTGCCGCACCGAGTCGGAGACAAGGTGGAGGGAACGCTTTTCTGCGACAGAAATTAACGCAGAATGCCTTCTCGGCAGAAAATTGGAACCCCTTGGCAATGCTCCAAGAGTGAAGGCAGTTAAGACACTGCTGTAGTCGGCGTTCCAACATACAGGTGCGACGAGAAGTTGCGAATACGGCGAAATCGTCAACAAAAAGCAACGAGGAAATTCCGGGTGGAACACAGGCAGCAGTAGGGTTAATCGCAATTGGAAAGAGTATGACCAAGACTTGAGGTACTCCGTTCTCTTGGATAAAAGTTGAAGATGAAACGAATCCTACACGCACACGAAATACACGGTCCTTAATAAACTCATGAATGAAGACAGTGAGACGGCCATGGAAACTCCACTGATGGAGTGTACTTAAAATACCGCCCCTCCAACAAGTGTATAAGCTTTATCCAGGTCAAAAAACACAGCCACTGTTTGACACTTTCTCAGGAATCCGTTCATAATATGCGTCGACAGAGATACCAGATGGTCGACGGAAGAGCGATGGTGACGAAACCCGCATTGAGCTTTGGCAGAAGGTTCTGAGACTCAAGCCACCATGTCAACCGCCCGTTGATCATGCGCTCCATCACCTTGCAAATGTAACTGGTGAGGGAGATAAGCGGTAGCTGGAAGGTAGTTGGCGATCTTCCAAGGCTTAAGTATAGGGACGATGGTGGCTTCGCGCCAAACTGAAGGAAAAACGCTGTCTTGCCAAATACGGTTATAGAACTGTAAGATAAAGAGTTTACTGTCGACTGAACGGTTCTGTAACATCAAGACATGAACGCCGTCCGGCCCAGCAGCGGAGTGCTTAGAGAAATGAAGGGCGTGCTTCAGCTACCTTATTAAGAAAAAGTCATTATAACACTCCTGATTAGGAGACTGAAAACTATAGGTCACGGAATCCAGCCGGTCTTTGAGAGTGCGAAAACCGGCGGAATAATGGTCAGAACTGGAAACCACCTCAAAGGCAGCATCCGGAGTGTTAGCAAGGGCAGCCGTATCCACTATGGTGACCTTGGAAACCTGAAGGCCATACACAGTACAATTCGACACTTTACAGGAGAAGCGACGAGGTTTATCCCAAACAGCAGAGGAAGGCATGAAGCTATTAAAAGACTCGACAAAACGAATCCAGGCCTTCTTGCTATGCTGAATAATGCGACGAGCCCTGGCGCGCGATTGTTTAAAAGTAACCAAATTATCAAGTGTAGGGTGTCACTGAAACACCCTGAGCGCAGATCTACGGGCACGAACGGCGTCCTGACAGGCCTCGGTCAGCCACGGAACTGGAATACGCCGAGGGTGGGAGGACCAACGGGGAATTGTGCATTCGGCGGCAGATAGGATCGTAGACGTAAGGTGCTGCACTATTTGGTTAACGTCAGTGGAGGGCTGGTCCACAAAAGACACGAGGCTGGAATAGTCTCCAATCGGCTTTATGGAATTGCCAGGTAGGTACTCTGGAATGTTGGACGTGGTGAGACAGAAGAGACGCGATGATGGTAATGATCGCTGGAGTAGGTGTCAGCGACGACAAGTCGGACGTAAGTGTGAGAGTCTGAAAATGAACGTCGTGACGCACTAATAGCATGACACCTTCATGAGCAGGAGTACCTTCATCCGGTGCAAGATTGTAGCGAACCGGAGTATATCCAAGGAGATCAAAAGGATCGTGAGGGCGAAGCTTGGTCTCTTGCAAACTCACGACCATAGGTAAATGGGAACACAATAAAAGTTTCAGTTCCGCCCTATGCGATCGTACACCACGTAAATTTCAGGCCAGGATAACCATGAATAAAAGGGATAAACTGTCTACTTAGAAGGGCGGCTCAAAATTACCTTCTACTTAACTTTGGGGCTCGAGCTTTTGGTATGGAGTTGTTCAGACTCCATAGGCTCATCGAAAGGAGGGCCCACGCGCTCAGTGCCAGAAACCGATTCAAGCGCCGAGAATCGGTTCTGGGTGGCAATGGGTGAAGGGTGCCGCTGAGCGCGACTTGTCCCAGGAGCATCCTGGTACTGCTACCTCAGAGGAGAAGAAGGTGAAGTTTTCTTACCGCGCGCACGCGGAGGGTGTTTAAGAAAATCTTCCTTGCGAAGTTTCTGCTTGGATTTCTTGTGAGTGCCTTGTGACTTCAGTACCCTAGGACCAGCTTTAGATGGCTTAATAACTGTGCCAGAGATGGACGTCCGGATGGTAGTTGCGGTAAAGGCAGTCATGGTTCAGTTTCGGCATCCTTCCGGGATACTGGCGAGGCAACAACAGAGCTGAATGTACCCGATCGCAGGAGCGCAGGTTGGCGCATATGGTAACACCTCCGGGATTCAGCGAAGGATAGCTTTTCGTTTACCCGGATCTCCTGGATCGCCTTCTCGTCCAAGTACCGCGGACACTCGGCAAATGACGCACAATGAGATCCTTTGCAATTAACGCAGACGGGGGCTGATGAACAGGTACCATCGTGTGAGGGCTGACTACATGAGGCACAGATGGAAACGTCACTCTTACAAGAGACTTGCGTATGCCCAAAACGTTGGCATTTAAAACAACGCAGAGGTCTAGGAATATAGCTCACCACAGTGCGTTCGTACCCTGCTGAAAGACTCGTGTGCAGATCGACGCCATAGGTGAGAAACAGGGTACGAGTGGGTACCAACACTCCATCACGTTTAGCCTGCAATCGATGAACTGCTGCCACCTTTTGATCAGAAAGATAGTCCACCAGTTCATCGTCCGACGTTTTTTCGAGGCTATTGAGGGTTGAGTTTTTTTATTTATGGACGCTCTATAACTACTATGGTTCTTAGCGTCTTATTCTATATTGGGCGTGAAAGGATGGAAAGTTTACTCAGATGCCTCTTTATCGCTTGAGGTTCTTTTACTTGCCGTAAATCTACGACACGGGAGCACCGGCTTTACTTCCCTTCCAAAGGAAGCCGTGCTAAAGATTTTTACGCCCGAAAAAATCCATCGCCCTCCGCCGGGTTGTAACGACGCCTCGACAGGAATTCAAGGTGCGGTGCTTCTCAACACGGATGGGATAACCGTGGAGAAGCGTCGCGCGCAACAAAGTCTTACTTTGTTGATCGGACTTACTCTAAACCAACAATGAACCGAAGTGAAGGCGAAGGAATGAACCGGACCAGCAATACAGTCAATGCCCTTCTGTATTATAAAAGGGTTCACCTTCTCAAGCGTTTGTCCTTTCTCTGTTTGCGTAATGACTTAAGTAACAACCAGATGACGGTGGTGTTACTTCTGTTACCAAAACTTTTCGGTGTGTTATTAATAATGGAGAAAGAGGGCTCCATAGCGAAATAAATTCTCCACCACTGCAACCGTCTCCGACTTCAGGCTCTGTCTTCCCAGGCGTTACCCCGGCTTGGGTGAGTGGCCTATCCATACCGGTCTCACCCCAGGGTCACACCTCCCAGAACATAGACAGAGGGACCCAATGGCCGTGGGAAGTCAGCAGCTCATGTAGTGCCCCCCTGCGGGACTGTAGTTGAACAGCAGATACGAACACACACCCTACATGACGACCCCGGGTAGTGGGGCTGACGCCATTATCCACTCACCCAGCTGCGCACCCACTACGCGGGTATCCGTCAAGCTGTGTCCACGGAGGATTAAAAGAAAATTGGAAAATAAACCAAAAGTTGTGGGCGTTTCACACGGAAGGTAGGCCGGCGAGGAAGAAAAAGAGATATGTGAATGGTCGTGGTGCGAATTGTTTGTAAATAGATTAGAGAAAAAAGAAGCGTGGCGAGGGGGGTATGGAACGAAATGAAAATAACGCACGAGAGCGCATCTTGTGTCTCCCGGTCAAGAGGACGAACCCACCTCGACCGGATAAGGGTGGAGGGATGACGACGGTGATGAGTGGCTCGGGACCCCGGGTGTGCCAAACCCGTACTCACATAAAGTGAACCCCTGGGGGGTTGGAAGCTGCGTTGAAACAATGGGACAGCAACCACGGAAATAGAAAAGATCCCTGTTGGTGAGACAGGTGTTAATAAAACCATAGAACCTGAACCCAGTATAAGAAATAATTGTAGAAAAGGAAGCGTAAAATAAATGAAGATAACGTGTCTAGTCCAGATGAGGGTGAGGACTGGCTCGGGCACTCTGCGTACGTCAAAGTCATACTCACATAGTGAGCCCCTGGGGGGGGGGTGAACTGTGAGTGTGTTTTGCTGTTGAGTTGTAGTGTTTGATTGCGAGTGTGTGGGCTTTGGAGTTTGAGTGTGTTTTTGCTGGTGAGTTGCAGTTTGTGACTGGGGTGTGTGAGCTTTGGAGTGTGAGTGTGTTTCTTCTAGTGAGTTGTAGCCTGTTATTGCGGGTGTGTGAACTTCGGAGTGTGAGTGTGTTTGTGCTAATGAGTTGTAGTGTGTTACTGCGCGTGTGTGTGAGCTTTGAAAAATGAGTGTGTTTTTGCTAGTGAGTTGTAGTGTGTGACTGTGTGGGTGTGAGCTTTGGTGTTGAGTGTGTTTGTGCTGGTGTATTGTAGTGTTTGATTGCGAGTGTGTTCGCTTTGGAGTGTGAGCGTGTTTTTGCTAGTGATTTGTAGTGTTTGAAGGCGAGTGTGTGAGCTACGGAATGTTAGTGTGGTTGTGCTGGTGAGTTCAAATAAAGCATGCATTTTGAATTTTCTGGAAATAGCGCAATACACAAAATTCAATCAGAATGAACGGGAGTTCACAGGCTAAGTATCTAGGAAACTATGAAATGCTCTAAAATGTAGTTTGAGGCAAACCAATATTTTCTTGTGTTAGCATTTGGGATAATATTCCAGGAAATGTCATTGCACCTTTGCACTTAAAAGTGTATTATAAATGTATGAAAGTTTGCATAATCTTATAACAGCCTTAGGGGTGTTTTAAGTCTGAAAAATCATTTTATATTACAGCTGCTTTACCCGAAAATTCATTCATTTCATATTTCTTGCTTTGCACAGACTGAAAAAAAGGAATTGCTGAAAAAGCATACATTTAGTAGCACAAAACACTTTAATAATGACATTCTTTGCAGCTTGGTAGCACAGAAAGTTTCAACTCAACTCCTTTTATAAAAAACAATAATAAAATTACAATTGATTCATTCACATGACTTTCTCTATCCTCTATCGTTTATTAGTAGATACATAAATTATTATTCTTAATCAACCTTTTTTTCTGTCTGCTACATTTTAATATAAAAAAAGACTTTGCAGAAATATCTACATTACACATTTCGTTATCGATACAAAGAGAACAGCGATAGTCAAATGTTTAACAACTGGACGCTATATGCTGGCCTTAAAATTCCATTCTGTTTCTATGACATCACGAGAAACAACTGAGTGTTGAAAGGACTTTAAGATAATGACCAAAAAATGAACAATTGAAACCTTCAAAAAATGAGCAATTCGCACATTTAATAACGGATATCTCAGAAAGGGCTCATGCCACAATAAAGCTTATTTTAAATATATGGTAGCTTTAAGGAGATTTACATTTTTGGTGTAGCACGACTTCCTCTATCACTTAAGGATTACCAGTTATACAAGGTTATAAAAAATTCCTTCCGAATGAAGGACTTCATAGGCTCTTTCCCGAAAATCCGAGATATACATTTCATTTGCCATGTAAATATTTTTATGAATGGTATTTTAATCAAAATCGTTTCAGCCATGTTTAGAACATCAAAAATTCCCAAAAATATTCCATGTCAAGGGAGTTTAGGTATTTATCCGACTTTTCGTTTTGACTTATCACACACACGACGTTTCCACAAATGGTTTATTTGGATGCCGATGCTAATAATACATAATAGTAATAATAATCATTCTCATAATAATATAATACATCAACAACGATAAATAACAACACGCGGGCCGTATAAGTATACAACTACAATGGCTCGCTGTACATTGCGTGCATGAGTTGGCTACATGTTATGCGTACAGCGTGTTTTCGATTCTCACCGTTGGCAACAACCACCTGAGCCACGCCCAGGCCGCTCGCTAGCAGACGACAGCCGCTATAACACATCATTACCGATCCACTTAGGTGGCTTGTAGGTAACGTGGATGCCATTCAACATGCCGTTCTAGGTTTCGTTCTTCATTGACATGTTAGAGGTGGGACTTGTATGTTGGGAGTACGATGAAGTTTACTTAACGTGACGGGACATAAGGTTACTAAAGTAAAGGTAACCAGGATGCACTTAACGTAATGGGAAATGATTCGTGACTGGTAGTTTTTTTTCCGACAATCTGCTCTTAGTTCTCTTCCTTGCTGATGAAAATGATGTGTTATATGTCCAACAGATGAATATTTAATTCTCCCAAAGCCGGTAAGACACTCAGCCTCAAGGCGTAGCCGAGAGATTGAGGGCCCTCAGCCTCAAAACGTAATCGAGGGATGTTTTTTAGAAGGAAAGCCGTGTAGCAAAAGGTTTGTCCCCACACGATTCAGAATCGATTCCGAATTATCTGAGTGTGCGCAGTAGCTAAGTGGCGTTCCAACACGACAGAGAATCAGTTCAGAACCAATTCTGATTTTCCAGTTTGCTGTTCCAACGTATTTGGGAACTAGTTCGGAACGAGTGAAATCGGTTCGTGATTAAGAATAGGAACTGAAAAT
The DNA here is from genome assembly GCA_030765065.1 of Deroplatys truncata. NCBI lineage: Eukaryota > Metazoa > Arthropoda > Insecta > Mantodea > Mantidae > Deroplatys > Deroplatys truncata. The sequence goes on along the minus strand of CM060986.1, from coordinate 91,631,036 downwards.
TCCAGACATGCGCAGATTGTATGGTCTACAGCGCATACTCAGTTAATTCAGAATTGATTCTAATCGCTTGGAACAAACCCGACAGAGTATTGAAAAAGCGACATACTCTCTGTATTCAGTAGAAAATAAATTTGAATATGTAATTTATTCCTCCATTCGTGTTTATTTCTCAATACGGAATAGCAAAGGTGTTTGGTAAGCAGTTGCTCGCTGTTGAGTAGTATGCCGACATACTTGAGGAAAAGAACAAACGTCTTACAAAGCCAGGGAGCAAAACAGCGTTCAAAGATAACAATAATGAGTGATTTAGAAGGTGACAGTAATCTTTTTAATGATGCATCGACTTCCGAAGAAGAGGATTATTTCCATTTAAACGTTATTCCATTATTTTGGGACCTTTACCCCTTTTTGGCACCTTTATACCATTTTCCCCCAACCATGCCCATAATCCCCTTTTTTCTTTTAAGTTTCATTCCAATTTATTCTTTAACTTTCAATTAACGTCTCCTCAGCTTGCTGTGTATGTGCGAATAGTAAGTCTACCTCTTTCAGTAAACGCCGTGCGGGAATTTAAAGTACACCCCCAACAATGGAAAATAATTGTGTGTTCGACGAAAACCTCTTTCTCTCACTTTACTGCTATAAAGTAGCCCGCACTAATGCAATTGACAATGAATGATTCTATCCCACCAGAATCAGTAGCCTGCTGTTCGTGAATATGAGTTTGTTGCTGTGAGAGACATCATCTGTTTGCGTGGAGACGAAGCCTGGGCAGGCAGAGACGACAATAACCTCAACCGCACAGTTCTGAGAATTATTAAGACTGGGTTATGATTCACAAAACAATTATATATAAAGAAATACAAATTTCAGCCCAATTGAATGGATAGTTTAGAAAATAGCAATTTCAGTTGTGCATCCCCTTAAATAAACCAGCACCTTATTGTGCCTTTTTTCACCTTATTTGAGCACCTTTTCTCTTCCTTTTTTCATCTGAAGTTTGCAACTAAAAATCCTAACCCTGATCATAAGCATACATTGGTACTATGTAGTTTTGTATTATTTGCATTACGTTTGGAATAGAATTTATGTGGGTTGTCATTGTCTCAGAGTATTGGAGTTATAAATTAAACATTGTGTTTAGAAGTTTCTGTACCAGGAAACCTAATGTTAAATTGGAATTGTGTTAAATTACTTTTTCCGGGTTCTGGTTTAAATATAATATCTATATATTACAATTGTTATTCGCAATAAGTCAGTATCAATGGCTTTAAGCCGATAAACGAACGTGATTTATTTTTGCTCGAATATTAGGACTGGAATCAGTATGAAAGAAACGCTTACGATGAACGTGTATGGCGGAGTTTGATTTCATTCATCAATGCTGTAAATGTAGATATTTGGTGGTCTTCTGATTCACCGTGCAACGAAGAAGGCCGTGACAGAACGCGAACGGTTCAAGTAGTGTTCCAACCACACAGAATTCAGAATTAGTTCTGTGAGCGTACCGGACTGGCGCATGTGCATTAGCATGTGTTGGAATTAGTTCGGAACCCGTTCAGAACCGTATGTTGGAACAAACCTAAAGAGAACTAAGAGCAGATTTGCTGTTTTTTTATTACTTCTTTCTATTGCTTCACGCTGGTTGGTTCTAATTACCATGTGGCATCAAACTTGGCAATGGGGAGGAAAGTTTTACATTGCCAGATTCGTTACGTTGCATTTAGTTGTCACGTTAAATCAAATCCTAAATTACTCCATTTAATACAATATTTAGACTTTCACGTTAAAGTTCATTGTAATCTTGGCTTAAATATGAGTTAACTATCCTGAATTTGGCAATATCAAACTTTCCTTCACGTTATGTGAAGTTGGTTGTGTGTGACTAATTTGAACCAATGGGCGTGAAGCAGTGGCTTTGGGTAACAAAACAACTACCAATAAAAATACTCCCGTTACATTAAGTGCATCCTAATTATACCTTCAGTTTAGCAACTTTACTTCATGTTGCATTAAATCACATAAGTTCATTGTAATCTCGGCTTTATTTAGACCTAATTTTCCCCATTGTAAAAGGACAAATGCCTGGTATCTTTCGACTTTCATTTGCACTATCATTTATCATTCATTACCTCTGGTGAATTAAAAAATAATTTTATATGTTAACAATGCTGCCAATTGCCATGATTATATAAGCGCTACCGAGTATTCACCCCACAGGAGTTGTTTTACATGCTGATAAACTTACTGACATGAGGCTGTAGCTTTTTTTTTTCTGTGGTGTCAACAATAATAGTGTGTATGAAACATATGAAAAATAATCTATCTGCTACATTTAAATGACTTTCTGTATCCACTATACTTTGTTTTTATAAAGGTAGCTTCTATAAACCATTCTTACAAAACCTTATTTTTCTATCTACTTATGATATTTTTACAGAATTAGTTTCATTACACATTTTGTTATAGATGGTATAATGGGGAGCAAGAAACCAAAGTGATAATCAAATGTTTATGAGCAGGTTGCTCGTTCCATAACATTGTGAAGAACAGCAGAATGGTGACAGCACTTCAAAAACTGAAGAAACAAAAAATTCAAACCAATAACCACAAATATCTTGGAAATGGCTGAAGCCAAAATAAAAAATAATTTGAAATAAATTTGTGTGTTTTAAAGTGATCTACATTTTTGTCTATCTCTTATGGCTTGCTTAGCACAAAATTATAAAAAGTTCCTTTCTAATGAAGAGGACTTCATAGGCTATTCCCAGAAAATTTGAGATATACATTTTATTTGTCATGTAAATATGTTAATGTATGGCATTGTAATCAAAATCATTAGAGCTATTTTTTTCTTGAAAACCTTCATGTTGCATCTTTGTGAGATACTGAATTATCAAGTTTAGTATTTATCCTACATTTCAAGTTTTGAGTTGTTATAGATGTGTTCTGAGCTCGTGAACCCAGGAAGGAATGCAGATACATACACAAAGGTATATCTATAAATACGGGACCGGGTCTGCCTACGCAGAGACCATGCACTCGCATGACCCAGGATTACTCGTGGGCCCTCTCCGTTAGGGGTGGTACCTATTTTATAACCTCCCCCCCCCCTGCCTGGTCGGATCAGGCTGGAAATCCAATCTGTCCTTCCAAACAGGGTCGGAAGTGGATACGCCACTTACGCGTGTCAGGCCAGCAGGGCGAACCCTACTGGGGGAGACTACCGAACAACCTCGGTGGGGCCGACAGTTTCTAGCAACCGTCTACCAGCTATCCCTCATGGCTGGTGCTGGAGAACCTCGAGGCGTCTCACAACCCCCTGCCTGGGTGGATAAACCAGCCAAGCGTACCCAATCACCCATGGGTGTTGGGAACCACTGCCCTGCCGAATCCAACCCAATCCGAACAACTCCCTTGCAGGAGGGGCTTGAATGTTCGGCCCGGTGTACTTCTGGTGACGTCAGAAGTACCACGAGTGCTAAGGGTCTGCAGCGCCTGCACCATGGCAGCTGAAGGGGTCGAACCCCCCCCTTACGGGGACACAAAGGTATACAGACATGGTGACGTAATGAATCAAAAGTTGTGCACAATTAATCTAGGTATTGAAAAATAACATGCAGCCTACCATTTACTAATGGCCATGCTAATTCTGTATCTGATTCTTACATTAGTGAACTACTTGGATACACTGAGCAAAATAGGCTATGTGAATGCTGACTAAGATCTAATGTGAATAATTTTTGGAAAGTGGTGAGAAAGAGATTAGATGATATAGAAATACAAAATATATTTAGCATGATAGCTGAAAAGAGATGCTTAGATTTCTACATACCTATAAAAAAAACACATGGGGAAGAGAAAAATATGTAGATAATGCAAATAAGGACGAGCGAGAAAGCATAGCATGGGTAAGAACAGGAGAGGAGGTTAAGAGGTTTAAGGAAGGGTATACCTCAAAACCAATGTTCCATATGTGGTGGAAATGAAGATGTTGAACATTAATATTTAAGTGCAAAGGTACAGAAATTTGGAGAAAAGAGTTTATTAAAAACAAATGGTTTAAGGTAGATAGAAATGATTCAAAAAGATAAGAGTATAGGGCAATACTTGAGTAAAGTTAAAAACAAATGGATTTGATCAGCAAATATGGTTAAATAGGATTAAGGAAATGGGAAGTAAAGTAAGTAGATAAAAGGAAATATTGTAATATGAATATGATTGGTAAAGAGCCAAGGCTGAATGCCGGTCATATTACTTGTATATGGCGTAGTACAATAAAGAACTAAGACCCTATTGTTCACTGCATTGGTAGCTCCTGATTAACTTAAGATTGCTTTTTTCCCTCTCTTCATATCTTATTCTGTGGGGCTCATGAGCCCAGAAACATAACTATATGTCCACAGACACGCACGCAGACATTTTTCTAAACATAAACATCCTTTTCTTTGTGTATTCAGGGGGTGCATAACATACATTTCTGGTGAAATCTCTAATTAATTTTTGGGTGGAGTGTAATACTTCCTCTACATGCTAGGTATGTGGTAGAGAAAGTGTAAAGCTGATGATGATGCTAATGCTAGCTATTATTAATAGTTGTAATTCTGCATCTTATTGTACTAAGAATCCTATACTGGGTGTATCAAAATATGTGGGAAAGCTCTGGGAATTTGATAGAGGGCTTGAAAACAAGCAAGAGAGTTCATATAAGCATTTGGTCAATTTTCCTTAGTTTCTGAGTAAGTCATCTTTTGTAGTCTGCAGATTAAAACAAGCCATGTGTAATTTTATTCTCGATTCAAGTTGTTGATTTGTTCTTCATTCAAAGCCACTTGATATAGTTGCCATAGCAAAATAATGATTTCACATACATATGTCATAAGTTGAAACTTTTATTTGATAATTGTGGAAATTTGTTATTTTGACTTTAATGATATTACAATTAGTGGTCTAAATGGAATACTCTAATCCGATAATGGCAGAAATGCACCTAACATACAGATGAGCTGATTGCAGTTCAAATGAAGCAAGGCATTTGTGTGCTGAATGATTTCCTAATAGAGATTCACCCAACAACAAGACGTTCCGAAGAATACTTGAGCACTTTATGGAAACAGGCTGTTTTAAAAGATATGTTTCTGATAATGGAGGACAAAGAGTATCACACCTAGCGAGTCTTCAACCATATTGAAGAAAATAGCAGGAACAGCACCTGACACACAGCAGCAATTGAGAATGTGTGTCATATGACAGTGTGGAGAATTCTACGAGAACAACTCCTTAATCCATAATCACCTTCAATCAGAGTCCAAGGTCTTAGTGAAGTTGATTTTCCACCCAGAGCAGCATTTTGTACCTGGTTACAACGAACTTGTTTTCAGGATTAGCTTTTTCTCTTTGCTATAATCTTCTTCAATGAAGCAAAGTTTACAAGAAACTGAGTACAGAACTTCCGCAATACTCATGTATGGGCTAATGAAAATCCCTAAAACAACCAACAACAGTTCAGCATTAATGCTTAGGCTGGAATTTGGTGACACATTAATCAATCCTTTTATTTTACCTGGAATATTGACATCCTACTGTGACTTTTTAACATTTTGCTCTTGCTGCTACAGCAATCTTAAATCAGTGACTCCCAAGCAAATGGATAGGTCATTAGGGACCCACATCATGGCCTGCTTGTTCTCCCAACCTGAATCCATTAGATTTCTACTTCCAGCGTCATTTCAAGGCCATTATGTATTCCAGACCTGTTTCTAATGTGAAAATTTTTTGTCAGTGAATAGAGCAAGGATGTCGGCAGATGCCTATAATATGGGAAAGAGTAATTCAGTCAATGATGCAGCACTTAGAAGCTGTGTTAGATCTCAGGTTGGCCATTTTGAGCACTTTCTGTAGAAGAAAACATTATTGTATGCCTAAATTTTAAGTTAAATAGTTAAAACTTTATCTTCATAGTTTTATGCACATCACAAAAAGTGACTGTTACTCAGAAACTAAGGAAAGTTGACCATATGTGTTTATATGAACTTTTTTGTGTGGTTTTAGATTCTCTATCAAATCCCCAGAGTTTTTGCACATATTTTGATATACCGGATATAGATGTTACTTATTATACTGGAATGAATTATTCATTTTTGCCACATTTAGTCTTCATATGTATATTTTGCTCTTCCTAGCTCTTAATGTACAAATCAATGTCAGAAATTGTAGAAATCATTCATAAGCACCATGCAGTGATATTCAACATAGCACTCTTGTAAGTAAATCAAAGTTTCAGAAGAGTTCTGAATTAATTCTGGGTTATTAATTTTAGGACCTCACTTTCTGAGATTGTATGCCCTAAATGAAGTAAATACTGATGCAAACTAGACCATTGTAAGTAACAGTTTCTAAGTTAAATAGCTTTATCTTGTCAATAAGTAATAGATATCATACTGCTATCCTGCTCTTTGGCAAGTCCAGTTATGTAACTGTATTACTTTCACTACAAAGGCCTATTGACATGGGTAGCCGAGTTGGTTAAGGCATGAACTTGCGAATGGAAGGTCTGCAGTTTCAATCCTGCCAAGGCTTTACTCCATGACTGAGGCTTTATTCAGGTTATCCCCAGTCCTCATAACTGGAAAATTTAAAGCAGGTATCCTAAACTTAGGCTTGTACTGTTTCCTTCCCAAATTTCTTTTCCCAATTAACATTTCATTTCATGTATCATTAGTGTCACTCCTGTGTCCTGTGTAGTAAGAGCAGATATTAAACACTATTAAAAAAGGAGAAGTTTATTCTATTTTGCCTTCCCAACATCACTACTTTTGCATTGATGTACAAACTATATCGAACTAATTAAAAGGGATTTAATGATGAACAGGGTTGCTTGTTACTGTGACTTGTTAGGGTCCTAGAATTGTGCGGTGGCCTTACTGATGGGGCCTGGAATAGTGTCATCCAACATTACTGCAAGTTACAAGCTTGAATCATGGTTACACAGGTAGTCTAGCATAGCCTAACATGATATTGCTGTTACCGAAGGTGATAATTTCATCCCTTCATAAATCAGAACTATTTGTTTGGCACTTTGGTATTGTCTACAGCATAGGTATAAAAAAATATTTTTATTCATTATCCCTTTAAAGTTATATTTTGTAACAATTTGCTGTGGACAATTGCAGTTCATTTTAGTTTTTATAGATTTCATTACTTATGTTTAGTTTAGTGTAGATTACCTTGTTAATAATGTTCCTTTAGTTTTTGTTCTTTGGTTTGAATTCTTTGTAATTTAATGTTTATCTTTTTAATAAGGCTTGACAAATATTGTATTGAAATGTGTGACATTGTGCAAACTGAAAAGAGCTTGTGTCACTACTTCTAAAACTATCATTTATTCATTGCCATTGTATTCATGAAAGTGAATGTGTAAGAGAGCAGTTTTTAGTTTACCGCATACATAGTAGGTAGAGAAGGTATTGTATTCCACTCAAAAATTTGGTAACAAGTTTTCACCGGAAATACATGTTTTGAGCCCCCTGAATAAAAAAAAAACACTTTTAGAAAAAGGCCTGTGTGTGTGTGTGTGTGTGTGTGTGTGTTTTTTTAACATTTTATTACAACATGCTTCATTACAGAATGTAATACTACATGCATATGTACTACATAATTATGATTATAGTTTTTAACATTAACATTTAAAATTGCTGTATAATGGTTTACAAGAGTTCAAAATCTATATTGTTAACATATTTTTGAAATAGTTTTACATGTTATTCAATGAGTTCTTATTTGTTAATAGGCCTTTCCAATCTTTTTGTGTTGCTGCTTTTTTAAAATCGGTTCTTTCACTATTTAATAACTTACATTCCCATAGGATATGGTGTACTGTTTTGAGTTTTCTTCTGCATATACATGTTGGGTCATCTGTTAATTTAAATCTGTGGAAGTACTCCCCAAATTTTCTATGGCTGGTAGTTACACTGTAAAATTAAGTGTTAGAGTTAATTTCATCTTAAGTCTTCTCTTAACAGTAGGAAAATAGGTCTTCATAATTGCACCATTATGTATTGTTTTCCACTCATTTTCCCACCGTCTCGGGCTTTCTTCTCTTAGTTCGCTTTTTATTGTGCTGATGGGTATTAGTTCATACTCAATTGCTGTAGTTGAGTTGTTTGCTGCTTCTTTAGCAGTGTGTCATCAAGCTCATTTCCTTGAATTCCTATGTAAGCTTTAACCCATGTATAGTGTATCTTTCATTTTTTTAAATTTAGGTTTCTTATGTTGGTTTTTATTTCTTCTATCAGGGGTAAATGTTTTCTGGTGTTCCGAAAATGATCCATTATTTATTAAGTGTTTATTATTTTAAGGGCGTTCAGTATGCAACTTGTTCTGCTTGGTTGTTTGAGCATCTATTGTGTAATTTATATTGATGTTTCTGTGTAGATTTGTCCTGGTAGAAGATGGCGACATTGGATCCTACTCCTGTTTGTGATTTGCTGCCGTCGTGAATATTTGAACTGCACACGTAGCTGTTTCATTCTTTTCTTCAATGATTATGTTATCTGCAGGATGATGCTGTTTTCTGTAGTTTATTGGGATGTCAATTTCTGCTGTTGCTCTTCCTCTTATAATATTGTGGTCGTTGACTCATTTGATGATTGGAGTTGTTCTGGCTAGAGTACATAGTGCTTCATGAGATGTAGTTCTAAATGCTTTTGTAATTTTTATGTTTACTAATCTTTGAACTTGTTTTATTTTTTGAGTGTTGTAATTTGTTCTTAAGACGATTTTGCAAGTGCATGTATTGGCTTTTTTTTTTTTTTTTGTAACTCTTCTACAGTATGGCCGATGTGCTGACAGAATCTAAATCTGTTATCTACTATTATTCCTATATATTTTACAATCTCTGTTTGATCAATTTTGCCATTGTCCAGGTATATGTTTAACTTTTGCTGAGTTTTTGGTTTCTTTTTAGATATTAGCATTACTTGACTTTTACTTCTTTTGAAAGTTATCTTGTTTACTGTGGCCCATGTTGTAATTTTTATGATTTCTAAGTTTGCTTGATTTTCTAATTCCATTGTTTTTTTTTACTTTGATAAGAACCAGAATGTCATTGGCAAAAGTTATGAGTGGTGTATGGTTTGAAGTTAAGTTTCAGTAGCGAGTCCATAGGCCAGGCCCACAGCAGGATCCCTGTGGACATCCATTAGTTACATTTCTTTTTACTGATATGCTGTTAGTACCCCTTGCTTAGATAGCTTTGTGTTAATTTGTATAAATTTTGCAGACATTGGAAGGTCTTTAGGGCGTTGAGGATGTTGGGCCACCAAGTGCTGTCAAATACTCCTTTCACGTCGAGACTGATTGCCGCTACACTGGTCTCATTTTCCAGGCTTTCTTCTATGAAGTTCTTGACTGATATGATTGCATCTAATGTACTTGTTAGTGGTGTTAAACTGAACTGGTTTTTACTTAATTGGCCATTCGAGTACAAAAAGTGCATAATCCGATTTATGAATAGTTTCTGTAGTACTTTAGCAGCAACCTTTAGTAGACTTATTGGTCCGTATTTGGTAGCTTCTTAAGCATTTTCCTTTCCAGCTTTTACAGTAGGTATTATTTTGGCTGTTTTCGGGTTCTTTGGGAACTTTTCCTTTTTCTAGATATTTGTTTTATAATGGTGTTGAAGTAATTGCTAGGTTGAGTATATTACTAGTTTAAAATAAAGAGAGTTGAAGGTTGTTACACTACATCACTAAAATGTTCTTACTTGAACGCGTTTCGGGAGACGGTTTGCTCCCATTGTCAGCATGTTTTCAACTCAATGGGGAGCAAACCATCTCCCGAAACGTGTTCAAGTAAGAACATTTTGGTGATGTAGTGTAACAACCTTCAACTCTCCTTATTTTAAATTATGACACATCACTGTTACTAGCTTCTAAATCTTCAAAATTAATTACTATTACTAGTTACTCCATCTCCTGGAGCTTTATGACTGTTCATGTTTTCTATGATGTCCCTGGTTTCTTCTATATGAATGGCTTGTCATTTGTGTGATAGGAGGTTGCAATGTATTATTCCTGATATCTTTGTGTTGCCCATTGTCAGTTCCTTTCTCATCATTTGGGATAAAGTGATCCATTATGTGATTTACTGTGTTGATTGCATCTATAGTATATGTGCCATCCGGTGTCTTAAGGGTTGAAAGGATGTGACTTTTTCCTCATTTTTCAGATGCCAGTTGGTATACAGTGCTCCTTGGGTTTGATTTCGTGGTTATAGTGCAATATTCCTTCCAGGACTACATTTTCTCTTGTCAAATTGTTCTTTGGTATATGGGTTTTGTTTCGTGGTATTGTAGCTTTCGTTAGCTAATGTCTGCTAGTATCTTTTGTTTGGCAATTTGTGTTTTTCCTCAAAATTGTCAGTTCTGTGGTCCACCATGCAACGATTTGTTGCTGAGTACCTTCGTGGTTTGCATGCGGTCTTGAATGATTTTTGCAAGTTGCAGTGACAATGTCTTGAACTTCATTATGCTTTCTTCCACATCTGGCTGTTGTAATATATGATGCTCCATGTCTTGGTCCAGCTGGTGAAATTCAACTTGCATTTCAAAATGTTTTTTTAAAGTTTGTTTAACATTTTATTTTAAAATGCTCTTGACCTTTCTTTGTGACTACGCATCTGAAGCCCTGGTAGTTGATTTCTAGTTTACTGGTAGGCTGTTCAATTTCATAAGTTATTAAGTTGTGGTCGGTGCAGCTTTCTTTGTGGTAATTTTGCCATTTCTGTACTTCTTTGAGTAGCTGTCTGTTGCATAATGTTAAGTCCACTTTATTTGACCCTCTATTTGAATGGAATGTTGGTAGTCCATCATTATTAATGATGTATAGTTGGTTTCTTATGATTAACACTTCAACAGATCTTCCCCTTTTATTCGTTAAGACGTCAAACCATAGTTGTGACCTCAAATTACTGTTGACACTTATTATTACTCCTCTGCTTTTTGCGAATTTCAGCAAATTTAAAATTTTTAACATGTCAAAGTCTACATCTCTCTTGATATCAAAGTATGTGCTTGCCACTATAAAGTTTGTGGCACCATATCTTATTTCTGCTACTACTGCATCTCCATCACATAGTTGGTTTATCAACATAGTGTCATTTGATGTATTTATCATAGCTATGGTTGTCCTGCATTTCCCTTTACTTGAAGTGAGTATTCTGTACTTCAGTGGAATCCCAACAGGCTTGATGTGATATAGGTATGGTTCCTGTAGAAAGGCTATGTCTATATGTAGTTCTGTAATTAATTGCATTATGTTATATATTGCAGATTTTGAACGTAAATTTAACTGTAAGAAACATATAGGCATGCTCAACGAATGTGGTTTTCGAAGCTGTTGATATTTGTTTTGTTGCTGAGCCATCAGTAATCAGTATTCTCTATGTATTTTCTTACCATTGTAAGCAGATAGGGGCAATTTACATCTAGCGACAAATGGTTCTCTGGGATTTTGTCACCTTTGTTGTGGGAATTATATGTAATGGAATTTATACATTTATACTTGGTTATGGGTGTCTTACATTCTTTTAGCTTATGTTTTCGTGTGCACAATGCACATGTTTCTTCTGATTTACAAACTGTTTGTTAGTGTGAAAATTTACTACACTTGAAACAACAAGTTGGCTTAATGTAATCTTGTATGTTGCAGTTCTTCCATCCCAGCTTAATTTTTTGCTGTATGAGTTTCTTTCTTAACTTTCGTGCCACTTTTATTACTACGTTCCTTCTTTTCATCTTGTTTTCAAATAAGAATTTAGCTTTGATTTCTTCTGCTTGTATTTACAAATCTGTGTTTTGTGATATGATGCATTCCTTAGTATTTTTCTTGTTGATATCATTAGGGACGTTTTAAATAATTAAGTTTGGATTTCTTAATGTTGTGATGTTTGCTACCATGGTCTGCCCACAATTAGAGTTAGTTGTTTTACTTAGTGTTTGTATTTCTTCTTTGGTTCCTACACTGATGAGCACTCTGCCATCTGTTAATGCTGTCAAAGTCTTTATTCCAACTTTGGCTAATCTGCTCTTAGTTCTCTTTGTTGAAAATGGTTATAAAAACAATAGGAAAGTAAATAAATACCTTAAGAGTGAGTTTAGAAGTGGATGTGATCTCTTCAGCAGCTGGTGCACACCTTCCCGCCCTTTTAGGTGCTTTACTTTTATAGGCAAATCGCGTTATGAACACAACAAATGTAGCCATTTTTTCGCTAAATAACATGCAAAGTGGGAACAGACAACCTAAATAAAAAGCGAAATCCGCTAAATATGGGATGTGCTGTAGTTTCTGCGAACGTGAATCATTCGAGTTTTAGACGTGCAGATCCCTCGGCTACACCCTGTTGTCGCCTCGCAGTTGCGGCTGATTCTTGGCCACAACTGCTGCACTCCTCTCCTCCTAAAAAACATTCCTCGGCTACGCTTTGAGGCTAAGGGCCCTCAATCTCTTGGCTACGCCTTGAGACTGAGTATCTTACCAGCTTTGGCATTATTATTCATCTGTTGGACATATAAAACATCATTTTCATCACCAAGAAAGAGAACTAAGAGCTGATTAGCCCCAACTTTAATGCCAACAGGTTTTATTTTTGACTTCAGAGTAGTTTTTATGGATTCTGTCGATTCCTGGATTTTTGTTGTTACATGCAGCTTGCATTTCTTCTCGACTGTCTGTGTGACTGAGCTGATGACATCAGTGTATTTTCTACGCTGACTGCTGCTGGCTGGGAGACCTTCCTCGATAGCTGGTCTGTAGTACTTCATTCCAGTTGTAGATGGTGCCACTTGTCTCTCCCTCCTTTTGTGGACCCTCCATTTGTTGCAGTTTTTCCTCCATTTCTTTAAACTTATTGCTTAGTTCCATCACACCCACAATACTTTCGATAGCACATTCAACAATGTTATTAACATCATCCATCATCTTGTCCTTCTCTTGAAAAGTAATATCTTTTCACATAAATGCTATCTGATTGACTATTGATTATTATTAAACATTCCATATACCAGGTGAGTCAGCTGCCCCTAGGTAAGTTATCTATGCAACCTGCAGTTTATAGCCTGATGTGAAAACATTGACCCTTTTATCAAACTGTTATTGTAGCTCTATTCGATACTATACACAACCACCATTAAGGATTAAAGGCGTGAATGAGCCAAGGAGCAGCGAAAGGCTTTAAAAAGATGGCTTTTCACGGGTATAATGCTTGCAAGGAGATAGAGGTATGTTTTTCCGAAGAGCGGGAGACAACACATGCATTCTGGCCGAGTGGATTAGCTGCCGGAATGTGGTAAAGCAACGGTTAGCTTCGGAAGTTTTAATCTAATACAAACATCAAATTGTTTTGGTTATTTTTTTTTCTTTCTCCTTGCATTTATTTTCTGTATTTTAGTACACTAATCTATTTATTTTTGTTATTGGCTCTCCTGTGAGCCAAAGACACAAAAATTACAATTAGATAATTGTGTATCATGTTTACGATAATACTCTGTACCTATCTGGTGTTGTAAACCGTGCCACGTAGTTAGCTTCTATTCTTTTGGGCGCATATCGACGATATTAAGTCTAACAGCTTTTGTTTCATGTTTAAACCTTATGTTTCACTTCTTCTACTGACAAAGGATTTGTAAATGTGCTAAGTTCATAGAAAACAGAATAATAAATTATTAAAGAGCCTGGAGTTCATCAACGAAGTAAATGTTCAAAATGACGACCCCCTTCATCAATGCACATTTATGTACGTTGCCGGAAAGACCTTGCATGCTGTAACATGCACGGTGTAATCTGCCTGCATTCTTCATGTATGAGTGCCCGGAAATGATGTGGGCTTTGCGGTTCTTCTTTACTGTAGAAAAAACATGGTGATTATTCTATTTTGTACACACTTATAATGTTATCAAAAATGTTCTTTGTATCATAATATCAAATTATAGGCCAAAAGAGAGAAAACAAAAGGTAATAAAATTGTTGAACTTAACACGACAGATTTGAACCGTCACTAAAGCAGCACAGTGGTAAAGCAACTATGACAATACCACTCGGCCAATGCTACATTGCGAGTTGGGGTTCCTATACGAATTAATAATAGCAAAACTCAACCCCAGCTCAAATCTTTACATGCTTTTTGCAACTTCATACAGCGTTTGGAGGTCATTTGATAACTTTAACTCAAATAAACAAATTGCATCAGCCATTTCAATTACTGTATGAACTGAAATATGCCATAGTTTGTGACAGAAGAGAGATTATCTACCTAATGCTTAGCATTTTTTTGACAAGGCTTTACAACGAACCTTTGTAGGCTGACAGCTTAAATCCAGTTGGTCGCACTGCTAGATCTTCCATTTTGTTTTCAAATAGTTTTGTCAACCGATGCATGTGATAAGTTGTTCCTTCAGGGGCGCTTTCAAAGGTGTGTATTAGTGTATGCTGAAGACTAAAAGTTTGTAAAATCAGCTTAAAGTGCCACTGAAGCTCCCAGTGTCAGGGTGGGATGTTTTTGGCATTGACATACATGACGATAGCATTCTGTACCGTAAAACACTTATGCACTGAGTTATCTATCCCTCCTCTATAAAGTGTTATGCAAATCAGCCTTTAGGAGGAATTCAAGAAAGGCATAAGTCACATATGTTGCTTAGCACATTGCATAAACTCAAAAATAAATAGGGGCAGCTGACTCACCTGGTATAAAGAAGTAAAAATCTAACCTCAATCATAGCCTCCTGTGAGCCTTATGATAAATCTTCGAAGTACAAATTTATCCAAATACAAAATTTCACAAATTACACTACTTATTCAATTCTGGCTGATACCAATAACTCAGCATCATTTTAACACAGCACTAAGTAGAATAAAACTTGGTTTGTATGATGCAAACAGCTAATTATTTAAATGAAGTATATTTTGAAGCGAATGCAGCTTCAATACACACAATGTGTGTGTATCTGTCTGTCTACATGTTATATGGAACATTTTTTTGAAATTTTTTACTTTCTAGAAAAATGACTAATGATTTTGATTAAAATACCATGTATTAATGATATTTACATGACAAATAGAATGAATAGCTTGAATTTTCTGGGAACAGCCTTTGAAGTCCTCTTCATTTATAAGGAACTTTGTATAATCTTGTATAACTAGTAAACATTAAAACGATAGATGAAAACGTACTACACAACAAATATAGATCTCTTTAAAACAATTTATTTCAAATAACTTCTTTGTAACTCAAAACTTTTCTTGGTATCAAATTTTTGGGTGGAATGCAATACCTTCTCTGCGTAGTAGGTACATAGTAGAGAAAGTAATAAGTTTTAGTAAGAATAGTTTGTATACCTTAATAAGCCTAGAGAGTAGAGAAAGTCACGTAAATGTAACACATTTTTTTTATCATTGTTAACTGCCTTTAATTTGGTCATATGTCTTGTAGACTTTGACTTAAGCCAGGATTGCAGTTAACTTTACTTAACATGATGGAACATAACATGAAGTTGAATAATGTTGCTAAAGGTCTGGTTAGGATGCTACACTTAACTGGAATGACTGCTTGGTAGTTGTTTTATTACTTCATGCTGCTTGGTTCTAATTATCATGTGACATCAAACTTAATATAACAGGAAGGAAAAGATTGACATTGCCAAACTCTTAAATCACATTAAGTCATCCCTAAATAGCTCTACTTAATAAAGTATGTTAGACTCACTTTACATCATTCAAGTTCATTGTAATCCTGACTTCAGTAGCTTTGTTCTGATGTGTTAGTAACTTGTATAAGTCCAAGATTCATTACTTTTGCAGTCATACTTTCCAGATGGGAATAATCCTGATTCTTAACTGCATCTGAGAATTTAAACTGTTATCTCTGGATTTAGAAGGCAACATGCTGACCACTGCAGAATAAGTCATTGAAACTGTTATCATATAAGAGTATCTGTCAGAACAATAAACTTGTAAGTAGTTTATTAACATTTTTCATAATGACCTCAAGTCTTAAGTATTTTATTTTTCCTGTTTTCAGAGAAGTGATATTGCAATCGTGAAAAACATCCCTGAAAACAATGCCCGTCTGTGGCAGGTGAAGCACTTGGTGAAGATTACTCCCATTACATTTCCCAATGGTCCTCCAAAAGATGGAGATTATAATGGGACATATTTAACAGAACATGGTGAGCTTTTAGTCTCACCTAGACTAAAAGTAGATGAGAAATGTGTTGCTGCAGCAGAGGAATACAAGAATGATAGGAAGAAATTGGAAAGATTTACTATGGCAAAAGTGTTAAGGCAGAGGTGGATGAGTGGCTGGGATGCATAATACAAAGTGAAATTGATAATTCTTTTCATTTAGACATGTTGTAGACTGCTCTATTTTATTTTGTAAATAAAATATAACAAATAAAACCAGTATTTAATAATGTTTTAGTTTCTGTGCTTCTTGGTGTCTGTATAAATACTTTTTCTGATAACGATCTTGTGCCATTTGAAAGTTTTAGATTGCACAGTGATATCTGTTGTTAATTCTCATTCGACTGCGTAAGAAAATAGTTCCTTTTCTGACCTTAGTTGCCTTGTGTCGTGACCAGCTTATGCAGAAGGCTGGAAGCTTCGAGGAAAGCTACTTACCTTTGACTTGTGTTTTCATGCACTTCATGGTGAAAGAAATAATGTGCATGGGGTTACGTCTATTCTAAATTTTAAATTAAAACTGATACCTTCCAGTTTTCTTTGTATGTTGGTAAGAGGACTGTTTTTAATGCATTTATGGTGTTTTAAATATTGTATGCATAGATTCCATGTGCACATAGTCAAATGGGCTGATGTAAGGTTGTTTTTTGAATTGCATTTCTTAAGTGCAGTCTGGAACGTAAATCCAGAAATACACTTGGAAGATGTTCAGGATTGAGTGGCTTATAAATGGTGACATTCAAGCACATTTGTACTTGTGAACATAAAAGAAAATTGTAGCAAAGTACACTTTAGAATCTCTGTGTAAATTTAAATTTAAATCCTATACCACCATTTTAAAATGCTTAGATTAAATCAACTGGATTTCTAATGTATTTGTGTACTGCTTAAATTCCAATTTGTCACAAATTGAATATAAAAATTTTTAAACATTATTATGAACTTCACCATAATGAAATCTGACACCTCACCTGCGCCATAATGACCTTAAGCAAGGTTTTCAGTGATCATTAAAATTTTCACTAGTGCCTGCTGTCTGGCACTAGAGCCACGTGATGGGTGATTAGCTCAATGCTTGCTTGCTAGTTGATATTAGAGAGAAGCAGTCCCTTGTTGGTTATGAAAATGGGTGACAATTTTTCAGGACATGAGCTGCCTTTAGATGCCAATAAGCATAACACAGGACCAAAAGCTTAACATAACATCAGAAGGAAGCCATGGTAAGAATTTGTACACATCTGAAGAAAATTCATAAAATACTATTACATTTGTCTATTTGCTTAAGTTTTAAATTTCTTAGGTGTTCCCTTGAGGTTTGTATTAGTTTATTCGCTATGTGTGTACTAAATCCATTTTGTGTGGCTACTTTCTGAATAATTATGCAGTGTGATGGTTTATTTGTTAAATTCCACGTTGTGGTAGCCAATTTGCGTTGGTATTAGTGTTTGTTTGAAAGATGCTACTGTTTATTTGCCGCATGTATAAAAGACAATTTGTCGCGGTCACTTCGTGTTATCATTTACTGAGCGCCTGTTATTGTGTTTAATTTTTTGGTTTACTGTCCTCCGGCTAGCTATGATCTCTCGGTCAAGCAAATCTCTTAATCAGGTGTGTAAACGGAAAGGAGTTTTTATCCAAAGATAACACTGATGAAAGAATTTTGTTTTACACTTTTATTGTCGTAACATATTATGCACTTTCACATATTAATCTTGACACTCGTCAAACTGAAACTGTTATAATAACTTATTTACTGCACATTATTAATTCGCATACTTCAACTTTTTGTGTAATTAACTTTACAACACTTGAGATTTTTTTATAACTTTGCTACGCGTACACCGTAAATCGATAAACTATGCTATGTATTCACCATGACTTTTTCTGTTGAACTCGATGACGTGTAATGTACAAATGTTTCCGATGCACTGAACAAATTTGACTCTGACCTAGCCCTTTTTATACTCCTACACCCCGATATACCTAAAGATTATAACCGAGCTGCTATTGGTTAATAAAACGCGCCAACATTAGCGTCTATTTTTATATCCAATGAAAATTACGAAAACATATGCTCTAGGGAAAAAATGTTCCAGCAAATTCTAAGAAAAACGCGCCAATATTACGTCATTTGCTCGTCTCTAATAATGATAAACAGCTCACTCCCTCGCTACATTATTGCACGCTATTATTGTCAGTTTCAGTAAGGCCGTATAAACCCACTTCTCAACAATAATTACAATCAACAAACATCTCAAATCAATGTCACATAACCATGCATATTCACACTATAATCACTCTTTACATTTACATAATTTGTGATACAAATTACTGCGTCAGCAGTAGCCATACAGAATGGATTCAGCACATACACAGTGGACAAAGCAGTAATAATAATAATAATAATAATAATAATAATAATAATAATAATAATAATAATAATAATAATAATAATAATAATAATAATAATAATAATAATAATAATAATGTTGATGTGTTACGTTCACATAAATTTCTCTATTGTCTTTATTAGTGGGTATACAAATTATGACAAAAGTTAAATTTTTTATCTACTTCATTTTGCAGAAATAGCTACATTACACATTTTGTTACAGTATGCTGCCCTTAAAATTCCACACTGTTTCCATGCAATTGCAAGAAACAACTGAAAATCTATGTGATTAAAAGGAATAACAAATTATTGAAATATTGAAGCATTAATAACGGATATCTCAGAAATGAGTCGTGCCACAAAAAAGTTATTTAAGATAAATTTAGAGAGCTCTGCATTTTTTGTGTAGTACGTTTTTAACGTTATTTAACGTTAACCATTTATACAAGATGATACAAAACTCTTTCCGAAGGAGGACTTCACAGACTATTACCAGAAAATTGAAGATATACATTTTATTTGTCATGTTAATATGTTTAATATATGGTGTTTTAATCAAAATCATTAGAACCATTTTTTAGAAAATAAATTTTGATAAATTATTCCATGAAAGGGGTAATTTAAGGTGGGGGATTTTCTTGAAAATCTTCATGTCGTGTATTTGGAAGGTAATGAACCAAATACCAAGCTAGTAATTATCTGATTTTTTGTTTTTGAGTTATGCTGTTCATACACACAAGCACATGCATACACGCCTTCTTTTAAAAATGTTTTTATGGGATTCATGGGGCCTCAAAACATGTACATGGTAGAGAAAGTAATAGAGAAGATTAAAAAAAGTTGATAACTCTCAACAGCAGAGTTATCTATTGAAAAAATGTAGCAGATTCATGTTTCACACAAAAATTTACAACAAATTCAATAAACTGTTTCTAGAATAGGGAATGAAGTTGGTTCCATAAAATAAACACTCTCTGAAACTTACTTTATCATCTGCTAAAGGATGTTATACTGAACATTAGGAAATCGGAGATTTACCAGATTGGTTGGCTGCCACAAAAAATATGTGGCAAACCAAGAGAAACCTACAAACCAGACTAAAGGAACACCTAATAAACTTAAAATTTAAGCAAAAAGACAAATCTGCAGTAGCTCATCATATTTGGTCAGTATGACACAACATTAAATGGAAAATAAAGCTTTTAAAACACACCAGACACCAGTAGAACTCTCAGTATGGAAAAAAAAGTCCACATCACCGAATATGTATGAGTAATGAATTTTAAAATTCCACCGTTAAATGACTGGTATAGTTCTCCACTAAACAGCTAGATGAAAGTGCAACCAACATTGAAGTAGGGAATGCTCCTTCCAGATGCCAGTGGATATACAGCTGACGATGGAGGCAAACTTCTTCAAAACATGTTCTGAATGAAAACTTAGTAAGTAAAACTAAAGTATCACCAATCCACCCATAATTTTAATTATTTATTTATGAAACTAACCAAAATGGATTTGCCATAAAGAGACAGAATACACACATAAAAATTCTTAACAGAAAAGGTACATTAAAATAGATTAATCAAGCTGACTATAAAAGTACAATGGTTATCCAACTTAAAGTAAGTTAAAGGTTCAATATAATTGGAAAGTAGATGCAATAAGTAGGAACAGACTTAAGAACTTCTAATACCATATAAATGGTTTTGAAGAAGGCACTGAATGCTCTGTAATGTGGATTACATTGTTAGTCTGTAATCAAAAGCTTCACCATTTATAATCACTTCTAGTAACTTAGTGTGCGACATTTCTACACTTTTTGCCTGGACATTAAACATAATTTTAACATATTTGTTTGTTAAATGAGCATTCTGTCTATACATAGCTGAGCAGCTTCTTTCCAAACTTCAAAACATAATTTACACTGTGTGATATCCACAAATATCCTAAATGAATAGATGTAGTGACTTATTGTATTACAAACTGTTTTGAAGCACTTTGGGAGAATTTGTAATTTTTCACATGATTCCTACCTTTTTACTTTACCTATCACAACTTGTTCACAGTGCATAATTTAAAGAAAGTCTAAAAGTTTATAGGAAGATCAGAAGGTGATAAGACTTCCGATTATTATTCCTTTCATGACTGACTTTGACAGCTGGTTGGGTAAGGCTGAAATGAACAGAGAAATTTAGTGTCCTTTGGTCGCAGAAAACACATTCATTATGTTGTATGTTTATAAACAATATAAAAAAAATTGTTTACAAAAGAAAGCGACATATACTGAAAGCACTTAAGTAAAAGTGGAATCAACTAATCAATCTTAAGGTTTCACTCTGTGCAATTATGCAGAACGTATATTTAAATTGTCACCGGGGGATTCCTGTCCAGCTAAGAGATCTGGATGTTCAAACCAATTGACAGCAACTAATGATGCGGGCAAGAACCTGTGAAACATGTTCTGCATAATGCTACATTGAATGAAACGAGCATTTTGTTGACTACATTTTACTTTATTTAAAAGCAAAATGTTTATAAATATGGGTTACTGAAGGGCAATAATAATACAAATGAGCACACTTTATTACTATTAGTGAGGACTTTCATTTTAGAGGCTCATTAGAGCATTTACTTTCTTCACTATTGCTGCAGACCTGAACGTTTTTGTAAACAGTTTCTGCTAATACTTCTGACAATGTCTTTTGCAGACTCTACTGTCAATAAATTAATTAAATTGTATGAGGCATTAGAAGCAAAAGCATCCTCCTGAATTAATTGCTCTATGTAGCTGCCAAACTTGGAAGGGACTTTAAGTTTGTTTTAGGAGAGGTGGCTATGATTTTTTTTTAACAAAACATTTGTTGTGATGGTTATATTAAACTTAATGGCATATCCTGAGGACATTGAAACTATAAATCGTATCCCCCGCCGATGTTATATATGTCGCGCCTTTTGGTAACCCAGCATTTGTTTTTAGGCAATTCGTACCTATAGGTGGCAGCACATTCGTTGCACAGTTTTGTTGCTGTAGGCTGTGTTTTATACAAAATGTCCAGTACTCTGGAAAGTAAAATATTGGATCTTCAGAAAAGACTGCAGGCAGAAAATGAAGCGAGGGATAGGGTCAAAATTCCTAAAGTGTTGGGAACCCCGAGTCCTGGTCATGGGTCGAGTAGGAGGCCAAATCAATGTAAGTTAAACTGAAGTGGTATGCTGTATTGTTCATAGGGATCGTCCCATTAAAGTTTCCTGTATATTATACAAATGAAGAATAAGCCTAAATGTTTTGTCATGCGTTAGTTTGCATTTCGCTGGAATTGAGCGGGCATGTGGGTGTTTCATATACGTCTTCATAAATGTTAGATGGACAATGAAATTATAGGTTAGAGTAAGTAGAGTTTGTTGAACACTAGAATACCGAATAAAAACTGACACTTGTTTAGGTTAGCAGTGTTTGTAACTGTGCAGAAATCTTTTGTATGCCTTTCATCGCTATTGGTATTGACATGCCTACTTCAGATACTGAATACTGTGTCTTCTATATTGGAGAAATGAATTGAGAGCCTACAGTATAGTTTTGTGAAGGAATGCTTACTAAAACTAGATATTAAATGGGATATTGGAATTATGTTCTTTAGCAAATCAAATTGAAGGCGTTCTGATTTGTGAAAGACTCGGTGACAGGTTAAATCACATCTAGAAGAAGCGCATCTGGTCAAAGCCTTAAGAAAGGAGGAATAAATAAAACCACACTTTTTTAAAATAATATGGAGATCAGCATTTTGGTTAGTGATTAGTTTTGGACCACTTGCATTTTACTGAAATACAAATAACCTAAAAATAAGGACTTCCAAAATTCCTAATCATCCATGTAAATATGCAGCAGAATAGAGGTAAGAAATATGAAGAGTTAATGTGATTTAATTAATTTGGTTTGATAAACATTCTTTTTTACTTAATATGAAGAAGAATCTTTAGTACATTTTTGCAGAGATAACATAACACATCACAACCAGCAATGGCTTATGATGATAAAATCATTGCAAATGCAAGTAACATCATATGAAGAAACAAGAGAATTTGAAGAAAATATGTTTTTACAGGAAACTTTATTAAATGATTTTTTCTTCTTAATAGATTCCTTGAATCATTCGTAATAAATTGGGAACAGTTCAGTTGATAATGTTGGATTGGCAGCAAGCATCCCTTTTTATGATACAAGTAAGAAGAACTTGTTCATAAAGTTCCTGTAAATGTTCATGTTCTATAAAGTAATGTCCAACGAAAAGTTAGTGAGTGTGATTGTACTCCTAAAAAGGGGAAAAATAATGACTGAATCTACCAGCTGTGTTCCATTTAATTTACCTTTCTGCCATCTTAAAATATATATCTTTGCCTTTGTTGATAACATTAAAATGGGAGGGATGAAATCTTTTATAAACCCAAAAATATTGGCAATTAGAATTCTTGTAATAGCCTCTATTTTTAAACTTGAAAATATTTAATGTCCTGTGTTAGAAAAGAATATACTATGAACAGTGGCAGAGTGTGAAGTTTTGACAAGTATTAGCAGTAACATCTGGCTTATACCAAAACCAACATTTTTGCAATTTGGTGCATGTTAGGTATGCTAATTGTGACATCACACAGGCTTATTAGTGAATGTAAACATAACAATAAATGGACTATCTACTTAATACTTACAGTAACAATCCACTTCCTCGCATCCAATGATGCTGTTTCCCCATTTCTGCTTTATATTCACTGGAGTATATAAGTCAGCTGCAAATTGCGACTTTTTGCATAACAAATATCAATTAGTGCAGCATGAAAATAGGTGACTTCTTGGTTGTTTCAGCAGCTGCTTCTCAATGGCAAGAAGAGGTAGTATGTTGAATCTTTCTTGTGTCTGAGTGGTACGCAAGTAAGTTTTAACCCACTTCATTGCAGAAAATTAACTTTCAACTTGTGGCCAGAATAGTTAATAACATGCACAATTTTGTCACTTAGGTAATGCACTATTTAGCCTTGTTTCGGTAAGATATTTATATAGTTCTAGAACATTCTTCTTCTTGAACTCGTCTGGGGAGTAAATTGTAGACAGCTCAGCTTTCAGTACAGTGGTATTAAAATAATGGCTGTATAAGGCGATGAGAGAGTTGTAAGATCTTCTAGAAAATTCTTTAGAATAAGTTTCAAAACTATTATGATCTAAAATGGACAGGAATTCAAGTTCTTGTAAGTTTGAAAACCCGTCTGTCAGATGCTTTATATGATTGTATCCAGTATTTCAAAATAAAGCCTGTGATGTGAAGCTTTCTTGTCATTATTTGTGTCACGAAATTCTCTATCATTTAGATGGAATTTCATCTTGATGTGATTCTCACTGAAACTTATTTTCACAGTCTTTCCAGAAGGTATCAAAACTATCTGTTTCATTAAACAAATTCTTATATTCTATTACCTTATTTGAACAATATGTTACTCAATCATTTTTGTTTGCAGAGTTTCAAATTTCAAACAGTATTTTTGCTTGAGGCAATACCTTTGAAAATAAGCTGAGTAGAAAATTAAATTAAACATGTTTTAGCATGCTACAAAAACCTCTGGAACAAACTCTTCTCTTTCTGTCCCATTTTTCATGGTTAATAATTTAATCAAAAAAGGGGCAACAAATCATCTTTATAACCTCTGAGGCGGCTTCAAGTCTTTCTGAAAAAATCCATCCTCTAGGAGCAAACAGAGGCAAGCTTCTCTTATAGAAATCTCTTTGTAAAATGTTGAAAAAAGTCACAAAACCAGACAGAGTTTCAAAGAATACTTTACACTCTACTGATTGTTTTAAAACCAAATTTAGTTTATGTACATAATAGTGCATGAGTAATGCTGTTTATATTTATCTTTTATTTGTCTCTGAAGACCACTATGAACTTAGGCATTGTAGCTCAACCATCATAGGTTTGCACCACTAGCTTATCTTCGCAATCAAAGCTAGATATTATTTCTGTCACTAGGGTGGCAAGGTTACTAGCAGTTTGGTTGCCACTAACATCAACAAACTTAATAAAGCGCTCTGAATACTATCAGATGTGACATACTGCAAAATACATGAGGGCTGTGACTTATGGTTTATATCAGTAGCTTCATCAACAATTATAAACACAAAGAGGGCTTCTTTTACCTCATCTTTGATTTTTTTATAATTGTTTATGTATTACTGCTCTTTTTTTTCTTATTACTGTTAAAATTGCATCAATGAAGTCATTATGGATATCGTGCGACATTCCAGTAAACACAGACAGAGTTTCCAAATGATTATATAACCTCTCTTCATATTTAGCTCTATAATAGAGAAGCTGTATATATTTGTCTCTGTTGTCAGATCATTGTTTTCCACATGGCCACAAAATGATAGCTTTTGCTCTGCCAAGACACATAGCCTATCAATCAAACAGCTCACTATGTATCAATTGCCTTTTGCCCTTTCATTATGTTGGTCATGATTTACTTTAAAAGCCAAGCTTAAAGATTCTTCAATTCTGATATTGCCAAACTTTGCCAGGGCAATTTTAGAGCTGATATGTGATGCACTTACTTCATGTCGCTTTTTCAAAACAGAAACTACTAATATCTGTCATCCTATTGTGTGTCCAAATGTTACCTTTATTTGAAAACAGAAGACACGGCCAGGAAAAGTGCACACAGTTTCTTGCAACCACAAAGCCAAGGATCTTTTGCATAGCATTTCTGATTGAAATGTTGCACACAACTTTTTATTTGTTTCATAAAATTATGTAGAGGTGGAGTGGGTCTTCCTTTTAGAATTACATCCTTTTTCAAACTGTAATTTCTACTGCCAAATGGTGTTTAAACAATAATTGTTCTATGATGCAATTACACTCATTTTGATTTCAGTGTAGAATGATGCCACCTCACTAACTCGTAAGAGATTCTGTGAATGCTAACACAGTCACCTCTTGTTTACAGCCTCAGCTCATGGTTGAGGGAAAGATATAGTGGGAATAAGATTTGCCATGCGCATGTGCCAAGCCACACATACTCTGGCAAGTGTTAGCAAAGAGGAGACTGCAACTGCCACAAAAGTGCAGTGTATCTTGCATTTTTGGGCCTGACTAAATGATGGCTAGATCATAATTAATATGCTGGAGAAATAATTATGATATAACATGTTTCATATGAAATAATTAAAAAAATAACTTTTCAAACCGTCAGTTTGCAAACACTGCTAACATGGATGCTCCACCACTGATTTCAAAGGGTTACTTCACAATTATCTGACCATGCATTCTAAGGCTTACATCTACATTAGTACAAAAACGTAAACTAAAGTACAATAATATTTCAGCTCTTCAAGATAAAGACCGCTTTTGACCACCCTTCATAATAACAAACTAATTAGAACTGGAATAGGCACCTCTGAATTGCTTCAAGTTGTTGTTAAGTGACACATGTTGGCAAATTTACTAATAGCACAAGGAATGGTTCTAACCCTTTTTATATACAGAAGTAGTGTGTAGTCTTACCCTTGTTTTTTAAAGAATTTTTTTTTATTATTATTATTTTGTTCAATGCAGCCTTGCTGACCATATTTGTAGTTTTATCTTCTTAACTTGAAGATAAGATTTTTTTTTTTTTTTTTTTTTTTTTTTTATTACTTTCCATTAATCCGCAGGATCAGATAATGGAATCTGCTTTAAGGTACCATGAATGTTTTCACTATTGCTTTATTTTCATGGCTGGCAGTGATTTCAGGATCACTATTTGCAGATTTTTTGATTTCCCAGAGTTAATGGTATGTGCATTTTTAGATTGTGACAGCTCATTTAAATCTTCTGAAGAGTCTAATAAATTTTATGCTTGAGATCTGCAACATTGTGAATTTGAATAGGATTAGTTTTTACATTCAACTTATTTGGCATGTTTCCAATGATGTTTCTGTAGAAAGCATGCTCTTATTTTATGTATTTGGTTCATTTGAACAATTCCCTAAAAGTAAATCATAGAGTGAACTGTAGTGCAGATCAAGGGGTGCCATGATAGCTCAGTGGCTTTCTTTCAGCTCTCATACTGAGGGGCCATGGTTTGATTACTGGTTATAGGGTGCAATTTTAAGTCATCCCTATTTGTGCCTTTATCCCGTCTAGCTCATGTGAAGTATCTCCAATGTGTTTGGAGTCCATAGTAAAAGTTGTAGGTCCCCTTGTTCCATCGTTAACCTTATTGTCATCCTGTGACAGGAGATAATAGACTTTTTTTTTTAATTTTTTATTATTGGCTTTATAAGTGAATATGTAAAGCATCATGTTGCCTTAATATCATATACTTTAATGTATCATTTGAGCTTTATGGCATTACCTTGCACACAAAAATGTAATCACAAACTAATGTATTCTTTATAAATTATCCCCTCCCCCCCAAAAATAATATATGAACAAAACCTTTATCTTTCGAAGGAAAAACACATTGAAATAAACAAAAAAATTAATATGGGGTGTATGAACCCTCAGCATTTATAGCTGGCCTCAATCTTTGGGGCATACATGATATCAGATTTCTACAGTAGTGTGAACAAGAGACCACAACAAGCATGGCTTCTTGAATTTGTACTCTTTGTCCTTTGTGCATGTGCAGTGAAACTTGAGCAAACATTTGTTTCACCTCAGTCCACATATTTTCGAAGGATTTGCTTCTGGGAGGCCAGTCTATCACTCAGATATCCTGCCTCTCTGAGAACCAATTTCATACCACTCGACATGTGTGGACAGGATGATTGTCCTGCATGAATTGAATATTTCCTCAGAATATGTTATCCTCACAGAGGGAATGAAAATATGCTCACATATGACCGCATATTTCACGCTATTTAGTATATTGTCCAGCTTTCACAATATACACAAACCACCCTTTGATTTCCAGCCCCAACAAGACATAGATTACATAGCCATGGCAATATTTTACAGCCATGTATTTCGCATTGAATTGGGACCCCTTTGGATGATAAGCAATCACTTTCCCTTTATGTGTAGAAGAAAATGATAACTCGTCTGTGAGAATTTTGGTTATCCCAGTCGCAGTTATTTTCCTCTGCAAATGCTAAGCAAATCAATCTGTGATCATCTATCAGTTGTTGCTTCTTAGTGCTGTTCATGCGAGGAGTTCTGTATCATTTATATGCTGCAGAGCTATTCAAGCAGACCAGGAAACTGTGAATTTGCTTTCACATAGAAGCAGTTTGGAAAGGATTCCTTTCTGCTTCTGCAATTAAAGCTGCATTCTGGTTCAAGAGTGGACATACGCATTCTTCTTGAACCAGAGCAATGGCATTAGTTCCTTCTCTGGATAATGTCGCCCACCTCTGAGCTGCAGTTTCACTAGCAGAAAAGCCTGCACCATTCACTTGTGTAAGGAGAGACTGCCTTGTGTATGTGTGTATTGTGTATATCATATGAAATGCAGCATATTGCATTTAGAGAGAACAAATAATGAAGGATATTATTATATATCATAACAAATGCTGGGCGCTAGGTTGCCATGATGCCTAATATATTAAATATGGCGCCTGTATTTAAAATAAACTTCCTCATTCATATTTTAAAGTACCCAGTCTGGCATGTTACTGAGCTGCTCAAATTCATGAGTGTTATTTTATCCCACCATTTGATATGTGTGTTCTGAGCAGCAAACTCTGCAAACATAAACTCTGTTTGTGCTCTATTCTGTTGTTATTTATCATGCCGTTTTGAACTTTGCCATGTTATTGGTAAATCAGCGTTGTATAGTTACATTATGGATATATTGACTGCAAGTGAGAATTGAGTGCATTGCCTCTTTGTACTTATTTTTGTTTCCATGTGCTTTTCATATTGCAGCAATCCATTGTACTTTCTGTGTTATTTCAATGTGTCAACAAGTGACGGTGAAAGAAAAGGAAGCAAGTTGCTTGTGATTGTCTTCTCTCTCTCATCACAGGCAAAACATGATTTACCTTTAACATCAAATGTAGTAAATCGTATGTGTGCGGCCATAGATCTGGGGCAGCATAAGTTTCAGAGGGTGAAAATGAAGTGGCAGGAGGAAGTTCATATAAAAGTTGGCTTCAAGATACTGCAAAAAGAAAATTTAAGGCAGAGTGGTACAAAGAACTGTTAAGGCTCAAATACGACAACACAGAAGCAGCATTTAGTGAACAATGCGCTAATTTCCGACAAGCAGATATGTTTACAAAGGTTGTAAAATAACTCGAAAGACCTTTCAAGCTCAAGACTTTCAAGAAACTGACAAGTCCTCTTAGTACAGAGGATGTGTAGCAGCATACTCTGCTCAGTTTACCCAGAAAATACTCCAATGGCAACATGTAGGAAGAAATTGGACAAGAAGATGTTCGATTATTTGAAAGTACTTTTTAAAATGGCTTATTACTAGCAAAGAGTAATAAATTATTTTTTGACTTTAAGGACTTGTTAAAGCTAAATGCAAAATTTGGAGTTGAAGTTAAAGGGGAGTACTCCAATGAAAAAAGGTGCAAGGACTTATTTCATACACACTGCAAGTAATATGGAATGAACTGATTTCTGAGATGCAGGATGCTGATTATGTCAGCTTGTTGCTTGGTGGATCTGGAGACAAGGCAGTGTTGAAGAACTGAATTTATAAAAGATATTTGCAGGTATAGGAGTGAAATAAGCATTTCTTTCACTTGTATCTCTTGAAAGTGCAACTGCAGGTGGCTATTTAAATGCAATTAAAAAATAAATAGATACACATGCACTTTCAGAATGGCTGTCATTTAATTCTAGTAAGTTAATTGTAATTTCTGCTAATAGTGCAGTATGTTTGGTTCTGAAAATGGTCTAGTACAGAAAATGAAACAAAGTGAATCACGTCATTTGCATACATTGTGTAGCACACAGGTTGAATTTAAATGTGTTGAGTTCTCTGAACAAAGAAAACATATTGAAGATCTTGATTCAGTTTTTACAAGACTATAAATTTTATCAGCACTCTCCTAAGAGGCTGCAGGAACTTAAACAAGTAGCAGACAGTCTGCATTGCTTTATTCAGAAATTTCAGTACTTCAGCACTGTAGGATGGGTGGCCAGCAAAGTATGTGCAATTTCAGCTCTTTTGAAAGATTGGAAATGCGTTACTGTGCGCCTAGAAAGAATTGCTGCGGACAAAGACAGCACTTTTGTGGCAAAGAATTTACTGAAACATCCATTTTTACTTTCTCTACTATGTGTAGTAAGTAGAAGTATTGCATTCCACCCAAAAATTTGATACTGAGATTTCACAGGAAATACATGCTTTGAGGTGCACTGAATGCATATAAAGCATTTTTGGAAACATGTCCGTGTGTGTGTCTGTGAACAGCATAACTCAGAAACGAACAGTCGGATAAATACCAAACTTGGTATATAGGTTCAGTATCTTCCAGAGATGCGTCACGAAGGTTTTCAAGAAAATCCCCCCATCCCAGATTACCCTTTACATGGAACATTTTTCGAAAATGTTAATTTTCTCAAAAATGGCTCTTAACGATTTTGAATAAAATACCACAAGTTTAAGACATTTTTATGGAAAATTAATTGTATATCCCAAATTTTCTGGGAATGTCTCCAAAACTATTCTTCATTGTGAAGGATTTTTGCATAACTGGTAAACCATAAGAGATAGACAAAATTTACTACGCAAAAAATGTAGATCACATTAAAATACACAATTTATGTCATATACATTTTTTTTGTTGAGTGAACCATTTTCAAGATATTGCTTGTTATTCCCTTAAATTTTCCAATACTTTTACTTTTTCTCAAATGGGAATTCGTTGTTGTTGTTATTGTTGCTATTATTATTATTATTATTATTATTATTATTATTATTATTATTATTATTATTATTATTTGTCCTGGTAATGCAAAGATAATGGAATACTCCACATAGCAACCAACTCTTAAAATATTTGACTATCGCTTAAAGCCTACCAATTCCCCCTGCATCTGCAAAAGAAAATTAGCAATAAGATTAACATCTCGATTAACAGGAAGCATATGGAGAATAAGTGTTTGTTAAAATAGTTTGTACAAGAGTAAAGAAAATCATGCGAGTGTAACACATCAGATTTTCTTTAGTGTAAGTAAAAATTTTCCTCTTCTATTTGAAAGAACATTTTCTCCTGAAAACAGTGGAATGCCATGTAAATAATACAAAGATCCATAAGATCACTAATGAAAGTTCCAGAAGTAAATGAAGCTAGATTCAATGCAAATGCATCTTTAAATGATATGTTTGAAGTAGTGCAACTGCATGGATTCAGTACCACAACAAAAGCTACCATTGAAGTTGAAAGGGACTACCCTATTCATCATGCATAAAAGTATTTACAGGAAAAGTTTTTAAACAAGGAAGGCATTGACAGGTACACATCAGTGTTTGACAGCTTTGCCTGGCCAACTGGAAGTACTTGAGATTTAGAAGATTTTGGTGTCGGTGAGAGATCTTCCCTAGCTCATCACTTCAAAAGACAAATCTCACCATCTGATGTAAATGATGAATATATACAGGATATTCTCAATGAGTGGTATGAATTTAAAGTGCTGGGAAAGGGTATGAAATCGAGTGAGCTTCTTAGTTTGGCAATAACAAATGCAGAAAGATTTCCAATGCTAGGAAAATTTTTGTGCCCTAGCAGTGTCTACTGTGTGTTGTGAATGAGACTTCACTGAAATGAAGTTTTGAAAAATAACCTTAGATCTTCATTGCAAGTTGAATGTTTTGTATAATTTAATAATCAAAATGAATAGACCAACTATGAAGGAATTATACCCTATGAAGGCTGTGGACTACTTCCACATGAAAGATGTAAAAGATTCTAGACTTCTACATGACCACAAGAAGCCCTATAGTGCTGTATAACGTGTAAAGGTATGTATGTTTTGTTAAAATTTTTGTTATGTTTGCTGTTTAAAAAGATATAAAATAATCCACAAATGTTAGAAAAATATCCTGGCTCCTAGATAAAGTAAACATTTGTCATGCCCTGTTATATATATAATAATTTACAAAGGTTTATTTAAAAACAAAGCAAGGTGTTCAATACTGGGAAGTGAAGCTGCAGTGTTAACTTTGATGGCAGTGCACACTCTGCCAGAGTTAATGAAGCTCACTTACCAGCAGTATCTTTAGTGCCTACATAAAACAACTGCTACAGTGACTATGCAGCTGTGCTGAATATGTGTTGAACTGTACTGTATTAAGTAGGACTTAAAGAAATTTTGTATTCAAGAGGCAACTCACTTTGTTTTGTCACCAGATGCACCTCTAAAGCAAAGATTGAAACATTTTGCATTCAAGAGATGACTTTGTTTGTTAACAGCTGTACCTCTAAAGCAAAGATTGCTGAAATCATTACTTTGAAATTTCCAACATTGTTCCTAATGAAGACACTGAAGCCACATAAACAGAATTATTGACGAAAGTTTCCTAAACTTTGTGTGTGTGCGTACGTGCAGTGTTATTTATTTCTTTTCTTTGTATTAACAAAAAGTTCTGATACATAACAGTTGCATGCCTTTTCCTATGCACCAATTTCCAGACATATCTTATATATTGTACTATTCATATAAAAAGCGATTCTTCTATCCAGGTTACATTAATGACAATACATGTTTATCTAGAAATGGTTTTAAAACTAGGTAATAGACTTGCTTAAATGTAGTTTTGAAAACAAAACTTAGCTGTTTAATACCAAGTAAGATAATTTTTTAAATTGAGCAGTACTGAAAATTAAAGACTTGCATAATCTTAAGCAGCTTCCATTAAATGATGCCCCAACATGAGCATTAGATGGACACAGAATGAATGTTTCAGAAATGTCTAATGCTAGAAAAAAAGTTGTCAGAAATTTTATATTTCAATGTGCTTTACCTGTGTCTTGCAGGAAGTTTCTCTTTCTTATGGTTCTCAAATTCCATAAAATTTAATAAGAATTTAGGGACTTAACAGACTAAATACAGAAATACAAGATATTTTATGCTAATATCTCAAAACATATGAAAAAATAAAAATCTTTCGCTATAAAGAGTTGTTTGAGTTGGGGAGATTTTTTTGAAAATCTTTATCTGTCTTCCTTAGATGTTGTTTGACTTATGTACAAATGCTGGTATTTATTTATTTCTCTCTCTCTCACAAACACATCTCATTTTCTAGGAAAAGAATCTAAAAAAGCAAAAAAAAAAAAAAAAAAAAAAAAAAAAATCCCTAATTTTCAGAGTAAGTGGATTACTTCCGCTGCTTTAGGTAAGGTGATTCAAAAAGTATAAAATTACACCAGGTAAAAATAAAAAAGTCTATTCTTATTGCATTTTCCTGAATGATAAAACTTCTCTTCAATGCAAACAAAATATGTACCAAAATAAACTACAGAAATTTTGACATTACAACCCCAGTGGTTCTCTAGGTTCTGTCTAGACCAATTTGATTGGCAAATTGTGGCCTTCCAGCTCTCCATAAGTGTTTTATTATTGTGTTTGCAATTATAAAATGCATTTAGACCATATAATGTATTACTTTTTATTTTTTCTCCAGTGGGTGACATAAGCAAACCTGTTGGAATGAAAATCAGTCGACCTACACATTTGCCAGACCTACCACTGGTCCAGAGAAGAAATCAGGAAAGTGGTGAAATAGAAAGTAAATTACAGGAAATAATGAACTTGAATGGTATCTTAAATATAAACGGAAAGGTAAGCTACATATAACTATAGAATTACACAATTTTACAAAATGTTGGTCTTTGTACTCGAGCTAATTGCAGAGGTACAATAAATCACCCAATCAAAGTGAAGAGAAAAGGTAATTATTAATCATTACAGTTACTGTTACTATTTATGGTTTTATTTAGGAAAGTCCAAAAAATGTTGCATGTATTGTAGCTTTTCCATAATTAAAGTTATAAAATATATATTTTATAACTTAACAATTAGTACTAGAATCAGTAATAAAGTATTTACTCTTGCTGGCGACAGAAGTATATTTAAAAGCAACTTTTAGACCATTACAGAAATAAGATAGGATAAAAAATAAGAGAACAAAATATAAGTTTAACAAAATTCATTTTAACACTTCCTACACAAAGTCAATATATGCTATATTCTTGCTAATTTGCTTATAGGAATAGAGCTGGTGTTATGTGGATATGATTACAAGTTTTCCTAATGCAGCAGAAGTTTTACTGTTTATTCTTAGTTCATTCAGATATAACTTTTTAATTATTTTCTTCTTGCAAATCTTAGCAAGCCTATGAATATCAATATTTACATGACTTCTCTTGATTTTAAAATGAAAGCTTCAGTCAGTGCAATAAGGTCAAGCAATGACTGGTACAAGAATTGGGTTTAAAAACACTGATGATTCTTATTCAGTAAAACCCACATTTCTGGGGAGTAAGAACAAGTTACTTTAAATGGGCATTAACACTAAATAGGAATTTGCACTTGTTTTCTAAGATCATCTTTATTTTTTGATTACATATTACATGAAATGTTACATTATCTGATTAAATGAGAATTTTGTTTTCATCACAACATAATACAACAGAAAGGTGTAGACCAAAGGCTGTATAATAATACTACTATATAAATATACTCACTGCTAGTGGTAGTGAGTGTAGAGGTATATAAACCTCTTGTCGGTAACAGACAACCTAAGAATTGAGGATTGTTTTAAATGTAAAGGTGTAGTGGGGCTAGGATGCTACTCTGGTACATATTTATTAAATATTAAAATATTTATAAATTATATTACGTAGGCATAAGAATGATAACGAACTTATTATTATAATAAATGATCATCCTCCAGTCAGAAATAGGAGTTTGGTGATTTTATCTTTTTCATTTCAGAGAAAGACAATGAGCCTATTTTGTTCACCCAATTCTAACAACATAAGTTGAGTTTGAAAATAGATCTAAAAATATTCATTCAAGTGTCAAACATTATCAACAGTAGCAGCTTTAGTGCTGATAGCTTTACAACAATTTAATTGAAGTTAACGAATGCTGCTTTTCATGATGATTATTTCAGACCAATGGTTGATAAATAATTATCTTATGAAAAGATGTATGAGTTTGAAACCAAAATTAAATTGTCATGTAAACCTAGTAGCATGAGTGCTACTCAGCTAGATAATCACACGAAAAACTTATTATGAACTTACCTAGTTTAATGCCAACCATGTTTGTTAGTTACTGTAGTGTAGATTATGATTCATGTTTGTCAAATGCGTCAGATCTATAAAATGATATGATTTTATTGAAACAAAATATGAAACAATTAACTAAGTTACAGGTAACTGAGGTTAGGAAATACAGTTAATAATAATTATTTATTGTAGTCACAGCCTACGTGATCTCACCACTGCACTCATACAAATTAAAAACAAGTGCATCATCATGAAATACTATCAGTGCAGTAATCGAAGGTGTATTACTATCACTGTAGTACGGCTTTGATTGGCCAACTGACTAGCATACTCTATCTGTCTTTGGCTAATGGCAAATTGAGTGCAATTATCAGTGCAGTCTCTATTCTTGTAGCAGTAGTACAAAGATGAGAAAAGTATTTTGACAAAATAGGCTTAAGTCACAATAAATGTGTTATTTATAATTTTATTGTAAGAGTAGTTATAGTTGAAATTGTGCCAAAATGATTATCAAAGCAGACTGCAATAATTAAAATTTTCCAAATGCAATAGCATGGCGTAATTTTGCATGATGATGATAATTTTTGTGCACTGAATTTGTGGATGTGGAATGAAGATATAAGGAAAGAATTAGGAATTACAAATATAGTAGAAATGATGGAAAATAAAAGAGATGAATGGTACACGCACCTTTGTAGAATGGACTCGCATATAGTCCTCTTCAAGTATTAAATTACGTCCAACTGGTAGAAGTGTTGGAAGACTCAAAAAGCGATGGAGGGATCAGCTGTAACTCAGTGTAGCTGGAATGGATTGTAAGGTCCATACCGTGTAGGTTATGATGATGATGACGACGACGGTCATATGCTGTAGCAACCAACTTGATGTATTAACCACATTGCACTCTTGTGAAGCAATGTGCAAAAAAAAAAAAAAAAAAATTATTTAATCATAATCTCTGGATTGATTTTTCTGATTTTTATTTTCTTTTCTTTTGTGGAGTGAAGTTCCTCTGTGACTTTATGCAAATTTTAATGGAGTTGGAATAAATATTCCTGGCCTATCCTTGTGTGTAGAAGTTGATGATAGCCATGTTAGTTTTAACTCAGATTTGTAGGTTAAAGAATTAGTATTGCAATAAATTTTATTTTTCATTGCTATCATCCATCTTTGCTCTCCAGTTGTCAAGTAGCCAGCTGACTGGTGGTGCTATTTAGCTCAAAGTTGTACTCCCTTCTGTGGAATGATTTCTGAAAACATCCATACCGTTTATTTTCTGTGATGCAGCTAATTCCTTTTTATAGGCTGCAACTGCTGCTTCAGCTTCAGACACTAACAACTTAATGAGTAAACAATTGTGCATTTATTAAAAAAATGTTAAGTAGTTCATTTATAATTAAACATTTTTTTGTAAATTTGAAAAAAAATTCTATAACACATACAGAACAATTTTATTCTACTACACCAATTAGCCTTTATGACTGCTTACAAAGCAATCTTTATATTGATTTTTGAAGCTCAAAACCAACATTTACGACATATAATGAGTATTTTATGTTAGCATATAAAAATTATTACAAAACGATTCATATTTCAAAAATGGTTTGACATTTAGAGAGAGAGTGAGAATGAGTGTGTGCATTTTGTTTCTGCCTACATAAATTACAAGTTACTTAAAAGAAAAGTTTGGATCTTTTTCCTTGGATATATTGCTTTTAGCTATTTATAAAAATAGACAAAAATGGCTTTGCATAACTTGGTTCAATAGCTCCTTCCAAACTTCAGACTTTCATTATACAGAAAACAATGAAGAAAAAAATGACTGGTTAACTATGTACCAGAGTCTTTTGTGAATAAGAATTCTAAAATTTTCATCCCATAGGCAAAGGTATAGCAAAAATATACTCGGAATTTGAAAATTAACTGTTGAGAAGTATGATTTTTGTATAACAAAGGATAGAAGCAAAAAAACTAATGAAGAGCAGGAGGGGTATCTGGTTGCTGTGCCATATGTTAAGAAAGCTTGATTTAATTAATTAACAAACAAAAAACAAAACAAAAAAAAGGAAACACTAACAAGTTTAAAATAAAATTTATAGAAATCTTTGAAGTCTGACATTCATTGGCTTTTATGTCCCATTAATTACTTTCATACAGAGCCTTCATTTGGATGCATGGATGTATTATGGGGAATTGCTTGCCCTGCATTGCACTGTTTCTAACCGGTTCTGTTCCTGTCCATGTGCCAGCTAATCATTTAATACGTCTTTGTACAGAGGTTGATATGTTGCGAGACCACATGTTCAGTATTATAGTATGTTAGTGCTGTTTTAGTACCAAAATGTCTGTATACTTTACCACACACAATCTTCATGTAGAGAAGTGAAATGGCAATTTGTAGACAGATTACCTTCTGTTTGTGCTCCTCAAGAGAGGTGCACAGACCAAGAGAAATGGTTCATAGTCTTGTGAATAGAGTTATACCTTTTTCACTATAAACTGAAAGGAGAAGTAAACAAAACCACATGACAAGACGTCACCTTATTGGCTGGTGGGCAAACTACAACCTCCCCGATTAGCATGTTGTCTCTTCCTCTACAAAAAGCAGTTCGATTCAGATTGTAACATTTTGTGGTTATTCTTGTGCAGAGTAATTTAAAAAAACTCATTATTGTAACAGTTCAATTTATGAAACTAAATGTGTTTGTTCAGATTCACCAATAACTAAATGAAGCATTTCAGCAGAGGGTTTAAGAGGCCATGCACAGGCGCTGCAGTTTGTTTCCGGTTTCTGGCTGAGAATCTTCTGCCACTGTGGAAAACATAAACGCGGGAAATGTAAAGAAGACAGTTGTGTTAAATGCTTTTAACAAATTCTGTGAAAAGTACCCACCTTTAATCGGCAATAAATATGGTCGGCCATTGTTTAGCAATAATTGAACTTCTTTGTTAGTGATACAGAATTGTTGCTCGGATAGCTTGGGTCGTGTTTGTTTTCGGTTGTGTTTTAACCTATAGCGCTAATCATTATTTAACTTGTTGACTCATAAAAGGTTAAAGCAAAGTTGGTATATTGATATTAGTCACTAAATGAATGATTTCTAAAGCCTGAAGTTAAGGACATCTTAATCCAGTACCTTTAATCACAGAAGCCGAACTGTTCAGATACAAACTTTTATTTGTCCACTCTTAGTATTGTGTGTTATAAGTTTAGGATTTAAGGCAAATTATAGGAATAAGACATACATTGTTTAAAAGCTAATGATCCCCAAGGCGCACAATATACTGTATTCGGATTCTGTCTGAAGCAATTTCCTATCACGGGTCTTAGTTCCCTCATCCTCCACGTGGTGCTGTCATGTGCTCGGTGAAGTGACACATTTAAGTTTTGTTTACTTCTCCTTTCAGCTTATAGTGAAAAACATATAGGGAAATGGGATTTATTCTTGATAAAAAACCTAAAGTGAATTGTCATGTCCAAACTTGATGCATTGGAGAAACGTTAGAACAAAGTTTAAAAAAAAATATCTGAGAAAGCTTGCACAGGAATCAGGATTTTGCAGTCTTGGCTTGGACCTTTAACACCATAAGATAACTATAGTTCAGGAAATGCAATCACACAATTATGTGAGTAGAGAGTTAATTTCTGCATTTAGATTTTGGATAATGTTAATGATCGGTCTATTGCACTTTGTTTAATTTTTTTTATGCAAAGCATGGTTTTATTTATAAGATGTGAGACTAAATTAAGTTGAGCTTTTTTACTTATGGACATTTTAATTACTATGGTCCTTAGTGTCCCATTCCATATTGGGCATGAAAGCTTGGAAGTTTTCTCAGGTTTAGGCTTGAGGTTCTTTTAAGTGCCATAAATCTGCAACACAGGACCACTGGTTTTACTTCCTTTCCAGAGGAAGCCATGCTAAGGATTTTTACAGCCGAAAAAAATCCATTGCCTTCTGCCGAGTTTCAACCCGCGACCTTGGGAACTAGAGCTAGCATGGTACCCCTAGACTATGGAGGACAACATGGTATGAGAGAGTGTGGTAGCACAAGGACATAACTTCCAACATCTTCTGTGACAAAGATATGTGGTTACTGTAGTTATAATTTGCATGAGAAATATATGCATTATTTAAGGAACCATGAATATCTGACTCCGTTGGCAAACAGTGTGCCTCCTGCTGCCAAAAAGAATTCCCACTAGGCCGGCCATTCTCCAAATGAAGACTCTGCACATATCTAATGAAGTTGGAAAATAGATGGAAAAAAGGATCAGTAAAATCATAGTTTTGCTTTTGAGAATTCAAAGTAAAGTTAAACTTTTGTTTTGTACATTCTGTTTGTCTTTGCAGCGATACGAAACAGAGATTAAGGACTTAGAACATCAAGGCGAACTGGGTAATGGCACCTGTGGGCATGTCGTTAAAATGTTACATAAACCAAGTCAGACTGTAATAGCAGTTAAAGTAAGTAAACACAAATCATAGAATAGACATTATAGACTAATAAGGAATAAAGCTAAATAAATTTAAAGTCTTGATAAGAATATCCTTGCATAGGGCTTGAGTTATACAACTTGGCTTCTCACATAATGTTTTATGTTCACTGCTATGCATATGCTTGCTTTTTATCCACTCTCTATGCTCTTACCTTATAGATAATTTTAGAATTGTCCTCTCTATGCAACAAAAGCATTCTATCAAGAATACGCAGACTGTTTGATAAGTTTGAATTTTACCATGGTAATGCTGTTTATTTAATTTCCAGCATTTGTGTATTGCTCTTGCGGTGACTAAAGATTTGTTTGTCCTAATTTTCTCCCTTAGACTACTCCATGTGTAAACCTGCACACTGTTGTGGGAATTGAGGGGTCCATGAATAGACACTAATCACTGCGTCTTGAAATATCTTAGCTAGAATTTTGAATGTTTTTGAGAACAATGAATTGAAACCCAATTAACCTGAAAAGAATACAATCAGTTGGTCTTATTAAACGTTCATCATCAACAAAAGAAGCCACTCACGATAGGGTGCCATTGCTTTGTATAATCTGCTGATTTGCTGATGAATGTTTGAGAACTGTTCGAGTTTCATTGAGTGTTTGTTTCAAGAGCTGTACCTCTTCTCTGTGTTTTTTTCCTTGATTCAGATCTCCATTGCCTTCTCTTGCAGCATTGTAGATTCATGAGCATGAGCTATAAGTGCTTTAAATTTATCTCGGGTCAAGGTACAGGAAGGTAATATGAAATGGTTCCACAGAATTTTAGAAAATTTGTATTTTATTCCGAATTATAAATTTTGTACAAAAATAGCAATGAATTCACTTAAGGTGAATGCTTTGTAACCCAGTGACTTGTTTTACATGCTGTTCTAACACTAGATGTCATCTGGAATATTAATGACGATGTTGCCTGTCCAGCGATTTGACGCAGAGGCCAAGATGTCCCTTTCACTGCAGAATAGCTTATGCAGTAGATGGACCCTTCCTAGATGGACCATGTAGCTTTCCTAATAATTAATATTTTTCCTTTTTCTTCAATATTCTGGACATTTAAATATGCCAAAATAAATATAAATATTATTAAGAACAAATAAAGTAATATTACAATCACATTAATTAATGAATTGAACTCACTTAACAAATATTTTGGTATACACAGCATTTTAAGCAAGGTCTCCATTTTGTAATCCTTATGCATTATAACTGCTTCATTACTATTGTTATTTTTTGAGGCAATAGCTAATTTTGAATTGCATATAAAAAAACAAGTGTCGCTTTTGCTAGAACAATCTCTCAATGAATCTGAAGGTTTCAGAATGCACATTGGTTGGAATTTTTTTCCAGTTTAATTTTCCCAGTTTGCAACTCTGTCGACTGTTTCCTGTCATGGCTGCCTTGAATAACTTCCACAGTGAAATGTCTAATATGGATCTAATATGCTATCCCCAGGAACGAGAATGAGAAAGTTAAAATTTGACCTAGTCATTTTTCCCCATTCCTGGAACCTGGAAAGCATGCAAATGCTCACATTATGATACAGGTATTTTAACTTATTGTTTACATTCTGGATTCAATTTTCGGTTATTGTGAACCAGCCATTATATTTTTCTGGTTTCTGTGTGTACAGCAAAGGACTCCAGGGGAAAAGAATGATTATAATACATTTACATGGCTTTCTCTACTCACGCTTTTACAAACTATTCTTTCAAAAGCTTATTCTTATATCTACTTCTTGTTAATACAGATAAATCTTCATTGCTCATTTACACATTTTGTTGTAGGTGTAAGAATAGAGCAAACTAAAGTGATAGTCAAATCTTTTCAAAATCTGTTAAGTGATAGCTTTGAAATTCTCTTCTCTTTGCATTAATATAAAAAGAAAGAAAGAAAGAAAAGAAAAAAAAATATTAATGGTTTGCATTTGAGAAAAGTTTAAAGTATTTGAAAATTCAAATCAATAACAAGGAAGTGGTTACCGCCACACAAGTTTTATTTGACATAAATTGTGTGCTTTAACGAGATCTACATTTTGTATGTGGTAATGTGTTGTCTATCTCTTATGGTTTACCAGTTATACGAAAGTTATTCAGAAAGGACTTCAGAGGCTGTTTCCAGAAAATTTAAGATATTAATTTTATTTTTCATGAAAATATCTTAAACATGTACTTTGAACAGGTTTTCATCTCTCAGTAGCAATTGTAACATGCTGATTGTGTTTTTAATTTTGCTTTCTTACTTTGTGAAACTTTTTAACACTGGAATTTTAACATTCCAACATTGAATATCTTATATTTAATGCATTTTTTCCTTCCTTCTATTAGAAAAAATAGTTAAAATATGTGCTGTAACATTGTGAGCATTCAGAATTAATGGGAAGGTTACTTATTCTGGGACATTTGGTAAAGTTTTAACTCTGCGATTCCTTTCCTGGCCATAGCATGTGTTTTTATTGTGCAAAGCTATTTTCACTCTAGATGTAATTCAACCAGACACAGTGACCTATAACAGTTCACTAGAGCTCTATCAAGCTTGGAAAAAAAATACAAAAAAAACAAAGCCAGAAAACCTGCCATGGATGCATGTGCTATTATCCTCCAATAGTTTAGGAATCTCAAATGGCAATGGTGTAAGTTTTAAAATAAAAGTTAATTGAATTTCAAAATTGACAGAGTTGCTTCAAAATGAAAACAAAAATTACTCGGTTACAAATGATATTCCAATATGCAAAATTGATTTTCCTGTGTTTATTGGCACACTCTTTGTGTGAATACATTTTCTTTCTTGGTTTACTGTTGTTCAAAACCTTTCACTGCTCTTATCTTTGCTTTCCATTTTCATTCTGGTTTTTATTTCCATTTATTGTGGACCAACTTTTATTTACCAATGAAACATAAATGTAGAGTCTGAATATTTACTAGTTTTATTGTTAATAGCACTTTGCTTTTACAGCAAATGCGGAGGTCAGGAAACAGTGAAGAAAACAAAAGGATAATAATGGACCTAGATGTTGTGTTGAAGTCACACGACTGCCCTTTCATTGTTCAGTGTTTAGGTTGTTTCATCACAGAATCTGATGTATGGATCTGCATGGAACTGATGGCCACATGTTTCGATAAACTGCTCAAAAGGCTTCGAAAAGCCATCCCCGAAAATATTTTAGGAAAAGTCACATATGCGGTAAGCAAATATTTTCTAATCTATTGTGATTTAAACATGCTTGATTAAGGAAGTAGTGTCCAAAATATCAATTTTTTTCTTTTTAAAATTAAAACATGAAAACTCTTAGAAAGTTTTAAACAATATATGGCATTTACACGCACAAATTGAAATGTTTAAAAAAAAAAAAAATGCTGTGTTTTTCCAGAAGAGAGGAATTCAAAGTATATGACATATGATAACTATGATGGAATCACACACATTGAAGTAAATCTTAATGCAGCTATATGCAGTCAACTTGGAACACTCTTAATTGCTGCACTTGGCTATTTTTAATGCAGCACACTTCATCAGCTGCCTGTTGCCTGCTGGAGCTTTTTCGAGTCAATTCGTTTGAAGCCTGAGTATTCTGTGGTGGCCTGTGGATGAACCTAAAGATGGGATTGTCTGCTTCTGGCATATCAAAATTCTTGCCTGGTTTTCAAATTTTTTTTATGTGTATTGTCTCCCAAACTTTCAGTTCCTCAGATTTCTGGGCTGATTTAAGATTTTATATTAGTTTTGAGTCCAAAAATGTGATGGAATTGCTGATATTTCTATTTGCTTTTATTTGATGCAACACTAATGTTCTATGAAATGGATACCATATTTCTTTTAGTTCTTCTGAAGTGTACGTCATTACAGTTTTCTAATTTACTTTTATGAATTCCTCTAGAGGCATGCAATTACTTTTGCTTTATTTTATTAAGTTGTTGCTGGGTTTGTGGTTTTTAAACATCTTTTGAAATTTCTGAAAAGATCCCAGATGGTATATGAATTTTATGAGGTTCGTTCTTTTCTGCTTTGTTGGATAATGTTGTGATGTGTTCAATGTATTTTTGTCTTTTAAATGTTGATGTTTTCCCGTCTACCATTTGTTGGCTACACCCCCTTTGTTCTGAAGTTTGTATTATATGTATGCATTCCTTATTATATTCAGCTTTGCTTTGGGGGATGTTTACTAATCTGTGTATCATTTCATGGATGCACTGGTTTTGTTTGATGTCTAAAATCTGTTTCCAAGCATCCCCAAGGTCAAGCTGCTTATATAATCTTAAGAAATGCCGCAGTCTATCAACATCCCTAAAGAAAACAGATGAATATATAAAATTCAATCCAAATCTGCATAGATTACTACTGTTTTGTTTTCAAAGGGAAATTTTATCAGCAAGAAACAGGTCTGGCAGTGGGGAGCGTATTATTCCTTTTCTGGTGATTCTGTTAATGAGCTAGCTAGAAACACACATCAGCAAAGCCTTCCCTGACATGTTTAACATCTGGTATAGATACATGGACAATGTATTTGCCATTGTCAAGCACAAACACACACAAGGTGCACTCAAGCTTGTTATGCCAGTCCCATAACCCAGAATTTCTAAACTCCAAGGATCTTCTTTGGTTGTATTTAGTAATTGGTAAAGATATAGGCCACCTTAAATGCACAGTTAAAATTGCATAACATGCACCCCTATGTATTTTAGGAATAGAGTTTACAGACTTTGCTTGAATTTCAATTATTCATAATGTCCCTGTTTACATTTAAAGTCTCAAACAATTAATATATATTATATAATTATGCCAAAATATTGACGTAACAAACAGACAATATTCACATTAAAACATTAGAGGCACTAAAATACAGTTTAACAGATGTGTAATACAGACCCAAATACATGTGTGGCAAGATGTGACTGACTTTTCCGGATTTGGAAATGTTGAAATAGATGCTGTCACCCAAATTTAAAACACTGTTTGCAGACAGAAATTTTTAAAATAACCAAATAATAGACATCTGACAACACAGCAAAATACTTGCATAAGACTTACATTGAGATTGCTCTCCATGCATTGCCACTTAAACCTTTACATTG
Organism: Deroplatys truncata; assembly: GCA_030765065.1. Lineage (NCBI taxonomy): Eukaryota > Metazoa > Arthropoda > Insecta > Mantodea > Mantidae > Deroplatys > Deroplatys truncata. Next base: position 91,586,620 of record CM060986.1, on the reverse strand, counting down.
ACATATGACTCTCTGAGTACACAAGCAGAACTAACAGTCATTCCAGTACAGCATCTCTCACCTACTCTGAACCTGAAAGTGAGAGGTGGGGAGCAGAGCAATACTGCTAGCAGGTGGCAGTAAAAAGAAACAAGAGAAGAAAAAATGAAGCTAGCATAGTGTGGCATTTTGAACTTGTAGGATCTGTCTATTCAGTTAACAGCCTAAATAGAAATTAATGTAGACAAGATTGAATTCAGAATACATTGTGAACCCTAACGCATGGAAAGTACATCAAAGCATGCAGTTAAAATCCCAAGACACACAAAGAACCAGCATTCAATAGTTTGACATGCAAATTAGCATACATTCCCCTAAGCAAAGCAGAGTATAATAAGGATTGTAAACACATAGTACAGGCTGCAGAAGAACACGGGTTTAGCCAAGAAATGTTAAGACAGGAAAGTATCAACAGTTAGGAGAAAAAAATGCATTAAACACACCACAACATTATAAAAAATAACAGAAAAGATAAGTTTCAGAAAATTCACACACCAAGAATCCTTTCACAAATTTCTAAAGATATTTAAAAACCACAATATCATCCTGGCATCAAACAATAAATACAATGTCAAGGACTTAATAAAATCAAGCAAAACTGATGCATACCTCTAGAGAAAAGCCAAGAATTTATCAAGTTCAGTGTGAAAATTGCGCTAAGGTATACATAGGAAAAACTAAAAATAAAGGTACTTGTTCCAAAAAACATTGGCGCTGCATTAAATACAAGCAAATAGAAAACTCGACAGTTATGTCATTTTTGGACTCAAAACCATGATATACTAGTAAAAACTGAAATCAAGTTATTGAAACCAGCCCAGAAACCAAAGAACTGGAAGCTTGGGAGGAGATATACTTTAAAAGGTTTAAAAACCAGATAATGGATTTTGGTATGCCAGAAGCAGACTGTCCCATCTTTTAAGTTTATCCAAGGTTACCAGAAGATACCCCCAGGCTACAAATGAATTGACCCAGAAATTGCAGGAGGCTGCTGGTGATGTGAGCGCGTAGTCACGATACATGTCCTGCATAAAAAATAATTGAGTGAAGCAATTAAGGGTGTTCAAGTTGACTGCATATAAGTGCATTAAGTATATCACATGTTGATATGTTTCTTCTTAGGGGCTTACAACAGCATGTTTAAAATTACTTCTTTAATGCATGATACACGTTTATGATAAATTGTATTTTCCCAAATCCTGTATTTTTACTTGGTTACAGAAAGTATTGCATTCTCCTCGAATGTGTTTTCTTGTGAAATCGTATGACATTTTTGGTTAGAGTATAATACTTCCTATATTTATCACGGATAAGCATATGGGGAAGTAAAAATTAGATAAGGCACAAAATAAAATTAAGTTTTGAAAGGGTATCTTAAGCAAAAAGTGGTTGAAATGTAATAAGAACATTACTTGAAAGGTAATCTGCACAAGCAGATATATCTTTCATTTTAAGAAATGTAACTTTTTTTTTTCATCTTGCAGACTGTAAAAGCATTACATTATTTAAAAGAAACACATGGAGTTATACATCGAGATGTGAAACCTAGCAATATTCTTTTGGATGAAAAAGGAAATGTAAAATTATGTGATTTTGGGATATCGGGTCGACTGGTGGACTCAAAGGCGAAAACTAGAAGTGCTGGTTGTGCAGCATATATGGCGGTGAGTATGAAACTAGAATGGTTGTTTCTTTGTTTCTCTCAATGCAATGAATTTTGTCTAAAAATAAATTACCCTTAGATCTGGTGTGCCTCCATCAAACATGATCCTCAGAATTATAAGTTAGCAGTGTCCATTTTAAAACATGAAAATAAGGTTGTATATAAACTAGTATCATTTTCTTAGTTTAAACCATGTTTATGGTGAATTTTTCTGGTAAATGGAAAGATTTTATAATTTATGGGATGATATATTACTTTCTCTACTACGTATAGTAAGTAGGGGAAGTATTGCATTCCACCCAAAAATTCGATACCGAGATTTCACCGGAAATACATGTTTTGAGACCTCCTGAATCCAAAAAAAGCATTTTTGGAAACATGTCTGTGTGTGTGTCTGTGTGTGTGTCTGTGTGTCTGTGTGTGTGTGTGTCTGTGAACAGCATAACTCAAAAACGAACAGTCGGATAAGCACCAAACTTGGTATTTAGGTTCAGTATCTTCCAGAGATGCGACACGAAGGTTTTCAAGAAAATCCCCCCACCCCAGACTACCCTTTACATGGAAGATTTTTCGAAAATTTTAATTTTCTCAAAAATGGCTCTAACGATTTTGATGAAAATATCATATGTTTAAGATAATGTCATGAGAAATGAAATGTATATCTCGAATTTTCTGGGAATGTCACCAAAAGTATTCTTCATTGTGAACGACTTTTGCATAACTGGTAAACCATAAGAGATAGACAAAATTTTACTACACAAAAAATGTAGATCGCGTTAAAATACACAACTTATGTCATATACATTTCTTTTGTTGAGTGAACCGTTTTCGAGATATTGCTTGTTATTTCCTTAAATTTTACAATACTTATACTTTTTCTCACATTCGTTATTCATTTTTTTTATGTCCTGGACATGCAAAGAGAATGGAATGTGCCACATAGCAACCAGCGTTAAAATATTTGACTATCGCTTAAAAGCTACCATATTTCCCTTGCATCTACAAGAAAATTACCAATAAGATTGACATCTCGATATCTCGATTAACATGAACCATATGGAGAATAAGCGTTTGTATAATTAGATTGTACAAGAGTAGAGAAAGTCATGTGAGTGTAACACATCAGATTTTTTTTTGTTGTATTCTTCTGAGCTCAGGAGTAAATTTGCCAGTCTGCATATCTGTGTTCCATGGTATAGCTGTAATTTTTAACATAATTATTTGTGTGTATATATTTTCTATTGATCCCGAAACTTATTTTATTCTTATTTTTTATGGTGTTTATGCAAAGAAAGCGGAGTGTGTTATTGGATTATGTTTCTATTGTAAATTTAACTGATGTATCTTGTAAGTTTAGCAATGTTGTTGCATCTTTAATAAACTTCTTATACACATAGCAAACATTTCTACATATCTGTACCAGAGTTTATACATTATATATTTACTTGCATAATTTATGTGCTTTTTGGACCACATTTTGGATTCTAAAAATGGGGATACATAAATTATGCAAATTGTGATTCTAAATTGTAGCATATAAGATTTAATTCCCTTTATTTCACACATACTTGTCATGCTGGCATCATTCGCAGGGTCACTTGAGTTGGTGAGGTGGTCAGCAAAACAGCCATCGTCCTCTGATCAGTCAAGGGAATTTGAAATTCCTGTTTTCTTAAAACTCCTTTCCAATGTAATGAAATAAATCTCCATGAAAAAAGAATCCAGTCTCTCACATTATGGGGAGCTCAGGATTGTTGATTTTTCTCGTTGTATATTAATGCTCACTATGAAGCAATGCATATAATTGTTTTATTTAAAACAAACCTAAGCATGCACAACAATCATCAAGTTTCATATGTTGAACTTTCAGAAATAGTTTGCATCATATATGCACTTGTAGCAATTAGATGGGTAAACCAGGTGAAATATTAGCGCGATGTTAATACAGTACTAAACAATGCAAATTAGGATTGAAGAAAACTGACATTAAGAGGAAAGAATTACAGTTAGCAATACCGTGTGCAGTATGGCCAACATTACACTCTACACCATGTGCTAGCCAGAACATACATAAGGTTGCCATACATGCATAGCAGAATGATACCTTACCAGACCAAGAGCAGATGCGCCAGTAGTAGGATTACCTAATTGTAAGTCAGTAGACAAAACAGGTGTTGCCTTCCTATCCATCAGCACTTGAGATTCCTGTTTTAAAACACCTTTCTAATGAAATAGAGCTCTATGAAATAAGAAATCCTGTCACATGTTGTGGGGAGCTCACATTTCTTGATCCCTACCCCCTGCTATATTGATGCTCCCTCCAAGTTTAATAAAAAAGAAAAGAAATGGATGCATACTGAATAAATATGGTATGTGGAAGTGCCTCTGTAGCACATATTTGTAAGAAACTTATGTATAATTTTGTCAGAAATGGGAAATGTGGGATGCCTATTGTAATCCTTTTATTTGGGAATACTGTTTGTTCCTGAACGTAAAGTAATTCAGCAGCTTACATTTAGTGGTGGCTGAAAAAAATTGATATTATTCAAATTAGCCAATAATATAAACATCAGCTAGTTATCAACACACATACTGGTTCAGTGTCCTTGAAATTCATTGATCACATTAAATTAATCCATTCAAGTAAGCAGCCATAGATAGTCTTCATTACTCAACACAAGACTCCCTGCTTAAAAATGCCTCTAAATGAGATCCAGTAGGTGTGTTGCTTGACATGGTCTCTTTACTTTTTGTGTCTTTCAATCAAGGATATGCTGTACTCAGATTGTGTATTCTTACCTATTGAATGCAATTGCTGGTATGCATTATTTTCAGATTTCCTTTGCATTGTGTTGAAAAGGGATACCTGTCCTGATGGGTAAATGATCCTTGACCGAAGGCCCATTAAAAAAAATATTGAACTGAGCATTAATTAATAACATTAATTCTCAAGCTCACTGCAAGAAGTATGTGTGTTTATCATTAGTGTTGTGGCAGTTGTACGAGACTGAAGTTTGCTACTCATTAAGAATAAAATAATGTTATGTGCATGTGTGTTCATGAATATTTTTGGCGACGGAATAATTATTTAGGGATTTTAACCAGCATGTTCTCCTGAGTTATCTCCATGCAATTTTTACTTTCTCTACTATGTATAGTAAGTAGGGGAAGTATTGTATTCCACTCAAAAATTCAATACCGAGATTTCACCAGATATACATGTTTTGAGATCCCCTGAATCCAAAAAAAGCATTTTTGGAAACATGTCCGTGTGTGTGTGTCTGTCTGTCTGTCTGTGAACAGCATAACTCAGAAACGAACAGTCAAATAAACACCAAACTTGGTATTTAGGTTCAGTATCTTCCAGAGATGCGACGCGAAGGTTTTCAAGAAAATCCCCCCACCCCAGATTACCCTTTACATGGGAGATTTTTCGAAAATTTTAATTTTCTCAAAAATGGCTCTAACGATTTTGATTAAAATATCAAATGTTTAAGATATTTTCATGACAAATAAAATGTATATCTTGAATTTTCTGGGAATGTCTCCAAAACTATTTTTCATTGTGAACGACTTTTGCATAACTGGTAAACCATAAGAGATAGACAGAATTTTACTACACAACAAATGTAGATTGCATTAAAATACACAATTTATGTTATATACATTTTTGTTGTTGAGTGAACCATTTTCGAGATATTGCTTGTTATTCCCTTAAATTTTTCAATACTTATTTTCTCAAATGGGAATTCGTTATTCATTTTTGTGTCTTGGATATGCAAAGAGTATTAATCTGTGGCAAAGCAGCTACCAGCAACCGGCTATTAAGAGCTATGTATGTGCTTAAAGGCTACTGTATTTCTATATTGCCCTTGTAAATATATATTCCCCTTACATCTACAATAAAATTAGCAATAAGATAGAGTCTGCAAATGTTTATCTCGATTAACATGAAGTAGATGGAGAATAAGCGTTTGTAAAAATAGTTTGTACAAGAGTAGAGAAAGTCATGTGAGTGTAACACATCAGATTTTTATTTATGGGAAGGTTAAACAATAAAATGTATGCAACAAATCTTTGCACATTATACAACTTGAGAAAAACAAGAACTCTAAGGGAACTAAAATCTTCATTGGAGGTACAGTGAATGTTTTTGCAATCAAGGTTTTCATTTTCAACATTTACTGTAATGCAGGCAAATCAAGCATATAAATTTATATAGTTTTTGGTGTGAATTTCTGTTATGTTGCCTGTGACCAGCTGGTACTTTATACATATTTAAGATAGTAGATGCAGCAACTGTCGCCAGGCCAAAGACACAATACATGTAATGTAAACATATTCCATCTTCCCATTCATTCTCTTTGTGATATTTAGCATGGTAACAAATCTTCCCCAAATGAATAAAACTTGTCTCCTTATGATTTCAGCCTGAACGAATAGATCCTCCGGACCCCACAAAGCCAGACTATGATATTAGGGCAGACGTTTGGAGCCTTGGTATCACGTTGGTAGAATTAGCTACGGGTACGTTTCCATACAAGGATTGTAAAACTGATTTTGAAGTGCTAACAAAAGTTTTACAAGATGATCCTCCTTCACTACCCCAGGACGAGTCTTTCACCCCAGAATTCCACAGTTTTGTAAATTGTTGGTAAGTAATTAAGAATTAACTATCACCCAAACATACCACTGCAAATAATTTCTTTTTATCTGTTCTTTTTTTCTTTTCTTTCTTTTAAGTAGTGTTTAATGCCGATTCTTACTATAGATACACTGGTGATACATGAACTGAACGATATTTGGAAGAAAATGCTCTAGGCCTAGTTTTAGGGTACCTCTGTGACATTAGCCAGTTACAAGGACTGAAGGAAAATCTAGAAAAATCCTCAGTAAGGGAGGGCGGTCCTGGTAGGATTTGAACTGCAGATCCCCCTATTTATGAGGGTATGCCTTAATGACCTTGGCTACATATGTTGATGTGAATATTTCTGAAACAAGAGGTGCTATTGACATGCTTTTATCATAAAAAGCAGTTTTTTGTGGCTGTTGTCTTTCAGAATTAAAAGCTCTTCAATATTATTTAGCTTATGTTTCAAGACCACTACAAATCTCTTCAGATGTTAATCCAAAATCAGGCTGAGTTCATCTGTTTGACTTATATATCAGCTGACTGACATGGCTACTTCTTCCCTCATACGTTTCTCCACCTTTTTACTTTCCCTACTGTGATAGTAAGTAGGGGAAGTATTGTATTCTACCCAAAAATTTAGTGTCAAGATGTCACAAAAATATAATTATGCTTTGAGGCCCCTGAACCCAAAAAGAGCATTTTTATAAATAGGTCTGTGTATGTATCTGTGTCGTCCTCTGTGGTATAGTGGTTACCATGCTAGCCTCTAGTTCCTGAGGTTGCAGGTTCAAACCCGGCAGAGGGCAATGGATTTTTTCGGACGTATAAATCCTTAGCATGGCTTCCTTTGGAAGGGAAGTAAAGCCAGTGGTACCGTGTCGTAGATTTACAGCACGTAAAATAACCTCACACAATTTTGTTGATTTTTCCACATTTTGATATTTTTACACAGTGTAGCGCCCTTATCTAGGGAACAGCCTCGCCTTGTACACATCTGTAAACTAAGTGATGTTTATTTTTGAATCTTTCAATCCAGCCATTGGATGCTTTGATATCATCCAGTCCCATCTTCTGTGCTAAATGTGTCACCTGAGCTCGAACCACAGTACCATATATTGGCACATTTGAGGCTCTTGCTTGTATAAACCACTTTAGTAGCACATCTTCTAATTCTGGAAACTGGCCAGGGTGATTACGTTTTCTTCTAGCATTTTTCCCTTCTTCAAAAGCAGTTTCAATCATTGACTAATTTTGAAGATTTAGAAGCTAGTAACAGTGATGTGTCATTATTTAAAATAAAGAGAGTTGAGGGTTGTTACACTACATCACTATAATATTCTTACTTGAACGCGTTTCGGGAGACGGCTTGTTCCCATCGTCAGCATGTCCTCAACTGATTTTGCCGGTCATTGTCTGGGGGATGTGTGTGGTTAGTGGTGTTCCTGGTGCTGGGCTGATGAACCTCCAAAGGCTGTTGGGTGGCGGCAGTTCGAAGTTCATTAGGTGATTCCTGTGTTTGACAATATGTATTTTTTCCCAGATGTCCAATTCATTACTGCTGTTGATCGGTTTTAAGAGTTTTATGTTTGGAGTGATATCATGGTTTGAAGACCAGAAATGATGTGCTACTGCTGATTTATCTGGCTGCTGTTGGTAAATGCATCTCATATGCTCTTTAAGTCTTATTTCAAGATTTCTTTTTGTTCCTCCTATATATACAAGGTTACATTCATTACAATCAATTTGATATATACCAGCTGATTTATCGTTGGGGATAGGATCTTTTGTTCTGTTGCATAGTAGTTTCTGTATATTGTGGTCATTCTGTGGAGACCGGGTGATGAATCACCTAATGAATTTCGAACTGCCGCCACCCAACAGCCTTTGGAGGTTCATCAGCCCAGCACCAGAGAACACCACTAACCACACACATCCCCCAGATAATGACCGGCAAAATCAGTTGAGAACATGTTGACGATGGGAACAAGCCGTCTCCCGAAACGCATTCAAGTAAGAATATTATAGTGATGTAGTGTATCAACCCTCAACTCTCTTTATTTTAAATCAGTTTCAATCATTTTATGTTTGTTAACAATTGTGTTTAAGGTTGACTGAGGAGTGTTATTTTACTTTATCTTATATTGACAAGTAATTGATCCACATAAAATTTATATTTAACCAATGAATCTAAACTTTCTTTAAATGAAAAAGTTTAAAGAAAGTTTAGATTCATTGGTTAAATATAAATTTAAAGAAATTTTAGATTCATTGGTTAAATATAAATTTAAAGAAAGTTTAGATTCATTGGTTAAATATAAATTTTATGTGAATTAATTACTTGTCAATATAAGATAACTTCCGCGCTATATCCACATGTTTATATTTGGATTGCGATCTATTTCTTCAAGGATTTTCAGTTTTTCACTGTTGCTTATTTGCTGCACTTACTTTTTCTGCATTGCAAATGAAAAGTTAAAATACAATCTATGTATGTTTGGTCAACACTCAATAGTAGGAACTATTGTTGGCGTTTACCACACCAAGCTAAAGCGATCTTTATCCCGCCTACACAAATCGCGTCACACAAATATGTACATACATGCATGTCATTGGCTGCCGGTCTCCACCCTGTGACCAAGTACTGACTAAAGTAGCGAATGAGGGCGTCAAACTTTGCACTAGTAAGAGTCTACTGCCACTGAACCAATCAAGGGTTGGCCAAACTAGTGAATGAACTTCAAATGTAGTAAGCGGAAGCAAGAAAACGTATTAAAACATTATTTATTACATTTGGTCTATTTGGTGCGAGAACTTTTATAATTCAATGTAATATACTGAAAAACATGTTAATGAGGAATGTGCTAATGTGATTCCACTGTACTAGAATGTCTGAGGGGAGCCAATTTGACCCCTAGCAATAAAATATAGTATTTGAATATTATAATAACTTTATTCTAAACAAGTTATATTAAAGACATTCCTTAGTTCTGCAGGTATTTCATCTTCTTGTATGGGTCACCTATTGTCAGAGTTTTTCATCTTACCATTTTTTACTTCTTTTCAATTCAGCTTCTTGCTTGCAACTGTGTTAAACAAGGCATGAAATGAGTGGTAAAAGGTCATTGTCCTATAATTTCTAAACACAGGCATTGTTGGAATTAATTATTCTCCCACACTGACCATGTCTAGGACAAGATTGGAAGGGTAGAATCAGACAACTGAAAAATTCAATGCTATAGCTGGGATTTGAACCACGGATCTTCCAGTTTCCGTCTAGTTGCTCTAACCAACTGACCTACTATGGCAACATGCATGTTGTTATAATTTGTAACTGTTGATATAAATTTACATATCATTGATATCACATTGAACACATTTAGCTTGTCAAGTATAAAAAAAACACAGTTTTGCATAAAGGGGTCAATGAGGGCTATTGTAACTTCATCGTTGAAAAGGCAACTACAATATTTGTTAAGCTTAAAGAATCACTCTTAACAAATGTGCCGTTATTTGGCATTCTGTAACTCGTTTGTTATTGCGATATTTGTTTTCTCATGGTTTGTTAGTCCACTGTAGTGACTAATTGAAAATTTGTGCGCTCTGCAATTGTGTTTTGTTTTTACACTGCTGCCAGTGCCTAATTACTGACTACAGAGTACTTTTATTACTTTTCCCTGTCAAGGTGTCAAACTGGAGACAAAGCATGCTATGAAAACATTACTCAAATAATTTAAAATATATGTGGATTTATAAAATTTGCACTTATTGTTTAGAATAGCAAGACTTACATCTTCTTGTTACCCCAAATAATTAGATTTTTATTACTTTCTCTACTACGTATAGTAAGTAGGGGAAGCATTGCATTCCACTCAAAAATTCGATACTGAGATTTCACCGGAAATACATGTTTTGAGGCCCCCTGAATCCAAAAAAAGTATTTTTGGAAACATGTCCGTGGGTGTGTCTGTGAACAGCAAAACTCAGAAACGAACAGTCGGATAAACACCAAACTTGGTATTTAGGTTCAGTACCTTCCAGAGACATAATAACAGTGGGTTTTGGAAAGAAGTGAGATTGAGGGTGGAAGATATCGAGAAACAAGAGATATGGGCTAGTTTTGAGGATAAAAGATCATTGATCTTGTATAAATTAGTTAAAAGAAATTGGGGAAGGGAGAAGTATGTAGATATATGCAATCAATTTGGTATAATAGGTCTTGCGTGGATGCGCACAGGAGTAATATTTTTAAAAAGGAATGGATATAATTGTTCGGGGGGATGTATTATGTGTGATGAATCGGGTAGTATTTTTCATTGTCTAATAGAATGTGATAAGGTTAAAAGGTGGAGAGAGGTTATATGGAATAAAAAATGGGACAAGCTAAACAAAGAAGCAGTAGCATTAAGAATGTGGGGAAGCACAAAAGTAGAAACAATTAAAATGATGGGGACATTTTTAGGCAACACAAGGGATAAGTGGATAAGGAGCTTAAGAAAGGTACAGCTGAGCGGGCATAGTTTGTAAAGTGGAGAGATGGTATAGGAGCTTTATCCCATATATACAGCCTAGGGGCTAAATATGGGGGAGCTAGAAAACTGGTGCACTAGACATAAGTTTTAGATGTAAGCTTTATTTGTATTATTGTAATAATGATGAAATAAATATTACATTACATTACATTGTATTACCTTCCAGAGATGTGACACAAAGGTTTTCAAGAAAATCCCCCCACCCCAGATTACCCTTTACATGGAACATTTTTCGAAAATCTTTATTTTCTCAAAAACGGCTCTGACAATTTTGATTAAAGTATCATATGTTTAAGATATTTTTATGGCAAATAAAATGTATATCTTGAATTTTCTGGGGATGTCCCCAAAAGTCCTCTTCATTTAGAAGGACTTTTGCATAACTGGTAAACTGCAAGAGATAGACAAACTTTTACTACATAAAAAATGTAGATCTCATTAAAACACACAATATATGTCATAAACATTTGTTTTGTAAAATGAACCATTTTCGAGATATTCCTTGTTATTTCTTTGAATTTTCCAATACTTACACTTTTTCTCAACTGAGAATTCGTTGTCCTTTTTTTTATGTTCTTGACATGCAAAGAGAATTACATGTTACACATAGCGACTGGTTCTAAAAATATTTTACTATTGCTTTAGGCTTACTATGTTCCCCTTGTTATGTATTTGCAGGGGCAATATAAAAATACAGTATCCTTTAAACATAGACATATCTCTTAATAGCTGGTTGCTATGAGCAGCACCATTTTCTTTGCCACAGATTAATACTCTTTGCATATCCAAAACAAAAAAATGAATAACGAATTCCCATTTGAGAAAATAAGTATTGGAAAATTTAAGGGAATAACAAGCAATATCTTGAAAATGGTTCACTCAACAAAAAAAATGTACATGACATAAATTGTGTATTTTAATGCGATCTACATTTTTTGTGTAGTAAAATTTTGTCTATCTCTTATGGTTTACCAGTTATGCAAAAGCATCACAATGAAGAATACTTTTGGAGACATTCCCAGAAAATTCAAGATATACATTTTATTTGCCATAAAAATGTCTTAAACATATGATACTTTAATCAAAATCGTTTGAGCCGGTTTTGAGAAAATAAAAATGTTCGAAAAATGTTCCATGTAAGGGGGGGGGTGGTTTGGGGTGGGGGGATTTTCTTGAAAACTTTCATGTTGCATCCCTGGAACATATTGAACGTTTGTGTTTATCCGATTTTTCGTTTTTGAGTTATGCTGTTCACAGACAGACACACACGCATGCACGGACATGTTTCCAAAAATGCTTAATTTTTTTTATGTCCTGGACATTCAAAGAGAATGCAATGCTCCACATAGCAACCAGCTCTTAAAAGATTTGACTATCTCTTAAAGCCTACCATATTCCCCTTACACCTACAAGAAAATTAGCAATAAGATAGAGTCTGCAAATGTTTATCTCGATTAACATGAAGTAGTTGGAAAATAAGCATTTGTAAAAATAGTTTGTACAAGAGTAGAGAAAGTCATGTGAGTGTAACACATCAGATTGTTGGGAAAACTCGCCAAGCTGTTGAACAGTTGTGGTAGTGGTGCTGTAAACTGAGTTTAATTTTAGGTTATGAGAGACAGACAAAAAGATTAGCAATGCATTTTCATGTTGTTTTGATGCAAGTTTCATTAATTCATATCAACCCGCAATTATTGCTTAATTTTCTTTATGGCTTTTGGTTTTAATTATACTTTTTAAAGATGCCAGTTTTCATGCAGATTTTCCTGAAGTTTTAATGTATACCATGAAGCGTAAGTAGGTACTTATTCTTTTATTCATGATTTGGCAACTATTAGTTTAGTTCTTGCATCTTAATGTTTGAATGAAAATCATTATTAGTGTCTGATAATATTCATATTATTTTAGATACTTATTAAGTGAGAGGTCATAGTAAAAAGAAAAGTTAGTTTCACTAGTAGTGTTATCTGGGGGAATGCTACCACTACAAGTATTTTATTTCAGATTATTTTTCATATGCAAATTTATTAAATATAAGTTATTTTATAACCCCACTGACTGCCTTCTGTTATGTTCTTCCTCTTCCAGCAGCATCAATATAAATTCAATTTTCTATGGTTACAAGAAATTGGTAAATAGCTTTCCTGCTTTTAGCACATCGGAAATCATCTTAAAATAATTCTGGGAATGAAAAAGTATCCCTGTACTAATCTACAGCTCTCAAAAAGTGCTCATTTTCGAATCTTAACCTAAAAATTTAGCAAATAAGTTCGTGAACTGTGCAAATAAACACAAAATTTATCACTATTTGAACCTAAAATTCTTAAATGAATGAGTATTAATTTTTATTATTTATAAGATTACACTACATTCATTTTCTTATTAAAATTTGTCTCTTAAGTTATGCTGGGAGCATCATTTACCAATGCTATCAGACGGAACATTGCTTACTCAAGTGTAATCTGTAGCATCTATATTTTACGCTAAAACGAATAAATAAATGTTTGAAAATTAAAATGTCAAACTTTTTATCATGATTTTCCTCTTATGGCAGCATTAAAATGATGTCTGTGCGAATATGTTGTGTAAGAAATGTGTTAGCATGAGTCTCTGCGTTTTTTGTGTTCAACAACCAAATCTTCATTCTTAATAAAATTTTGTTTTTTTATGAAGTTACAGAATGCGGATCAATTGGTTAGTGGCTTTAGCAATTTGTTAAGCTGGAACAAAACGTTACAGAATAGTCTTGAATGTGACCCCTCCAGGTGCTTAAGCTAATGACATAATAGGCCATAACTGAGTGTCAGGAAAGAATTCATTTTTAGTGAGTGTAATGAGCACATAAAATCAATAAAAGTCACAGGAGCAGATTGTTGAATTCTTTTTTCTGCCAAAAGTAGAGATTAGATTTTAATTAGGGGTCATATTGACTCCTCTTGCTATTCTAATGTTAACAAGAAGTAGATAGAAGAATAAGCTTTTGTAATAATAGTTTTTAGAAGAGTGATAGAGAAAGTCAAGTGAATGCAACACGTCATATTGTTTTTTTCCTCTCCCCACAGTACGAAGCACACTTGCAGGCAGTTTCTAAAGGTTTTATGAAGGTTTTACAAAATTGCTTTTTTTATTTTTACAGCCTTACGAAAAACTACAAACAAAGGCCAAAATATAAAAAGCTACTTGAACATCCTTTCATGAAAAAGTATGAAACAGAAAATGTAAATGTGGCAGATTGGTTTGCAAGGGCAAAGGCACAGTATGAGGCAAATGCATGTAATTCACCAATTCGAAGGTAAGTGGCATCTTTCCATGATGATTGTGTCATTCTTTTACTTCTCAAGTATGGAAACTTGCTAAAGAAAATTCCCCTGTTCAGCCAAGGTTTGAATCTGGAACTTCATAACAAGATTTATGGTAAAAGGGTGTTAATTATATCGTTGGAGCTTTGCTGGTTTGCTAGCAATGAGAACTTTGAACCACTCTTATTTCACTTTCTGCATTACAATTATTTCTGTTAGCTTAAGGTGACTTATCTTAATATATTAACTTAATTACATAATTATTTCAGTCTGTAAATACGTATGATTCCCACTTAATGCTGATTAGTGTTTTATATACGGGTTCACATATTAGCATTACAAGTATTTGTCTCTGAAGTGATCACATTCATACTAGTAAATACTTTGAAGTATTATGTGGACTTCTATGTTTGAAATGTAATTCTTGCTTCTCTAGTGATCGCATTCATACTAACTTTATCTTCTGTTTTCATAGCTAGTGACAATGCTACAATTGCAATCTCTTATTGGCCGCCAAGTTGATTATAAACAAATATTGTCAGGCCCCATTAACATACTTAAACAGATAAAACAATACAGTTTTTACATATTTACATCAGTTATTCCAATTACTAATACATTTATTTACTATTCCTTTGTTTAACTGACTACTATTGGCTTTCATGATCCTTCTGTTCTTAAAACATTATTTATAATGCATATACTAGGTGTTAATTTTTATCCATGATTTCCTGCGCACCGATAGAACAAGAATGACATCATAGTTGACTGGTGAGCTTACATTGAAACCATAGTGTGGGAAGACTCATTGTATTAGTTCGCTGTTCATCTGTTTACAAATTTAAAACTAATGTTGGCTATATTGCGAGTCATTCATGACCAGCTTGATACTTAATCACTGCTTTGCTGAAACTTGTGTAGAATTTCGCATTGTTTTCACAACCAGCTCCTCTTAAAATTTATTATTATTACTGTTTCTTATTTGAACTGTTTACAGTACTGTGAAGTAATTATGAATGCTCACAAGCATGTTCAAATGCAAAATTATGATTTTACAACTACTCTATACAAAATACATGCTCATACATTGTGACTTGTGATAGGGTAAGAGAATGGGAGAGTATAACCTCACCTTTTGTACGAAGTTGTAACTTATGTTGATATTAAAGGAGTTTACAGTATCTTTCGTTTTCTATGCTCAAAACACCTAATGCACTTAACCTGGCTTCTCTAATTTATTCCTTAAAATACTTTTTTAATTTGAGCTTTGAAAATTTCATTCTGTTGCCAACATCTGTCAACTTAAGATATAATTGTGTGGCTGCACCAACATCAGTTAACTAAAAAAGGCTAGACAGTTATTATTAATCAACAGAAATATTAGAATGTTTCATATGAATAGGAAAATATTACCATTACAGCTTGCACTTTGCTGATGACAGCGGCTAGAAATCTTAATCAAATGACATTTAGATCATTCTTTTTTACTACTGTGTTCTCTATTCGAACAAAACTTGTTTCTAATAATGTCATCCCGCAGCTTTGTGTCGTACCCAGACAAGTGATAGTGATAAAACTGAGTTTATCTCTGCATTCATTTGGAGTAAACCAACATTGTAAACATGCACAAATTATGAATTTGTTCTTAGATAATTTAAACTTAATCTTAGATTACATATGGCAGTTCTGAAGGCTGCTACTAATCTGGTCATCACCAGCACCTCATTCCCACGTTGCAAAGCTTGTGGTGCCATTAGCTTCACTGTTGTTAAACTTGCGCATAATCTCCAAATACTGAATAACGCACAGAATGTCACCAATGTCCACACTTGTGGCTATGTTACATTTTGAATTATGTTTTTGGACCTTATGAAGTAACCAGTCCTTTGTGTTTCATTGATAATGACTTAACCTCACTCTTTACATCGCTAACTAGTGAATTGCTATACTGTATTTTGTGTTCATTTTAGGCAGTATGTAATTTCACTGTTTGCATAAAACTAGATGCATTTTGCTAATTATATTCTGGGTATGCTATATTATTTTAAATATTGACTTGTATTTTATTTATCTGCTGTCATAGCCATCAAATTATCTCTGTGCAATATCCTAACTCAACTTAATCTCATTGATGTGATATTCATATATCAGACCACCTCTACAGCATATCATGGTAAGCTTTCTGGTTCTCAAAAACATTTATAAAGAAATTCATCATTTATACCCGATAAAATTGTGTCCAGTGCCCAAGCAGCCATTTTACTTTTTATTCTCTATTCTCAGACAGTGCATAAATACACTTCATCAGCGATGGCATCGATGACAACATTTCTTTCCTGGGAAATCACGGATAAAAATGAACATGCAGTATGTGCTGCTATGTATAAGAGAAAAATTCTAGCTTCAGCCTTGCTAATTTACCTTGATTTAACAAAGAAATAAAGCATTTACATCATTAAATAGCACAAATATGTACCTAATTAAGATTAGGTTTTAAGCTGGAAATTCATTCAAATATATATATATATATATAATAGATGACAAATTAACTGAATTCACGTTTTCTGATTAATTTAATGAATAAACACACATTTTTTGGGGTATATTAATAACTCGATCATACATTGACTGCTTCAGACCTTAGGATTGGAAGCCAGCACGCTATCACTGCAATGGCAGTTGTTGTTGTTTTCTACATAGATTTTAGGCCATCCTTAGGAAGAAGTGGTTTTCTTACATAATGTAAATTGAGTAAATGTGCAGTAGCAGGATTTAAATTTGTATCTTTGCGAGAAAACTATTTGATGTTCTGTGCTGTCCAAGAAGCAGATTATAAGAAAGTAGTGGACTTCTACATGTAGATAGTGCAGCAGTTCTAGAGATAAGAGTAACCAACTAAGCAGCAGCTTTGAAATGAGTGTCAGTTGCCATACCTATTTTCCGAATTACACATAAACAACTGGAAAGCCATCATCAATGTAACTAAAATTCTCACAAAACAGTAGGTAAACATACGAGGGTGGATCAAGTATAAACCAAAATTTTCCAATAGTGGTTCAGATATTGAGTGAACCTGGTTGTGACCTTGAATGGACAGTGGTGAGGATGTCCGGAGGCCTTCCTCTATTGGTCACATACAGCAAGCCATTTCTCCTGTCACTAACACAATGAGTGAGCAGAAGGTACACATGTCCATTGAGAACACATTATTAGAAGGTTTCTCACCTAGGAACATGTAAATCCATCCAAAATTTTGAGAAGACTACATGCACAGTTAAGGGAAGAAACATTTTGAAGACCCAAGTGTGTAAGTGGCACAAAAAGTTTCAGAGGAATGGAAAGCTGTAGAAGATGAGTGCCACCAATGATGGTTGCAGACAAATATTACCTTGGAAAATATTTCTGCTGTTTATGATCTTATGGGGTGCATGAGTAGATAATCTCGGAAGTTGCATTAACAGTGGGAATCAACTATGTAAGTGTTTAATCCATCATTGATAATGAACTTGACCTCCAGAAAGTTTCTGCCAGTTGAGTTCCTCACCTGCTTATTCAGGAATAAAAATGTGTTTACCTGAAAGTGTTTCAATGGCCCCTTGCTTACCTATCGGAGAAAGGGAAGGAATTTTTATGCTGAATTGTCACTTGTGATGAGACACTCAAGTCTAAACAAACAAGCAAGCAAGGAGTGGCAGAAAAAAAGGTAAAGCCATGCCAGCAATGGCCCAACAATACTTTTGAGCTGGAAAGATGTTTGTAACTGTTTTTGGAACTCCAAAGGTATTTTGGTGATGGGCTTTCTGCATGAAAGAAGAACAGTAAATGCTGCCTAGTACTTTGGTTGAGGTCAAAACTGGTTATCATAGCAAAGGATATGCATCCAAAAATCATTCTTGTTTATGACCAATTAAGACCATATGTGGCTAATTAACGTATGAAAAGCTAGAAGAGACTTGGTGGACATCTCTGGAACACATTCCATACAGTCCATATTTATCCTTTTGTGACTATTATTTGTTTGGACCATTTAGAGAGGCACTGAGAATATAGTGATTATTGAAGATGATGCAGGAGTGGCAGAGCAAGTGCTGGCTGTGGGCACTTCCAACTTGTACCTTCAAAGAAGGAGTATAAAAAGACTGCCAATTCATTGGGAAAAGTGTATTTTGAAATCAGGAGACCATATGGAAAAGTGGTATAATATTACGTTGATATTGTAATGAAAAGAAGCTAGAAACAGTGATGTGTATTGAATTTATTTAAAGGTGAGTCGGAATTGTTACACTAACATCACTTAAGTTTACTCACTTAACATGTTTCGGGAAACAGTTGTTCCCATCCTCAGAAGGTTAATTCGACTGGCCCGTGTTGTTGGTGTTTCCGTTTTTTGGACTGGATCCTGTGGTGGCATCTTGTGGTGGAGAAATGTACTTCCAGAGAGGATTTGGTGGCGGCAAATCAAAATTCATTAGATGTGTGTTGTGTTTTAGAATGGTGATCTTCTCCCATGCATCTAATTCGGCTGCAAATTTGGCTGGTTTGACTAATGTAATATTGGGTTTGATGTTGTGATTAGTGATCCAAAAATGGTGTGAAACTGCAGATTTGTCCATTTGTTTGTATTTAATACATCTCATGTGCTCCTTTAGCCTAGTTTCTAGGTTTCTTTTTGTCTTACCTATGTATACTTTATTGCAATCTGAACAATTGATTTTATAGATTCCAGCTTTTTTGTCTTGTGGAATGGGGTCTTTTAACTTGTTACAAAGTAATTTCTCTATGTTAAATTTGTTCTGTGGAGCTAGGCTGATGTTATGTTTCATGAAAATCTTCTTAAATTTGTGAAATGTTCCTGGGTGGTATGTGAATTTCTTGAACTTAAGCTCTTTATCTTGCTGGCTGAGATTTGTTGTGTTTCTATGTGCATCTGTCGTTTGAATTTTGCAATTTTTTTGTCAATAGTTGTTTTGTTGTACCCATTATGTATTGCTGTGTCTACTATATGCTGGTATTCTAACTGGTATTCTTTTTTAAACCTATACATACAAAGCAAAGTCACACCAAAGTTTGTAAGGAGAATTGTAAAATATGACAAAAACAGCAAACACCAAACATCAGCCGATAAAAAAGTAATAATAATTGAGAGAAACAACCACTACGCAAAATTACAAAAATTGGAACTGGAATTATATGCTCTTCACCTTAAATTAACGGACACACTCGGCTACCCACTTTGGCAAAACATGCAATCAAAATTCCTCACTATTCTTAGCTACAGGATGAAAACAAAAACGCTGAAATTAAAGAAAAAGCTAGACATACTACGCCGGAAGCAACATTCATATAAACCTAACCTAAAAATGAAAAAACGACGTCATACCCAGACGTAATTAATCTTTCAAATGTAACTTTCACCAAAGCAGAATTATCGGTATTAAACCTTGGCCTAAAAACATATGTTGGCTACACAAAAACAACCGATGAAATAGTCACAGACATTGAGATTGCTACTTACAACCTAAATGAAAATAGTAAAACCACTATAAAAAAAGAATGTGAAATGGTTCTCCAAGAAATACAAGCAGATAAACATAACAATTTCCCAACCAAACATGTGATCAAAACATTAAAATCAAAACCAGTAGTATACACAAAAGCTGACAAGGGAAATAAACTAGTTGTACTGCAAAAAGATGATTATATTGCCAGAGTAGAAAATATGCTGCAACAAGAAAATTACATACAAATTCAAGAAGACCCATTAAAATTACATTTAAAAGCCTTCAATCAAACCATCCAGGAAAGCAAAACTATAACAGACACTGATAAATATAGATTAAAACCAGACCACCCCACTTTACCAAGAATGTATGCTCTACCTAAAATACAAAATACACAAACCGGGTAATAAGATGAGACCAATCGTCAGCAATATTGATTCTCCTACCTACAAACTGGCAAAATGGTTAGTACAGAGATTCTCTTCACTACCAAAATTCAATAGCAAAAACATAATGAATTCAGAAGATTTAATACAGAAGATAAAATCCCTGGAACTCGAACCAGAAGACAGATTAGTTTCCTTTGATGTCACTGCACTATTTCCAAGTGTCCCTACAGATCAACTCCTGCGTCAATTAAAGAAATGGCTACAGCAGACTAACCTACTTGAAGAAGAAATAGAAGACCTCATACAACTTACCAATTTATGCATTGCACAAAATTGTTTTAGTTTCAATAAGAAGTTCTATCAACAACCAACTGGTCTAACCATGGGCAACCCACTTTCACCCTTCTTGGCAGATTTATTTATGAGCTACTTAGAAACACACATAACAACTTCCTTTCCATACATGTTTAAAGTTTGGCACAGATATGTTGACGACATCTTCGCTGTTGTCCCTAACAGGTTCATACAAGACTCCTTAGCCTTACTAAACCTACAGAACCAATCAATAAAATTCACCATAGAAATAGAAAAAGAAGGCATGCTACCATTTTTAGACCTAAAAATCATCAGAGAACAAAAGAACCTAACCTTTGGCATATACAGGAAGCTAACACACTCTACTAATTACATAAAAAATAAGAGTTTCAATCCAACCACACACAAACATGCAGTACTAAACAGCCTAACACATAGACTGGTATATACCCCCTTAAATAAAAAAGAATATGATGCGGTAATTTGTATCACAAATTACTTAAATGTAAATAATGATTGTAATATGAATATGTATTTTTATGTGACATTGATTTCAGATGTTTATTAATTGTAATTATTATTGGGAAATAAGTTTATACGGCTTTACTGAAACTGTCAATAATAGCGCAATAATGCAGCAAGGGGGTGAGCTGTTTATCATTACTGGGAACAAGGAAGTTACGTAATGTTTCGCGCGTTTTCGGTAGAACCTTCTAGAATGTTTCCCTAAAAGCAATATGTGTTCGTGGTTTTCATTGGATATTAAGATAGACGCTAATGTTGGCGCATTTTATTAGCCAATAGCAGTTCATTTATAATCTTTAGGCATGTCGAGGAGTGGGAGTATATAAAGCCATGTCCGAGGTAGATCGCCCCTCAGTTCAACAAAATTCCTAGCACATTACACGTCGTCTTAAGTTCTTCAGTTCGTCAAAATAGTTGTATGAGATACGTCGGCTATAAATTTACCAGTTACGAAAATATAAAGTATTACAAAGTTAATTATACACAAAATTGAAGTACGTGAGTTAAAAGTGATAAGTAAGAAGTTATTACAAACAGTTTCAGTTTGGCGAGTATCCAGATCAATATGTAAAAGTGTTAGTGAACGTGTTCGACAATAAAAATTATAAAACAAATTTCTTCATTAAGTGTAATTTTTGAATAAAAGATTCCTTTCCGCTTCACAACCTGTATAGAGATACATGTTCGACCCAAACAGCTAGCCGGAGGACATTTAAAATGAATTATTTCAAAAACTGATGCAAATTGCTAACGCCAGATGGAGCTACGAACCTAACAAATGAATGACGTCATAAGATGGCTTCCACTCACATGAAGTAAACACGATATAAGATCTCCAAGTTCTAATAATTTACGTAAAAACATATTACGTAGGCACCATCTCTCGCAAATTGGCGCCCAACGTGGGGCAAGATGACCAGGAAAGGAACACGATGACCAGGCAAGGATCAGAAGGACCAGGAAGGGGCAGAATTAACCAGGAAGAAGTGAGATGACCAGGAAGGGGCGAATGCAGCAGTGAAATGATCTACAAGACGCAGATTCCAGAAACAACAGGGACGACAGACTACGATCGTAATTCCGAGATTACAAGGCAACTGGGAAATTCAAACTACAGGACAACAAAACTACGCAGTTTCTTCGAAGCGACATACAAACCTAGGAGAAAGGGGCAGAAAGCTGGACATCAAGGTAACAGCAACAGACAGCATCACAAAGGTTAGAGTATCGTAATTTTTTTTTAAAAAAAAAAGGGTAAACAAATTTAAATGTTCCTTAGGAGTGGTAGGATAAAGAAAACAATGGCTACTAATAATATTGAAGAAACAATGATGGAAGGGGATAATGTAACAGTTAGCTGTAATTCAATACAGATTACAGAAAATAGCTTAAACAATGTAATATTTGAGGGAGGAAATGTTAGTGCAGAAAGTCAGAATAAAACAGCAGGAAATGTTAATTTTGATGCTAGTATGATGATGGAAATGATGGAAATGCTGAGAAATTTTAGAGATCAATTTAGAGAAGATATGCAAAAGAATTGTAGGGAAACGAGGGAATATATTAGTATGAAAATAGATCAAAACAGGGAAGATATGGAAAAGAATAGTGAGAAATTAGAACAAAAACTAACTCAGAACATGGATAAGAGTTATAGGGAATTAAGGGAACATATTGGTAGGAGCTTAGAACAACAACTAACTCAGAGGAATGAGATATTAGAGCAAAAAGTAGATCAAAGCAGTGAAGAAATTGAAAAGAAAGTTAAGAAGCTAGATATTAGTATGCCAGAAATGAGAGATGAAAATGAGGAAGTAATAGCAAGTGAGACAGGAGAAATTTCAAAGAAAATGCTAGACATAAGCAAGGAAATAGGTAACAAAGAAAGTGAGGTTAATACTAAAAGTGAGGTTAATGTAGAATGTACAGAGTTAGGAAGTCAAATGAGTAGTATTTCAAGTGAGATAAGAGAGAGGAAAGAGGTTATGAATGTAGATGTAAATGAGGCGCAAGTTAATTTCAGAGCGGAGATATCAGAAATACAAAAAGAATCAGAAATGCAAAGAAATAAATTGTACCAAGATGTTCAAAATGAAAACTCCAGTCCAGTACAGTTTAGTACAGATTTGTTAGAGTACTTTCAAATTAAAGAGATAGTAAAAGAATTGAAAATGAAAGTTGTTAAAAGATGTGTTGTTCAAGAAACTGTAGATTGTTTTCAAATGTTATCATGTGATGAAATTTCATATGAATACTTTAAGAGGTTATTCATGAACAAAAATTTGAAGGTTAGGATACGGCTACGAGTAATGTTTAGCCACACACAATTTGATCCAGGAGGGTAAATAGCAATGAGATGTAAAGTAAATGCTGGATAGTTAAAGATGACTTGCAGAGAAATGTATTGGAACGTAAGAGGGTTAACTAAATATATATATATATATATATATATGTCATGAGAAAAGAGAGATAAATTATAAAAAAAATTTAGTAAGTGTAACAGTATTTGAAATTAAGAATGTAAAGATTGAAACTTAATATGATATTAAAGTAAAAGTACGTAAATACAATTCCAAGATTTAAAAATTAAGAATGCAAAGATTGAAACTTAATATGATTAAAAGTACGTAAATACAATTCCAAAAGTATTGTTAAAATAATAATAAATTCAGAACAAAAAAAAAAAATATACTTGTGTAGAAAACAGAAAAGGTGAAACATTGTCTAGATTTAAGAGATGTAAATATTTGAGTAGAGGGTGAATATTTTGGTAAATATGTGTAATAATTACAAAAATCTTAAATGTATAAATTTTTGTCAACAACTTAAGAAAGTAAACAATTTGGTAACAGTAATTAAATAATTTAGGGTAAAGTAGTTGCTATAAAAAAAAATTTGTAATGTCAGATTAATGTCTAAACAAATTAAACAAGAGCCAGTAAGTAGTGGCGAGATAAAAAAAAAAAAACATATCGTGTGTTAAATGCGTGTGAAGTGTAAAGTGAAAGTGATAGCGTGTGTTCCAAGATTTAGGAGACTAAAAACCCAATTATAAAATTTCCAAACAAGTTGTAAATATTTATAATTATGTTTCTAGTGGGGCATATGATGCGGTAATTTGTATCACAAATTACTTAAATGTAAATAATGATTGTAATATGAATATGTATTTTTATGTGACATTGATTTCAGATGTTTATTAATTGTAATTATTATTGGGAAATAAGTTTATACGGCTTTACTGAAACTGTCAATAATAGCGCAATAATGCAGCAAGGGGGTGAGCTGTTTATCATTACTGGGAACAAGGAAGTTACGTAATGTTTCGCGCGTTTTCGGTAGAACCTTCTAGAATGTTTCCCTAAAAGCAATATGTGTTCGTGGTTTTCATTGGATATTAAGATAGACACTAATGTTGACGCATTTTATTAGCCAATAGCAGTTCATTTATAATCTTTAGGCATGTCGAGGAGTGGGAGTATATAAAGCCATGTCCGAGGTAGATCGCCCCTCAGTTCAACAAAATTCCTAGCACATTACACGTCGTCTTAAGTTCTTCAGTTCGTCAAAATAGTTGTATGAGATACGTCGGCTATAAATTTACCAGTTACGAAAATATAAAGTATTACAAAGTTAATTATACACAAAATTGAAGTACGTGAGTTAAAAGTGATAAGTAAGAAGTTATTACAAACAGTTTCAGCTTGGCGAG
This sequence comes from Deroplatys truncata, assembly GCA_030765065.1. Classification (NCBI taxonomy): domain Eukaryota; kingdom Metazoa; phylum Arthropoda; class Insecta; order Mantodea; family Mantidae; genus Deroplatys; species Deroplatys truncata. The sequence goes on along the minus strand of CM060986.1, from coordinate 91,562,015 downwards.
TATCCAGATCAATATGTAAAAGTGTTAGTGAACGTGTTCGACAATAAAAATTATAAAACAAATTTCTTCATTAAGTGTAATTTTTGAATAAAAGATTCCTTTCCGCTTCACAACCTGTATAGAGATACATGTTCGACCCAAACAGCTAGCCGGAGGACATTTAAAATGAATTATTTCAAAAACTGATGCAAATTGCTAACGCCAGATGGAGCTACGAACCTAACAAATGAATGACGTCATAAGATGGCTTCCACTCACATGAAGTAAACACGATATAAGATTTATTTAAAGGTGAGTCGAAATTGTTACACTAACATCACTTAAGTTTACTCACTTAACATGTTTCGGGAAACCGTTGTTCCCATCCTCAGAAGGTTAACTCGTCGACTGGCCCGTGTTGTTGGTGTTTCCGTTTTTTGGACTGGATCCTGTGGTGGCATCTTGTGGTGGAGAAATGTACTTCCAGAGAGGATTTGGTGGCGGCAAATCAAAATTCATTAGATGTGTGTTGTGTTTTAGAATGGTGATCTTCTCCCATGCATCTAATTCGGCTGCAAATTTGGCTGGTTTGACTAATGTAATATTGGGTTTGATGTTGTGATTAGTGATCCAAAAATGGTGTGAAACTGCAGATTTGTCCATTTGTTTGTATTTAATACATCTCATGTGCTCCTTTAGCCTAGTTTCTAAGTATTCAATACACATCACTGTTTCTAGCTTCTTTTCATTACAATACATACGTACGATATAAGATCTCTAAGTTCTAATAATTTACGTAAAAACATATTACGTAAGCACCATCTCTCGCAAATACCAGTTAGAATACCAGCATATAGTATACACAGCAATACATAATGGGTACAACAAAACAACTATTGACAAAAAAATTGCAAAATTCAAACGACAGATGCACATCAGAAACACAACAAATCTCAGCCAGCAAGATAAAGAGCTTAAGTTCAAGAAATTCACATACCACCCAGGAACATTTCACAAATTTAAGAAGATTTTCATGAAACATAACATCAGCCTAGCTCCACAGAACAAATTTAACATAGAGAAATTACTTTGTAACAAGTTAAAAGACCCCATTCCACAAGACAAAAAAGCTGGAATCTATAAAATCAATTGTTCAGATTGCAATAAAGTATACATAGGTAAGACAAAAAGAAACCTAGAAACTAGGCTAAAGGAGCACATGAGATGTATTAAATACAAACAAATGGACAAATCTGCAGTTTCACACCATTTTTGGATCACTAATCACAACATCAAACCCAATATTACATTAGTCAAACCAGCCAAATTTGCAGCCGAATTAGATGCATGGGAGAAGATCACCATTGTAAAACACAACACACATCTAATGAATTTTGATTTGCCGCCACCAAATCCTCTCTGGAAGTACATTTCTCCACCACAAGATGCCACCACAGGATCCAGTCCAAAAAACGGAAACACCAACAACACGGGCCAGTCGAATTAACCTTCTGAGGATGGGAACAACTGTTTCCTGAAACATGTTAAGTGAGTAAACTTAAGTGATGTTAGTGTAACAATTCCGACTCACCTTTAAATAAATGGTATAATATTATTGTACCTTTTCATTAGTTCAATAAATTATGGCGAAAAAAAAAATTGGTTTACATATATTGATCCACCCTTGTACATGCTAATAATCATATACCTATTTGTAAAGCACCTCTAATGCTATAGACATTGGAGAAATATTTTCAACACTATACCTTTTTCACTATAAGTTGAAAAGAGAAGTAAACAAAACTTAAATGTGTCACTCCTCCAAGCACATGGCAGCACCTCGTGGAGGATGACAGGAACTAAGTACCTGTGAGAGGAAATTGCTCTAGACAGAATGCAAATACAGTCTATTGCACAGCTTGGGATCATTAGCTTTTAAACATTGTATATCTTATTCCTATATTTTGCCTTACATTCTAATCTTCTAACACACAATACTAAGAGTAGACAAATAAAAGTGGTACCTGAACAATTTGGCATCTGTGATTAAAGATACTGGATTAAATTGTTCTTGGCTTCAGGCTTTAAAAATAATTCATTTAATGATTAATATCAGTATACTGCTTTTGCTTTAACCTTTTATGAGCCAGCAAGTTGAGAAAATGCTGAGCACTATAGGTTAGAAAACACAAAAGAAAACAAAATGCGATCCAAGCAATCCGAGCATCAATTCTGTATTGCTAACAAAGAAGTTCAATTATTGCTAAAAAAGACCAACCATATTCATTTTCGATTAAAGGCGAGTACTTTTCACAGAATTTTTTAAAAGCATTTAATACAATTATCTTCTTTCAATTTCCTGCCCTTATGTTTTCCACAATAGCAGAGCATCCTCAGCCATCGCACTCTTAAAGTAATATTTTCTCAACATGTTGCAAAAGCACACTGGTGGCTTATCTGTAAACCGGAATTGAACTGCAGCTCCTGCACATAGCCTCTTAAATCTTCAGCTATAACAGTTCATTTAGTTATAGGTGAATCTGAACAAACACATTTTGTTTCATAAACTGAACTGTTACAATAATGGTGTTTTAAAATTTCTCTGCATGGGAATAACCACAAAATGTTACGATCTTGTACAATCTTCAAATGTACAATCTGAACTGAGCCATCTTTTATGTAGAGGAAGAGGTGACATGCTAAGCTGGAAAAGTTGCAATTGCCCACCAGTCAATGAGGTGCTCTCTTGTCACTTGGTTTTGTTTACAAGTCCTTTAAACTTAAAGTGAAACCACTATAGGAGAGAAAAAAATTTATTGAAGTACTTGTTAAGCTAGAAAGAGGGTAAGCATGCTTCATATCTGGAATGATAAAGTTTAATTGGAATAGGAAATTAACCTATTAAAAATTTCAATGTACAGAGAGTTAGAAAATATTTGTTATTGTATGTTTGAAACTGAACAGAGAGAAGAATGTGTACCAAAACGGGATGTATTACTAATTGAAATAAGGGGTAGGAGAATTTAGTCTGTAAGGTTAAAAATACTTAAAGGAACCATGATACTACTTAGAAAAAATGAGCCAAAAATGACTAAGAAAAATACAGCTAGCTATTAGAAGAAGAGATGACAGTAAAAAGCTATACAAAATAAGTGATGAATTTTAGAGTACTTGTTTGTTCTTTGATGTATACAACTACATTATTAAATATAATGGAGAATGAAAGAAATGCAACTCTTAAGATTTTTATCCATTTTTATCATTGATTATGAAGTATTTTTGTATGTATCTTATATCTGTGATTATTGTTCTATTGATTTATTATAATACATGACTTTTATGGTCTCTGTAGGCCAAAAACAAAGAAGTCAAGTTAATTATAATCATAATAAAGCATACCATGTGAAAGGGATAAGACCAAAGTTTTTTTTCACAGATGTACACCACCTCCTCCATCTCCATCAGCTCGACGGCATGCACCTTCATTTCACAGTCATCACCGGTCCATGTCAGAAACAGTAAAACAGTCAAATGGAGGTGATGCTTCTGGACGCTTTTCCCCATTCCAGAGGTTAGGCAGTCTAGATCCCAATGGACAGCCACCTTCAATACAGCCACAGGATTTCTGGAAGACTCAACCGCAGCCTGGTACCACAGATGCAGAGTGGGATGCTAATAGAGTTGTCGGGTAGGAAAAACAAACCTCACTCTTCACATCAAAGGGACTGAAGCCATTTTAGCCTTTTGTTAAAACAATTTGACACTTGGCTTGAAGTATTTATTACTAGTTATTATTTAAAAATTTAGGGCTTTTGAAAAACTACAGTATAGCATTGGAGCATTTCATTGAATGCAGTTTCTTATGGCTCCAGTTCCATGCATTACTACAGTTTTATTCCATTGGGCTTGGGTTATTATTCTACTTATCTACACATAGGTGTAGATGTATACTGTCGTAATTCAGGATACACATTTAGCATTCACTTAAAATTTGTTACCATTAAAACTCCATTGACCTTGAGTTTGAAGGTTGTGGGAAGATATGTGACACAAAATTAATTCCTCAATTTTCAGAATCAGTATCACCAACACGTTGTACAGACTACTGAAAAGTGCAACACTGAAAAGTCCAATAAACTTCTAAACCAATTGTGACACTAGAAATGCCAAGGATATCAGCAGTTATTGTTTGAGGGTGTCATAATATACGTGATTATAAATAGAGATATGAAGTTAGACTGAAAAATACTCTCTTCTCTATCTTTCCATTTTTTCTCTCTTTAACCTTCCTTGCATCTGAGACAAGTAAAGTAATCATTAATGAGAGGATATGTAATAGAAAAAAATACCATTAAATGAGTTTACAGTGGTAAGACAAAAGTTATATAGTCATGTTCAAAAAGTTTATTGTTAATGTTAAAGAAGTATAATGTTAAAAGTGATAATTATAGCTTCAGGAGTCATTAGCTTTGAATCATAGTTAATGTTTATCATAATTTTTCTTCCTTTATGGAGAATTGTAAGATGCCCTGAGCTTTCTTCTTTTGATGGTTGTTTATATGGTTGTTTGAGGCCAATTACATTTTGAAGATGATCTAACAAGGCCGCCACAGTGCATGTAGAGTACAACAAATGGTAAATTTGATAAAAATAAATAGTAAACACTGGTAAAATATAAACTTCAACACAGTATAAACAACATTCATTGGGGACAGCTAGCCCATTACATGACTCATTTGGAGCACCTGTTTGGTAAAAACTGAGAACATATAGTTTAGGTACTTTTAAAAGTTAAAACTGAGTTGATTGACACAAAACAACATCCACTTTTAAATTTATCCCCTCTGTGGTGTGGGGGTAGCGTGTCTGCCTCGCATTCAAGAGCTCAGGAGTTCATCTTGGTTAGGTTGAGTTACCTAGGTAAGGTTTTTTCTGGGGTTTTCCCTTATCCTGAAAAGATGAATGTCAGGTAACTTCAAGCTCTGTGGATTCCAGGCTCATTTGAGCATCATTTCACTTATTTCATTCACTCATCATCTGATATGACCTAACTGGTGAAAGGATTAAAAAAAAAAAGCTTTTAAAATTTCCAGAATCTGTTTTGGAAGCTACTTTCCTCCATTATCAATCAGACATTGACTAAGTCTAGGTGGTGAAGCTGACAGTGTTCCATCCATAGTAATAGTATTCTCTGGTGGCGATTGTAGGAACCTGTACAAAGGGAATACCGAAATTTGAAGACTCACTTCTTATTTTTCCAGATGAAAATCTATTTCTTGTTTTCCTTTTGTGTGTTTTAATAGTTTTTAATATTCTGGGAAATTTAAAAAGTGAGTGTTGTTTTGTGCCATTAATTGACTCAGTTTTAAGTTTTAAATGATTTCAACAAGACTGTCATCAATTTCAGTGTATGAAGAGGTAGTTTAGGTGTAAAGATACTCATACACTCACATATATATGCTACCAATAAATTAGCAGTAGTTGATAGCTAAGTTGATAGTAAATAGCCCCTTAATTGAGCAAACTCTAAGCAATATAATTACCTATTAATTCTGAAACAAGACAGAAAATGAAAACATCAATATGGTAAATACAAAATTTGAAATTACTGTATTTTCCAGAATACAAGACAATTCCCCCATGTCCTGAACCTGATTTAGGAATTGAGCATGTTATAAAAAAAAAAAAAAAGACACAATCACTTAACATTTTTTAAAACAAAATTTAAAAAGGTGTTAGCATGTGGTTATTGTGTAAATGATGACATAACAGACAATGTACCCAACAATTAAGGTTTTTCAATTTCCCAATGGTCTGGGTTAAGCAGTGAGAATTAGAATTCTTCAGAAATCAATAGTTATAAGATTTTGCACATATAAGATATAAAGCCTTGTTGATAAGAATTTACATGAAGTGGACACACAGAGAAGAATAAAGGTACTCGTCCACGATGCCAGTTTTATGGCATGCCACTTTTCTTGCGGGCCACAAATGTGGCACGTTCTGTTTACACACAGCTTACAAAGTTGCACGATTTCGAGTTGCGCCACTATAAAAGTGGCATGTCCACAGAAATGTTGCACCGAGTGTTTACACGATGCTATATTTGTGGTGGTAATTTTTCTGCATGCCACTTTCTAGTCAGCTGTGTGCTTGGTATGGCGAATATGTCGTCTGATAATGAAGTTTTATCCGTAGCATGCCTGTCTCTTATTTTACTTCGTCGACGTAGAGAAAAACGTAAAAGGACGGCCAGAGAGTGGATTTTAAGTCACGAATATTGTGGGGTTGTAAACAACTTGCTGCAGAGCTCTATGACGGAGATCAAAATTTAGAATTTCCTACACATGTCAGCGGTTGATTTTAATTATCTGCTTAGAAGAATAACACCTGTAATACAAAAGCAAGATACAATAATGAGAAGGTCAATATCAGCAACAGCGTATTGACACTGAGATTTCTAGCCACAGGTAATTCAGCTTGAAATAATGGAGCGGCAACATTACCGAGTTTAATATATAACACGTTCGGCTGTCATCTATATAATCAATGTGATTCTTTTTAGGCAGCAGCTATCAGTCAAAGATGTATTTATTTCTTATATTTGGCACAACAAGAACTAAGACTTTGTGCCGTTGCAAAGAACTGTAATTATGAATCCTCATACTGCAGCAAAAACGTTAGGAATTCAAGAAGTGTTTTTTGCCGTGAAGGAGGGGTTCCATGGCAATATCGCTACATTTAATGTGTGTTGGTACTTACCAAAGAATCTACTCATCTACTGCATCATTGTTGGTGCTGGTGTGGTAAAACATAAACTGCAGTGCATCGTAAAATTCCCATTTTGTTTTATACTTGTCTTTTGCACCACTTCCAGATTTCTCTGCCTTCATTTTGTTCCTTTCGTTGGTGAACTGGGTTCTCATCCTGTGGATTTTTACTTTAATTTCCTCTGCTGACATGTAGAACTCTATTTCTATATCATGTAACGCATTTTGTCACTTTTGTTTATTTCTGTAATCCGCAGTGTCTACTCTCCACAAGCAATCTTTGGTCTCAATCAGTTCAATAAACTTTTTTGTCATTTCCCTCGTCCATTTATTGTTAAGGACATTATTAGCTATGAAGAAATAAATTGTCACCGTACTACAATAAATTGTTCGTATTGTTAAGGAAATAAAATGCACGTATCTGTCTTAATTCTGTATTTAGTGTAACACAGATTATAATCCTTGTACCTACCTCTCAAACAGCTATTTACTATCACAGCCGATGACATAACAAAGTTGCACGGAATACGCCACAAAAGTTTTCTAAACTGTTGAAGCCACTTTCAGATGGCACAACTTTCTTTTTTTCACTGCGTACACGAAGCAACTTCCTAAGTTGCACGCCACTTAGAAGTTGCGCTGAATTTGAGTTGCATGTGCAATTTTCCTACTTGCTTGGCAGTTTACACGATGCAACTCCACTTATGTTGCGCAGTTCGAAGTTGCAAGCCATTTAAATTGCATCGTGGACGAGTACCTTTAAGAGTGGAAGGAATAGGGAGGGAAGGGAATACACAATATCTCTCTTTCTGTGCAGCCATCTACTGCTGGTTAGAAGATAATTCATGTAATTTTTATTTGACCCTAAAGAAAACTTTTTTCAGTGAAGATATTTACGTATAATCCACAAATACTGTCAAACTCTGCTGGGCTTGTTAGTAAATCACTTAACTTAATAATGTAAAATGAAGTAGTGGAAATGTCTGATACTCTTTATGACCTTTAGCAATTTCCTGCGTATATCTCATTCCATATAAACCATATCTGTTATTTGAGGTTATTTTCTTCCACAAGCTATTCAGAACGGCAATGTAAGATCGTTTTTGGTTTCCAGCACATACATTTTGGAAAAAAAATTGTATTTGGAGAAGATGCTTACCATTCATTTAGATAATCGAGCATATAAATAGCATGATAAAATGCAGTGAGTATTGGTTTAAATTAAATTGAGTTTTATTTATGGATGCTCTTTAACTACTATGGTTCTTAGTGTCCCATTGTATATTGGGCATGAAAGACTGGAAAGTTTGCTCAGAGGCCTCTTTATCAGTCTTAAGGTTCTTTTACGTGCTATAAATCTATGACATGGTACCACCCGCTTTACTTCCCTTCCAAAGGAAGCCATGCTAAAGATTTTTACACCTGAAAAAAACCCATTGCCCAATGCTGGGTTTGAACCTGCAACCTTGGGAACTAAAGGCTAGTATGGTACCCCTAGATCACGGAGGACGATGAGTAGAGTATTGGTTTGATTGTTTACCATAACCTATAAATACTCCTGCCTGTGATAGCTTATTTATTTAATTATTTGATCTGAAGAACAAAGTATAAAGAAAAATAAACCATACTTCCACTTGAATGCAAATAGAGATGGCCTCATGGACATCCAATTATTCAGAATATCATGTACTATGCGTTTTGAATGAAAACATTGTTAATAATCATCCTTATCCCATATGATAAATTAAGTACCAATTATTTGGTCAATTTTGGATTTATATGGTAGGACATGGGAAATGTGGAAAACATGGATAAAATAAAAAACCTGGCAGGTTTCTCTCTGTTAACTTATTTCATATATATATTGCTTGAAGTTTAATGTTCTATAACCATGTAGGTCTTGGATGGTGAATGAGTGAAATGATTGAAATGATGCTCAAATGAACCCGTGGTCCTAAAGCTTAGAGTTACCCGACTTTCATCTTCTAGGACAAGAGAAAACCCCGGAAAAATCCATATCCAGGTAACTCAATCAAACTGAGATTCAAACTTGGAACCTTTTGATTGTGAGGCAGACATGTTACACACACCCCACCGCACAGAGATAGGCACATATATTTTGAAAAGCATATGAAATAGTGGTTGACCGTAAATCTTAATTTTCAAGTGTAGTATTTTTATATTACAACAAACAAATTTAACTGCTGGTTTCTAAAAACAATTGGAGAGCAGTGGCAATAGGAGTAACATTGCTTGAGTTTACCTAGAACTTCACCTTATTCCTAAGTTCACAACATTAAAAGTGCCCTTGTGAGCTGTCCCTGCTAAATGTTGTTTTTACTGTAATTCCAGTTTATATTTATTTCTGAGCCAAAGTTTTGTTGACAACACTAGCTACAGCAATAATGTAGCTTGTAAAGTTGAATTTGAATCTCACTGTAACTTGGAATTCAATAAACTCTATCTTTCATGAAAAGTTTATTACATTTCTGTATATAATGAATGTACTTTTTTTATACTGTACATTTTCCGAGTGATTTTCTGCTTGTCCTTTTAACTGAAACATATTCTTGTAGAATTCATTCTGGTTTATTCCTTCTCTGTAAGTTCCTTTTTTCTTTCTTTCTTTCTTTTTTGTCAGTTGGGTAAAAAAAAAAAAAATAAAGCTAAAGAAAAAAAACATGCTATGAGGAAAGTGGTGGTTCTCTTGCTTTTATTTTTTTGAAACAGTGAGCTTTTTTAATACCAGGTGAAAAGGGTATAGATGTCATCCACTTAAGCGTTGATTGCAAGGAAATTACACCATTTTAGCCTTTGAACACCTGTTGCAGCAGGAAAAGGCAATTTTGTTTACTTTTTGTGGCATCGTAATTGAAATAGGGAAGAATAAAGGAAGCGTTATTGAAGTCTATGACAGCAGCAACTCTGAAATACTTGTTTATTATCTTCACTTTCTTACTTGCCTCATGTGACACGACTTAACATTTTTTATCCTATATATTGTAATTTAAGACAATACAATAATAACGTTAAGGTACATACTGCCTAATCTTGCATATGCTCTTGGCAATTATATTACCCTTCACTATGGACAGCATTGACAGAATTATACATGATTGTAACTT